>CM051239.1:60396283-62796283 GCA_027917425.1 Gastrophryne carolinensis | reverse complement strand
GGTTCCATTTTAAATATCAAAGCTTTAGTATATAGGGCAGATCTACTCTGGCAGAGGTGGGTTTGACCCTCACAGCCCTGATTCTGAGGGATGAGGAGAGAGGATGAGGAGGACACTTGGGAGGCAAGGAGTGGAGCGGATGTTAAAAGAAAAATGAATGAAATCCAGCACAGGCTTGAGTGAGGTCAGTGTTGGTGGCTACACCCAAATCAGTGCAGCCCATGTGTAATTATCTCTGTGCTTCCTATGACCAATCTGCAGCTGGCTATAGAACTGAAAGGAAATGGCAAGCTGCTCTGAGAATAAAATAGGAAGTGTGGGAGGCCCCAATGTGGGCCCACCCATCAGTCTCATCGGGGAGGCCGATTCATTAATAGCGCCAGGTAGCGACAGATGAGCGACTGTAGCAGTATTTTCAGAGCGCCCGCTAGTAGTCGCTGTGCTTGGCCGTTGTTCGGTTGTTGACAGCGACTCAGTCGGTGTGCGGTAATCTTGAATATTGGGTGAGGAGTCGCTATTTGACAGGTTCCGCGCTGTATGGGAGGGCATGATAGTGAATGGCCATAGCGACCACCTCCCACCATATTCATTAACAAATCGCGCTCAAAAAATTCTCGCGCTGTGAAATGCATGTTTAAACCCCAGAGCACTGGCGGCGATGGGATAAAAGTAGTTTTTTAACTCCCAAACAACCATATTTTTTGAAACCAAAAAAAACAAAGTTTTTTAAATAATTTAGTAATATGAATACATTAATATCAGACCTGTAATATCAATTCTGAACAAATTTTTTTTTAATTTTTTTTTTACCTTAAAAAAAATATCTTACATTGCAGAAGTGGTAACAGAATTTTTCACATAAAAAAAAAAAAAAAAATATTATTTATGATTATTTAAAGATTGTTCCATTGAAATGCATTGGAGAGCGCCAGGTAGCGAGAGGTCATACCTGTCGCTGTTCAAGGTCGCTCGCTGGCGCTGTGGGGTGAGGCTGGAATAATGATGAATGATTCGCTATATGGCGCTCTCTCAGTCGCTAAGCAGGATCGGCTTGATAAATGTGTGATTGTGGTGGGGAGCCGGCGTTCTCGTGGCGGTGACCGTCATTACCGTTCGCTCACCAGTCGCTACCTGGCGCTATCCCTTGTTAAATAAGGGCCTAAGTATTAAGCACCAAACATGTCTAGCTATGTGGAAAGACAGAGATTTGGTTGCATATATCTGCAGATACATGTTGAAGCCACACCTCCCCAAAAAAGCACTCTGTGTTTAGTGTGGTCCCTACTCTATATCTATGAGCCCCATAATAGGGACATGTACTACAGCTAGTAAAATACAGAGCTACTTACCGGGAGCTGCCGACCCCCATTCGGTGCACTACATGGGGGAAGGGTCACAGCCTGCTAGTGTCGGGTAGACCTCAGCCCCCATGGTGCACCTGGCTATACAACATATTCCACATAGCTAGACATGTTTGGTACATAATACTTAGATGAGACTGATGGGTGGGCCCACATTGGGGCTTCCCACACTACCTATTTAATTCTCTTTAATTCTGCTTTTTCTTTCATTTGGCTACTGTGGAGATTTAGGAACATTTTGAAGAAGATTATTATTGTTGCAGGGACATCTCTGTGTGGTTTTCTTGGCAATATACTGGCAGCCATGTTTATTTTTTAACACAGGCTACTTTAATAATTATACCCAGGTGTTGAATATGTATTGTTGACTCTACTATATTTGATTTTCTGGAATTCATTTTTCTGCCTTATTATCAGACAAGGCAAATAAACAGTTTGTGTTTGATTTGTATTTAATATTAAATAACCGTGCAGCCAATTTAATAACTTCTGTTGAAGCATTTGATCAAGGCCTGCTGTTTGCTCTGCACACCATCTGCTCAATGAGGTAAGACAAAGCAATGAGAAATAAAGTGCTACAGTGGTTACCGATAATTTGTTTAGTCTTGCTATTAGATTGGTTGAGTTGAATCATTCAGAGTTGAGGTTGGATTGCGATTCTGCTAAAGTGCGTGGATGAAGTGGGTTGTAGTCCTAAACTGAGTACAAATGAGCTCCAGACTCCCTTTGCGAGATCGGTTCCATGTGCCAATTTTGGGAGTTGGTTTGTGTGTATATGAAGGGACTAAAGTCAAGTTGTACATAAGGTTTTGGTTTGTAAGTATAAAATGCAGAGATTCTGTAGAAATATGTGTAGCAATTTTAATGCCACTGCCACTAAACCTCCAACTTTTTACAACTATTTATTTCAACAGGTTAAAAAATGACGTAGGACATTTCAGCATAAAAACTCATTATATAATGAGGACACCAGTTCCTACAAGAGTGTATTAGCTGTGCGACCCTTCTGTAGAATAGTGAAATATAGCATTATATGCTTATCATAGAAAAATGAATTGTGAACTAAATGGGGCAGGGGATTATTGCTCCAACGTTTTAGGGTGTTTATACAATTTATTTAAAACCTGGACTGTACACAGTATAACAACCGAGCTATTTACCCTTTTTATTACTAGGAATTTATTATTACTATTACTTAGAAAATAATTAGAGATGAGCGAACTTTTGAAAAGTTCGATTCGGTCGATTCGCCGAATTTCACAAAGAAATTCGGGTTCGGCCGAATCGAACTTTTACGAAGTTCCCCATCATAAATGCCGGCATGGTGGGAGCGGGCCGGCCGGTTCCGCTGTCAGCGGGCCGGCCGGCGGGCCAGTAAAGCCGGCCGGCCCGCTCCCACCATGCCGGCATTTAAAAAACAAACAAAAAAAAAAAAAAGCATTTTTGCCGGCATGGTGGGAGCGGGCCGGCCGGCTCCGCTGTCAGCGGAACCGGCCGGCCCGCTCCCACCATGCCGGCATTTCAAAAAAAAGCAAACACTTACCTGCAGGTCCGGAGCGTGGAGGCCGGCGCCGCTCTCAGCTGTCATCCGAGGGCGCGTCATCAGAGCGCCCTCTGATGACGCGCCCTCAGATGACAGCTGAGAGCATTTTTTTTTTTTTAATTTCAGGAAAAATTCGATCGGCACGAACCACAAAATATTCGGGTTCGTGCCGAATCGAATATTTCCTGAAATTCGGAGCGAATTCCGATTCGTCCGAACCGGTTCGCTCATCTCTAAAAATAATAAGTGAACAGACATGTAAATCCTTGTAAATAAAGCAGAGGCCTTAGCTTCCATACAATTGCATGTGTAAACCCCATGCCATTTCAAGGTGCCCCTATTGGTGAAGTCCCTAATCCTATTTAAAAGCCACTTTGGGAGTTGGGACATGCACTGCAATGTGATACTTCAGATGTAATTACCTGGGAAGCTGCCAACCTTCCTTTGGAGCATTTTGCAGGGAGAGATCCAGACCAGCTAAACCGTTCCCTGAGTGTGCACCTAGCAATTAAAGTGGACCAACACCCAGGGGTGATCGGCCCGGGAATCTATAAGATTCCCGGGCCGATCACCTCCCTCACCGCGGGACATCCGAGATCAGGATGTCCTGCGGGGTGAAACCCCCCCAAAACCCCCAAAAAACCTTACCGTATCGACGGCGGCTTCAGCCGCCGCCACCTCCCGCCCGCGCCCCTTTAGACGTACGCGCGCCCGCGCCGGCCGTTTGTGAATGGTCGGCGCGCGCGCGTGCCCTGTAAGAGTGACGTGCGGGAGGCGGCGGCGGACGCGCTGTCTTGTCCGTCGCTGTCACCCGCTTGTCCGTCGGCTGGGATTGGTCGGCACGGTCACGTGGGAGCGTGGTGAGGTGAGTTTTTGGGGCTTTCTGGGGGGTTTCACACAGCGGGGCACCCCCAATCGGGGTGCCCCCCCGAAGTGGACCAAAACCCAGGATAGTCAAAATCCTGGGTGTTGGTCCACTTTAAAACTGAATAAGGGAAGGGGGGTTGCTCCAATGTTTCAAAGCGTGCTTCAAATGCGCTAGTTGACCACATGTTTGCAGTGTCAGTTGATCAATGGAGCCGTACATGCCTGAAACCAGCAGAGTTCTGGAATCATGTAAACCAGACCAGATCAGAACACGTAGGGTTAGGTAGGGGGCCAGAGTGAACTGCCCGCTCACGACATCTCGCTTGAACCCTAACAGAGGGCCTGACCTGTAAATGAGTGCACTATTTGGCTGTAGAGTTGCAGGGGAAGAACATAGGCATAGGGTAGACATGACCAACCTCAAACCCATGGTGATGAGGCAATAGCGTTGCGGGGGCAGACCTTAGGATGGGATAGATATGACCATGTTCCCAAACATGGTGCAGGGGTTGAAAATGTGGCAAAGATGGGTGTGATCTACTAAACACAATATGTACTAAGGCTTTAGCATTGCAGAGATAGGTGTAGCTAGTTTCAAAATGATATGCAGGAGGGTGTGAATTCTGGTACAGGTTTAGGTGGGGTGGGGGCAGATTGTCACATTATCAGACTCTCCACCATGTTTGCTACCCCAGTCATATCCCCCCCCACACCCCATGTTCTAACTGTGCAATGCTATAGCCTCATCACCATATCTGTAAGGTTGGTCATATCTTTCCTCTGTAAAGCTATAGCATCAAGGCTGTAATGGATCAAACCCATCGCTGATAAATACTAAAACTTTATAGTTAATACGGTTGAATAAAGTCCATTGCGGAAGCCTGGCCTCTTTCCTGCCGTTAAAAAAGTTTCAAAACTATTATAACAGAGATAAATGCACACGGATTCACTTACTGTGCAAGTTCTTTCTGTAAGTTACCACATTGTGATCCTTAACCCAAACCAGGTACTCTTACCCCTTCGGTGGGCTTCCCCCCAGGAGGTACTCAAATGAGCCTTTTAATATACAAAGTTCCACAGCATTTGAATCCACTGTTTAGGTAGGAGCATGAAAAGAATAAGAATAATGCCCCCAATTGTGTATTACTGCCAAGAACCAATTTTATTAAACTGGACCTTCATCCTGAATAAGAGCCTATCTTGTATGTTTCCCCCAACCTGTACATACATAAGGCCCACATTAAAATCATTCTAACTGCACCTACTTCATTTTCTGAACCTTTAAACATCAAAGATGGCGGCCTGTGCAGTCTCAGGCTGCCTGCAGACAGGAATTGTCTTCTGACTGTGTCGCTCTGCATTCTGGGATTGCTGTTCATTACCTTACCCCAGGTCTGCTCTGTCTGTGGAAAGCACAGCTATAACCTGTCTCCTCAGTATGTGATGTTTCTGAGGCAAGATGGTGGCACTCGTATCCTAGTGTCCTGAACAGAGTTGCAGCCCTATGGGGAAAAGGATAATAAATAAGTGACTGAAATATGAAATATATTAATTTTAGATGCTGGGGAATAGTTTTTTAAGGGTTTGGGCTTTTCATTAAATGATGCTAAAGGTCCGGTTTAATAAAAAGGGAGTAAAGTTTGATACTCACAGAGCAGTCAGCAGAACAAAGCGGTGTCCCGCTCTCACTCGTCGCACTGAGACGTGGAGGCTGATTCACTACTAACGCCAGGTATTGCCAGATGAGCTTCTGTATAGCAGCGATTAGAGCGACCGCCAGTAGACGCTGTAAGCGGGTATCGGGCGCTGTAACAAAGCGACTTAGTTGCTCTAGTAACCTGGCCAGCATTGATGAATGTGATGTATGTTGGGCATTCTAACAACAGTATAGCGTTGCAGCGAGCGAGAGGTAGCGCCAGCTCAGTGCACCCGGCACTCGGCGCTCCACAGCATATTTAATAGAACACTAGACTCACAAATCTGGGCGCTGTAGCATAGAGCGCCAGATGCTGTGTGATTAAAGTCTGTTTCTGAACACATAAACCAGTAACAAAGCGAAAACACATGGAATGACATTGTTTAAACACTGTGACATTAACACTTTAGTGCCAGTCCTTTAATGACAATTCTGCATACAAATATAAAAAAATCAAAAAAGTGCCTAAAAGTTTGCAGCCAGGAGACGTCACACAAAGATTTGAGCAAAAAAAAAATTAAATTGCCAAATATGTGGGAGAGCGCTACAGAGCGACAGGTACTACATGGCGCTCTGGAACCTACGCTGAGCCGCCTGTAATAATACATGTGACGCTACATGGCGATGTTAGAGGCGCTCACCAGATTTGCTTTCTTAAATGTGGTTTTGCGTACAGCGCCTGGCGTTCACAGACGCTGCCTGCCGCTACGAGGCGCTACCTGGCGCTATCCCTTCTTAAATAACCCCCTCTGTGTGTCCTTCCAGCTTCCCTGAAGACAGCCCCCCACTTTATGTCACTGAGTGCTGTATCCTCCTCCCACCTAATGTCTAACTCATCCAGCTGTGTGACCTGCCATCAATGAGGTTTGCCAGCTGCATAGGCACACGCTTTGTTTACCAATGGTTAATCTAAATGATATACGCACTACCAAATAAATAAAACAATAGTATCAGGCCGTGCTAACACCGGGGATATAGCTACAACATAGGAATTTAGATAGGGCAAGCTTTCAGGTAAGCCCACAGAAAATCCCCACAAATAAGATTGCCGCTCACACCAAAGATAAACATTAATCCATTAATTTATTTTAGAGATTTTTAAAAATATAATGATAACCAGACAGAAAAGACAACAACAATGATGTGGAAACAATTGGGCTCTATTAAATATTGTATTTCATGACAGGTAAAATAATGAATCCATAGGCTCTCATTACTAGTGCTAAAATATAATAAATAAAAAGGCTGTGCAAAGGTGCAAAGGGGTGAGCTATGCTCTAAAGTGCAAATGCTGTGCAACTGTGTATAACGTTAGAAACAACAACATCAAATGCAACTGCACTATTGTAACAAACGAACAAGAGTTGTGCCAGTCAAAAACAGGTGCTAAGGGCTTTATTTATCAAGGGATATCGACAGGCAATGCCTTGTAAGCGACAGGTAGCAGCAGGTAGCATTAGGTGAACGCCCGGCCGCGGCACACAATACCACATTTATGAAGGCGATTCTGGTGAGCGCCCCTTACAGCATCACGTAGCGATGATTCATCATCACAGACGGCTCAGCAGATCCCGGCGGCGCTCTGGCTTTCTGGTATTACCTGTCACTACCTGTCACTCTCCCATACATTTCAATGGACAATACTTTTCTTCACTTTAGACACGTTTTTTTTTTTTTTTCATTGTGTGACCTCTCCTGGCCTATTAAATGTCATTTTTGAAAACGTTTCAGATTTTTTAATATTTATGTCACAATGTAATAACAATGAAATTCCATATGTTTTCGGCTATATATGTGACGTGTTCAAAAACGGACTTTAATCACACAGCTTCTGGCGCTCTGGGCTACAGCGACCCAATTTTGAGCGCCAGCGCTGTGTGAGGCTGTTTTTTTGATGAATAGGGTTTGAATAGCGCTCACACTGACCAGTCGCTACCGTTTGCTCCTATATAGTACTGGTGTTATAACGACTCACACATCAAATTCATCAATGCCGGCAATGTTGGACTGAGGCGCTCTGTAATAGCGACTCACGGCCGTTCAGAGCGACCACTAGCGGTCACTCTTAGCACCGCTGTACAGAGGCTCATCTGCTGTTACCTGGCGCTAGTAATGAATCAGCCTGCCCGTCATTAGAGAGCAAAGTAGTTCCAAGAGCTATTCCAGATTACATCACTAATTACGAAGCCCAGGTCCCATCAGAGTCTCGCCACACCATTTTTAAAAAAATGTATAAAATAAATATGGATTCATGTTTATCTTTGGCGTGAGCGGCACCTTTATTTGTGAGGATTTTCTATGGGCTTACCTGAAAGCTCACCCTATCTAAATTCCAGTGTTTACCAATGGATCATGTGGTCAAGGTATACATTGTTGAGGGATATGTAAGTGAAGCCTGATAGAACGCTAGGGACAGGCATCCTGATCAGGAGTACCTGGGGCAGCAGCCATGGTTAGATAAATGTAAAGGCCTACCTAAAATGGGCATTTGTATTCAGAAAGCTCTGACTTTCTTGCGTTATGACAACCTTACTCTAACTAGTCAGAAAAATGATTTATTCTAAGCTGGATGATTTGATTATATAATGTGTATAATTCTCTTGTCATACTTGCCCTTTCTGATAAGGAAATGGGAAATTCCCTTTAGAGTCTTCACTTTTCATTTTGTTTTCTTTGGTGACCTTCAAATAATAGAGAAAATATTGCTGAGGTGCAAGGGAACTGAAAATCATTAATCTGTACTGATTTTTTTTTTCTTGGGTTGGCATACATGATGAAAACTTGGAGCTGACAAGACAGTAGCTAGATCTAGCCCACCCGTCTCATGTTATTAGTGTGAGATGATCTGAAAATATACAAAATGTATTTGAGTAAAATACCAAAAAACATTTAAATCATCAATTGTTTCTTCAACATTTTACATTTGAAAGTCTTGCATTCCTATAGTGCCTATATCCAGGGGTGGAGAGGCCATAAGGAGAATTTCAGACGGGTTATAGTTCCTTGTTAATTCCATGAAAAACTACCATGTGTGCAATGACATCTGTTACATTTAGCAGGTTGGGGAATGTATAATTACCTCTATTTTTACATTTTTGGTTAATTTTTGCTTCTAGTAGCAAAAAGGTATTATTGGTTACAGATGTCTTCAAGGCAGGACAATCAATAACACAGTATGGTGCCTGGCCACAAAGAAGGGCCCCAGCCGAAGACAGGTAACCCTGATGGCAGCTCTAGGCTAGGTCCTTCATTGCTAGTTGCCACCTATCATGTCTTGTTATTGGTTTATGGGTGGGGGGGGGAATACTAGGGCCTGGTTGCTTGGAGCCCAGTTTGAACTAGGGGACAAGGCACTACATATGGGTCATGGTAGTTGCATGGGGCCTAAGAAATGTCAGTTCCGGTACTGGTCGCCAATGCAAAGACCACCAAGTTACTATGCTTTACCAGTGAAGGATACACAACTCCTGACCATACGGTCAATAACACAGTATGGTGCCTAGTCACAAAGGAGGGCCTCAGGCAGACAACCCTGATGGCAGCTCTAGGCTAGGTTCTACATTACCCATCATGTCTTGTCATGGGTTTGTTTTTTTCAATGTGGGTGGGGTGATTACTAAGGCCTGGTTGCTTGGGGCCCAGTTTGAACTAGGGGACAAGGCACTACATATGGTTTATGGTGGACCCAGACATTGTATTTGCATAGGGCCTAAGAAATGGCAGTTCTGGTACTGGTCACCAATGCAAAGACCACCATGTCACCATGCTTTACCAGTGAAGGATACTCAACTCCTGACCATTTATTACACTGGATGACTTCTAAGCAATAATGGCAAATAATAATGGAGAGATGCCGTTCTTTGCTTTTTATAAGTGCTTAAAGTGACTGACCACCCAATAAAAATAACAAATTGTACTCATCTTTTGTCCAATGCAGCTGATCGTCCCCTGCCCGGAGATCAGCCACTCACCCAATTGCTAGATTGCATCCCGTGTCACTCTGGCCCAGATTCCATTCACCAGTGCTTCCTTATCCAGGTCGCGCCTCTGCCATCAGACATGAGAACGCAACCTCTCCCTCTCTGTTGACTACAATGAAGGGGTTCTTTTAAGGCCTCAGCACATCCCCTCCATTGCATTGAATGGAGAGGGTGTGGCAGCACTTCTGTGACTGATCAAACAGGCCTTCTGCTCTCCTATGATGAACCAGAAACTGGTGCAAGCATGCTACCCCCTATGCCCATCCAATAGGAGGCACCATCTGCAGCAGTTTATGCTTTAGTTTGTAGTCCCCTAAAGGAAGAGGAGATTAGCAATAGATACAGAAGGGCAGACAGGAGAGCCTGATTTTTGTGGAGTTAAGCTCATTTTAAGTGGATATAAATTCAGCTAGGGATTTGGGTGGGCCAACTTATTTTAAAAGCCCTAGAAGCCAGAAATTGGGCTTTCAATATTCATTCATGATCCAGAGGTGCAGTAATCAGCTCTTACGCCAGTGGTCCAGTAGGATATGCTGGACATATATGAGCACCCAGCAGCAGGGGCAGACTGGGCCAACAATCAGCCCTTGTCCAGTCCATAAATTGCTGGTCCCATCCCCCAATGTGCTCCATTTATTCACCTTTTCCAGGCAGCCACATGGACTAAGAGCAGTGCTGTACTGCAAACTGGGTCTATAACTAAGCTTGTATTTGATCTTCCAAGGCCTCATCTTATTTTACATGAGGTCTTTTAGGTAGAATATTACTTAAATATCATACTGCACATATTTGGCACCATACATGTCTGTAGAATGTCTTTACATAGAAAGTTGATGGCAGACATCTTTATTGCAGTACCTTTAGTGGCAAGCAGTTTACAGCATTCAGTAACCTCCATTCGATGCCATGAGCTGATACTCCATGACTTGTAGATTGGATTTTCTAGCACACAATCATAAGACAAATTCATATGCAAATATTGATCTCAATGTGTTCAACTGCGGAACTAATGTGTCTGACTAGCTCTGATTGAGCACATGGAGGTGAAGAATAAAGAAAAACATTACTGTCATCACTGGTATTTAATTAACTAGGACAAACATTTGGAATCATTTTCATCCATATGGCCTCCATATGACCACAGAATTTCTGCATGGTATATTTTAGGCAAAACTGGATGGTTTTCACCTTGCTTTCAGACATAAATAATAGGCCTTGTTAATGTGATGTAGCACAGACACAATGCAGATATATATATTTCTATTAAATGCTGTCATAAACAGGGTGGTCTCTGATCCTGTTCAGACATGGGTGCAGGGGTGTAGCTAGGGGGGAGCAGGGGGGGCATGTGCCCCAGGTGCAGCAGGTCAGGGGGGGTGCCAAAGGGGGGACTGAGCACAGGTGGGGGCGCCATTTCGAATCTGTGCCTGGGTGCCAGAAAGCCTAGCTACTCCTCTGCATGGGTGCAATTATACTTGCAGACAGAAACGCAGATACAAGGTAATGCTGCCACCATCCACCATCAGATTGCCTTGTCAGAACACCATACACGCTTGGATGTGCTGATGCTGGCACCACAATCTGACTTGGAGCTGCTCTGCTCATTATCAGACTACAACTACACAGCGAAGCACTGTTTATACGAGAGAGGGGGGGTCTGGAAGGGAGTGTCTCAAAGATGGGGTCACCTGCATTCCACCTGTTGATATAGATAAACAGGAGGACATTAGGACATGACACCTGCAGGTGCTTTGATTGGATTTTTTCATAACTTTTTGGGTGCTTCCGTTGCTGATGTAAACCTTGTGGCCAAATACCCAGTCCCAGCACCTTCTGAACCGTGACAGCTCATTCTCCTCCTCCTGAAATGCGTCCTGATCTCCATGAACGTGTGGCTTTTCTGCCTTCTTTTCCCTGTTGCCTCCTGTCTTTGAGTGCTGCTCTCACTTGCTCACAAATTCATTGCCATTATATTTCTCCTAATGAAAGCAGCATTAAAGGAACTGCGTGTCCTGGAATCTTCTTTGCTTCTGGATGTGTGGCCACCTTCCATTAAGAAAAGTTTTACTGCTGAGCATAGAGGCGGATACAAGCAGACGCTTGTTTGTTGCGATGGAAGGCAGTTGCTTGTTCCCAAAAGGGCCTTGGTTCTCTGCTTTTCAATGCCATCTATGGGTCTCACAGTATGAAGATGATTTTATAATGAAAGCAGCAAAGGAACCCACAGTGGTGATGTGCTGCACCAGGTCTGGGGGCCGTCCAGAACCCTGACCCACACCCCTTGGGTGCTGCCCTGGAATTAAGCCCATTTTAAGTGGAAATAAATTCAGCGAGGGATTTGGGTGGACCAACTGCTTATAAAAGCCTTAGAAGCCAGAAATCTATCTTTCAGTATTCATTCATGATCCAGAGGTGTAGTAATAACAGCTCTTATACCAGTGGTCAAATAGGATATGCTGGGCATACATGAGCACCCAGCAGCAGGGATGGACTGGGCCAAAAATCAGCCCTTGCCCAGTCCATGAGCTGCTGGTCCCACCCCCCAATGTGCTGCACCAGGTTCTGGAGGCAGCCCAGATCCCTGACCCACACCCCTTGGATACTCCCCTGCAATTACAAACAACAATGCTTGATATCCAAAGGTACAGCTACATCACTCAATTGTCACACAGACAAGCGTATAAGACACTAGCAATTACTGCATACAATGTCTCTCTGACAGCTGCAATTTTTAGTTCACAGAAATCCATTTATTGCACTTCAGGTTTTTAGACCCTGTCCAGGCAAAACATAAAAACATTGATATTCACCATTTCTTCCCCGCAACCTACATAAAAGAAAATTACTAATGTGCAAATAAAATAGACTGGTGAAAAAAAGCAGAAACTACTAGGAGTAAGTCGGTAGGATGAAACGCGTCGGACGGAGCCTAGTGACCACGTGACTTTCGAAGGAAGATGGAGATTACCGAGCCTGTGGCCGAGGCATCGGGTAAACATATATGCAGAACGGTAGGAGCCTGAGCTGATTGTGGTGGCGAGACCACTGGTGGTAACACGCAGCCTTCTCAAAAATACTATATGCTGGATTTTATTGATATATTTGGTGAGCATTGCATAGTGGGGGCAATTGAATATTTAATTTGGAGCTAATGCTTGATGTAAAAATATCACAAGACCTGTTTTTATTGCCATTAAGAAGTGAAAAAGTGGATGAATTTGAAAGTAGCAGATCCCAATCCTTTAGGAGGAACTAAATTATTTGCAATTGATTACAAGGCATTTTTTCTAAAGAAATCTGGTACGTGATTTATACTTATAAGGTGTTGGGATAAACACACCTCAATGGAAATATAAGACTTTTGGTGTTGAACTTTGAAGTTGTATGTCCAGTGGAGTGACCGATATATAACCGGCTGTGGCTATATAACAAAATTGCTTGCAGAAACTACTATTGGTTTAAAAGATTTCGGCCTCCTGAAGATGATCAAGATAACACCCTGCTTAGTAAGTAGCCCCTAGCATGTTACAGTCAGCCATAGCCCCATGTCTCTAATTTTTGGGGGCAAAGATATAGTCCAGCCTGTCTCCTCCCAACTATTATCTTTCAGAAAGCATTCCTAGCTGGGTGCAAGATTTTTTTGACCCACTGGTTCTGATGACTAGGCCAGCAAATCGATCTTTAGGACCAGATTGTTAAATATAAGACTGGTTGAATATAAGCTGATTAAGCCACACTGACATATATTTATTATGTTTAAAGCACATATACAGTAATAGATTATTTGAATTCCCACCCTCCAGTTGTGGCTCAGATATATACATTTCTTATTGGAACAAAGTGTATGTTACAGGCTACCAGATGGACCAATAATTAGACTGACCCCATAAACAGATTCTTCCCCCACCCTCTCCTTGAAATCCACCAACATGTTTTCTCCACACTGATGCACAAGTGTAATTATTAGGACAAAAGCTCTGAACACTCATTTTTTCACTTGTGAAAGTGCAGAGAGCTGCAAAATCTTGTTGGCTCTTGAGGAGAGGCTTGGGGAAAACTGCCAAATAAAGGTTCATTTTTATGCAGGAATGCAGATGACCTAGACTGTTGGAAGAAGGATACTGTGGAATATTCAGCTTATTCTAATTGTAAATGGATAATTATTTTACAATACAGATAACTCATCAGTGTAATTATTGATAGTTACACAATTTAATGTCACAAATGTAAATTTTGGACTCCTCAAAATAGGCATGTCTAGCTGAATGAACAATTTTATACTACCGAGGCATTCTTTCTCCCGCAGCATTCAGATGTTGTTCAGAAAAGTCTTTCCAACATTATTGCAGAGGTTCCCACAAATGTTCTGCACTTGTGCGTTTCTTTGCTTTGCTTTCACTCTTCGTTCCAGTCCAGCCCATTAAACTCAAAAGGGTTTACGTCTGGAGACCATGCAGTCTATTCCTTTTCTTGAAGCCAAATGGTTTCTTCTTGTATTTTCAGGTAGCTCTTTATCTAGAAGTATTGTATATACCGTGGCACTAGCAAACAGAGCTGGAATGTAGGACTCAAAGAGTGTAGACAATCTCATCTAATCAAATTATTGCACAAATTGTATTTTCTTAGAAATGTATATCCTTAATCTAGAACAAGGGTTCCTAACTAGTGTTACTATTATCGCTGTTGGTACTCAAGCTCCCCTCTGGTGGTACTCAGGGCCTGTGGTACACATAGAGAATAAATGGTCCTGGGATATAAAAAAATAATGGTTAATGGTTATTGTCCCAAACCATAATTAGCACAATTAGGCACACAAAATGGCTGAACCATAGTTTTAAGCATACAACATGATTGCCGAACAAAATAGTTCAGTTGTCTTGTAATTAACCTTGTTATTTTCAAGGATTTATTCTGAAAACATGTTTTTCACAGTTCTTGTTATCCTGTTACTTGTTCAGTTCTTGTTTGGTCTCTGCACACAGCTTTTCACAGGGGAATATTATCAGACATTTTAGCTCATCCGAGCTTAGTAAAATTCCAGCGTGTCCTGGAATCTTCTTTGCTTCTGGATGTGTGGCCACCTTCCATTAAGAAAAGTTTTGCTGAGCATAGAGGCGGATACAATCACACGCATGTTTGTTGCGATGGGATGCAGTTGCTTGTTCCCAAAAGGGGTCTTGGCTCTCTGCTTTCCTATGCCACCTATGCGTCTCACGGTATGAAGATGATTTGTAGGGAGATGATGGATAATGGCAGCCCGTGGTAATGTATTTTGCTGCCAGTCCTCAATCTGATGATTGTATCTTGAAATGTTGAGCTGTATTTATACTTATTGTATTGGAGTATTTAACTTGTTATTGCATTTACATTACTGCATAATCACATATTAATTGTTCAATTGAGGCTAATTGTTCATAGTACCATAGTAAATACAACTGAAAAAACACATATGTCTATCAAGTTCAACCAAGGGACGGGGTTGAGGAAAATTATTATCTTCTGATAACAGCTAATAGTTACTGTTTAATGTTATTTTCTTTTAAATAAGCATCTAATCCATTTTGAAGCTGTCAGCTGTTGACGCTGTAACAAGCTTTTGTGGGAGGCTCTTCCACAGATTTATAGTTCTCATGGTAAAAATTATTGTCGCCCCCTGGAGATTGAATCTTTTTTTTCCAGTTGGAGGGAGTGCCCCTTGTCTTTAGAGAGGATTTTACCTGAAATAGTTTTTCCCCATATTTTTGTATTGGCCATTTATACAAGTTAATCATGTTCCCATTAGATGTCTCCTCTCAGTAGATATAATTTCTGCAATTTTTCTTCATAACTACAATAGGATCCTTCATTCCTCTTATTAGTTTGATGGCTTTCCTCTGCACTCTTTCCATAATCAAAGCATACTTTCTATGAACTAGTGCCCAGAAATGGATGGCATATTCCAGGCGAGGGAGTACCAGTGCCTTGTAAAGTGGCAAAATTACTTACTTATCCTGTGATTCCATGCCTCTTCTCTCACACATATTTCCCTCACATGCCTTTTTGCCCCTTCCCTCACATATATTTCTATTGCTACATTAGCTGCTTATTCAGTTTTTACATGTGTGAAAAATGACAGATAAGCTTCCCCTTGTTTCTGAGACATATAGCTCCCTCAATTTTCCCTCAATATCACCCCTAAATTCTCATTTGTGACCAGGACTATCAGGTATGTGGCAAGATGGCCGTCCCCATGTAATTTAACATCTGCATTGTGTTAAGCCCTCTCAAACTGCTTATGCCAATGATCATGAGAGGGGAAACAATTTAGTAAACTTTCTTTTCTAGACTGGAGGTCCGCTTTAAGAGTTTATTGCTGTCTGCTGCCTCTTACTATTTGTCTTTTTCTTATGTGATAGCAGGGTGCTCCATCTTAAGGAGCAAAATTGTTCAAATCATGTCCTATAGAGCAATGTAATAGTTTGTTACAACACTGATTATATGTTACATAGTTAATATGGTTGAAATAAGGCATATGTCCATCAAGTTCAACCAAGGGTGTTGGGGTAGGGGGAAGTTATGTTTATTTTATTTTTTACTGATAACTGCTAAATAAGCATCTAATCCTTTTTTAAAGCTGTCAGCGGTTGATGCTGTGACAAGCTTCTGGGGCTATTCCACAGATTTATAGTTCCTATGGTCCTAAGAATGATTGTTGCCTCTGGATATTTGTTTCCAGTTGAGTGCCCCCTTGTCTTTACAGAAGATTTTACCTGAAATAGTGTTTCCCCATATTTTTTGTATTGCCCATTTATATATTTATACAAGCCCTTTGGTTAAAATAAAAAATTCAGACTATTGTTGCATTGGAGCTTAACGAGTCATAATTTTCTATGTTTTTAAGTACTTTTTAACCATTCAACGTTGTCACATTATTTAATGTAACAGTATTGTGTTATTGTAAAAATGTAACTTTGGGGAGTTTAAAACTGAAATGTTCCAACATGTTTGACTATTAGTGTAGCTCTAGGATATTTTTCTATTAAAATATTACCTTATTTATTATACATTGTTGCATCAGAGGGTAATGGAGGATGAATGTGTTTATTTGGGTCTTCACAGGCAATGACAGGTAACTTTTTCCCTTTTGTCTCCTCCCTATATAATTCATTTGCACAGAACTCACAAGTTATTGAATCATAACTCTCTTCCTATAATCTAAAACAGCTGCTCCTGTGTCTGTTCTCTCTATGGGGGACTATTTTCCTAGCTACCCCCCTCTAGCCCTGACTAATTTTTTAGGTCCCGACTTAACGCTACCTCTTACACACAAACCAGGAAACCAGCAGGCCATTGATGTTCACTCTTAACTAAACTAATCTTAATATGCAAAATCATGAATGTGAAAGCTTTATATTTCCCTAAATATGATGTTCACCAGTGATAAGCGATATAGGCTGAAGCTAGATTTGACATGTATTTTGCTGGTCTGGTTCTCGGTCAGGGTCAAATCTTACAACCATGGTCTAATAGTCCAGTGTGCCAGGCCTAGGAGATAGTAGCCCAGGACACATGGGCCTGGGACCCCCAAAAAGCATTGGACCTGTGCTGAAGGGCATAGGGGTTAGTAGACTTACAGGGCCAGAGGCCACTGAGTCCTAGGCTGCTAGCCCCTATGTCTTTTTTTTTTTTAATAAAGAAAAACATGCAAATTGACATGTGGCCCCTCACATAAACTATTATTGTATTCGCCATTTGGGAGTACTGAATAGTCTGAACAGTCCCCTGTCTGTCTATCTGTGATGTTCAGTTCTTTGTATACAATGGATAAAAAATAAACGTGCATATACTTTAAAATAATTTCTGATGTTTTTTTTTCTTTTAGATGCTTTGTCTGAACTGATGCTCCCTCCAGTCATCCATCCCGAAATACGAAAATGAAAGTGCGGATTTACTCTGGGGCATCTTTTACTACTTCTTTTGGCTAAATGAGGAGTAGTTATGTTATTATGCTGACATCTAAGCATGAATTTGGTAGACCTTTGGCTTACACGTTCTCTCTCCATGTGTCTACTCCTACAAAGCTTTGTTCTGATGATACTGTGCTTTCATTCTGCCAGTATGTGTCCCAAAGGCTGCCTTTGCTCTCATACTGGAGGCTTAAATGTCAGCTGCAGTAATGCCAATCTGAAGGAAATACCTAGAGACATCCCCCCTGAAACTGTATTACTCTACTTGGACTCCAATCAGATAACATCTATCCCTAATGAGATTTTCAAAGATCTCCATCAGCTGAAAGTTCTTAATCTATCTAAAAACGCTATTGAATTTATAGACGAGCACTCTTTTAAAGGAGTGGCAGAAACTCTGCAGACACTGGATTTGTCGGATAATCAGATTGTTAGCGTCCATAAGAATGCTTTTAGTAACTTGAAGGCCAGGGCCCGCATTGCCAACAACCCCTGGCACTGTGACTGTACTCTACAACAAGTTCTTCGGAGCATGGCTTCTAACCACGAGACTGCCAGCAATGTAATCTGCAAAACATCAGTGCTGGATGAGCATGCGGGAAGGGCATTTCTGACTAATGCTGATGCCGACCTTTGCAATCTTCACAAACGGACAACAGACTATGCCATGTTGGTCACTATGTTTGGCTGGTTCACCATGGTGATTTCCTATGTGGTATACTATGTACGGCAAAACCAAGAGGATGCAAGGCGGCACCTTGAATACTTGAAATCCTTGCCAAGCAGGCAAAAAAAACCTGATGAAGCGGATGACATTAGCACTGTGGTATAGTAAAGACAGATTAGGCAGATGGTGGTTCTGACAGAAAAATACAGAAACTGATAGCAGACTTAGTTCAACAACAGCTGGAAAGTTGATGCTGCCTACTCTTTGATTTAAAGTATCAAATAAGGTGGACAATTTTGGTAACATTTCGGCCCAGCTTAGTTCTGATGTTTATCGTTAACCTTTATGCCTTTCTAAAATGATTTACAGTCGCTACATTTCTTGCCACTGTTGAGCAAACAATACAAAATAATCTTTGTCTGAATGGTACGCAGTTGTATCGTTGATGGTTCAACCAATTTAATTAGTATGTAATCATTACCTTAGAATGCATTTCACTATTTAATAACAAAATATTTATTTTTTTAATTTTGATGAAAATAAAGGCTTAACTTTCAACTGTGTAATAACTAGTAGACTTGATATTTTAGCAAAAAAATGATTGGGTTAATTTATTTTTATGGTTAAAATTTTATGCTAAATATAAGGGGATTGGGCAACCTTGGCAGAAATTACAGAAGCAAGACTGTAACTCAACAACATCACAATGGTCCAGTGATAAAACCTCACATACATATGTTAGATGGGTTACTTATATACTTCATCAGGAACAATATCGCCGAGCTTGTTTTTACTGCAAGGAAGAAGAATTATGGCGTGACAGGATTGAAGGTACCATTCTGCTTGTTCAGTGTATTCTTCGCACTATAAGATGTAGAATATCCCCCTAATCAATTTATAACAGGCAGTGTGCAGAAAATCCCCCAATCACCAATTACGGTCAGTCTGCAGAATCCACTCACCACAATTTCCCTATTACAGGCCATGTGGAAGAACCCCCCACACCCCATAACAGGCAATGTGCAGAATATCCCCCAATCACCCCATAACAGGTGGTGTGCAGAATACCCACCAGTCACCCAATAACAGGCGACAAGCAGAATCCACCCTCCCCAATTCTCCTATAACAGGCAGTGTGGCAGAATCTCCCCCAATACAGGCAGTGTACAGAATCACCCTCCAATCCCCCCATTATAGATTGTGGGGCAGGACCCTCCAATTCACCCATTATAGGGGGAGCGGCAGGCTGGCAGTAAGGTGGCAGAGTAACTGATCCCTAACCACCCACCACTGCCACTTGCACCACTACGGCCTCTCTGCAAGCACAGGCACACCCACACATGCACACACACACTTATGTCCAGACTGGTGGCACCGCAGGGGGCAGGAGGTCATGGTTCAGTTACCCTGTAATTTCCCTGCCCGGCTGCCAATCCTACATTGTCTGGTGTTCCAGTGGCTGCAGGAGACTGAGCAGTGGTTTGGGTGGATCAGTTATGTAAGTTTCTTTTAACATTTACCCGATAAGACGTGCTTACATTTCCCTCAACTTTTTGGGGGAAATGTGAGTCTTATGAGGCAAATATGCAGCACTTAACTCCGCCTGTCCCTCAATGTCTTATTGCCATTATTAGATATTTCCATTCTAATTCTGTTTAGCTGCTTTACCCTACTCTGAACACATATACAAAGTGGTAGAGATGAGCGAAGTTTGGCCAAACTTTGAATAAATGTCCCCCTAGAAATCAATAGGAACATGAACTTTGGGGGTGGCTGTGGTGGGGGGTGTAGAGAGTGCAGCAGAAGAGATGCTGTAACTTACCGCAGCAGCGGTGGAGTTTAAATGTGGCCCCAGCCGGGGCTACAGAAAGATGGCCACCAGGACACTTCTAGTGCCTGCATTAGGAGTGTCCTCACTCATGGTGGCCGGCGGCCATATTTTTGTATCCCAAGCTGGGGCCAGTTTCAAACGCTGCTACTGCCACCACTCTACCACGCTGACAGGAAGAGGATCAGACAGAGGTGAGCTACAGCAGCTTCCTGCTGTTGCAAAATTAAGTGAAGCTTTTACGTGTTCGGGCCAAAGCTGAACTCGAACATGGACTTGGTTTGGGAACCTGAACTCGCAAAGTTCAGTACAAACCTAAACTTTGCAGTTCGTGTTCACCCATCTCTAAAGAATGGGTAATGTTGCTCCTTGTGACAAGGAAGGAGGAGCTCAGGAGAAATGCATTGGAATGGAGAAGATCAGAAACCTGTCACCTCTGGGTTTTATTTCTACCATTTTGATGGAATTTTTTTCAGTTGAAGTATATAAGTGCCTGGTTCTCTGTCCAGCAAGTTAACTTGGAAATATTATACAGCTACTTCAAAGGGTCCACATTCATAAACTTACAGCCAACCTCTGAATCGGCTTCTAATGCAGGGGCTGCATGTGAGAGTTGTGCTACAAGGAAGGGGATGGAGGGAACACCTTATTTGAGGTCTGATGGGACAATCCAAAAAAGTGGACTTTGTTTTGTGTTGTACCATGCATTGAAACCTGAGATGAGGCAGAATAAATGTGATAACCTTTAAAGGCTTTAAAGTAAGCTTTTGGAAATACCTAGTTCTTTTCATCAGGCGTGTTATACAGAACATAAACAAACAAAAAAACAGGTTGTCATGTACACAGAACAATAAACGACAAAACGATCTAATGCAGCCTTTTCACGCCTCACAAATGTTCAGTTTTTGGCTTGGCTAATTGTAAATAACCCACGTATCTACTTATGCCTGCATCTGGCCTATATTTAATTTTTTGTGGGTAGGTAGGTGCTGGGATAGCAAGTAAAGGAAAAGAAGGAGCTGCAAAAAGTGAAGAAATCCATACACGGGCCATGTGGTGAAAGCAGACATGCCCTTACTGCCACTATTTGTGGCCCCCGGTACCTCTGCCCTCCCACCTCTACCTGCCTCACCTCTACTCATCTCACCTCTTTCTGCCTCACCTGAGCAACACCTTTTCCAGCCTGGCCCCTGCCCAGGTTTTTTCTATCCCATCTCTTCCAGCCTCACCTCTTCCCACCTCTGCTCACCTCTACTACCACCACAACTCAACATTTTCCTGCTTCACCCCTGCCTACTTATTTTCATCTCACCTCTATCTGCCTCACCTCAGATTGCTTCAACCCAGCCAATCTTACCTTGGTGCATCTCACCTTATACATAAAAAAACATATACAATGCTTTAAAGTTAAATCTTTCCAGTAGTAACCTATTTGCATTTCATATTCTAAGGTTTGATTGTGGCATCTTAAAGTGGAAAAATAATACAATGAGACCCTTAGTCAAAAAAGGGTTGCACATCCGGCATTATGGCAATAGACTATAGGCTGTAATTTTTAGACTAGCAGTCTCTGCTTTTATGTTGCTACTTTGTCTTTGAAGCTTCCACATAAGTGGTGACATACTTTATAAAGAGAGCTCATTGACTGGAAAGTTAAGTGAAATGTCCTTGAAGGTTCCAGAACATAAGCAAGTGAATATTCTTTATATGGGCAAAGTGTTGGTAGTGTCTGGAATTCATCGACTTTGGAAAAAAACTCAATAGAAATGAATGCCATATATAAATCTTTACTCGAATTTCATACACAGAATAGATTTGGTCATATGACAAGTGTCTTGAGTCACATAATACCGAAATACTGCTCACATCATTATTTTTATCTAGTACTGCTATGAAATTCAGCTTTCAGACCAAAACCCATTGAACCTGTAAAATAAATTTAGCCAAAGCCCCAGCCTAAAATCCCCTCTTAAGTTGTAGCCAGCTTGCCAGCACATGGTTAAAGCATCTGTCTAAGCATCCAGTATGCAGGCAGGGCTGGTCAACTCCCTGCCATGTTACATTGTAAGAAGCTAGGGAAGTGGCGGCTGTTATAATGTAATAATGGCTGCTCCCAGCTGTGTGCTGTGTTACAATGTAAACAGCTTCACAGCTGACTGTGATGTGTGAGTGATCTCTCCATTGCGGTTTCATAATTTTACATCTTTATTGCTTGTCAAATGAATAAAATTGAAGTGCCCATTCCAAAGTAACCCTATATGCTCCAATTAAATGCCCTAATGTTAATACTGCCTGGTCAACTCCCTGCCATGTTACATTGTAAGAAGCCAGGGAAGTGGCGGCTGTTATAATGTAATAATGGCTGCTCCCAGCTGGGTGCTGTGTTACAATGTAAACAGCTTCACAGCTGACTGTGATGTGTGAGTGATCTCTCCATTGCGGTTTCATAATTTTACATCTTTATTGCTTGTCAAATGAATAAAATAATTGAAGTGCCCATTCCAAAGTAACCCTATATGCTCCAATTAAATGCCCTAATGTTAATACTGCCTATCCCATATTATTATATATTTATATATTACATAATTGCAGACTATTCCAGACATGGGGAACGCCTAAAAGGACTCCTGCATTGGCCGAGACAAAGATGACAACAAGGGCTGTGATGTACAGTATAGACCGCAAGGTGCAAAGTCGCTATGCATCATGCATTGATGGATTACCCCTTGTGATGTTCTATAGCCTATTTCAGTCTCTGAGATCCACTTTACAGCTTCATACTGATTTGTGATTTCCCTGTATGTGACCCCCCCAGTTCACCATATACTCAACTTGATCCAGTGATCCCAAGATACATGCTTGGGTGTCCTACAAAGAGCATTCATTACTGTGCATATTGATGTGCAGCAATAAATAAGCATTGTATTCTTGCTGCATATCTCCTGATGGCTGCTCCATCTGGCTCTGTGCATCCTCCACTAGCCAACCATATGCCTGCTACAGGGGTGCTTAAAGGATTAAGGGGTGCAGAGGATTTGGCTAGAGATCTGCGCGTGGGCTGTGGGATCGCTGGATCAAGTTGAGTAGAGAAGGGGATTCGCGAGATACCCCTATAGAGCACTTTTACTCAGTCCTAGAGTCCTTTAGTCATTTCTAGGGTCAGGTGCTAAGGATTTTGGTCTGTTTTAAACTAAAAGAAATTACGACAAACATTCATTTCTTATCTCTTCTGTTACTGGGATGTGAAATGCAAGATGTAGTATACATGCCCACCATCCTCTCCATCACTTACCGCTTCTGGTGTGTAGAGTGTACAATTGTCATACTGTACATGGATCTGCACTTACACATAAGTCTCACTGGGTCATTGGTAGAACCCACAGCGGTGTCATGTCTATGCCATTTATTTCCATTAACCTATTATGTAAGTAACATTTATATTACCTATTGACAAGGCACTGAGTCGTATTATTTATGAAAATAGACCAAAAGAATATTGGGTGATTCTGCTAAAATAGGCTGCACCACAAGTCTTTAGTCAAACCTTTATTAACACAAGACATAACAGTTTAAACCATAATACAGGAGCACACAGTTGCCAGCCTGCAACTGAGAAATCCCAAAAGTGCAAAAAGGTGCAAAAATCCGATAAACATATAAACCACGATTGATATGCTCCCATGCAGCAGCTGCAGCCCTGTCTACCGTTTGGAGACCTCCCGGTTTCTGAGAACGAGGGCTGGGGACTTCAGTGTGGAGGCCTGCTCCCTGTTTCCCGACCAACAATAAGTAGCGTTCGCTGCTGGTCTGAGCTCAGCAGCTTCCGCTGGATAGCGCTGGTCACAGAGTGCCATTCATTCATTGCAATAGAAGGGTTGGCCTGGCGCATGAGTCACCAGGAGCGGTTTCAGAGCCCCAGACTGGCCCAAGCTGCATGGGAGTGTAGGTGAGTGCCTGTTTTCTTTCTTAATAACCTTTTAAATTTCCCCTTTATTAGCATTGTGAGGGAACATATTTAAAAACTTTTTGGGGGGCTTTCAGAATCCAATTTGCATGTTACAGATATGCAAAAATTCCTCAATTCCTGGAGCCCAGTCTTAGACGATCCTTAGATGAGTAGATGGGAGCGAATCCGAGCGTGCAAATTGGACAGGAGGATGCGCATGCGCCATAGGACTGGAGAAAGGTGAGGCAACCTGGGGGGGGTTTCACACAGCGGGACTTTCCCCTGGACCAAGGACCAAAGTCCAGGATAGTTGATACTTTAATCATCTTAATTGTTTTCAGTTTTATAGTTTGCCCAGCTAGTTTTTTCTGTAGGTCCATCTTTTTACTTAACTGTGCGACCTAGAGCACAGTTCAGTCCCAGTGCTGAAGGAGAGAGGCAGGGCGTAAACAACGGAGCAGGTATTCCTTAACCCAACAGGAAACCCCCATACTGCAACCTAGCTTACCTCAACAGCAAGTAGCAAGGAAAAATCGGAGGTGAGTGACTCCATCGGCGGCACCTCCCAGGTCAGCATATTGCATTTACCGGCTCTTCTGCAGCGTCTCCCAACACTCTCCCTCCTGGACAGCTCCTGGGCCCGGTCTGTGATTGACCGCATTTCCCCCAACTGCGGCAACTCCGGGCTTAGCTACTTGGTGGTGTCATCAATGGGCCCAGAAAGAGACTGACTTGGTATACCTCTCCCCTTAAAGCGGACCTTCACTCTAAATAAGAGTCTATCTTATATGTTTCCCACACCCTGTACATACAGATTGCTCACATTAAAAATCATCCTACCTGCATCTACTGCATTTTATAAGCCTTTAAACATCCAAGATGGCGGCTTATGGAAGCTGCCATTTTTGCAGGCAGCCTGCAAACAGGAAGTGCCTGCAAACAGGAAGTGACTGTGCTGCTCTGCATTCTGGGACTGCTGACCTTTCCCTGACCCCAGCTCTGCTCTGTCTGAGCAAAGCACAGCTATAACCCGCCCCCCTGTACCTTATCCCACTCTCCTCTCCTCAGTAAGTGTGATGCTTCTGAGTCAAGATGGCGGCGCCCGTATCCTAAATTCCCGAACAGAGTTGCAGCCCAGTGGGGGAAAGTATAATAAATTAGTGACTAAACATGTAAAATATATTAATTTTAGATGCTGAGGAATTGTTTTTTAAGAGTTTGGGCTTTTCATTAAATCATGGTGAAGGTCCGGTTCAACACCTTTAAGCGACATGGTGCAGACTTGAGTGGATATTCACACTTTTGCTGCTGTTCACACCTTCCTGACCTCTCAGCCTTGCCTGGATACATCTGTCCATAGCTATTAGAGATGAGCGAACTTCTTGAAAGTTCGATTCGGGCAATTCGCCGAATTTCCCCAAGTAATTCGGGTTCGCCCGAATCGAACTTTCACGAATCGCTCATCTGAAAAAAAAAATGCCGGCATGGTGGGAGCGGGCAGGCCGGCTACGCCTGTCAGCGGGCCGCCACTGGCCCGCTGACAGTGTAGCCGGCCTGCCCGCTCCCACCATGCCGGCAAAAATGCCGGCATGGTGGCAGCGGGCAGGCCGGCTACGCTGTCAGCGGGCCGCCGCCGGCTCGCTGACAGCGCAGCCGGCCTGCCCGCTCCCACCATGCCGGCATTTTTTTAAAAAGCAAATACTTACCTGCATGGTCGGAGCGTGGAGGTCGGCGCCGCTCTCAGGCGCCCTCTGATGACGCGTCCTCTGATGACAGCATTTTTTTAAAAAGCAAACACTTACCTGCATGGTCGGAGCGTGGAGGCCGGTGCCGCTCTCAGCTGTCATCAGAGGACGCGTCATCAGAGGGCGCCTGAGAGCGGCGCCGGCATCCACGCTCCGACCATGCAGGTAAGTGTTTGCTTTTTAAAAAAATGCCGGCATGGTGGGAGCGGGCAGGCCGGCTGCGCTCGCTGACAGCGTAGCCGGCCTGCCCGCTCCCACCATGACGGCATTTTTTTTTTTATTTCAGGGAAAATTCGATCGGCACGAACCAAAAATAATTCGGGTTCGTGCCGAATCGAATTTTCCCTGAAATTCGGAGCGAATTCCGGTTCGTCCGAACCGGTTCGCTCATCCCTAATAGCTATCTCACCACCACCCTACTCACCCACTGTCCTCTCCCTAAACCTTATTTGATCCCCTTAGTACGTGATCCCCCACTCTCACCATCACCCACCTATCCATTCATCCTATCCATCTATCCATCTGCCCTCCCAATCAACACCTTAGATTCAGTCCCCATTCCCTCATCCCTCTCCCAACTCCCTAACTTCAACCTCAATCCCTTCTTCTGTATCACCCTATCCTAGCCACCCCTTGCCTATTCTGCCTATCTATCCCTTGACCTATCCAATCCCTCCTCCTTAACCTACCCTATCTCAACAACCAAATCTTTTTTCCGCACTCCGAATCTCCATATGTTAACTTTTTCACCTCACATCTCACAAACACACCAGCAATTCACAAAATATATACACTCTAACACTCTCTGAGATCCAAACGATTCCCGCTAAGGTTATGTTAAACATGCCATGACCCAGACCAACCCCGACCAACCTCAATATCATCCCTCCTTGATCTGTCCTTTAAAAGCATGGGTATTGTAAGCTATTATAGAGACTGTGGAGGTTTTTCCCACAAGTCATCAGGTTCCTAAATCAGATCGACTCATAGACAACAATGGAACCAAGCCACCATACATGTCATTACACTACCATGGCCTGAAATACTGAATAGACTGAACTTTTGTAGTACAATGGTTGGTTTCTGGTCCCCTTCCACCAATGGATTCATTAAAGCTGCTCTTAATCCCTTGGCAGGTGCTTGTGCTTTCTCCTGAGCGCCTTGGGCTTCTCCTCTCTCTGCTTTCCAGACTGGTTCTCAGTTTCCCATCCTGTTTCACTTACAAAGCAGAAGAACACTCTAAGGGAACTTTGGACCCTTTATCAGGTCTGGTTCACTCTAGTTTAAAACAAAATACCTGTTCTAGATCATGGGTTGCATGCATCAATATGCTTGTCATGTGCCAGAACTTTCCCACAGGTCTACCTGAACCAGACTGCAACAGGAATCAGATCATGTTTATAGCTTGACCTGACTGCTAACACCCAAGTTCTTTCTTATGATCTAATCTTATTACTAACTACGCACTTAAAGACCTCAGCACAGCCATCTTGCGTCATAAAGTGTAGCTGATAACTAAATCCTAACTCTCCAAAACCTAGCTGACCTGAGAGGGTTCTAATGCTTCCTACTGTACTTCTAACCATTGCTAACTGCCTACACTAACAGTCATTAACCCACACTAAACCCATGTCCCCAAATATTTTGAAGATTATCAAAAGAATATTCTAGCACTCACCCTACTACTTCATTTTCATCTACAGATCATAATCTAAAATTCCCTTCACTTCAATTCCTCACTCCTGGCGCACCCCCACTGACCTTTACAGTCCTGCCTTGTTTTGGTACTAGCAGAGCAATGATTGGAACTCTAACCATCACTATATATATATATATATATATATATATATATATATATATATATATATATATATTATATATAGACTACAGGATCTTCTTGGGCACAGACACAGGAGGAATACACATTAACTCAAATGCTTTACTTTGATATCAATAAAAAAACATAGACAGGCTTTCTTCAGCACACACATGGAAACATAGGTCCTCACATGGCCATCCAAGCCTAATCACAGTTCAAATAAGACACATAAGAGACTCTTGGGCGCTTCTGCCCCGTTGACTATCTCACTCAGTTTGGCAGCAGGCCTCTAGTCGACCCTGCTCCTGGTGCCACCTGCACCCTGTAGCCCATATGGCTGTCTGCAGCGCTCTCCAGCACTTGGCCGTACGTGCCACATGCATCGCAGCCCATCCAGCAGCCCTCAGCTGTGGCTCATCAGCCTCTATAAAGGCCTTCTTGCCCGGAGTACTGGATTGGAGTGAGTGGCCAGCAGGACCCACCTAGCTTCCTATGCTGGCCAGACTCCGGGGCCCTATGAAGCACTTCTCCAGCTGCTCCTTAAACAGACTGTAACTACAGAAACACACATTCCTGTAGTCCTTTTCCACTTGAAATCGGCATTACATCACAAATACAGTCTGATCTGTGCTTTTTGCCATTCCATCTGTGTGTGTGTGTGTGTGTAAAACATTTGTTAGATCACATGGCTTTACTCTGAAAGAAGTGCTTTCAGCAAATCTATCGGCACATCAAATTTATGACAGTCAACCTGGAGCTGCTGCATAAAATTGGGAACATTGTCACACGCAGGAACTGTTGAAGATTTAATGAGAGGATAGGCAGGGGGCTCTGGCAATTAAGTTTTATATAGCTCAGAAAAATCTAATGCATCTTACTAATCTTGGTATTTTCATGATTCATGATACTAATCTTGATATAGTACCTGTTATACTACATACTGGAAAATGTGCAATGTTCTACTTTGTATTAGAAAAAAAATTTCAGAACAAGGATCCATCTTAGAAGTACTGTAAATGCATTTGTAAAAAGCATACATATTCTTTTCTTCCCTGCAGCAGCTTCCTATCAGTCCCATCAGTGCGCAGAAAATAACTGGTGTCTGGGTTCGGGTCCTCTGGTGTCCAAAGGCATCCTCACTACCAGCTACAGAGGAGTGTGCCAAGACAGTGTTTGTCACACCAACTCCATTAAACCAGGCCAACACCCTTACAAGAAACTGTGCTAATATGCGTCCCTCCCCGGGGCAATTAAAATTGCTGCACATAAAAATGAAAAAAATAAAAATTGATCGTTTTCTAATTTCAGCAGAAGTTTTTGATTACTGCCGCACTCTTACCTATTATTCCAATGATAATGAGTGGGTGCAAGGTGTGCGGAGACGCCGCATAGATCCAAGTGCACAAAAAGAACCTGCACCCCGGTTGTCATTAAAACATTGATGTTTCGGGGTGCACTAGGGCCTCCTTCCTCAGGACCAGCCATTTCCAAACAACAGAAGAGATAATGCACAGTGAATTAATAGGTATTGGGGCCAATCATAGGCCAGAAAATTCAAAAATCGCGCCTGACATCATTATGACGTCATCCTATGCTAATAAATCACAGGCATACTGGCGAGCACAGCATATAAATAATTTTATCAAATTAAAAAAGAAAGGAATACTTACCACTGCTTGGACACCCCCAGCTCCTTAGAAGAACTTCTAAATGAGGGGGGCACCGCCGCTCTAATTCCAGCTGTAGTCTAAGATGTAGTTGGTGTCTCATGGAAATGCAGACCCCCTGCAAAGAGGAGGTTTCCTGCCGCTGTGCATTGTGGGGTTACGTCAGTTGAATTCAGTCAGCAGCATGCTGAGAAAGGAGCTCCAAGATGGCAGCTACCAGGAGAAGGGGGGTGTTTCAGCTTTGAGTGGGTGCATAAGCAAATGTAAATGCTGGCAATAATTCAGTATCTCAGCATGCAGATGGGGGAACTGAGAACAGAATGTCTATTCTGACTCACCAGATGGCAGCAAATGGAATCCTGTAGACAGCTCCACGTTCCTAGTGTGTGTCTGTGCTGGATGTTTTCTTCACTCCATAGGGCTCGGCAGATAGCTCACTAGATTGTTGGTTAGACCAGTGATAAGTTTTCAAAAGCTTTATTTCGGTACAGACCTTGGTACAGGAGACATGTACTTTCAAATCAGCTGGAAACTTGTCGTGAAATCTATACAGCAACAACAGGGGAAAGAACTATAGCTGAAGAAGGCAGCAGCAGCTGTGCACTGCTTGGATGTCAGAGTAAGAATGGCCACCAGGGAGAGGAAGAAGGGAGGAGTTACTTACATCAGAGCAAGACTAAGGGAGCCTGGAGGGGAAAAGGGGAATTAAAGGCACAGTGCTGAGTCTATGCAAATAAACATATATAAATCGCTAACCTAGGTAAATAAAAGTCGTGGGACATGACAAAGTCTGTTGGTTCAGTTTAACTGCTCCAGTCACTGGGACTGATGTGAGGGGTGGGACCACAGCAGACTTTTTGCTGGTGAGCATTGGTAGGACATGTCACAAAATAAATTGTTCACCAATTGTTAAACCAATTAAATGGTTTAGAAAATTGTTTAAACAATTAAATTGGGCCAGTGGAACCCCAATCATAAGCCGATCCTAAGCTGACACCAAACACTTATACACTTCTCTCCACATAAAAGCAGAGCATCAGCAATCCTTACTGATTATGTACCAGACATACTCCTGGGAGCGTCTGCTTAGTTCTACTATCTAACAATCAGATACAATAAGCATGCAATGGTCCGCTGTAGAGTATCGAAAGATATAGAAACATAGAAGGTTGACGGCAGAAGGAGAGCATACGGTCCATCTAGTCTGCCCTTAGATGGATAGATGTGTGCTTATCTCAGACATGTTTAAATTCAGTGACTGATGATTTTTCAACTACCTCTGCTGGAAGTTTGTTCCAAGCATCTACTACTATTTCTGTAAAATAATATTTTCTAGCAATGCTCCTGATCTTCCCCTCGACTAGCTTCAGGTTGTGCCCCCTTCTTCTATCATTAGGCTTCTTCTTAAAAAGCACTTCCCTCCTGAACCTTATTCAATCCTTTAACATATTTAAAGGTCTCAATCATGTCCCCTCTCTCCCTTCTTTCCTCCAGACTGTACAGATTAGGTTCTTTAAGTCTCTCCTGTTTTAAGTTTAAGTCTTTCTACCATTTTTGTTGCCCTCCTTTGGACACGTTCTATTTCAATAATGTCTTTTTGCAGGTAAGGTCTCCAGAACTGCACACAGTATTCTAGCTGTGGCCTCACCAGGGCTCTATACAGTGGCATAAATATAATTTATGTTTGAATAATATTTTGAATAATAGTGAATAAATATAATTTATTTTTCACACTTGAGCATGTTGCTGCACTGCAAGAAACACATTTACTAATACATTAGTGGTGCAGCATCATACTGAATTTAGAAATCATATTTAACACAACTCTAATTTGTACTGAAATGGCATTGTCTGGCAGAAGTGCTTGATAAATCAGGCCCTAAATCAACCACAATCAGACAAATATGGATCCATGAAAATGAAGGCTGCAGTCGAGAGACAAATGAGAACTGGTTCGTTGGTATTATTGTTACATCCGAGTGGAGAGCTGAAAACCTGGCCTCTTTCTGCCCTTGAAGGGGAGGTTTGAGGACCCCTACTATGGTGTATTCCCACTCGGGAAAGTTAAAAGTGGCACTACAGATCCTTTATGCAGTGCTATGGCAAAAAATACATTTTTATGTTTTATATTGTTAAATTGGTTTATGACAATAGTTTTCTTCAGGGCTTTGATCTGACAGTGAACACTTTTTTTTTGGACAGAACAAGCTGCAGTTGGGCCATTATCATTTCTGCAATTGAAGGGAAGCAAAGGTCACAGCTAACTATCCAGAAAAAAGTTGACACGGTGGCTTTTAGTTTTTGTATATCATTAGCTCTGGACCAGCTTCCTTCAGGATAGAAATTATTGCAGTCACTTGCTAAACGGTTAATTAGAGCCAACAGCTGTCAAGACCTGAGTCACAGAATAGCTTGTACCTCCTATCAAATTATCTCTGTTAAATAAGTGCATCCATGTTGAATCTGTAGTTCTTTCTTAGTTACAGAGGCCAAGAGAATTAAAACTTTCTAAAATAAAAAGAAGAAATAAACACTTTTATGGGTAATGGGGCGATATTAAACACAACATGGCAAGTCAGGCATTATGGTGTCAGTACAGTATTTATTAGTGATACACTACAGGGAACATAAAGGTGAATACATACGCTCTGTTATATCAATATATTTCTCCTATAATGCTCCTACAGCAGGAATACATAGGCCCCGACTGGATAGACTAGCATAGCAGGCACAGCAGATAAATTGCACTCACTGATGAAATTCTATAGTTACTAATCAGTGCTGATCCCTAAGCCCAGGTTGGAGGGCTTGCCTCCTTTTTGCTGCACAGTCAGGCTCACTCCCATAAAACACAATATGAAGGTTATGAAGCATATTAATAGATCTGCAGTCTGCAAATCTTTTGGTTTCATATGAAGAGAAAAACAATTCTTTTTAATAAAAAGACAGGAATTATACATGTTAATATCTTGAATATTTGCAACTGAGAAAATTCACCGTATATACGCACACAATTAAACATCTATTTTTTTTTTCTTCTAATTTTCAAGTTAGTGACTGAGGTTTGCTGCACCTGTCTATACCTGACTGTGCAGTTAAGTAAATATGAGTTTTTGCTGGCCGTAATATCTTGGCCGTGTTGTTTTATTCCTCTCATGAGATCTGTTTGTGTTCCTCTGTGAGGCTGAATTCCTGCCCTCTATCTAAATATTTTTTGCTTTGTTTGACCTTATATTATATTATGCTTTTATATTATACATTAACGTTATCTGTGTGTCTGTTCGCTCTCTGTCTCTCTCTCAGAGAGGCTCTCTCTGTTTCTGAGCCCCACCAGCAGCCTATGGTTGATGGCCGCTTCTTTTTCAAGGTCAGTTTCTTTTAGAAATCTCTTTGAACAGCCTGGATGTCTGTTTATTCATCCAAAGTCCTTGGTTTTGTGATCAAGCTTGTCTAGATTCAGATTTCTGCCTTACTCCTGAACCTGCTGAATCTAGTGCTGTTATTTGGCTTCATTTCTCTCTATAGTCGGTTATCTCTGTGTACCTTGGCTTGTATCTGACCACACGTTTGCTTCTAAACTGTAGGTGATACTGTGATTCCCATTGCTGGTCTAGACACAAATACATTATTTGCTGGTGCTTCCGAAGCCTGTCAAGTTGATGTCCACCTTCTGCATTATATTACCTTCTTGCGTTTTGCTTGCCATTAAATGCCTGGTATCAGAAATAAAGTCACCCCTGCTTGTATCTTTCTGGTAGACTACATATATACTGAATCTAGCAATGAGAAACAGTAAAGAAGGACATTTCTTTGTTTCCCCCCTCTACATACGGCCTCATTAGGATCAAATTCAACAGGGATTGAGATTTTCTCAGGCTCCGTGTGAAATCCATCTCGCATGCATGAATTCTCCTTTTCTCATATGATTCAGAGACACATGCAAGACAATCTTGCATGTGCATAAAGCTTGTGGGAAAACTGTGATAAAATTCCCACTTCCATTTAAGATTTTACAATTGGCACGCCAGTTTACTGAATTACCATATGCGAGTTGTAACATATTTAACTGAAAAAGAACGTACCAGCAATTGTGGTATGGCTTTTTTTTAATTAAAAGCATGTCAGGTACTGAAGCCGGCATTTCTCGCCAGCTTTGAGGAAGCGAGTGATGACGGTACTCAAAAACCAAATGTCCCCATTCCAAATATTCCCTGAATCACACTTTGAGAGACTTTTAATGCGATTTATCACAAAACGAAAAATCTCTGCAAAAAAAGTCTTGCTCCAAATCAAATTTCCAGATACATGCAGCAGTGTACTCTTCATCAATACTTGAGATGTATGGCTGTTGCACTTGCAGGTCGCAGCGGGTAACATACAATAATAGACATTGACATTAGACATTGTGTCCTTGCTGGAGTACATCCTCCAGCTGCTGGAGGGTGCCTGGGTAGTGATCCATAGAGCAAACACAACAATCAAGGTGGTCCTACAGATGCTCAATTTGGTTAAAGCCAGGGGGATTAGAAGGCCAGAGAAGTACTTTCAAATCTTGTCCATGTTTTCCAACCATTTACAGTCATGTAACATGTCACATTATCTTGCTTGAGGCTCCCATCTGCCCCAGTAAGAAAATCAGAATATATAGGTGTAAAGAATCACAATGGTCAATACCCAAATGGGTTACATACTCTGTCCCTAGTTCTAGTCATGCCACTGCAGTCCTATACCAATACCTCACCTTTATACTGTTTAAGGTAGGACAGAGTATATGGATTGGAGCTACTACATATTTCAAGCAAAATGTGCTTGTATGACTGTTCTAAGAATTGTAGCCAAACTTTGTTTAACAGTAACAGTGAGGGTGAAAATAATTTAGACAAAAGGGTCGATTCAAAGAAACATGTAACAGCTTGGATTTGGGTGCCGATCATCCTATTTTTCACGTCCGCTCGTGCGTTCGTATGAACTTGCGAGTGATTCTATAAGCAAATACGTTTCTATCCTAAAATATACGTCCGTTCGTATGGCAGTTCGGGAATCAGACCTATGTCAGTTTCCATCCTGAATTTTCCGTTTCATTTCTCAGGTTGCAACATTGGTTTTGCCCTTTTTCCTTTTTTGTCTGGACGTAAATCCTTCTGATCTTGCGGCTGCGCACTACAAACTTACCTCATTAAAGTGCATTCTAAATATTTGGTCTTTTATTTTTCTTTATTTCATTCATTTTGTAGTAACCAACTATTAATGAATGCATTTGCATAAGTAAATCTTACTTTGTTTAATTTTTAGTTAACTTGCATTTTTTACTTGTGGATTTAATTTTAATATTTAGGCTTCAAATGGTACAACTTAAAATTTTGTGTGTGGTTACCCACACCCTCTACATACAGATTGCTCTCAAATATTAAAAAACACCCAGCAACTTCTGCATGTTATGAGCCTAGAAACAGCCAAGATGGCGGCTCAGGTATTATCGGGCAGCCTGCAAACAGAAAGGGCCTTGTGACTGTGTTGCTCTGCATTCTTTGATTTCTGACCTTTCCGTGCCCCCAGCTCTGCTGTGTCTGTGCAAAATACAGCAGTAACCCACATCCTGCACTTTATCCCGCTCTCCTCTCCTCAGTAAGTGTGATGCATCTGACCAAAGATGTGCTTAAATAATTAAACAAAGCAAAGGTAAACAACTACACCAATAAATGCAATCTAAAAATATTATTCTAGTACATCAATTTAAAAATAAATACCAAAGGACATAAGTTTCTTTAATTAACGCAAATATATTGCCAATAAAGGTTTACATGCAAAGGACTAATTAAGGTCCACATTAAAATGCTTTTATAAGGCATACATGAATCAGGTATGCATTGCCATACAATTTATGGCCTCGGCCATGCTGATACATGCAGTTCATTGCAGCTCAAGACGCGCAGACTCCTCCACATAGCCAAAAAACCTGTTCAAGAACAGCAATACGACTGCTAAAAGGTGTCGGCAGTGGCTTTCTTTTAAAACGTATTTAGAGGTTTGAAAACTGTTCTCTGAATCACACCTAAACACATCCGATTATCCTAAGTTTTACGTTTTCATCCTAAGTTTTAGGATTTGATCCTAAGTTTTACGTTTTCATCCTAAAATTTAGGAACGAACTTGCGATGATCGTAAGAGCATATACGCATTCGTACGTAGGCTCGTGCGAGTCGTAAATGGCCAAAAAAACAGGAAAAAATGACTAACACCCACCCAAACTTACGATTCTCGATCCGAAATCAATTAACTTTTGCTCTTTGAATCGAGGGGATTGTGTTTAAAAAAAAAAAAAAATATATGTATATATATATATATATATATATATATATATATATATATATAATGAGAAACAATACTGACGTTTCCAAAACTTTGATTTCCTAAAATGAATTAGCAATTTAATCACACGTGTGATTTCATTCGCCTATAAAGCTTTGGGTTATAAGCGGATTTGGGGAACTTTGGAAGAGCCAATGTTATCTTTGCATTGTCATAAAGTCATTTCTAAATTTGAATGAACAGATTATCTCATATAAAAGACTTTTTACAGGATGGATTACTGCTGAAACCCATGGTGACCTTAAAGAGGAGGCAACCCATCTGTGCACACAGCCAGTGCCTATTATCCTCTCCCAGAGTGTCTGAATGTCACATTTAGCTATAAAGGCAGCCAGAGAGTCACTACACACAGATAACTCCATCCATAGTGGTCATTCATTATGCGATAGTCATTTCACTTCTGAAATGAAAGTATAAATGTAATGGCCAAGGAAGGTTAAATAGATAATGAATGCACTGGAAAATGGTTGGCGGATTCAAAAATAGATAGCTTACAAGGTGAGTGTGACCTAGCCATTGTTTAGTATAAGATTGCTTCTTTTTATAGATGACAGTGTCACAATCTGTTTGTTAATTCAACTTCGAGGCGGTATTGGCATTTGGCACTGTAAAGTAATAAGTGATTAGCCAGCAGTGGATTCCAAATTAACAGGACAAATCACACATTAAGAGTCATTTGCGAAGCTAGAAAATAACCTCACAGCTAAGAGTATGCAGACACAATGTCCGCTGGAAGAGTTAGGGTATGCACAGCTGTTAACTGAGATATAAAGGGGTGCTGGCAGAGGGGGGAATGACGTAACAAAGTACTGCAAAATTACGGACCCTAGACTAGCTTCCCAAGCCCCTATAGACCTGCCGCACACCACAAAAATCTTCTCAAATGATAAAAAATATATATTTATTAGGTCATCCTTAAAAAATTACAGACAACATAAGACTCTTTAAAAAACATATAGACATACACAACGCTGAGGAGGATTATCCCATTAATGGCTCTCATTTAAAATCCAATAATTCATCCTATGAATACAGGGTATGAGGTAATCTACTATAAGTATCAATGGCATTTAAAAGACAAGAATGATGTGCAAAGAAAACTAAAGAAGACTATATAAAGGTGTCTGGGTGTCTAGGATAGACACTCAACTTAAGGTGCACAAGCGCAAAGTGCAATTTTACCAAAAAGTGCTCAAAATTCATTCAACATATAAAGCAGTGTGCAGAAAGAATTTTAGAAAATATCAGATAATATGTTCGCCATTGTATTTTCAAATGCTTGGGGCTAGTCTAGGGTTCGTAATTTTGCAGGACTTATTGAGATGTATGAGACAATGGGGGTTATCTAAGAAGGGATAGCGCCAGGTAGCGCCTCATAGCGGCAGCGTCTGATGAACGCCGGGTGCTGTAGGCAAAACCACATTTATGAAAGCCAATCTGGTGAGCGACTCTAACAGCGCCATGTAGCGTCCGATGTATTATTACAGGCAGCTCAGCGTATAGTGCCTGTGCTCTAGGTTCAAGAGTGCCGTGTATTACCTTTCGCTCAGTGTCGCTCCCCCATACATTTCAATGGACGTCCCTTCCCTTCTGTTTAATCATCGTGTTTCACTGTTTTTTATTTTTATTGCTTAAATCATTGTGTGACCTCTCCTGGCTGTAAACAAACACTTTTAGAAACTTTTTTGACTTTTTATATTTTTATGCAGAATTGCATTTAAAGGTCTGGCACCAAAGTGTTAATGTCACAGTTAGGGATGAGCGAATCGATCCGGACGAACCCGGATTCGATCCGAATTTCATGAAAAATTTGATTCGGATCGAATCCGAATTTCCCCGCGATTCGATCGCTCGAAGTTTTCCTTTAACATCCATTCATTTACATTACAGGCATTCTAAGATGGCGGACGGGACATGTCCAGACATCAACCCCGCGCCAGTGCAAGCTGGGACAGTCACATGCAGCCTATCAGCAGCCAGCAAGCCCAGTGACGTCACAGCGCTATTTAAGTCGGCCATCTTGCTTTTCCTTCCTCATTTCTCTATTGCATTCGTGAGAGACAGAACGCTGTAGTGAGGGAGAGGCAGTTAGACAGGCAGGGACAGACAGGGACAGGCTGGAGACAGGCAGGAGACAGACAGAAAGTCAGCAAAAAACAGGGAAAGTTAGGAAAAATCGGAGGCAGTCACAGGGAGATTTTTTTTTTTCATCCAGCCTGAGTGTTACTGGCTGGCTGACAGGCTTTGTTAGCGTTTTCAGGCTGCTTATACTAACTAACTGTGCATATATACTGAACTGATCTTAAGTCTGCTGTGAGGCATCCCATTCTGTGACTACACCAGCCTCTATTTAAGATCATATAACCATTTGCACTTATTCTAATTGAAATTAGGCCTGATAAAGACACTTTTGCTGTGCATAGCACTACTGGTCCCTGCCAGGTGCACTTCTGTTGTGGCATCCCATTCTGTGACTACAGCAGCCTCTATTTAAGACCATATAACCATTTGCACTTATTATAATTGAAATTAGGCCTGATAAAGACACTTTTGCTGTGCATAGCACTACTTGTCCCTGCCAGGTGCACTCCTGTTTGGGGCATCCCATTCTGTGACTACAGCAGCCTCTATTTAAGACCATATAACCATTTGCACCTATTATAATTGAAATTAGGCCTGATAAAGACACTTTTGCTGTGCATAGCACTACTGGTCCCTGCCAGGTGCACTCCTGTTGTGGCATCCCATTCTGTGACTACAGCAGCCTCTATTTAAGACCATATAACCATTTGCACTTATTATAATTGAAATTAGGCCTGATATAGACACTTTTGCTGTGCATAGCACTACTTGTCCCTGCCAGGTGCACTCCTGTTGTGGCATCCCATTCTGTGAATACAGCAGCCTCTATTTAAGACCATATTAACCATTTCCACTTATTCTAATTGAAATTAGGCCTGATAAAGACACTTTTGCTGTGCATAGCACTACTTGTCCCTGCCAGGTGCACTCCTGTTTGGGGCATCCCATTCTGTGACTACAGCAGCCTCTATTTAAGACCATAACCATTTGCACCTATTATAATTGAAATTAGGCCTGATAAAGACACTTTTGCTGTGCATAGCACTACTTGTCCCTGCCAGGTGCACTCCTGTTGTGGCATCCCATTCTGTGACTACAGCAGCCTCTATTTAAGACCATATAACCATTTGCACTTATTATAATTGTAATTAGGCCTGATAAAGACACTTTTGCTGTGCATAGCACTACTTGTCCCTGCCAGGTGCACTCCTGTTTGGGGCATCCCATTCTGTGACTACAGCAGCCTCTATTTAAGACCATAACCATTTGCACCTATTATAATTGAAATTAGGCCTGATAAAGACACTTTTGCTGTGCATAGCACTACTGGTCCCTGCCAGGTGCACTCCTGTTGTGGCATCCCATTCTGTGACTACAGCAGCCTCTATTTAAGACCATATAACCATTTGCACTTATTATAATTGAAATTAGGCCTGATAAAGACACTTTTGCTGTGCATAGCACTACTTGTCCCTGCCAGGTGCACTCCTGTTGTGGCATCCCATTCTGTGACTACAGCAGCCTCAATTTAAGACCATATAACCATTTGCACTTATTATAATTGAAATTAGGCCTGATAAAGACACTTTTGCTGTGCATATTCTTACTGCTGCCTGCCAGGTGCACTCCTGTTGGGGCATCCCATTCTGTGACTACACCAGCCTCTATTTAAGACCATAACCATTTGCACTTATTCTAATTGAAATTAGGCCTGATAAAGACACTTTTGCTGTGCATGCTACTACTGGTCCCAGGTGCACTCCTGTTGTGGCATCCCATTCTGTGACTACACCAGCCTCTATTTAAGAACATAACCATTTGCACTTATTCTAATTGAAATTAGGCCTGATAAAGACACTTTTGCTGTGCATATTCTTACTGCTGCCTGCCAGGTGCACTCCTGTTGGGGCATCCCATTCTGTGACTACACCAGCCTCTATTTAAGACCATATAACCATTTGCACCTATTATAATTGAAATTAGGCCTGATAAAGACACTTTTGCTGTGCATAGCACTACTGGTCCCTGCCAGGTGCACTCCTGTTTGGGGCATCCCATTCTGTGACTACAGCAGCCTCTATTTAAGACCATATAACCATTTGCACTTATTCTAATTGAAATTAGGCCTGATAAAGACACTTTTGCTGTGCATATTCTTACTGCTGCCTGCCAGGTGCACTCCTGTTGTGGCATCCCATTCTGTGACTACACCAGCCTCTATTTAAGAACATAACCATTTGCACTTATTCTAATTGAAGTTAGGCCTGATAAAGACACTTTTGCTGTGCATATTCTTACTGCTGCCTGCCAGGTGCACTCCTGTTGGGGCATCCCATTCTGTGACTACACCAGCCTCTATTTAAGACCATATAACCATTTGCACCTATTATAATTGAAATTAGGCCTGATAAAGACACTTTTGCTGTGCATAGCACTACTGGTCCCTGCCAGGTGCACTCCTGTTTGGGGTATCCCATTCTGTGACTACAGCAGCCTCTATTTAAGACCATATAACCATTTGCACTTATTCTAATTGAAATTAGGCCTGATAAAGACACTTTTGCTGTGCATATTCTTACTGCTGCCTGCCAGGTGCACTCCTGTTGTGGCATCCCATTCTGTGACTACAGCAGCCTCTACTTAAGACCATATAACCATTTGCACTTATTCTAATTGAAATTAGGCCTGATAAAGACACTTTTGCTGTGCATATTCTTACTGCTGCCTGCCAGGTGCACTCCTGTTGTGGCATCCCATTCTGTGACTACACCAGCCTCTATTTAAGAACATAACCATTTGCACTTATTCTAATTGAAATTAGGCCTGATAAAAACTCTTTTGCTGTGCATGCTACTACTGGTCCCAGGTGCAGTCCTGTTGTGGCATCCCATTCTGTGACTACACCAGCCTCTATTTAAGACCATATAACCATTTGCACTTATTCTAATTGAAATTAGGCCCGATAAAGACACTTTTGCTGTGCATATTCTTACTGCTGCCTGCCAGGTGCACTCCTGTTGGGGCATCCCATTCTGTGACTACACCAGCCTCTTTTTAAGACCATATAACCATTTGCACCTATTATAATTGAAATTAGGCCTGATAAAGACACTTTTGCTGTGCATAGCACTACTGGTCCCTGCCAGGTGCACTCCTGTTTGGGGCATCCCATTCTGTGACTACAGCAGCCTCTATTTAAGACCATATAACCATTTGCACTTATTCTAATTGAAATGAGGCCTGATAAAGACACTTTTGCTGTGCATATTCTTACTGCTGCCTGCCAGGTGCACTCCTGTTTGGGGCATCCCATTCTGTGACTACAGCAGCCTCTATTTAAGACCATATAACCATTTGCACTTATTCTAATTGAAATTAGGCCTGATAAAGACACTTTTGCTGTGCATATTCTTACTGCTGCCTGCCAGGTGCACTCCTGTTGTGGCATCCCATTCCGTGACTACACCAGCCTCTATTTAAGAACATAACCATTTGCACTTATTCTAATTGAAATTAGGCCTGATAAAGACACTTTTGCTGTGCATATTCTTACTGCTGCCTGCCAGGTGCACTCCTGTTGGGGCATCCCATTCTGTGACTACACCAGCCTCTATTTATGACCATATAACCATTTGCACCTATTATAATTGAAATTAGGCCTGATAAAGACACTTTTGCTGTGCATAGCACTACTGGTCCCTGCCAGGTGCACTCCTGTTTGGGGCATCCCATTCTGTGACTACAGCAGCCTCTATTTAAGACCATATAACCATTTGCACTTATTCTAATTGAAATGAGGCCTGATAAATACACTTTTGCTGTGCATATTCTTACTGCTGCCTGCCAGGTGCACTCCTGTTGTGGCATCCCATTCTGTGACTACACCAGCCTCTATTTAAGAACATAACCATTTGCACTTATTCTAATTGAAATTAGGCCTGATAAAGACTCTTTTGCTGTGCATGCTACTACTGGTCCCAGGTGCACTCCTGTTGTGGCATCCCATTCTGTGACTACACCAGCCTCTATTTAAGACCATATAACCATTTGCACTTATTCTAATTGAAATTAAGCCTGATAAAGACACTTTTGCTGTGCATGCTACTACTGGTCCCAGGTGCACTCCTGTTGTGGCATCCCATTCTGTGACTACAGCAGCCTCTATTTAAGACCATATAACCATTTGCACTTATTCTAATTGAAATTAGGCCCGATAAAGACACTTTTGCTGTGCATATTCTTACTGCTGCCTTCCAGGTTCACTCCTGTTGTGGCATCCCATTCTGTGACTACACCAGCCTCTATTTAAGAACATAACCATTTGCACTTATTCTAATTGAAATTAGGCCTGATAAAGACACTTTTGCTGTGCATGCTACTACTGGTCCCAGGTGCACTCCTGTTGTGGCATCCCATTCTGTGACTACACCAGCCTCTATTTAAGACCATATAACCATTTGCACTTATTCTAATTGAAATTAGGCCTGATAAAGACACTTTTGCTGTGCATAGCACTACTGGTCCCAGGTGCACTCCTGTTGTGGCATCCCATTCTGTGACTACACCAGCCTCTAATTAAGAACATAACCATTTGCACTTATTCTAATTGAAATTAGGCCTGATAAAGACACTTTTGCTGTGCATATTCTTACTGCTGCCTGCCAGGTGCACTCCTGTTGTGGCATCCCATTCTGTGACTACACCAGCCTCTATTTAAGAACATAACCATTTGCACTTATTCTAATTGAAATTAGGCCTGATAAAGACACTTTTGCTGTGCATGCTACTACTGGTCCCAGGTGCACTCCTGTTGTGGCATCCCATTCTGTGACTACACCAGCCTCTATTTAAGAACATAACCATTTGCACTTATTCTAATTGAAATTAGGCCTGATAAAGACACTTTTGCTGTGCATATTCTTACTGCTGCCTGCCAGGTGCACTCCTGTTGTGGCATCCCATTCTGTGACTACACCAGCCTCTATTTAAGAACATAACCATTTGCACTTATTCTAATTGAAATTAGGCCTGATAAAGACTCTTTTGCTGTGCATAGCACTACTGGTCCCTGCCAGGTGCACTCCTGTTTGGGGCATCCCATTCTGTGAATACAGCAGCCTCTATTTAAGACCATAACCATTTGCACTTATTCTAATTGAAATTAAGCCTGATAAAGACACTTTTGCTGTGCATGCTACTACTGGTCCCAGGTGCACTCCTGTTGTGGCATCCCATTCTGTGACTACACCAGCCTCTATTTAAGACCATATAACCATTTGCACTTATTCTAATTGAAATTAGGCCTGATAAAGACACTTTTGCTGTGCATAGTAGTACTGCTCACAGGTGCACTGCTGGCTGTTGGGGCATCCCATTCTGTAACATAGCATACCCCTCTTTATTTACACTAAGCAGCTCTCTTATTTACACTCAGCAGGCCTGTTGGAGGCTGAGTGTTACTGCTCACTTTTGGTGTGCATTATATTCTGTTTCATATAGACCCACCGCTGCCCGGGGGTTCTTAAAATATCACCTACTACCACGCCAGTTAGACTATGTCGGGCAGACAAGTGCCTGGAAGTGAAAAGAGGAGTGGCAGAGGCCAAGATTTCGCAGGTAGAGCTCGCATCAGACTGGGGGCCAGTAGCAGCAGGAGTCACGCTGAGAGACCTAATCTGCCAGTATCTGCTAGCGGTCGGGTCTCCACCAGTAACGCATCTGCCGTGGTAGATTGGTTGACGCGCTCATCAACAACATCATCACAACTTACGTCTGAGACCCCCAGTCTAGGGTCGGTAGGTTCCTCTGACACAACCCTGAGTTGGCATGCCCCGAGAGCAGTCCCTGTCCTCCCATTGCCTCTGTCCTACGCTGTTCCCTCCCCCAGCGACGTATCCTATGCTTTGGGTTCAGCTCCACTCTTTAGTGAGGAGGACGATCAGATACAGGAGGACAGTCAGCAGCTACTGCCCAGCCAAGAAATGGAGGTGGCTTCTTTAGCTAGGCAGACAAATAGTGATGTGGACAGTGTCGTGGGTGCTGCGAGCGTTCCAGCTCCTGCGCCAGACACTGTTGACGACTCCATGAACATCAGTGACGTACAGCCACAACTCGGTGATAATGATGATGACGATGAAGCTGATCGCACTTGGGAGTCGGGTGATGAAGGGGCTTCATCGTCATCATCAGGAGAAGAGGGGCGCAGGTTGCCCCGGAGTCAGCAGCTGAGGCAGCAAGGTGGTAGCAGTCAGCATGGGGGCACAATTCCAAAGGCTGGAGCCGGCCGGGGCCGGGGCCGGGGTAGAGCACCTGCTGTGCGGAAGTCTACCTTATCGGGAGGTAGTGGAGCAGGGGTTCCTGGAGTTGGCAACAGCAGCAGTGAATCAGTGAGGCCAGGGGGTGGGAAAAGTAGCTACTCGGCAGTGTGGCAGTTTTTCCTGAAGCATCCGCAGGAGGGTAACATGGCCACATGCAAGATATGTAGGCAAAAGGTGAAGCGTGGCCAGGGTCCAAATGTTGGCACCACGGCCCTGCGTCAACATATGATGCGTCACCATAAAGCGACCTGGGAGAACCGAGGCTCCCAAGGGGTGGTCCAGTCTGCTTCCTCACCAAGTGAGCTCCCAATTTCTGCCAGCCAAGGCTCCAGCACCTCAGCCAAAGGCAGCTGTGCGTCATACCCATCCTCTGTCGCTCCTGCTCCTCCTCCTCCTCCTCCTCCAAGTCATGCATCCCGCCAGCAATCCATCAGCGAAGCCATGTCCAAGAGACAGCAGTATGCGCCCACTCATCCTACGGCGCAGAAGCTGAATGTGCTCCTGTCCAAGTTGCTGGTGCTGCAGTCGCTCCCTTTTCAGGTGGTGGAATCTGCACCTTTCAGAGAACTGATGGCTTGTGCCGAGCCGAGGTGGAGAGTCCCAAGCCGTCATTTCTTTGCCAAGAAGGCAGTACCAGCGCTGCACACTTTTGTTGAACAGAAGATGGGCCAGTCCTTGAGCCTGTCGGTGTGTAGCAAAGTGCATGGCAGCGCCGACATCTGGAGCTGTAACTACGGTCAGGGACAGTACATGTCGTTTACGGCCCACTGGGTGAATGTGGTCCCTTTGCAGCAGCAGCAGCAACTTGGACAGGTCACGCCGCTTCGGCCTCCGCGCTCCCTGCCCGTTGGGCCTGTGACACCGTGCGACTCGGCCTCCTCATCCTCCGCCATCTCCTCACCCTCCACTGTAGGCTCAAGTCTCAGTGCCCCTCCAGTCTACCATGTGTGCAGGGCACGGAGGTGTCACGCAGTGCTTCACATGGTTTGTCTTGGCGAACGGAGTCACACAGGGGAGGAACTGCTTAAATGTATTCATCAGGAAATCCAAACATGGCTTACTCCAAGAAAACTTAAAATGGGAATCATGGTTACCGACAATGGGAAGAACATTTTGTCTGCGTTGCGCCAAGGAAGCCTGACCCATGCCCCCTGCATGGCTCACGTCTTCAATCTGGTTGTCAAGCGGTTTCTGAAGTGTTCCCCTCATCTGCAAGACATCCTAACAACTTCAAGGAAACTTTGCATGCACTTCAGCCACTCATACACCGCCAAACACACCCTTCTTGAGCTACAGCGTCAGAATGGTATCCCCCAACATAGTCTGATTTGCGATGTTTCCACCCGTTGGAATTCCACCCTTCACATGTTGGACCGATTATATGAACAGAGAAAAGCCATCACGGATTTCCTGATGATCCAAGCAGATAGGGGGACTCCCCTGTGTAACTTCAATGTCAACCAGTGGCAGCTCATACGTGACACCTGTCGTTTGCTCAGGCCCTTTGAGGAAGCCACTTTATTTGTCAGTCGGCAGGATTACGGGATGAACGACGTGATTCCACTGCTTCATGTACTACAGCACATGTTGGAAACCATGACTGGTCAGGGCACTGGAGACATGGCGTTTACATCTTACGGCCACATGAACCCCGTTGGAGCTGAACTGGAGGAGGAAGAGGAGGAGGAGGAGTTGCCCAGCGAAACACAGTTTAGGCTTGGCGAAATGGCTGGTTTATCTAGTCAGCGGACAGGAGAGGAGGAGCAGGAGCAGCCAGAGGAGCTAGAGGTTTTTGAGGAAGGCGAGACAGAGGACCCGGGCACACCGTGGCAGTATGCAGTGGAGATGGAGACAGGTAGTCCATCCGAGTCACTTGCGCAAATGGCACGAAGCATGCTCACGTGCTTGCGTAGTGACCCCAGAATTGTTTCCATCTGTCGGCGGGATGACTTCTGGCTGTCCACCTTATTGGACCCTCGCTTCCGGCACAAAATGGGGGCATTTTTTAAACCCACCGAGAGGGAGGACAAACTCAACTACTACAAAGACATTCTACGTAGGCAGTTGGCCGATGCCTATCTGCGCCATGGTCCATACTCTCGCAGGTCTGACTCGAGGGGACCTCTGCGCTCACCTTCCACTGCCATGGCCGCTGGGGGGGTTGGCAGGAGCAGCAGCAGCAGCTCCATCAGCAGCAGCAGCCTCAGTCTTCAGTCGCTAATGAGTAGCTTTCTACACCCGCATAGTGAGGCTACTCATGAGCAGCAGGAAGACCTGGAGCAGGACCTGAACCAGCAGGTCATGTCATACTTTGACATGACCATGCCAACACACCTTGAGGATCCGCTGGACTTCTGGGCAGCCAAACTTGATTTGTGGCCGCAACTAGCAGAGTTTGCCCTGGAAAAGCTGTCCTGCCCGGCAAGTAGCGTGCCATCTGAGCGGGTGTTTAGTGCGGCGGGGGCCATAGTTACGGAGAGGAGAACTCGTCTGTCAACTAAAAATGTGGAGAGACTCACCTTTGTCAAAATGAATCAGGGATGGATCAGCCAGGATTTCCACCCACCAATGCCTGATGCATGCGACTAGATTCAGCATGGTGCCACGTTTTACACTTTCCAAATGGTGCAAAACATATTTATGTCTTTAGGCCAATTTTTGGGCTCCTGAACCCAACCCCAGTGTCTCTTTAAAGTAATGTTTGGGCTCCTGCTGCTGCTGCCAACTCCAGGGTGTGATTCATCCAATTTTTGGCCTCCTGAAGCCAACCCCAGTGTCTCTTTAAAGTAATATTTGGGCTGCTCCTGCTGCTGCTGCCAACTCCAGGGTGTGATTCATCCAATTTTTGGGCTCCTGAAGCCAACCCCAGTGTCTCTTTAAAGCAATGTTTGGGCTCCTGCTGCTGCTGCCAACTCCAGGGTGTGATTCATCCAATTTTTGGCCTCCTGAAGCCAACCCCAGTGTCTCTTTAAAGTAATATTTGGGCTGCTCCTGCTGCTGCTGCCAACTCCAGGGTGTGATTCATCCAATTTTTGGGCTCCTGAAGCCAACCCCAGTGTCTCTTTAAAGTAATATTTGGGCTCCTGCTGCTGCTGCTGCCAACTCCAGGGTGTGATTCATCCAATTTTTGGGCTCCTGAAGCCAACCCCAGTGTCTCTTTAAAGTAATATTTGGGCTGCTCCTGCTGCTGCTGCCAACTCCAGGGTGTGATTCATCCAATTTTTGGGCTCCTGAAGCCAACCCCAGTGTCTCTTTAAAGTAATGTTTGGGCTCCTGCTGCTGCTGCCAACTCCAGGGTGTGATTCATCCAATGTTTGGGCTCCTGAAGCCAACCCCAGTGTCTCTTTAAAGTAATATTTGGGCTCCTGCTGCTGCTGCCAACTCCAGGGTGTGATTCATCCAATTTTTGGGCTCCTGAAGCCAACCCCAGTGTCTCTTTAAAGTAATATTTGGGCTCCTGCTGCTGCTGCCAACTCCAGGGTGTGATTCATCCAATTTTTGGGCTCCTGAAGCCAACCCCAGTGTCTCTTTAAAGTAATATTTGGGCTGCTCCTGCTGCTGCTGCCAACTCCAGGGTGTGATTCATCCAATTTTTGGCCTCCTGAAGCCAACCCCAGTGTCTCTTTAAAGTAATATTTGGGCTCCTGCTGCTGCTGCCAACTCCAGGGTGTGATTCATCCAATTTTTGGCCTCCTGAAGCCAACCCCAGTGTCTCTTTAAAGTAATATTTGGGCTCCTGCTGCTGCTGCTGCCAACTCCAGGGTGTGATTCATCCAATTTTTGGCCTCCTGAAGCCAACCCCAGTGTCTCTTTAAAGTAATATTTGGGCTCCTGCTGCTGCTGCTGCCAACTCCAGGGTGTGATTCATCCAATTTTTGGCCTCCTGAAGCCAACCCCAGTGTCTCTTTAAAGTAATATTTGGGCTGCTGCTGCTGCTGCTGCCAACTCCAGGGTGTGATTCATCCAATTTTTGGCCTCCTGAAGCCAACCCCAGTGTCTCTTTAAAGTAATATTTGGGCTGCTCCTGCTGCTGCTGCCAACTCCAGGGTGTGATTCATCCAATTTTAGGGCTCCTGAAGCCAACCCCAGTGTCTCTTTAAAGTAATGTTTGGGCTCCTGCTGCTGCTGCCAACTCCAGGGTGTGATTCATCCAAGTTTTGGCCTCCTGAAGCCAACCCCAGTGTCTCTTTAAAGTAATATTTGGGCTGCTCCTGCTGCTGCTGCCAACTCCAGGGTGTGATTCATCCAATTTTTGGGCTCCTGAAGCCAACCCCAGTGTCTCTTTAAAGTAATATTTGGGCTGCTCCTGCTGCTGCTGCCAACTCCAGGGTGTGATTCATCCAATTTTTGGCCTCCTGAAGCCAACCCCAGTGTCTCTTTAAAGTAATGTTTGGGCTCCTGCTGCTGCTGCCAACTCCAGGGTGTGATTCATCCAATGTTTGGGCTCCTGAAGCCAACCCCAGTGTCTCTTTAAAGTAATATTTGGGCTCCTGCTGCTGCTGCCAACTCCAGGGTGTGATTCATCCAATTTTTGGGCTCCTGAAGCCAACCCCAGTGTCTCTTTAAAGTAATATTTGGGCTCCTGCTGCTGCTGCCAACTCCAGGGTGTGATTCATCCAATTTTTGGGCTCCTGAAGCCAACCCCAGTGTCTCTTTAAAGTAATATTTGGGCTGCTCCTGCTGCTGCTGCCAACTCCAGGGTGTGATTCATCCAATTTTTGGCCTCCTGAAGACAACCCCAGTGTCTCTTTAAAGTAATATTTGGGCTCCTGCTGCTGCTGCCAACTCCAGGGTGTGATTCATCCAATTTTTGGCCTCCTGAAGCCAACCCCAGTGTCTCTTTAAAGTAATATTTGGGCTCCTGCTGCTGCTGCTGCCAACTCCAGGGTGTGATTCATCCAATTTTTGGCCTCCTGAAGCCAACCCCAGTGTCTCTTTAAAGTAATATTTGGGCTCCTGCTGCTGCTGCTGCCAACTCCAGGGTGTGATTCATCCAATTTTTGGCCTCCTGAAGCCAACCCCAGTGTCTCTTTAAAGTAATATTTGGGCTGCTGCTGCTGCTGCTGCCAACTCCAGGGTGTGATTCATCCAATTTTTGGCCTCCTGAAGCCAACCCCAGTGTCTCTTTAAAGTAATATTTGGGCTGCTCCTGCTGCTGCTGCCAACTCCAGGGTGTGATTCATCCAATTTTAGGGCTCCTGAAGCCAACCCCAGTGTCTCTTTAAAGTAATGTTTGGGCTCCTGCTGCTGCTGCCAACTCCAGGGTGTGATTCATCCAAGTTTTGGCCTCCTGAAGCCAACCCCAGTGTCTCTTTAAAGTAATATTTGGGCTGCTCCTGCTGCTGCTGCCAACTCCAGGGTGTGATTCATCCAATTTTTGGGCTCCTGAAGCCAACCCCAGTGTCTCTTTAAAGTAATATTTGGGCTCCTGCTGCTGCTGCCAACTCCAGGGTGTGATTCATCCAATTTTTGGCCTCCTGAAGCCAACCCCAGTGTCTCTTTAAAGTAATATTTGGGCTGCTCCTGCTGCTGCTGCCAACTCCAGGGTGTGATTCATCCAATTTTTGGGCTCCTGAAGCCAACCCCAGTGTCTCTTTAAAGTAATATTTGGGCTCCTGCTGCTGCTGCCAACTCCAGGGTGTGATTCATCCAATTTTTGGCCTCCTGAAGCCAACCCCAGTGTCTCTTTAAAGTAATATTTGGGCTCCTGCTGCTGCTGCTGCCAACTCCAGGGTGTGATTCATCCAATTTTTGGCCTCCTGAAGCCAACCCCAGTGTCTCTTTAAAGTAATATTTGGGCTCCTGCTGCTGCCAACTCCAGGGTGTGATTCATCCAATTTTTGGGCTCCTGAAGCCAACCCCAGTGTCTCTTTAAAGTAATATTTGGGCTCCTGCTGCTGCTGCTGCCAACTCCAGGGTGTGATTCATCCAATTTTTGGGCTCCTGAAGCCAACCTCAGTGTCTCTTTAAAGTAATATTTGGGCTCCTGCTGCTGCTGCTGCCAACTCCAGGGTGTGATTCATCCAATTTTTGGGCTCCTGAAGCCAACCCCAGTGTCTCTTTAAAGTAATATTTGGGCTCCTGCTGCTGCTGCTGCCAACTCCAGGGTGTGATTCATCCAATTTTTGGGCTCCTGAAGCCAACCCCAGTGTCTCTTTAAAGTAATATTTGGGCTCCTGCTGCTGCTGCTGCCAACTCCAGGGTGTGATTCATCCAATTTTTGGCCTCCTGAAGCCAACCCCAGTGTCTCTTTAAAGTAATATTTGGGCTCCTGCTGCTGCTGCTGCCAACTCCAGGGTGTGATTCATCCAATTTTTGGCCTCCTGAAGCCAACCCCAGTGTCTCTTTAAAGTAATATTTGGGCTGCTCCTGCTGCTGCTGCCAACTCCAGGGTGTGATTCATCCAATTTTTGGGCTCCTGAAGCCAACCCCAGTGTCTCTTTAAAGTAATATTTGGGCTCCTGCTGCTGCTGCTGCCAACTCCAGGGTGTGATTCATCCAATTTTTGGGCTCCTGAAGCCAACCCCAGTGTCTCTTTAAAGTAATATTTGGGCTCCTGCTGCTGCTGCTGCCAACTCCAGGGTGTGATTCATCCAATTTTTGGCCTCCTGAAGCCAACCCCAGTGTCTCTTTAAAGTAATATTTGGGCTGCTCCTGCTGCTGCTGCCAACTCCAGGGTGTGATTCATCCAATTTTTGGCCTCCTGAAGCCAACCCCAGTGTCTCTTTAAAGTAATATTTGGGCTCCTGCTGCTGCTGCTGCCAACTCCAGGGTGTGATTCATCCAATTTTTGGGCTCCTGAAGCCAACTCCAGTGTCTCTTTAAAGTAATGTTTGGGCTCCTGCTGCTGCTGCTGCTGCCAACTCCAGGGTGTGATTCATCCAATTTTTGGGCTCCTGAAGCCAACCCCAGTGTCTCTTTAAAGTAATATTTGGGCTCCTGCTGCTGCTGCCAACTCCAGGGTGTGATTCATCCAATTTTTGGGCTCCTGAAGCCAACCCCAGTGTCTCTTTAAAGTAATATTTGGGCTGCTCCTGCTGCTGCTGCCAACTCCAGGGTGTGATTCATCCAATTTTTGGCCTCCTGAAGACAACCCCAGTGTCTCTTTAAAGTAATATTTGGGCTCCTGCTGCTGCTGCCAACTCCAGGGTGTGATTCATCCAATTTTTGGCCTCCTGAAGCCAACCCCAGTGTCTCTTTAAAGTAATATTTGGGCTCCTGCTGCTGCTGCTGCCAACTCCAGGGTGTGATTCATCCAATTTTTGGCCTCCTGAAGCCAACCCCAGTGTCTCTTTAAAGTAATATTTGGGCTCCTGCTGCTGCTGCTGCCAACTCCAGGGTGTGATTCATCCAATTTTTGGCCTCCTGAAGCCAACCCCAGTGTCTCTTTAAAGTAATATTTGGGCTGCTGCTGCTGCTGCTGCCAACTCCAGGGTGTGATTCATCCAATTTTTGGCCTCCTGAAGCCAACCCCAGTGTCTCTTTAAAGTAATATTTGGGCTGCTCCTGCTGCTGCTGCCAACTCCAGGGTGTGATTCATCCAATTTTAGGGCTCCTGAAGCCAACCCCAGTGTCTCTTTAAAGTAATGTTTGGGCTCCTGCTGCTGCTGCCAACTCCAGGGTGTGATTCATCCAAGTTTTGGCCTCCTGAAGCCAACCCCAGTGTCTCTTTAAAGTAATATTTGGGCTGCTCCTGCTGCTGCTGCCAACTCCAGGGTGTGATTCATCCAATTTTTGGGCTCCTGAAGCCAACCCCAGTGTCTCTTTAAAGTAATATTTGGGCTCCTGCTGCTGCTGCCAACTCCAGGGTGTGATTCATCCAATTTTTGGCCTCCTGAAGCCAACCCCAGTGTCTCTTTAAAGTAATATTTGGGCTGCTCCTGCTGCTGCTGCCAACTCCAGGGTGTGATTCATCCAATTTTTGGGCTCCTGAAGCCAACCCCAGTGTCTCTTTAAAGTAATATTTGGGCTCCTGCTGCTGCTGCCAACTCCAGGGTGTGATTCATCCAATTTTTGGCCTCCTGAAGCCAACCCCAGTGTCTCTTTAAAGTAATATTTGGGCTCCTGCTGCTGCTGCTGCCAACTCCAGGGTGTGATTCATCCAATTTTTGGCCTCCTGAAGCCAACCCCAGTGTCTCTTTAAAGTAATATTTGGGCTCCTGCTGCTGCCAACTCCAGGGTGTGATTCATCCAATTTTTGGGCTCCTGAAGCCAACCCCAGTGTCTCTTTAAAGTAATATTTGGGCTCCTGCTGCTGCTGCTGCCAACTCCAGGGTGTGATTCATCCAATTTTTGGGCTCCTGAAGCCAACCTCAGTGTCTCTTTAAAGTAATATTTGGGCTCCTGCTGCTGCTGCTGCCAACTCCAGGGTGTGATTCATCCAATTTTTGGGCTCCTGAAGCCAACCCCAGTGTCTCTTTAAAGTAATATTTGGGCTCCTGCTGCTGCTGCTGCCAACTCCAGGGTGTGATTCATCCAATTTTTGGGCTCCTGAAGCCAACCCCAGTGTCTCTTTAAAGTAATATTTGGGCTCCTGCTGCTGCTGCTGCCAACTCCAGGGTGTGATTCATCCAATTTTTGGCCTCCTGAAGCCAACCCCAGTGTCTCTTTAAAGTAATATTTGGGCTCCTGCTGCTGCTGCTGCCAACTCCAGGGTGTGATTCATCCAATTTTTGGCCTCCTGAAGCCAACCCCAGTGTCTCTTTAAAGTAATATTTGGGCTGCTCCTGCTGCTGCTGCCAACTCCAGGGTGTGATTCATCCAATTTTTGGGCTCCTGAAGCCAACCCCAGTGTCTCTTTAAAGTAATATTTGGGCTCCTGCTGCTGCTGCTGCCAACTCCAGGGTGTGATTCATCCAATTTTTGGGCTCCTGAAGCCAACCCCAGTGTCTCTTTAAAGTAATATTTGGGCTCCTGCTGCTGCTGCTGCCAACTCCAGGGTGTGATTCATCCAATTTTTGGCCTCCTGAAGCCAACCCCAGTGTCTCTTTAAAGTAATATTTGGGCTGCTCCTGCTGCTGCTGCCAACTCCAGGGTGTGATTCATCCAATTTTTGGCCTCCTGAAGCCAACCCCAGTGTCTCTTTAAAGTAATATTTGGGCTCCTGCTGCTGCTGCTGCCAACTCCAGGGTGTGATTCATCCAATTTTTGGGCTCCTGAAGCCAACTCCAGTGTCTCTTTAAAGTAATGTTTGGGCTCCTGCTGCTGCTGCTGCTGCCAACTCCAGGGTGTGATTCATCCAATTTTTGGGCTCCTGAAGCCAACTCCAGTGTCTCTTTAAAGTAATATTTGGGCTCCTGCTGCTGCTTGCAACTCCAGGGTGTGATTCATCCAATTTTTGGGCTCCTGAAGCCAACCCCAGTGTCTCTTTCAGCCAATGTTTGGGCTCCTGCTGCTTCTGCTGCCAACTCCAGGGTGTGATTCATCCAATTTTTGGGCTCCTGCTGCTGCCAACTCCAGTGTCTCTTTAAAGCAATGTTTGGGCTCCTGCCCCTCATAGTGATGCCACTTCAACTCTCTTGAATTCAATTGTGCCGCTCTCCGATTCTATTAGCGATGCCTCTGATCTGCATGTGATATTTATTCAAAGTATTATTTAACTAACCCAGCACACATCCTGTGTATGTTACAGCAAGGCAGAATGGTTTACAACCCTATTGAGGCTCTAGGAGGCTCAGAAATAGCCGTTTTTAATAGCGATTCGTCGCGAATTAATTCGGGTCGAAACGATTTTTGTCGGAAAATTCGGCGAATCAGTCGAATCGAATTTTTCAAAAGTTCGCTCATCTCTAGTCACAGTGTTAAAACAATGTCATTCCATCAGCGGCTTCCTCTGATGACGCGTCCTCTGATGACAGCTGACAGCGCAGCCGGCCTCCCCGCTCCCACCAGAGATGAGCGATTTGTTAAAGTTCGATTCAGACGAACCCGAATTTCTTTGAGAAATTCGGCGAATCGCCCGAATCGAATTTTTGAGAAGTTCGCTCATCTCTAATCACGACAAGTGTAAAGTATGCTGCTCCCAAAGGGAACTCGCCCCCCTAAACCGGCCCCCCTCAGTCACTAAAAATCATCAACAAGATATACAAAATCCAATAGCCCAAACAATCCAATAAATCAATAACAATTCAAAAATTACAGATTAGTCACCAAGTCTCCCACCACCTGCCAGCATCCAAAGCAGCCACGCGTTCCGTGGGCAACTCCCACTTTCTCGGGCTGCTTGAATACTGTTGTATGGCTTATATAGCCTTGGGAGTGGCACCCGCTGTACATAAAACTTTTTGAATATTGGTTGTGCATGCCACTTTGTACAATTTGTATATGGCTGTAAACACTTGATATTGGCTTTAAAGAGGAACAAAACCTGGACTTGAGGGTTTTGTTCTATACATCCAGGGCACTATTTAGTGAAAACCCCTGGCTCCCTGAGTCTGCTTACTTCTTCTGGTATCCCACGGCACATGTGTAAGCACATCTCCGAAATTTTACTATGCGGCATAGAAAACTGAATTCCAACTAGGCTTACCTGCACCAGCCATTTAGATAGGCCTTGTGCTAGTGTGTGCAGAAGCTGGAGAGATGCAGGGAATGCCAGCTCATGCACAGTGGGATTGCCAAGACTGTAAGCTTTCTGTTAACCTGGCTGGTTTCCTACATATTCTGGATGACCCATGGTGAGGGAAACCACCAACCCCAGATTGTTATATAATCTAGGCCCGTGCTTGCTTCTTCTTAAACGTGAGTGAAAAGACATTACGCTAGTGAAAGCGTAATTGGTAAATGATGATTTTTATGTTGTCTGTTTGTTTTATTCATGCTTCATTAACGTGGACCAAAACCCACCGCGATCGATTCCCTCCCCCTGTGTGAAACCCCCCAGGCCGCCCCATGCACATTCCTTGTTTCCCGGTCCAATGGCGCATGCGTGAGCCGTGGCCGCATCCCCCCTATCCCTCTAGCAGGGTGTGTGCCCGTGCCAGGCATTTGTAAATGGCCGATGCGGGCACGCTCCCTGTTAGAGGGTAGCAGGGGATGTGGCTGTCAGCATGCGCAGAGCTTCTGCCCTTAGACAAAGCCTTAGACAACGTGACGTCAGCGGCTCTGAGCACGCTGATTGGACGAGCGGCTGCACATGTGCCGTAGGACTGGAAAGAGGTGAGTTGACTTCAGAGATCCCCGGGAGAAAGGACCAAAATGCAGGATAGTCAAAATCCTGGGTTTTGGTCCACTTTAAAGTGAATGTTCTCTTCCAATTGAATATTTGAAAGTGTATATTTTTTTTGTGAAGAAGAAAAAATAAAAGAAATACTAGATCAGCTCAGCACCTTAAGGGCAGAAGAATATAAACGTTTAAACATGCCAAGAAGTGGACTTTGCCATTTTAGCTGCTAGAACAGAATTTTGAAAATATTTGGTTGAAATTTCATAAGCTATATTTTTAATCTACATTGTTTTAATGCCTGTAGTTTTTATTAGATAATGGCAAATAAATATCTCAACATGTCCTTTTGCCCAGGCTAGAGTAACAGTACAGTACAGGGGACCTTTGTAGAACAAAGAACAGTCTACCTAGATAAAGAAAATTTCATGGGAGAACTGATTTTTGCATTCTCATCTATATTTCTTTTTTCACACAGAAATACAACTGGTTTATGATATAACAACCATTAATAAGTTTGATATTTTAACATTTGGTCATGTAACTAATATAGCCGGGTCTGCTTTTTCTGAGCAGAGGTCGGGAGTTTGTCATACCAGCTTAAAATGCTGGGAGACAAAAACCTTAAAGCAGACCGAAAGTCAATAAAGCAAGTTCAGTAAATTGCTTCCCTAAAGCCCCACTCTGGCAATCAGTGACATAAACTATTTGATGGTCTTAATTCCATGCAGATGTTATTCAATAGCAGGCAGATTCTATGCTGCATAACTGCATGGAAGCGGCCATCTTGTCACATACATGAGTCCAGTTTATATAAAAACCCAATACCACAGTCAAAATTGCCTCACATATCAGTACAATCCTCCTTTATTTCTAGTAGAAAGCCATCAGCTGTGATGACTCATTGCTCTGCTACACAGCTCAAATAATTGTAACACTTTAGAAGATACATATTGTTTTCATTGACTGAATGGGAGTGTGGTAAATCCAGAGTTCAGTGATAAAGAAACATTGTTTGCAGGTTTCCTTTCACACACACAATCTCTCTAGCAGCTGGTAATTCAGTTTGTTTATATAACATAATACACAAGCTGTCCGTGTTTCTGATGCTTTTACAGTATCTATCTGTTTGGTGTGGGTTGCTGCTGGCACAGCTCTCCCATTATGCTTATGTGTGTGGCAAGATGGCCCCTCCCATGCAGTTCTGCAGCAAAATTCCAGAACATCTGCATGAAGTTAAGCCCTCTCAAATAGTTTTTGCTGGGGAAGGGGGGGGGGGGGGGGGGTTCTCAGCTAGCTGAGAATTCAAAAATGGTACCAAATGATTGTCTTATAACTGAATTATGAGTAAAGCCCGGTCAACACCTGTATGAGACTTCTGAAAGCCTTACCATTGTGGTCACCCCAAATTTCCTGTGGTTCTGGCAAGGCAAAACCTTAGATACGCAGACCCTATTCACTGATTATGTTATTAATTCATTTTAGATTCATTTAAATGCTTTTGCAATGCATTAAAGGAAGGTAAATGTTCTAAGGCTCCATTTTGGTACTCATCAACCAATGCTGCGCAAGCACTGGGGAGTGTTCCAGAGCTCTTGATGCATGGTTTTATTTAATGCACTGTTGAGTCCTGAAGCTCCCCACTATGTGCATTGAATGCAATGAGCTCTTCCGGGGGGCATCCCTACTCCTCCTGCGTCTTGGTATTAAATGAGCCAATTACTTTAATTTTTAGCTCTCCTCACTCTACACTTACCATTGATTGGGTGGTCATGCTAATTATCTGGTGGAGCCAGTGTGGCTTCCGGTGTGATTATTGTTGTGGATTGCAACCTGTATCCCGGTGAGCTTTTTAATTTTAACACACGAAAAAGTGCAAAAGAAGATGTCTGTTCTACTTTTTCACCAACAATTACCTGTACGTGTGATGGGGCATCTTCACAGGTGTGGTACATACATTTTCCTATGAGGTAAGGATGTTTTTCTAACAATATAAGCAAAGGCCTTTGGGTCGGCCAAGACACCACGCACAGATAAGCTAAATAATAATATAATAGCAACTTTAGGAAGCTCAACGTAAATGGAAGTCCACTAAATGCAAAATAAAAATACAATAAAAAACACATAGCTTTTCCAACACTTTTTAAAAAGTCTAGAAGTACACAATGCAAATCAGTCCAATTGCGGCATCCCACGGTGCATGTCAAATGGCAAGTAGATTAGACTCTTACCAAACCAAAATAGGTCATTCGCATATCATGAATCAAAGTAGTCATCAACCTGGGCTTGATCAATCTTATTTCAACCGACCGTGGGCATATGACTTAGATATCAAAATTCCTTTGGATGCTCCAAAGATGATCCCATTACAGAATCATTAATAGTGTGTCCCAACATACATGTAAAAGGAAATGCAAAGGACACTAGTGCAATAATGTCAAACCACATTTAATAAAAAAATCTGTACACATATGCACTCACAAGAATATAAAAAAGACAGCGCTTTCAGTAAAAGTAGCTCTCACTGCCCCAACGATACAAGGAAGCCTCTGCAGCAAACTATTTCAAGGTCTCATAGTGGAAATCTCCCAACGCGTTTCACCGTCCTGCGGCTTGAACTCGGGTAATATATATGGCCAGCCAGTATTTAAATACAGAGCCAGCTAAAAAGAGGTGGGATTTCCCCCAAAGCAACAGCCTATCGGTAAACAGGACCGAATGAATAGGAGGAGAGAAAAACTCCTTAGAATCTAGCAGCAAATCATCTTTCAAAGAGAATAGGAAAGACAGAAAAATCTGCCAATCCCCGCAAAGAGACCAGGTGTACATAGAAAGTAACAAACAAGAACGAGGCTTGAATGAAACAGGAAGAGCCTCTCAAACAAGGACATAAGCGCCGCACTCACAGACGCCGTGCTCAGTGCGCAGGCGCCTTACTCGGAGGCCGGCGCACGCGCCGTAAGAGTGTAGAGGGACTCCTAGGTAACAGGGGACACCAGAAAGTCGCAGTTACGCTGTTCGCAAGTGCTCCACTGCACAAGCACCGTGCTCGAGACTACAAACAGACGGCATAAGCGTCAACTTCGCAACAGGGGACAATAGCACGCATCGATTACGCTGCATACGAGTCAAAAAGAAGTCTCCTAAACTCAAAAAAACTGGGCATTCTAAATAAAAAAAAGGGCACAGCAAAGTTGCGCTAAGAAAGCATAAGGTCAAAAAATAAAACAATAGTAGGCTCACAGAAGGCTGGCTTGAACCATTAGTGCAATGAACAAAAGAATTAGAAATTTAAGCAAACACAACATGAAATATACATGATAATAATTAAAATTGCATATATAAAAAAACAGTGGTAGCACATAAACTCTCCAACTGGAAAATTAAAATTGGATAAAATACCAAATATAAAACCAGTGGTAACACATAAACTCTGTGATTAAAAAATATAAACTAGGAAGTGTCAATGAAACATTTTAAATCAAAGTCGATATTAAGACCATGAGGAGTTAAAGTGTTCAAATGGTATATCCAAAAACCTTCTCGTTTAGACAGTTCCCTAGTTCTATTAGAGCCTCGCCAATGTGATTTAATTTGTTTAAGGCCCATAAAAGAAAGTAGCTTAGGGTCAGATGAGTGAAAAGTCTCAAAATGGGAAGACACACTGTGCGCTTTGTACCCTCTTTTTATGTTGTATATGTGTTCTCTGATGCAAATTTTTAATTCTCTAGTTGTGCGCCCCACGTAAAGTAAATTACACGGGCACCACAAGAGATACACAACAAAATTTGATCTGCACGTAATAAATCCAGAAATTGTGAACACCTTCCCTGTACGGGTATCCTCAAAAGATTTCTGGGATCTCAAATTAGGGAGAGTGCTCCGACAGCTACAACACCTCCCACATTTGTAGAACCCTTTCATGGCAGTATTAGTCATGGTGATTGGTGTTGGGGGATCATTATAACTTTTGGTTAGTCTATCCCTAAGGCTAGGGGCCCTACGGAACACACACACTGGTTTACTCTAGACTACAGGAGCAAGTATAGGGTCCTCTTTAATAATATGCCAATGTTTGTTTAAAACATGTTGGACTTGGCGATCTTGTAGGCTAAAACCAGTAATATAAGCTCTGTGATGTTTCCCCATTTTTAATTTGCTTGCACCAGGTTCAGTGTGTGTTCAGATCCAAATTTCTAGCTAATTGGTATTGGTGCTCAACTTCCTCCCGATTATAACTTTTTCAAGGAATCTTTCTTTAAGGCATATAGCCTGCCTATCAAAGTCCGCTAAATGGCTACAATTGCACCTCAACCTTATGAATTGGCCACGCGGGATAGCTTTAAGCCAATTCGGGTGGTGACAACTATTAGATGGCACGTAGTCATTGCGGTCGATTGTTGTCAGCTGTAAATCCTCTTTCTTAATCGTCAAATCTAGGAAATTGACTGATGATGGACTTATTTCAGCAGTGAACTCCAAATTAAAGTTATTACAGTTGACTTCTTTAAAAAATTCCTCTAATGATGTCAGGGTGCCATCCCAAACCACCAACACATCATCAATATAGAGCCTCTATATTTTCAGTGGAGGCTTGACATGTGCAAAAATGAAGTGAGTTTCCCAAAGGCCGACGTATAAGTTGGCCATGCTGGGGGCAAATTTCGCCCTATTTCCACCCCCTTGGTTTGCAGATTAAAGCTATCACTGAACCAAAAATAATTATGGGTCAGGGCAAAATTAAAATCTATAATGAACCCCACTTGGGTTGAGGAAAGGCCTGAATAGTTGATAAGAAAAAATTGAACAGCGTCCACGCTCTTTTTATGCAGAATCACAGTGTTACGTCCGCTGTAGCCAATATTGAGTCAGCCGTAACTGGATGGGTCTCACAAAGTCCAATTACTTCCCCAGAATCCTTCAAATACGCTGGTAGATTCCGGACCAGGGGCTGCAGGAAAGAATCCATGTATTCGCCTAACCTACACGTAATAGAGTCAATTCCACTAACAATAGGACGTCCCGGAGGTTTATAAAGCCTCTTATATATTTTTGGCAAAAAATAAATAGTAGAGACTTTGGGAGCACTAATATTAAGATAGTCATATTCTTTATCATTCAAAATCCCAATACTCTTGCCCTTAGTAAGGAGGTCCTGAAGGGCTTTATGAAACTCAGTGGTAGGGTCACCTTTAAGGAAGGTGTAAGTTTTGGGGTCGCTTAATAATCTGGTCATCTCGTCGGCATAATCTTTTCTATCAAGGATGTCCAGACCACCCCCTTTATCGGCTGGCTTTGTAACCAATCCACGATTGCTCTCTAGAGCTTTAATCCCATCCGAAAGGGCCGTAGCTTTACGTTTCCCAGTATTTATATTTTTCAGATCTCTGGTAACAAGCTTCCAAAAAACTTCCAGATGTGAACTGGATGCAATACTGGGATTAAAGCATGATTTATTTTTCAAATTAGTATACTGAGTAGCAGTCGGGTGAATATCCTCGTTGATGGGACAAGACTCTTTTCCCGTAATACCTATATTCTCAACAGCCGAGGTAGGGCGATTAAGAAAAAAAAATTCCAGGTTTAGTTTTCTCATAAACTTCTGAAAGTCAACATGTGTGTGGAACTTGTCAATATTTTTTGCCGGAGCATACTTAAGCCCCAGGTCAAGGATTTTCAACTCTTCCTCTGTAAGGACAGCGGAGCTAAGGTTGAAGATACCTTCACCTAAAACCTTCTTTGTCTTCTTGTGTTTGGCTCCGCCTATTTTTCCTCTATGTCCCACTCTTTCCTTTTAAAGATCCCTACTTTCCCTCGGTCCCTGATAGGGGATAACTCACTTTGTGCCAATGGTCTCCATCGGCCCTCGTGAAACAGAGAACCTGGGGTTGAGGGCTGGGCAACCAATCCCTCCAAACCCCGCTCGTAGAGGGAAGGTCTATCCCTGTTCTTAATCGGTTCCTAATTCGGCGGTTCCTATCCCCCCAGGAGAGCGTTCTCTTTCTCCAACTGATACCTGGGCCCTTAGGTGTCCCCCTTATCTCTCTTCTAGAAGTAATATCACCTTGTTGTTTGTTATTTACAGCTGGATTAAAGCTGGAACCATGAGACATAGGTGCTGTTCTATGGAATTCTTTCGGAGTCTGATAGTGGCCTCGGTAAGTATTAGTGGTACCCGGATCATTTTTCTGCCGCCGGGTGCCTGTATCTATAAGTCTGAAATATAGCCATCCATGAACTGCCACTTAAACACCTTTTCTGTAGCATAATCCCTCATGTCTCCTCCAAACGAATCTTAAACTCCCCAGATTTCTTAATAAACTGTTCGGATGTACTCTTGTTTTTATTTTTTCTTTAATTAATTCTAAACCCTGCAGCTGGATTTTCTTTTTGTTAATTAATTTATCCACTAACATTAAACCACATTGGTTGAAAAAACTCAAACCACTCCTTTTTAGCTGCGATACTCTCATCCCCATCGTAAATTTGGAGGGACCATCTTAGTTACTGTGGCACCATATTCATACTATGATATTTTTCTAAGGTGGCTATATCCCATTTCAGATGTAATTCTTTATTCAATAAACAAAACAGTTCTCTACATTCATCATACAGGCTAACATTCTGGGGTGTCCCATTATTGGACAGACTTAAGTCCCCAAAATCCATAACTCTCTGGGTACTAAAAGAAAAAATATCCATGTCTTTAAACTAGGAGGCGTCAGGTGTAAACAATCAGGACTAAGATTAGAAACAATTTAAGCAAAGGCCTTTGGGTTGGCCAAGACACCGCGCAAAGATAAGCTAAATAATAATATAACAGCAACTTTAGGAAGCTCAACGTGAATAGAAGTCCACTAAATGCAAAATAAAAATATGTTTTTCTAACAGGTTGCAATCCACACTGCATTGCACACCGGAAGCCACACTGGCTTCACCAAATAATTAGCATGACCCTAATTAGCATGAGTGTGTTTGCATTGATCACTCACTTTGATTATTTGATTATTTCTAGCATCTCCCTTTTCCCTGTTATCTGTAGGAATACCATCTTAGTGTAATTTGAGTTTGCATGGGCCCAATGAGTGGGATTATGGTTTTGCAATAAGCTTGTTAAGCTTGATTTGGTGGGTAGATAATGCTCCAATAAAGCGTTTGTAACATGTTTGCATATTTGTAACTTTATATATATGTTTACTCTGGTTGGGCCAGGGCCAGATTAAGAATGCCCATGGTACGGAGCAGTAATTTTATGGAGGCCCCCCATCCACAATCTATGCTCCATTCCATACTCTCCAAGTCCCCCAATGTCTCACACCACAACCAGAGATGAGCAGTACAGTTACAAGGTTCAGAAGCAAAAAGGAAGGTATCTGCTGAATGGGGGGCTTATGGGGGGGGGGGTAAAGGGAATGGGTAAGTGTCCCTGTAGACTATGGTCCTTCATTGCAAAGTTTGCAGATTGGGCTTAGGTCTTAAACGTATGCTTTCAGTTCTGTGCCATTAAGGTTCACAGGAATACTAACCTAACCTACCCCCTCAAGCAATCAGTGAGCCCTGCATTAGAGAGACGCTCAACATGTACTGGAAGAGCACCATCTGATGGGGACAGTAAGCAGTGCACACCTTTTCAGCAACCACATAGGAGGTGGGCAGCACTGCACGGTACATCTATTTTCTGCCTCATCATACACAGCTCAGTGCTTAATTATGGCTTCCAATACATTCTGCAGTGTGGTACTTGCCTCCACCCTCACTGCCAGTCTCTACTGTCTTCATTGCTGGGTCCTCTGGTCTTCCAATACCGCCACTAGGTCCACTGCGGTTCTTTGCCATGTTGCCGGCCACCAGCAGATGCAAAAACAATTGCCCACCTGCTCATGCTGGCTGGTTGGGTGCTGCGTCTGGCTGCTGGTCACACTGACACATGCATTGGTGTGGCCCCCAAACTTCCTCCCACCTTCTCCCACATGGGGACATTGTAAAATAAGCAATTTCAAAGCATCTCAAAATCTCTATATGTAAACACCTTATGCTTTCTAAGCGAAGCCAATCTCTTCTCTCAGCTTCTGGGTTGTGCTTTAGCTGGAAAGTGCGAGTCATGCACATGCTCTGCTATGGTCACATCAGCCATGGGACTACTGTAGCTTTCCGCGCTCACTCACACCGGGAGCTCCAAGGCACAGACTGGCCATTAGACTCCTTTTTTGCGTGGTCTCAGAGGAATTAAATTGAAAGGGGTAGAAAATTTTGGAGCTCTGCTATGGCTTCTACCCTACACTGCAGCTAATGAGGGAGAGGGCACTTGGGTTAACAGTCCCTTTAACACTGATCCATGAAATATCACTGACATATTCTCATTTTCCAGAATATCCTTACTGGGAGGCCAAGAAACACAAGTTAGCAAACTTTGCCATGAGACTAAACATCCTGAGAATAAAAAGTTAGAAATTGTTTCTGTAAATCAGCTGAGCCTAACTGGTTTAATTTAACCTTTACAACTAAGACTGTTATCTGACTATTTCCAAGAGCATTTCAATTGAGAGAGAAACACAATGATCCTATCTTGATAACATATCCAGCCTGTATTGAGTTACATTAAAATTTGGTATTAGTCATTGATGCTGGGAATTAATGAGAATAGAGAGCAAAGCTTAGGCGAGAAATGTGAAAACAATAAAGTGAGTCATAAGTCTGCATTCTGCATTTAACAAGTTAACAATGGAGATACGCTGAATCACAGTTATTGGTTATACTATGAAAAGTATGCCAATGCATGCTAAATATTCTAAGCAAAGTCCCATTTCTTGCTTTAATTTCTGGTCCCTAGCTGACCTAGGAAGGAAATGCCATGATGTAGCTTTATGAGTCTTTAGCATGCTTTGCTATGGTCATAGATAACTGCTGAACCACTGTGCCTTACCATGCTTGCTCACATTGAGAGCACCTGTCAGGTCTGGACTTTCTCCTGCTATATCCTGTTCCACCAGCAGATGGCTCTGTCCTGCAGAGGTGTTGGTGATCAGCCATCACCTCTGTGACTTCCTGCTGTATATAAGCTGATCCACACATGGAGGGGGATTAGCATTGATGTTTCTCTCTGTACCCAGAACCCTGAACCTTGAATCCTGTACCTAGACCTAGACCTGGACCCTGACTCTGGACTCTTGAATCTTGTACCCTGAAACCCTGCAATCTTGTACCTTATAATCCTGGAATCTTGAATCTTGAAACCCTGGAATCTTGAACCTTGAAACCCTGAACCCTGAACCTTGAAATCTGGACTCCTGCCATAGCCCGTAGGATTTACCTTTCCTGTTCCTGCTCTGTATCTGCCTTTGGACTTTCCTCGGATTCCTATGTATGTATGCACTCTGACTCCACATGTATATATATGTACAGCAGCCTGGTTGATGTATGTTCTGTTCACTGTTAGTCACCATTAAACACATTAAAACCGCATATCCATCTGTGTTTGCAGCCTCATTACTGGTCATTCTATAATAGGTATCTCTTTGCGGAGATGCACGACATCACCATGGAACACAGTGGCTGTATAACCATTTTTTGTGTGGTACTGGAGAAATGAAAGGAGGAGCAAACTTTGGAGCCCTGCTACGGCTTTTACCCAGTGCTACAGAAAACGGAGGAGAGGAACTTTAGACAGGCTTTAGGTGAGCTGTTTGCTGCTTTTTTATTTCCTGTTGCGTTTATCCCTTTATTGTTGCATTTCCCTTTATTGTTGCTTTTATTCCCTTTAAATCCTGCTCAATATTTATACTGCTAAAAAAAGTTTAATTCTTGTGGACTTACTGTATATCCTATGGGAAAGGCTGGCCATGAGGTTAAAACTTCCTCTCTGGTAGAAGCACCCCTTCATGATGCGCCCACTGAGCTTCCAGGGGACTCCCAGGGGACTAGGTAGGATGTTTTTCTATTTGGTTTTCCACATAGAAAGGAAAACCAAATAGAAAAATCTAGCGTAATATCGTTTTAATCATGTGCACTGATTAAGTTAAAAATGCACTCACATAAAAACAATGTATATCAAGTATTTAGGAGACGCCAGGCAAGATTCTCACCAAACCCTCAATGTGTCTAGGCCGAGAGATGTCTCAAAGGGAGGGAGGGGAAGTGAAGTATCCCTGGAGTGCAGCTTGCCCGCGTACTGATAAGATCCGTCCGCCGCTCTTGCTCTCAAGACTCTTGCCTGGCGTCTCCTAAATACTTGATATACATTGTTTTTATGTGAGTGCATTTTTAACTTAATCAGTGCACATGATTAAAACAATATTACGCTAGATTTTTCTATTTGGTTTTCCTTTCTATGTGGTTTGTCCAATCTGGGACAATTTTAAAAGCCAAAGTGGGATAAGAATATCAAATCGGCTCTGTTAATAACAAGAGAGGAATGGAATATTGAGGATCTAATAAGGCATTCAAGCACACCTCCACCTGTTAAAGCGGGGACCAGAATACTTAACCGGCTCTCCTATCCAATAAGAGAGGAATAAATCATGGAGGATTTTTAATAAGGCACTAAAGCTTATTATTATCTGGTAAGAGTATTTTGAAGGAGGTGGTGGGCACGAGATTCTCATCAGCAATTTGCTGTTATATACACGTGGTGGAATTTGCTAAAGTGTTTTGAACATTCCTGTGATAGAAGGTCACTAAAATCCTTGGCCTTAGAGGATACTCTCAGATTGGGGAACCACCCCAGAAGCTTGGACTTTTTTATATAATTAAGTTAAAGCTGACCTAAAGTGTGTTGTTTTATCATTGATTGCTCTGTGTTTTTGGAATAATATGAACATTACATCCCTATCCCATGATTCCATGTCTCTTTTAATGACAATATCTTGGTGGAGTTGGAAGCAGCTGCTTGACTTTAATTTAGCCTGTGGACTACCAATATCTCCAGATCCTTCTTAATAAGTGACTATCCCAGCTGTTCCAAGGACATAGGTGGCTTGCACATTATTATACCCCAAGTGCATTAGTTTACATTTATCTTGGTGTCATCTGCAAAAATAGAGACAGTGCCATTAATTCCATCTTCTATATAATTTATAAACAAGTTGAATTATAGTGGGCACAGCACTGAACCCTGGTGTACACCCTGGGGTTTTCAGCCATGGACCATTCTGAGTAGAAATCATTATTCACAACTCTCTGCACACACTCAGCTAATTTTCAATCCCATTACAAACTGCATTTTCTAACCTTAAAACACCCAATTCCCTATGTGTCTATCAATATTCACTCCTTCAATTGGGCTTGTTTGCCCAGGTTTGTCAATATGAATTTGTTGATGGAGAGAAATTAGTAAAAATATGGTGCTTTTGTTATTTGTACATAACATGTTCATCCCCACTAGTCCCTCAAAATGCAATACAACCTCAGCTTACCTCAGTCCAGCGCCGGGTGATAACCTCATCCTCCAGCCAGCTGCGGTTTCTTCAGCAGGAAAGAGAGTCCACACCCCCACCCCGCACTGGGCTTCCAGCATCTTGCTCCCTGTTGCAGGGAGGGGCTATATATTCTGGCGAGTTAGCTGACAGCAGCTCAAGCTGGCAGTATAAAAGCAGGGAGCGAGATGTCTGAAGCTGGACAGATTGGTGGAAGCCGGGCATGGGGCAGCGCTGCTGTCTTTCAGACCTCTATACCATTACCTGCATGGTCCCAAGGTCCAGGGAGTGCAGAAGAGCACATTTCTCATATGTGCTATGCAGGCTGGTAGCCTTCAGGGCCAGGGGCCAGCCAGTTAGCCTCCATGTCCTGGTCTACTAGCCCCCATAGCTGGCGCCCAGGCTGGTTTTGCTGGATAGGGGTCCCCATTTGTTTATTTTATTATTTTCCCCCATCCTTCGATCGTCGCAGAGAGATCGGCAGAAACTCAGCGTGGGGTTGCTGTGCTCGGCTTCTGACGATCTCTCCGGCCTCTGACATATCACTCCCTCCAGGCTACAATTCTACAGAGAGCTAGACAAATTGACCGTATGGACCGGACAGCAGGGGAGAAGGTGAGTTTTTCCTTTTTTTTTATTTAGGGATTTCAGGGAACAATTTGAGCGGCACGGATCACAAGAAAATTCAAATTTACAGTGAACTCTGAATCTTACAAACCACTTCACTCATCTCTAGTAGAGACCATTCCTGACCCGGGAACACCTCTACCATCAACAGTGTGTCTGGGGGGGGGGGAGACCTATGTGCCACATAACATGGACCAACAAGCCCAGGGCTGTTATTAGGCTCCACCCCCCTATTTTTATCTTTCTGCACTGAAAACTATATCTCCTAGAAACTGTCCTGCACTAGCCACGTGTGGGTTGGATACCACTGGTCAAAACTAAGGCTCCATTGTCTTCAGAAACAAGAAGGTTTAGTTTTGTTTGTATGACGATAAAAAAATCAGCTGCAGTACGCCTTTACTTATTCATACTGTTTTTCAAATTCCATGATCAACAATTCCAGACACATCGTCGCTCATACAATCTGACACATTCACTTCAGCAATTTAGCATATGCTGATTCACTTGGTTGCGCAAAGACACAATACTCTCCATCTGATGGAGAGGACAGCTTTTGATACTGTAAACATCGGAATAACCTCTGTCATTATGTAAATTGGTGTGAACAATGTTTTGATGGATCTATGCTCTTACACTGCTGAATAGTCTGGCTAATAACCAGCATCATTTTGTCTGATTCTTACATATATCTCGCCATGTGCAAATAATTCTGGTCTTTATACCATCATTAGGTAAAACTGCCTACTGACAGATTTATGTTCTAGTCCACACAATCAGGCCCCCTTTGCTGCATTGCTCATTAGAACACTTTACTTTGGAGAAAGTGAGAAAATATTGTTCATTTTAGTCAGCCATTTTTGACTGGCTTGCTGTAAAAAAATAATCTTCAAACACCACAATGCAGCACACCTACAGACCCATAAGAGTATATGGCAATAACATTTACTATGCTTCACCTGCATTTGTTGTATGTTACCAAAAAACATGAGGCTACCAGCTCAGCAAAACAAGCATATGAGCTAGAACCCAGATGTCTTGGAAGACGCACAGGCATTCTCCGGTCATTGTGGGAACCAGCCCCTCTGTCTTGGGAATAGGTGCCCCTAAAAATTACCACCGCGCCAATACCAATTCCTTTTTGTCTCTTTGATACTTTGATTCCTTGATCTATCTTCTTTCATACCATCTGAGACATATTTCTATTTGCGACAGGGTGTCCCACAATACAATGTATATATATTGCTGTGCGCGCCCAGCAGACTCGGATTCCCGACTTGCCGGCGCCTCCTACTGCAGGGGAGAGCGCCTGCGTGCCAAGGGCCGGGGCCACATGCACGCACACTGGCGCTTCCTGTGCTTGCGTTCCACTTTGGCGGAAGTGGCCGGCGAGTGCGACGCAGCCCTTACGCTCCCGCCAACGGGGAAGATGCACCCTTAGCACCAAGGTATAAAGGAGGGGGGATGTGTGGGGATGACACTCTTACATCTTGATAAAGTGGTGGGGTTGCCACCATGCAACGCGTCATGCGATTAAGGATTTGTGAGGTGGGACCTGGCTCTGCTCATCTGGTGACATTCCATTATTTATTCAGTCTAAGCACTTATACTGCACTTTATTATATTGCACCTTGTTATGTAAGGTTCTTACCTGGCTCCGGTGCCTCCACATGGCGGCACCTGCCTCTTCGTCCGGCGCGGCATCCCCTCCTCTCTCGGGGAGCGCGCCTGGCCTGTTGTCACACGCGCGAGCACGTTCTTCATATGCCCCCCGGCGGCGCTGCTCCCAGCGCATTCGCCGGGGGGCAAGTTTAAATGGGCCAGTTAGGTCCTGGGTCTGGGGGGAGATGAACCCAGGGACTGGACAGCCTGACTAGCCAGGGCAGTCCAGTCCCTGGGGGCTGCTCCTATCAGGAGCAGGATCATTGTTTGCACCAATCACAATCAAGTTGCACCAATCAGACATTCCCTCTTCCCGTTGGCCAGTTGCCCTTTTAAAAGTGTCCTTGCCTCGACCATCAGGGCCCGTTATAGCCATTATTAGCTTGGGTGTGCTGTTGGAATTGCGTTTAGTGTGTTTTGATCCGGCTTCATCTTTGACCACTCCTGTCCGCTGCCCGTACCGACCTCCCGCCTGTCTGACCTCGTCTCTGCCTTATCCCTTGGATACCGCGCTTTTGTGACCACTCGGCTTTTGACCCCTGCCTGTCTCGACTACTCTCCGTCTAGCCCCTTGGATACCGTGCCCTGTGACCACCCGGCTCCGACCCCTGTTTGTCTCGACCCTTCTCTGCTTAACCCTTTGGATTTGACGTTTCGGAACTCTGCTCGCTTGAACTCCTGATTTGGGATACCCCGCTGTTCCCTTGTCTTTACCATAAGCCAGCAATCTTTGCGCCAGTAAGACCTGGGGGCAACCGAGTCTGGAGAGGCATAACCCATGTCTCCAACGAGCGGGGGCTTGACTATAGGCACAAGAGGCGGTGGAGATTGGGGATTGTTGGCTTATGCAAGAAGGGTGTCCGGCGATCCCTGACATGTTATTCTTGATTGCACTGGTCACTTTTAAATGAGTACTTACTCTTAGGCATTGTTTCCACTTTATCTGTGCACTTCCCTCAAACAGGGAACCCCCAAATATTTAGGCTTCCCTACCTCATTTCCCTTTCATTTGCCTCTCCCCCTTTTTTCCCCTTATTTAGGGTTTTTTTTTGCACAATCTTTCACAAGCCTTAGTTTTTAGCACTTATAGACTGCATTTTTATATATATTTTTGAACCCAAGAACATATGTATTAGAGCCATATATCTTAGGTCCCGCCTCTATGGTATATTTTAATTAATTGTTTTTAATTGTCTTGTGTTTTTAATGTCTTCATGTCCATGTTTTTCCAATAAAGGCCAATTATATTTTTTCTATAATTTACATGTAGTGTGGCTTACTTTGAGAATAGGGGTATTTTGGACTGTACTGGCAGTCCAATTATTCTTTTGTTCTGAACTGTACATACCACGTTGTGGTTCCCCTATTGGCCAGCACCATATTTGATAATAATTTAGCAGTGCGGTATTGATTGTACACTTTTGCTGTTCCGATACCAATATTCATTAATACTCATCTTCAGTCCAAAGTTTAGTTGATGGTACAGTTAAAAGGGAGTGGGAATCAGCAAGCCAACCGACCTGTTAAGACACAACCTTCCCTTTGTTCCCACTTTAATAAGCTATTAACAATGAAAGTTTCCCCTGGTATTATTGGCTTCAATATCAACTTCTGCAAAATTTTAATGTATGTTGATCTCCAGCAAATTTTGAGTGAGCACAGGTTCCCCATGTCATTATTCAGACTTCCAGGTAGATGACTTGACCAGCTGCTGCAGTGAGGGACATACATACCCCAGAGGACGTGTTTCCCCAGATTCCCATAGCAACAGTAGGGGAAACATGCAACCAAAACTGGTACATTTGTATTTCGCCTACAGGACACATATACTATTATGAGTTTAAGGCTTTGCAATGGATCTGCTTGGCACACATACTGTTTCTGCCACCTTGCAACTCACCTTCTCCAAGGCAGAGTCCAGCACATGCTGCTCAACTGACTAAGCCCATAGTGGAGGCTAGTTTAAATGAGCCAATGAGCCCAGGACAACTTCCAGGGTCATTAGGCTCTTAAGGTGGACTGGGTCTATAGCCCATTCAAGTAGTTGTCTAGTCTACCTATAACCCCCCCCCCCCTCCGTCCTGCCACTCTCCTCTAGCACTAGGGCAGGGTGGCTTACAACAAAAAAATTCTTACCTCGCCCAGGAGACAGCGCACAGAGTGGCTTTTACTGCTCTGTGCATGTGCCCACCCACCTGTTCAAGTGAATTGGTGGAAGAGTAAGAGCAGAGTAAGAGGCTCTGTGCATTCTGTCCAAGATGGCTGCACCCAGCGCTAGAATTACAAAGTGAACAGCACAGGAACCTGGGTGAAGTAAGTAGTATTATTTGTTATAACCCCACAGGGTGGGTGGCAGGTCAGGGGGCAGGGCCAATTGGCCCTGGTTTTAGATGGGCAATAGCCAAGTAATTTTGCTCCTGCATCACTTTTATCACCGCCCAAATAAAAGAAGCACTGTCCCGGTCCACTATGACTGTGGTAGCCACTTGCTAGGGTGCATTAGAAGTAGAAATAAGTGAACTTTTTAAAAGTTCGATTCAGGCGATTTGCCGAATTTTCCCAAGAAATACGGGTTCGTCCAAATGGAACTTTTAACAAACTCGCTCAAGGCACAATAAAAAAATAAACTTAAAGTGATGGCAGGTCAAAAGTTAAAAAATAAATATCAGTAGCTTACCTTACATTGAGTCAGTCCAGCACTCTCCTTCTTGCTACATCTGTCTACTTAGTGACAAAAGTACTTCTTCATTCAGCTTTCAGTCTCCACCCTGCTGACATGGTCTCTTAATAAACCTTCAGCTATGAAACCCCGCCCTCCTCTCTCCTCTCCGGTCACCCTATGGGCTGGCAAGCTGGAGAAACTGCTGCCTGCAGCATATCTCACCCCTTTTTCTGTTCACACTATGTGCTGGCAGTAATTACTAGAGGCACAACAATGCACTTTTTTTTACTATGATATATGTAAGGTACACAGTGTGCTTACATCCCATCGCTGTTGCCACGCCCACTGTTTCTCCTCATTTTTTCTCTGCATCTCCAATAATCTAATACTTTTACTAATAATACTTTTACTAATACTTTTACTAATAACTAATAAGGAACTACAGGGTCTTTTTGAAAATGGATTGAAGTTTGGGACGGTGCAACATGTAGCCCAAGACAACGGGACAACAATTAGGCTTGACTTTTGCATAACTCATTCCGCATTCCAGCACCAGGCAATGTCTTCATCCTTTTCAGCAACAGCAACATAGAGGACTCACTTCCTCTGCCCCATGCTGGGCACCCTGCATCTCACTCCCCACAGCAGGGACTATTCAGGGGATGATTTAGACTGGAAAATAAAGTTTTGGCCATCGCTATTGGTCATATATATTGCCTGGTTTCCCCTTGATCTTTTCTTTTAACTTTAACTATAAAAACCACAGTGCTATGATGATTGAGAAAAAGAAAGTGTATTGTTAAAATGTGATATAACATGTAAGAGCTTGAGCTGTGAGCTGACAAAATCTATTTTGCACGTCTCAAGGCAATCTAATGGATGCTCGCAAGGAAATTACAAAGCGAATTTCTTCATTAGAACTTCAATTTCGGCTAATGATAAGTAAGCAGAAGGCAAAACCGTTCTCCCAAGATAACAGCGCTGCAATTCTTTTCACTTTGTCAACATATAGAACTTCCTTTCATTGCAAAAAGACTTCCAACATTCTAATTAAAGTAAATAGATTTTTTCCTTTGATTTAATATTGTAAGTTTGTGACTGGTTCGAACATCTTTACCCAAACAGAGTAGGACCTGACGGAAGGTTGGGTAATCAGAATGTTGATGTATTGAAGTATAAAATAATATATATTACATGATATTTTCTGTGCCTCGTATTAACTAGGGCCCTCATTTACGGCAGGCTGATTCATGACTAGCACCAGGTATACAGCGACCGCTAGTATACGCTGTGAACGGCTATCGGGCGCTGTAACAGAGCGCCTCAGTCGCTGTAGTAACCTAGCCGGCATTGGTGAATGAGATGTATGTTGGGCGTTCTAACACCAGTACAGTGTTGCAGGGAGCGAAAGGTAGCGCCAGCTCATTGCGACCGACTCTCAGCGAGTCACATCATATTTAACAAAAAACAGACACACACAGCGGCGGCACTCTGGATCTGGTCGTTACAGCATAGAGCGCCAGATGGTGTGTGATTAAAGTCTGTTTTAGAACACATATCCATCGGCAACAAAGCGAAAACACATGGAATGATATTGTTGTAACATTGTGACATTAATACTTTAATGCCAGACCTGTAATGATAATTCTGCATAAAAAACAAAAAAATCTAAAACATTTTCAAAAATGACCTTTTCTAGGCCAGGAGAGGTCACACAATTATTTGAGAGAAAAAAATAAATAAATTAAAAACCAAAAACCCTGTTTAAACAAAATAAAAGGAATGTCCATTGAAATGTATGGGAGAGCGACAGGTAGCAAAAGGTAATACCTGGTGCTTTGGAAGCTAGAGCACCAGCGCTATACGCTGAGCCGCCTGTAATGATGAATCGTACGCTACATGGCGCTCACCAGAATTGCCTTCGTAAATGTGGTATTGCGTGCAGCGTACAGTGCCCAGCGTTCACTAGACGCTGCCTGCCGCTTACAAGGCACTACCAGCACAGGCAGATTAAAGCGGACCAACACCCACGCTGGTGCAATTTGTTGGCCCCTGCCACAGACAGTTTGGGGGGCATCCAAAATGCTGGAGTCCCCTCCGCACATAACCCCCTCCTGAGCACCCGTAATCCTTATCTTAGCCTTGATACTCCACTGGGAGTATAGCACCACGATTGGCCACTGCACTCAGGTGGACAGGGCTTTCCGGCAGCTGGAATGTCATTACCTATGTGAGCAAGGGGCGGCCAATCGCGGCGCTGCATTCTGGGCGGCGCTGCATTAACCGCTGCATTCTTGTCTGTTATGTCCGGGGGGTTCAGGATTCTTGATCCCCCCCAGCCTGTCTTTTAGAGGCGGTACCAACTTCTGCACCCAAACAGGTGTTGGTCTGCTTTAACCAGCCTGTGTCAAAGTGAAGTCTAGTTTAGCCATAGTGAGAATTGGGGTTAGTAAATACCACATAACACTAAGCACTGTAAGCAATGTCATTTGAGGTTTTCAAGAGTTTGTATAATATTGCTTGAACTGATAACATGACATTTTCTCTGCCTATACTGTTTCACCTTAGTATATGAGGCTCAGAAAAGTGCCAATGTTATCAAATCAAACTTGTTTAACAGTTGCATATAGGAAAAACAAGAAAAATATATCAGGTTTTTAAAGGATGAAACAATCCTAACAATGTGCCGCAACCAAACATATTGAGTGTATTCTGCCATTTCAGCCATTTGTGTGTGGTTTGAATAACTGGGTGTAACATAGCTGTGTCTAGCCTTGCCACCCTGTGCTAGGTTAAAGGATAATTTCCTCCTATTTGCAAACAGTTATTTATATTTCGTTTCTAGACAGTTATGGCTATTTTCAGTTATTTAGTTGTTGGATGGCTAGGGGAAGAAACTATTCTTGCGGCAGGTCTTACAAATTCTTGGAACCCTACATCAATAACTCAGTGGAAGACAAATGGGGACCCCAATGGTTTCATGGAACTGTCCAGACATGGGTTAAAACAGGCATTTCCTTACCTTGTGAATAAGGGCTTATATCCCCATTCACATTATAGCCCTGGACAGTGTTGTAAATCAACTACTGCTGCCTGTCTTTCAGAGCCTCTCACAGAGATCTTTGTGTGACTTGTTTACACGCCTCCCGGTGTCGCAACAAACTCACTCAAGCTTGCTAGCTGTGTGCTCAGCAAAACCCTGAAAGCAATTACACAAAAATATACAAATATTAGTTGTAGATTAAATATTGTTGTAGATATTGTATAGTTGTTAGGGAGTCCCAGGCTGTATCACACTACAAATGAAGTAAAACATTTAAACCTTTATATCTTTGTCAGTTAGGCTTTAATTTTAAAATCAAGAGCCGTTTATGGATTGCCAAGTGTAGCCCTGCACAATACATTAACACATGGCTATGCCTGAACAGGGGATTTAAGTCCACTATTGAATAGGCCCTGAATGGCTGTTCTAACCGATGTAATTAGAGTTAAATTTTTTTGCTGCCCCACGAGAGTGATATCATTAGCTAGTATTTTTTTCCCTAAGGTCTTTCATTTCTTGTGGAATATTTTGAGATGTATGACCTGGTTTTTAGCAGATGTTTTTGGTCTGTTTTGACATGGCATGTTTTAAGGGCTGGTACCTCTTGGTGGGTGGGAGTTTGTGGCAAAGGGCTCTCTTGGATGGTTTTGCAGTGGGGCATATATGGTACACAAGGCATTGTCCATGTGGCTTGCTCATCACTGCCCACTACTGATATCTTCCTCCCATTGCGAGAGAAATCAGGGAGGGTCCTATGGTTGTCCTATGCTTTCTATTTCTGGCAGTTGTGGATATGATTGGCTATCTGACATTAAAGTAGCTGTTTATTGCAAAATTGTTTAATAAAAACCTATATAAACATGCTGGATTGTGAGTGTAAGGTATCCGTGTCAAGGTAAACCTTGCTTTTTAAATCACCCAAAAAAGTTAAAATAGATTTAAAGTCTTCCACAGGGTTATAAGTCTCGATTCAGAGAGACACAAAAAAACTTTCGTGCCGATCTGTTTTTTGTGTGAAATGTTTCCGTTCTCGTATGAGTGTACGAGCGATTCTATGCATGCATTGAAAACCTTCTGTAAAGTTTCCGTCCGTTCGTACGGCAGATTACGAATACGAGGATGTCATTTTCCATCCAGACTTTTCCGTTTCAGTTTCACATGTTACAACGTAGGCTTTCGTTTTTGCCCGTTTCCCATCGTATCCTCCAACAAATCCTTTACGTTTCCCGTTCGATTCTGTTTCCCTTTTTCAATAAATATTCGTCCAGACGGAAATCCTTACCATCTTGTGCCTGCGCACTACAAACTTAACTCATTAAAGTGCTTGCCTACATATTTGACTCCCTCACTTCTACCACAATGTTTAGCTAAATCACTTAGCACTCTCCTCCATCTTCCCTTTTGGACCCTTCAAGCTCACCCAAACCACTTCTCGGTTAGGTTCTTCTTCCATTTTAGCCCCCTAAAACTTATCCAAATCACTTCTCGGTCATGTGAATATTAATCTTTAAATATTTCTGGGCCCATTAGTTTTGTGTTAATGTATTTTGTAAATGAAATGACAATGTAACATTTTTTTTTATACCATCATAAAATAAAACATTTTAAAAAATTTTGAAAATGTAAAATTTTTACAACTATAAAAAACAAAATATATAGCAATGGCAGGCAACTGAACATTATTCTTCATCTGTGGTCCCCAACGGGTTGCACAGCTCCTGCATCTCACCCACCAACTGAAGGATCCTGACACTCAGTTGTGCCACTCTGGCACGTGTGGTCCCTGTTAAAAAAACATAAATTAAAATATTGGTATAACCTTGTTGGGGGTCATACTGCAGTGCCCCCCCCCCCCCCTGTATGGTCCAAACATCTAAATCTGGACTTCAAAAGCCAGAGGGTCCTTGCCACCACGGCCCGGGTTTTGCATAGTGCCCGATTAGAGAACCCCTGGCCCGCATTCTGCAGGCAAAGAACGGGCATCAGGAGCAAGGGCGAGTGGCACATCTTGCGGTTCCTGCAACCAAATATAAAATAATTACACAAAGCAAAGGTAACCAACTAAAACAATAACTCCTACAACAAATTAAGATTCAAGTTCAACAATCCTAATATAATTCACAAAGGACATAAGTCTAAAAAAATATAGCAATTATATTGATGTGTGGGAAAATAAATGTTTACATGCTAAGGACTAATTTAGGTCAGCATTAAAATGCATCTATAAGGCATACATGAAATGTATTGATTCAGGTATGCATTTCTATACAATTTATGGCCTCGGCCATGCTGATACATGCAATGCCTTGGTGCTAAAGGCGCGCAGACTCCTCCACATACCCGCAAAACATGTTCAACAATAGCAATCCGAGCCCTCAAAGGTCTCGTAAGTGGATCGGAAATGAAACGGATTTATAGGGTGGTGATCCGTCGGAAATCAGCTCTCTGAATCAGACAGAAACCATCCCAACAACGGAAGTTATCTGAACGAACGGAAAATTTCCGATTTTGTTTGGAAATGTTCCGATTTGCTTCCGTTCATCGAAAGAGCATATACACATTTTCCCGAACGGTCGTGCGAGTAGAAAATGGACGAAAAAAAGCAAAAAAAAGACTAACACCCACCAAAACTTTCACAGACTGCTACGGAAGTCCGGACAAATGTGTCTCTGAATCGAGGCTATAGTCTGAGAACCAGAAAATATTCTTTGGCTCTTTCAAATTTTTCTGTCCGATTTTTATTGGATACCTGTGCACAGATAGCCATTTCCACTCAACATATAAGGTGGAAACAATTAAAAAAATCTTCTGCACCTGAAAAAGTTATGTGATATAACAGGTCTACTACCCAGGAGTAGTGATGGGCTACGGATTCTGTCCGTTAATTAAAATATAGCTTATGGCACCCCACAGCTAACATTAGCTAACACCAAGTATTTTGTATTTGTCTCAGCTGCTAAACTAAAAGAACAGAAGACCGTGTTGCTTTCTGTATAGGGGTTTCCAATTCAGGATGCTATGTAAAGAGGTAGTCCAACCCACCCCCCAGGAGTCTTACAGACTCTAGGGGAGTGTTGCTTCTCTTTAAGTTGCTTTTGGATTTCTCCTTGTATTCATATCAATTTTTCTGACACATGTTTCTGAAATTTTCTTTGGTCAATCCTCATTAGAGTTTGTATACTATTTCCATGCATTAATCTCCAACAGCCAGTGTTAGTTCCCTATCTCCAGCATGCTCCGCTCCCCTCAGTCATGGGGAAACTGACTTTCTTGCTAAGCAAAAGTAGAAAGGGTAGAAAAAAATTTGATACCCTTTGTAGGTTAACTAAAGCTGCCTGCTTTGCTTAAATTTTAACTCTAATTTAACTTTAATCTGAATTTGAACAACAACACTACTTAGAATGAAAATCCCAGTTTTTTTTATTATTCACTGCAATCTATTAATTATAACTCTTATCAAAACACCCAAGATGTAAATTACATGGTTACAAAACTGGAAGCAAAGCTGAATATTTTAATACTGGAGGCAGGATTTTTATTAGCTTTCTTTAAAAAAAAATGCCTCCCAATATGCTTATTAAAAAGCAAATCATTTTTTTTAACTGATTCATTTTTCTTATTATTATCTAAATATTAGTGCTCCAAGATGAGTCTGTGTTTATACTATTTTCTTAAGTTCCATCATTTCCCCTTTATTAAACAAATCCTTGCATTTTTTTAAAGAACCTCATCTTATTTCATGCAAGGATTTTAGTTTCTGTGATTAATGATATTGCTTCCTAGCATACTCGCTAACATATCAGTGGATTAAAAGTCTGATGGGTAACACAGTGATTTACATAAAACTGCGTTTAATGTATATAATCTATTTCATATAGGTACATTTTCCTGCATCTTATGTATGCATCAAAGTGTGTAATGACACTACGAAATCCAAATGCTTTGTAGCATTTTAATGAAAGATATATTAATATTATAGCGGAGTTTATCTAGTATAAGCAAGTTACTGGTTTAAAATTAGAAATGCACTCATTACTGTAACTTCAGATATACATGTTGATATTTTGTTTTACCTTCTCTTGCGAATTTGGACTAAACGGGGACTAATGCAAGTTTGTAGACCAAAACTGGACCTAATGTCTAAAAGACTTTGTGTCCAGCAGAAACCTTTCTCTAGAGAACATCCCAAAACAGGACGCTTCACAGTATAAAACTCACCTACAGGTTTGTCCACAGTAACTTTATATCACTTTTAGATGAAGGATTATTTTACTCATGACATGCTTTCTATACAATATCATGATATGGCCTCAAAGGTTTCATTTATACATAAATCCCCTGCTGTGCTTCTATTTATTCATAGTAGAATAGACTAGATAACCACCTAGTGACAGGGTGTCTTGCAACACATATCTCACAATAGAATGAGCTTTGAGAAAAGATATGTTTGAACCATATGTGGTTCCAGAATCCTACGGCGGTCATATGCGGCAACAGAGTGCTCTGCAGTGCCATGGAACCCTGACTCTGCATGGCAGGAAGCCCTGATAGGTTGGTGGTCGCCCACAAAGCAGAGGGTTGCTCTGTTTATTGCCACATATGCCTGCTGCAGGATCCCTGATCTAGGTGAGTTTCACACTGTTAAATCCAGCTCATCATTAAAAATCATGTTTTTAATGGTGCATTGAAACCACAACAGCAAATGCCCCCCCTTTTCTGCACTGCACTTTATTGGGGGGGGGGTTGTCATATGCTGCTGTGGATATCCTTTTTCTGCACATTTGATCAGATAAGACCCCCATACCAGGGTCTATCAGTTCACAAATAGTTAAACAAATACAGTTAGAAACTTTTTCGCCCCCCTTCCCCACTGGAGATTGTTTTCTCGTCGGCTGGGTTGAGAGCTTCCTCCTGATTTGGTGGCCTTTTTCTTGTTCGTGCCAGGGAGTGGCTGTTGTAGATGCTTAGCTGGCATCTGTAGTGAGGCAGGATAAAGGTCCCACCTTCTCCTTCCTTGGACACAGAGGAAATCCCATCCATGTCCCTCCCCTCCAGTGACATCATTAGTCACATGAGAAGGAGTCCACAAAGGCTCCACCTCTGTAGTGTAAAAGGTTTCTTCCAAGGCAGGCCGCCAAGGAAGAATGCAGCATCCCCCTCACAGCAGATGTCAGCCGAGCAGCTGCAACAGGCGCTCTCTGACATGAAGAAGATGATAGCCGGACCAGGAGAAAGCTACCAACCCAGCTGACCTATGTAGAAGACTCGTTTCAAAGCTGTAATTTTCTATTTGTGAACTGGTCCGTGGTGGCCGAAATGCTACCGGATATTGACCCAGCTCTTGCCACTATCTGTTATGGTGTGAACTAGGCTGAAGTGGCAAGATCCGAGCCAAATCTAGCTTCATCCCTGAAACTGAGGCCCATCACTTGTCCTGACTGCTTTAGATCAGTTTAGAGCAATTTACAATGTCCACTGGTGAGTGCCCATTCTGACCTGTGCATGTGTATTTGCTTTCAGGCTAGTTGGATCAGGGGGCCACCATTATCCTTTTTCCTTCCTCATTTTGATCTGTGCTCTATGTGGCCCACATTTTACATCGTGTCACCTCTTAAAGTTTGTATCATACTATCATCTCTTTTTAAAGCAGACCCATCCCCCAGAATTCTTCATCTAGTAGGACCTTAAAAAAAGGGCAGGAATATTAGGCTCGAGTCAGAGAGACGAAAAAAAAACTTCCGTTTTAGTGCCGTTCTGTTTTTTTTGTGAAATGTTTCCGCTCTCGTATGAGTGTACGAGCGATTCTATGCATGCATTGCAATCCTTCTGTAAAGTTTCCGTCTGTTCGTACGGCAGATTACGAATACGAGGATGTAATTTTCCATCCAGACTTTTCCGTTTCAGTTTCACATGTTACAACGTAGGCTTTCATTTTTGCCCTTTTCCCATCGTATCCTCCCACGACGTTTCCCGTTAGATTCTGTTTCCCTTTTTCAATAAATATTCGTCCAGAACCTTACGATCTTGCGCCTGCGCACTACAAACTTAACTCATTAAAGTGCTCGCCTACATATTTGCCACCCTCACTTCTACTACAATGTTTAGCTAAATCACTTAGCACTATCCTCCATCTTCCCTTTTGGACCCTTAAAGCACACCCAAACCACTTAGCACTATCCTCCATCTTCCCTTTTGGACCCTTAAAGCTCACCCAAACCACTTAGCACTATCCTCCATCTTCCCTTTTGGACCCTTAAAGCTCACCCAAACCACTTCGCGGTTAGGTTCTTCTTCCATTTTAGCCCCCTAAAACTTACCCAAATCACTTCTCGGTCATGTGAATATTCATCTTTAAATATTTCTGGGCCCATTAGTTTTGTGTTAATGTATTTTGTAAATGAAATGACACTGTAACATTTTTTTTATTCCATCATAAAATATAAAAATGTTAAAAAATTTTTATAACTATAAAAAACTATAAAAACATTTTTACAACTATAAAAAAACAAAATACATAGCAATGGCAGGCCACAGGACATTATTCTTCATCTGTGGTCCCCAACGAGTTGCGGAGCTCCTGCATCTCGCCCACCAACTGTTGTTGTGCCACTCTGGCACGTGTGGTCCCTGTTTAAAAACTTAAATTAAAATATTGGTATAACCTTGTTGGGGTCATACTGCAGTGCCCCCCCCCCCCCCCGTATGGTCCAAACACCTAAATCTGGACTTCAAAAGCCAGAGGGCCCTCGCCATCACGGCCCGGGTTTTACATAGTGCCTGATTAGAGAACCCCTGGCCCGCATTCTACAGGCAAAGAATCAGCATCAGGAGCAAGGGCAGCAGTGGATATCCTGAATCCCCTGAAAGAATTTAAAAATACTAACATAAAATACACATTCTAAGCTACAATATTGTTTAACATGTCATCAAGGGCTAAAAACAGCCATAGGTTAAGACATGAGTCATCAACTATATTCATTGCCATACAGTGAAAATGGATTGATGGAATGTGAGAAAACTTACCCAGGAGCCATCCACCAGATAATTCTCCTGACTCAAACTGAGGAAATAAGCCAGAGCTCTGCAATATATAAGCATCATGGGACGACCCTGGATGCCCTGCAAGAACACTGAGGAATCGCATAGCTGGACCAAATACTGCTTGTATGTTGTGTGAGTGGCACATCTTGCGGTTCCTGCAACCAAATATAAAATAATTACACAAAGCAAAGGTAACCGACTAAAACAATAACTCCTACAACAAATTAAGATTCAAGTTCAACAATCCAAATAGGACATAAGTCTAAAAAAATATAGCAATTATATGGATGTGTGGGAAAATAATGGTTTACATGCTAAGGACTAATTAAGGTCAGCATTAAAATGCTTCTATAAGGCATACATGAAATGTATTGATTTAGGTATGCATTGCTATACAATTTATGCCCTCGGCCATGCTGATACATGCAATGCCTTGGTGCTAAAGGCGCGCAGACTCCTCCACATAGCCGCAAAACATGTTCAACAATAGCAATCCGAGCCCTCAAAGGTCCCGTAAGTGGAAATGAAACGGATTTATAGGGTGGTGATCCGTCGGAAATCAGCTCTCTGAATCAGACGTAAGACCATCCCAAAAACGTAAGTTATCTGAACGAACGAAAAATATCAGATTTTGTTTGGAAAATCATCCGAACTAACGGAAATGATCCGATTTGCTTCCGTTCATCGAAAGCGCATATACACATTTTCCCGAACGTTCGTACGAATGAAAAATGAACGAAAAAAAGCAAAAAAAAGACTAACACCCACCCAAACTTTCACAGACAGCTACGGAGGTCCGGACGAATGTGTCTTGGAATCGAGGCTATTGATCTAGTCCACACTACTGCACATCTGTCATACCCACATGACCTCCGGCAGCCAATAGGTATCACTAGATAGCAAGACCAGGCATGATGTGTGAACGCCAGCCTCACAAACCTGATGGATATGGTAATGCACAGAAGAGGTTATTAAGGCTCCTGAGATGCTTACACTGTCTAATTTTGGGCTTCCTAAAGGGATACAAACACACAGCATTAACAAATGCAGATTTCACGTGTTGCATTTAAGTCATTTTAAAGGGCAGGTTGGTATATTGTCTCTTTGATGTGTAAATCTGAGGGTATCTGTTGATTTTAAAGTTGTCATCTCTTAATAATAATTTATATGATATCTTGCGGGTGTTTAAAGAGGAACACAACACCTAATTTTCACCCGCTCAACCAATCAGTGCGCTCGCTTTCACTCAGCTCCCTTAGGTGCCGCTAAGGACTAAGCTTCCCCCCCACTATCCCCTGCTCACCTCCTAGCCGCCTCATGCCCACATTCAGAAAGGCCAGGTGTGGGTGTGCTAGAGGTGAGCTGGTATGTGGCCACGGTGCAGACTTGGTAAGGGCTCCAGGACAAGGTGAGTGAAACGGGGATTCTGGGGGGTTTTAAACAGCGGGACATCCCAAATCGTGATGCCCCAATGAGTGGAACTTGGATGTCTTAAAGACTCCAGAGCCTCAGATGTTCCTCTTTAAATATTCTGACATCTGTTGCTTTCAATGTTGGTCTCAAAGTCTAAAAACAAATAGCAATACTAGAGGCAAAATAATATATAGCCAAGCTGCTGAAAGAAATGATAATGTTACTAATTATCCCACACTGCAGCACAAGCACAGCTGCGTCCACACTGCGAGTTTTGACTTGAAAGAAGGCCAAATGCAGGGTTAGGAATTAGAGGCTTTAAATCCATTTAAATGATGAAATAATGCCTTATCCTGATTATATTCCAATTCTTTTAAAGGGAATATCTTTTATATAATCTACCCCAAGGTTATGCAAATCTAGAGAATTTCAATCTTAATCTTAATTTTATAATACTGAATGTAACTTTGCAGATCTTATTGCTGTTAATGCATAAGAAACGAATAAAAATGAGCAGCCCTTAGGTGCACTTATCTTTAACTTAAAGCAAACCTTCAGCATAAAATGACTAAAGCTCTGATTCCACCCCCACCCCAAAAGCATCCAGATTCGGATGCCCCTCCATGCAGAAAGAATGACAGCAGCATACTCATCATTTTTTCAGTTCCATCGCTGGCTTCGACTGTTAGCAACACTTCACCATTGCACCAATGACTAGGGATGAGCGAATCGATCCGGACGAACCCGGATTCGTTCCGAATTTCATGGAAAATTCGATTCTGAACGAATCCGAATTTCCCCGCGATTCGATGGTTCGAAGTTTTCCTTTAAACTCAATTTATTAAATTACAGGCATTCTAAAATGGTGGATGAACATGTCCAGACATACCCCCTGGGGCAAGGTATCATGGGTAAGTCACATGCAGCCTATCAGCAGCCAGGAAGTCCGGTGACGTCACCGTGCTATATAAAGCGGCGGCCATCTTGCTTGTGCGCATTTCAGCCTTGCATTGCGGCCAGAGCACAGCTAGTTAGAGACAGGGACAGAGAGTTAGAGATAGGTAGGGAGAGTCAGAGAGGCAGACAGAGAGGTAGACAGAGCCAGGGAAAGATAGGGAAAAACCGGAACCATCCAGCCAGGGACAGCTTAGAAGTGACAGTGAAAATTTTTGTTTTTCATTAGCCAGATCAGTTTTCAATTCAATTTCAGTTCTTTGTGCTGCAAATCTGCCTTGCCACTGTGCATGCCATCTATGCAGTGGCTAATTTAACCCTATCTGTTACACACAAGCATTTATCATAACATATAACTGGATTAGTTTAAATATTTTTGGTCTGCCTTTAACCAAAAAAACACCAGCCCACCTGGGTATCCCCAACCTGCACTTAGCAGCCTATCTGTTATATTAAATACGCTTGTTGATCCTTCCTCAGCTTAATCAAAGTATTGCATTTTGAATTGGTTTTTGATCTGCCTTTAACAAAAAAACACCAGGCCGCAGGGCATCCCAAACCTGCACTTAGCAGCCTATCTGTTATACTAAATACGTTTGTTGATCCTTCCTCAGCTTAATCAAAGTATTGCATTTTGAATTGGTTTTTGGTCTGCCTTTAAGAAAAAAAACACCAGGCCACAGGGCATCCCAAACCTGCATTAGGCAGCCTATCTGTTATACTAAATACGCTTGTTGATCCTTCCTCAGCTTAATCAAAGTATTGCATTTTGAATTGGTTTTTGGTCTGCCTTTAACCAAAAAAACACCAGGCCGCAGGGCATCCCAAACCTGCACTTAGCAACCTATCTGTTATACTAAATACGCTTGTTGATCCTTCTTCAGCTTAATTAAAGTATTGCATTTTGAATTGGTTTTTGGTCTGCCTTTAACAAAAAAAACACCAGGCCGCAGGGCATCCCAAACCTGCACTTAGCAGCCTATCTGTTATACTAAATACGCTTGTTCATCCTTCCTCAGCTGAATCAAAGTATTGCATTTAGAATTGTTTTTTGTCCAGCAGTCAAAACACCAGCCCACATGGGCATCCCAAACCAGCACGTCACCATATCTTTTATACTAAATAAGCTTGTTCAGCCTCAGTTTAATTAAGCTATTGCATTTTGAATTGGTTTTTGTCCTGCTGTCAAAACACTAGCCCACATATAGAGCTGTAATAGATTAGATAGTGAGGTAAATTCGCCATTTTGCACCATTATATAGAGAAGCCCACTGTGTAAATCTGAGGAGCAATAGTGTATACAGTATTGAGGTAAATTTGTTGTTTTGCACTATTATATATATCTACCTAAATCCCTGTGTAAATCTGAGGAGCAATAGTTTATATTGTGAGGTAAAATTGCCATTTTATAGAGCAGGCCCTGTCTGAAAATCTCATTTTGCAATCTATGTTATATTGTGAGCTAATTTCGCCATGTTGCACCATTCTTTAGAGTGTAAATCAGAGCAGCAATAGTTTATATTGGACAATACATTTGCCCTGTTTTGCACCATTATATGGAGCAGCCCCTGAGTAAATCTGGGGGGCAATAGTTTATGTTATGAGGTAAATTCATGGTTTTGCACCATTACATAAAGCAGTCCCTATATAAACCTGAGAAATAGGTTATATTGTGTGAGTTAAATCCGCTCTTGGTTTTGTAGCATTCTATAGAGCCGGCCCTGTCTAAATCTGAGGGGCAATAGTTTATATTATGAGGTAAATTCATGGTTTTGCACTGTTATATACAGCAGCCCTTATATAAACTTGAGGAGTAATAGTTTATATTGTGAGATAAATTCAGTTTCGCACCATTATATGGAGCAGCAATAGTTTATATTGTAGGTAAATTCATGGTTTTGCACCGTTACATAGAGCAGTCCCTATATTAACCAGAGAAATAGGTTATATTGTGTGAGTTAAATCCGCTCTTGGTTTTGTAGCATTATATAGAGCAGCCCCTGTGTCAATCTGAGGGGCAATAGCTTATACTGTGAGGTAAATTTTCCATTTTGCAGCATAATATAGAGCAGCCCCTGTGTAAATCTGAGGGACATTAGCTTATATAGTGAGGTAAATTTGCCATTTTGCAGCATTATATAGAGCAGCCCCTGTGTAAGTCTGAGGGGCGATAGCTTATATTGTGAGGTAAATTTGCCATTTTGCAGCATAATATAGAGCAGGCCCTGTGTAAATCTGAGGGGCAATAGCTTATATTGTGAGGTAAATTTGCCATTTTGCAGCATAATATAGAGCAGCCCCTGTGTAAATCTGAGGGGCAATAGCTTATATTGTGAGGTAAATTTGCCATTTTTCAGCATAATATAGAGCAGCCCCTGTGTAAATCTGAGGGGCAATAGCTTATATTGTGAGGTAAATTTGCCATTTTGCAGCATAATATAGAGCAGCCCAGTTGCCATCTAAATCAACTACTGGCCGAGCAGGACAGCTTTTACAGGGCAAACTCTGCTATTTGCGGCCACAAGTCAAGTTTGGCTGCCCAGAAGTCCAGTGTATCCTCAAGGTGTGTTGGCATGGTTATGTCAAGGTATGACATGACCTGCTGGTTCAGGTCCTGCTCCAGGTCTTCCTGCTGCTCATGAGTAGACTCACTATGCGGGTGTAGAAAGCTACTCATTAGCGACTGAAGACTGAGGCTGCTGCTGATGGAGCTTCTGCTGCTGCTCCTGCCACCGCCCCCCCCGGCAGCCATGGCAGTGGAAGGTGAGCGCAGAGGTCTCCCCGAGTCAGACCTGCGAGAGTATGGACCATGGCGCAGATAGGCATCAGCCAACTGACTACGTAGGATGTCTCTGTAGTAGGTCAGTTTGTCCTCCCTCTCAGTGGGTGTAAAAAATGCCCCCATTTTGTGCCAGAAGCGAGGGTCAAATAAGGTGGAGAGCCAGAAGTCATCCCGCTGACAAATGGAGACAATTCTGTGGTCACTACGCAAGCACATGAGCATGCATCGTGCCATTTGTGCAAGTGACTCAGAAGGACTACCTGTCTCCATCTCCACTGCAAACTGCCATAGTGTGTCTGGGTCCTCTGTCTCGCCATTCCTCAAAATCCTCTAGCTCCTCTGGCTGCTCCTGCTCCTCCTCTCCTGTCAGATGACTAGACAAAATGGTCATTTTGTCAAACCTAAACTGTGCTTCGCTGTGCCCCACCCCCTCCCCCTCCTCCACTTCAGTCCCCCACAGGTTTCATGTGGCTGTGAAATGTATGCGCCATGTCTCTAGTGCCCTGACCAGCCATGGTTTCCAACATGTGTTGTAGTACATGAAGCAGTGGAATCTCATCGTTCATCTCATAGTCCTGGCGACTGACTAATAAAGTAGCTTCCTCAAAGGGCCTGAGCAAACGGCAGGTGTCACGTATGAGCTGCCACTGGTTTACATTGAAGTTACACAGGGGAGTCCCCCTATCCGTTTGGATCATCAAGAAATCTGTGATGGCTTTTCTCTGTTCCTATAGTCGATCCTACATATGGAGGGTGGAATTCCAACGGGTGGAAACATCGCAAATCAGATTATGTTGGGGGATACCATTCTGACGCTGAAGCTCAACAAGGGTGTGCTTGGCGGTGTAGGAGTGCCTGAATTGCATGCAAAGTTTCCTTCCCGTTGTTAGGATGTCTTTCAGATGGGGGGAAGACTTCAGAAAACGCTTGACAACTAGATTGAACATGTGTGCCATGGCAGGACGCATGGCTCAGGCTTCCTTGTTGTAGCGCAGACAAGATGTTCTTCCCAGTGTCAGTCACCATGGGTCCCATTTGCAGTTTTCGTGGAGTAAGCCATGATTTCATGTATTGAGTTCTCATTTTTAGCAGTTCCTCCCATGTGTGACTCTGTTGCTCAAGGCAAACCATGTGAAGAACAGAGTGAAACTGCCGTGTCCTGCACACATGGTAGGCTGGAAGGGCACTGGGAAAAAAAAAAATTAAAAAAAGAGAAAAAATAAATATTTAGAAAAAAAACTAAGAAATTACAGCATGGGACTCTCCACCTCGGCACAAGCCATCAGTTCTCTGAAAGGTCCACCAACTCAAAAGGGAGGGACTGCAGCACCAGCAACCTATACAGGAGCACATTTAGCTTCTGCACGTTGGATGAGTGGGCACATACTGTTGTCTCTTGGACATGGCTTGGCAATGGATTGCTGGTGGAATGACTATCTCGGATTAAGAGGAGGAGGAGCATCTGGAGCGACAGAGGATGGGTATGACACACAGGAGGTGGTGGAGCCTTGGCTGGCTGGAACAGAGAGCGGTGTGCCACTGGGTAATGCAGCAGGCTGGACCACCACTTTGGAGCCAACTCTCCCAGGCCGCTTTATGGTGACGCTGCAAATGTTGACGCAGCCTCCTGCAGATGCTTGATGAAAAACTGCAACATGGGCTTGTAGCTGATTTCTCCTACCAAAAGTCCGCACTAATTCAATGATGCTGCTGCCGCCGCTGCCAACTCCGGGGACCCTCTTCCACTACCTCCTGGGAAGATAGCCTGCCACGCGAGTGGTCTACCCCGAGCACATTTGCCTCCATACTTTCCCCTTCTGCCACCATGCTGACCGCTAAATCTGTCACTCTCCATCACTCCAAGCCTTTAAAAGTGCCCTCAAAACTCACTGATGTCCTCCTCAGGTTCCTCAACAGTGTCTGCTTAAGGAGCCAAAACGCTTGCAACACCTCCTCCCACGACACTCTCCTTATCACTACTTGCCCGCCTAGTGGAAGAAGCGGCAAGTGTCTCCTCCACTTCTTGGCTGGGCAGTAGCTGCTGATTTTTCTGATTATCAGATCATCCTCACTGAATAGTGGAGCTGAACCCAAAGCATAACATACAACAGACAGTTGACTGGGGGTGTCAGATGTCACTTGTGATGCAGTGGATGATCGTGTTAACCAATGGATGACGGCAGATGGGTTGCTGTTCAAGACACGACCGCTAGCTGATCCTGGGAGATCAGGCCTCTCACTGAGACTCCTGCTGCCACTCACCCCTATTCTGCAGAGACCTCTGCTTGATGAAATGAGGCCTTATATGTTACTATGTTACTAATATGTTACTATGTTACTAATATGTTACTAATCTGTCACTCTCCATGTTTTTTTTTGAGAGACTGGCCCGCGTGGAAATGAATCGGGCATGGATAAGCCAAGATTTCCACCCACCAATACCTGATGCATTAGAGTAGATTGATGATGGGGCCAGACCAACACTAAAGAAATATGGATCGTGCAAAACAGATTTAGGGCGCAGACATTCCTCCGCATCAGGCCACAAGTAATTATTGAGAAAATGCTTTACGTTACTCTTACTTTTTATTAATATTCTTCGGATAAGATATATGTGCTGAAAATCTGTATATGATCTCTTCATGCTGCTGCCAACTCCAGGGTGTGTCTTTCTGGCAATGTTTGGGCTCCTGCTGTTGCTTCTTGCAACTTCAGGGTGTGATTCATCCAATTTTTGGGCTCCTGCAGCCAACTCCAGTGTCTCTTTCAAGCAATGTTTGGGCTCCTGCTCCTGCTGCTGCTGCTTGCAACTCCAGGGTGTGATTCATCCAATTTTTGGGCTCCTGCAGCCAACTCCAGTGTCTCTTTCAAGCAATGTTTGGGCTCCTGCTGCTGCTGCTTGCAACTCCAGGGTGTGATTCATCCAATTTTTGGGCTCCTGAAGCCAACTCCTGTGTCTCTTTAAAGCAATGTTTGGGCTCCTGCTTCTGCTTGCAACTCCAGGGTGTGATTCATCCAATTTTTGGGCTTCTGCAGCCAACTCCAGTGTCTCTTTCAAGCTATGTTTAGGCTCCTGCTGCTGCTGCTGCTGCTTGCCACTCCAGGGTGTGACTCATCCAATTTTTAGGCTCCTGCGGCCAACTCCAGTGTCTCTTTCACGCAACGCTTGGGCTGCTGCTGCTGCTGCTTGCAACTCCAGGGTTTGATTCATCCAATTTTTGGCCTCCTGCAGCAAACTCCAGTGTCTCTTTCACGCAATGTTTGGGCTCCTGCTGCTTGCAACTCCAGGGTGTGATTCATCCAATTTTTGGGCTCCTGCAGCCAACTCCAGTGTCTCTTTCAAGCTATGTTTGGGCTCCTGCTGCTGCTGCTTGCAACTCCAGGGTGTGATTCATCCAATTTTTGGGCTCCTGAAGCCAACTCCAGTGTCTCTTTAAAGCAATATTTGGGCTCCTGCTGCTGCTTGCAACTCCAGGGTGTGATTCATACAATTTTTGGGCTCCTGCAGCCAACTCTAGTGTTTCTTTAAGGCAATGTCTGGGCTCCTGCAGCTGCTGCTGCTGCTGCTTGCAACCCCAGGGTGTGATTCAGCTAATTTTTGGGCTCCTGCTGCTGCCAGCTCCAGGGTGTGTTTTTCAGGCACTATAGGGGCCCCTCATAGTGATGCCACTTCAACTCTCTGCAATTGTGCCGCTCTGCGATGCCTCCGATCTGCATGTGATAATTATTTCCAGTGTTATTTCACTAACCCAGCAAGGCAGAATGGTTTACAACCCTATTGAGGCTCTAGGAGGCTCAGAAATAGCCGTTTTTAATAGCGATTTGTCGCGAATAAATTCGGGTCGAAACTATTTTTGTTGGAAAATTCTGCGAATTAGTCGAATCGAATTTTTCAAAAGTTCGCTCATCTCTACCAATGCCCAATAAGGTCTACTTTGCACTATGCATCTGTTAACCTGTCTTCCTTCCTTGTCACCTACTTTTAATCTCACCTCCAGGACCTCTAATAGGCCTCTCCACTTCTCTGTAGTGCACTCCGTGACTAAATTCGACACTCCAAAACACTCCAAGCATTTAAATGTGCCCTCAAAACTCAAATCTTCAGAGTTTTTGACCTGGCTTAAGCAACTTATAACCTCCACTGGGCATACATGACCAAGCTCATGATCATAGCATTTGAGCTTTGTAGTATCTTGTTTTTAATAGTCTCTGTAGTACATTTTACCCTGTTTGCACAGCGCTGCAGAAAAAATGGTGCTATCTAAATAAACAATAATGATCATTGATAATAGTAATGCTGTGGGCATGTCCAGTCAACAAACCTCTTTTACAAATACTTTATTAGTTAATTTTGTAATGGTACATGTTGACATATCACATATGAAATTGCACCATGTCTCAGTGATAAAGTCGGGTATCGCTCATTAAAGCTTAGTAAGGCTCGAAATGCCAGTCAACAAACTTCACTGGTCAACAGCGGATTATTTTCTGCTACAGATGGTAAGCAGGAAGTCTCTTAGCTGTCTCCTCTAAAAGTCCCAAACGTGTCAAGAAACACAATAGTAAGCCAACTATGGGCTGTTTAGATTTTAGGTTTTAAGGCCCACCTTGAATAAAATTGGTTTTGTTCAAGTTTTTGATCACTAAAAGCCTTTTTTAATTCCGTTTCCAGATACTAAGCCTGTTACTTCTCCCAAAAGGGACAGTTTTTAATGTATTCAAGATTTTAAGGTCAATTAAACACTTTTAAAGAGGAACAACATACCCATTTTTGACCTTTTGGGGTGTTGTTCCTCGATGTGGTGGCATCCTGTATTGGGATGCCCTGCCATATGTTTCCCCCGCAGGTCGCCCCATACATTCACCCTCCTGACGCTCCCACTGTGTAGACTCGGACAAGAACTAGCGCGCTGATTGGCTGAGCAGCCCGCTCAGCCAATTACCACACTCGTTTTCACTTGGGAACGTGAGCCGCCTCCCCTGCTCACCTTCTAGCCAGGCCATTCAGAGAGGCTGGGCGCATGCGTGCGTATGGCTAAAGGTGAGCAGGGATGCAGCCGTGGCACCGAGACGCGGTGAGGGCTCCGAAAGAAGGTGTGTGTATCTGGGCTCCCAGGACGTCTTACAAAGTGGGACATCTCAATTTGGGATGCTTCAAGGAGTGGAACTCGAAAGTCTTTTAGACTCCAGGGCCTGAAAAGTTCCACTTTATTAAGGAATGATATTATTCAGAATGAAATGGTTCTTATGACTAAATTGGCTGAATTAGATCCATAATGAACCTTTGCTCATTACTAGTTAAATAATGTGACTTTAAGCGTAATGAAACAGAACTCAAGAAAATTGAGAAATTGGGGGTGATTGTGTCTTATGAAATAAGATGTTATCTCATTATATTGCACTAATACTGAATAAATTAACCAATTAAGTCTTCCTTTTTTGGGCAAGTTAATTGTACATACTGTTTTTAAATTTTTAAATAATTGTGACCATATGTTTAAACAGACGTATATTCTCTAAAATATAAGTAAACTCTCCCTGCAATCTACCTCTCTTCCCTAGAGAACTTCTTCCAAGGAGAAGCTATGCTAGAGATAGACAAAGTAACTAGAGATGAGCGAACTTCCTGAAAGTTCGATTCGGGCGATTCGCCGAATTTCCCCAAGAAATTCGGGTTCGCCCGAATCGAACTTTCACGAATCGCTCATCTGAAAAAAAAAATGCCGGCATGGTGGCAGCGGGCAGGCCGGCTACGCTGTCAGTGGGCCGCAGCCGGCCTGCCCGCTCCCACCATGCCGGCATTTTTTTTTAAGCAAAAATGCTCCACGCTCCAGCGCCGCTCTCAGCTGTCATCAGAGGACGTGTCATCAGAGGGCGCGTCATCAGAGGGCGCCTGAGAGCGACGCCGGCCTCCACGCAAAGTGTTTGCTTTTTAAACAAATGCCGGCATGGTGGGAGCGGGCAGGCCGGCTGCGCTGTCAGCGGGCCGGCTTCCGCCGCCGCCCGCTGACAGCGTAGCCGGCCTGCCCGCTCCCACCATGCCGGCATTTTTTTTTTTTATTTCAGGGCACGAACCAAAAAAATTCGGGTTCGTGCCGAATCGCATTTTCCCTGAAATTCGGAGCGAATTCCGGTTCGTCCGAACCGGTTCGCTCATCCCTAAAAGTAACCATTTAATTGTTAGTTGGTTGGCTTGGCTGGTTTGCCTTCTTCAAAGTATTAAAGAACCACAACTGGGTTACAAATGTATCCTGACCTAAATAAAAGAAAAACCTTCACAAATGCACACATTGTACTACCCTCCCAAGAGATAAGAGATCTTCTGTAAGCATCGCATATCACAGGTGTTTTAGCTGGTGAGATACTATCTTTCATTGATGAAAGTCCATTATGTATGTCTTCTCTAGGCCTTAGGCTTCTGTATAACCTCACCTCAACTTCAAGTTCCACTTTATTGGTCACATGCACAGACATACATATTTTATACAGTGAAATGATTTGTTCTGGCTGCCCAAAATAATATGATACAGTTGGATAGGATAACACAAGGCTGATGCATATAAGCAAACAAAAGATATTGTTAGGGCTAGCGCTGCGGAGACGCCTCATGGCGCTTCCAGCCGTCCCTCTCCCGGGGCGAGAGCCGCGCTTCCTCCCCGCGGCTTTCCCCGCCGGGTCTCCCCTTGCCCGAGCGCTGTGTCCCTTCCTGGCAGCGCCCCTCGCTTACCTGGTGTCCTGCCCTCCGTCCGGCGTGGCTGCCGGGGCCTGCGGGCGGCTCCCTCACTTCCTTCTTCCTCCCTGCCTCTCCTGCGCGCACGTCCCCGGCCACTAGGGGGCGCGCGCTGCAATACTGTGGAATTTAAAGGGCCAGTGCATCTCTAATTGGTGTCCGGCCGTCCAATCCGGTAATATCACTTCCTTTTTATTCTGGCCAGCCCTTCCTCCCTTTGCCGGATTATCGGTGTGTTTCCGTGATTGTCTGTAGTTAAATCTGTGGCTTTTTTCGTGTATGACCTCGGCTTACCTTTTTGACCACGAACCTCCGCTGCCTGTCCCGACCTCGGTCTGTCTCTTCGTCTGTGAACCTCCGCTGCCTGTCCCGACCACGGCTTGTCTACTCGCTGCTGAACCCTCGCTGCCTGCCCTGATTCTGGCTACTCACCGTGACCATCGTTTATCTCTGCTGTACAATACCTCGGCAAATTGTGGAACTGTGCCACCGTTGGGGGGTAGCGACCTGGGAGTCATCAGCCGCACAAGACCAACCTGCTTCGCGGCGGGCTCTGGTGAAAACCGGTGGCTCCTTAGACCCCGCTTCCCTGACGCGGTACTCACCAACAGTTCCGCAGTTCCAGTGGGTCCACGCTTCATTGGTTTCATCCGGTTGTAACAGTATAATCCGGCCTGTTACAAGCTGCATCTGCCACCCTCTCTCCGCATAACCAATTCCTTCCATGTCTCTCTGCTCAAACCGGTGACTGTTAATCGTTTTTCCCCCAAATTATTGGAACCTAAGCCAGTCGCAGGTACTGAAGATACCTTTACGGTCAAAGAGATACTTGCTTCGAAGATCTCCAGAGGAAGACGCTATTTCTTGGTGGATTGGGAGGGCTAAGGCCCTGAGGAGAGATCCTGGGAACCGGAAGAAAACATCCTTGATCGGACCCTTATTTCGGACTTCCTTGGTCTTAAGAAGAGGGGGAGACCTAAGGGGGGGGGTACTGTTAGGGCTAGCGCTGCGGAGACGCCTCATGGCGCTTCCAGCCGTCCCTCTCCCGGGGCGAGAGCCGCGCTTCCTCCCCGCGGCTTTCCCCGCCGGGTCTCCCCTTGCCCGAGCGCTGTGTCCCTTCCTGGCAGCGCCCCTCGCTTACCTGGTGTCCTGCCCTCCGTCCGGCGTGGCTGCCGGGGCCTGCGGGCGGCTCCCTCACTTCCTTCTTCCTCCTTGCCTCTCCTGCGCGCACGTCCCCGGCCACTAGGGGGCGCGCGCTGCAATACTGTGGAATTTAAAGGGCCAGTGCATCTCTAATTGGTGTCCGGCCGTCCAATCCGGTAATATCACTTCCTTTTTATTCTGGCCAGCCCTTCCTCCCTTTGCCGGATTATCGGTGTGTTTCCGTGATTGTCTGTAGTTAAATCTGTGGCTTTTTTCGTGTATGACCTCGGCTTACCTTTTTGACCACGAACCTCCGCTGCCTGTCCCGACCTCGGTCTGTCTCTTCGTCTGTGAACCTCCGCTGCCTGTCCCGACCACGGCTTGTCTACTCGCTGCTGAACCCTCGCTGCCTGCCCTGATTCTGGCTACTCACCGTGACCATCGTTTATCTCTGCTGTACAATACCTCGGCAAATTGTGGAACTGTGCCACCGTTGGGGGGTAGCGACCTGGGAGTCATCAGCCGCACAAGACCAACCTGCTTCGCGGCGGGCTCTGGTGAAAACCGGTGGCTCCTTAGACCCCGCTTCCCTGACGCGGTACTCACCAACAGTTCCGCAGTTCCAGTGGGTCCACGCTTCATTGGTTTCATCCGGTTGTAACAGATATACAGTGGCTTTTACCAGTTTAGCTCAAGTTTTCATATATAACTAGCCCTATTTTCATGTGATTGGGAGGGGGTGTCAGTTCCAGTTTTGGGGGTCCTTTCAACCTAGTAATAGTGATGGGGCAGGCTAAGTCTTAACCTGATTTAGGGTTTGGATGGCCTGGGGATAAACTCTTTTCCATATCCTTTCTGTGGTGGCTCTCTGGTGCCCGGAAACACTTTCTGCATGGCATATGGGTGAAGAGCCTATTATTGGAGTGGGTTTTGTCCCCTAATATCTTCTTTGCTTTTTCTGGCAGCACCCACTCTAAAAGGTCTTCAGATGAGTGCATACTATATGTTCGGCAGTACGCCCCACCCTCTGCAGAGACTGCCTATCCTCCTTGATGCTATTTCCATACCAACAAGTGATGTTCCCTGTCATGATGCTCTGGATGGTGCAAGTGTAAAAGTTCTTTAACAATTTGATGGGCAGTTCTAATTTTAACAAGTGTCTGAGATGGAAGAGACATTGACATGCTTTTTTGACCAAGGCATTGATATGGCAGGATCACGGGAGGTTCTGTGTGAGATTAACTTCTAGATATTTAAATTCCTCTGACTCACTCCACCAGAGTGCCATTTATAACTAGTGGATGAAAACTTCTGCTCTGCATTTTGTTGCTACTATCATTTATTTTGTTTTACTGCTCTTCAGCTGAAGATGATTCTCCAGGCAACAGTTTCCCAGTGATCTTATTTCTTCCAGGTAGTCCTTCTCAACATTGATGGGTATCAGGCCTATCATAACCATATAATCAGCAAGTTTGAGAAGTGGAGCATGAGGTAGGCACACAGTCTTGTTTATACAATCAGTAGAGCAGTGGGTTCAACACATATCCCTGAGGTGCTCCTGTGCTGAGGGTAAGGGCGTTTGATGTACAATCCTCAACAATTTGTGGTCCTCCCGTTAGAAAGTTTGTAATCTATCTACACAGGGAGGGGTCAAGTCCTAGGTTCTCCAATTTTCTGGTGAGTATTGATGATACTAATGTTTGACATACCAAACTGTAGTCCACAAACTATAGCCTTGAGTCACGCTCTGGTAACTCCAGCCCTCTAGGTAAGCCCTAAACCCCCAATCTCAACAGCCAGCTTCACCTGTACCAGCCCCCGCTTGCCGGGACGCAAATACGCCTGCCCGGGATCGGTTGCCCCCAGGACTTCAATGGCTCAAAGGATGAGAGCTTACTGGTTAGAGGTCTGAAGAACCAATGGCTAAGAGCGAGTGTAACGGGAGTCCAGAGACAGGCCAGAGGTTGACACGGGGAAGTCAGAGATCGCAGCGGTACAGAGGAATGAGGCAGCTCGAGGTCAGGGTACAAGGCAGAGGTCGGCAACGGAGATCAGATCAAGAGTAGTCGGTTCAGGCAGGGGTCGGCAACGGAGGTCAGATCGAGAGTAGTCGGTTCAGGCAGGGGTCGGCAACGGAGATCAGATCGAGAATAGTCGGTTCAGGCAGGGGTCGGCAACGGAGATCAATCACGGTTATATCACAAGACAAAGCAAGGTACAAGGCGCTATAACAGGCACTGAGTAACTGACGGGGTGAACCTTTTATAGGAACAGGTATGACTGGGGATGGGGGGAAATTAGGTGTGTGATTGGTGCAACATGAAACACCTAACCTGATAGGATCGGGGCGTTAGCCCCACAAGTCTCTAGGGCTCATTGGCCCTGCCTGAAAGAAACCACCCCCCACCCACCTGGGCTCATTGGCCCTTTAATTCCTCTTCCTCCAGCAGCGCACTGACAGCAGCGCCGCTGGAGGGAATACAAAGGACGTGCTCGTGGGCACGCCGGAGGGGAGCGCGCTCGCAGCCGCCCGGCGCGGCCGGACCAGCGGGGGGGAGGCGCCGCTGGAACGGGACGCAGGCAAGTGAATCGTGACACTACCCCCTCCTTCACGAGGGGCCTCCGGACCCTTACCAGGTTTCTCTGGATAGTCACGATGGAATTTCCTAATCAAGGCCCTAGTGTGCACATCTCTAGCTGCAACCCAACATCTCTCCTCAGGACCATACTCAACCCAGTCAATTAAATATTGCAAGGAATTACGGATTATACGTGAGTCTAGAATCCTATTCACTTCATACTCTGGTTCGTTATCAACTAGGATCGGCGATGGGGATGGAAGTGGTGTATTCTAAGCTGATTTTAGTAGCGATACATGAAAAGAGTTAGGGATACGCATCGTCAGAGGAAGTTGAACCTTAAAGGTCACATTGTTCAATTTCTGGGTAATAGGAAAAGGTCCAATGAACTTGGGTGCCAACTTACTAGAAGGTTGCCGGAGAGAAATGTTTTTAGTCGACACCCAAATGAGGTCCCCAACCTGAAGTGCAGGTTCCTGAGACCTACGGCGATCGGCGAATCTTTTATATCTTAAAACGGTCTTTTTCAAAGACTCTTGAACGTGGGCCCAAATGTTTTTCCGCTCCTGGAGCCATTCTTCTAATGCCGGTAAATCAGAAGATGACCCCGAGAGAGAAGAACCTCTGGGATTTTTCCCCAAGTTGCAGAAAAACAGAGACACATTGGTACTCTCACTCGGCGCATTATTGTACGCAAACTCAGCAAAATCAATAAATTCTGACCATTGCTCTTGAGCGTCGGAAATGTAACACCGTAAATACTGTTCCAGACTTTGACTGGTTCTTTCAGTCTGCCCATTGGTTTGAGGATGGTATGCCGATGATAAAGATATCTGAATCCCCAATCGTGAACAGAAACGCCTCCAGAAACGTGAAGTGAATTGTACACCCCGATCAGAAATAATATTAGACGGTATGCCATGAATACGGAAAATATGCGAAATAAATAGTCGCGAGAGTTCAGGAGCCGACGGAAGTTTAGATAACGGAATGAAATGTGCCATCTTACTAAAGCAGTCGACAACCACCCAAATCACAGTGTTCCCACGTGAAGGAGGCAAATCAACTATGAAATCCATAGAAATATGAGTCCATGGTTCTTTAGGAATCTCTAGTGGAACCAAACACCCACTAGGGGCCTTGTGTACCCCTTTACTTCGCGCACAAACAGTACATGCGTCAATAAAGGCAGTAATATTGCGGCGCATAGTAGGCCACCATACATGGCGTCGGGCTAAAATAAACGTTTTACGATTACCCAGATGACCAGCCGTTCTAGCATCATGACATTCGCGGATTACATCAGGTGCGGCGGTACAAACTGACAGCCCAAAGGAACTTCTATAGGGGATTAATTTTGAAATGGCGCCAGGGTATTAGAAAGATCAGGAAGCAGTGCCCCTACCACACAGCCCAAAGGCAAAATTGGTTCACCCATATCACCCCGATCTTTGCATTCCCCGAACATGCGGGACAAGGCATCCGCCTTAGAATTTTTCACTCCTGGCTTAAATGTGATTATGAAATTAAACCGCGAGAAAAACAATGCCCAACATGCCTGACGAGAGTTCAGTCTCTTAGCTGAACTGATGTACTCAAGATTTTTGTGATCCATATAGACCGTGATCGGATGCAATGAACCCTCCAACCAGTGACGCAATTCATCAAAGGCCAGTTTAACCGCCAATAATTCTCTGTTTCCTACATGGTAGTTTTGTTCTGCGGTACTGAATTTCCATGAAAAGTAGGCGCAGCGATGTAGACGCTCAGGAAGACCGGAGTATTGTGCTAAAACTGCCCCCACACCCAACTCAGAAGCATCGACTTCAATGATAAAGGGTTTATTAACATCTGGGTGAACTAACACAGGTGCCGAAGTAAAAGCCTGTTTTAAAGTCAGCAAGGCCTCGCAGACAGAGGAAGACCAGTTAGCAGTGAAGGCGCCCTTACGAGTAAGGTTGGTGAGAGGTGCTACAACATGGGAAAAGCCCTTGATAAAACGCCGGTAAAAATTCGCAAATCCAAGAAAACGTTGCAATTCTTTCAGAGTTTTGGGCTGAACCCAATCCTGCACCGCTGAAACCTTCACCGTATCCATCTCTAACCCCTGGTTGGAAATTACATACCCCAGGAAGGGAATAGAGGTGACCTCAAACATACATTTAGAAAGTTTAGCATATAAATTGTTCTCCCTTAGTTTTTGAAGTACCAACTTGACATGACGTCTATGCTCCAATAAAGAATCCGAAAAAATGAGAATATCATCCAAGTAGATGACTACGAATTTACCTAGATACTCCCGGAATACATCATTAACAAAGTCTTGGAAGACGGCTGGTGCATTACAAAGGCCAAAGGGCATGACCAGATACTCGTAATGGCCGTCTTTTACATTAAACGCCGTTTTCCACTCATCCACCTGCCGGATACGAATCAAATTATAAGCCCCTCTTAAATCCAATTTGGAAAAGATTCGCGCACCTACGATTTGATTAATCAAATCCCCAATCAACGGTAAAGGATATCTGTTTTTAACCGTGATTTTATTCAAGGCCTGGTAGTCAATACAAGGTCTCAGGACACCATCCTTTTTCTCCACGAAAAAAGAATCCGGCCCCTGCAGGCGAAGTAGAAGGGCGGATAAACCCCTTACTCAAATTCTCGGCTATGTACTCCCTCATTGCTTGCTCCTCAGGCCTGGTAAGATTATAGATCCTCCCTCTGGGGGGAATAGTACCAAGGAGCAAGTCAATGGGGCAGTCGTAGGCCCGATGTGGGGGAAGGGTATCTGCTGACCGTTCCGAGAAAACGTCGGCCCAGTCCGCATACGGCTGAGGTAACCCCTGGGGCAACATCTGGACACTCCTGAGGACCGTAGAAAAACAATGGCCCTTGCAGTGGTTACTCCACTTAATCAATTCTCCAGCCTGCCAATCTAGGATGGGGTTGTGGAGTTGCAACCAGGGGTATCCCAAGACCACTGGAGTTTCTGGGCAATCAAAAACAAAAAATTCAATAAACTCAGAGTGGGAGGAGCCAACAATTAGTTTAAGAGGTGGCGTCTTAGTGTTGACCGGTCCCCCCTGAATGGCTTTCCCATTAATGGCCAGAACCTGCAGTGATCTCCCAAGGGGTACCAAAGGAATACCAAAAATGGAGATCATACTCCTGTCCAGAAAATTACCCGCAGCTCCACTATCGATAAAGGCGGAAATTGTCTGCTTGGAGGAACCCCAGGAAAGGTCTACAGGCACTAGCATTTTATTCAGGCGAGAGTAACAAACTGACTCACCTAGATCAGCACTCTCCCCCTGATCTAGGTGCGGGAGTTTTCTGCCGGTTTCCCTTTGTTTGGGCAGGCCCCAGCAAAATGTCCCGGATTCCCACAATAAAGGCATAACCCCATGGAATGCCTACGCTGCTTTTCATCCTGGGATAGGTGGGTTCCCCCTAACTGCATGGGTTCCTCCTGAGAGGGTGACGGTGTACTCTCCCCACGGGAGGCCGGTGTATTGGGGTTCTGAAGGGACCTGAGAGACGTGGGCGCCCTGGCTCTCTCCCTAGCCCTCTCTCTAAGACGCCGGCCAATTTTAATGGAGACCTGCATCAGTTGGTCCAGGTCCGACGGTGGGAGAAAATTCACCAGTGCATCCTTGATACTTTCTGACAGCCCCACTCGAAATTGGCTGCACAGGGCGGGATCATTCCACCTAGATTCTACTGCCCACCGGCGGAACTCCGCACTATAATCCTCGGCTGTGTTCCGCCCTTGCTTCAAGGCCCGAAGCCTGTTCTCGGCCGTGGATTGCTGGCCTGGGTCAGCATACAAGATGCCCATAGCACAGAAGAAGGCAGTGACCGAGTGTAATGCTGCATCATTGGGAGGCAGACTAAAGGCCCAAGACTGAGGGTCTTCTTGAAGTAAGGAAATGACCAAGCCCCCAAGCTCTCTCTACTCGAGAGTAGTCGGTTCAGGCAGGGGTCGGCAACGGAGATCAGATCGAGAATTGTCGGTTCAAGCAGGGGTCGGCAACGGAGATCAATCACAGTTATATATAGACAAAGCAAGGTACAAGGCGCTATAACAGGCACTGAGTAACTGACGGGGTGAACCTTTTATAGGAACAGGTATGACTGGGGATGGGGGGAAATTAGGTGTGTGATTGGTGCAACATGAAACACCTAACCTGATAGGATCGGGGCGTTAGCCCCACAAGTCTCTAGGGCTCATTGGCCCTGCCTGAAAGAAACCACCCCCCACCCACCTGGGCTCATTGGCCCTTTAATTCCTCTTCCTCCGGCGGGCGCGCTGACAGCAGCGCCGCCGGAGGGAATACAAAGGACCTGCTCGTGGGCGCGCCAACAGAGGAGACGGAGGGGAGTGCGCTTGCAGCCGCCCGTGCGGCCGGACCAGCGGGGGGGAGGCGCCGCTGGAACGGGACGCAGGTAAGTGAATCGTGACACCTTGCATAAGACCCGTTCGCCATGTCAAGGTGTTGTAAAGTTGTGTGCAGGAGATGGGGGATTGCATCGTCTGTGGCACGGTTGGGGCAATAGGCAAACTGTAGGGGGTCAAGGGTGCTGGGAGTGAAGATGTGATTATGTTCCTTATCAGTTTCTCAAAACACTTCATCACCACAGGAGTAAGGGCTACCGCGCCATAGCCATTGTGACCGTAAGGCCTTGCGATTTTCTGAATGGGTACAATGACCAATTTTTTCACAGGTTGGTAACGCCCACTGTTCCAGGAAGAGGTTAAACATTTAAGTGAACACTGGTGCGAGTTGGTAGGACATTGATGGCACCAATTTTTCTTACCAGTGTTGCAGGCGGTGAATTGTTGAGCAAAGTCTAACTGGGAATAAAAGTTGTTGAGTTTGTTGGCTAGTAGGGATCATTATGTGGGTGTCCTTGAAATGTCCATGTGCTATCCACAACTGAACATCTTGCCCCTGTCCTGGTATTGGGCCTAAGGCCTGACATTTTCTGTGAATATGGCCTTCCATCTTCCGATTTGGGCCCCGGGCCTTCTGTATTTCATGTTAGACTTAGGCCTTCTATGTCCTGATGGCTTTCATCTGTAACTGTAAGTCTATATTATAGATTTGAGTGTCCTGTGAACCCCTGACATTCTGACTTCCTGCTATAGCTTTAGACTCAATTTGTGCTAACCCCTATATTAGTGACAGTACATGCTGTTATTTAGCCTGTGGTCTACCAATACCCCCAGATCCTTCTCAACAAGTGATTCTCCCAGTTTTACTCCCCGGAGGACATATGTGGCCTTCAGTTTATTAAACCCCCAACTGCATGACTTTACATTTCTCCACATTAAACTTCATTTGCCAAGTGGATGCCCAGACACTCAAAGTGTCCAAGTCAGCTTGTAGCTTTTGAACATCTTCAATAGACTGCACTGTGCTAATTTCGATTTTCTATGTCGTTTATAAACAAGTTGAATAATTGTGGGTCCAGAACTGGACCCTAGGGTACACCGCTTACAACCGCTAACCATTCAGAGCAATACTTCCCTTCACCAGTGTCAGTCTCAGGCAATCTGAAACCTTTTCTATTTTAAAAATGGACAACTTAAAATAAATTAGATTTACAGGCATTATAATGACAATAAAGAGGCTAGGACACTATCTGCTTAACATCCATGAATTTCCCGCCACGGTCAGGCCCTACAGAGGAGGCAGCTGAGAAGCTTCCTGTTTAGCATCTGTTGCTCTCAGTTGAAGAAAATAATCACACACTGTCACTGGCAAAACATAGCAACTGGTGTCAAGCATTGTTTCAGTTTCATTCTCCTGTCAGTGTTTCCAGATGCTAGTACCAACATTATAGGTTTTTGCTGCTGGCTCACTAATGTCTCATTAAACCACGCAAACCCGCCCATTGTAACTTGGTTAGCACTTGTAACTCAATTACTATTTTCTTCTGTCTCTGTCAATTTTGTGCCAGAGTGGGATGTCTTGGATAATGTTCACATTTGGGTTAAAGAAGCTTTATCACAAAAAATTATGTAATAAAAAAAATGGCATTAATATGCTACATGTGAAGCTGCAGCGACAAAAACCCCAGACAACAAAATATTAGGGGTGACAGTTTTTTTAATGTACTATTATGCTATTACAAAGGCAGAATGTGCACAAGTAATAGCTTATTGCACAGGCTGTCTCAGGAGTCAAGCAGTTAAAATGAAGCTGTTGTTCCCCCATGAAAGTGGAATGGCACATTCAAAAACATATCACCCCTGTTAACTCCTTCTGGTAGAGGAACATATAGGCTTGGTGACATTTTATTTCATGCAGGGTTTATAAGTAACACCTCCTCTTGCTTTCTTGGAATCTTCATATTACACTATTGTGAGGAAAATAGACAATCATACCTTGTAAAGCTCTACGGAAGATGATGCCGCTATATAAATAAACATTATTATTATTATTATTAATATTATTAATAATAATAATATCACTTCACCTATGGCCTACTCAGGTCCAGTCAGTAAACAAGACCTTATTTAAACACCCTCAACTCAGGAAAGATCTCAGTTAATGAAAGACCCCATACTGATTCAGTTCACGCCTCTCATAGCCAAGCCAGAGCTCAGCCTTAATAGTGAGGAGCCCCTCTGGATCCTTTAAGACTTTTGTATCCTAATTGCCCTGCTAACGTGCACCTCCCAGGTTAGTTATAAAATGGTCTTTTGAATTTGTGCAAGCACATGGTGTGTGGGGTCTAGGCTGTATTGCAAGGTCTTTGACCCTTCCACCCCATGACTTGCACTTGAGAGGCTTAGGGCAACCTCAGGTAAGCCTGCTCCCAATTTATCTATTGCACTGTATGTCCCAAATGGGCTCTCAGAGATTAGAGTTAGGACTGCACCCCACAGAGGCACTTTGGCGTAGTGGTGCAGCTTAAGCATACTTCTGCAGATGTGTGTGACAGAGTTCTCTGTTTTTAACCAAGTTTAGAGACAGATTATAGGCTGGCTTGCAAGCTAACAGGGTTGAGTGCTGTGGCTCCTTTAAGACTTTTGAGCCCCTCTGGATAATACACACTGACTTATACACTTTAAAGAATTATGAAGCTGTCATATTTATACACATTTTTGGAACCTGGAAAACATAACTCCCATGTACATGAATCAAATGTTATGCATCCATGAGGGCAAGGGGAGAGTCTCTCACATCTGCATAAAAATCTGAGAGCTCAGGCCCTTATTGTCTTTCTTCGGGGGGTCACATGTGGAGGGGGACCAGTATCCATAAGGCTTTACCCACCCCCTGGGGTGTCTGCATCACTGCTTAACATCCTGCTTAACATGTTAACTTACCCATTTGTATTTGCCCTTCTGACCTGTATTACATCTATTCATTGTATATATATAGTTTGTCTAGTGTGCAATTAAATATACAAATTAATCCTGGGCTGCTCTGTTATCCTGATCCTGATCTCACTTGTGCTTCTCAGTTATATTATACGCTACCAGTCTGGCTTTTGGCCCCAATATAACCCTGTTAAGGGACCAGGGTTTATGAAAATAGAGCTGCTGACAGTCTTACGGGCAGGCGGGGCTCTGTTTACTGATGGTAGTGAAAGAACCCTGCAGTCTATAAGGGCCATGATGACTGGTATTAAGGGGCCATACAGCATGAAATCGGTGACAGTGACATCAGCCATTGCCACAAGGGGATTCTTCACAACCATGTTCATATTAGATTTAAATTGAATCAGCACTAGAACATAGTTTTCAATATACACAGATATACACAATATACACAATGGACAACCTAGCCTTAACCTCATACCCTCAGTGACTCCTAAAAAGCTACTAAAGTGCTAAATCTGACAGGGACAGGAATTAACTTGCATGCACATGTAGCCTGTCATGCAAAGGTAAATAGTAAAATGTACAATAAAATAAATAAAATTAAATAAATCATTCCATAGAGGGAGGGAGGGGCTGTGTGTACACTATATTTGCTTCCTGTAATAGTCATATACTGTAGTTGCAAAGGAAGTGTGGCAGCCACTCAGACCAGTTTATAACTTGGGAGGTGCACATCAGCAGGGCAATTTGAGTCTACAAATCTTAAATACTATAATTTGTCTCTAAATCTGGTTAAAAACATTGGTCTCAGGTGACAAACATCTGCAGAGGTAGATGGAAAGTTGTGACATGGTCAGATGTGTTTACTGGTTGACAATAGGACAAGGCATTCAGACGTGTCCTGTGGTTGTCAACAACAAAGTAAAAGCTGTATGAAACGCGAGAAGGTGATTGGCCATCGGCATCCGCATTCATCATGGGATCACCTGAAAAGTTTACACACAATGGGATTTCACACAGCAGGGCATTGCAAATAGGGATGCCCTGGGTAGAGGGGGGGGGGGGGACAAAGCCAGTGAAAATCCTGTGTTTTGTTCCTCTTTAAGAGTACATTTCCAAACATACAAGTGATAGGAAGTCCAGGTTAGAGGTTTAATAATTAATAATGGAATAATATTTTTTCACACTCACTAGTGTCAGTAAGTTTTTGCATCAGGTTAGCCATCAATGTACCGTAATTAGGAAATCCAAAGTTAAGGCAATAACATTTATTGCCTTAACTTTGGATTTCCTAATTACCGTATTTTTCGCCCTATAACACGCACTTATTTTCCCCCAAAAGTGGGGGGAAAATGCCAGTGCGCCTTATCGGGCGAATGTAAAAAAAAATAAAAAAAATAAAATGAAACTCACCCGTTCCCAGTGCTCCCGTCTTGCCTGCCGCACTGCAGGAGGCCAGAAGAAGACAGAAGAGCGGTGGGCTCTGTCCCCGTCCCCGCCACTGCTATTGCTGAGGCAGTGATTGCAGCTAATTTGGCTAACTCAGTAAGATTGAAAATGCAAGCTTTCGAAGCTGTTCAAGTTTCTTCTTCTTCTTCAGGCATAATACAGTGTAACTTAGACACATATTTATACAGACAACTAGGAGTCACAATTGTTTTTCTACTGACACACGTGAAAAAAGCAGTAAAGAAAGTCGTAAAATCGTAAGCTGTGAGATAAGAATCAGGGGGTTATTAATGGTGGGCTGATAAGAATAAGAGGGGGTGAGAGAGTGTGTGGAACTTTTATTGCTTTCACATCAGCCCAGACAGTCTGTTTATTATACGACCTTGTAATGAGTCCAGTCTATTCAATCCATGTCATAATAACACATAAAATGATTATCCCTGTTTAGCCCACGATTAGGGATGAGCGAATCGATCCGGACGAACCCGGATTCGATCCGAATTTCAGGAAAAATTCGATTCGGATAGAATCCGAATTTCCCCGCGATTCGATCGCTCGAAGTTTTCCTTTAACATCCATTCATTTACATTTACAGGCATTCTAAGATGGCGGACGGGACATGTCTGGACATCTATCCCGCGCCAGTGCAAGCTGGGGCAGTCACATGCAGCCTATCAGCAGCCAGCAAGCCCGGTGACGTCACAGCGCTATTTAAGGCCGGCCATCTTGCTTTTCCTTCCTCATTTCTCTATTGCATTCGTGAGAGACAGAACGCTGTGTAGCTGAGGGAGAGACAGTTAGACAGGCAGGGACAGGCAGGGACAGGCTGGAGACAGGCAGGAGACAGACAGGAGACAGACAGAAAGCCAGCAAAAAACAGGGAAAGGAAGGGAAAATCGGAGGCTGTCACAGGGAGATTTTTTTTTTTTTTTCATCCAGCCTGACAGGCTTTGTTAGCGTTTTCAGGCTGCTTATACTAACTAACTGTGCATATATACTGAACTGATCTTAAGTCTGCTGTGAGGCATCCCATTCTGTGACTAGAGCAGCCTCTGTTTAAGACCATATAACCATTTGCACTTATTATAATTGAAATTAGCCCTGATAAAGACACTTTTGCTGGGCATAGCACTACTGGATCTTTTTTTAAGGCATCCCATTCTGTGACTACAGCAGCCTCTGTTTAAGACCATATAACCATTTGCACTTATTATAATTGAAATTAGCCCTGATAAAGACACTTTTGCTGGGCATAGCACTACTGGATCTTTTTTTAAGGCATCCCATTCTGTGACTACAGCAGCCTCTGTTTAAGACCATATAACCATTTGCACTTATTATAATTGAAATTAGGCCTGATAAAGACACTTTTGCTGGGCATAGCACTACTGGATTTTTTTTTGGGGCATCCCATTCTGTGACTACAGCAGCCTCTGTTTAAGACCATATAACCATTTGCACTTATTATAATTGAAATTAGGCCTGATAAAGACACTTTTGCTGGGCATAGACTTACTGCTGCCTGCCAGGTGCACTTCTGTTGGGGCATCCCATTCTGTAACATAGCATACCCCTCTTTATTTACACTAAGCAGCTCTCTTATTTACACTAAGCAGGCCTGTTGGAGGCTGAGTGTTACTGCTCACTTTTGGTGTGCATTATATTCTGTTTCATATAGACCCACCGCTGCCCGGGGGTTCTTTAAATATCACCTACTACCACGCCAGTTAGACTATGTCGGGCAGACAAGTGCCTGGAAGTGAAAAGAGGAGTGGCAGAGGCCAAGATTCCGCAGGCAGAGCTCGCATCAGACTGGGGGCCAGTAGCAGCAGGAGTCACGCTGAGAGACCTAATCTGCCAGTATCTGCTAGCGGTCGGGTCTCCACCAGTAACGCATCTGCCGTGGTAGATTGGTTGACGCGCTCATCAACAACATCATCACAACTTACGTGTGAGACCCCCAGTCTAGGGTCGGTAGGTTCCTCTGACACAACCCTGAGTTGGCATGCCCCGAGAGCAGTCCCTGTCCTCCCATTGCCTCTGTCCTACGCCGTTCCCTCCCCCAGCGACGTATCCTATGCTTTGGGTTCAGCTCCACTCTTTAGTGAGGAGGACCATCAGATAGAGGACAGTCAGCAGCTACTGCCCAGCCAAGAAATGGAGGTGGCTTCTCTAGCTAGGCAGACAAATAGTGATGTGGACAGTGTCGTGGGTGCTGCGAGCGTTCCAGCTCCTGCGCCAGACACTGTTGACGAATCCACGAACATCAGTGACGTACAGCCACAACTCGGTGATGATGATGATGACGATGAAGCCGATCGCACTTGGGAGCCGGGTGATGAAGGGGCTTCATCGTCATCATCAGGAGAAGAGGGGCGCAGGTTGCCCCGGAGTCAGCAGCTGAGGCAGCAAGGTGGTAGCAGTCAGCATGGGGGCACAATTCCAAAGGCTGGAGACGGCCGGGGCCGGGGTAGAGCACCTGCTGTGCGGCAGTCTACCTTATCGGGAGGTAGTGGAGCAGGGGTTCCTGGAGTTGGCAACAGCAGCAGTGAATCAGTGAGGCCAGGGGGTGGGAAAAGTAGCTACTCGGCAGTGTGGCAGTTTTTCCTGAGGCATCCGCAGGAGGGTAACATGACCACATGCAAGATATGTAGGCAAAAGGTGAAGCGTGGCCAGGGTCCAAATGTTGGCACCACGGCCCTGCGTCAACATATGATGCGTCACCATAAAACGACCTGGGAGAACCGAGGCTCCCAAGGGGTGGTCCAGTCTGCTTCCTCACCAAGTGAGCTCCCAATTTCTGCCAACCAAGGCTCCAGCACCTCAGCCGAAGGCAGCTGTGCGTCATAGCCATCCTCTGTCGCTCCTGCTCCTCCTCCTCCTCCTCCAAGTCATGCATCCCGCCAGCAATCCATCAGCGAAGCCATGTCCAAGAGACAGCAGTATGCGCCCACTCATCCTACGGCGCAGAAGCTGAATGTGCTCCTGTCCAAGTTGCTGGTGCTGCAGTCGCTCCCTTTTCAGGTGGTGGAATCTGCACCTTTCAGAGAACTGATGGCTTGTGCTGAGCCGAGGTGGAGAGTCCCAAGCCGTCATTTCTTTACCAAGAAGGCAGTACCAGCGCTGCACACTTTTGTTGAACAGAAGGTGGGCCAGTCCTTGAGCCTGTCGGTGTGTAGCAAAATACATGGCAGCGCCGACATCTGGAGCTGTAACTACGGTCAGGGGCAGTACATGTCGTTTACGGCCCACTGGGTGAATGTGGTCCCTTTGCAGCAGCAGCAGCAACTTGGACAGGTCACGCCGCTTCGGCCTCCGCGCTCTCTGCCCATTGGGCCTGTGACACCGTGCGACTCGGCCTCCTCATCCTCCGCCATCTCCTCACCCTCCACTGTAGGCTCAAGTCTCAGTGCCCCTCCAGTCTACCATGTGTGCAGGGCACGGAGGTGTCACGCAGTGCTTCACATGGTTTGTCTTGGCGAACGGAGTCACACAGGGGAGGAACTGCTTAAATGTATTCATCAGGAAATCCAAACATGGCTTACTCCGAGAAAACTTAAAATGGGAATCATGGTTACCGACAATGGGAAGAACATTTTGTCTGCGCTGCGCCAAGGAAGCCTGACCCATGCCCCCTGCATGGCTCACGTCTTCAATCTGGTTGTCAAGCGGTTTCTGAAGTGTTCCCCCCATCTGCAAGACATCCTAACAACTTCAAGGAAACTTTGCATGCACTTCAGCCACTCCTACACCGCCAAACACACCCTTCTTGAGCTACAGCGTCAGAATGGTATCCCCCAACATAGTCTGATTTGCGATGTTTCCACCCGTTGGAATTCCACCCTTCACATGTTGGACCGATTATATGAACAGAGAAAAGCCATCACGAATTTCCTGATGATCCAAGCAGATAGGGGGACTCCCCTGTGTAACTTCAATGTCAACCAGTGGCAGCTCATACGTGACACCTGCCGTTTGCTCAGGCCCTTTGAGGAAGCCACTTTATTTGTCAGTCGGCAGGATTACGGGATGAACGACGTGATTCCACTGCTTCATGTACTACAGCACATGTTGGAAACCATGGCTGGTCAGGGCACTGGAGACATGGCATTTACATCTTACGGCCACATGAACCCCATTGGAGCTGAACTGGAGGAGGAGGAGGAAGAGGAGGAGGAGGAGTTGCCCAGCGAAACACAGTTTAGGCTTGGCGAAATGGCTGGTTTATCTAGTCAGCGGACAGGAGAGGAGGAGCAGGAGCAGCCAGAGGAGCTAGAGGTTTTTGAGGAAGGCGAGACAGAGGACCCGGGCACACCGTGGCAGTATGCAGTGGAGATGGAGACAGGTAGTCCATCCGAGTCACTTGCGCAAATGGCACGAAGCATGCTCACGTGCTTGCGTAGTGACCCCAGAATTGTTTCCATCTGTCGGCGGGATGACTTCTGGCTGTCCACCTTATTGGACCCTCGCTTCCGGCACAAAATGGGGGCATTTTTTAAACCCACCGAGAGGGAGAACAAACTGAACTACTACAAAGACATTCTACGTAGGCAGTTGGGCGATGCCTATCTGCGCCATGGTCCATACTCTCGCAGGTCTGACTCGAGGGGACCTCTGCGCTCACCTTCCACTGCCATGGCCGCTGGGGGGGTTGGCAGGAGCAGCAGCAGCTCCATCAGCAGCAGCAGCCTCAGTCTTCAGTCGCTAATGAGTAGCTTTCTACACCCGCATAGTGAGGCTACTCATGAGCAGCAGGAAGACCTGGAGCAGGACCTCAACCAGCAGGTCATGTCATACTTTGACATGACCATGCCAACACACCTTGAGGATCCGCTGGACTTCTGGGCAGCCAAACTTGATTTGTGGCCGCAACTAGCAGAGTTTGCCCTGGAAAAGCTGTCCTGCCCGGCAAGTAGCGTGCCATCTGAGCGGGTGTTTAGTGCGGCGGGGGCCATAGTTACGGCGAGGAGAACTCGTCTGTCAACTAAAAATGTGGAGAGACTCACCTTTGTCAAAATGAATCAGGGATGGATCAGCCAGGATTTCCACCCACCAATGCCTGATGCATGCGACTAGATTCAGCATGGTGCCACGTTTTACACTTTCCAAATGGTGCAAAACATATTTATGTCTTTAGGCCATTTTTTGGGCTCCTGCTGCTGCTGCTGCCAACTTCTGCCAACTCCAGGGTGTGATTCATCCAATTTTTGGGCTCCTGAAGCCAACTCCAGTGTATATTTGGGCTCCTGCTGCTGCTGCTGCCAACTCCAGGGTGTGATTCATCCAATTTTTGGGCTCCTGAAGCCAACCCAGTGTCTCTTTAAAGTAATGTTTGGGCTCCTGCTGCTGTCAACTCCTGCCAACTCCAGGGTGTGATTCATCCAATTGTTGGGCTCCTAAAGCCAACCCCAGGGTCTCTTTGAAGTAATGTTTGGGCTCCTGCTGCTGCTGCTGCCAACTTCTGCCAACTCCAGGGTGTGATTCATCCAATTTTTGGGCTCCTGAAGCCAACCCCAGGGTCTCTTTAAAGTAATATTTGGGCTCCTGCTGCTGCTGTCAACTTCTGCCAACTCCAGGGTGTGATTCATCCAATTTTTGGGCTCCTGAAGCCAACCCCAGGGTCTCTTTAAAGTAATATTTGGGCTCCTGCTGCTGCTGCTGTCAACTTCTGCCAACTCCAGGGTGTGATTCATCCAATTGTTGGGCTCCTGAAGCCAACCCCAGGGTCTCTTTGAAGTAATGTTTGGGCTCCTGCTGCTGCTGCCAACTTCTGCCAACTCCAGGGTGTGATTCATCCAATTTTTGGGCTCCTGAAGCCAACCCCAGGGTCTCTTTAAAGTAATGTTTGGGCTCCTGCTGCTGCTGCTGCCAACTTCTGTCAACTCCAGGGTGTGATTCATCCAATTTTTGGGCTCCTGAAGCCAACCCCAGGGTCTCTTTAAAGTAATATTTGGGCTCCTGCTGCTGCTGCTGTCAACTTCTGCCAACTCCAGGGTGTGATTCATCCAATTGTTGGGCTCCTGAAGCCAACCCCAGGGTCTCTTTGAAGTAATGTTTGGGCTCCTGCTGCTGCTGCTGCCAACTTCTGCCAACTCCAGGGTGTGATTCATCCCATTTTTGGGCTCCTGAAGCCAACTCCAGTGTATATTTGGGCTCCTGCTGCTGCCAACTCCAGGGTGTGAATCATCCAATTTTTGGGCTCCTGAAGCCAACCCCAGTGTCTCTTTAAAGTAATATTTGGGCTCCTGCTGCTGCCAACTCCAGGGCGTGATTCATCCAATTTTTGGCCTCCTGAAGCCAACCCCAGTGTCTCTTTAAAGTAATATTTGGGCTCCTGCTGCTGCTGCTGCCAACTCCAGGGTGTGATTCATCCAATTTTTGGGCTCCTGAAGCCAACCCCAGTGTATATTTGGGCTCCTGCTGCTGCTGCTGTCAACTCCAGGGTGTGAATCATCCAATTTTTGGGCTCCTGAAGCCAACCCCAGGGTCTCTTTAAAGTAATATTTGGGCTCCTGCTGCTGCTGCTGTCAACTCCTGCCAACTCCAGGGTGTGATTCATCCAATTGTTGGGCTCCTGAAGCCAACCCCAGGGTCTCTTTGAAGTAATGTTTGGGCTCCTGCTGCTGCTGCTGCCAACTTCTGCCAACCCCAGGGTCTCTTTGAAGTAATGTTTGGGCTCCTGCTGCTGCTGCTGCTGCCAACTTCTGCCAACTCCAGGGTGTGATTCATCCAATTTTTGGGCTCCTGAAGCCAACCCCAGGGTCTCTTTAAAGTAATGTTTGGGCTCCTGCTGCTGCTGCTTCTGCCAACTCCAGGGTGTGATTCATCCAATTTTTGGGCTCCTGAAGCCAACCCCAGGGTCTCTTTAAAGTAATATTTGGGCTCCTGCTGCTGCTGCTGTCACCTTCTGCCAACTCCAGGGTGTGATTCATCCAATTGTTGGGCTCCTGAAGCCAACCCCAGGGTCTCTTTGAAGTAATGTTTGGGCTCCTGCTGCTGCTGCTGCCAACTTCTGCCAACTCCAGGGTGTGATTCATCCAATTTTTGGGCTCCTGAAGCCAACCCCAGGGTCTCTTTGAAGTAATGTTTGGGCTCCTGCTGCTGCTGCTGCCAACTTCTGCCAACTCCAGGGTGTGATTCATCCAATTTTTGGGCTCCTGAAGCCAACTCCAGTGTATATTTGGGCTCCTGCTGCTGCTGCTGCCAACTCCAGGGTGTGAATCATCCAATTTTTGGGCTCCTGAAGCCAGCCCCAGTGTCTCTTTAAAGTAATATTTGGGCTCCTGCTGCTGCCAACTCCAGGGCGAGATTCATCCAATTTTTGGCCTCCTGAAGGTCACCAAAATAATACATTTCATCCTGACCCACAACTACTTATGTTTTGGCCAAGACCTATACTTGCAGCAGACATGTGTGGTAATGGACTCAAGATTTGCACCACAATACGCAAATGTATTTATGGCAAAACTGGAAAAGGAGTTCCTATCACAATGTGTCATCTGGTCTGCAAGCCAGTAATACCTACCATATTTTTCGCCCTATAGGATGCACCTGCCCATAAGATGCACCTAGGATTTGGGGGAGGAAAATAAGAAAAAAAAATATTTGAAACCAAAAACACACCATTACAGATAGTGTGGCATTCCCCCATCCCATTCCCATAGGCCGTGTGGGATGCTCCCATTCCATAGACAAGGTAGCATGCCCCCATCCCATTCCACGTATACCCGTCCACGCCCACCTGCTGCACGGACCTGGGTGCTCGCATGTGCCCCAGGCGGAAGCGGCAGCAGATGGAGGAGCGGCGGGCGCTGTCTCTGGCCCCGCTGCCTGAAAAGACAGCAATAGCAGCAGTGGGGCCGGGACAGAGCCCGCCGCTCCTCTGTCTTCTTCTGGGCTCTGTCAGTGTGGTAGGCAACGCGGGAGCGCCGGGAACGGGTGAGTTTTTTTTTTTTGTTTTACATTCGCCCGATGAGGCGCACGGACATTTTCCCCCCACTTTTGGGGAAAAATAAGTGTGCCTTATAGGGCAAAAAATACGGTAATTGATTTTTACATGAACTTTAATGACTTCCATTCCACAATAGGTTTAAAACTCACCCAGTCACCAACAGCCAATAAATGGCATTACCTTAACCTTGGATTTCCTTCTCATTCACTAGTAATTGATGTCTTGGATTGCGAGGAGTAAGATGAGTATCCGGGAGCATTTAATGTTTAGTTCTGCAAAAAGAAAAATTGATACCACTCAGCTAATATAGAGGTGGCTTGAACATTATCTGACCATAAAGAATAATTTCAGATATTCTCTATTGAGGAGAACATGGATATTTATATCATAGCTAGTGATATATACAGCAAATCTGTTAACATATTTCTGCTTCAGTGTTCAGTGTGCATGAATAAAAAAAAGCCTATTAAAATGTAAATGTATTATTCATTTTTAACTCGTAGGTGCTCAATCATATTCAGGATGGAAGTACCTCATTAGCATACCATGGATGGCCAATCCTGGTCCTGATCTGCCTATGTAAATCATGTACAGGATCTTTTCTAGGATATAAATACTTAGAAAAACTATATAATATAACAAAAAGACCCACCCAGATGAAATCTTCCAAAAAGGCAGTTAATGGTTGTTCAGTAGGTGGATGTTCCTGTGCCATTGTGTCCTTGCTGTTGGGGCACAATAGCGTTTACCAGAAGGGAGTAAACCAGAAAAAAGAAAGTGTGTCCTGGATGTAATTTGTCACTAATGATTTTTCCAGTTTATGCTTTAAGCCCCCGTGCAAAAATACTAGATGGCAATAGAGCACCAGTGATTCGCTATACAGCCTATATTAACCTTAGCAGACATAGTTTTTCCCTCTTGGTGATCCCCCCCATATCAGAGTCAGAAGGAAGCTGGCATGACCGATTCACACTATAGATATTTTCATCTGTCGTAGGTAATAAAGTCTTTGTTTAGCCTTCTTTGCAACAAAGTCCACATGCCCACCTGCTGCTCCTCAATCTTCTGGCCTCCCATGGCTGTGGCATCTCAAGTGCCTTTACTGGCAGCTGTAAACAAATTGCTTTGCAATCTAGGGTTCTGAAGCATGTACAGTGTAAGTCAAAGAGCGAGAATGTGTCATGCACACACTATTTCTCTCTCACCTTATCTCCCATTGGAAACAGTGATAAATGAACCTTTTCAAATCATCTCAAAATCTCCAGTTATATGTAAATACCATATGTATTCTAAGCAAAGCCATTTTTATCACTTCTGTTTCCTGGGTGGTAGCTGAGTAAAGGGTCATGGCGTAGTTTTAAGAGTCATGATCATTTTCTGCGGTGTGCAGTGGTGAATCACACCGAGAGCTCTAAGGAACAGAGCGGCTGTTAGAGCATTTTTTGTGTGGGCCTGGAGGAATAGAGTTGAGTCGAGGGTAAACTTTTGAGCCCTGCTACAGTTTTAACCCTGCACTGCAGGAAATGGAATCAGTTGATGGTCCCTACATTGTAGGGCAAGGGTGGAGAAGGTGGGGAAAGATGAGGAAAGCTCTCATTGTACCTGTAGCCACTTTACTAAACTGCCATTCCAGGTGCATCGTGCAGTCAAGGTGCCAAGAGAAATAAAGTTAAAAATTTGCCGTGTTTGATTAGCCTTCTTTGCAACAAAGTCCACATGCAAACTCCACTTCGGGCAGGTACCATGTGATTTTAATGTCTAGAAATTTGGTGCATTGTACTCTCTCCACCACCACTTCTTCTATTTGTAAGGGTTGATGCAGTCTCCATCATTTAGGACAGCTTTATTATAAGACTTTCATCACTACTGATGTGAGAGCTCTTAGCTGACATTTTAACCAGAAGCAGTGAAGTGGATTTTTTAGGACTCTTGACTGTAATTAATCTTTTTTGCCCTTCAGGAACACTTCCAGTTAGTGATCTGTTAAAGATGCAGATAAGACCTGGTGCAAGTTGGTTTGAACTTGTCTTAAGACATGAGGAGGAAATGCCATCAGGGCCAGGTGCCTTCCGGACGTTGAGACCCAGGAGTAGGAATCCAACCTCAGCTTCACTGACCACCAGATTTTTAGCAAATTGGCCCAGAGGATCAGTTTCCACTTGAATGGTGTTTGATAGGTTCTTGCAGCTATTCTTATGGATATCCTTATCCTATTTCGAATCTGCAATTAGAATTGTTGAAATCCTTTGCAAGCTGACTTTCTGAAGATACCACTGGAGAAGAGTTGTTCTGGTTCATAATCCCTTAGGCCCTGCCAAACTGACCTGGAATCACTGGAGGCAAATTTCCCCTCCGGCTTACTGGCATTGGACTATTTTGCTGCCCTGACCTTACTCACAGATCAAGTCTCACTGCAGACAAGAAGGGCTTTATTATCTATTTTTTCATGCTATATGTCCCACTTACCTCTCCCAACCTCTTCCTACCTTACCACTGCCAAACTCTTCTCTTCTCACCTTTGTCACACCTCTGCCCACCTCTGCTAAATTCACCGCTGCCCTCCTCTTTCCACCTCACCTCTGTCAGTCACAATTCTCTCTGTCTCACCTCTGCTCTCCTCATCTCTGTTTACCTCTGCCCACCACCTCTGCACACATCTTCCCGCCTTATCTCTGCCCACATCTGCTCATCTTTGCATATACATATTAGCATATACAATGCTTTAAGATTACATCTTACCTGCAGTAAACTGTTTCGAGCTTACATTTTATTGCATCCTTTGAAGTGGAACAATAAGACAATGCTACATTTAGACTGGAAATGTTTTATACTCTTGCTCTAAATCACTCAGCCCCAAGAGGTTAAATTTCAGAGAGGTGAAGGGGAAGAGGCATCCTGGATTTCACAGCTTTCCTGCATAGCCTATATACAATATCCACAATATTTTGGGACTCCCATCCTAGTTCCTGCTGGCCCTTACTGAATGGCCCTTATTGTAAATATATACTGAATTTTCTCCATATAAGACGCACCTGCCCATAAGATGCACCTAGAATTTGGAGAAGGAAAATAAGGAAAATAATATTCTGAACGAAATTATGTGCTAAAGCACTGCCCCCCCCCCCCCCCCCCCAAGAACCAAATGAAAGGCAAGGTGCAGAATGCTTAAATTACAGGCAGTGTGTGGCATCCCCCCTCCCATTCCCCATAGGCAGTGTGACATTCCCCCATCCCATTCCCCATAGGCAGTGTAGCATTCCCCCTATCCCATTCTCCATAGGCAGTGTGGCATTCCCCCCTCCCATTCCCCATAGGCAGTGTAGCATTCCCCCTATCCCATTCTCCATAGGCAGTGTGGCATTCCCCCCTCCCATTCCCCATAGGCAGTGTGACATTCCCCCCATCCCATTCCCCATAGGCAGTGTAGCATTCCCCCTATCCCATTCCCCATAGGCAGTGTGGCTTTCCCCCCTCCCATTCCCCATAGGCAGTGTAGAATTTCCCCCTCCCATTCCCCATAGGCAGTGTGACATTCCCCCCATCCCATTCACCAAAGGCAGTGTAGCATTCCCCCTATCCCATTCTGCATAGGCAGTGTGGCATTCCCCCCTCCCATTCCCCATAGGCAGTGTAACATTCCCCCATCCCATCCCCCATAGGCAGTGTGGCATCCCCCTATACCATTCTCCATAGGCAGTGTGGAATTCCCCCCTCCCATTCCCCATAGGCAGTGTAGCATTCCCCCTATCCCATTCCCCATAGGCAGTGTGGCTTTCCCCCCTCCCATTCCCCATAGGCAGTGTAGAATTTCCCCCTCCCATTCCCCATAGGCAGTGTGACATTCCCCCCATCCCATTCACCAAAGGCAGTGTAGCATTCCCCCTATCCCATTCTGCATAGGCAGTGTGACATTCCCCCCTCCCATTCCCCATAGGCAGTGTAACATTCCCCCATCCCATCCCCCATAGGCAGTGTGGCATCCCCCTATCCCATTCTCCATAGGCAGTGTGGCATTCCCCCCTCCCATTCCCCATAGGCAGTGTGTCTTTCCCCCCTCCCATTCCCCATAGGCAGTGTTGCAATTCCCCCCATCCCATTCCCCATAGGCAGTGTAGCATTCCCCCTATCCCATTCTCCATAGGCAGTGTGGCTTTCCCCCCTCCCATTCCCCATAGGCAGTGTGGCATTCTCCCCTCCCATTCCCCATAGGCAGTGTGGCATTCCCCCCCATCCCATTCCCTTTAGGCAGCGTGGATTCTCCCCCTCCCATTCCCCATAGGCAGTGTAGCATTCCCCCCATTCCATTCCCCATAGGCAGTGTGGCATTCCCCCCTCCCATTCCCCATAGGCAGTGTAACATTCCCCCCTCCCATCCCCCATAGGCAGTGTGGCATCCCCCTATCCCATTCTCCATAGGCAGTGTGGCATTCCCCCCTCCCATTCCCCATAGGCAGTGTGTCTTTCCCCCCTCCCATTCCCCATAGGCAGTGTTGCAATTCCCCCCATCCCATTCCCCATAGGCAGTGTAGCATTCCCCCTATCCCATTCTCCATAGGCAGTGTGGCTTTCCCCCCATCCCATTCCCCATAGGCAGTGTGGCTTTCCCCCCATCCCATTCCCCATAGGCAGTGTGGCATTCTCCCCTCCCATTCCCCATAGGCAGTGTAGCATTCCCCCCATTCCATTCCCCATAGGCAGTGTGGCATTCCCCCCTCCCATTCCCCATAGGCAGTGTGGCATTCCCCCCATCCCATTTCACATAGGCAGTGGGGCATCCCCCCATCCCATTCCCTATAGGCAGTGTGGCATCCCCCCCATCCTATTCCCCATAGGCAGTGTAGCATTCCCCCATCCCATTCCCTATAGGCAGTGTGGCTTTCCTCCCTCCCATTCCCCATAGGCAGTGTAGCATTCCCCACATCCCATTCCCCATAGGCAGTGTGGCTTTCCCCCCCTCCCATTCCCCATAGGCAGTGTGGCATTCCCCCCATCCCACTTCACATAGGCAGTGTGGCATCCCTCCCTTCCATTTCACATAGGCAGTGTGCCATTCCCCATAGACAGTGTGCCATTCCCCATCCAGTACCCCATATAGGCAGGGTGGCATTCCCTGTAGGCAGTGTGGCATCCCCCATCCCATTTTCTATAGACAGTGTGACATTCCCCCCTCCCAATCCCCATAGACAGTGCGTCATCCCCCATCCCATTCCCCATATGGGCAGTGTGGCATTTTCCCAATCCATTCCCTATAGGCTGTGTGGCATCCCCCCTCCCATTTCACATAGGCAGTGTGGCATTCCCCTCTTCCATTTCCCATAGATGTGGGACATTTCTCTCTCCCATTCCCCATAGGCGGCAGAAGAAAATAAATTAAAAAAAACTCACATATTGGGTTCTCCCGTGGGAGGGAAAGAGAGCTCTGCCGCTTCAACTTGCCAACATATTTCTAAGGGGGCTGTAAAATGAAAAGCATCCAGCCACCCCCCCCCCCCCCCCTGTGTGTGCAGGCCAGAGGTGGCAGCGCGTTCCTGTGGCCCGTGTAAGCATTAAAAAAATGTAATTACACTCACATGCTGCCGGCTTCTGTTCTGTGCTTTGCGCTCTGGAAAACCCTGGTGTCATGTGACAGCTCAGCTGATGTCATCTGCCTGAGCCTCACAGAGGGGACACAGAGTCTGGCAGCATGAAAGTGATCACAGATTACGTTAGTGCTCGCCCTCTGCATCAGGGAACAGTGCACCACCACACGTCATACACAGGGGGGCGCTTCTTGTCATAATGTGGGCTGGACGGCCAAACTCTCTTTCTCGCTGCGTGTCCTGGCCAATGACAGTGTGGGGCAGGTACGGCCCACCGGTCATGATTATTCTCTGCGGTGTGCGGTGGTCAATCACACTGAGAGCTCTAAAGAACAGAGTGGCTGTTAGAGCCCTTTTTTTCGAGGCCTGGAGGAATGGAGTTGAAAGGAGGTTTAACTTTAGAGTCCTGCTACAGTTTTTACCCTGCACTGCAGGAAATGGAATCAGTTGACTGTCCCTTTAATATATTGTAGGTAAAGGGTGGGGAAAGATGAGGAAAGTTCTCATTGTACCAGTAGCCACTTTACTAAACTGCCATTCCAGGTGCAACGTGCAGTCATGGTGCCAAGGTAATAGTTTATAATAAGAATGATATTGTGTCCATATGACCAATTTGTGCCCCATCCATGCAAGATACTCAAAAGCACTTGGTTCATACCCCATCAGGGAGCTGAACCTGCAACCATTGGGTTACATGATCGTTAACCTAGCCACTAGGCCATCACTGCACAATCATACCAAATGAATAAGGGACAAGGTTTATACTATACTCCTGAGCCACTCAGCATTCTGATTTGGGTGACACATTGACTGATAACCCCACACCCTGAAAAAGCAAAGAATGGAGAATGAAACTCCCCATTCCTGTGGTGCCTCGTGTCCAGCAGCAGCACCAGTTGTCTTATGCACAATAAGTGCCACTGACAATAGGCTACAGGCATACTTTAAAGCAGAACAAAACACAGGAATGTTGTTCTGTTTCCCCGGAGCCTCCCAATCTTGTGTAAAACCCCCAGAACACCGCTATTCACTCACCTCCTCTTCATTCCTACGGTGCATGCGTGGGGTCTCATTCAAAGAGAGCTGTCTGCCGTGACAATGTAATTCGTCTCTCATTGACTGCAATGAGGAGTGCGCACTGCCACATCCCCTGCATCCCTGGCAGTGTGCACGCTCTTACCCCAGCCTATCTGAATGGCTAGGGCGGGATGCAAGGGAAGCGGCAGCGGGAGCTCTCAAATGAAAACAAGGAGACCTGTTTGCCCAATGATATTTGGACCCACATTTGGATGAGAGCCTGCACATGCATCGTAGGACCAAGGCGGAATAAGTGATTACACCAATTTGGAATGCGGTGAGAAAGCCAGTGGCCAGCCCTGGAATCTTTAAGATTCCTGGATGGCTGCTTGTGATTTTTGTTCTGCTTTAAGCTTAAAATATAAATACTAAATTCAAAGAGTTAGAATGCAACATACATAATTTAGTAGAAATGGAAAAGGATTGCCTTTATTAGCTAAAGACGGACTTCCATGAAAAAAATGGACCAATGATAAAATCCATATAAATATGCTGGATGGTGGGAGGAGTGGGTCACCCATACACCCCACATCAAGAAATATCCAGCCAGGCTTTTCTTTATGGAAGGAAGAGGAAATATGGGGGACAGGCTATGTTTCCCCTGATACACTCAAACCTGTCACCCCTATATTTTATTTCTACCAGGAGAAGAAGATGTATTTCTATTAATCTTTAATATTACACAATTTTACAATACACCTCCTTTAATGTTGGAATATCCATTAGCTTAAATGTCTGCACACACAAGCCTGTCATTGAAGCTCAAGTCCTTTGATTGACATTATGCTTTTGTGAGCCTTGACTCAAATTAATTCTACAATACACATTACAGGGAGAAGAGTATTTGATACAGTCCTCCAGTCAGCAGCAATTAATGGGAATATAATATATGTTAATTTTGATGCCGTCTGCTGTTCATAATGCAGCTTCTCAGGCTAAGTTATTGGTAGAACAACATTCAAGAAAATGATGGTACAGTTTTAGGTTTCCAGATGTAACAGAAAGACTGTAGCAGATACTACAGTATATGTCATGAAGTAACGATCTGCTTTTTAGCTCTATTAAATCCAGGATTATAGGGGTTTGTTGAACAATGAATCACTGAGTCTAATGAACAATTTAATGAACACCCTTTCAACTGTACAAGACTTACCAATTATTCAAAACAATTACTTAAATTAGCTGTAAGTAAACTGAACAGAGAGTAGAAATTCAAAAAGGCAAAAGTGAGATTGCATTCCCATTTTTAAGAGACTTGGATGGTTTACTGGAAACAAGTTGTCTAACAACCTCGACTAACATTATGTTGGTGGGTTGAAATCCTATCAACTCCATCCAACCTTCTAGAAGGTGAGCAAAAGTGCCTGAGACACTATCACAAATTGTAGCTTCTGAAGATATACAGTGGAGAAAGCCATCAACAGACCACCTTTGTATTTGCAATCTCACATACTGTAGAGTACATTAAAAACTCTAAAATAACATATATGAAATACAGTTGTAAATTAAACTGTGAAATAAACCAATACATTTTAGAAATTAGGATTAATGTAAAACTCTATTTTTGTCAGCTTTTTAGTGTTCTGCCTTATTGATTTCCTCTTCCGGAATGGAATAAAAGGAAAAATTAGGCATCAGTAATAACAAATATCTTTCCCCAGATGAGGCTTCATCACTTTGTTTCTTGGTCAAAATGCCCTTACATAGCCTGGATGTGAGTTGGAAGTGATTTTCCTGTTAAAAAAACAAATGATGGTCCCTTTATGCAAAAAATCAGATGGATCTGCGTTGAGTTAGGGGGGCTCTCCAAAGACGCACTGTCTCAGTACTCAGTTAAAGATTACATGTTAGTCTATAATATGCGTAACATAGGCAGAAGTCAGTGAGTACTATTAGTAATACTAGTAGAATTATGAATTATACGTTATAAGGGTGCTTTACTATAAATTCTGCACAACCACTGTTTGGTGCATGATGCTAACCGCTTAGAGCAACCGCTAGTAGACGCTGTGAGCGGGTGTCGGGCACTCTAACCTAGCATAGCGGCTGGACAAGTGGCGCTATACTATCTCGTCCAGCAGTGATAAATGTGATGCAGGGCACTGCAGAGCCAATCGCGAACGCTGGGTGGTGTTCCAAGGTCAAAGCGCAAAAGGCAAATCTAACAATGGGACAACGCTGCAGCTAACAATAGGTATATTTTAGTGCATCCGGCACTCAGCGCTGAAGCCCATATTTAAGAAAAAGCTAAACACACAGCATCGGCGCTCTAGCAAAGAGCGCCAGGCGCTGTGTGCTAAAAGTCTCTCAACACATACACACCAGCACCAGAGCGAAAACACATGAAATGACATTGTTTTAACACTGTGACAATAATACTGCAATGGCAGACCTGCACATACAATTCTTCATAAAAAAATAAAATAAAAAAAAAACAATAAAAGTGTTTGTTTGCAGGACAGGAGAGCCCACACAATGATTTGAGCCAAAAATTTTGTCAACACGCTATTTAAACACAACCAAATGAAACACAATTGAAATGTATGAGAGAGTGCTACTCAGCAATAGATACTACATGACGCTGCTGAACCTAGAGCGCCGACGCTTTACATTGAGCCGCCGCCACTAGTAATACATTTGGCACTACATGACACTGTTAGAGGCACTCAGCAGATTGGTTTCTTAAATGTGGTTTTCACATACAGTGCCCAGCGTTCACCCGACATTACGTGCCGCTACGTGACACTACCTGGCGTTATCGGTTCTTAAATAACCGCCTTAGATCCTTAATTTCCTCACCAGAGACACAAACAGGATTAGTAGCAACCAGCAGATGGGCGTCAACCAAAGTTTACCAACAACCAAGCATTTTTTATGATTTTTTAACCAAGTTGTTCACTATACACAACCTTTCAAGCTTTCCTGACTCCTCCCTATAGTCTACCCCATCAGCGACTCTTATCAGGTGGACTGAGCTTTGCCCACTGACCAGGCACATATGTTCTAGTCCTAGCCTGATCTACAGAGGCAGAAGCACTGACAGTAATACAACTTGTGCTGGGAGTTTTATAACTCACACTGCAGCTATGAGGTACAATGTAACAAACAGGGTAGGAGTCTTGCTATTAAATTCTAAAATACCAGACAGCTCCCTGTTGTGTCCATGTTGTGCCACTGCAGTAATTTAAAAGATCACTCTAAAATGCTGCATCAGTATCTTAAAGGGACACTTTAGCCCCTTCCTGAAAAAAAACCTAACCCCACCCTGCCCTCTCCAAATAGCGATCCTGCTAATGTTATAAAAGAAAAAAAAAAGACACTCACCTTCACCTCAAATCCAGCGCCCGAAATCAGTTAGAGGCACATGAAACTAGTTGAGTTTAAGGCTTATTTTTTTTTATTTTCTTGTCACTTTTTGTGATTTTTTTTCTTAGTGCAATCATTGCATCCATCATTTTTACCTGTGTGAAATGTTTAACATTTTTCATAGCTAAAAATGTTGCTGAATTGCGCAAAAGCCCCTGACTTCAGGGGCTGGATTTGGGGTGAAGGCGAGTGTCTTTTTTTTCTTTTATTACATTAGCAGGATTGCTATTTGGAGGGTGGTGCTTTTTTCAGGATGAATGTTTGGCTTAATGGTGTTGAATGCTGAGCTGTAATCTGCAAAGAGGATTCTGGTGTAGGATGCACGGTGATCCAAGTGCTCAGGACCAACTGAAGAGGCTTATTCACTGTGTCCTCTGATGGCCTATTTGTTTTGTGTGCAAACTGGAAATTGCCCATCTTACAGCCAATGAACTTTCTCAGGAACGGCAACACTAACCTGTCAAACTGTTTCATAACTACTGACGTCAGGTCTATAGTCAGGAAAAACCTTAGTAAGAAGCTGTTGGGTATGAAAATTGCAGTGGATTTCTTCAGAGATGGTAGAACAATCCTTAAACATACTAATAAGGAATGCACAGAAACTGAAGACAAGACCCTGCACCACCTTAATACTTGAACAATAGTGTTGTGTCTGGCTGGGTATCCCCAAGACCATGCACCCAAACAATCCAGTTTTTTTTTGTATGTGGCCCCAGCTAGCACAATGAGTCACACCCAGGCCAGCACTAAACACATCAAATAACTAATCAATGATTACATGAAATCATCCATTAATATTTTATTGAGTATAAAAACCATAAAAAACATAATAAACACAACATGACATAACATAAAACATAAACCCCTTTGTTAAAATTATTCCACAGTGAGGGTATCCCCAATACATTTGTATCCCATGTCACAAGAAATCGCTCCACACAATATCCAAAGAATTCAAAAAGGTTTTTTACAAATATTCAAAAATCCAAAAAAATAAAAAAATATATCCACTTTCCTATTAGTCAAACACTGTGCAAATGATGCCTGAGAATAAAGAATAATAAAGTGCTAATGCATATGTGCTAAATTCATCAGAAAAGACATAAGAGAAAACATCAATTAACAATTGTGCCAATAGCCTCATACAGTGAGATAACACTACATAGAACAATTTCACTTTTGTGTAGGGAGAACGATCCCCGCTGTGTGATTGCTGGAAACCTCTATAGCCCACGCGTTCCATGGCGTACCACTTTCTCAAGGTGTCTTGTGGTAGCTGGGGCCACATACAAAAAAAAAAATTTGGATACTAAGAAAGAATAGTAATAAGTACAGGTAATATGATGTACTTCACTTTTCTTTAATATTTTAAGGAGGGTTGGACAATTAAATGGGTTTTGGGTTTGAAGACGTATACAAAATGATGTAATTTATGGACAATGCCTAAGAACCACATGGGGTTTGAAAGAGGATAGCAACAAGCATGCCATTGGATGGAATTTATTTAGGATTCTGTTTTATCAAAATCTGTCCTTGGAATTATGTTCTGTTTGTGAGCCTTTTTTGTTCAAGTAAATGAAACTGAATAGTCTTTCTCAATAAAGACCTAGCCTGTAACATTCTATATCACATTCTGTACCTGTTCCTGGTGGATCAAAGAACTTAAAATAATTAAACTAGAGGCATGTGAATTATTTTACACAGGCCCCGTCCTGTGATATCTCATTGCATTATAAGACATAACGAAGTGTTATCTTGACAAGCAGATGTGTTGATAGATTTTAAAAATACATTTTGTGAAATAACGTAGATTTGTTTGGGGATTTTACAGCTATTATAACACCATGCCCCTGTGTAGTAATAGGATTTTCAGGGTGATGATCACACCTCCACAGGAACCTATGTTTATTTCTGTACCGCAGGAGGAAAAACAGGAAGGAAGAAAACCCAGATCAATGTAGTTGTAGAGTAGTTACTCTTTAAAGGAGCCTTGCATCATTTCTGCAGCCACCTTCTCCAAAGATAGACCCTAGAAAGGTAAAAAATAGTTTTTATTGATAGAGTTGTAATTTGAGTTTGTGTCATTAAGCTGTAGTGTTGCGCTTCAAGTCAAAGTTAAATCTATGAATAAAATAAGGAATGCTCCTTCAGTTTTTTTGTTGCCCACTGTTATATTATTTTTTATTGATTCTAATAAAAAAATAAAATGATTGGCAGGCTGATTTATTACTAGCGGCAGGTAGCGACAGATGAGCGTCTGTAGCAGGCATTTCAGAGCGCCCGCTAGTAGTCGCTGTGTTCGGCCGTGGTTTGCTAGTTCAGAGCGCCTCAGTCGCTGTGCAGCATTGTTGAATAGTACGTTGTGAGGAGTCGCTATATGAGCAGTACAGCGCTTTATGGGAGAGAATTGTAGCGACTGGTCAGTGCAAGTGAGTCACACCATATTCATAAAAAAAACAGCCTTACACACCGCCGGCGCTCAAAAATGTTTCGCTGTAGCCCAGAGCGCCGGAGGCTATGTGATTAAAGGCTGTTTTTTAACATGTATCCACCAGTAACAAAGCGAAAACATATGGAATTACATTGTAATAACATTGTGACATGAACACATTAATGCCAGACCTGTAGTGTCAATTCTGCATAAATATATAAAAACTGTAAAAAAATTAGCAAAAAATGGCTTTTACAAGACCAGGAGAGATCCCAACATTTTTGGAGAATAAAAAAATAATAATAATAAAAACCCCGTTTAAAAAGAAGTAAAACTATGTCCATTGAAATGTATGGGAGAGCAACAGGTAGCGAGAGGTAAGACGTGGCCCTCTGCAAGGCCAGCGCTGTACGCTGAGGCTGGGAGAATGATGAATTGGAAGCTACATGGCGTTATTCCAGTCGCTCAACAGAATCCGCTTGATAAATGTGTAATTGCGTGCCGTGTCCGGCGTTCACCTGATGCTACCTGTCGTTTACAAGGCACTACCTGACGCTATCCATTGATGAATAAGGCCCATAGTTGATCATTCAAGTGTTACTATCATTCATAGACATGTGTAGTTCGAGGTGTAGCTTGATAATTTGGCCTTTGACCTGTTTTGCTTTTAAAGGTTTTCCTAAAGTGGACCAAAACCTTAGATTTTGACTCCTAGATTTTGGATCCTTGCCCCACACTAATTCTTTCCAAATCGGGGTGTCCTGCTGTGTAAACCCCCTACCCCAGGTCACATTAAAACACACCTTTCTCTATCCCTATTGTGCATGGGAGGGCACGCAATTTCGGCTACGAATCAGCAAAGAGACGAATCTAGCTGAAGCAGCCGAGCGGGTCGGCGGCCACATCACCATTAGCTTTAAACAGGGTGCGTGCCTTGGTGGGCATGCACCTGCCTATTATAATTATGATAGCTTTTTGTTCAGAAGAACCCATTAAGGGTCTTCCTTTTAATTGTTACAGTGATCATTAATACTCCAATAGACATTTATGTGGATTTATAGTAGCAAGCCACCTAAGGAGACACCCATGTTAGGCTTAATGTAATGTGCAAAAAAGTTTCAAAGGTTTAAGGAAAAGGGGAACTTATAACAGAAAGCATTTACATGCAACACAATCACAAATAGGTGGAACCATGCAAATAACTTCTTTATGTCTCTTTGCTCCCAGAAGTGCTCATTTTTATTTTGAAAAGGGAGCTTTTTGGTTCCTTTAAACCGAACATGTGTATCTCTCCCTAAGGTGGCCTGCTACTATGTTACAGCAGATACTTTACAGAAACATTACTGAATCAAGACTAAAGATATTCTAAAGCTTTAAAGTGAAAAAAAAACATATTTGCAGAATGTTGTTGTGACTTAAAATTATGGGGATGTCTGGGTGTCATGCTTGACTCTGATCTGTTATTTACCTCCTATATTCACTACTTTTCTATTCATGCCACCTGCACCTCACTTACTGTAGAGGCAACAAAAACTCTTATTGTTGCCCTGATCCATTCCCCTAGAGATTACTGTAACTCATGACCAATCAGTCTCTCCCTCAGTAAAATCTCCCCTCTCCAATCCATCCTTAAAGTGTTCGGCAAGTCAAAAGTTAAAAAAAAAACAAATATCAGTAGCTTACCTTTCATTGAGTGGCTTCAGCGCTGTGCTTCCTTCTCTGTCTGTCTGATTCAATCACTTCCTCATTCAGCTGTCAGTCCCCAAGCTGATCTGGTTCATCAATCAACCTTCATTGGACCAAGAGTGTAAACACCTCCCACTTCCTCCCCAGACATTTTGATTGTCTGCCTCTCTCTGCAGCTCTGAAACCCCTCCCTCCTCTTTCCTCTCACACTCACACAGTGTGCTTACATCACACCGCTGATGCCACACCCACTGTTCTCTGCATCTCCAATGCTCTAATACTTTTACAAATAACTTAGGAAGTACAGGGTCTTTTTGAAAACGGATTGAAGTTTAGGACAGTGCAACATGTAGCAACATGTAGCCCGAGACAATGGGACACCAACTGGGATTGCCTTTAGTGTAAACTTTAAAGTTATTGTTCAAGCACACTCAAAGGTATTTCAATTGTGTAGGGCTACACATGGCAACAGTCTCATATTTTTCACTTTTAAAAGTGAAGCTATATTGCCAGAGTGTTTATAAAATAAATGTTCATCTAGGCTTGTTCTGCCCCCTTTAATAGGAGTGACAAAGACTAAGAAGAAACTCCTCTTCCTTTTGGCAACCGGAGCAAAGAGACAGCATGGGACTGACACTGCATCAGGTAAGCTGCCAGGCAAATGCTTTTAAAGCGGTCCTTCACTCTGAATTAGAGTCTATCTTATATGTTTCCCACACCCTGTACATACAGATTGCTCACATTAAAAATCATCCTACCTGCATCTACTGCATGTTATGAGCCTTTAAACATCCAAGATAGCGGCTCATGGAACATCATGCAGCCTGCAAACAGGAAGTGCCTTCTGACTGTGCTGCTCTGCATTCTGGGATTGCTGACCTTTTCCTGACCCCAGCTCTGCTCTGTCACAGCTATAACCCACCCCCTGTACTTTATCTCACTCTCCTCTCCTTAGTAAGTATGATGCTTCTGAGTCAAGATGGCAGCATCCGTATCCTTAAGTCCTGAAGAGGGTTGCAGCCCGGTGGGGGAAAGAATAATAAGTAAGTGACTAGAAACTTAAAATAGATTAATTTTAAATGCTGGGAAATCATTTTTTAAGGGTTTGGGCTTTTTAATAAATCATGGTGAGGGTCCTGTTTAACGTTTGACAGATCCACCCATGGAGCAGCCAGGCTCATCTATCTATCTATTGCTCTGATGCTTCTCCCCTCTATTGCTCTGATGCTTCTCCCCTCTATTGCTCTGATGCTTCTCCCCTCTGTCAATCATTGCTCTGGCTGCCCATACAGTATAGAATACATTTTAAATTACTCATGCTCACCCACACAGCTCCCCTTACATCACCTCCCTCATTTTTCATTCATAGTGTTCTATGCTCTGCACATGATAACCATCCACCATAATCCACACCTTTCACTTCTCTTTACAGGACTCCTCCAAAGCTGCAATAATACACCCAACGATTAGATTAGGTCACAACACCAATCGTTTTAGATGCTCCCTCCTTTTTAGTGTGGCCTACCACATCCCACCATCTAACTCTTCTTCATAAACTCATATTCAACACAATTTGTTTTAACCTGATCCATCATCTAACACTATCCACCAAAAATCACCAAAAAAGCTGGTGACTGGTCTGTGCGGCTTGTATATATTTTTACTAACATGGCTGGGCCAGGGTACAAAGCACTTCTTACATTTTTTCTCACCACTATCTTCTCTTAGATTGTACGCTTGCAATAATGATTATTAGTAATTGCTATTATTGTTATAGTTAATCATAGTTATATTGTGTCACATTTGTTTGCCAATAAGGTTGTGGGTTGAATGGGGCTTCAGAGTTTCCCCAACAAACATTCCATATAGATGGTCGCACATCAACCAACTATGAGGCCGATTCATTAATAGCGGCAGGTAGCGACAGTTGAGCCACTGTAGCAGTATTTTCACAGCGCTCGCTAGTAGTCGCTGTGCTTGGCCGCTGTTCGGTTGTTGACAGCGACTCGGTGTGCAGTAATGTTGAATATTGGGTGAGAAGTCGCTATTTGACAGGTTCCGCGCTGTATAGGAGCGCATGATAGCGACTGGCCATAGCGACCGGCTCCCACCATATTCATTAACAAATCACGCTCAAAAAATTATTGCGCTGTGAAATGCATGTTTAAACCCCAGAGCGCTGGAGGCGATGGGTTAAAAGTAGTTTTTTAACCCCCAAACAACCAAAAAACAAGTTTTTAATTACATTTTGTAATATGAATACATTAATATCAGACCTGTAATATCAATTCTGCACAAAGTTTTTTTTTTTTTTTTTACCTTAAAAAAAATATCTAACATGGCAGAAGTGGTCACAGAATTTTTCACATTTAAAAAAAAAAAAAAAACATTAATATGAATTAATTATGAATATTTAAAGATTGTTCCATTGAAATGCATTGGAGAGTGCCAGGTAGCGAGAGGTCATACCTGTCGCTGTTCAAGGTCGGATGCTGGCGCTGTGGGCTGAGGCTGGAATAATGATGAATGAGTGGCTATCTGGCGCTATCTCAGTCGCTAAGCAGGATCGGCTTGATAAATGTGTGATTGTGGTGGGGAGCCGGCGTTCTCGTGGCGGTGCCCGTCATTACCGGTCGCTCACCAGGCGCTACCTGTCGCTATCCCTTGTTAAATAAGGGCCTTATATTCAATTAGTAAAAATTTATTAAGAGCCCCATTCAACCCATAACCTTATTCTGCACAGCATCCCCAGGCCTGCAACCCTAGTACCTTAGGCTGTGCGGATTCAAATAGCTGTATTTGTTTGCCAATGGCTGCAGTTATTTCGAAAAAATCTACTCAATTAAAAATAGCTTGTACTGCACATGTAGAATTTCTCTGTCACATGTGGTAGGACTAATTTTTAAAAAGAATAAAATCTTTAAGCATCCTCTTCAGAAAATTAAGCTCTATGAACAAGGAGCTTCAACCCCAGGGCCTCCACCACATGGGTCCCTCCACCACTAATATGCAATCATGTCGGGCAAAGTGTGGGGTCAGTTCTACTGACAGGTCCAGGACACCCCAGTCGGACACTGGCCTACAGCACGTTTCTGCAGGGTGCTTGTGGGTAGATGCTTGTTTTGACTGTAACTTACCTTTGTGACAGAGGCAGTCACTGTTCTTTCACAGAAGGCATTTGTGATTGTTGTGCGTGGGGCAGTAAGCCAGTCATAATCTAAAACATGCCACCGCAGGTCTCTCTGCAACCTGCTGGCACCCTTGTAGATAATGGCGGGGGGGGGGGGGCTCACACAGCTCCACAGAGCAGCAAATGGCCACACTGTGATCAGATGTGCTTCCACCAGACATTCTGTCCAGAAAGCTGCACACTCTACCTATGTTTAAGGTGCCATTGCCTCTGTTTCATGCCCTTTAACTACCAGTAAAACATTTCACATCCCCTCATCTTCTCTTTTTATCTTTCTAGTCTGCTTTATCTAAGCCTACATATCACCAGACAGACTTTTTTGTTTGGCACTATTACATTGCCTTAGGAACTGGGACAGCTGTGCTCGCTGCTCTGAATCAGATACATTTCTATTTAAACAGAAGCATTGTGTCATACCACAAAAAAATTGTACAGACGTGAGTCATGTTTTGATAAACTATTGTTTTATGGTTATTGTGACATTTTGAAACATTTTGTAGTCAGTGCTTTGCAGATCCCAGATATAGCTCCTGTGCTTTTATTGTGGGCAGACAGGCCAGGGATTTTCTCCGCATTGTTTGTGGCTTTGTGCACACGTTTCTCTGTAGTCAAACTTTACTTGTATGGAAAGTAAAGTAAAAGTAAAACAACACCAGATGATCTCGTGATGGTTAAGGCTGGCTCTCCTTACTATGTGCCTATTTGTCTCATAATAGACCAAAGTGGTGCACCACATATTATAGTGAGACTGTGCTACACTGCAACAATAAAAGTACCAAGACAAAATTAGGCTCATGGGAAATATCCCATAGGTCTAAAGGACAGGAGCACCAAACAATAATCAAATCAAGCAATATCATTTATTTAAGAATCAACATGAAACATACAGTGCATAACATACAATACATACAAGACATGACTAACACTTTAACAACACTGCTTAGCACCCCAAATTTCATCCAGTGCTGAATACCACAGCATTAAAATTCCTGGGATAACTCCTAATATCAACACGTATACAAACCCCTAATAATAAGCAGTAATCTATTGTGCCGGCACAATATACCCCTATACAATAAACTAATTGATATGTACAAATAAAGTGACAGTGCATGAATAGAACAATAATACACACCATGTGAAACTAACAGCAATAAATATCTGATAACCCTTTAACAATGTAGGGTAAAAGTGACTACGTGCAAAAAAAGATGGATAATAAACCAACAAGCATGGTCATGGACACCTGTGAATGAGCAAACAGGGATATCAATCAAACCCAATCAATGAAAATTATAACACAAGATCAAGATAAAACAAGCAATGGCAACATGAATAAAGAATAACAAAGGGTAAATCACGTGAAAAATGAGGAGTGGGGCCTAGCAGAGGGGACACCTACGTTCGCGGCCGCCCGTGCCGCTTCGCTGAGTGAATGGATCTAACTAAACCTAGAGCCTGTTATAAATACCTGTGTGGGTTAGCCGGTGATTGGTGCCATCAAGCAGATGTTAATGGCACGCATCTGCGTGTCAGCACTCGGGCGTCGCATCCAGACCGTCATTACGTGCCACCGGAAATGACGCTGCTGCGCCTACGAGGCAAGCACCGTCATCAATATTAAGCGGAGACTGCTTCGGGGGAAGGGAGGGAGGGAAAGAATGAGTGTGTTATACTAATTAGGCCATGTCACACAGAGGCCACTCCCCCTCATTTGAAAAAAACCCTCACAGTCTCCTACAGGGCGAAGGGCAAAGGGGCAAGTCTGCGCCTATGTGCCGACGCCACACCTCCATGCCGCCCCCCCACAGCCCCGCCCACCCCGGAGGGCGCCTCAGCCGGAGCAAGAGTTGTTATGCTTCGGCGAGTGCGCACAAGCCGGGTGTGGACGTCCGCGGGCGGGCGTACAGGGCGCCACATATGTCAGTGGCGCAGCCCACTAATGTTGGTAGATAAGATATATTTTTTCTAATTATCTGCAGGCTATGGTTAAAAAACATATAAGACAAATAGCGTTGTATGTACAACTTAATTAATGAAATAATTACTGAGCATCACAAAACATAATATACATTATATACATTAATAAAGCAAGCCCAATGGCTAATGACCTGTATGGCCTAGAACAAACCATATACAAAGGAAATAGCATCCATTCATGAGTAATGTTTCAATACCAAAGGATGGTAAAGGGGCAATAAATTATAAACCATGACAATCAGCAAGGCATGCCGATCCTCCGGGCCCAAGGTCGCTGGGTCACTATCTCCCCGCAGGGAGATAGTGACCCAGTGACCTTGGGCCCGGAGGATCGGCATGCCTTGCTGGATTTACAATCATTACTGCAGGAGCAAGATCCATCAACTCCATTGGACCCCGGGCTGGGCACAGAATCTTCCTGTCAAGCCTTCCTAAACCGGTTGAATGACAACGAACTGAACATCTCCTTAACATGGACCATCTCTACAGCAGAGGACGCGGTCGGTAATTTACTTGCTGCAATGCGGGTGCCCGGTGGCCTATGTGGGGGAAACACAAAACGCATTGAAGACCAGAATCCAGGCCCACCTGTCAAATATCCGATTGGCTAGCCGGGACAAGGAATTGGTTTGGCACGGAATTGCACGCACGGTGCTGAAGCTTGAGAATCACCATACACCTGAGGAATGCCCCCCCTGATACGGTGCCCAAGGATCTCCCCACACTTCACTGATGTCATAATTTCTTCTTGTTTACAATCTGCTACGTTGTAATTTCGGCTGCGCATTGGTCCACAATTACAGATGAGTCCACTGACCTGCACTGCATTCTATCTGATATGTAGTTCAGGTTGGTGGTCGCCTGGACCCTCACCTCCTGCCCCATTTAGCTTGCTGTAATGTATATGGGGCTATACTGCCCTTCGACAAGTATTAGTGACAGCACCTGCTATATTCTAAATGGGCATCGCCATCAAACTCTTGCATAATTGCTTTGTCTTGGGCACCATAGTAATAACGTGTCAGGTGCCAATAAGATTTTAAATTTCAAATTTAGATGTGCCAGCACTTGGCTTATTATGGCCCATCAGTTGTCTGGCCTCACTAGATTGTCATGGTTTATAATTTATTGCCCCTTTACCATCCTTTGGTATTGAAACATTACTCATGAATGGATGCTATTTCCTTTGTATATGGTTTGTTCTAGGCCATACAGGTCATTAGCCATTGGGCTTGCTTTATTAATGTATATAATGTATATTATGTTTTGTGATGCTCATTAATTATTTCATTAATTAAGTTGTACATACAACGCTATTTGTCTTATATGTTTTTTAACCATAGCCTGCAGATAATTAGAAAAAATATATCTTATCTACCAACATTAGTGGGCTGCGCCACTGACATATGTGGCGCCCTGTGCGCCTGCCCGCGGACGTCCACACCCGGCTTGTGCACACTCGCCGAAGCATAACAACTCTTGCTCCGGCTGAGGCGCCCTCCGGGGTGGGCGGCACGGAGGTGTGGCGTCGGCACATAGGCGCAGACTTGCCCCTTTGCCCTTCGCCCTGTAGGGGACTGTGAGGGGTTTTTTCAAATGAGGGGGAGTGGCCTCTGTGTGACATGGCCTAATTAGTATAACACACTCATTCTTTCCCTCCCTTCCCCCGAAGCAGTCTCCGCCTAATATTGATGACGGTGCTGGCTTCGTAGGCGCAGCAGCGTCATTTCCGGTGGCGCAGATGCGTGCCATTAACATCTGCTTGATGGCACCAATCACCGGCTAACCCACACAGGTATTTATAACAGGCTCTAGGTTTAGTTAGATCCATTCACCCAGCGAAGCGGCACGGGCGGCCGCGAACGTAGGTGTCCCCTCTGCTAGGCCCCACTCCTCATTTTTCACGTGATTTACCCTTTGTTATTGTTTATTCATGTTGCCATTGCTTGTTTTATCTTGATCTTGTGTTATAATTTTCATTGATTGGGTTTGATTGATATCCCTGTTTGCTGATTCACAGGTGTTCATGACCATGCTTGTTGGTTTATTATCCATCTTTATTTGCACATAGCCACTTTTACCCTACATTGTTAAAGGGTTATCAGATATTTATTGCTGTTAGTTTCACATGGTGTGTATTATTGTTCTATTCATGCACTGTCACTTTATTTGTACATATCAATTAGTTTATTGTATAGGGGTATATTGTGCCGGCACAATAGATTACTGCTTATTATTAGGGGTTTGTATACGTGTTGATATTTGGAGTTATCCCAGGAATTTTTATGCTGTGGTATTCAGCACTGGATGAAATTTGGGGTGCTAAGCAGTGTTTTTAAAGTGTTAGTCATGTCTTGTATGTATTGTATGTTATGCACTGTATGTTTCATGTTGATTCTTAAATAAATGATATTGCTTTATTTGATTATTGTTTGGTGCTCCTGTCCTTTAGACCTATGGGATATTTCCCATGAGCCTAATTTTGTCTTGGTACCTATTTGTCTCATAAGTTATACAGCATTGAATTTAGGTTTGTGTTACTTAAAGCGGACCTTCACTTTGAATAAGAGTCTATCTTCTATGTTTCCCACACCCTGTACATACAGATTGCTCACATTAAAAATCATCCTACCTGCGTCTAGTGCATGTTATGAGCCTTTAAACATCCAAGATGGCGGCTCATGGGACATCAGGCAGCCTGAAAACAGGAAGTGACTTCTGACTGTGTTGCTCTGCATTCTGGGACTGCTGATCTTTTCCTGACCCCAGCTCTGCTCTGTCTGAGCAAAGCACAGCTATAACCCGCTCCCCTGTACTTTAATCCGCTCTCCTCTCTTCAGTAAGTGTGATGCTTCTGCATCAAGATGGTGGCGCCCGTATCCTAAAGTCCTTAACAGAGTTGCAGCCCAGTGGGTTAAAGAATAATAAGTAAGTGACTAAAAACTTAAAACATAATAATTTTAGATGTTGGGGAATCGTTTTTTAAGGGTTTGGGCTTTTCAATAAATCATGGTGAAGGTCCGGTTTAAGATTGCAGGGATAATATATATATTCTTTCGCTAGCACATTATGTGTATATCTTGAATATTACAGAGGCAGCAACTTGAAGAGTCTCATTTATCAGGCATCAGCACCTGTATATACCACTCAACTCCAATGTTTTAACCACACCTGCACTTAAAGTGGACCAACACCCAGGATTTTGACTTAGCTGTGTGAAACCCCCCCGATCGCCGCAAAAACTCACCTCTCCCCGCTCCCACGTGACCTCGTCAGGCCAATGACAGCGCTCAGAGCCGCTCTGGTATGCGCGTCCAAAGCCGCTTGGACGCGCATACCAGAGCGCTGTCATTGGCTGCGTCTCTCACTTCCCTCTAACAGGGAGCACGCCTGCGCCGGCCATTCACAAAACGGCCGGCGCGGGAGCATGCGAGAGACGCGGCCGTGTCTCGCGCATGCGCCGTTGGATCGCCGGTAAGGTAAGGATTGTGGGCCTCCTGGGGGGTTCCTCCCCGCGGGACATCCCGATTTCGGATGCCCCGCGGGGAGGGATCTGATCGGTCCGGGAATCTTATAGATTCCCGGGCCGATCCCCCCTGGGTGTTGGTCCACTTTAATGTGTGCTTTAAGAAGCAAAAGAACAGTCAACACCTATGTGTCCAAAAGCGTCCAAAATACGCCTTGAGCGAATGTAGAAAAAAAACAGCCACTACCGTGTTTGAGTGTCAGCGCACGTTGGCCCGAGAGGCAGTGGCGCCGCCAGAAGCCAGAGCGGGAACAGTGGGCGCGAGACTCATGGTAGTGGGGAATGGGAGGGGGGGTGCCACCCTGCCTATGGGGAATGGGAGAGGGGATGCCACCCAGCCTATGGGGAATGGAAGAGTTGATGCCACACTGCATATGGGGAAAAGGAGGGGGATGCCACACTGCCAATGGGGAAGGGAAGGGGGGATGCCACACTGCCTATGGGAATGAGAAGGTGTGCCACACTGCCTATGGGGAATGGGAGAGGGGATGCCACCCTGCCTATGGGGAATGGGAGAGGGGATGCCACCCAGCCTATGGGGAATGGAAGAGTTGATGCCACACTGCCTATGGGGAAAAGGAGGGGGATGCCACACTGCCTATGGGGAATGGGAGGGGGGATGCCACACTGCCTATGGGAATGAGAAGGTGTGCCACACTGCCTATGGGGAATGGGAGAGGGGATGCCACACTGCCTATGGGGAATGGGAGAGGGGATGCCACACTGCCTATGGGGAATGGGAGGGGGGATGCCACACTGCCTATAGGGAATGGGAGAAAGGATGCCACACTGCCTATGGGGAATAGGAGGGGGTGCTGCACTGCCTATGGGGAATAGGAGGGGGGATGCCACACTGCCTATGGGCAATGGGAGAGGGGATGCCACACTGCCTATGGGAATGGGAGGGGGGATGCCACATATTGCCACAAACAATGATTTTAGCAGAAAAAAATAAAATGACATCTAGGCCCTGCATTTACATTATTGACAATTCACTAAGCATGTTCTGTATAAATACATGTGTGTAATAATATTTGTAGGCATAAAACACTTCAGTTCAGTTCTGCCCATTGTGCTGCATGGGATCCTGACCTACAGCGCCAGGGCAGCTTCAACCATAGCGCTGGGCACCGCGACCTATAGGGTGCTAGCGATAAATCAGACACTGGCTGGAGGCCAAATTTGGAGCTGCCTTTTTTTTTTGTTTGTTAAATAGCATACTGGCTGCTGCTGTGGCAAAAAAAAATGGCGCTGATTGGCATTAACAGGCGCTGATGCTTGATCATCCAGATTCCCTGTCATTTGATAATTAGCAAAGCTTGTAAAATTATTTTATTGTCAGTGACACACATCTCCCAGTGCCATCATTTTATTTCTACAGGGAAATACTTGCATAAGAAATAGTCACATGGTTTCAGAATATTGTTTCTATTCCAACATTATTGACTTTTACTATGAAGAGCAATACATAAAGGGAACAAAAAGGAAACATTGAACTCCCAAATAAATTAGCGAAACACTGTAAACTTTGATGAGCCCTAAGATCAAAATTATGAACCTAGGTTAATACAGCATGAACCTTAGATGAATTCATGGAAAACCTTCATAAAAGACTATTTAAACTATTACTTGCACATTAATTATATACTTTCAGATTAATGATTACATGCAACTCTAGAAAATGTCTAAATGCACCATTAGTAAGTTCTTGACAGGTGACCTTTTACATAGTTTGAAAGACTCATAATGACCATTAGTACTGGACGTTGTCTTCCATTCATTACCATGACATATGTGAATTAAATAAAACACTCCCTTGCGTTTAAACATGTTCAGACCCAGTCAAGCTGCAAGCCTTTCACCTTGAGTCATAATACCAGGCAAACATTAAATCATGAGGACAATAGTTTCCACACGTTCAACCTCAAAAGAAATCTTTAAAAAAGGAAGGGTTTTTTCATTAGGGTAATAGCACAAAGGAGGCAACATCAGTTCCCCAAACAAACCTGTAACTTTTTAATTAAAAATTAAAATTATGTGGACTGGAAGAATGACACATTTTAAACCAACCAGCCGCACCTGCCCATAAGACGCACCTTTCCATAAGATGCACCCAGGATTTTGAGAAGGAAACCAAGAAAAAAAATCTGAACCAATGAGGGATATTCCACATTACAGGAAGTGATGCCACATTAAAAGGCAGTGTGCATGGTATACCAATTACAGACAGTGTGCGGGCATCCCTATTACAGGCAGCATGAGGGAATCCCAAATATAGTCAGTGCAAGGTATCCAAAATAAAGGAAGTGTGCAGCACCCCAATTACAAGCAGTGTGTGGGCATCCCTATTATAGGTAGTGTGTGGGCATACCAATTACAGGCAGTGTGCAGGCATGCCAATTACAGGCAGTGTGCAGGAATCCCAAATACAGGCAGTGTGCAGGCATCCCAAATACAGGCAGTGTGCAGGCATCCCAATTACAGGCAGTGTGCAGGCATCCCAATTACAGGCATTGTATAGGCATCCCAAATACAGGCAGTGTGCAGGCATCCCAATTATAGGCAGTGTGCAGGCATCCCAAAAACAGGCAGTGTGCAGGCATCCCAATTACAGGCAGTGTGCAGGCATCCAAATTACAGGCAGTGTGCAGGCATCCAAATTACAGGCAGTGTGCAGGCATGCCAATTACAGGCAGTGTGAAGGAATCCCAAATACAGGCAGTGTGCAGGCACCCCAATTACAGGCAGTGTGCAGGCATGCCAATTACAGGCAGTGTGAAGGAATCCCAAATACAGGCAGTGTGCAGGCACCCCAATTACAGGCAGTGTGCAGGCATCCCAAATACAGGCAGTGTGCAGGCATCCCAAATACAGTCAGTGTGCAGGCATCCCAATTACAGGCAGTGTGCAGGCATTACAATTACAGGCATTGTGATAGCATCCCAAATACAGGCAGTGTGCAGGAATCCCAAATACAGGCAGTGTGCAGGCATCCCAAATACAGGCAGTGTGCAGGCATCCCAATTACAGGCAGTGTGTAGGCATCCCAATTACAGGCAGTGTGCAGGTATCCCAATTACAGGCATTGTGCAGGCATCCCAAATATAGGCATTGTGCAGGCATCCAAATTACAGGCAGTGTGCAGGTATCCCAATTACAGGCAGTGTGCAGGTATCCCAATTACAGGCAGTGTGCAGGCATCCCAAATACAGGCAGTGTGCTGGCATCCCAAATACAGGCAGTGTGCAGGCATCCAAATTACAGGCAGTGTGCAGGTATCACAATTACAGGCAGTGTGCAGGCATCCCAATTACAGGCAGTGTGCAGGTATCACAATTACAGGCATTGTGCAGGCATCCCAAATACAGTCATTGTGTGGACATCCAAATTACAGGCTATGTGCATGGAATTCTATGTAAAAGCAGTGTGAGGCATCCCAAATACCGGCAGTGTGTGGGCATCCCAAAAACAGGCAGTGTGCAGTATGCTCCAAAACCAAACAAAAAAAAGTATTTTCCCCGGCTCCCACACAGCATCACAGAGAGAGACAGACAGAAACAAACACCCACATACACATTAACATTTTCTCCACTGGCCGCTGCCTTGACTGATGCCTTCACAGTAACCACCGTCTCTGTACCTGCCGCTGTCTGCTGCCCGTCGTCTCCTTTGCCACCGCAAGTTTCAAGCAAGCCGGCTCCGGCTTCTGGGTGGGTGTGGCCTATGACTCCTGTCAGCGTCATTGGATACTGGCACCAGTCGCAAGCCACGGTCCTCCCTGTGGCTGGAACTGGCTCCCTCTGAACTTGCGGCGGCAAAGGAGGTGGCGGGCAGCCCCCACGGGGGATCGGATGGCACCAAATTAAAGAGGAGGTAAAGGCCAGGCACGTAAATTTTACATGGCTGGCACTTAAATGAGGCAACCACGTAAATTTTACGTGGCTGGCATTTAAAGGGTTAAAAGCCAACACATACCTTATATGTAGAAGGGAAATACAGGAAATTTGTGTGTGTTGCGCATCATTAGGAAACACATGGTTAGAGCATTATTATTATTTAAATTATTAGGAGGAACTGTACTGCTGAGCATTTGTATGTGCTCCAAGCAGAGGTTTTCTGCAATAACACTTTTCTGCAATAGTGATGATGGACAGCAATGCCTTACCTTGACTTTTTCACCTTTACACTTGACTGAAAAGGTAAAAGGCAGCCATCAATGCACATAAAGGTGTAAACTCAAAATCTTTGCACATAAAGAGGCCGATTCATTAATAGCGCCAGGTAGCGACAGATGAGCGCCAGTAGCGTGATTTTCACAGCGCCCGCTAGTATTCGCTGTGCTTGACCGTTGTTCGGTTGTTGACAGCGACTCAGTCGGTGTGCGTTAATGTTGAATACGGGGTTAGGAGTCGCTGTTTGACAGGTTCCGCGCTGTATGGGTGCGCCTGACAGCGAATGGCCAGAGCGAACGGCTCCCAGCATATTCATTAACAAATCACGCTCAAAAAATTCTCGCGCTGTGAAATGCTTGTTTAAACCCCAGAGCGCTGGCGGCGATGGCTTAAAAGTAGTTTTTAACCCCCAAACAACCATATTTTTTGTTTGAAAAATTAATCAAGTTTTTGTAAACATTTTGTAATATGAAATTACAAAAATTATGGCCGCACTAACTAATACTTGGGGCGTGCTACACTAGCCGTGTAATATGTACTCTACCCTAGGAGGAGATCCCACAATCCCCTCAACCTTGCCAGAAAAACAGCACCACCCGAATGAAAGTACAAAATCACCTATTTATTACATGGATCAATTATTACAGACATTTAAAAACATACTGAAAAGGTCACAACAATGACCACCAGGGGGCACTAGGCGCCGGCTCTTTACATGTATCCTATACAATCTATATCCAAACCCCATAGCTAGTGCATAATATCAAATATAAAACGTTAAAGTGCTAAGTGTTAAGTGTTTAAACCTGTAGATATCTAGTGAGGACCGCCGAGAGCGGAAAAAACAAAACAATCAAAGACCATATCACATGTGCAAACAATCAGTACATTACCCATTACTTGGCCAGCATTTCGATCTGTCCCCCTGCCCCTAGCCTGCGCGTTCGTAACGGTCGGGGACCCGTTACTTCATGGGCACACACAGTAAGGCCTATCATGGCAGGCCCCCCTATATACTCACCAACCCCGCTCCCACGCCAATGGGAACTGCTCGTGGCCGCGCCGCCGCGCGCACCCCGGCCGGAAGTGCGCCCGCGGGCACAGCCAATCACAGGAGGCCCGGGCTCACCAACACACCCCGGCCGGAAGTGCGTCAGCGGCCCCAGCCCCTGCACCCGGGGCTATGGAACCGAGCAGGGATGTAACCGGCCGCGGGGAGTACTAACGTACTACCCGGCGGCACCCAATTGGCGCGGAACGAAGTCGGCGAAAACACAGGGCTCCTCCACCCAGGCCCCATTACAACCACAAATATACATCCATTAATGCAATAAATTGATCCTCCCTTATATCATTTCCATCAAAAATAATGATTCACAGTAACCATATACAATGCAAATACTACAACTACAGAGAACTAAACAATTTCTATGAGGTTATTCAGAGTGTCAAGAGGGAAGGAAAAGGGATGAAATATAAAATCAAACAGTTCATTAATTGTAGGTCGGTGGGAGTAGTATATGGGTTGTCATGTGGTTGCCCTAAACTTTATGTGGGTGAGACTAAAAATACCCTAAAAGCCAGAATACAAGCCCACATCTCCAACATTAAGTTAGCCTCAAGAAATTTACAATTGGGAAAAGTTGTGCCCCCGGTGGCACTACACTTCCTACATGAACATAACAGTGATATTAGTAGTCTGAAAGTGGTAGGAATAGAAAAGGTAAGTATGGGACAGAGAGGGGGGGATGTCAAACGCCGTCTACAGCAGCAAGAACTACGCTGGATCTTCAATTTAGATTCTCAGACACCGAGGGGTTTGAACGAGGACCTTGCTTTCACACCTTTTCTAGGGGGTAATTAGATTCTTAGATCTTGGGTTAGGGGTTTTGATTAGTTTTTGGGGGGTTTTTACACTGCTTGGGGGTGGTGTGCACAGGGGCACAGTCTCACATATTGTTGGGGATAAAGGAGCACTAGGTGGAGGGTGTTATGTGATGATTAAAGTGTGTGTTTTAGTCTATACAGATTTTGGAGAATGGTCACGTTGTCCTCAGAATTACCCAGGAAGATTGAAGATATATTTTTTAAGAAATTCGGGCGGCTGGACGTGCGATGGGGCATCCTCCGGAGACCAACTGCTCAAGAACTTATTAGAATCGTGTATTGCTGTACTAATTAGTGGTTTAGGCATTAGAGACCCTATTTGAGATGTGGGGGGTCTGGTTCTTTTGTGGGGTTTCTTCTCTACCCCCCCCCTTGTCTGGTCTGGCTCCCCCTCTAATTTAGCCTTCTCCCGCCCTCCCATTTTCTCCCCAGCATAAGTAGTGGGGTCATACTGACCTGTTTTGCTCAGCTTGTGTGGGGCGGAGCTTAGATGTGATTATGTAGACCGGAGTACGGACGTTGGGTTGGGGTCCCTTTGGAATATAAATACACCTCCTTTAAGAATTAGCAGGAGGTAGATACATGTGGGATGATGGTTTGGCCAACACTTCCCTTAGAATAAGAGCCCCTGATTATGGGACTTAGGCATTGGCTTATGGATCAGAGGATCCTGTCCGGTTTGGCCCAATTAGTGCTTTGGGATGTTGGCCTTTTCATCCCGTTCCTTTTTCTCCCTGTCCCCCCCCCCCCCTTTTCCTTCCCTCTTGACACTCTGAATAACCTCATAGAAATTGTTTAGTTCTCTGTAGTTGTAGTATTTGCATTGTATATGGTTACTGTGAATCATTGTTATTTTTGATGGAAATGATATACGGGAGGATCAATTTATTGCATTAATGGATGTATATTTGTGGTTGTAATGGGGCCTGGGTGGAGGAGCCCTGTGTTTTCGCCGACTTCGTTCCGCGCCAATTGGGTGCCGCCGGGTAGTACGTTAGTACTCCCCGCGGCCGGTTACATCCCTGCTCGGTTCCATAGCCCCTGGTGCCGCTGACGCACTTCCGGCCGGGGTGTGTTGGTGAGCCCGGGCCTCCTGTGATTGGCTGTGGCCGCGGGCGCACTTCCGGCCGGGGTGGGCGTGGCGGCGCGGACACGAGCAGTTCCCATTGCCGTGGGAGCGGGGTTGGTGAGTATATAGGGGGGCCTGCCATGATAGGCCTTACTGTGTGTGCCCATGAAGTAACGGGTCCCCGACCGTTACGAACGCGCAGGCTAGGGGCAGGAGGACAGATCGAAATGCTGGCCAAGTAATGGGTAATGTACTGATTGTTTGCACATGTGATATGGTCTTTGATTGTTTTGTTTTTTCCGCTCTCGGCGGTCCTCACTAGATATCTACAGGTTTAAACACTTAGCACTTAGCACTTTAACGTTTTATATTTGATATTATGCACTAGCTATGGGGGTTTGGATATAGATTGTATAGGATACATGTAAAGAGCCGGTGCCTAGTGCCCCCTGGTGGCCATTGTTGTGACCTTTTCAGTATGTTTTTAAATGTCTGTAATAATTGATCCATGTAATAAATAGGTGATTTTGTACTTTCATTCGGGTGGTGCTGTTTTTCTGGCAAGGTTGAGGGGATTGTGGGATCTCCTCCTAGGGTAGAGTACATTTTGTAATATGAATACATTAATATCAGACCTGTAATATCAATTCTGCACAAATTTTTTTTTTTTTTTTTTTTTAAATATCTAACATTGCCGAAGTGGTCACAGAATTTTTCACATTTAAAAAAAAAAAAAAAAAAACAATAATATCAATTAATTAGGAATATTTAAAGATTGCTCCATTGAAATGCATTGGAGAGCGCCAGGTAGCAAGAGGTCATACCTGGCGCTGTGATGGGATTAGCAGCGGCGCTGTTCGTTGCAGTCGGCTACATGATGAATCCCGCGCTAGCTGACGCTCTCGCCGGCGCTAGCCTCATTTAGCGTGATAAATGCGTGATTGTGTCCGCCGCCTGGCGTTCTGGAGTCGGTAGCCGCCGATAGCTGGCGCTACCTGGCGCTAATGAGACACTACCTGGCACTATCCCTTGATAAATATGGCCCAAAGTACAGATTGCTAGTTGAAATACGAGTGTACGTTGTGTGTGCATATGTATCAGTCATATACAATTATTTTGTTTTGTAAACTTAAATAGAAATTGCCTCTTAATGCCATTTATTATATTCCATTCTTTTGTTTTCAAATCATGAATGTGCTCTAAGCTTTACCTAAGGTCTATCACTCTTTGTCTATATATATATATATATATATATATATATATATATATATATTTCTTTATTTATATATTTATATTTTAACAAATAGATATTTGATCCTAACTATACTGAACTACTATAATTCTGTGTTATAAGTTAGATACTACAATGTAGCATTTAATTTCCATGTGGATAAAAGTATACCTATACATTTTTCATTTTATTTAATACCTGAACTTTTAATATTTACCCTTTAACTGCCAGCCTTCCTGGGGATTTTCTCTCCCTCTGTTGACAGATTTTTTTATATTTTGCGCTGTACATGTTCAACTGTTATTTTTGAAGGGATTTCCAAGGATTTCCCAGGACAATTATAATTTTTTTTTTTAGCAGAGTCTGGGCTTTAACATGAAATGTCTTGTTTGACCTTGTTTTAGTGTATTCTCAATATTTAAGCATGAAATATGTGCAAAAAAATTAAGTAAAAAAATACAATAAAAAATAACTTCCCCTACCCCAAAACCCTTGGTTGAACTTGATGAACATATGTCTTTTTTCAACCCTACTATTTATGTATGCAGCTATGTAACTGTGTAAGTTTTTCATATTGCATGTAAAAGTCCCATTTCTCCCGGTTACAACGGTACCACATATGTATTGGTAGACACCCTTTCCTGCCCAAGAGACCCCCCCCCCCAAACTGAAACAGCACTTTAGGAGATTTTGAGATAAAATACAACTTCTATGCCACCTTGCAGTTTTTTAAGAAAATCAACTCTTTACATTTGAAATACCCCCTGCAAACTATATTCTCTGGAAGTACACACCTCAAGCTTTCTATGAGTACCAGGCTGGTTGATGTGGGCACAATTTTTTGGGAAGTTATCCCTCAATTGGGCGCAGGGTTTCCCTACAAAAGCAGAATCAACGCCACATTGTTCTTAACAAACAATATGCAAACAAGAAAACGAGTTAAATCTGAAAAGCACGGTCCCCCAAACAGAACAATACCTAACATGCATAGGTACACTCAAGGGAAGAGTTACCAAACAACTCAAATTAAAGCATGCTCGCAATGGTAATTTTACTTGAACATTTCATCTCTGCAGACAAAGTGCGCACATTGCACTTTTTTCAACCAAAACAACCCTTTATATTTGGAATACCCACAACCTATATATTACCTAAAAGTACATATGTTAAGCTTAGTTGCACATGGTTTCCCTAAAAAAAATGTATAAAAAAGCAGAATAACAAACACATTTTCCTAAAATAACAGTATGCAAAAAGAAAAAAAAAGCTAAATCTGAAAGTGCAAGATCCCATAAGCAGAACAATATCCAACATGCATAGCGACTTTTAACACATTTAACTGCCAGCCTACTTGAGATTTTGCCACCCTCTGTTGACAGGTCATTTCCCCTATTTTGCGCTGTGTTTAACTGTGATTTTTGCTGAAATGCTCAAGAAAATTACATATTTTCTGTGGCAGAGTTTAGGCTTTAACATGGAATATCTTGTTTGTAATTTTTCCACTGTTTAAATATTTTTGAGTAAAAAAACTGAAAAAAATAAAAATATATTTTTTTAAAGATTGTCTCATTTACTTTAAATAAAACATTTATTTTATTAAGGAAAACCATATCGCATGTGAAAGCCCCATTTCTTCCAATTTCAATGGTACCACATATGTATCAGTAGTCCCCCATTCCTGTCCAGAAGACAAACTGAAAAGAGCACTTTATAACATTTACAAATAAAATAAAACCACTATCCACACTATAAAGGATTAAATTAAAAAATTGGTATGGGGTCCTCCTTCCTGGGGGGATTATTAGTCGAGTAACCACTGGTTCAGAGCACTTGTGTGTCATTACACCTTAACACCACTTGCTCAAACCACTTGGGTGGCATTATTCCTTAATACCACTAGCTCAAACCTCTTGGGTGGCAGTACTGTTTAATACCACTTGCTCAAACCACTTGTGTGTCAGCACAGTTTAATACCAATTGTTCAGGGCACTTGTGTGTCAGTACTCTTTAATACCAATAGCTCAAACCACTTGGGTATCGCTACTCTTTAATACCACTTGTTCAAACCACGTGAGTGTCACTACTCTTTAATACCATTTGCACAAACGACTTGGGTGTCAGTATTGTTTAATACCACATGCTCAAATCAAGTGGGTGTCACTACAATACCAATTGTTCAGGGCATTTGTGTGTCTCTACTTTTTTAATACCAACTGTTCAGGCCACTTGGGGGTGACTGCTCTGTAATGCTAATAATAGGGAGAGGCCATGTTTCATCCTTGTCTGCTACACCTTCCTCTGGTGCCAGCGGGCGCCAGGGTTTGGAGCACATTTTTGTAGGCCCTAATACTGCTGACAGAGTGGTGAGGCCAGAACAAGTTGAGGCAGTTGTAGATTATATGGCACACATTGCTACCAGTTCCATGGGATTTTCATGGGATTGTCTTCCACCCACTCCACTTCAACCGAGAGTGTTAAGCCCTCCATCTCACCCTCCTTAAAATCAGCAAGGCTGTCCTAGCCAGAAGTCATGGAATCATTAATGCACTATGATGACACTCCTAACTGGGATACCGTGGGCCACCCACCTGCCCCTTCCCCAGTTGAAGACCTAGGGTTTCCAGATGCCCAACAACTTATGTTACCGTGGACGTGGCCATGAACATGGCCAGCGGGCCATCACAGGACATCCTTGATGAAGATAAAACCCTAGTGCCGACTGCTGCAGCTTTCCACAATGTTGAGGCTGAGAGGGAGGCTTGCAAGGAGGAGTGGGTACCAGGGGTGATGATGAGGTCTTCTACCCAGCATGGACTGAAGGCCATTTGAGTTTGGAGGAAGAGGTGGTGGCCACACAGCCCCAAGCAGCCAGCAGAAAAGGGAGAAGAGTGCCAGCGGATAGCTGTCAGACGGTTGCTGCCACTACCCACCACGTCCAGGGACTGAGTGCCCCAAGGCAGGCTCAAACAATCTCCCCAGCGTGTCATTTTTTCAAGCAGTGCACAGAGGATAAGACAAGTCATTTACAAGATGTGCCACCGTATGTCTCCCCACAAAGGAGGGATGTGGGACCACCACCACCTCCACTATCAGCAGCAGCACCACCACCACCATCATCGAGCCTGTCCACACCATCCCAGGGAAGGTTTCATCTTTCCATCCTGCAAACTATGGAGAGAATGCAGAAGTTGGGCCCATCCCACCCAGAAGCCCTGGCCCTGAATGAGAGCATTTCCTAATTGCTGGCCTTTGAAATGCTCCCATTCCGCCTGGTGGAGATGGACAGTTTTCTGCTGTTCCACAATACACCGTTCACAGCCACCACTACTTTTCTCACCAGGCTATCCCTACCCTGCACCAACAGGTTGTTGAAAAAATAAAATGTGCTCTGTGCAATGCCATTAGTTCCAGTGTCCACATCACCACTGACACAAGTAAGCATGGGCAGAGACATTACAACTCCCTAACTGCCCACTGGGAAATGTAGTGGTGGCTTGGACTGAGATGTAAAGCACTGTGGCACATATTCTTCCACCACCTAGGATTGCTGGAAATCAGGCAGTACCTCCTGCTGCCTCCTCCTCCTACACTGCTTCCGCCTTTGCTTCCTCCTCAAGCAGTCAGCATAGTCCTTGCACCACCAATTTGAGCACAGCCATGGGGAAACAGCAGCATGTGTAACTAAAATTCATCTGTATGGGCGAAAAACCCCACACTGCCCAGGAGCTGTGAAACGGTATTCAGGAGCAGACAGATAAGCGGCTGCTGCCTTTGCACCTGAAGCCTGGCAAGGTGGTGTGCAACAATAGGCATAACCTTGTAGCAGTTGTGGGCTGAGCCGGGTTGGCTTACATACTTTGCCCAGTGCATGTACTCCGCTTGGTGGTGCAAAGTTTCCTGGCCCAATATCCAGATATGCCGGAGCTGCTGCATAAAGTGTGTAGCTTGTGCAGGCACTTTCGGTGTTCCCACCCGGCTGCCACTCGACTGCACTGCAGAGGAACTTTGGACTTCCCATCCACCGCCTCATATATGACCACCACATGAAATTCCACATTGTATATGCTGGAAAAGTCGTGTGAGCAGGAGGCAATAGTGGAGTTTCAGCTCCAAAATGCCCAGGTGAGATGAAGTGCAGACCAACAGCATTTCACCACCAATGAGTGGGCCTCCATGAGGAACATCTGCGAGGTGCTTCCAGTATGCCACCAATATGGTCAGGTCTGATGACACCATCATCAGCGTCACCATCCCCATATTTTGCCTGCTGGAAAAAAACCTTCAGGCCATGATGGAGAATGTGATGGAAGCAGAGGAGGGAGGGAAAAGCCCATTTTTTCCAGGCATCAGTGAACACATGGCTCGCAGGGTGGGTTGCTGGGCCGACAACAGTTTTGGAGGATTCAGAGGAGGAGGAGGACTTTCTCTCACAGCAGGGTGGCCCCCAGCACAGCTCACGGACATCACTGGAGTGTGACTGGAGAGAGGAGGAGGAGACACCTTACACTGAGGATAGCTTCTCCCTGACTCAGGACAGCATGGCTCACATTAGTCACTACATGCTCCGAAGCCTTCACAAACTATGAATTTGCCTGCATAGTCACCAGTGCCAATTTTGGGGTGGCCATCCTGCTGGATAAAGACATCACCTCCTTGATAACAGCACCTGAGTGAGTGATTAAAGTTTTTGCTACCTCCTCTTCTTCCGCCTCTGCCACATCCACCTCCCCCATCACATTAACTTGCACCGCCCCCAGACCTCTGACACCAGTATTAATTTATTTATGTATTTATTTTTTATATATTTATGTATCTATTTAGTTATGTATATATTAATATATATATATATATATATATATATATATATATATATATATATATATTTATATGTAATTAATTATACATTTGATTGATTTATTTATGTATGCATGTATTTCTTTAATTTTGCAGTTTTCTGTTATTTCTTTGAGTACTTTCCCTAGCCCTGGTGGCCCCCCACCCCATTTGGCTTTCAACCACCGTAAAAAAAAATAGTTTTTTTTCATTTATGTATATATTTCTTTATATTTTTAGTTTTCTGTTAATATTTTGAGTATTTTCCGCACCCTGGTGTTCCCCTCGATTTTTAGTCCACCAAATTGCTTTCAATGGGGCTCGGGTTCGGGTCGCGTTCGGGGGGACCCGCACAGCACTTTAACGGCAACTTCGGCCAAACCTGCGGAACCCAAACTTCAATGGGGTCACCCTACCCATGACCTGTGTTTCTTATTTGCTGGTATTCAGTCATGTCTCAGTACCACATGATTAAGGGGAGGATGGCTAACTCCCTGAAATGCATCATCAGACTCCCAGTGATTTGCCCAGGGTGCTCCTATGCAATATTTAGACATACCTCTCACCAAGTTTTAGCAGTTGCACTGGGCAACACCACAGCACAGAATTACAAGTGGAGCTGGATTCTCCTTTCTTCCTGTCCTGGAGGACAGATGGCTTTTAGGCAGTGGATGGACAAGGATAGTCCTTTTTGGGACAACAAGAAAGAGACCTGCATTTGCGGACTTGAACCTGACAGTCATCTTGTGAAGGACTTGGAGTTTGGATGAGGCCTGCTGATTTCCTCCAGACCACTTAAACCAGATAACTGTTTTATAAATGCTTTGTTTTTTGCTCTGTTTTGATGCTTAACCGTATTGCAAGCAAGGTATATATATATATATATATATATATATATATATCTATTTAAAGTACATTTTCTGGAGTTTATTGCCATATGAACTTATTTAGACAGTCAATGTGCAATTAGAGTTGAGATATTTTTGCCTTTAATTGCCTTTTAAGGGCTGCAAATATACTCAGAGACTAAAGAAATATTGCATGGTGTGGACCCCTAAAGGCGATGATGCATTTTTCCTTACCTCTGGGTCTTGTCACCCCCCTCAGATCAGGGAATGCAGCCCGGGAATCGGACAGGAGAAGTATGGGCTTGAATAGGCAGGCAGAGTCACAGACTAGAAACAGTCAGGCAGAATCAAGTACACAATATGGGCCAGAACATGCAGGAAAATGTTGGACAATATGGAATGTCCAATACCCCATGGTGAGCCTGTTACCATTCTAATTCTTCAACAGAGCACCAGATAGTGGGGTGGGGGACACAGGCCCAGAGCAGTCCCCTTGTGGTTGCAGTCTTGAGAAAGGAGGACAGGCAAGTGAGAGGACATGAACAGCAACAGTAATACAAATTAGGAGCCAAGCAGGGACTTCTGGAAAACAAGAAATGAACATAGGAAAGAAAGAGCTCAGGCCCTATGCCCAATCAAAAGGCATAAATTCCAACAGAGCAACAGGGGTTTGAGGTACAGCTGTAGAGAGCAAATGAAGACAATAATCCAGCAGGGAGGCATGGTTACACATAAGCCATATAGGATAGAAAGTAGCAATGAGCGAAACAAACCTGTAGAACCCAGTTTCGACACGAATTTCAGGAAAATCTGGTTCGCCGTGAACCCGAAGTTCACGCGGAAGAGGAACCTGGCGGGATTTCACTGGCACCACCCCACAGGTCATGGCCAGCCAAGGAGAAGCAATGAGATAGGGTCACATGGTCGCAGCTTAAGAGGTCAGGATAGCTGGGCCAATCAGGAGGCACTATTGCAGGAGATAGCCACATGATGCGCCGTCTACCCACCATTATGGAGCTGACTTTTGCAAAGAGAGCATTGCTCTTAGAGCAGGGGCAGTTAAGGACATTTTGGGGCATTTTGAACCACAGTATAAGAGAAAAGAAGAGTCAGGAAAGGAAGTGGGCACAGTGGGACATGGGGGGGGGGGGTGCTGCACAGAAAAACTGCATCTGCCTGCGCTGGGATCTACTGGTCATTGTAGTCCACCCTGTAAAGTCTGAAAACTTCAGTGAGGGTTTTTTATTATTTGGCCACATCTGTCTGGTTTAGCTGGCCCCTGTCACTGTTTTGGGAAGATTGGGGGTTCACAGTGCCTCAGTGTTTAATATACAGTTAAAAAAAAAATCTATCTTTTTCACCTACCAAGGATTTTTTTTTTGGGGGGGTAGCTCTGTTTTAAGTGTGCACACACCGTCTCTCTCTAATTTGGGGTCCACGGAGTGTTTAATACAATCTTTTTCACCGGTCAAACGATATTTTAGGGCACTCCTGTCTGTTTAGCTGGGCTGTGCAAGTGTATCATCTTGGTGTGTGCGCTGCTCCGAATATTTTTAGTATTATTAGTAAATACTAGGAAAGGAAGGGGTGGGGAAGGATTGGATAGAGGAAAAGACATCCTTGCAATTCCTTCTGCCACTGCCAAGGACAAGGATGTTGGTGCCAGTACCAACACTGGGTCAGCAGCCATGTGCCCAGGCCCAGTAAAAGTAGCACCAGCCATTAGCCCATGCCCAGCTATAGTGTTTGCCCAAGCCCACTGCTGCTATAGTAGCAGCCACTGCTGCTATAATAGCAGCAGCAGCAGCAACATACGCAGTAGTAGTAGCAGCAGCAGTAATGTACATGGTAGTAGTAGCAGCATCAGCAGTTGTACATTTCCTCCAGTGGGTGCATTATTTCAGACAATGCATCCATTGTGGACTGGTTGACTTACTCTCGCTCATCTCAGGAGGAGGAAGACTCTGACACAATGGCTTTGAACCAGGTTTCAGTGGATTCTTCCTCCACTACAGCTGCACATCACAGTAAAAGAAGCTTTTCTCTTCCATCATCTGTCCCTTTACTGCCTCCTCCTAGTGGGGTGCCAGTTTTTCTAAGCAGCCCAGTTGCTATGGATAGTGATGAGGAGAATTTGTTTGACAACAGTCAGCCTTTGGAGTGTGTTGTGGAGGTTGAAGCAGTGTCCGAGACACATAGCTGTGGCAGTGGGGGTAGTGGAGGAGCAAAATCAGGTGGTGGCAGTGGACATTCTAGATCTTCTTATTTATGGTACGCTGTCTTGTGGCAATTCTTTCATACCTCACCTGGAGAACAAAACCTACCGCAATGCCATATCTGCAACCAGAAAGTTAGCCGTAGCCTGGGCACAAATCTAAGACTAGGAACTATGGCTTTACATAGGTACCTGGAGTGGTATCACAAAGCTGCGTGGGACAATCAAAATGCTCTTCTTCAATTTCCAGGAAGCCAATCCTGTTGCTACCCCTCTAAAATTGGGATCATTTTTAAGTGCTTGTCAGCTACTGCCAGTGTCTGGACTACACAAGGCCTACACAACAACCAGAGGTCTCCTGTCCTTTGGCCTAGTCTTTATAATCTGTTCCTCTGCTAATGTTACCACCACCAGCACCCCTGCTGCCATCTACTATCACCATCCCTACACAGCCAACACAGGTCTCCTGTCCCTCTCACTAGTCTTTAAGCACTGCTAATGCCACTACTACCACCAACAGCACATCCGCTGCCACCCTCTGCTACTATTAGGCCTACACAATCACAGTTTAACTCTGTGATGCCCAAGATGGGCACATTTTTCAAGGCTTGTAAAAAGCCATTGTTTTATCTTCTTCAACTAAATTGTCAAGATGCCAATCATGCTGCTACTCCCCTTTACAAGTGGGATCATTTTTTGAGGGCTTTCCCGCTACTGCCAGCCGTACACAACTGCACCCCTGTGATGCCTAAAATGGGTAAATCTTTCAGCACTTGTAAAAAGCCATTGCTACTGCTTCAGCTAAAATTTAAGGGTGGCAATCCTGCTGCTACCCCCATTACTAATGGGACTTTTTTTTTTAGGGCTTGGCCACTACTGCCAAGCCTACACAACCATCACAGGTTTTCTGTGCCACAGCCTAGTCTTTCTTCAACAGCTGCAGCCTATGCTAATGCGGCTACTACTACTACCACCACCAACAGCACCTCCATTGCCAGCCTGCCACCCTCTGCTACTTCCAGGCCAACACAACTGCAGTTTAACCCTGTGATACCCAAAATATGCACATTTTTCAGCACTTGTAAAAATCCATTGCTTCTTCTTCACCTAAAATTTAAGGGTGCCAATCCCACCGCTACACCTCATTACAAGTGGGAAATTTTTTCAGCACTTGTAAAAAGCCTTTACTTCTTTTCACTTTACAGGAACGCCAACCCTGTTGCTTCTCCCATTTTGTATGTGCTTTAAACGGTCAAAGACAGACATGGGCTATTGAAATGCTAATTCGTTTGCAGGAAATTCTTATGCTAATTAGTCATGGTCAATTCAAATTCTAATTAGTCCACTAAAATATGTTTTCCATGCATTTTGGATGAAAAGTTTGACCCCATAGTTCGGTCCGAACCAAACTTTTTCTGAAAAGTTTGGCGAACTGGCAAACTCATTTTTTTAAAAGTTTGCTCATCTATAATAGACAGAGGAGGTGGTGATGAAAACTTCTGAAAGGGAGAAGAACTTAACACAGACAATCACAAGGACCAAACACAAATACAAGCAGAATATGTCATATCAAGAAAGGCATCAGACTAAGACTGACACATACAGAACAACTCTAGTTTGAATACGACAATGGTAATCTTTACACAGAAATGTAAAAGATTTTGGAAATTTAAATAGACAGTTGATGAGAAAAATACCAGCTATAAAAAAAATGTAAATAAACAGTTGGCATGAAATGTAAAAGGATTTAGGAAATTTATATAGACAGATGGCATGTTAACATATAAAAGAGAGACTATGGTTGATAGCAGAATAAGACCAACAGTCCATTGTGCCCTTAAACTTATATATGTGACTTTTGGTCCAATATTAAAGAGTCATATGGGGCATCCCAATTGGGGTTACCATGCTGTTGACAGCTGCCCATCACCCACCCAAGCCCTCGTACATACTAAGCTGATATCCACTGCTATATTTGAATGCGGCACAGGAGCATCCCCTCTATACCTGCTATGTGCATCTCTGGTCTACTGGACTTTTCTTGGGCTTTTACGTGACTTTTTTTACTTTTGACATTAGAGCTCACTGGTCAATCTTATTTGCTATTTGCTACAGAAAGAATACTTTTTGTAGAGGATGGTAGTATTCTGTCAAGTCAAGAGTAAGTAGTTACAGACTTGAACTGGGCATTTATTAGCCCTTTTAAAGTGGACCAAAACCCATGGCTGACTGCCCTGAATCGCGGCCCGGGGGGGTGGGGCAAGGACTAAAACCCAGGATAGTCAAAAGTCCTTTTTAATCTACATCAGGGCCACACAAGTACTGTATGAAATACTTTACTTATAAAGTTCTAGTAAAAAAAACATTTAAATACTTTGTATCTATACACCTAGATGTGCCAGTTGTACTGTCTAGTTTTGGAAAAGTATATATACAGTATGTATATATATTTTATATAGCTAAATATGCTAAATAAATCACTACTGAACTAGCACATAAGAAAGAGAGAAAAGGTCAACTGTCTTTTTAGCATAATTTAAATGTCAAATCCAAGTTACAATATGAAAATAAAAAGACCAAAACTGTGGCAATTATTTTATTCTGTGCGCTACTAAAACATGTTATGAAAATTGTGATTTAAAGAGGAACAGCACCTAGGATTTTCACACCCGGGAATTACTCGTCTTAAATGGGGCATCCTAATTTAGTATTTCTGCTTTGTAAAAATCCCAGGATCATCTAATTTACTCACCTCTCCTCCAATCTAGGGCTAGCACTACCATTCAGCGATCCTAAGCCATTCAGTAAGCCATTTACTAAGACCCTTATTTATGAAGGGATAGCATCAGGTAGTGACTCTTTAGCGACAGGTAGCGAGAGGTACCGGCTAGAGAACGCCGGCTCCAGCGCGCAATTACACATTTATGAAGCCGATCCTGTTTTATAGATTCATCATTTTCCCAGCCTCAGCGAACAGCGCCTGCGTTCAGCCTTGCAGAGCGCCACGTATTACCTCTCGCTACCTGTCACTCTCCCATACATTTCTATGGCAGAGCCTCAAATCACATTTCTCATGCCCTTTTTTTTTTGTTTTCAAACTACAAATGTGGTAGACATTATTCCTGAAGGGCCCTTTCAGGACCAGCACTTCCTGTATTCGGGCCTAACGACAGAAAGCATAATTGTTATTACTTTAAGCTGCCATAGTATTGTTAATGTATTGTAATCTCACCTAAAATAAAAAACATGTATTTAACAGTTTCCTTCTTTGATCACTCTGAAATAGTAACCGTTTTTTGACAAAACATAAACAACTATACAGCCTTCAATGTGAGGTCTCATGGTTTGCCATTTAGAAATTTAAAGTGGACCAACATCCATGGCTGATCGGCCCGGGAATCTATAAGATTCCCAGGCCGATCAGCTCCCTCCCTGCGAGGCATCCGAAATCGGGATGCCCCGCTGTGTGAAACCCCCCCGGACGCCAACAAACCTTACCTTCTCCCGTTCCAACGGCGCATGCACGGGGCCGCTGCCGCGCGTCCCTCTAGCAGGGCATGCACCCGCGGCGGCCGTTTGTGAATGGCCGGCGCGGGTGCGCTCCCTGTAAGAGGGACGCGCAAGAGGCGGCGGCGGCCTCAGCTTGTCCGTCGCTTGTCCGTCGGCGGTGAGGTAAGTTTTTGGGGGCTTTCTGGGGTGTTTCACACAGCGGGGCACCCCCGATCGGGGTGCCCTGCAGAATTGGACCAACACCCAGGATAGTGAAAATCCTGGGTGTTGGTCTACTTTAAAGAGATACACATTAATAAACAAAATACACCAAGGAGACAGTATGCTTTGCACTACACACCAACAGGGTCCTGTAGGCCTGCAACAAAGGAAGTGGGGTCCAAACATGAAGCTGGGACTTGGCCTACAAATGAAAAGCATGATTCAGCTACATCCAGACATTTAAATTACTTTAGGAGAAGCCACATTGACACATACACTTACTGGCATCCAAAGCGTATGTAGACGCATGAGGAGATGCTGGTTCAATCCTGAGGGCATCTATGTTAAACAAATTCAGACAATTAGGCATTGGTAATGTGCGCTATGAAAATAACCATCAAGACCAATACCATGGAATCAAATAATCAAGACTCTTTACCTTCAACCGCAGACTGGGTTAATGTTGAGGCTGGGGGCAGGGCAGGAATCTGGGAGCCATCATCATCAGAGTCCTGCGAGTCCTCATGTGCCACTATGCATAAACAATGAGAAATGTTTACTAAAATTACATAGGTATAATATGATACTTACCATGACCTACTTTTAGGATGATAAAGAGGTTAGTTACAAAAATGGTTATACATGATTAGCAACAATCATTTACAAAGTAATCACAATGTACCTTCACCCCAGCCTGTGGTGTCATCCCCAGCATCCATCTCCTCATATGGCCTGTATTTACTCTTTGGAGCCTGCTTCGTCCCACTGTCAACAAGAAGATCAGACTTCATCTTTAGCATAAGGGCCCTTTGCAAAGTGAAGAAGCGTTTCTTGCAGGCTGTGCCACTACGTGGATATTGAGCAGTGCTAGTAAGCTGCTCACCAATGGCATCCCACAATTTGCTCCTTTCTTGTTTGCCTAAACACTGACTTTGGGAGCCAAATAATAACTCCCATTTAACCAGTTTCAGACGCACGAGAGTATTATTATCCGCCAAATTAAATTCTGGCTCCCTCTTGGCATAGGCACGCTTGGGCTTGGGTGGGGCTTCACCTTCAGCCTGTGCCCTTTTCCTTGAGGAAGGTCTGCGGCCACGACACACACCACTGGTACTGGGACCCCCAGAAGACACAGCAGTGGCTGGCAGATTCCCAGAATTTGGCTCCATCCTGTAGCTGCACACACCACCAAACAACAAACACACAAGGACGCATGCAAACTACAGAATGGCAACAAGTGCAGAATGTGTCTGCCAGTATTTATGTGCTTTATTAACCAATCACAAACAGGGCCAGTTAATTGATTGACACATACTGTACAGGTGTTTGTAGATGCATCTTGACTACAATGAATGATGTATCAGGCAAACATGTGTTGAAGTCAATAAAGCATTGCAAATGGAGTTTAAAAAACGACTATTTGAAATTTAAAAACTTTACATTGGATTGGACAATAGATGTATGTGCAACCAGATCCGCACAACTACGCTATTATGGATGCGTTAGGCGTTTCCGCAACACCTGTGGTAAGCTAATTACAGACCGGAAACAGCTAACAAACACAAGAGGCGGCTAAGCGGACCAGTCCTTTGTATAAGTCAAGGATAAATTAAAATTACTTTATTCATTCTTATCTTGATACACTGTGGCAAAGGCTGTGGTGTTTGTTGCTTGTTACTTTGACATAGCTGGCAGAAACTGGCTTGCTGGGTTTCTTGATTACTGTCTGTGGCTTTGTTGAGCTTTTCTGGCATCAGTGCTGTTTCTTTGGGCGATTGGTTTGAGTGGCATCTGCAAATATTGTGTAGGATACAGCAAGTGTGGATTGTTTTGGGGATCTTTTGTGGGTTGTGCAGCAACTCCCCTCTTGGATGTGCCAAACTTTGAAAGCATACTTTCAGCAAGCTGATGGTTCTAACGACTATACATCTGGTTTTGTGGTGAGCTGCATTTGTGTGATTGTGTGAGGATTGTGATTGTGTATGTGGACTGGTTCTGTGTGTGTTGAGATTGTTGTTTGTTGATTTTGGGAGTGCATGAGCTATGGCCAGTGAGTGTGAGTTGGATGTGGGGGTGATGTTTGGGTTATGGATGTATTGTTGTGGCAGCGCAGAGGAAGATCAGGAGTCAAGGGAAGAGGGTGCTGTGAGGCTTAGGGCACCCCAATCCTTTGGCATCCGCCTCTCTGTATGGGATTTATGTGACGAGCACATCAGAAGTAGATTTCGTCTGAATCGTGCAGCCCTACAGTCCCTATATGATCAGATTAAGTCCAAAATCAATCCATCCCTGGCATTGTTCGCCTATGTGCCATGCTAAATCTAGTGGCAAGGGGGGAAATTTCCAGGCAACCTCTGCCCTCCTCAGCGGGATCAGCCAGGCTACAATTAGCCGCATATTTTAAAAGGTAGTCCTGGCAATTTGCGACCTTATCCCCGTTTATATAAAATTTCCTGAGGATGAGGAGGAGGTTGCCAATATTAAACGTGCTTTCTACCGCATGGGAGGGATACCAAATGTGCTAGGGTGCGTGGATGATACAGATATCCCTTTCCGCCCTCCCTGTGCACAGGAGCTGCATTATAGGAATAGGAAACAATTCCATTCCATGAATGTCATGGTGGTATGTGACCATGACATAAAGCTGAGGGCCATGAGATCTGGCTTCCCTGGCTCATGCCATGATTCTTATGTGCTCCAGCAATCAGTCATGTGCCGGAAGTTTGAGAACAATGAAATGCCACCTGGATGGCTACTGGGTAATTAATAATCCTTGACATAATAGCAAGTTAAATATGTTGACACCTAAATTGCACAACTAGATAACAGAAGCTTTAATGTATACATTATGTTCATGGTACTTTACTAATTGCTCTCTCTCACTTTGTTTATTCGACAGCGGACAAGGGATATGGGCAGAAAACGTGGCTAATGCCTCCGGTCAGAAACCCACAGACCTCTGCCCAAGTACGCTACAGCACATCGCAAAACCAGATGCATTGTGGAAAGAACCATCAGCCTGCTGAAAGCACGCCCAGGAGGAGAGATGTTGTACAGTCCACAAAAGGTCTCCAAAATCATCCTCGCCTGCTGTGTCCTACACAACATTTGCATATGCCACCGAATAGAACCCCCCGAGGAAACAGCACTGGTGCCAGAAGTCCCCAACATGGCCGCAGACAGTAATGAGGACACCAAGACTGGGTTTGAGCGACAGCAAAGCATGATTACCTCTTTTTTTTCGGTAAGCTAGCTCACCTTAACTATACAACAACTATAGTACTACAGGGCCATTCTAAACATTACAACACAAATATGTGGGTGGTCTAAAATTACGAACCCAAAAAATGGGTAGCTTAAATTAATATTAAAAAAGATGTGGTTGGTATTTTAGATAGAAAAATACAAAGTGGTTTGCTTAAAATCTATAAACAAAAAAGGTGGTTTGTATCTAAAATATTAAAATAAAAAACAAAGGGTGTTTAGAACAATTTATTTGTAAACAACAACACAAACTAACTACACTTTTGTCTCCATTACAGGCACCATGAAGATGGGAACATCTGCTTTTTCAAAACCAAAAACAAAACCATTACTAAATATGCTTCATTTAAAAAATAAAAATTTTCATCAAAAACTCTGGTTACGGGGGGCGTGGCCGGCGATGAGAGAGTGAGGACGCACATCCCTTGAGCTCCCTCCGGCCGACTAATTATTTAATGATTCCTGGGGTCCTTCCCCACCCAGACCTACTGCAGAGCATTATGGCAAAGGGCAAGAAGGGGGCTAAGCCAAGAACACCCCCGCAGCGCAAGAAAATCATCTCCTACCTGGCCCCTGAACGCACGAGGGGCGGAGGTGCGGGGCTTTCCAAGATGGCGGCGATGGACGATGGCGGGGCCGCGACCTCTAGCACGTGTGGAGATCCCCCCGATCGGGAAGCAGGAGTCAGGACTTCTTCTGTGCCGGGTACTGCGGGCGATGTAGATGGAGCGGCCTGGCCTCCGCCGCGAGGTCCCCCCGGCGGCGCTGACGTGGAGGGAGGAGAAGATGCGGCTGGGAGACGCGTGCCCCAGAAGCCGGCGGGGAGCGCGGGCAGTCTGACACCGGCGGGAGAAGATGCGGCTGGGAGACCCGAGCCCCCGCAGCCGGCGGGGAGCGCGGGCAGTCTGACACCGGCGGCGGCTGCGAGCGGGGATGAATGCCGCACCAACCAGCGCTCCACAGACAGGAGCAGTGGCTCGGAGCCTGCGAGCCTCCCGGAGATCGGCGCTCCCCCGAGGACTGGTGAGTGGGGAGTGCTTGGGGGCATGGAGAGCTGCACAGGCAAGGGGGAATTAGGCCCAATATTAACCCCTGCACCACCTGCGAGCACAGAGAAGGGGGGGCGGAAGAGCCCAGCCACTGCAGACCACTCTGCAGACCCCTTAAAGTGGGGGGGTGCACCCACAAGACCCCCCAATGCCCAGCCACAACAACCGCCCGGGAGGGGACCCAACATGCCGGCAGGCCACACGGGACTGTGGGAGGCAGACAGGCGATCGCACGCAGTGGCCCCATCCCCCCACCGTGGGAGAAGCCCCGGCAGGCAGTGGGGAGACACATCCCCCAAACCAATCGAGGTCAGTGCAGCGCCCCCCGGACCCAGGATTTCCCCTCCGAGCCCAGAGTCCCTGGCTATGGATGGGCTGCCGCAAAGCCCCCAGAGTGACTGGTTCACCCCAGGTGCCCGAGAGGAGGCACAGAGATCCCCTCTGTGGCTCTCACGCAGCAACTCAGCCGGGGCCACATGGTGCAGGAGTAGGGAGGGCTTGGGAATGGACACGGCGCCTCCTGATTCGCCCTCTACTTCTGGCGTACTTTCCAAAAAGTGGCCGAGCCCCGCAGGTGAGGCCAGAAGAGATCACAATACCAGCGACCAGCCCGGGCCCCATGCGGAGGAGAGGGGCTCACGCCCTTGCAACACACCTGCGGTGGGAGGTGGCCGGTGGGCCGCGGGGTCGGGGTCTCTCCAGCTTACACCGCCCTCTCATGACCCAATCCTGGCAGATATTAGGGCGGAACTCAAAGCCCTTCCGACCAAGGCGGACCTTGAATCCTTTATTGCAAGAGTAGAGAGCTCATTTAAGAAAGATATATCCGACCTGCAAAACTCTGTCGAGGGCTTGAGCTCTTCAGTCGCCGGTCTAGAGCACTCCCACCTTGCGTCCATACAAAGAATTGAAGCCTTGGAAAAGAACGTATCGCTCCAACAAGCCATTTCTCAAGCTACGGTCCTCCACCTGGACGACCTTGAAAATAGAAGCAGACGCAACAATATCAGGGTGAGAGGCCTGCCAGAGGCGACCGGCCAGGATCAGCTTCTACCCACAGTCGTGGGCATCTTCAACGGAATTCTCAGCCGCCCGCCAAACACAGAAATTGTGATCGACCGCCTCCACAGGGCCCTGGGGCCAAGAACAACAGACCCCAACCGCCCACGGGACGTGATTTGCCGCCTACACTATTATTCGGTTAAGGAGGAGATCCTCAGACGTGCCTGGGACAGAGAGAGAATCATATTTGATGGGGCACCAATCCAGGTGTTCCCGGACATCTCTAGAAGAACACTCCAGATGCGCCGTTGCCTGAAGCCACTTCTTCTTAGAATCCAGGAGTGCGGAGCTACATACCGATGGGGGTATCCCTTCCACCTGCTCGTCCGAAAGAACCAGAGGGTCTTCGCCTTAAGATCCCGCGCCGACCTCCCGGACCTGTTTGCCTTTTTGGACTCCCCCCCAATGGAAGTTCGGGACTGGTTGGACCCTTCCCCTCTGCCCCCCCAGGCCTTCCTGGGCGGCGATCGCCCTCGGAGGCCACGTACAAGGAGAGCTCCGTCTGCTACGCGTTCAAGACGGCCCAGAGGTCCTCCCGAGGGGCCGGCCCCGCTGCCGAACGAACCCTGACGGGAGTGTCCGTCACGGGCTCTGATACGGGACTGTTCGGAGCCCCTGATATCCTTTGCCTCACATTTGTGCTTTCATGCCTGATGCATTAGTTGCTACTGTTTCACTGTCTAATGTTCATTTGATTAGCTATATTTCTGTATGTTGAATTTCATCTATGGGACGCTCCTTGGGCGCTCCCCTACGCGGCCGGGCGGTCCGGGTCCTGCCACTTTGGGCGGATTGCGGGGCGGCCGGGCGGCGCTGGGGGCGTTGGGGAGTACACCCCCTTACCTATATCTCCTAGGTCTTACGGGTGGATGTTGCCGAGGGGCAACTCCTCGGGGTCCGCGAAAGGGACTCCGGGGAGCCCAGTGTATACCACAGGGATCGGCCGGAGGGGCTCTACGTGTCTCTCTGACCCGTCGCGCTCCCACATTAGGCTGTTACCCTCCTCCCCGCGCCATAGCGAAGCGGGGTGGGGGTGACTTTCTTGGGAAACAGTAATTAGTTCCCCAACCGGGCGGTGGCGTTCACAGGTTGCTCCCGACCCGGTTTAGTTGGTTAGTTCTTTTTTCTTTATCTTTCCTTTTCTTTTTTTTTTTTTCTAGTTCTTGCAGTTTTAAGCATCTCCCCCCTTCCTCCTACGTCTTGTCGCTCCCCCTGTAGTCCTTCTGTATCCCTCCACCCCCCCTATTTAACCTACCCGGCCCCCTCCCTGTATCTCCCCTTTAGACCGGCGTGCTGGTCTGGGCTCCCCTGGTGAAACGGAGGAGGGGGGTGCGGTGGCAGCGTGATGTCGCGGGTAAAGCTCACTTCCCTCAATGTAAAGGGACTCAACTCCCCTTTGAAGAGAGTGGTGGTCCTTAGGGAATTGAGGCGCTTACGGGCCCAGGTCACCTTCCTGCAGGAGACCCACCTCAAGGTGGGGAGAACACACAATGTCTCCAACCGCTACTATAAGACCCAATATCACTTCTTTTTCTCCAGACTCTAAATCGAGGGGTGTAGCCATCCTGCTTGATGGGTCCCTGCCATGGACACATTTAGCGACGCTTCGGGACCCCGAGGGTAGATTCCTATTTGTACGAGGTACCCTCTTCTCCCTGAAGGTGACGCTGGCAACATGCTACTGCCCCAATACCAACCAATCTAAATTCCTACGCTCCGTTCTGAACAAACTGGACGGATTTGTGGAGGGGATTCTCCTGCTTGGGGGCGACTTCAACACAGTGCTGGATCCGACCTGGGACACTTCCCGTGGCTCTTCGCATACCCCCTCTTCCTCCCTGAAGGAGCTCAGATCAATACTCTTCAAACACCAGTTGATGGATGCGTGGCGGATCTTTAATCCCCGAGGGAGGGACTATACGTTTTTCTCCGCTCCACATAACTCCTACTCGCGCATTGACTGGTTCTTGATCCCGCACAGGTTCCTACACCTTATCACCAATATAGAAATTGGGCAGATAACTATCTCAGATCACGCCCCTGTCTCCCTGACCATCGCCATTCCTGACACGGCCCCCTTGAGAGGTCAATGGAGGTTGAATAGCTCTCTCTTGCAGGACCCAGAGGTAAAAGCAGACATCCATAAGGTTATCACAGATTACTTCGCTACTAACGACACAGGAGAGGTCTCGCGGATGTCCCTGTGGGAGGCCCACAAGTGCGTAGTCCGAGGCATACTGATTAAACACGGTGCGCGTCTCAAGAGGGAAAGGAACAAACAAATTGAGCTTCTATCCCGAGAGATTTTTGAGGCTGAGACCTTGCACAAGAAGACCCTGGACGCGGCGCTAGGCGCCAAGTTGACGCGCCTCCGGGAGTCCCTCAGGGACATCTGCCTCACTGAAGCCAAAAGTATGACGGCTAAGTGTCGGCGTTTTTTTCTACGAATACAGCAACAAATGCGGCAGGGCATTGGCCAGGGCTCTGAAAGCGCAGCGAGTGAGAAATTTCATTTCCCACATCCGGGACAGGGGAGGCAGAGGCCTTCATTTGACAAAGGACATAGCGAGGGCATTTAGGGAGTTTTATGAAAACCTGTACAACTTACCATCGAATCACCATGCTCCCGAAATGACCAACATAGAGAAATACATCCGAGAGTCTGGACTCCCTCGACTGGGAAGTGGGGTGGTGGAGGCCCTTGAGTGAGACATAGAGCTGGGGGAATTCATGGGAGCCATAAAGAACACCAAGCCAGGCAGAGCCCCGGGCCCTGATGGATTCAGTTTAGATTACTACAAGGAGTTTGCTGGTGTTTTGGGCCCACACTTTATCACATCGTTCGGTTCCTTGAGGGACGGGAACCCACCCCCTAGAGATACCCTGAAAGCAAACATTACCGTAATCCCCAAACCAGGGAAAGACCCGGCGCAGTGTGGGAGTTACAGGCCCATCTCCCTGTTGAACAGCGATATCAAGCTGTTTAACAAGATAATTGCTGACAGGTTAGCACCATATATCCCATCCCTCATTCACTGGGACCAGGTAGGCTTCGTTCCCTCGAGAGAGGGAAGAGATAACACCACTAGGGTGATCAATCTGATCCATCAGGCCCGTGCGGGGGGGGGCCAGCGGCCATGCTTCTCTCGACGGACGCCGAGAAGGCTTTTGACAGGGTGAGCTGGGCCTTTATCTCCGCAACCCTTCGTCAGATCGGCCTAGGAGAGAACATGACCCGTTGCATCATGGCTTCCTACTCATGCCCCTCGGCGTCCGTCGTGGTTAACGGAATGGCCTCAGAGCCATTTAAGCTGGCAAACGGGACCCATCAGGGATGCCCCCTCTCCCCCCTGATATTCATTCTGACACTTGAGCCCTTCCTGCGAAATGTAAGGAAAAACGACAACATTGCAGGCATCAAAGTAGGTAGGGGGGAACACAAGGTTGCGGCTTATGCCGACGATCTAATATTCTTTATCTCTAGACCTGAGACATCCCTCCCCATCCTTCTAGCAGAACTCAAAGCCTTCCAAACAGTTTCCAATTACAAGATTAACTACCAAAAGTCCTCGGCCCTCAACATCAGCCTGCCCCATGGGAGATTGAAACAGATCGCAGAAAATTTCCCATTTAAGTGGGAAAAAGAAGCTGTAACATATTTGGGGACCCAGATTAGGGCCATTCCACAAAAATTGTATAGCATGAACTTCCCGTCGCTGTTGAAGAGAGTAGAGGAGGACCTGCAGAGTTGGAACAGAAACGCCTTCTCCTGGTTTGGTAGATCTAATATCATTAAGATGAACATCCTGCCAAGGGTTCTCTATCTTTTCCAGGCCCTCCCCATCACGGTCCCACATGCTTTCTTCAAACGCCTGACAGGGATCTGCTCCAGGTTTGTTTGGGCGGGAAGACCGCAGCGACTAGCGGCCCCCCTCCTGGCTCTGCCCAAGGAGAGAGGAGGACTAGGCCTCCCAGATTGGAGGGCGTACCATGCGGCGGCCCACTTATCACGGGTCATTGACTGGTGTAGACACTCCTCTCTGAAACAATGGACACGTGTTGAGCAAGAGGCCTCGGAGATTCCCCTGCCGGGGCTCCCATGGATTCCGCTTGACCGGGTTCCCGCCCTGAACAAACACCCCACTATAGGCCCAACCCGAAAAATTGTGAGCAGCTGCTTCCCGAAGTTGGGCATCTCCCCCTCGGCCTCGCCTTTGACCCCTGTGTTGGGACATCCAGACTTCCCAGCAAGCTTAACCGATGGCACCTTTCGCACATGGATAAAAAGGGACTGCTTTAGGGTTCTCCATCTACGGGAGGGTCGGGAGTGGGTAGGAGGGGAGACCTTGGCGGCAAGACATTCACTCACCTCCTTGAATCCCTGGCAGACCATGCAGATCTCACACTATCAGAACTCCCTGACCGAAGCTATGGAAGGCATAGGCCCCATTACCCCTTACGAGCGGTCCTGTGTGGGTAGCGGACACTTCAGAAGAGCTTTGTCCTATGCATATTCTCTGCTTCTGGCCCCCCCAGACTCCTACAGACCCCCGTTTGTGGAAGCCTGGGAGAGGGAGCTAAACAGGAGTTTCACGAAGGAGCAGGTGCAGGCCATGCTGCAGGTAGCACACAAGTCGTCTATGTCGTGTCGATATCAAGAGGCCTCTTATAAAGTTCTCTCACGCTGGTACCTGGTGCCGTCCAAGCTGGCGAGAATATTCCCCTCCTCCTCCCCCTTGTGTTGGCGGTGTTCAGGGGCCAGGGGCACGATGTTGCACACCTTCTGGGAATGTGGGGCATTGGCTGGGTTCTGGAGCAACGTCAGGAAAATTACCCTGATTCTGACTGATATAGATCTGGGTGAAGATCCGGCGGGATACCTATTGGGCTTGGCCCCTACTTCCCTCAGGAGGAGGACCAAGTCTTTACTGGCTCCTCTACTGAATACGGCCAGGACTTGTATTCCGTCCTGCTGGAAATCTACGACACCTCCCACGACGGCCATGTGGCTCGCCAGGGTTGCCGATATTAGCAGGATGGAGGAGATGACGGCCTCGCTGAGAGGGAAGGTGGACGAGCATAGAAATCGCTGGCGGGTATGGGAGCAATTCACCTTTTCAGCAGAATACTTGAAATTTTTACAGGAGTAGAGACATGTTCCCAGGCCAGGGAGCGGCCTTCCGTTGGGGTCTTCGACCTCCCCCCTCCCCCTCACCCCTCCCCTTTCCCTCCCCCAGTTCCACCCCCCTGTTGTCTCCATGTTGTCTTGTCTCCCACCCCTTATACGTATCGGTCAGATTACCTGTAACTGACCCTTCTCTCAGTTAATTCATGAATCCCTAATGGATAAAAAAGAAACTAAAACCTTGGAGACGTGGTGTTCGGATTGCACGCTTTATTACATTTTAATGCTTAAGTGAGAGATATGCTTAAATACGGGCACCCCCTGTGCTTTCGTTGGAGGGGTCCGCCAGCAGCCGAGGTCACCATTCATTCACCCTTCTTTTCTACAGTTCCTTATTTCGACCTCTGCCGACATCCGCTGTATGCCGGGTTGTTCTTATTGTCTTATTGGCTTCATAGTTGTTTATTAACTGCTTGGTATACCTGTGTCCATTTATAGTGTTAATTGATGTTTGACTAAGCTGATCGTGCTCTGTAACATGCCATGCCTCTTCAATAAAAAAACTACAATAAAAAAAAAAAAAACTCTGGTTACATGTGTTATTTGGCTAATTTTATAGCAGATCTTAAACTTTTACAGATTTATTTTTATACAACAGCCTAAAAACGCTCAGGCGCTGTATTGAATAAGGTGTAACAACTCCACAGCGCCTCTAAAGCACATCTGAAACATCACATTTAACATTGGCAGAGTGATTACCAATAACGGCAGGTAGCGACTGACGGCTGATCGTGTCGGCCGCTAGCGGGCGCTTATAGCGCCGCTATGCAGACGCTCATCTGTCGCTACCTGCCTAAGTCAGAGTGGCATAGTAGAGAGTAGAGGAGCAGTAGTAGTAGAGCACTAGTCACTGCTGCTTAACGGTTCATACCAAAAAAAGTCTTATCCTCATCAAGATGCCCTTTGCCCTTCTTCCCATAAGCAGCACCTGCAGCACAGCTGTTTCTCAGTCTATCCAAAATGAAATCCTTTCTGTTCTCTATTCCTTTAGATGTACAGTATGTATGTAGCTCTTGACTAGAGATGAGCGAACTTTTGAAAAATTCGATTCGACTGATTCGCCGAATTTTCCGACAAAAATCGTTTCGACCCGAATTTATTCGCGACGAATCGCTATTAAAAATGGCTATTTCTGAGCCTCCTAGAGCCTCAATAGCGTTGTAAACCATTCTACCTTGCTGTAACACGCATAGGATGCGTGCTGGGTTATTGAAATAATACTGTAAATAATTATCACATGCAGATCAGAGGCATCGCTAATAGAATCGCAGAGTGGCACAATTGCAGAGAGTTGAAGTGGCATCACTATGAGGGGCCCCTATAGTGCCTGAAAAACACACCCTGGAGCTGGCAGCAGCAGCCCATAAATTAGCTGAATCACACCCTGGAGTTGCAAGCAGCAGCAGCCGCCCAAACACTGGTTGAAAGAGACACTGGAGTTGGCAGCAGGAGCCCAAGAATTGGACGATTCACACCCTAGAGTTGCAAGCAGCAGCAGGAGCCCAAACATAGCTTGAAAGACACACAGGAGTTGGCAGCAGGAGCCCAAAAATTGGATGAATCACACCCTGGAGTTGCAAGCAGCAGCAGGAGCACAAACATTGCTTTAAAGAGACACTGGAGTTGCCAGCAGGAGCCCAAAAATTGGATGAATCACACCCTGGAGTTGCAAGCAGCAGCAGGAGCCCAAACATTGCTTTAAAGAGACACTGGAGTTGGCAGCAGGAGCCCAAAAATTGGATGAATCACACCCTGGAGTTGCAAGCAGCAGCAGCAGCAGCCCAAACATAGCTTGAAAGAGACACTGGAGTTGGCAGCAGGAGCCCAAAAATTGGATGAATCACACCCTGGAGTTGCAAGCAGCAGCAGCAGCAGCAGCAGGAGCCAAAACATAGCTTGAAAGACACACTGGAGCTGGCTTCAGGAGCCCAAAAAATGGATGAATCACACCCTGGAGTTGCAAGCAGCAGCAGGAGCCCAAACATAGCTTGAAAGAGACACTGGAGTTGGCAGCAGGAGCCCAAAAATTGGATGAATCACACCCTGGAGTTGCAAGCAGCAGCAGCAGCCCAGACATAGCTTGAAATAGACACTGGAGTTGGCAGCAGGAGCCCAAAAATTGGCTGAATCACACCCTGGAGTTGCAAGCAGCAGCAGCCGCCCAAACACTGGTTGAAAGAGACACTGGAGTTGGCTGCAGGAGCCCAAAAATTGGACGATTCACACCCTAGAGTTGCAAGCAGCAGCAGCAGCCCAAACATAGCTTGAAAGACACACTGGAGTTGGCAGCAGGAGCCCAAAATTGGATGAATCACACCCTGGAGTTGCAAGCAGCAGCAGGAGCCCAAATATAGCTTGAAAGACACACTGGAGTTGGTAGCAGGAGCCCAAAAATTGGCTGAATCACACCCTGGAGTTGCAAGGAGCAGTAGCAGCAGGAGCCCCAACATTACTTTAAGAGACACTGGAGTTGGCTTCAGGAGCCCAAAAATTGGATGAATCACACCCTGGAGTTGCAAGCAGCAGCAGGAGCACAAACATTGCTTGAAAGAGACACTGGAGTTGCCAGCAGGAGCCCAAAAATTGGATGAATCACACCCTGGAGTTGCAAGCAGCAGCAGCAGGAGCCCAAACATAGCTTGAAAGAGCGATGGAGTTGGCAGCAGGAGCCCAAAAATTGGATGAATCACACCCTGGAGTTGCAAGCAGCAGCAGCAGGAGCCCAAACATAGCTTGAAAGAGACACTGGAGTTGGCTGCAGGAGCCCAAAAATTGGATGAATCACACCCTGGAGTTGCAAGCAGCAGCAGGAGCCCAAACATTACTTTAAAGAAACACTGGAGTTGGCAGCAGGAGCCCAAAAATTGGATGAATCACACCCTGGAGTTGCAAGCAGCAGCAGGAGCCCAAACATTGCTTTAAAGAGACACTGGAGTTGGCAGCAGGAGCCCAAAAATTGGCTGAATCACACCCTGGAGTTGCAAACAGTAGCAGCAGCAGCAGCCCAAACATAGCTTGAAAGAGACACTGGAGTTGGCAGCAGGAGCCCAAAATTGGATGAATCACAACCTGGAGTTGCAAGCAGCAGTAGCAGCAGGAGCCCAAACATTACTTTAAAGAGACACTGGAGTTGGCTTCAGGAGCCCAAAAATTGGATGAATCACACCCCGAAGTTGCAAGCAGCAGCAGCAGCAGGAGCCCAAACATAGCTTGAAAGACACACTGGAGTTTGCAGCAGGAGCCCAAAATTGGCTGAATCACACCCTGGAGTTGCAAGCAGCAGTAGCAGCAGGAGCCCAAACATTACTTTAAAGAGACACTGGAGTTGGCTTCAGGAGCCCAAAAATTGGATGAATCACACCCTGGAGTTGCAAGCAGCAGCAGCAGCAGGAGCCCAAACATAGCTTGAAAGACACACTGGAGTTGGCAGCAGGAGCCCAAAAATTGGCTGAATCACACCCTGAAGTTGCAAGCAGCAGTAGCAGCAGGAGCCCAAACATTACTTTAAAGAGACACTGGAGTTGGCTTCAGGAGCCCAAAAATTTGATGAATCACACCCTGGAGTTGCAAGCAGCAGCAGCAGGAGCCCAAACATAGCTTGAAAGACACACTGGAGTTGGCAGCAGGAGCCCAAAAATTGGCTGAATCACACCCTGGAGTTGCAAGCAGCAGTAGCAGCAGGAGCCCAAACATTACTTTAAAGAGACACTGGAGTTGGCTTCAGGAGCCCAACAAATTGGATGAATCACACCCTGGAGTTGCAAGCAGCAGCAGGATCCCAAACATAGCTTGAAAGAGACACTGGAGTTGGCAGCAGGAGCCTAAAAATTAGATGAATCACACCCTGGAGTTGCAAGCAGCAGCAGCAGGAGCCCAAACATAGCTTGAAAGAGACACTGGAGTTGGCCTTAGGAGCCCAAAAATTGGATGAATCCCACCCTGGAGTTGCAAGCAGCAGCAGCAGCAGGAGTCCAAACATTGCTTGAAAGAGACACTGGAGTTGGCTGCAGGAGGCCAAAAATTGGATGAATCACACCCTGGAGTTGCAAGCAGCAGCAGGAGCAGCAGCAGCCCAAACATAGCTTGAAAGACACACTGGAGTTGGCAGCAGGAGCCCAAAAATTGGATGAATCACACCCTGGAGTTGCAAGCAGCAGCAGCCCAAACATAGCTTGAAAGACACACTGGAGTTGGCAGCAGGAGCCCCAAAGTTGGATGAATCACATCCTGGAGTTGCAATCAGCAGCAGCAGAGCCCAAACATAGCTTGAAAGAGACACTGGAGTTGGCAGCAGGAGCCCAAAAATTGGATGAATCACTCCCTGCAGTTGCAAGCAGCAGCAGGAGCCCAAACATTACTTGAAAGAGACACTGGAGTTGGCAGCAGGAGCCCAAACATTACTTGAAAGAGACACTGGAGTTGCAAGCAGAAGCAGGAGCCCAAACATAGCTTGAAAGAGACACTGGAGTTGGCAGCAGGAGCCCAAAAATTGGATGAATCACACCCTGGAGTTGCAAGCATCAGCAGCAGGAGCCCAAACATAGCTTGAAAGAGACACTGGAGTTTGCAGCAGGAGCCCAAAAATTGGATAAATCACACCCTGGAGTTGCAAGCAGCAGCAGGAGCCCAAAAATTACTTTAAAGAGACACTGGAGTTGGCAGCAGGAGCCCAAAAATTGGATGAATCACACCCTGGAGTTGCAAGCAGCAGCAGGAGCCCAAACATAGCTTGAAAGAGACACTGGAGTTGGCAGCAGGAGCCCAAAAATTTGATGAATCACACCCTGGAGTTGCAAGCAGCAGCAGCAGCAAGAGCCCAAACATAGCTTGAAAGACACACTGGAGTTGGCTTCAGGAGCCCAAAAATTGGATGAATCACACCCTGGAGTTGCAAGCAGCAGCAGCAGGAGCCCAAACATAGCTTGAAAGAGACACTGGAGTTGGCAGCAGGAGCCCAAAAATTGGATGAATCACACCCTGGAGTTGCAAGCAGCAGCAGCAGCTGCAGGAGCCCAAACATTGCTTTAAAGAGACACTGGAGTTGGCAGCAGCAGCAGCAGGAGCCCAAAAATTAACTGACACACCCTGGAGTTGGCAGCAGCAGCAGGAACCCAGAAATTGGCTGGAAGGCACCCTGAAGTTGGCAGCAGCAGGAGCACAAACATTATCTGGAAGGCACACCCTGGAGTTGGCACCAGCATAAGCAGGAGCCCAAACATTGCTTGAAAGACACCCTGGAGTTGGCAGCAGCAGCAGCAGCAGGAGGCCAAAAATTGGCTGAAAGGCACACCCTGAAGTTGGCATCAGCAGGAGCCCAAAAATTGGCTGGAAGGCACACCCTGAAGTTGGCATCAGCAGCAGCAGGAGCCCAAATATTACTTTAAAGAGACCCTGGGGTTGGCTTCAGGAGCCCAAAAATTGGATGAATCACACCCTGGAGTTGGCAGCAGCAGGAGCCCAAAAATTGGCCTAAAGACATAAATATGTTTTGCACCTTTTGGAAAGTGTAAAACGTGGCACCATACTGAATCTAGTCGCATGCATCAGCCATTGGTGGGTGGAAATCCTGGCTGATCCATCCCTGATTCATTTTGACAAAGGTGAGTCTCTATGGCCCCCGCCGCACTAAACACCCGCTCAGATGGCACGCTACTTGCCGGGCAGGACAGCTTTTCCAGGGCAAATTCTGCTAGTTGCGGCCACAAGCCAAGTTTGGCTGCCCAGAAGTCCAGCGGATCCTCAAGGTGTGTTGGCATGGTCATGTCAAGGTATGACATGACCTGCTGGTTGAGGTCCTGCCCCAGGTCTTCCTGCTGCTCATGAGTAGCCTCACTATGCGGGTGTAGAAAGCTACTCATTAGCGACTGAAGACTGAGGCTGCTGCTGATGGAGCTGCTGCTCCTGCCAACCCCCCCCCAGCAGCCATGGCAGTGGAAGGTGAGCGCAGAGGTCCCCCCGAGTCAGACCTGTGAGAGTATGGACCATGGCGCAGATAGGCATCGGCCAACTGACTACGCAGAATGTCTTTGTAGTAGTTCAGTTTGTCCTCCCTCTCGGCGGGTTTAAAAAATGCCCCCATTTTGTGCCGGAAGCGAGGGTCCAATAAGGTGGACAGCCAGAAGTCATCCCGCCGACAAATGGAAACAATTCTGGGGTCACTACGCAAGCACGTGAGCATGCTTCCTGCCATTTGCGCAAGTGACTCGGAGGGACTACCTGTCTCCATCTCCACTGCATACTGCCACGGTGTGTCCGGGTCCTCTGTCTCGCCTTCCTCAAAACCCTCTAGCTCCTCTGGCTGCTCCTGCTCCTCCTCTCCTGTCTGCTGACTAGATAAACCAGCCATTTCACCAAGCCTAAACTGTACTTCACTGGGCCACTCCTCCTCCTCTTCCTCCTCCTCCTCCAGTTCAGCTCCAACGGGGTTCATGTGGCCGTAAGATGTAGACGCCATGTCTCCATTGCCCTGACCAGCCATGGTTTCCAACATGTGCTGTAGTACATGAAGCAGTGGAATCACGTCGTTCATCCCGTAATCCTGCCGACTGACAAATAAAGTGGCTTCCTCAAAGGGCCTGAGCAAACGGCAGGTGTCACGTATGAGCTGCCACTGGTTGACATTGAAGTTACACAGGGGAGTCCCCCTATCCGCTTGGATCATCAGGAAATTCGTGATGGCTTTTCTCTGTTCATATAATCGGTCCAACATGTGAAGGGTGGAATTCCAACGGGTGGAAACATCGCAAATCAGACTATGTTGGGGGCTACCGTTCTGACGTTGTAGCTCAAGAAGGGTGTGTTTGGCGGTGTATGATTGGCTGAAGTGCATGCAAAGTTTCCTTGAAGTTGTTAGGATGTCTTGCAGATGGGGGGAACACTTCAGAAACCGCTTGACAACCAGATTGAAGACGTGAGCCATGCAGGGGGCATGGGTCAGGCTTCCTTGGCGCAGCGCAGACAAAATGTTCTTCCCATTGTCGGTAACCATGATTCCCATTTTAAGTTTTCTTGGAGTAAGCCATGTTTGGACTTCCTGATGAATTAATTTAAGCAGTTCCTCCCCTGTGTGACTCCGTTCGCCAAGACAAACCATGTGAAGCACAGCGTGATACCTCCGTCCCCTGCACACATGGTAGACTGGAGGGGCACTGAGACTTGAGTCTACAGTGGAGGGTGAGGAGATGGCGGAGGATGAGGAGGCCGAGTCGCATGGTGTCACAGGCCCAATGGGCAGGGAGCGCGGAGGCCGAAGCGGCGTGACCTGTCCAAGTTGCTGCTGCTGCTGCAAAGGGACCATATTCACCCAGTGGGCTGTAAATGACATGTACTGTCCCTGACCGTAGTTACAGCTCCAGACGTCGGCGCTGCCATGCACTTTGCTACACACCGACAGGCTCAAGGACTGGCCCACCTTCTGTTCAACAAAAGTGTGCAGCGCTGGTACTGCCTTCTTGGCAAAGAAATGACGGCTTGGGACTCTCCACCTCGGCTCGGCACAAGCCATCAGTTCTCTGAAAGGTGCAGAATCCACCACCTGAAAAGGGAGCGACTGCAGCACCAGCCACTTGGACAGGAGCACATTCAGCTTCTGCGCCGTAGGATGAATGAGTGCATACTGCTGTCTCTTGGACATGGCTTCGCTGATGGATTGCTGGCGGGATGCATGACTTGGAGGAGGAGGAGCAGGAGCGACAGAGGATGGGTATGACGCACAGCTGCCTTCGGCTGAGGTGCTGGAGCCTTGGCTGGCAGAAATTGGGAGCGGCGTGCCACTTGGGGAGGAAGCAGGCTGGACCACCTCTTCGGAGCCTCGGTTCTCCCAGGCCGCTTTATGGTGACGCATCATATGTTGACGCAGGGCCATGGCCACGCTTCACCTTCTGCCTACATATCTTGCATGTGGCCATGTTACCCTCCTGCGGATGCTTTAGGAAAAACTGCCACACTGCCGAGTAGCTACTTTTCCCACCAACAGGCCGCACTGATTCACTGCTACTGTCGCCAAGGAACCCCTGCTCCACTACCTCCCGATAAGGTAGCCTGCCGCGCAGCAGGTGCTCTACCACGGCCCCGGCCCCGTTTGGCTCCAGGCTTTACAATTGTGCCCCCATGCTGACTGCCAACCATGCTGCTAACACCTTGCTGCCTCAGCTGCTGACTCCGGGGCAACCTGCGCCCCTCTTCTCTTGATGATGACGATGAAGCCCCTTCATCACCCGGCTCCCAAGTGAGATCGGCTTCATCATCATCATCATCACCGAGTTGTGGCTGCACGTCACTGATGTTCTCGGTTTCCTCAACAGTGTCTGGCGCAGGAGATGGAACGCTCGCAACACCCACGATACTGTTCACATCACTATTTGTCTGCCTAGCTAAAGAAGCCACCTCCATTTCTTGGCTGGGCAGTAGCTGCTGACTGTCCTCTATCTGATTGTCCTCCTCACTAAAGAGTGGAGCTGAACCCAAAGCATAGGATACGTCGCTGGGGGAGGGAACGGCGTAGGACAGAGGCAATGGGAGGACAGGGACTGCTTTCGAGCATGCCAACTCAGGGTTGTGTCAGAGGAACCTACCGACCCTAGACTGGGAGTGTCAGATGTAACTTGTCATGATGTTGATGAGCGCGTTAACCAATCTACCACGGCAGATGCGTTACTGGTGGAGACACGACCGCTAGCAGATACTGGCAGTTCAGGTCTCTCACCGTGACTCCTGCTGCCACTCGCTCCTAGTCTGCCGCGACCTCTGCCTACTGAATCTTGGCCTCTGCCACTCCTCTTTGAACATCCTTGCACTTGTCTGCCTGACATTTTTATGCATTTGAAATGCGCAATAGGTACGATAAAAATGTGTTTACTTTAAAAAGAAGAAGCTAAATAAAGTGAGGGACTGCTTCTCTGCACCAGAGACTATGAAAATTGGCAATATGAGATACCCTGCAGCCTAGTGTTTTGGCAGCAGACCAAAAACCAATTCAAAATGCAATACTTTGATTCAGCTGAGGAAGGATCAACAAGCGTATTTAGTATAACAGATAGGCTGCCTAATGCAGGTTTGGGATGCCCTGCGGCCTGGTGTTTTGTTTTTTTTAAAGGCGGACCAAAAACCAATTCAAAATGCAAAACTTTGATTCAGCTGAGGAAGGATCAACAAGCGTATTTAGTATAACAGATAGGCTGCCTAATGCAGGTTTGGGATGCCCTGCGGCCTGGTGTTTTTTTTTGTTAAAGGTAGACCAAAAACCAATTCAAAATGCAATACTTTGATTAAGCTGAGGAAGGATCAACAAGCGTATTTAGTATAACAGATAGGCTCCCTAATGCAGGTTTGGGATGCCCTGCGGCCTGGTGTTTTTTTTGTTAAAGGCAGACCAAAAACCAATTCAAAATGCAATACTTTGATTCAGCTGAGGAAGGATCAAAAAGCGTATTTAGTATAACAGATAGGCTGCCTAATGCAGGTTTGGGATGCCCTGCGGCCTTGTGTTTTTTTTGTTAAAGGCAGACCAAAAACCAATTCAAAATGCAATACTTTGATTCAGCTGAGGAAGGATCAACAAGCGTATTTAGTATCACAGATAGGCTGCCTAATGCAGGTTTGGGATGCCCTGCGACCTGGTGTTTTTTTTTGGTAAAGGCAGACCAAAAACCATATCAAAATGCAATACTTTGATTAAGCTGAGCAAGGATCAACAAGCGTATTTAGTATAACAGATAGGCTGCCTAATGCAGGTTTGGGATGCCCTGCGGCCTGGTGTATTTTTTGCTAAAGGCAGACCAAAAACCAGTTCAAAATGCAATACTTTGATTCAGCTGAGGAAGGATCAACAAACGTATTTAGTATAACAGATAGGCTGCCTAATGCAGGTTTGGGATGCCCTGCGGCCTGGTGTTTTTTTTGTTAAAGGCAGACCAAAAACCAATTCAAAATGCAAAACTTTGATTCAGCTGAGGAAGGATCAATAAGCATATTTAGTATAACAGATAGGCTGCTAAGTGCAGGTTTGGGATGCCCTGCGGCCTGGTGTCTTTTTTTTCCTAAAGGCAGACCAAAAACCAATTCTAAATGCAATACTTTGATTAAGCTGAGGAAGGATCAACAAGCGTATTTAGTATAACAGATAGGCTGCCTAATGCAGGTTTGGGATGCCCTGCGGCCTGGTGTTTTTTTTTGTTAAAGGTAGACCAAAAACCAATTCAAAATGCAATACTTTGATTAAGCTGAGGAAGGATCAACAAGCGTATTTAGTATAACAGATAGGCTCCCTAATGCAGGTTTGGGATGCCCTGCGGCCTGGTGTTTTTTTTGTTAAAGGCAGACCAAAAACCAATTCAAAATGCAATACTTTGATTCAGCTGAGGAAGGATCAACAAGCGTATTTAGTATAACAGATAGGCTGCTTAATGCAGGTTTGGGATGCCCTGCGGCCTGGTGTTTTTTTTGGTAAAGGCAGACCAAAAACCAATTCAAAATGCAATACTTTGATTCAGCTGAGGAAGGATCAACAAGCGTATTTAGTATAACAGATAGGCTGCCTAGTGCAGGTTTGGGATGCCCTGCGGCCTGGTGTTTTTTTGTTAAAGGCAGACCAAAAACCAATTCAAAATGCAATACTTTGATTCAGCTGAGGAAGGATCAACAAGCGTATTTAGTATAACAGATAGGCTGCCTAGTGCAGGTTTGGGATGCCCTGCGGCCTGGTGTTTTTTTTGTTAAAGGCAGACCAAAAACCAATTCAAAATGCAAAACTTTGATTCAGCTGAGGAAGGATCAACAAGCGTATTTAGTATAACAGATAGGCTGCCTAATGCAGGTTTGGGATGCCCTGCGGCCTGGTGTATTTTTTGCTAAAGGCAGACCAAAAACCAATTCAAAATGCAAAACTTTGATTCAGCTGAGGAAGGATCAACAAGCATATTTAGTATAACAGATAGGCTGTCTAGTGCAGGTTTGGGATGCCCTGCGGCCTGGTGATTTTTTGGTTAAAGGCAGACCAAAAACCAATTCAAAATGCAATACTTTGATTCAGCTGAGGAAGGATCAACAAGCGTATTTAGTATAACAGATAGGCTGCCTAATGCAGGTTTGGGATGCCCTGTGGCCTGGTGTTTTTTTTGTTAAAGGCAGACCAAAAACCAATTCAAAATGCAATACTTTGATTCAGCTGAGGAAGGATCAACAAGCGTATTTAGTATAACAGATAGGCTGCCTAGTGCAGGTTTGGGATGCCCTGCGGCCTGGTGTTTTTTTTGTTAAAGGCAGACCAAAACCAATTCAAAATGCAATACTTTGCTTCAGCTGAGGAAGGATCAACAAGCGCATTTAGTATAACAGATAGGCTGCCTAATGCAGGTTTGGGATGCCCTGCGGCCTGGTGTTTTTTTTGTTAAAGGCAGACCAAAAACCAATTCAAAATGCAATACTTTGATTCAGCTGAGGAAGGATCAACAAGCGTATTTAGCATAACAGATAGGCTGCCTAATGCAGGTTTGGGATGCCCTGCGGACTGGTGTTTTTTTTGTTAAAGGCAGACCAAAAACCAATTCAAAATGCAATACTTTGATTCAGCTGAGGAAGGATCAACAAGCGTATTTAGTATAACAGATAGGCTGCCTAATGCAGGCTTGGGATAACCAGGTGGGCTGGTGTTTTTTTGGCTAAAGGCAGACCAAAAAATATTTAAACTAATCCAGTTATATATTTTGATAAATGCTTGTGTGTAACAGATAGGGTTAAATAAGCCACTGCATAGATGGCATGCACAGTGGCAAGGCAGATTTGCAGCACAAAGAACTGAAATTGAATTGAAAACTGATCTGGCTAATGAAAAACAAAAATTTTCACTGTCACTTCTAAGCTGTCCCTGGCTGGATGGTTCCGGTTTTTCCCTATCTTTCCCTGGCTCTGTCTACCTCTCTGTCTGCCTCTCTGACTCTCCCTACCTATCTCTAACTCTCTGTCCCTGTCTCTAACTAGCTGTGCTCTGGCCGCAATGCAAGGCTGAAATGCGCACAAGCAAGATGGCCGCCGCTTTATATAGCACGGTGACGTCACCGGGCTTCCTGGCTGCTGATAGGCTGCATGTGACTTACCCATGATACCTTGCCCCAGGGGGTATGTCTGGACATGTTCATCCACCATTTTAGAATGTCTGTAATTGAAATAAATGGAGTTTAAAGGAAAACTTTGATCGATCGAATCGCGGGGAAATTCGGATTCGTTCAGAATCGAATTTTCAATGAAAATCGGAATGAATCCGGGTTCGTCCGGATCGATTCGCTCATCCCTACTCTTGACCAAAGGAGACAACCCACCGGTTCTGAGCAGTCTTTCCAATCCTCAATAAACTGAATTGCATGTACAATTTTGTTATTTTTGTGTTCTGTCACCGAGTACCTGGAGGGATGCTGTTGGCTCAGTGGTGGTGTTTTTTTCCACATCCATCTGGTGAATCAGCTTGAAAATCCTGCTGACTGAATCCCTTTGACCTCTAGTCTGGGGGGGGGGGGGGGATGGGCGGTGCCCCAGAGGGTTTGGTCTACTTTAAAGTAGACTATGGTGACCCAGGTTTTCATCTTGGACAGAGAGATCACCTGCTACACATGAGTCATAAAAGTAACCATATATAGATCAAAAATATATATGGCATAATATATATATATATATATATATATATATATATAGAGAGAGAGAGAGAGAGAGAGAGAGAGAGAGAGAGAGAGAGATATTCCCTATTTAAACTATTTTAATTTCATTTTTAAATAAAGCACAGAACAGTCCTTACTGTATTTGCATTAGATATTTTAAAGGACAGTCCAATTAGTGGCCATAAAATGGCAGCAAGGAAGCCTGTTCCATGAGCTTCTCCTTCATTTCCTGTAGCAAGCTTTAAATGTAGTTGCAGCAGGCAGTGAGGCTTGCTGTCACTGGAAGCGATGAGGGACAGGAGCGGCCATACAATCACCTTTGTAGAGTGGTCATGCCAAAACCGAAAGGAAAAGAGGGGTAAACTTTGCTGCACTGCTACAGCATCTACAAAACACTGCAGGCCATAGAGAAGACACATATAACGCAAGGTCCTTCCTGTCTTATTATTGCGATTTTTTGGACGTCCCTTTTGGGGCAACTGTATTACAATGTATCAACCACCCTGATGTGGATGCAGAGAGAACACCCCCTTTTTAAGCTTTGTATGAAGTTTTCAGCATTATTCCATTGGAATGCCCAGGGCAGTGGGGGGCTCCTCTTTTGTGCAAACCTAAGTAAATTACAGATTACAATTACAGGTACTTTGTGAGTATGGCAGTATTAGCTTTGGATCAGTTGTGCTAGTTAAAATATTGATTTTTAAAGCCAGCTTTAATATACTCTACTGTTCCCTTAGCCACTCTGGGGTCAATTCAGCACCAATTGCACTTTAAAAAGTGCACTTTAAATGAAGTTCTATGCTTTTCTTGCACCTAGTGCTGATTCGTCCTCTAGGTAGACAATGGAACCAAATCCCAGTTTTTAATCCAAAAACAGCGTGGTGCACCTAATGTTATATTAAAGCAGTGATTCAGCACCAGGTGCAAAAAGTACGCTACTTTTTTGAGTAAAAACTGCAATTCCTTATCATTTTCTACCCAGGGTTCGATTTAGCCCCAGATGTAAAAAGTATAGTTTAGATGAAAAATAAAAAGTGCTGTGGTGCTGAATCCCGAGATAAAAGGGAATGGTACTTTTTTACCACATTTTGCACTTGGTGCACAATTGACCCCTAAGTCTAAACTGAGCACAGATAATTGTTGATATGATGGTAAGCTCCACTGACTTAACTCCAGAGCCGATAATGTAATAGATAATACTTGTCACTTTGCAAAATATTTGGTACATGCTCACAAAGTCTTTAGAAAGTTAGTGATTGGTGAAGGAGACATCTGCTTCACAACACTTCACAGATTAAATAATGGACAAGTGTTAGAGCTTAATTTCTTTCCATATATTTTGTTTTCTCTTATTTTGATTTCCGTCTGGTATTTTTCATAATTTACATTCACAATCGGTTACAGATACTTTTGGCATAATTAGTCTTAAACATGACAGATGGAGTGATAAAGGGAAATGGATGGCCACCAGTCTGTTGGCTTGAGGAGTAAAGAAAAAAGCACATTGATACAGTGATTGGCAGCCAACGGTTATATTGAGTAGAGTCTAAATATTATCTGCCTAATTTGCTTTTTAAGTCTATTTACCGAAAGTGTATCACACCTAACCCTCTTTATATCCTATATCTCTCTTTGACAACAATACAATTTAAGGCATCCAGCTGTACTAGCTTTTATGTTTATTGATTTAGAGGCTGATTCACTACTAGGACCACGTATTGCCAGATGAGCGTCTGTATAGCACCACTTAGAGCGACCGCTAGTAGACGCTGTAAGCGGGTATCGGGCACTGTAAGCTAGTTTAGAGGTCGCTGTAGTAAACTGGCCGGCATTGATGAATGCCACTGTATAACACCAGTACAGCGCAGCAGCGAGCGAGAGGTATCGTCAGCTCAGTGCGACCGGCACTAGGAGCTCAACACCATACTTAAGAAAAAACGAAACACACACAGCGTCGGCGCTCTAAAACTGGGTGCTCTAGCATAGAGCGCCAGACGCTGTGTGATTAAAGTTTGTTTTTGAACACATATATACCAGAAAAAAAGTGAAAACACATGGAATGACATTGTTTTAACATCGTGACAAATACACTTTAGTGCCAGACCTGTAAATACAATTCTGCATAAAAATATAAAAAGTAAAAAAAAATGTGTAAAAGTGTTTGTTTGCAGCCAGGAGACATCACACAATGATTTGACCAAAAAAATTGCCAAACATGTTATTTTACCACAACCAAATGAAAGCCCATTAAAATGTATGGGAGAGTGACACTGAGCGAAAGGTAATATGTGGCGCTCTTGAACCTAGAGCACCAGTGCTATACGCTAAACTGGCTCTGGTAATACATGTGACGCTACATGGCGTGGTTAGAGTCGCTCACCTGCTTCCCTTTTTAAATGTGGTTTCTCATTCAGTGCCCAGCTTTCTCCAGACACTTCCTACTGCTACAAAGCACTACCTGGCGCTATCCTTTCTTAAATAACCCCCTAAGGCTGTGCTCACATCATAACAGACGCAGTTCGGGTGCAGGTTCTAGGTATTTTGGACTTAAATTTTGCTTTCTGTTTTGAGAATAAGGTCTGTGTTTGCATTTGTTTTGCATGCATTTGGTTTTTTGCATGTTTTATTAATTTATGATCTGCCTTTCCCCCTACCAAATATAAGAGGTCCTCCTTGTCCTGCGCAGTGCAGCTTGCCTTCAATGTACAGTGTCTCTCTCTCCAAAGGGACCAGCATCCTTACTGCCTGGCATCCTGCTAGGCACTGAATGCTCGCCCAGCACCCCTATAAGAGCACCGGACCTATGCTGACGGACATAGTGGCTGGTGTCCTGCCATGGCCAGAAACTGGTCATTGGGCATTCCCTGCCCCTTTGTCTGGTGCATTGGCTGCTCACCTGAAGAATATGCAGTTTTAATGCATAAGCATTGCATTCCCACATATTTTATGGGGCTGAGAATGGGCTACATTTTCATATGCTGACAGGACGTGCATGTGCCTGGGTCACACTTGACTGCAGTAGGTGTGAAACGGTCCATAAATGATCTATTTAAGGATTTATTTTGCAGATCCTGTGCATACACATGGAACACAGGAAGACACATAGATCTGATATGGTATGAAATTGCAGGTACTGGATACTCTTTAGAAATACATTCTTTGGTTGCTTGGAGATATTTCAAACAGGGGCACCTTTCATTCAGTCATAAACTAAAAGCATTCCAGATGCCCCCTGTTTTAAAACTAGTCATTGATTCTTTTCTCTATTATCTTTATTAACCTTGAAACAAGCTGACTCTACTTGCTTTCCAACTTACCTATGTGTATCATGTAGCCATGTGCTCTAAAGCCATCCAGGGATTTCCTGTTGATCCGACTGCTGATTCTAACCATGATGCGACCTCTGCTGCCTGGGTATGATGTTGCTGTGTACCTGCTATCAGCCTAGCTCTACATATTGATCTAGGTGCCTCTACACATGGTGCAGCTTCTGGAGTTCCTTCACTGAACCTTCTGGAATATTCCATTCGGAGTCTGTACTGTACTGTACTGATGCAGCATTCTTCATTGTAAGCTCAAAATGAGAGAAAACACACTCACACATCACAGACAACTGTGAGCAAGCTATGAGCTGTTTGTATTTTGATTACATACCCATACAAGTTATCACAGCAGATGTCGGTCTTGTTACAATGTGTTACTAGCAGAGAGTCTGGCTGTTACAATGTGTTACTAGCAGGGAGCTGGCTGGCTTTCACAATGTAAGATGATAACTTTTTTCAGCTTAATAAATTGCACATCAGGAGGAAGAGATGGTGTAACATGAGAAACATGAGACGTTCAGTGCAATCAGTAGAATTGCCTCAGTACATTATATACAAGGAAATTTGCTTAACATAATACAACAGGGATCACTCAGCATAAAGGTAAAGAGTGAACATGAACGGGCAATTTTTACATGAGGGTCAGGCTCATATACTTGTTTATGCTTTGCACAGGAATGTCTATTTGTATTAAAGTGGACCAACACCCAGGATTTTGACTATCCTGGGTTTTGGTCCACTTCGGTGGGGCACCCCGATCGGGGGTGTCCCGCTGTCTGAAACCCCCCAGAAAGCCCCAAAAAACTCACCTCTCCCCGCTCCCACGTGACCGCGCCAGCCAATCACAGCGCTCAGAGCCGCTGTGGTATGCGCGTCCAAGGTCGCCTGGACGCGCATACCAGCTCAGCTGGCTCTGAGCGCTGGAGGCCGCGTCTCGCGCTTCCCTCTAACAGGGAGCGCGCCTGCAGTGGCCATTCACAAACGGCCGGCGCGGGTGCGCGCCCTGCTAGAGGGAAGCGCCGATGGAACGGGGCTGAGGTAAGGTTTGTGGGCCTCCTGGGGGGTTCCTCCCCGCGGGACATCCCGATTTCGGATGCCCCGCAGGGAGGGATCTGATCGGTCCGGGAATCTTATAGATTTCCGGGCCGATCCCCCCTGGGTGTTGGTCCTCTTTAAGACATAAAGTATATTTATGTTGAAATGCTACCAATGACCATGTCACAGATATTTAGTAGCTTGATGACATGTGGGAAACAACTGCTCATATACCTAGGGGTCCTGGTGTGTTGGGTTAGTCTCCTACCAGAAGGCACTAGCTCAAGTCTGTATCACTCCTCAGCCCACTCAAGTCTACATGAATCCCATAGAAAGTGTTCTAATATGTGCTTCCTGTGGTGCCTGTCACCGATAAGTATAAAGAGTTAGAATCTTCTCCCACAACTTTTTAAGTTTTAAGCAGGAATTATTTTGAATATTATCTCTTCATTGGATAAAATAAAGAAGGGCTCATTCATAACAAATGTCCCAAACTTTGTATAAACAGCTCTCTGGCCTAGGAGAGTATGATTAGTGGAGTTTGGTATGAAGTGAAGTAGCTGCATCATCCATGATGAGGCATCTATACTCAGGAAAATGAAACCTTATATATAACACCATTTCTGGGACGGGGAAGGGTGCCATGCTGAAAGAGGGAAGGGGATCCTGCTGTTCCGTCAGCAAATGCCCTGAAAACAGGGACCCCAGTGTACTCCCCGGGAGTGAGTGCAATTCAGTCCCATGTCCTAGGACCATGAGGAGTGAGCCAGCTCCCCTGGGTATAGCAGAACTGGTTTGCCTTCTCTCTGACCCCGCCTGCAGTGACCATCTCTCTATGCCCTGAGTGATGGAGAAAAATGATGTTCACCAAAGGCATTTTGACACCCCAGATGAAACCCACGTAAGCAACACAAAAGTGGGGTGGCCTGCACGCTTTTCCCCAGAAGTTTAGATTTTGTGGGCACAAAAAAAAAACAGTCCTGATTACATTTTCATACACAAAGGCGAATTTGCTACTGGTAAAATAAAAACAAACCCCTTCCGAAACGAGGTTATTCAGTCTACTCCTTTCAGATTAACATAAGGATAACCATCTCCCCTATGAGTTTACACTTTTATTGCACATGATTTACACCAGTGAACAAATCTGCTAATACAGCATAAGCATTTTCTTTTGTCAGTCTTTGTAAATGCTATCACGCTTTTTCTGATTCCCAATCAATAAGGTAATGTCTTTAGCCACTTCAGCACCTGCTCTGGTGAAGTTTGTCTATTTCGTATTCTCAGTTTCTGTCTGTCACGTCTATGCTGTCTGTCAGAACCCTTTACCAGTGTTTATCTCCCAGCAAGCCCCAGCTGCAGCATTATGCTTTACTTTTTCCATTGTAGCTGCGCCCTTGAGCTATAGTATAGTATCTCTGTGCTTGTGTTTTTCCTGTTATGTTAGTATTTTTTCACTGTACATACAACTGTCCGTGGCGAATCGATATCACTGTTAGTGTTCCATCGTTTTCATCTACTTGTATACTGCCTTAAAAAATGTTTGGCATCCCGTTCACCTACGATGGTGCTTATATCTGTCTATCTATTATTCGGATCACAAATCGATGAAATATACCTACTATAGGCATTTCAGATCCAAGGAAACAATAGACAAAATATATAATATGGTAAAGTCCACTTTTGATTTAATGTTTTATGGAAAGTGTATATTATTGCGTGGAGTGAAAGAGGGGGACATGATTTATTAATATTTAATACACATTCATCTCCAGGATTTCTATTATGATTATTAGTAGAAAATGGTGTCAATGGTTAAACCAATAATACCCAGAACCGCGCTAAAGAAAATATACCATAAATAATTTAACACAAAGAAAAATTGCTCAACGTGATAAAGTCCTTATCTCCAAAAAGACCCAGTATAATCAGTAAACAGTGAACACAGAGCACAAGTAATAACAGACTCGAACCCACAATTCCTAACTTGTGGAAATAACAAAAGTAAAAGTCCAAAACATGAAATAATAAAATATCCCACGGTGCATGCACTTCACATGTACATGTGCAAAATAATCCTCCACCAAACGTGCAAACTCTTACCAACTTCACAGCAAATAGAGAGCCTCCAATTAGTGTTGTACAGCGTTGTTGCCACCAATAAAATTCAATGTGGATTGTGTACTAGTCAGGCAATGCTCAAACCATATATAGACTCCCCATCTGTAAAGCGCTTCCAGATGATGTACACACAATAGGCACCACTTCCAAAAGACTTCTGTCTCAGTTGTTGTAGTTATCAGATATAACTCAGATGGTATCAATGCATTAATGTAAAGAACAGAAAAACGAATATAGTGTAATTCTGCAAAACTTCATCACTTTAATAAAAAATCCAGAATTGCACTCACATAGTGAATGAACAAAGTAAGCATTAAAACACAGTGACGATCTCACCGACGCTGGAATCCGACGGTCACCGGCTGCGTCCCAAATAACGGGCAGTGCTGTTCCAAATGTTAAAAAGTTCCAAGTTAAAAAGATCCTGAATCCACCGCTCGCCACCGCCGACGCGTTTCGTCGCCGCAAGGCAACTTTAACTAGGCCTGCCTAGTTAAAGTTGCCTTGCGGCGACGAAACGCGTCGGCGTTTTCCCATGAGTGCAATTCTGGATTTTTTATTAAAGTGATGAAGTTTTTCAGAATTACACTATATTCGTTTTTCTGTTCTTTACATTAATGCATTGATACCATCTGAGTTATATCTGATAACTACAACAACTGAGACAGAAGTCTTTTGGAAGTGGTGCCTATTGTGTGTACATCATCTGGAAGCGCTTTACAGATGGGGAGTCTATATATGGTTTGAGCATTGCCTGACTAGTACACAATCCACATTGAATTTTATTGGTGGCAACAACGCTGTACAACACTAATTGGAGGCTCTCTATTTGCTGTGAAGTTGGTAAGAGTTTGCACGTTTGGTGGAGGATTATTTTGCACATGTACATGTGAAGTGCATGCACCGTGGGATATTTTATTATTTCATGTTTTGGACTTTTACTTTTGTTATTTCCACAAGTTAGGAATTGTGGGTTCGAGTCTGTTATTACTTGTGCTCTGTGTTCACTGTTTACCTATTATGATTATTAGATTATTATAAATAAATTATTAGATTATTATTATAAATGCCGCAAATACCAATAATCATATCAGCCATAACCATCAATCTGATATAAACCAATGATTGCAGAGGCTTTCCTCAGTCATCCAGTAAAGTGTCCTAAGAAGCTATATCCCCTTAAATGCCTTGCACATACAATCTATTGTGTGAATAATTAGCCAACACACAGTAAGATGTATAAACTGGAAACAGGTTAAATTCACTTGCACTGTACTTATCCTTCACTAATTCAATACATTCCCAAAGTTCCCCCAGAAAGAGCTTACAGTCAGTTATTACATTTGAAATGTACAAGTTACAAGTAAAAGTTACAGTTCAATATAAGTTTATCATGAATAGAGACAGCTCACTGGTACTAGAGGTTCTAGCCATAGAAGACAGGTAGAGGTACTTAGCAATAGAAGTTTCCAGGTAGCCCTCAGGTTAAAGTAGACCAAAACCCAGGATTTTGACTATTCTGGATTTTGGTCCTTTCCCCCGGGGCACCCCAATGTGTGAATATCCCCAGATCGCCAAAGCCACCTCTTCCCGGTCCTACGATGCATGCGCAGCTGCTCGTCCAATCAGCACACTGACGTCACGTTGTCTAAGCCTTCGATGTGTGAATATCCCCAGATCGCCAAAGCCACCTCTTCCCGGTTTTACGATGCATGCGCGGCTGCTCGTCCAATCAGCACACTGACGTCACGTTGTCTAAGGCCAGCGGCTCTGAGCATGCTGTTGGCCGCATCCCTCGCTTCTCTCTAACAGGGGGCATGCCCGTGCTGGCTACTCACAAAGGCCTGGCATGGGCACGTGCCCTGCTAGAGAGATAGCGGGGATGCGCCGTTGGACCGGGCAACAAGGTGAGTGTATATGATTTTGGATGCCCCAGGTGGAGGGAAATCTTATAGATTCCCAGGCCAATCGCAGAGAGTTTTGGTCCACTTTAAGCAGTCCCCTTGACTCCAAGACAGGGGCTTCTAAAATACAAGGAACTCTGCTTACTTGGAAGTGACCAGCCATCCCACACAAACACTAGCTAACGCGACTCTAAATGGTCAATAAGTGACGATTCCCACGATATGCATGATATCATCATGGAAGCAAGAATTTCAGGATCCCCATTTGTTTATTGATTAAAGAACACCATACTCTAAACCCCTTCCAGGTTCTAATAAAATGCACAATGTATATAGTCAAGCTTGGTAATACATGAAAGGCAGGTTATCCTTTATAAGACTCTCTCATTAATATAGCCATAACTGTCAAATTTTACAATTTACATCACTCTCCAAAAATGTTACCCAGTCATGAGGTCTGTTAGGGGGGAGGCTAATGTGTAATTAGCGTCTCAGTCTGGTTCCAACCTGATTAGGAATTCAGGGAATCCTTTTCAAAAGGTAATAGCATGGAACTCCGAGAACCCAGAATCTATTAAGGGAGCTTGTTGGCAGTTTATTGTATTCATTGGGCATGGCCTGTTTACTATTAGGATCTCAGATGTGTTTCAGGATGTGAATATATTAGGAAAAATAGTATCCGCTAACCTGAAACTATATTTTCAGTCATAAAACACTTTCCACATGCTTTAAGATTGGAAGACAAATGGCATTTTCAAAATGCTGAGTGTACCTAGCATTTGATTTTTTCATGCTAGAAATTGTATGTTTTAAGGAAGCAGCTTTTTGCAATCTGTTGCCATTAGACACCACGTCTGTACACTTTTGGTTTCTGCTGAGGTGCTGGAGCTCACACACTATTATGCATGCCCAGCAGCATTCTGTATGTACAGGCCTCACTTCTATCTTCATGTAGATCTTGGTGTACAGACTTGGTGTTAGATCTGGGGTTTCTCCTTACCCGAGCCTTGCATCTCCCCTGGTTCACCTGCTGGTGGTTCTCCCTGTATTTCCTGTGTTACTCCTTGCCACCAGCAGGTGTCCCTGCTGGCCATTTTCCAGTCTTCCAGCAGGGTTATCCAGAGTCTGGGGTCATTAGCCAGCACCTGGGCTTAAGGAGGCTCAGCCTTTATTAGCTGACCAGCCCTCTGCTGTCTGAGGAACTTTGATTATCTGTCTTTGATATCTGTCTATTTCTAGACTCTGCAAGGACTTTTGCCTTATGAACTGCCTTTGATGAACTTTGATATCCACTTATTTCTGGACTGTGCAAGGACTTTTGCCTTATGAACTTTATCTGTCTTTGATGAACTTTGATATCAGTCTGTCGAAAGGTTGCTAGTGCTCTTCTTCAATGCTGTCATTGGTTCTGTACTATGTTTTTCATTCTCTGTCTGGTTCGAGGGATCTACAAAAAGGGATAAGTGCAGACTCCAAAGAACAATAAAGACTGCAGAAAGAATAATTGGATCCCTCCCACCCTGGACACGCCCTATTCCAGCACTTACCATCTGGGAGGCGTCTTGCTGTACCAGTGTGTAGGACTTCTAGGTCTAGGAAGGGTTTCTTTCCTTTGGCTGTCTGCATACTCAACAATAGCCAGGCATCATAGGCCCAGGCTCAGGCCGGTATCATTTGCACAGATTTGTATCTGTGTCTGTATCTCTGTTTCTATGTTCCCCTTCCTATGTTACTGTAACTGTAGTTAACTGTTAACTGTTTTTTGCACTGTGTATATGACAAAAAGAATTCCTTGTTCATCTCACGATGTACTTGGCGAACAATAAATTAAATTGAATTGAATTGAATATCCGCCTATTTCTGGACTCTGCAATGACTTTTGCATTATAAACTTTGACAACTGCATCACTCTATGGGGGTTATTTAAGAATGGATAGCGACAGGTAGTGCCTCATAGCGTCAGGCAGCGTCTGGTGAACGCCGGGCACTGTACGCAAAACCACATTTAAGAAAGTGAATCTGGTGACCGCCTCTAATAGCGCCATGTAGCGATGTATTAATCCAGGTGGCTCAGCGTATAGCGCCGGCGCACTAGGTTCCAGAGCGCCATGTAGTACGTCACAATTTTTATGCAGAATTGCATTTACAGGTCTGGCACTAAAGTGTTAATGTCACAGTGTTAAAACAATGTCATTCCATGTGTTTTTGCTTTGTTACTGGTGGATATGTGTTCAAAAACAGACTTTAGTCACGCAGCATCTGGCGCTCTATGCTACAGCTCCCAGATTTACAGCACCAACGCTCTGTGTGTGTGTGTCCTTTTTTGATAAGTATGGTGTGGAGCGCCAGTGCCGGACACACTGAGCTGGCGCTACCTCTCGCTGCAGCGCTATACTGTTGTTACAGCGCCCAACATACATCACATTCATCAATGCTGGCCAGGTTACTAGAGCTTTTGAGATGCTCTATTACAGCGCACGATACCTGCTTACAGCGTCTACTAGCGGTCGCTCTAACCGCCGCTATACAGATGCTCATCTGGCACTACCTGGTGTTAGTAGTGAATTAGCCTCCACGCCTAATTTAAGACATGTGCGACAGTTAGCATACAAGATGTTGTATAAGCTAAGCCTAAATGGTGCTGAATCCTAAGCTACCATAGAACACAAAAGGAGAAAAATTATTGTAGTGTTTTATAATAAAAAATCTTGAAATGAAACACAAAAACATGGAAATAGCTTGTGCAACATGTCAAAAATTCCTATGTATGAGTTTTTCTTCCAGATTTTCACATGAATGACCTCAGCCACTAAAAATAAACGCCCTACAAGGTTTGTCACATTTCATCACAACAGTCTTTTGTAATAACCTTGATGATATTACAGCATTAAGCATCTATAAGATCCACCCCAACCTTAGCTATGGGTTATAAATGAGTAAATATGACGTGCAGCACAAAGAAGTTTGCAGGACAGAGTAGCGCACCTTGGCACAAGTCAACAGGTACACAGACACTGACACAGGCTGGCTATGGGGAGAAATGTACTGCGCCGATGCACTGCAATTTAAGAGCATTTGTGACTTGCATCGCCATACATTGCACACTTAGGGAAACAGCGCCCAAAAAAATGGAGGTGCCAAGGTGGACGCTAATGTCAGCAAAATTACTCTAAATGGCACAGAATTGCCCACTTCATAAATCAGGTTCCATGTGCTAATAGCTAGAGATGAGCGAATCGAATCTGACGAACTCGAATTCGTTACGAATTTCAGGAAAAAAATAACGATTCCGAATGTCGCCGTTTTACTACTACTACCATTTACTACTATCCAGCCCATCTAAAATGGTGGATCCACATGTCAGGACATGTCCCATGGGGCAAGAAATCCTGGGTAGGTGTCACATGCTACCTATCAGCAGCCAGGCTTCCCGATGATGTCACAGCCCTATATAAGCGGTGGCCATTTTGCGGAAGCTCATTCTGAACAAGGAAAGTTTAAAGTGTTTGCATTAGCTTTCAAGCCTATTTAGTGTTAATTCCACACTTGCCTATTTAGCTTTTCCTGGTGTCATTCTTTAAAAAGTGTGCTAGCATAAATATTTGAAGAGTACCTGTCTATTAACATTGTGCATTTTGTAAAGAAAGTCACTTTTTCACTGTAACAGCAGCCAGCCTGTGTCTTTGGACAGCGGGGCATCCCAAATACTAGCATAAATATTTGAAGAGTACCTGTCTATTAACATTGTGCATTTTGTAAAGAAAGTCACTTTTTCACTGTAAAAGCAGCCAGCCTGTGTCTTAGAACAGCGGGGCATCCCAAATACTAGCATAAATATTTGAAGAGTACCTGTCTGCTAACTGGTTGCATTTTGTAAAGAAAGTCACTTTTTCACTGTAAAAGCAGCCAGCCTGTGTCTTTGGATAGCGGGGCATCCCAAATACTAGTATAAATATTTGAAGAGTACCTGTCTATTAACATTGTGCGTTTTGTAAAGAAAGTCACTTTTTCACTGTAAAAGCAGCCAGCCTGTGTCTTTGGACAGCGGGGCATCCCAAATACTAGCATAAATATTTGAAGAGTACCTGTCTATTAACATTGTGCATTTTGTAAAGAAAGTCACTTTTTCACTGTAAAAGCAGCCAGCCTGTGTCTTAGAACAGCGGGCATCCCAAATACTAGCATAAATATTTGAAGAGTACCTGTCTATTAACATTGTGCATTTTGTAAAGAAAGTCCCTTTTTCGCTGTAAAAGCAGCCAGCCTGTGTCTTTGGACAGGGGGGCATCCCAAATACTAGCATAAATATTTAAAGAGTACCTGTCTGCTAACTGGTTGCATTTTGTAAAGAAAGTCACTTTTTCACTGTAAAAGCAGCCAGCCTGTGTCTTTGGACAGGAGGGGTGGGCATCCCAAATACTAGCATAAATATTTGAAGAGTGCCTGTCTATTAACATTGTGCATTTTGTAAAGAAAGTCACTTTTTCACTGTAAAAGCAGCCAGCCTGTGTCTTTGGACAGGGGGGCATCCCAAATACTAGCATAAATATTTGAAGAGTACCTGTCTACTAACCTTTTGCATTTTGTAAAGAAAGTCACGTTGTCAAATTGCCATCAGCCATTGCCTTTCACCGGGGGGCATCCCAAGTATGCTAGCATGTGTCTATTAAGAGTACACACAATGGAGCTGGCAGCAGCAGCATAAGGCCATATAGTGCCTGAAAGGCACACCCTGGAGTTGGCAGCAGCATTAGGAGCCCATATATTGCCTGAAAGAGATACCCTGGAGTTGGCAGCAGCAGCATTGGGAGCCCATATATTGCCTAAAAAGACACACATTGGAGTTGGCAGCAGCAGCAGCAGCATAGGGAGCCCATATATTGCCTGAAAGACACACCCTGGAGTTGGCAGCAGCATAAGGAGCTACCATGCATCAGCTACTACCATGGATCAGCCATTGGTGGGTGGAAATCCTGGGTGATACATGCCTGATTCATCTTCACAAAGGCGAGTCTCTCCACATTTTTCGTGGACAGACGAGTTCTCCTTGGCATGACTATGGCCCCCGCCACACTAAACACCCGCTCAGATGGCACACTACTGGCCGGACAGGACAGATTTCCCAGGGTAAACTCTGCTAGTTGCGGGCACAAGTCAAGTTTGGCTGGCCAGACGTCCAGCGGGTCCTCAAGGTGCGTTGGCATGGTCATGTCAAGGTATGACATGACCTGCTGGTTCAGGCCTGCTCCAGGTCTTCCTGCTGCTCATGATTAGCCTCACTATGCGGGTAAAGAAAGCTACTCATTAGCGACTGAAGACTCAGGCTGCTGCTGATGGAGCTGCTGCTGCTGCTCCTGCCACCCCCCCCCCCCAGCAGCCATGGCAGTGGAAGGTCAGCGCAGAGGTTCCCCCGAGTCAGACCTGCGAGAGTATGGACAATGGCGCAGATAGGCATCGGCCAACTGACTACGTAGAATGTCTCTGTAGTAGGTCAGTTTGTCCTCCCTCTCAATGGGTGTAAAACCATTTTGTGCCGGTAGCGAGGGTCCAATAAGGTGGAGAGCCAGAAGTCATCCCGCTGACACAAATGGAGACAATTGTGCGGTCACTACGCAAGCCTGTGAGCATGCATCGTGCCATTTGTGCAAGTGACTCGGAGGGACTACCTGTCTCCATCTCCACTGCATACTGCCACGGTGTGTCTGGCTCCTGCTCCTCCTCTCCTGTCAGATGACTAGATAAAATGGCCATTTTGTCAAACCTAAACTGTGCTTCGCTGTGCCTCACCCCCTCCTCCGCCTCCTCCACTTCAGCCCCCACAGGCTTCATGTGGCCGTGAAATGTAGGCGCCATGTCTCCAGTGCCCTGACCAGCCATGGTTTCCAACATGTGTTGTAGTACATGAAGCAGTGGAATCACATCGTTCATCCCGTAGTCCTGGCGACTGACTAATAAAGTAGCTTCCTCAAAGGGCCTGAGCAAACGGCAGGTGTCACGTATGAGTTGCCACTGGTTTACATTGAAGTTACACAGGGGAGTCCTCCTATCTGCTTGGATCATCAAGAAATTAGTGATGGCTTTTCTCTGTTCGTATAGTCGGTCCTGCAAATGGAGGATGGAATTCCAACGGGTGGAAACATTGCAAATCTGACTATCTTGGGGGATACAGTTCTGACGCTGTAGCTTAAGAATTGTGTGCTTGGCGGTGTAGGAGTGGCTGAAGTGCATGCAAAGTTTCCTTCCCGTTGTTAGGATGTCTTGCAGATGGGGGGGAAGACTTCAGAAAACGCTTGACAACAAGGTTGAACACGTGTGCCATACAGGGCGCATGGCTCAGGCTTCCTTGTCGCAGCACAGACAAGATGTTCTTCCCATTGTCAGTCACCATGGTTCCCATTTGCAGTTTTCGTGGAGTAAGCCATGATTTCATTTATTGATTTATGATTTTTATCAGTTCCTCCCAAGTGTGACTCGGTGGCTCAAGTCAAACCATGTGAAGAACAACGTGAAACCGCCGTGTCCTGCACACATGGTAGGCTGGAAGGGCACTGAAAAAAAATAAAAATAAATAAAAATACAAAAAAAAAATGGAAAAAAAAAAATACAAAAAAAATCAAAAAATGAAAAAAAATTTGTAAAAAAATTTACTAAATATTTAAACAAAAGACAATGAAATGCAAAGTATTAAAAAAAAAAAGAAAATTAAAAAATATTTTAAAAAATGGAAAAAAATACAAAATTAACCAAAATTGTTATTATGTTATATGTTATTGTTATTATGTTATTTGTTATTATATGTTATTATTATAAATGTGTTCAAATAAGATAAATGTTAACAATTAATATATAATTGACAATTAGCAATGGTGTCACAGAAAAAAGTGCCTAAGTGCAAAAAACATGTGCACATCCATGAAACAAAATAGACAAGTGCACTGTCACAGGCACAACGGCCAAGAGCGTGAAGGCCACAGCGGCGGGACCTGTCCAAGTTGCTGTTGTGGTTGTGCAGAAACTACAATCACCCAGTGGGCCTTAATGGATATGTATTGTCCCTGACCGTAGTTACAGCTCCAGACGTAGGCACTGCCATGCACTTTGGTACACACTGACAGGCTAAAGGACTGGCCCAACTTCTGTTCAACAAAATTGTACAGGGCTGGTACTGCCTTCTTCGCAAAGAAATGACAGCTTGGGACTCTCCACCTTGGCTCGGCACAAGCCATCAGTTCTCTTAAAGGTCCACCACCTCAAAAGTGAGGGACTGCAGCACCAGCAACTTTTACAGGAGCACATTTAGCTTCTGAGCGTTGGATGGGTGGGCACATATTGTTGTCTCTTGGACATGGCTTGGCCAATGGATTGCTGACGAAATGACTGACTAGAATTAAGAGGAGGAGGAGCATCTGGAGCGACAGAGGATGGGTATGACACACAGGAGGAGGTGGAGCCTTGGCTGGGTGGAACAGGGACCGGTGTGCCACTGGGTAATGCAGCAGGCTGGACCGCCACTTTGGAGCCAACTCTCCCAGGCCGCTTTATGGTGACGCTGCAAATGTTGACTCAGGGCTGTGTGGCCAACATTGGGTCCCTGGCTACACTTCGCCTTCTGCCTACACATTTTTCATATAGCCATGTTAACATCCTGCAGATGCTTGATGAAAAACTGCCACATCGCTGAGTAGCTGATTTTCCTACTAACAGTCCGCACTAATTCACTGCTGCTGCCAGCGCCGACGACTCCAGGGACCCATTACCTCCTGGGAAGGTAGCCTGCCGCGCAGCAAGTGGTCTACCCCGAGCACATTTGCCTCCAGACTTTCCCCTTCTGCCACTATGCTGATCGCTAAATCTGTCACTCTCCATCACTCCAAGCCTTTAAAAAGTGCCCTCAAAACTCACTGATGTCCTCAGGTTCCTCAACAGTGTCTGCTTAAGAAGCCAAAACGTCACTCTCCTCATCACTACTTGCCCGTCTAGTGGAAGAAGCGGCGAGTGTCTCCTCCACTTCTTGGCTGTGCAGTAGCTGCTTATTTTTCTCTAGCAGATCGTCCTCATTGAATAGTGGAGCTGAACCCAAAGCATAAGATATAACGGACAGTTGACTGGGGGTGTCAGATGTCACTTGTGATGAACTGGATGATCGTGTTGATGAAGGCAGATGGGTTGCTGGTCGAGACACGACCGCTAGCTCATACCGGGAAATCAGCCCTCCCACTGATACTCCTGCTGCCACTCACTCCTAGTCTGCTGCAACCTCTGCTTGATGAATTCAGGCCTCTGCAACTCCTCTGTGCCCATCCTGGCACTTCTCTGCCTGACATACTTAGTGCGTATATGAGGGGAGGACAAAGCGCTATACTACGCATAAAACAGGATTTGTCGATAACAGCAGCAGGTGTGTAACTATCTATGGCCTATGTCACTAAGTTGTAACTAGGCCCTGAAGACTTTAACAGGAACAAAGTGGTAAAACTCTTAGATGTGCGTATATGATGCTCTGATGAGGGCAGTTCAATGTGCTCCAGTACGCTTGAAAAATGTTTATTTGAGAGACTTTCACTGCGTGAAAATGAATCGGACATGGATCACCCATTTCCACCCACCAATGCCTGATGCATCAGAGTAGATTGATCATGGTGCCAGACCAACACTTCAGAAATATGGATAGTGCAAAACAGATTTAAGGGGCTGCTCTCCAGTTACAGACATTCCTCCGCATCAGACCACAAGTAATTATTGAGGAAATGCTTTACGTTAATCTAAATTTTTATTAATATTCTTGTGCCCAAAATCTGTATATGTTCTCTTCGTGCTGCTGCCAACTCCAGGGTGTGTTTTTCAGGCAATATATGGGCTCTGTATGCTGCTGCTGCCAACTCCAGGGTGTGTCTTTCAGGCAATATATGGGCTCCTAATGCTGCTGCTGCTGCTGCTGCTTACTCCTGGGTGTGTCTTTCAGGCAATATATGGGCTCCTAATGCTGCTGCTGCCAACTCCTGGGTGTGTCTTTCAGGCAATATATGGGCTCCTAATGCTGCTGCTGCCAACTCCTGGGTGTGTCTTTCAGGCAATTTATGGGCTCCTTATGCTGCTGCTGCCAACTCCAATGTGTTTTTCAGGCAATATATGGGCTCCTAATGCTGCTGCCAACTCCAATGTGTTTTCAGACAATATATGGGCTCCTAATGCTGCTGCTGCTGCTGCCAACTCCAGTGTGTCTTTCGGGCAAAATATGAGCTCCTAATGCTGCTGCTGCCAACTCCTGGGTGTGTCTTTCAGGCAATATATGGGCTCCTAATGCTGCTGCTGCTGCCAACTCCTGGGTGTGTCTTTCAGGCAATATATAGGCTCCTAATGCAGCTGCTGACAACTCCTGGGTGTGTCTTTCAGGCAATATATGGGCTCCTTATGCTGCTGCTGCCAACTCCAATGTGTTTTCCAGGCAATATATGGGCTCCTAATGCTGCTGCTGCCAACTCCAGGGTGTGTCTTTCAGGCAATATATGGGCTGCTTATGCTGCTGCCAACTCCACTGTGTTTTTCAGGCAATATATGGGCTCCTAATGCTGCTGCCAACTCCTGGGTGTGCCTTTCAGGCAATATATGGGATACTTATGCTGCTGCTGCCAACTCCAATGTGTTTTTCAGGCAATATATGGGCTGCTTATGCTGCTGCTGCCAACTCCAATGTGTTTTTCAGGCAATATATGAGCTGCTTATGCTGCTGCTGCTGCCAACTCCAGGGCGTGTATTTAAGGCAATATGTGGGCTCCTTATGCTGCTGCCAAATTCAATGTGTTTTTCAGGCAATATATGGGCTCCTTATGCTGCTGCTGCCAGCTCCAATGTGTTTTTCAGGCAATATATGGGCTCCTAATGCTGCTGCCAACTCCAATGGGTTTTTGCAGGCAATATATGGGCTCCTAATGCTGCTGCTGCTGCCAACTCCAGTGTGCGTCTTTCAGGCAATATATGGGCTGCTTATGCTGCTGCTGCCAACTCCAATGTGTTTTTTAGGCAATATATGGGCTGCTTATGCTGCTGCTGCCAACTCCAGGGTATGTCTTTCAGGCAATATATGGGCTCCTAATGCTGCTGCTGCCAACTCCAATGTGTTTTTCTGGCAATATATGCGCTCCTTATGCTGCTGCCAGCTCCAATGTGTTTTTTAGGCAATATATGGGCTGCTTATGCTGCTGCCAACTCCAGGGTGTGTCTTCCAGGCAATATATGGGCTCTTTATGCTGCTGCCAACTCCAGTGTGTTTTTCAGGCAATATATGGGCTCCTAATGCTGCTGCTGCCAACTCCAGGGTGTGTCTTTCAGGCAATATATGGGCTGCTTATGCTGCTGCCAATTTCAATGTGTTTTTCAGGCAATATATGGGCTGCTGCTGCCAACTCCAGTGTGTGTCTTTCAGGCAATATATAGGCTGCTTATGCTGCTGCCAACTGCAATGTGTTTTTCTGGCAATATATGGGCTCCTTATGCTGCTGCTGCTGAAAAGTTAAATAAATGAATGCAGCAGCACCCAGAAATCTGAAAGATGCAGCCACCAGGTCCCTGACCATTGGGTTGGGCCGGAGGACCGAATCCCAGGCACCCACAGGACAGCCACGCTCCAGCCCAGAAACATACTAATATGATAATATAAAACCACTGGGAAACCATTGGCCATGCAACAATACATTATTGGGGGAATTTATTACCTTCTGTTACACAGCCATGTTGCAGATTTCCCAGAGAAGCAGGCTGCAATTGCTCTGCAATTTAAACTACTGAGTAGAAATATACTTCCAGCATAAAATAATTCATGTATTTGCTGTCAGTTAAGTTTTCAGTATACAAAGAAGCATGAAAGAAGCAAACAAGCAGAGGAAGGAGCAGCTATTTCTTCTGCACATACAAAAATTGGCGTGTCCTATACTGTCTGATGCAAGAGGGAAGGAGAATATATGGGCTCCTAATGCTGCTGCTGCCAACTCCAGGGTGTGTCTTTCAGGCAATATATGGGCGCCTTATGCTGCTGCCAACTCCAATGTGTTTTTCAGGCAATATATGGGCTCCTAATGCTGCTGCTGCTGCCAACTCCTGGGTCTGTCTTTCAGGCAATATATGGGCGCCTTATGCTGCTGCCAACTCCAATGTGTTTTTCAGGCAATATATGGGCTCCTTATGCTGCTGCTGCCAGCTCCAATGTGTTTTTCAGGCAATATATGGGCTCCTAATGCTGCTGCCAACTCCAATGTGTTTTTCAGACAATACATGGGCTGCTTATGCTGCCGCTGCTAACTCCAGGGTGTGTCTTTCAGGCAATATATGGGTTGCTTATGCTGCTGCCAACTCCAATGTGTTTTTCAGGCAATATATGGACTCCTTATGCTGCTGCTGCTGCCAACTCCAGAGTGTGTCTTTCAGGCAATATATGGGCTGCTTATGCTGCTGCCCACTCCAATGTGTTTTTCAGGCAATATATGGGCTCCTAATGCTGCTGCCAACTCCAATGTGTTTTTAGGCAATATATGGGCTGCTTATGCTGCTGCCAACTCCAGGGTGTGTCTTTCAGGCAATATATGGGCTCCTTATGCTGCTGCCAACTCCAATGTGTTTTTCAGGCAATATATGGGCTCCTAATGCTGCTGCTGCCAACTCCAGGGTGTGTCTTTCAGGCAATATATGGGCTGCTTATGCTGCTGCCAACTCCACTGTGTTTTTCAGGGTGTGTCTTTCAGGCAATATATGGGTTGCTTATGCTGCTGCCAACTTCAGTGTGTTTTTCAGGCAATATATGGGCTCCTTATGCTGCTGCCAACTCCAATGTGTTTTTCAGGCAATATATGGGCTCCTAATGCTGCTACTGCCATCTCCAGGGTGTGTCTTTCAGACAATATATGGGCTGCTTATGCTACTGCCAACTCCAATGTGTTTTTCAGGCAATATATGGGCTGCTTATGCTGCTGCTGCCAACTCCAGGGTGTGTCTTTCAGGCAACATATGGGCTGCTTATGCTGCTGCCAACTCCAATGTGTGTTTCAGGCAATATATGGGCTCCTTATGCTGCTGCTGCCAACTCCAATGTGTTTTTCAGACAATACATGGGCTGCTTATGTTGCTGCCAACTCCAATGTGTTTTTCTGGCAATATATGGGCCCCTTATGCTGCTGCTGCTGCTGCCAACTCCAATGTGTTTTTCAGGCAATATATGGGCTTCTAATGCTGCTGCCAACGCTTGGGTGTGTGTTTCAGGCAATATATGGGCTCCTTATGCTGCTACTGCCAACGCCAATGTGTTTTTCAGAAAATACATGGGCTGCTTATGCTGCTGCTGCCAACTCCAGGTTGTGTCTTTCAGGCAATATATGGGCTGCTTATGCTGCTGCCAACTCCAATGTGTTTTTCAGGCAATATATGGGCTGCTAATGCTGCTGCTGCCAACTCCAGGGTGTGTCATTCAGGCAATATATGGGCTGCTTATGCTGCTGCCAACTCCAATGTGTTTTTCAGACAATACATGGGCTGCTTATGTTGCTGCAAACTCCAATGTGTTTTTCTGGCAATATATGGGCTCCTTATGCTGCTGCTGCTGCCAACTCCAATGTGTTTTTCTGGCAATATATGGGCTCCTAATGCTGCTGCTGCTGCTGCCAACGCCTGGCTGTGTGTTTCAGGCAATATATGGGCTCCTTATGCTGCTGCTGCGAACGCCAATGTGTTTTTCAGACAATACATGGGCTGCTTATGCTGCTGCTGCCAACTCCAGGGTGTGTCTTTCAGGAAATATATGGGTTGCTTATGCTGCTGCCAACTCCAATGTGTTTTTCAGGCAATATATGGGCTCCTACTACTGCTGCCAACTCCAATGTGTTTTTCAGGCAATATATGGGCTTTTAATGCTGCTGCCAACTCCAATGTGTTTTTTAGGCAAAATATGGGCTGCTTATGCTGCTGCCAACTCCAGGGTGTGTCTTTCAGGCAATATATGGGCTCCTTATGCTGCTGCCAACTCCAATGTGTTTTTCAGGCAATATATGGGCTCCTACTACTGCTGCCAACTCCAATGTGTTTTTCAGGCAATATATGGGCTTTTAATGCTGCTGCCAACTCCAATGTGTTTTTTAGGCAAAATATGGGCTGCTTATGCTGCTGCCAACTCCAGGGTGTGTCTTTCAGGCAATATATGGGCTCCTTATGCTGCTGCCAACTCCAATGTGTTTTTCAGGCAATATATGGGCTCCTAATGCTGCTGCTGCCAACTCCAGGGTGTGTCTTTCAGGCAATATATGGGCTCCTAATGCTGCTGCTGCCAACTCCAGGGTGTGTCTTTCAGGCAATATATGGGCTGCTTATGCTGCTGCCAACTCCAGTGTGTTTTTCAGGGTGTGTCTTTCAGGCAACATATGGGTTGCTTATGCTGCTTCCAACTCCAATGTGTTTTTCAGGCAATATATGGGCTCCTTATGCTGCTGCTGCTGCCAACTCCAGGGTGTGTCTTTCAGGCAATATATGGGCTGCTTATGCTGCTGCCAACTCCAGTGTGTTTTTCAGGGTGTGTCTTTCAGGCAACATATGGGTTGCTTATGCTGCTTCCAACTCCAGTGTGTTTTTCAGGCAATATATGGGCTCCTTATTCTGCTGCTGCTGCCAACTCCAGGGTGTGTCTTTCAGGCAATATATGGGCTGCTTATGCTGCTTCCAACTCCAGTGTGTTTTTCAGGCAATATATGGGCTCCTTATGCTGCTGCTGCTGCTGCCAACTCCAGGGTGTGTCTTTCATGCAATATATGGGCTGCTTATGCTGCTGCCCACTCCAATGTGTTTTTCAGGCAATATATGGGCTCCTACTACTGCTGCCAACTCCAATGTGTTTTTCAGGCAATATATGGGCTCCTAATGCTGCTGCCAACTCCAATGTGTTTTTTAGGCAATATATGGGCTGCTTATGCTGCTGCCAACTCCAGGGTGTGTCTTTCAGGCAATATATGGGCTCCTTATGCTGCTGCCAACTCCAGTGTGTTTTTCAGGCATTATATGGGCTCCTAATGCTGCTGCTGCCAACTCCAGGGTGTGTCTTTCAGGCAATATATGGGCTGCTTATGCTGCTGCCAACTCCAGTGTGTCTTTCAGGCAACATATGGGCTGCTGCTGCTGCTGCCAACTCCAGGGTGTGTCTTTCAGGCAATATATAGTCTGCTTATGCAATTGGCGTGTCCTATACTGCAAAATTGGCGTGTCCTATACTGTCTGATGAAAGAGGGAAGGAGATCCACTTGTCAGTGCAAAAAAAAAGTAATCATGAATAAATAAAATCCAGGGGCTGGGCTGCAGAAGAGGGTCTGGAAAGCAACAATAACTTTATTCAGCAGCATACCAGGACTAAACTTTTTAAGAAGAAAGTTGTGTCATATATATATATATATATATATGTTCAGTGACTGTACCCAGTCCCTCTATTCTGAATGACCACTAATCAATGCTGGACAAGGCACTTAAGGCAGACCTCTAGCCAAAAACATAAAGTTTACCAAATTGAAGTTTTGCTCTAAGCAGCTAAGAACAAACAGCAAGACACACACACGTATGGAGGTAAGAAAGGTAACTAAGGGGGTTATTTAAGAAACGCTAATGCCACGTAGTACCAGGTGAATGCCGGGCGCAGTATGTGAAAACCATATAAACGAAAATTAATCTGGTGAGTGCCTCTAATAGCGTCATGTAGCGTCACATGTATCACTAGCAGGCTGCTCAGTGTAAAGCGCCGGTGCCGTATCTTCAGCAGCGCCATGTAGCACCTGTCACTCAGCAGCGCTCTCCCATACATTTCAATGGTGTTTTTTTGCTTGAGTATAAAGCATTTTAATGAATTATTTTTCTCAATTTTAGGATCAAATCATTGCATGTCCTCTCCTGCCCAGAACCCAAACACTTATATTTTTATATTTAGTTTTTATATATGCAAAATTGTATGTGCAGATCTGCCATTGCAGTGTCATTGTTACAGTTTTAAAACAATATCATTCCATGTGTTTTTGCTCTGGTGCTGGTGTATATGTGTTGAGAAACAGACTTTTTTCATATAGCGTCTGGTGCTTGATGCTAGAGCGCCCAGTTTTAGAGCGTCGGCGCTGGTTTTGTGTTTTTTTTTTCTTAAATATGGTCTTCAGCATTGATCGTCGGACACACTTAACCGGCGCTACCTATTGCTCGCTGCAGTATTGTCCTGTTGTTATATGTGGCATTGCTTTGGGCAGCTATTCTGCAGGGCACCACATATGCATTAATTCACTGAGAGCACTTCTACAGCACCCTCCAGACATCACATTTTTCAATGCTGGACAGGATATTACAGCGTCAATTGTCTGGCCGCTAAGCTAGGATATAGCGCCAGACACCCGCTTGCAGCGTTCTCTTGCGGAAGCTCTAAGCGCCGCTACACAGATGTTCACATGGCAATACGTGGCACTAGTCTTAAATCAGCCTCAGTGAAACTATAGGCCCCAGCTTTGTGCAGCAGATTTGCCGGTGAAAGTGCTGTTGCGAAGGCTAAGTTGTCGCATGAACAAAAATGACCATGGAACATTAATGCTTTAAATCACAAAAGAAAAGCAGAAAAATATCTGCTTTTGGAGACTGAGAGTAACACAATTCCACAATTCTGAATAAACATATCGACAACTACTGAATTTCGATTCTCCTGTAACCTCAAACCTGCAGCAAAATAGTAAATACAGTAACATATAGATTGGAATACATTTACATACAAATCATGATTGTTGGACACTGTAACACACATTCACAATTATGTTGTGTGTGGTCAAATGTCATACAAAGACACGAAGATCAACAATCATTTTACTCAGGGCACAAGGGCAACTATTGACCTGATAAAGTGCATAACAACTATGACATTTGCTGTGTTAGCATGACATCTCCATTTACTATAGGGTGCAGGAACCTTTGCTTCACACATATTTCTGAGAGAGAGATGCTGAGCTTTGACTTGTAATGCGTTCCTTTGCGTGTGAGTCTCTTGGTGGCTCAGTCAAAGATCCTAGTTTTTATTAAGCACTTCTGCCAGACAATGGCATTTCAGTGCAAATTAGAGTAGACCAAATATGATTTATATAACAGGTTGTTGCACTGCTAATGTTTTGGTAAATGAGTTTCTTGTAGTGCAGCAACATGCACAAGTGTGAAAAATACTTCATTTTTACTACTCTGATTTGCACCAATGTGGCACTGTCTGGCAGAAGTGCTTGATAAATCAGAGCCTAAATATAGCAAAACCTTAATTGATTACAAAGGCAACTGCCATGTTATTTCATGCTAGGGAGATCTTGTGCCTCCCTTTTTCTTCCCCCTTACAGGCAGTGTGCAGCATTTCCCACTAAAGGAAGTAAGCGTCATCCCTCACTACAGACAGTAAGCGGCATCCCTCATTACAGGAAGTAAGTGGCATCTCCCACTATAGGCAGTGTGTGGCATTTCCCACTACAGGCAGTGTGTGGCATCCCTCATTACAGGCAGCGTGTGGCATCCCTCATTACAGACAGTGAGCGGCATCCCTCATTACAGGCAGTAAGCGGCATCCCTCATTACAGGCAGGAAGTGGCATCCCAAATTACAGGCAGTGCGGCATCCAGCATTACAGGCAGTATGGCACCCCCGATTACATGCAGTGAGCGGCAACCCTCCAATCGCGTGTGTGAGAAGGGAGTACAATGAACTTCCAGTGGGCAGGATGCAGATAAACTTACACTTGCTGCCAGTCCTGCAATGTCCAGCACTCCCCACACAAATACACAAAATACACAAAATACCATAAAGGCGCTGATCACGGTCTTTTGCGAGTGGGCATGGCCTATAATTGGGCAGTGTCCATTCACAGATTCTGTCCATAAGCAGGCCATGCCCATCCGCACAAAGTCCACGCCGACCCACCGAAGCTAAGAGCACGATCAGTAATGGGAGCCTGTAAATTATGGTGTTTCGTGAGTGTCTGCACATGTGTCACCCGGACATCCAAGCGATGTGGTAGCATCCTAAACTAGTGACGCAACCTCAGAACTCTCCAGTCCCCACCTTGATTGACGACTGTTCTGCCCAATCATTTGTACGAATAGTATAGCTCCATTTAAACAAGCACACTCACCACTTACAGACAACAGCACCTCAGCACTTATGGGGCCCTACTGCCGGTCAAGACTGACCAGCTCAGCTACACATATTAACACATAAGGTATACTTATTAGTAACCTCAAAAAGCAATGAAGCTCTTTACCTGTACTTTTTTAACCAGTGATAAATACACAATTCTGCTTCAGAGCTTCAAACAGTCGCAAGCACATCCTTGCTTTTGCATTCTCTTTACTTACCCTCCGTTTTCTTTCCTCCTGTTCCCTGAAGAAGTTGTGTGTCCCCACTACCTGGTCTAAGAAAAAAAAAGGGGCCCTACGCATATCAGCTCATTTTTCACGCTCATAAGCCCTCAGACGATTAGTCATGACCCTCCATTCCACCACCAACTATACTACAGATATGTGGTTTACCGCATCATACATGGCACTTACCCCATTACTCTTTAGCAGGTAATATTTGAAACTCCAACCTTGCTACATACTGAGGGTTTTTTCACCTCTTTCTGCTTGCTACATCCTGAAGGAACTGAGGCTAACTTTAATAAGCCCAACAAGGTATTACACTGCAGTAATTCTACACATACCCCTTTGGGTATAATTCCTTTCTGTAGAATCAGACGAATCACACAGTTCTGTTACTCAAATAGGTACAACTACTTATCGCAGGATTATATTTTACCCAACCTTGGCAACAGGTATGTGCCCCAGGCTTATATGGCTCTAGAGAGTACCCATACCAAGAATACTTGTGGCAAAAAGAACCAGCTCAAGTTAAAATATATATTTTTATTCCTAGTATGAAATATTACAGATACGAGTCTGAGAGCGGAATACAGGTTATAAGTAATCAATTACAAACAGAAGTAGTCAGATTTACTGTAGCCAGATGGATGATGTGTAGTGATGCAGGACACCCCAAGGAGTCTTGGATCAGCCTGCAGTTCCTGGTCCTACCAGCACTTTACCGTGGCCTACCCCTAAATAGAGACTCTGGACCCAATGTCAGGACTGCTTTTATGCTCTTACTCCCCCCCCCCCCCAATCTGGGACTCTCCCATCCCTCCTATCTCACACCCAGAAAACTGATAGAACAATTTTTGGATCATAACTTTTGCTGGAAAGGTCCCAAGCCCTGGTTCTGAGATTAAATGACTCAGCCAGCAACTGGAAACCTTTTAGATCTAAGATTGAGGAGTTAGGCTGGATCAGATCCTGGGATCTCCATAATTCCTGGTATATATTAGTTACAAAGATGGGACAAATGTGTAGATGCAGCTGGATCTCCCAGTTCTGATTCTATATTTGTGATTCTATAGCGAACGGCTGCCCAGTTATTCCTTGTTCCATGTTGGAGCTTCCTTGTCTGGGTCGTTCAGTTCAAGTATGTGGAAAGGGAAGAAGCTCTCTGCATGGGGTCATTCATGGCTGAGACTTCAGGCTTCAGTTCAGGCCAGGGGTGTGAGCTGCAGCATGGATTGTCTTTGCAGCTGGCCCCCTCCCAGGATGCGATGCATGCTCAGTTTCCTGGAAGCAGGATTTTCAGGGAGGTTTGTCACCTATCTGTGCTGGCAGATGGCATTACTGTAGAAGGCTGTCGAAAGGGTGACATTTGCCAGGAAAATGGGATTTAAATAATAAATAATAATAATTATTATTATTATTAAATAATAATGTCATATTTCCCATGTTCCTCACACCATCTATGCACAAAAGAAAAAATAAATAAATTGGTGCACTTTAGAGGAATTAAAATTTGTTTAGAATTTAGGTTCCTTTTAAATTGGGAGATTTATCTTGCACTCCAAAATACATTTTTTGTATTTTGTTCTTTGTTATAAAATACACACATTTACTAAATAATACATTATATTTTTAAAAATTATGTGATTTTTAAAGTTGTTTTAGTAAAGTTATTAGTAAAGGTATTGTCCATGCTAAGTGTAAAGACAAATTGTTTGTAGTGCGCAAGTGCACGGTGACGCCGCTGAATACGCTCTGAGTGTCTCTTCTGATCTGACTGTCAGAGTTACCTGACCGTGCACAGCTGCCCACACATCAGATGAAGCAAGACTTCATTTGAATACAGAAGCGAATCTGCCTGAGATCCTTAGCGCTATTCAAAGATTGAAGGCCAATATGCAACCAGGTGAAGAAGGTTTTCCTGCCACATTTTAGAAGAATTTTTTCCATGTTCTCTCCCCAAACTTGCTGTCCTCTTTTTAACGCGCTCATTTATGGATAAAACTGGGGCCCCGATACCCTGCTTTGCCGAAGATACTATGTTACCTAAGCCTAAAACAGACACTGGTATGTGGTCTAATTTTCGGACCATCTCTTTATTGAACATTGACGTTATGGTCCTGGCCAAGGTTTTGGCCTTCCGCCTTTATAGGCATATTAGCACACCGATGGCAAGGGAACAGATTGGTTTCATAACGGAAACCAGGGGATATTATCCGGAAAATGATCAACCTCGTACACATTGCTAAAAAGGGAAGGAAAAAGGCTATACTTCTGGCCATAGATGTACGCAAAGCCTTTGACATTCTGGATTGAGATTATCTTTTCTTGGTGCCCCTGCATTGGGGGTGGGTGAAAACTTTATTATAGTAGAACCTCAGTGTATAATGCCCCCACCTCCCTGCCACCCTATCCTGGCACTGAGACAGGATGGGGGTTACAAAATTAAAAACTCTCACCTGATCCTCGGACCACCGCTGCTCCTACAGTGCTCTGGATCCTGGCTGCTGCCATCTTTTACCGGGATGGCACAGAACCGCATCCCCCATTTCCGTACACGCTCCCACCCATTCAAGTGAATGAACGGTGGGAGCGCACGGACCCAGAAGGTACAGCTCTGTATCTTTTTCAGCAGGATAGCAGCCATGAAGATGACATGGCTCCCCAAACTGATGTACCTGTTCAGGGCCCTTCCGGTTGCTATTCCATCTCATATCCTTTGCTCTTTATATAAGAAATTGTCTGGCTTTATCTGGGCAGGCAAACATCCCAGGGTATCTCAAGAGATTATGTTTGTGCCTAAAGCCCAGGGAGGCCTGGTAGTCCCTGAATTAAGCCTATATTATCGGGACTGTCAGGTTGCGCGGCTGACCAGACTACATGTTGATGACCCCAGACTGCTCTGGGTGGATTTAGAGAAGTATAGCAGTGCCTCTATCAGAATATCCAATGTTCAATGGCTAAGCCCTAAAGTATTATTCAGATGGTACCTGGTGCAGGCTAGAGTTCTTCCTCCTCATATCCGCCTCAGTGCCTCCGAGGTTGTCCCAACCTTGGCACTCAGGTTCATATCTGGTGGGAAAGCACGCAGATGGTCTTGACGCAGCAGTGGCCCTTGGAAGCCATATGCCATATGTTATTTGGCTTAGCCAGGGCATTGCAGCTTCATCTACATCCTTAACAGACGATAAGCCTTTAACTTTCCGTTGCTGTAAATGATGTAGAGAAAATGCTGTACTTTTCCTATGAGCAAAAATGCTTGACCTATGTATATGTTTAACAATAAAAACTATTGAAAGAGAAAATCAAATTGCTGTTTTCTTACTTGCAGTGTCAAGGATTTGCTGTTCAATAAAGCTTTTGCTATTCAGATTCAGCTGCTTTTCTGTAGCCCAGCCCTGGAATTTGATTTATTTATGACCACCTTTTTATTAGCATTGAGAGATCTATTGCCACCCTCTTGCATCTGACACACCATACCATGTACACAGGTGGGGATGACCTACTGTTGCTTGTCTGCATGTCTGCTTCTTTGTATAAGTTCACTTTCAGTGCTAAAAAAAGGTAGTTATAAATAAATAAAAGCCAGGGGCAGAGATACAGAAAAGGCACTGGATCTTAGCAACAACAGTTTTATTTACCAGCTCACCAGGATGAATCCTCTGCATGGCAGGTATGCAAACAATGATTTGGTTTTACACTTAGCTTACACAATCACTTTAATAAAAATGTTTACCTTTTTCCAATGGCTATATAGGAACTCTAAAGTTGCTGTACATTGCAATAAAGGCAATAAAGGTACATTCACCCCAATATTGCCAAAATTGTGTTCAGAGCATATTAAATCATAATAATTTTTTTGTTAAATCAAATTTATCTTTATCATAATCTGAACAGCAACCATTATTCTAGCAAGAATTTAAATAAATTTGGTTAAAAAAAGGGAAAATGTCTAAAGGAGTTCAGTATAAGGACAGATTTTTCTGCGTTCTACAACATTAGTTTTGACATGTCTGTGACACTATCCTGGCAATGCTGCCACTGCTGCTAATTAACAATTCTCTCAATTTCAGTTCCTGTGGGAAATTCTCCTTTCAAATAAAACTAGGACCAAATGAACTTAGAGAATTGCTTGAGAGAATTTTCAGCTCATCAATGACACAAAGAGCCATGGGAGGAAAATTGAACTTTGAGAAATATTGTATATGAAAGGACCCTTGATAAAATAGAAGCCGATTAAACAGTGATGCCAAAAATAAAGCCTGGACTCTTTTATGGTTTTTCTTTTTTCGGAATACATTTACTGTTTGTACTTAAATAATGATGGATAACATTGTAAGCAATAATGTGAAAACAATATGATGTCTTTTTAGATATAGGGTTTAGGTTTATACTTGATGCTTTGTCATGAACAGTTTCAGGGATTCCCAGGGATGAAGCATCATGGCTTAGTGACCAATAATTTAAACTGGATTTTTGAGAGGCAGAAGGCAGCACTGTGGGATAAACAGTGGTAACCCAAATCTAATTACAAGGGCAGGGTGCGGGAATGGGGAGGATTACCCAGGGTGTAGCTGACAAGCAGTTTACAAAATCCAGAGATTATAGTATCTGTGATACAAAGTCCAATTTGCTGTATATTGATTGCTGGTCTAAAGATCAGGGTACAGCCAGGGTAAAGCCACATACAGCTTAATCACATCTGGGTTGACTGCTGACCAGCTTATAAAGGCTCAGATTCTTCAAGGTCAGATGCTGGCTAACTGTCCCATAGTACCAATCTGTGCAGAGACACCTGCTGGTGGCCAGGGATAGCACAACAGGGATCCTGGGAAGCAGAGCCACCAGCAGACATTACCACATTACTCCCCTGGTTCAAAGAGAATATGCAGGACACTCCCAAAAAGACAACTGGAGATCCCCAACAATACACACCAAACCTGGTATGGGATAGGATGGATCAGGCATGGGTCAGAGGCTATGGGTAATCTCCAGGTCTGGGTTCCACATTCTTCACAGAACCTCACCACCACAGTCGGCTCCAAAGACAGGTGTGGCAGGCAGTGCCCCAGGCAGTGGAAAAGTAGGCATTAGCCCCAGGTAAGCATGAAGCCGGAAGTGGCTGGGTCAGGTGCAAGTCTAGCAGAGATCCTACCATCCAGGAAACAAAAACTTTCCACACAAGCCAGCTACTCAGCAACTAAAGTTCTGGGTACAGGGAGAGTCCAAATGTTCTGAGGATCAGTTGCCAGCCACAGGCAGCTCAGGATGCCAATGGTGTTTGGTTAACTGTTTCAGTGAACTATGATTTGCAGAAAAATCTGCTGGTGACCAGGTATTACACACCACAAAATCCAGAAATCACAGCAGGTAAACCAGGGGAGCTTCACGTTTCCATTTTGTGGCAAATTCCTGGACATCACACAGCAGGTACTTTGAGAAACACAAGTGCATCATTTAAGAAGACTTTAGGTCCTACTAACTGTTGGAGATACAACAGACTTAGCTTAGTATGTGACTGCATCTATATTGCTGGGTTAATGCATTTTACATTTTTGACAGTAGATGGCGTTGTTACATATATCTATGTGTAGTCTATCTATGCATTTGTCTGCTGTGTTGTGTTTGCTGTACATTAAGCTGCTCTTTATTACTTTTTTTTCCTGTCTATGTTATCCACCTTGTTAGGGTAACCTTTTCCTACTGTACTCATGTTTCCAGTTACACCACAAATGTCTATCTGGGTTTGACTCTCCTACACCCAGCACTCACTCACTTTACATGTTTAAAAGAATATCAGCTGATGTTTTGTGTGTACTGTACTCTTACAAGTTGTATCTAATAAAAAATACCTGAACATTATAAATTTGCTTGAATTTCATCAGCACACAGATCTGTAAGTCAAAGCAGACTGGAGGTCCACTCACCTTCATTTTGGAATGCCCTGCAGTACATCCCATCTTTATAAGCTGCTGGCAGTTACATGAATGGTGAAGGACAGTAAAGGTAGAGAACATTGCAAGCTGTATGGAGGCAGAACTATAAGGCAACAAGCTTTACAAAGGTGGGGAGCTGGTACTGTGACTCATAACTCCCAGAATGTCTGTAAGACATATGGATTACCTCACACTACGTACTATTTTGAGTACTCAAATTTTAAGTGCGTGGCACCGCCGAGTAAAAAAGATTTTTGTTAACTATGACTCTGTTCATTGACTAGACTAGACAATCCATTGGTGGCCTATATGACATAGGCAAATACATCTTAGTTTAGGATACAAGGTGGAAAATCAACATTTTTGATTATTTTTTATGGTTTGTTATATAGCCTTAATTCCTTTTGTAATTGGTCCTCAGGCATGGAAGATTTATTGAACAGAAAAAGAGTCATCATCATATGATCTAAATGAAAGTAATACTTAATGTTAAACTATAACTAAGCTTGAAAGTTGTAATATGTTCTTTTAATTGATGTATTCTTCCAATATTAAAATATGCTAAACATATAAAAATTCACATGCGTGATTCATACATATGTTTGCAGAAATAAGGTCCACAATGGCTACTACTTCTTTACTGAACCTCACACTGGTATTGCCACCTGGTATTCCCTGTCTCCAGGCTTACCAGCACTTACCTTTTCCATTTTTTAGTGACCAGGTGATACCCACCCATTGTTTGGCAGTGTTCCCCCATTTGGCATAGCAGGGCAGCAGCATGCAGTGGGTCATCCCAAAGTACCAAGAAAGTTTGTGTAATTCTGGTGCCTGGCCATCTGAGCGGTGCCTTTCCTTGTCTTAAAAGGGGAAACACATTCTCTATGGCAGCAATGTAAGATGGAGGGTGGTTGCATTGCATAGGTGCACTAATGACATCACCAGCCACTCAGAAGAGCGGTAATTGCTAAAGGAGGTGGGGATTCTGGTTTAAACAAGTGGCAGGGAGTAGAATGAAGCTAAGAAACTTCGATTTAAGAGAAAGGTAAAGTCTTTACTACTTCCCCCTAAAGGAAAATGGTGTAAGCCCACCTCCTGCCAAAGGGTTGGGATATTCATGTTGCAGGGCTATGTGGAAATCTGAAATATAAATTGTAGGAAATAAGCACGGCTACGTAGGTTGTGTTGTGTTGTTCTGGCACAACTCTTTATCATAGAGCAGCCACCAGACTTTAAAATAGGATGCTGACATTATAGTAGTTAAAAATGGTGCTTCCATCACAAGCTATAACACAGGGTTCATGGAAAGGAGTTTGGAGAAGCAGTTGGACCTTTACTCATCGCAAAATAAAGTAAACATATACCCTGCACATGTAATGGGGGAGTATTATGGCTGAGGTGCAAATTATATTTAATGGGGTAGATATTTTACTGCATTTTAGAAGTTACAAAACAACAGCAGTCTATGAGAAAATCTAAACCTATTTACAATGGCCTCTCAAAATATATGCATAGGCTGCTGTAATTCTAAAATCAAAATCTCCACATGTGATGGGACTGTTCTACAAGCTGAGGTGCAATTTTTGAGATTGCCGATCGGCTGATCTCGAGAATGCCGGCTGACATGACCCAGCATGCTGGCCATATATTCCAGCTGCGCTGTAGTCTGATGAGTGCTCCCTCCCTACACAGAGGCACCTTGGCCTCCGGTGGTGCAGTTTCAGCATACTTCTGCAGATGTGTACCAAACAAGACCTCTGTTTATAACCAGATTTTTAAGGCGAATTATAGAATTGGTTGCTGGCTAACAGGATTGAATGCTGTGGCCCTTCTAAAATGTTTCTATTCTAATTACCTTGCTCACCTGCACCTCCCAGGTTAGCTATGAGCAGCTGCTCCCCCCCCCCCGCTTTACATCTTTTGATTTTGTGCAAGCACACGGGGTGGGGAGTCTTGAGCAGTATGGGAGAGGCTTTGATCTCCCCACCCCCCTGTGCTGCAGTCGTGGTTATAGGATGACCTCAGGAAAGCTGCTCCCTAATTATCCATAGCATTTTATGTTAGGGTGCTCTCATAGATTAGAATGCACTTACACAGAGGCGCTGTGGTGTTTGGTGTTGCATCTTGGACATATGTCTGCAGATGTGTGCCAACTGAGACCTCTGTTTTTAACCAGATTTTACAGACAGATATAGAATTGGTAGCTGGCTAACAGGGTTGAGTGCTGTGGCCTCTTGCCCTACTCACGTGCAACTCCCAGGTTAGTTATAAATTGGTCCGAGTGGCTGCCACCACTTATTTTTATCGAGGGAGCATACCATGTGAAGACTGCCCTGTGGGGCATTTCAGATGGGGCCATTGGGTCTTTTAGACTCCAGGATTCAAATGTGGGATGCTTTGTTCAGTAGCCCATTAACGGATAAAACAAAGTGCTTTTTTGCTCCTTTATTTTCTATTTCTGTATATCACAAATATAATTCATTGTCATAGTAAAAATATTATAACTGGCATATTATATTAAAACAATAATAAAGAACAAAGAAAGTATATATTGAAGATATTGTTTGTTTATCTTATTGTTCTTTATGTTCTGGTAAATCCTTGGTGTGTGACTACCACTCTGCATAACATTTTCTATGCAAATCCCTGTTGTTTTCTGTAACTAAAAAGCCGTGCACCATGAGACCACTGGTGACCAAAGGCCAGAAATGATTCTCTTCATTGAACAATGACTGCAGTACTAGTTTCACTTGACAGGCACCAGCTGAGGCACGCACACTATGGGGGAAATATGGATGCCAGGGCTGGCATTTTTACAGGTTCATGTCAAGCAGCCACATTGGCCATTAACCAGTCGTTCTGAATGTTTACATTTTTTCTGAAGGTTGTCTTTTGCAAAGCCTTCTTGCAGACTGATAAACAAAAAGCAACACTGAAAAAAACTAACCATGGCCATGGACCTCTTACTAGTACAAATAATGTTAAGTGTACATTTAATATAATATAGTTAAATATACATTTAAAAAAGAACTCACCTCTCAGCATCTTCCTCCTCCTGTCCCCTTGAAACCCGCCTCCATCTCCCTCCCATCCAGTGATGTCTTAAGTCAAATGGGGGGATTCTACAGAGGCTACTCCTCTGTGGTATAAAAACTTCAGAGTCCAGCGACCTTACATTACCTTGGTGAGACACTAAGGAAGGTGAAGGAGGGACCTGGTTTCCCCTTCACTACAGATGCCAGCACTCCTCCCACATCAGCAGACCAGTGCATGCTGGGACATAAGGGAGCCCCCAATCCGGTGGACTTGTAGAGCGGACGCCACCCTATGGGGGACAGGAAGATTGTATATTGTTTAAATTCCTGCCCTGAGTTTTTGATGGCAAGAAGGGAAAACTAATTGACTTTTCATTGTTATGAAATATTATGGTTAGCAACGTTTCTGGTTTGGGGTTATTATTAAATCCATCACAGATTCTGCCCATCTGGGAAATTGTCTTTTTTTTTTTTTTATAACCTTTGTGGAGACCTTGTGTAGCAGCCATTATACCCTTCAACACAGGTCTAAGGTCTTTCTGGGGTGCTGGAAACATCCCTGAACAAAGACAAAGCCTCCAGGGACACCCCTGGAAGAACACCAGTCTCACACTAATTGGCACTGGGCTTTTCTGCACACTCCCTTAACTTTAAACATGTGGGGGTATAAGCAACTCACGCACCACATGCCAGCAGGTGGCTTGTTGGGCTCTGTATCTTTTGAACTGGCTTAGGGGGTTCATTTTGTCTTCGGGACAAGCTTGTTCACCATTTACATTGGAAATAAATAATTATACTTTTCTCCATTTCATCACAATGTCCAAGGCACCTGTTTCCATTCTCTGAGACAGAAATGATCTGCCAGGCATTGCCTTTGTGAGCTTCATCTCTACAGGGCACCAGGTATGGTACATGCCCAAGCACCTGACTCACTGATGTTTTGCTCTTGTTACCCCATTTGGGAGATGTATCCAGACTTGCTGTAAGGTATAAGGAACATTTTTAAATCCATAGGTGCAGCATAACACATTTATGATTTACAGTATGTGCCAAACTTCTAGTTTGATCACCTCAGACATGGCATGAAACTGAAATTACAAAATTACATTGGCTCCAACCCTTATACAAAGGGGCTGATGTGCGCCCACTTTGTAGCGTGGTCATGAAGGTATGGAATGGAAATGAGCTGGCACCTCTGGAAATGGGGGAAAGGCACATGAAACAAGTAACAGATAGCCTGAACTGTCCTTTCAATCCCCAAAAACAAAGCTATATTTCAATGTTCAATGAAAGGTGTACACGATAATCAATGCATTGTAAACAAAAAATAAAAACCTTTTGTAATTTTGAACACTTCATTTTTTTAAAATACTCCATATTAAAAGAAAAAATACTTTAGGCCAATCAGTCGTCTCACTATCTTCCAAAACAGAACATACAAAAGTGCAGAACACGAACATTAAATGGCATACTTCACCAAATGTAATCAGCCCTATTAAAATAATCTAGAAGACTACTTTTCCTATCCCATTGTCACAGGCACTGTGCGATTCCTTGAAATTTCAATGGCATTATCAGAGCTCTTGAAAATCTATTTTCTTCAAAACAATTGAGAATCTCTGGAGACTTAACAGTTTTCAAATGCAATTGTCGTGTCTCAATTTGCATGAGCTCCTGCAATTGTCTCTTCTTTAGTCTGAAAATAGTTTTTTTTAAATAGCATTGCTTATTAACTATATTTGTGTGTGTTGTAATAGCATAGGCTAAAACTGATTGAATTATAATGTGAGTATGTTAGGAATGTATATATTCATTTAAAGCTGAACTTCATCTTTGCTGATGCAAAATAAGCTTTATAGGATATGCGCCGGGCTGTATTATGTGTAAAATACCCAGGAGCAACTGCACCATGATCCAAAGACAATTTAATTTGTTCTACTTTATCTAACATATACATTTAAATTAAGTTTTAGAACTTGTGGAGGAGGGTTAGTGTAGGGGTAAGTGGCAACCAGTTGACCCATCACTTTAAGTGGATTCTCAGCACTGTCAAGTCCTAGCTCTTCCAGACCACCAACATCACCTAGGATCCTTACCAAAATGGCCAGGAAAAGAATGCACTTATATGGCAGCTAAATATAGTGAACATCTGCTCTAAAATCCTTTATGCTGCATTAATATTTACTATACTGTCTCTAACATCAAAAACAATAGCAGTTTGCAGCATCATGTACTCTCTTATACTCTCTCACACACTTTAGAAGGTGATCTCTTAATGACATTTATGATACAATTAGGACCTTAAAGTGAGTAATCGGCATCCCCCATCTTGGTTGTAAACTCTACCCTCTAGTCATAACAATCAAAACCACCCAACACAAAAGATGCTTCCTCCCCCAATTGTTGGCCTTTTTTAGTTTCAACATAATGAAACAATCATCATTGCTGATATACAGCAGCGATGTTCTGTCTTTGACCAATGTCTGGTTGCTTCTCTGTGTGCCACCTTTTGGTGTGTCTGTATCAAATTTTTGTGATTTTCTGGATCTTCTTTGTCTAATCTTCACCCACACTCACCTCAATCAGCTTGTTCACTCTACAGGTCCTTCCCCCTAGCTGCTAACCTTGTTAGGTTTTCCTTCACAACAATGTCAAAAGTACATATACCTGGAATTGTGTGATCAAGAAGAAACATGCTATTAAAGAAGACTACCAGTGAAAAAAGCACTTGTGCTTTTATTGTTTCAAAACCTTCAATAACATATTTGTTATATTTGTCTGTTTAGAATGGTGCATACAGGAAGGTGGGGGCAGAGAGGAGAGGGTTCTAAGGGTGGCACCCGCTCAACATCTTCCACTTTCTGTTAAACACTCTGGTGTTGCCTTTAACCCTTTAAACGCCAAGCCCATGAGTCTTATGCGGTTGCCTCTCCAACCTTTAACTGCCGAACACGTGAGACTCATGGGCCTGGCTTTCCCCCCTGCTAGCGGACAAAATGTTTTAAAAAACTCACCTGATCCCATGATCGATCCGACTGGGTCTTCTCTTCACCCAGGGGGCATCTGATCTCCCCTGGTGCTTCTCTGGCTTCAGGAGAGGGACTGAAAGAGTCCCCCCCCCCCAGGCTTTTGCCGCTGCTGCTGATGTAAAAAAATTACATTTACTCCTCCCGCCAGGTCTCCTCTTCACCTGGGAGGCCTCTGATCTCCCCCGGGCTTTTCTGCCATTACTAGCCCTGCCTTTTGTAGGTGGGGTGGATTATATCACCCTGTGACATCATCCTGCTCCCGGCACTGAGCTGTCAGATGCTGGGGTGATCACTGGAGGAAGGGCACGGGATCTCTTGCCTCCCCAGCCCCCCTCCACCGATCATCCTGGCAGCTTTGTGAACTGGTAATGGATCCATGAGATCCCCTTACCAGTTCACAAGGCTTGGGGCTGCAGCTAGTGGGTGACTTGCCATTAACCCCCAGCCCCCCGATTACCTGCCTCCCCAAAGCCCAGGGAGGGGGAAGAAGAGCCCGGGGGTATGTGAGCTGTAGTCTGCATGGTGGGGGGCTACCAAAGCTGTTCTCTGTGCCCTGTTCTACAAACCCTGCATAGCTGGTCCCCGCACTGGTATTGCTGGTTAAAGTGGACCAACACCCAGGATTTTGACTATCCTGGGTCTTGGTCCACTTCGGTGGGGCACCCCCGATCGGGGTGCCCCGCTGTGTGGAACCCCCCCGAACCCCCCGAAAAACTCACCTCTCCCCGCTCCCAGCGCCGACGGACAAGCGGCTCCTCCGCCGCCGCCTCCCGCGCGTCACTCTTGACGCGCGCGTGCCCGCGCCGGCCATTCACAGACGGCCGGCGCGGGCGCGCGCACGTCTAGAGGGGCGCGAGGGAAGATGAGGTAAGGAGTTTGGGGTGTTTGGGGGGGTTTCACCCCGTGGGACATCCCGATCTCGGATGTCCCGCGGGGAGGGAGGTGATCGGCCCGGGAATCTTATAGATTCCCGGGCCGATCACCCGTGGGTGTTGGTCCACTTTAAGGGGCGACCCCATGCCATTTTTTAGGGTGATTTTTAAGGGTTTTTAATTTTAAGGGTTTGTCATTTTTTTTATTTAACCCCCTTTTTTCCTGTTGCCCAGCAGGTATACAATGCTTCCAACAGTAGCAGGAGAGCAGAAGCCAGAGTGATCGGCATGGACACAGTGCTCAGGGATGGATAGGAGCTAAGTATTTAATAATTAAATAAAATATTTTTTCTCTTTGTCTCTATTTGTCTTTGTCCATGAGACCCCTATACCAGTTCGCAAGGCCCTGGGTCTGGCAAGTTACCTTCAGCTAGCGGGTGACTTGCCATTAACCCCCAGCCCCCTCTCCCATTACCTGCCTACTCAAAGCTCAGAGGAGCAGAAGAGCCTGTGAGCTGCGACAGCTACATGGGCTTGTAGCCTGCAGGGTGGGGATCACTGAAGCTCTTCTCTGTGCCCTGTTTTTTAAGCCCTACATGGCTGGTCTCTGGGCTGGTTATGCTGGGTGGGGGGGACCCCATTACATTTTTGAGGGGATTTTTAAGGGTTTTTAGCCCTTAAAAACCATTTTAAAAAACCTTGGGGGTCCCCCGCCAGTTTTTTTACTTAACCCTTTATAGTGTGGATAGTAGTTCTATTTTATTTGTAAATGGTATAAAGTGCTCTTTTCTGTTTGGGGGGGGGGGTCTCCTGGGTAGGAACGGGGGCTACTGGTACATATGTAGTACCGTTGTAATCGGGAGAAATGGGGCTTTCAGATGCAATATGGTTTTCTTTAATAAAATAAATGTTTTATTTAAAATAAACAAGGACACGGACAACAAAGACAATTTTTTTTAAGTCCTTATTTTTTACCTTTTTCATTCTAAAATATTAAAAAAAAACACTGGAAATTACAAACAAGACAAGGCCTGCAGAAATCACAGGTAAACAGTGCAAAATGGTGAAAAATGAGAAACAAGTAAAAGGATAGGGAGACCCACTATATAATTGCCTGTGCTCTGCCACCATCACTGGCGTCCCACTAACCGACTTCAATACTGTACAACAAAACTCCACAAGGTTAACTGTGGGACTGGCACAAATAGCCAGGCCTCATAGCCATTATAGCATATAATTTAATGATATCAAAATATGGCACACACATATATACAAACAAGTTTCATACACATTAAAAAACAACATATGTGCAATAGTAAAAAACAGGGGCCCCCCATGCAGCCACCACAGCCACACTCGCGTCACACTCACTCCCCACCTCTCAGCTACTGCATAGCCTACGGGTAAATTCCAAATTAGTCAAACCCACAAAGGGATATTCTGTTGAGCAATCCCAGCGCTGTCGCCTCTAGCATCCGTTGGGATCCTAAGATCCTATGTTATATGAGGAAGAGCTTTTAGCAACAGTCTCACATATTTCACTGAGCATCTCATACACCACTTTAGAAGGCTGCCACAAGTGCCGCTAAGATTGATATCACACTGCCTCAAAGGGTGTCAGGTATCTTCAGTTGGCCTCACTGCTCAGACACACGTCTTCCCCGCACGTGATGTAAACAGATGGCATAAGTCTGCAGAAAAAAAACAACATATAATGTTCCTGGGAAATCCCTGGAAATCTCTTCAAAAATCACAGTTGAACATGTATAGCGCAAAATAGTGAAAAATGGCCTGGCAACAGAGGGTGACAAAATTCCTAGATAGGCTGGCAGTTAAAGGGTTAAACGTATTCTTCTAAGCTTCTTAGTGTAAATGCATTTGGTTTAGATGCTTGGATATAATATTTTAAATACGCAGAACATTTTTGTATATATAGATTCTATAAAATAAACATTTTGTGAGCTTAGGCGTTCAATAAACTCTTTGGTGGTTTTATTCCTCCAGCTGCTCTAGGTTAAGATCACAGTAAAGGTACATGCTCTAATGACTAACATGCATGTATATACTGCAATAGAAACTGATAAACCATAAATAATGTGAACCCATTAGAAACCCACTCTGCTGAATAAAGTACCAAAGCAGAGGCTTTTCCTAAACTACCCTTCGGCTTGTGGCTAATCGCTGTTGACAGCATATATTTTTTACTACCTAAAAGTTTTTATTTTAATTTTCTACTATGCACTCAGGGCTTTGTGCTAGATGCAATAGTTTTTATCTTAAATTAGGTAAAAACAGCAAGATTAAATGGTTACAATGGCGGCCAATTACATCCCAGATAATCTCATTATACATTACTAATTTAGAGGATTTGTTTCATTCAAAAAGAAAGCCTGTTTGATAACATTGTAATCATTGGTAGATCAGTACCTAAATCTAAATTAAAGAAATATTCCCCTTACAGTTAGAAACTGGTGTATTAGATATATTGTTACTTACAGTTGCAAAATGGTATTAAATATATTGTTACTTACAGTTACAAAATGGAATAACACATTTTACTTCCAGTTAGAAAATGGCATTAGATATATTGTTACTTCCAGTTAGAAAATGGTATTAGATATATTGTTACTTCCAGTTAGAAAATGGTATTAGATATATTGTTACTTCCAGTTAGAAAATGGTATTAGATATATTGTTACTAACAGTTAGAAAATGTAATAAAATATATAGCTACCTACAGTTAGGAAATGGTGTGACATACCAGTATATTGCTACATGCTTTTTCATGATATTAACATTACCTTATTAATTTAAAGTCTGTTAGGTATAATGTTCAATACTGCTGAAAAATACAGTTAATTATGTAAATAATCTAACTATACCTTTTACTTTTTGTAGGTTTCTGCATGCTGACATTTGAATGCAGGGCCGACGTCAGCACCCGGCAAGGCAGGGCAGCTGCCGAGTGCTCCCGGCCTGCAGGGGGGCCTACTGGCAGGGCCAGCCTTTGGGGTGTACAACGACGCTTGACCAGCGGCGGACTGGGAGAGCACCAACACAGCTGGGGACATCTTCCCTTGGTGCCCCAGCGATGACCGAGGTGGCAGTGCAAATATTTTTTCCCTTACTGGGCGGAGACAACAGCCTGTGGTGTCCCCACTGGGGAGAGAGAAAGGGGCCTCCACACCACGTGACAGGTGCACCAAACAGCAGACAGCAGGTGGCAATGAGGAGACCAAGAGGCTGATTCATTAATAGCGACAGATAGCGTCAGATAGCGACTGTTGAGCGACTGTAGCGGTATTTTGACAGCGACCGCTAGTAGTTGCTGTGCTTGGCCATTGTTCGGTGGATGATAGCGACTCAGTCGGTGTGCCGTAATGTTGAATACAAGATGCTGAGTCGCTATTTGACAGGTTCGCTGTTGTATGGGAGCGCATGATAGCGACTGGACATAGCGACCGGCACCCACCATATTCATTAAAAAATCAGCCTTAAAAATTCCTAGCGCTGTGAAATGCATGTTTAAATCCCAGAGCGCAGTAGGCGATGTGTTAAAAGTAGTTTTTTTAACCCCCTAATCACCCAAAAAAAAAATGGAATGATTTTGAAATAATATTCAAACCTGAATAGTTTAAAATCAGACCTGTAATATCAATTCTGCAAAAAAAAAATTTTTTTTTAAAAATCCCCCAAAAAATACATTTTCAAAGGAAGAAGTGTTCACGGATTTTTTTTTGGGAAATTAAAAAAAATATATATATATTAAAAAATAATTATTAATTAAAAAACATTCTGCCATTGAAATGCATTGGAGAGCGCCAGGTAGCGAGAGGTCATACCTGTCGCTGTTCAAGGATGTTCGCTGGCGCTGTGGGATGAGGCTGGGATAATGATGAATGAGTTGCTAGGTGGTGCTATCTCAGTCGCTAAGCAGTATCGGCTTGATAAATGTGTGATTGTGGAGGGGAGCCGGCGTTCTAGTTGCGGTACCTGGCTTTACTGGCCGGCTCCCCAGTCGCTATCTGTCGCTATCTGTCGCTATTCCTGCCGCCGGGGGGGGGGGGGGGGGGCACTGTAGAGGTAAGTTTTTTCTTTTAAAGTAGGTTTCTTTTTCTTTTCTTTTGATCCTTAGGGGGCATCTAGATTTGGGATGTCCCCCAGTGATGTGACGCACCACCACAAAGTTTGAAGGTGTAAATAAAAACCCGAATCCCATTCTATAAGGTTTAATGTGCAACACGTAACAAAAGTATGTACCTAGCTTAGCACTTGGTTTTGATCTTCCCTTCCCCTGCTGTTTTATTTAGTTATGACTCTCAATATACATACATGGATACCCTTTAAACATTCTAGCTGTCTACTTAATAATTTTGTGTAACATAACATTATGTAATTTTGTCTTCTGCTATCCATTCATGGTACTGTACTGTATTTTTTTTTTCTTTTCTTTATTAATAAAATAAAAACAAGAAAGTACATTCAGCCAGACTAAGGGGTTTATTCATCAATGGATAGCGGTAGGGCGCTGTACGCAATACCACATTTATCAAAGCAATTCCGGTGAGTGACTCTAACAGCGCCATGTAGCGCCCGATTCATCATCACAGACGGCTCAACGGATACCGTCGGCGCTCTGCTTTCCAGAGCGCCTGGTATTACCTGTCGATACCTGTCGCTCTCACATACATTTCAATGTTTCAATGGACTTTTCTTCACTTTAAACAGGATTTTCTTTTTATTTATTTTTTTAATTTATTTTTTTAGCAAATAATTGTGTGACCTCTCCTGGCCTATTAAATGTCATTTTTTTAAAATTTTTTGATTTTTTATATTTTTATGCAGAATTGTCATTACAGGTCTGGTATTATAGTGTTAATGTCACAATGTAATAACAATGTAATTCCATATGTTTTTGCTTTGTTACTAGTGGATATGTGTTCAAAAACAGACTTTAATCACACAGCTTCTGTCGCTCTTGGCTACAGCGCCCAGCTTTAGGGCACCAACGCTGTGTGAGGCTGTTTTTTTGATGAATATGGTTGGAGTCGCTCACACTGACCAGTCGCTACCGTTCGCTCCCATATAGTGCTGTACTGGTGTTATATCGAATCACACATTAAATTCATCAATGCCGGCATGTTACTACAGCGACTGTGGTGCTTTGTAATAGCGACTCACGGACGATCAGAGCCATCACTAGCGGTCGCTCTTAGCGCCGCTGTACAGGCGCTCATCTGCCGTTACCTGCCACTAGTCATGAATCAGCCTGCCCATGGTATCTGTTTCAACTGGTGATGGACAAACATCTAATTGAATACTCCTTGGGGCGGGGCAGGAGGGGAGTAGACGTAGAGAGGTTCTGAAGAATTTTAGATATTTTGTTATTAAATTAATAATGCTACACTATAAATAGATTTAATCAATTATTATGGAGTCTTATTCAGCATTTAATTGGGCCACAACTTAAATTTGCCAAAATAATTATAAATAAATACAATACTATGTAGTGATAAAATGGAAATGTGTTTCCTTATCATTTATGTAGCTTACACTGTCATCCTGTACTTTCCTACACTGTACAATGTCCTACTTTAAATAATATATGGACATCTGATTTGTAATTCAGTAATTAAAAATAAAATCCACCTCATCTGGAAAGTGCTACTCGCTATATTATACTTAATTAGGACTAATGTCCATCAGGTTTGCTATTTACTAATTTATGAAAAAGATCTCTTTCATATTTGGAAAAATCTGCACCTTACCTGGATAATCTCTCTACCTTTGTACCCAATAAAGTATGATGTATATAAAAAAAACATTTTTGCATCTCATCACGTGTTAAGGCGATAGACTGTGAAAAGTTTAATGCATCTATAATCAAAGGTCTAGTTATGTCAAATGGTGGTGGTTAGTGCTTGAAACAACACATTCATAGGATTTAATCTCTGCCCTGCCACAAAGAACTGACGCAACTCAGGTTTATGGTTTCCAATGTTCCTTTTTATTTATCCATTAAGATACAATTCCGGAATGTAGACATTCAACTCGCTAATGCCTTTAAACCCATGATGGTCTGCTCAACAATCCGCGCCCCCTTCCCTCCGCAACAAAAGACATAATTTGCTACAAAGTACAGAATCAAAGGTGCCCATGCGAAGATATCAAACACCGCACTGTTACCAGATACAAGTAACGAGAGCAGCACACGTACAGTAATTAATGTGGGAAGGCAGGAAAAATGTATTTACATTTTAACCCTTTAAGCGCCAGCCTACCTAGATTTTTTGTCACACTCTGTTGCCAGACTACTTTTCACGTTTTTGCGCTACACATGTTCAACCTTGATTTTTGAAGGGATTTCCAGGGATTTTCCAGGAGAATTATATATTGTTTTTTTCAGCAGAGTCTGGGCTTCAACATGAAATGTCTTGCTTGGCTTTTTTTTTTGTGTATTCTCAATTCTTTTTGGTGAAATATGTGCAAAAAAATAAAAAAATCTATTTTTTACAATTTGTAGTGTTTTTTTGTAATAAAAAATTCTACTGATGCCGACTGCCTATGGGGGGAGGGGGGATGCCACGCTGCCAATGGGGGAGAGGGGATGCCACACTGCCAATGGGGGGGAGAGGGAGATGCCACACTGCCAATGGGGGGAGATGGGATGCCACACTGCCATTGGGGGGAGAGGGGATGCCACACTGTCATTGGGGGAGAGGGGATGCCACACTGCCAATGGGGGAGAGGGGATGCCACACTGCCAATGGGGGAGAGGGGATGCCACACTGCCAATGGGGGAGAGGGGATGCCACACTGCCAATGGGGGAGAGGGGATGCCACACTGCCAATGGGGGAGAGGGGATGCCGCACTGCCAATGGGGGGAGAGGGGATGCCACGCTGCCAATGGGGGAGAGGGGATGCCACACTGCCAATGGGGGGAGAGGGGGATGCCACACTGCCAATGGGGGGAGAGGGGATGCCACGCTGCCAATGGGGGGAGAGGGGGATGCCACATAGCCTATACTAATGGGGGGAGAGGGGGATGCCACACAGCCTATACTAATAGGGGGATAATGGGGGGAGGGGGATGCCACACTGCCAATGGGAATGGGGGGAGAGGGATGCCACAAAGCCTATGGGAATGGGGGGAGGGGGATGCCACACTGCCAATGGGAATGGGGAGAGGGGGATGCCACACTGCCTATGGGAATGGGGGGGCACACTGCCTATATGGGGAATAGGAGGGGGCAATGCCACACTGCTTATGATAATGGGGTGCACACTGCCTATATGGGAATGGGAGGGGGGATGCCACACTGGGTATATGGGGAATGGGAAGGGGGGAAAATGCCAAACTGCCTATATGGGGAATGGAATGGGGGCATCCCACACGGCCTATGGGAATGGGAGGGGGATGCCACACTGTCTGTAATGGTGCGTTTTTGGTTTAAAATATTTTTTTCTTATTTTCCTACCACAAATCCTAGGTGCCTTTTATAGGCAGGTGTGTCTTATATGGCGAAAAATACGGTATATTATCTCCAAAAGGCATTAAGTTAGGGGCAACAGACATTTTCCCATACATATAACAATATTCATGTATTTGAAAATGTAAAAAATTCCTAAAATACAAATACAAAATTCAGAAAATGCATAAAAAATACAAAGTATTTTATGCATTTATTTATATTTTAAAATGCATGGATATTGTCGCACATATGCCTTCTTTCTGTCATGGGTAAAAGGAGCAATTTATCAGGGTTGCTGGGATTATTGGCTTTCAGGGCAAATCTTCATGGCAATATCAAAATGTGACCTCTGCTGCTTGGCAAAAGGTTGCCTTCTCTGAAGAATCCCATTTTCTGCTTTATGGATGTAGGCAAGATGAGGAACATCAAAGGGCAAACACCCTGCAACCATTGCTGGAAGAACACAAGCTGATGGTGGCAGCATTATGGTCTGGGGAAGTTTTTCCTGGCATTTTCTGAGCCCACTCATCCATGTGGAAGGCACTCCCTACCAATTTGGGTGAGAATTCATCCTTGCAGATCACATACACCCATACATACTTATTGTCTACAGTAGGGCAGATAGGATCTGCAAGCAAAACAATATGACATTTCACAGAACATGACCTCCAAATACTGCACTGGTCCCCTAGATTTTACCCCAAATGAGAATCTGTGAGAACAACTCAATTGTTTCGTTCACTGTATGACCCCCCCCCCCCCCCCCCCCCCAAACCAGGCTACATCAGCTGTTGGATGCTCTGCAGCCAGCAAAACTCCAGATACCTGCAATAGTCACTTCCAGTCCGTCTAGCTGCTGTCTGTTCTGTACACAGCAGTTACTCTGGATTATATATATTCAAATTCACAATTGAAGGAGGCATGGTCATCATTACTAGGGCTACTATCAAAAACTGCCAACCTTGTGTTTTTTCTTTTACGACAGTGTAGAAAATACATATGCTGGCAATGGTGTAATTGATAAGAAGCATGCTTTTAATGTAAAACAAAAGGGGAAAGAAAGTCCATTCCTTATCATAGTTTCAAGACCCAATAAAATCCTACTTAATTCTGTTGACTGAAAAATGCAGGTAAAGGGGAATGTAAACCCAAAATCAATAATAAGGCAGCAAGCAGCTTACCTGATTCATGTCCCATGTGCCTCTCCTCCATTTCCTGCAGTACCAGGTAGAAGCTGTAGCAGGGCTCCGAAGTCTGCCCTTCTTTTCAATTTCAGCCCTTTAGGACCACACCAAAAAAGTGGTCTGACAGATACTCAGTCCTTTGGTGGGGGAGAGACAATGGCCCTTATTTAAGAAGGGATAGCGTCAGGTAGTGGCTGGTTAATGAGAGGTAGCGACTGGTGAACGCCGGACACGGCACGCAATTACACATTTATCAAGCAGAATCTGTTTAGCGACTGGGATAGCGGCATGTAGCGTCTGATTCATCATTTTCACAGCCTCAGCGAACAGCGCCAGCGTTCAGCCTTGCACAGCGCCAGGTATGACCTCTCGCTACCTGTCGCTCTCCCATACATTTCAATGGACGATCCTTTTCTTCTCTTTAAACGGGGTTTTTTTTTTCAAAAAAATCACAAATAATTCTTTGACCTCTTCTGGCATTGAAATAGCAGTTTTTTCGTATTTTTTTCATTTTATATATATTTCCTCAGAAATGACATTACAGGTCTGGCCTTAAAGTGTTCATGTTACAATGTTGTTACAATGTAATTCCATATGTTTTCGCTTTGTTACTAGTTGATAGATGCTTGAAAACACACTTTAAACACACCGCCTCCTGCACTCTGGGCTTCAAACAAGTATTTTTCAGCGCCAGAGATTTGTGAGGCTGTTTTTTTGCTGAATATGGTGTGTGTCGGTCGCTATGAGCAGTCGCTAACATGCGCTCCCATACAGCGCTGTACAGGTCAAATAGCGACTCCTCACAATGTATTCAACATTACTGAACTGCGACTGAGTCGCTATAAAGTAGCGACCCACGGCTGAGCACTGCGACTACTAGCGGGCGCTCTGAAAATGCCTGCTACAGACGCTCATCTCATTAGCTCTATAAGTTTGTTACAGTAGGTTGCCTCTCTATGGCGGTCATGGTATTTTTTTTGGTGTGACTTGCAGTGTGCATTATGTTGTGGATTGCAACTTGCACCTTGGCGAGCTTTTTAGACAAAAAAAAGTGCAAAACACTTTCTACCATTACATGTACCTGTGATGGGGTATTTTTACAGGTTAGGTACATCGTATATTCAGTAAGGTAAATATATTTGTTTGTATGTTTGGAAACAACAGAACCCTATGGGCCATGCAGAAAAAAATTGTGACATCTTTAGCATAGCCCATAAAGTTCTGTTATTTCCAAACTTTAAAATATCACTACATCACAGGACAAATAATGTACCTAAACTGTAAAAATGTGCCATCACACAAAGAGGTGATTTTTTGGGGGAAGGTGTAGGACAATCTGTTTTGTCTATTCTTTTGCACTTTTTTGTGTGTTATCGCTTAAAAGCTCACTGAAACGTAGGTTGCAATCCACATTGCAATGCACACTTGTAGTCACACTGGTTTCACCAGATATTTAGCATGACCCTCTATTTCTCTTGCCCTTCTCAAACCTCATGCTGAGACTAAAAATGTTATAGACCCACATTTCCTGCATTTTGTGCATATACAGAGGAGACAGAGCACAGAGAGCCATATATTGGGGTGGGGTGTAAAAATATTGGGATGGGCTATCTCTCCCTCCTGCTGAGACCATAACAAACAAGATTAGTCATTCAGAAAAGCTTGCATACTACCTAGTGACTTTGAAAATGAAAGAACATTCTAAACACCTACTTTTACATTCCACAATGGCTTACACATGTGTCAGAGATCAAAGAAGCACATCCTATTAACAAATCTGATTAGTTTGATGATGGTCATGAGCAGAGAGGGGGAAGCAGGGATGCCCCTGCTCTGCTACATTTTACAGCTGCTTCTGGACCACGTAGGGAGCATACTTACCAGACCTAAAGCCTTTTTAGCTGAGTACATGCAGAGAAAAAATGCGAAGAGCTCCCTGGCTCATGTCATCAGCTTTACACCTCCGGTAGTTATACTTTTATTGATAGCTATCTGGGTTTTGATTGGAAAGCTGTTCATATGAGATGCAGGTAAGACACATACATTTTACATAAAACAGTCAAAAACATCCAAATATGGAATATTCAATATAATATGGAGAGAGTTCTACATGAGTAAGGGAACATTCCATATTTTAATTTAAAACATCTTATTAAATCTTATTAATCTTATTTAACTGGCCTCTAAGAAAATTGGCGAAAATTTAGAGCAAAAACTAAAATCATAGATGCATGCAGTATCGCAGCAAATATGAAGCTATATGTAGGAAATACTTTTAAAGTAAATGAATCATAATTTTTAGCCATCAAGCTGAGAACTTATAAAAACAACTATGTCTAACACTTCTTGTATGTCTGACTACAGCCTTGCTGGTCATGTCTCTCCCATGCCATGGCAGTGTCCTGCTTCCTGCAGTAGCTTTTAGTGCTGGTCACATTAAACCTAAATATACACAGAAATCTATATGAAAGCTGTAAAGTTAAAAAAAAAACTGTTATGTAATGGGAACACCAGAATCAATGAAGACAAGTTTGCACTTGAACAGTATTTCTTCCAAACTACCTAAATGTCCTTGTAAAACTGACCTCTTGTATATCTTTAATACAAAGTTTGAGTTGCAAAATATGTTAGGGAAAGTTCTGTTTTAACTCACTTTAACATTTACAATTAAGGAATAAGTACTGGTATTTACTAACTGGTGCCTGATTAATACTGTAGAACATCTCACCGTGGGAATAGACATTTTACAGGAAGTTAGAATGTCAGACACAATGATGGGTGGAGAATATAAGCCACAGCAATTTTTAGCAAAGAGAAAGTTAGAAGCACATTCCGGATACCCAGTGGATTGTGGTGATAGCTATCCAGCATCAGCAGCAATGAAAGCAGGATGCCATTAATGAGGGTCCACCAAGATATTAGATGAAAGTCAAGATTTTTGTTTACACAGTCCGTTGTCAGCCAGCCACATCATTAAAGTTATACTAAAGGCAAGCCCAATTTCTGTCCCATTGTCTTGGGCGACATGTAGCACTGTCCTAAATTCAATCTATTTTCAAAATGACCCTGTAGTTCCTAAGTTACAGGTAAAAATAGCAGAGCATTGGAGATGCAGGGAAGAAATGAGGAGAAACAGTGGGTGTGACAATAGCAATGTGATGTAAGCACACTGAGATCGTCTGCATCCTGTCATCTCAGTGTGAGTAGATCATGGGGATATGAGACATGGGGCAGACTGAGAATGTCTGCAGCATGTGTAGTGTGGCCAGATGAAGGGGGTTTGCATTGGAGATGCAGGGAAGAAATGAGGAGAAACAGTGGGTGTGACGATAGCAATGCGATGTAAGCACACTGAGATCGTCTGCATCCTGTCATCTCAGTGTGAGTAGATCATGGGGATATGAGACATGGGGCAGACTGAGAATGTCTGCAGCCTGTGTAGTGTGGCCAGATGAAGGGGGTTTGCTGCTGCGGGGTGGGTGTTTGACCTGTGGCAAGGCTGGCATGCAGAGGCGTATTCAGGAATATAGGGTGGCAGGCGTGGCCAGGCTGCTGATTTCTGGCAGCCTAAGACTGGAGCCAGACATCTGAATGCAAAGAGTTGTGCCAATTCATGAGAAAGAAGAGGGAGGAGGAAGGAGGGTGGGTTTTCCGAGCTGCAAAGATAGGAAGCCTCTCTGCAGGACATCTGGGGATGGAGTGGGGGTTGTCATGGATTTCTCATCTGAGAAATCCCAATAGTAGTAAATGACCAGAATTAGACTGAGAGACAGAGACGGATATGCGGCAAACCATGTTTAATAATAACAAACAGTGAGTACACACCAACCAAGCTGCTATATACATATATACACATAGATAAACCAAGAAGCATGAACACACACAGATTGCTGTGAAGTCAGAAAACATATGGGCTTAGGAGTCCAAAGTCCAACAAAGGCTGAGGCTGTGGCTAAGGCTATGACTGAGGCTGGGGTTAGGGCTAAGGCAGGGGTCCTGGGTACAGAGTTCAGTTTCCAGAGTTCCAGAGTCCAGGTTCAAAAGACAGGAAGTCCCACAGGTGCTGGCTGATTAACACACCTCAGCGGGACAAAGCCATCTGCTGGTGGAGCAACATAATGCAGGGGAAATCAAGCTGTGGAGGTACTCCAGACCTGACAGGGTTTCCGTTCTCGGGTCCACTGAAAGTTGATTGAAGGACCAACTCAGGAAAATGAAAGCAGAACGAGGAAGTCATTTGCTAACTAAGCAGACCAACATAGCAGGAAGGAGAGCACTGGAAGGACTCAATATAAGGTAAGCTAATGACATTTATTTTTAAACTTTTTGACTTGCTAATCACTTTAACACCAATTACATATTACTAAATACACTAAGAAAGGTATAATTCCTAAATATGTTATGTAATAAAAATACCAAATAAGCCTTAAGGTAGCAATGAACAAAAGTGAAAAAAAATCACTTGAAAGGTCCTCTGTAGACAAAGGCTGGCTGTTTGCTGTCATATTGTTGACTAGATTGATGCTCTTTGTTTTTTTCTCCTATTTATCGTACAGATGCAGTATCATTTTTCTATTTTTCACATCAAACAATGCCTCTCTGTTTACTGCCAATGTAATAGCCTGCCAAACTGCTATAAAAAGCATGCTTCATGAACTCGCCTTGTGCTTCAACAGATTTCTCAAGGGAAAGAAAAGACAAGGCTGTAAGTACAATATGGGGAAAGGGTTACAGTAATAAAAAGCATTCAGCTCTGCTCTGTGGTCCAGCAAAGTACATTCTAGAGGATATGGTAAATTGACCACTGGAGTTTGCAGAAGAAAACTATTTACACAATGTAAGTTCTAGGGAATATGTAGTAAATCATTTAAATGTCTAGAATTAAGATAACCTTGAATAAATTATGATTTTCAATCTAAGGTAAGGTAGTTTTTGTATAGGACCGGCCAAGAGGAAGCATCTTATCATTTTCCATATGCTTATATAAATAGGTCATACCCATAGAAAACAGTCAAGTGAGGGCTGTAAAAGGCACCAAGTAGTACAATATAAAAAAAAACAGCTTCAACAGTGTATTTAAAATATTTATGTACATTTTAGTGCCTTTTTAGACACTTTAAATGGTTGTTTTGTGCATTTCGAATTCCGTTTAAAGTGACTGACAATCCATAGTTATAGAACCACTCATGTCCTATCTAGTCTTTAGGAGACACTACCAAGTTTCCTGAAGACCACCAAAGACTAAAAGATACCAGGACAAGACTGGGGTCCAGAACTAACACACAGCCAGGCAATATTAAAAAATTACCGGCACCTTCTGAGGAAACATCCACTGTGATTATGGTGTTATGGTGTCACCATCACCCTACATGTTGGAGAAGACAAATGAAGAGCGGCATGCTGCCCTAGAAGGTTTAGGTTCACTAAAGTTTAGAGTTAGAGCATCAACCTGGGCATTTTTGGAAACTGGCTTGAAAGTGATGGTGATGGTAAAGTTGAAACTTGAATTATGAGCCCATTGAACACTGCATAGAAAGATAAGTCAGTTGCACATTTCTTGAAAAGTTTTGTGAGGATGGTTCTTTCAAACCACTATGCCCTGAAGCTGGGGGATACAGTGGCCACTGTAGGTCTGCCTTTAGATCCAGTTTAGTAAGATTTCTTGTTGCAGTGACCTATAACTATAAAAAAGAGTGATCACTAAATTCCAGTTGTCTAAGTGATCACTACAAAGCTGCACATCACTTTCTATTTTCAAAGAGAAGAAGCACATTTTAAATTTACAAAGGTCCAGTATAGAGTGTAGAAACATTCTGCAGTCTCATTCATCTGTTAATGCATACATTATATTACAGTGCAACATTATATTATTATTATTTTATTAAAGTTTATTTTAAAAGTGCCATCATCTTCCATGGAGCTGTACAATGTGAAATTGCAAAACAGAGTAAAACAACTAACTTACAATACATGACAGAAAGCACAAATACATAGTCATACTGAAATATACTAGAGGAGATCATATTCAAAAAGTACATTTTTATTCCAGTACTAGTTTCATAGGGCAATCAAATGTGTGATAATGGAAAACTAAAACTAAGTAACTAACCTAACTGAAATTTCAAAGGTATTGTTGTATTTGTACATGTATTTTGATGGTGAGTACAAATATCTCTTGTTAGCAGCATAATCCTAAAAGAAAAGAGCAAAAATTCCTGTTTATTTAGATGAATACCTTTGGACCCACCTATGTGCTGCATTGTCCCTGGCTCTTGTTATGGCTGCATTTCTTACTGAATGAGACAGCTTTTGTAGAGAAAATATCCAGCATGCTTATTCGTGCATTAGTGCAAAACATATTTTGTCAACCCAAAAGTCAGGTTGCACACCTAGTGTAAGATCCCATGAGGAGCCTACCATTCTTTCGTTATTGAGTACAATTGAGTTTATGATCGAGGTATGCACATGCATAAATAAATATATACATAAACATATATATTTAGAGGGAGATAGTGATGGCTTCATATTGGCTGTGAACACTCAATAATAAAGGCAAGTGGGACTAGACATATTTGGTGGTTGTGGTCTAGTAACAGTTAATAAGAGTTAACAATTTGTCAGTTGGTGGGGCCCTTGTAGGTGACAGTGAAAGAAGAGGTGATTAGCCAGGTCTTACACCACAGGTGACTATTATGTCAGGACATTTGTAGCTAAAAATAGGGAACATATACTATAGTTAAAAGTTTAATGTCATTGCATTGCTATATATATTTAAACAGCAGACATGTTAGGGCATATATGAGAAATGATGGGGCCTGTGTCTGTTTATTATTCATATCTACATTTTATTCTTAACTAGGGAGGGATCATAGCTAGTATAAATAGGATCTAGCTAGAATCAGAGGTGTTGTTGTTGATCTTGAGTGGAATAAGTACTGTGCGGGAGGTGATAGAGAAGCCAGGACTGGGCAAGAATAGGCAAGACTGGATGTTCAAAGGCACAAAATCAGCTTCAATGACTTCCATTAAATACAAACAAAAACACATAATCCATACATGTGACAAGTAGGTCCATAAGTCCAATGTTTCAGGAAGTATATTCACCCTTCCTCTGGGTCAAAATTGCAAGCAGATCAAAACACTATGCAAGGTTTAAATATCTAAACGAAAGCAAAAAATCCTGCCTGACGTCATAATGATGTCACCAGGTCATCACATATGGGTGCCCACCATGACAAGTTTTACATACAAAAATTAACCAATGGTGCTTAATAACATTCAGGTGCCCATCAGGTGCTGAGCAGCTTAATTCAAGCTCACTCGCATCCTGTCACTGCCACTCATAGTGGCGGCTGAGTTGATAAGCAACGCAGCGTGGTGCCCCCGCCTGTATGGGGAGATCTGGCTGAGTTTAAAATTTACCTGGCAGGAGTAGCATGCGCAAGCCTGAACATGGTGGTCACATGATTCAGAAATGATGCACCCCGCAGGCATAAAAGCATTATACTGCCAACTGAGAGAAATTAACATCGCCTTGCACAGCAACAGAGGGACATTTAACCTTTGTTTCTGAGATAAACTAAGTGTTCATGTCAAAAATCCCCCAGCAGTAATGCTGACAGCATTATTGGGGACAGGTTCCGCACTGACGAATGTAATATCGGAGGCACCGCCTGTGAGAGAAAGCCGCAGCACGGTTACTTAGCAAAGACAGCAGCCCACAGATGAGAAACAAAAACTGTGGAATATTTTACCAGAGAAGAAACCTTTTGACTCAAAAGCTTCAATGCCAGCAGTTCAGAGCTTCATCTTGTGACAGAGATTCAGCTGGTTTTTCACTCAGTCAATCACAGGTAGTGATTCTTCCCACTCCATTAAAGCAGAGAATAATAAAGCGAGATTAAGCCCTTATATGGCATATATCAATACTGATGGACAAAAAGCTTAAACTGGCTCATGATAAATTGACTTCTGATTCAAAAAAAGATTTTTAGAATATAGGGGAAAAATATTGTTACTATAAAAAGAAAGTGGAGAAAACTGTAAATAGAATCAATCAACATGAGCAGATTATGGGATCAACTCAGAAAGACCAATCTGAAACTTATTTTTTTTTTTTTTGTTCTTATCTTGTTTTGCTCTGTTGGTCCCTGATGAAGGGGCATGGATGCCTTGAAACGTTTATTGACAGGCATTGGCACATTTCTGCTTATGGATTTTGTTTATTGAATTCACTTTTGCACAATATAAGCTTTTGGATTAAGGTGTGCTGGCTTCTTCATTACTTCTTCATTACTTTCTCAAACTAAAATGGAAGACCAAGAAAATAGGTCTGGAAGACATAACTTTAGAATCTAGATCAGACCATAAAAAACTGACAAGAGCTATTTTACCTCATGCTGATGAAGGTTAGTTACTCCTAGATAGGGTACTCACAGTACCTAGGCAAGACAAAACACAGAGAGATCTAATAGTAAAACCCCATTACTATTAAAATAAGGAACAATGTATAGCAGCTGTAAGAGGACATCCTAATATAATGTTAAGAGATAATCAGATCCAAATTTTTGATGATCTTGCACCATTAACAATCCAAAAAAGAAGAGAAATGAAAGCACGCTTGACTAAGTTGATTCAGAAGAACAACAAATGCAGATGGGCTTTCCCCTTTCATTTGAACTTTATTATTTTTGCAACTTTTATTTGCAACTTTTTATGAGGGAGAAGATTTACTCCTTGATCTTGGCATAATATCATCTAGCCTGGGTGAATCTTCTAGTAGTAAGGCTAAACTTCAACCTCTTTCTCATTTATGGAAGAAGAATACATTTGGAAGATCATCTAAGTGTTCTAGAGTGGATACCTGAGTTGAGGAAGATTCTACCACTTTCTACTTGTTTTTTCAACATTTATTTTCAACGTCTAGGTTTATGTCCTTTAATTTGATCCTAATAAGAGGATTATGGGGGAAAGAGAATACCCATAGTAAAACTAAGGTGGTTATTTAAGAAGGGTTAGCGGCAGGTAGTGCCTCGGAGTGGCAGGCAGCGTCACGTGTTTATCCAGGTGGCTCAGTGTATAACACCCATGCTCTAGGTCCCAGAGCGCCATGTAGTACTTGTCACTCTGTAGCGCTCTTGCATACATTTCAATGGGCTTTCTTTAGTTGTGTATAAATAGCGAGTTTGACCATTTTTTTTTGCTCAAATAATTGTGTGACCTCTCCCGGCTGCAAACAAACACTTTTAGAAACTTTTTTGACTTTTAATATTTTTATGCAGAATTGTATTTACAGGTCTGCCACTAAAGTGTTAATGTCACAGTGTTAAAACAATATAATTCCATGTGCTTTCGCTTTGTTACTGTGTAGAGTGTATATGTGTTCTAAAACAGACTTTAATCACACAGCATTTGATGCTTTGTGCTAAAGCGCCCAGCTTTAGAGTGCTGATGCTCTGTGTCTTTGTGTGTCTAGTGTTTTCTTGAATATGGTGTGGAGAGCCAAGCGCCGGATGCACTGAGCAGTCGCTACCTCTCACTCGCTGCAGCGCTGTACTGTTGTTACAGCACCCAACATACATCACATTAATCAATGCCGGCCAGGTAATTACAATGACCAAGACACTCTGTTACAGCGACCGATACAGGCTTATAGCGTCTACTGGTGGTTGCTCTAAGTGCTTCTATACAGACGCTCATCTGGCAATACCTGGCGTTAGTAGTGAATCAGCCTCCACGTTACATTCATGAATACTTTGGTATTGTTAATGTTAATATAAGTACTTATGTATACCAGGATTTGAGGGTTAGAGATGTTTTGAAAATAAAGCTGTTTACTATATTTATATAGTTTTTATTTTTTTGGGGTTGATTCCGACAATGTTTGCACCTCTTTGCTTTCTCTGCGTTGCTGTGAAACGCTGTACATTTTTCTAGATGGAATAGATCACACATCTGCACTGCATTGCGCAATGCATTAAAAAGCATTGCAGGTACGTGTAAAGCAGTGTGCCTGCACTGCATGTGCGTTGTCATAGACTTTATCATTTACTTATTATGCAAAAAAATAATTTTCTTTTAAGCGGCACAAGTGCAATACAAACACATTTGTGACGCAACAAAAGCACAACACTTGTTTTGATACAATGTCCCTTTGGCATATTTGCTAAATGCTTGCTCTTAATGCAACAGAGAGGTGTGAACGAAGCTTTATAGTGTATGATTAAGTACTATAGAAATGATAATGCTATTTATATTTAAGGAAATACTTCACTAAATGAATAGACTTTATTAGTCTTAAGGGTGAATGTTTTTTCAGATATGCTTGTGGGGAGCACATGCACCCGGGGGAAGGCTTGATTCACAGGTTAACCCGTTTTTGGGGAGGGAATCTCGTGACTCGACTTTTTCCTGGAGCACTTAGGTGTTCTTAATACCCGTATTGGCGAATTTTCTGGTTCTGATAACACTTTTTGTTGTTTCATTTTTGTGTCAAAATGTTTTTGTATTTTGTGTAACAAGTTTTTTATTTTTTATTTTCTTTCTATTTTAATTACCTTTACTTACAAGGGGAATCAGAGCCTTGCTTACCACATACCTCCCTTGTGAATTGTTTTTTTCTTTTCTTAACTTGGTATGTCTTTTAGAGAGACCCATTTTGGGAGGTGATTAATGGACTGGAAAAGAGATTAAGCTTCCGTTATTATGGTTCTCTTGGGGCTCATATAGTCATGCTACAGGAGACCCATTTTACGGTTTCTTCTTCACCAAAATGTTTAAATTATTTAGAACCTTTTTAATGGCTAACAGCAGTGTAAAGAAGAGAGAGTGGTTTGTATAGCCAACAGAATTTATACATTTATACACATGGACACAATTAGAGATTCTGATGGTAGATTCTTGTTGGTTAAGGGAAAGATTGGACACTCGCTAGTCTCTTTTGGCTCTTATTAGGCTCCTAACAGAGATCAAGTCTAATTTTTTAAACAAACAACATATAAAAGTTAGGCCGCTCAGAGTCTCATATCTAAAGCCAGTATTGCATTTGCTAACCTCATACACAATCTTATAGATAAGAGAGATAAGCGAGAGATAAACCCTAACTCTAAAGACTACACATTTTTGTCTCAGGCTCACCATTTTTTTTTTAGGATTGATGATATTTTATAAGATCTAGATTAACTCCTAATGTATTGTCTTGTTCTATAAAGGAAGTCTCTTGGGCTGATCATTCCCCTGTGGTTGTGGGCTTTAATAATATAGGACTTGAGCCATGCTCTTTGAGATGGAGACTAAATGAATCCTTAAGTGATCCTGAAATAGTTACTGAGCTGGAAAAAAAAGCTTTTTTCTTTGATCAAAATAAGGCCCCTGATACCTCTTCTTCATTAAACTGGGCAGCCCATAAGGTATATATCAGAGGGGTTCTGATCAAATTTGCAAGGACAAAAAAAGGAAAAACTCTGAAGCACTTAAACAAAAGGAAGCACTGTTAAATAAACTAAAAACTAAAATGAAAATAAATCAATAGTGGGTGCTCCTCCCAGGCTCTATAAGCTATACATGAGAAACTACATAAACAACATGGGAGGCACTCCAATACCAAAATCAAAATTGATCAAAATTGATCCTGATTCATAATACCAAGGCTGAAAGCCATTTAAGATGGAATAAACTTACATTTTATCACCAAGAAGATAAAACAGGGTCACTTTTGGCAAGGAGATTAACCCCCAGGGAGCAAATTACATAATTTCCTAAATTGAGATTATCTGTATTATGCTAGTAATACAGTAAGGATCCTAGATGAATTCTTCCCATTTTATAACAATGTATATGCTGCTTCTACTCCTTTTGATAAATTTAAAGCATATTATTTTTTCAAGATATCCTATTTCCTCAATTATCAGGGGTTCATAAACATATTTTAGAAAGAGCTACAGAGGAAGAGGAGATCAAGATAAGGCAATTGAAGGTCTCTAAGGCTCCTGGACCTGATGGTTTTACTAACATTTATTATAAAACATTCCTGCAAATTTTATCACCTCATTTTGCTTTATAGTTTAATAGCTTGAGAACTGATGAAGTGAGATTAGGAGCTTTAAATAAAGCACATTAGTGTCCTCCCACAGACAGGAAAAGACTCAGGATATTGTAATAATTATAAACCTATTTCCCTGATAATTACTGACTTGAAGCTTCTTACCAAAATATTGGCATTAAGGCTTAACTCTTTTCTGGCTAAGTATATTCATCTCGATCAGGTGGGTTTTATACCAGGAAGACAGGCCTCAGATTTGACCAAAGAGAAATTGATTTATTTTCTGCAGTTCAAAATAATAGGGATCAAGGAGGAGCAAGAAGGGCTGTGCTTTTCTCATTAGTGTTACATAAATCGTTTGACGCATTGACTTGGGATTATATGTTTTATGTTTTGGGAAAACAAGGTTTTGGAACTACATTTCAAAATATTTTGAGAAAGGTATATACTTCCTAATTTATTTCAAATGCTTAAGAAATTTCAGGCTTAAAAAGTAAATGATAAGTGTGAGGTGTTGAATTTGACACTCTCGGACCAAGAGGCTAATTTGAAACATTCTTTTAATCTAATTTGGAAAACTGTATAATATAATATATTATTAATTATCTTGGGATTCAAGGTAAAAAGGCCAGTTATATTATGTCCTGTATTGTCTAATGCATTAGCTCTTTGGGATTCTATTAGCAAAAACACAACCTGATTTCCAAGCACACATCTGTAGCCCCATAGGGGGAATTCTTGACTTTGAGCCTGGAAGAAAAAGAGCATATCTAAAATGGTGGGCACAGAAAGAAAATTTTGCATAACTCGTCCTGGAGGGAAAGGTGGTATTTCTATCTTTTATAAATACTTCACAAATGACTCATAGTTCTAAAGGTTCTCTCAACAATATGCTGTTAGAGTCCAACATGAAGATATTTACTCATTGGTATATGGTCCCAAGTAGGTTGGCAAATATATACCCTAATATATCTCCCTTATGTTTCAGAGATTGTGGACAGCTGGGTGACATGTTTCCTATATGGTGGAAGTGCCCTAAGGTGGTAACATTTTGGAACCAATTGTTGGTCCAAGAAGTCCTTGGTCTGAATTCTTGAATCCTTGGAGGAGAGGGGTGGGTGGGTGAATTGGGCTCTGAGTTCTTTAATTCCCCATATTATTCTTAGTACTATTTATTTGTTTTTTTAAATATTAGATTATCAGTCAGACAAGCTTATATTTCCATTTTTTCTGTTACCTTTTCTTCAATTCATACAATGCATATTCTAATGTTTTATTCAGAATCCATTTTTTCTTTATTGAAAACTCAATAAAAGTATTGAAATCTAAAATCTACCCGGCAACTTCTTATGTGTGCAAGCGAGTTCATTCTATTGGTGGGTGGGTCCCAGCATTCAGACAATATTGCAGCACAGGCTGTGCTCTCAGGCACACATTCACTGCTCGATCTGATCGATGTCTTGTGCCCCCATATAACAGCTCTAGTTGAGCACTGCACAAGGCAACATAATTTGGTGCGACAGTTGGAGCCCACTGGGCTCAACCGGTCCAATAGAGAAAAGCAAGGCACCCTACATATATGGGTCGATTCAAAGAAACAAGTAACAGCTTGGATTTGGGTGCCGATCATCCTATTTTTCACGTCCGCTCGTGCGTTCGTATGAACTTGCGAGTGATTCTATAAGCAAATACGTTTCTATCCTAAAATGTACGTCCGTTCGTATGTTATCTCCCGAACTTGCCTCAGTCAGTTGTCAATCGTAAAAAACACGTTGATGTGATCACTTGTTGCGGCGGCAGCCTGTTTTTTCGGCCGCTTCCATCGTCCACCTCTTCCAATTACTTGCGTTTGCCTCTGGTTTTCAATGGTTTTTGGCCTCTTATATTCGTTCGTTCGTATGTATCTAGGGTTTTGCGCATGCGCGATCCAACCAATGTGTGCCCTATCTGACACTACCAATCTCACCACTACTGCCTCGCGCCAGGCTAACACTTACCTTTAGGAACCATAAAACTTACCCAAACCCCTTAGCGCTTGCATCATTCTTCATGTTGACGACCCTAAAACTTACCCAAACCCCTTAGCGCTTGCATCCTTCTTCATGTTGACGACCCTAAAACTTACCCAAACCCCTTAGCGCTTGCATCCTTCTTCATGTTGACGACCCTAAAACTTACCCAAACCCCTTAGCGCTTGCATCCTTCTTCATGTTGACGACCCTAAAACTTACCCAAACCCCTTAGCGCTTGCATCCTTCTTCATGTTGACGACCCTAAAACTTACCCAAACCCCTTAGCGCTTGCATCCTTCTTCATTTCTCGGACCCTAAAACTTACCCAAACCCCTTAGCGCTTGCATCCTTCTTCATTTGGACGACCCTAAAACTTACCCAAACCCCTTAGCGCTTGCATCCTTCTTCATTTCTCGGACCCTAAAACTTACCCAAACCCCTTAGCGCTTGCATCCTTCTTCATTTCTCGGACCCTAAAACTTACCCAAACCCCTTAGCGCTTGCATCCTTCTTCATTTCTCGGACCCTAAAACTTACCCAAACCCCTTAGCGCTTGCATCCTTCTTCATGTTGACGACCCTAAAACTTACCCAAACCCCTTAGCGCTTGCATCCTTCTTCATTTCTCGGACCCTAAAACTTACCCAAACCCCTTAGCGCTTGCATCCTTCTTCATTTGGACGACCCTAAAACTTACCCAAACCCCTTAGCGCTTGCATCCTTCTTCATGTTGACGACCCTAAAACTTACCCAAACCCCTTAGCGCTTACATCCTTCTTCATGTTGACGACCCTAAAACTTACCCAAACCCCTTAGCGCTTGCATCCTTCTTCATGTTGACGACCCTAAAACTTACCCAAACCCCTTAGCGCTTGCATCCTTCTTCATTTCTCGGACCCTAAAACTTACCCAAACCCCTTAGCGCTTGCATCCTTCTTCATGTTGACGACCCTAAAACTTAACCAAACCCCTTAGCGCTTGCATCCTTCTTCATTTCTCGGACCCTAAAACTTACCCAAACCCCTTAGCGCTTGCATCCTTCTTCATTTGGACGACCCTAAAACTTACCCAAACCCCTTAGCGCTTGCATCCTTCTTCATGTTGACGACCCTAAAACTTACCCAAACCCCTTTACGCTTGCATCCTTCTTCATGTTGACGACCCTAAAACTTACCCAAACCCCTTAGCGCTTGCATCCTTCTTCATTTCTCGGACCCTAAAACTTACCCAAACCCCTTAGCGCTTGCATCCTTCTTCATTTGGACGACCCTAAAACTTACCCAAACCCCTTAGCGCTTGCATCCTTCTTCATTTGGACGACCCTAAAACTTACCCAAACCACATAATGTACATATGTGTATATGTTTCTAAGCATGTATTTTCGTGTTTGTGTAAATGTCTTTTTGGGCGCATATTAGAAATGACACATTTATAAAGGCTTAAAATATTATTTATTATATTTTTTTTTTTTTGTGGTGCTTTGCCTTTTTTAAAAACATTTTAAAATGTTAAATTTTTTTTTTTTTTTTTTTTTTAAAACTATAAAATTAGGTCCCATAAAAACTAATTTAAAACTATTTTACAAAATTAGCCAGGACCAAGGGCACTAATCCTCCTCCTCTTCTTCGTCTGTTGGCCCCAACGTCGCCTGTATGGCCAGCAGCTCGGCCACCAACTCCTTGATTCGTTTTTTTTTTCCTGCCAAGGTTTTTGGGATCATCCCTGTAACCAATAGAGAAATAAACATAAATAGGAGTACCAGACCGGTTTGTATGCTGGGAATAGATTTAGTGTTAATCAAATACATGTAAATGCATGACATATGTCATTCTTCTAAGGGATAAAGTAAATGCATTTCCCACTGGTAAGTATTGAAACTCCTTAAACCGGACCTTCAACATTATTTGATGAAAATCAATAACTATTCCAAAATGATTCTGCACCAGATAAAAGTACATTTTGGTGCATTTTTTATTACTGCGCCGCCATCTGGACTCAGAAGCATAACACTTAATGAGGAGAGGAGAGTGGGATAAAGTACAGGGGAGTAGGTTACAGTTGTGCTTTGGTAATACAGAGCATAGCTGGGTTCAGGGAAAGGTCAGCAGTCCCACAATGCATGGCAGCACCTTACTTTTTAAAATCTGTATGCCATGCTGCCTGTAAATATTGCGCATTCCATATGGCGCCATCTTGGATGTTTAAAGGCTCCTAACATGCAGTAGATGCCGGTAGTCTGTTTTGGAATGTTGGCAATCTGTATGTACAGTGTGTGGGATAATTATTAGCTAGGCTCTTAATACGAGTTAGGGTCCGCTTTAAGCTAACGAAGTGCCCACATGAAAGTGTTAACTATACATTGGCTACGCCTTTAGTTATGTGTGTGTTATTAGCTAAAAACACATAAATATGAATAATGGCATGGCTACTTACTTTGTTGGTGGCCGACAGATGGCAGGTTGGGGCCAACAGGATGCCCTTGGTCCTGGCTATGCTGTGAAGAAGTCCCTGGAGAAACATGTGACATTTGGTTAGTAGTTGTATAGAGTCACTATTCCCAACATATCTGGCTCCCAGTCTGGCTGACATCACTCACCTTCGCCAGGATCAACTTCCAGCATCTCTGCTGCCTCCTCCTCCACTATCTCACCCGCTCCCGAAGCTTCTACAAATACATAATAAAGGAGCACTTAGTTTTTGGCCTGGCATGTATATCTTTGTGCATATACATGAAGAGTGGCATACCAGAGCCTTCCCCATGCCTGGCCGGGTATGACTCCACGCCCACGCGGTTGGGCCCCTCCTCTGTGGTAAGGTCCAGGGGCTGGTCTGAGGAGGCCACAGAGGAGGGGTAGGTCCGTCGCCCGGGAGATCCACCACCTTCACTCACAGATGCAGAATCATGCAGCACTGGTCGGCCTGTGCGCCTCCGGGTGCGGCGAATTCTGAAATCCATTTCCAACACTAACAAAGAAAAGTCATTATAAATAAAGGCATAACTTATACATTTGGAACATATACCATGCAATTGCTTTGTACTTACTTGGGAAATGGATCCCAAAAAACCTCCGCACCCGGGGCATGTGCAGACGTTTCAGGTCCGACCAATGCTGCATTATCTGGGTGTGAGTGAAGGTGGTGCTGGTGACACGGTGTATTTCCGCGATGATCTCCCGGGCGATGTCCCTTTTTTCGCACACATTGGGCGCGAAGTCATACCGGCGCTGAAGCATGATCTGAAAAACATAATGGACACAGAGCTTTTACTTTTACACACAGAGCCATATGTGTTGCATCACAAGTAGCGAATGTCATGTCATTAACACACACATTTAGAGTGCCAGCCATTTTTGGGGAGTGCCTTAAAGCGGACGTTCACTCTGATTCAGAGTCTGGTCTTATGTTATATGTTTCACACACCATGTACATACAGATAGCCAACATTACAAATCAGGCCACCTGCCTGGCATGTTATGATGGTTTGAACCTCCAAGATGTCGGCTTATGTAAAATGCCTTCTTTGCAGGCAGCCTGCAAACAGGAAGTTCATGCAAACTGTAAGTGTGTGTGCTGCTTGGCATTCTTGGACTGATGACCTTCCCATGACCACAGCTCTGCTGTGTCTGAACAAAGCACAGCTATAACCCACCCCCCTGTACCTTATCCCACTCACCTCTCCTCAGTAAGTGTGATGCTTCTGAGTACAGATGGCTGCGCGCATCTCTTAAATTCTTGAGCAGAGTTTCAGGCCAGTGGAGGCAAGACTAATAAGTTATTGGCTTCAAATGGACCATTTGGAAATGTCATAGGCTGTGTACTGGTTTTTAGGGTTTTATTGCTTTTTAGTCAATCAGGCTGAAGGCCCGGTTTCTGTCTTTTTGCCCGCGTGTGTGGCTTGCCGTTGTGTTTTGAAGTCTTAGGCAAACAGTGGTCCTCAAACATCCGCATCAAGGTCCGAGACAGGCCAGGTTTGACAGCTAGCCACGCTACTCCACAGGTTAATTAACTGTTGCTAAGCCAGAGCAATTGCCCGAATTAGGACATCAGCATAGAGAGGTGAAAACGTGGCCTGTCTCGGCCCTTGAGGATGAAGTGTGAGGAGCCTGTTCTAAAACATTAAGATCCCCAAAACTAGTTCCAACCGCATCATTTACATTTAGTACATCAGTCAGTATTAGCTTAAAAGGCAGAGCAAGGCACTTACCAGCATGAGGATCTCTTCCTGTTGACGGGTGAAGATAGTGGGCGCCATCTTTATGCTTCTTCAAGGCAGCAGATAAGTGAAACCCCAGCGGTTTCCTGGTTCCGCACGAACGTACGTCCGTACGAGCGCGTAGTCGTGCGCATAGGCGTCATACGCTGGGCGCATGATTTAAAGGTCCCTGCACCCAAAGCTCATTCTCTTTGAGCTTTTTGAGAAAATGGCACCCAAAAAGGCAGCAGCTAAACGCGCCCAGCCAAGGCAGACCTCTGAGGGCCCAACCACCAGGTCCCAGCAACGACCAAAGAAGCTAAGGGCCCAGAAGGCAAGTACCACCTCGGCCCCACCACCAGAAGGCAAGTACCACCTCGGCCCCACCAAGGGACACTGGACCCTCCCTTTCCCAAAAAAGGGCCCCAAAGGCACGTGCCCCTGCGGCCAAAAAACAGGCCACAGCAGCCACCACCACCTCTGCCCCCAGAAGAGGCCGCCCAAGGGAGCCCACACCACCCATGCTTTCAAGCCGGGCACTTAGCCAACCCAGGCCCCGCAGCAGGGCCAGAAGCCCATCCAGGCCCCACAGCAGTGCCCGAAGCCCATCCAGGCCCCACAGCAGGGCCCGAAGCCCATCCAGGCCGCACAGAAGGGCCCGAAGCCCATCCAGCCCGCACAGAAGGGCCCGAAGCCCATCCAGCCCGCACAGAAGGGCCCGAAGCCCATCAAGCCCGCACAGCAGGGCCCGAAGACCATCCAGGCCCCACAGCAGGGCCCGAAGCCCATCCAGGCCCCACAGCAGGGCCCCAAGCCCATCCAGGCCGCGCAGAAGGGCCCGAAGCCCATCCAGCCCGCGCAGAAGGGCCCGAAGCCCATCCAGCCCGCGCAGAAGGGCCCGAAGCCCATCCAGCCCGCGCAGAAGGGCCCGAAGCCCATCCAGCCCGCGCAGAAGGGCCCGAAGCCCATCCAGCCCGCACAGCAGGGCCCGAAGACCATCCAGGCCCCACAGCAGGGCCCGAAGCCCATCCAGGCCGCGCAGAAGGGCCCGAAGCCCATCCAGCCCGCACAGCAGGGCCCGAAGCCCATCCAGGCCGCGCAGAAGGGCCCGAAGCCCATCCAGCCCGCGCAGAAGGGCCCGAAGCCCATCCAGCCCGCGCAGCAGGGCCCGAAGCCCATCCAGCCCGCACAGCAGGGCCCGAAGACCATCCAGGCCCCACAGCAGGGCCCGAAGCCCATCCAGGCCGCGCAGAAGGGCCCGAAGCCCATCCAGCCCGCACAGCAGGGCCCGAAGCCCATCCAGGCCGCACAGAAGGGCCCGAAGCCCATCCAGCCCGCGCAGAAGGGCCCGAAGCCCATCCAGCCCGCGCAGCAGGGCCCGAAGCCCCCGACCTGGCACCAGCCGGGAACATAGCCCCCGACCTGGCACCAGCCGGGAACATAGCCCCCGACCTGGCACCAGCCGGGAACAGAGCCCCCCAAGAGGCCAAAGAATGGACACCCGGACCACATCTACACCTGGAAGTTCGGTGGCCAGCCACGCAAGAACACCCAGTCCCTTGGCCAGTCCAGTCATTGGGAAGCCAGCAATCCTTCCATTCCCCTACCCAGCCCCAGGCCATAATGTCACCACATGTGTCTGCACACATGGAGGAGCACCCAAGCCAACCATCTGTCCGCACATTGCGGCGCGGACATTTGAGTGGGAGATTCTCCCATGACCAAAATATGGCATTGGCTAGTGGCCTTACATTATACTATGACGAGCTCTATGGGAGCAAATCAAAACACACCACTAAGCAGCGCAAGATGGAATTGTTTGAAACCATCCTACGACAAGTACATGCAGCGGGGGAAGAGAGGAAAGATGTTGGACAAATCCAGAAGAAAATTTCGGATCTCAAATATGCTGTACGTCAAAAAGAAATTAAAAGGCATAATTACAGGTAAATAAATGATGTCTCCAAATGTAATGATTAGGATGTACTGTATGCACCTTTTCTGGGTACCAAACTATTTTTTCATTTCAGCATGAAAACTGGAGGTGGCTTTCCAACCAAACTGGAGTTTACACCTGCTGAGGAGATTGTGCTGGGCCTTCTCCATCCTGTGGCGGTCGGTGGCCATGCGGGTCTAAGGGACACAGACTCACCGACCCGTACACAAGGTGAGTACTCTTAATCTGCATGTTTGCCTGTTTGCCCAGAAAATTAAAGTTCACTAGTACCAAGATGACGGTATGGCCCTATGGTGTGGCTTGCTTGGCCTCGCACTACTGTGCCTGTTTGTGTCCTGTTTTGGTCCCTGTGAATCAGGCATTTTGGAACACAGACATTATGTAAAAGAACAATTAACACTAATTATGTGTGAAGGAAGGAAGTTTATGAAGAAAAGTGATATATTTTGACTCAATCACAAAACACACATCATTAGGGATGTGTTGGCTATTTGTTGTGTGAGTTGTGTTTGAGGTAACAATTTAATTCAACACCCCCAAACATATCTGACCTAGAGCAGCGAGACTCAACTGGCGGGCCGGGGTCCCAATGCGGACCTTGCCACCAGATTCCCAGACCCCTGCACTCAATTACTTCTGTGTTGACGTGCTCAGAGCTGCCCCCTTGATCGGCGATGTAGTGGTTGGTCTCCTGGCCAATGTCATGGCTCCATGAAACCTAGCATTGCAATATGAAGTACTGCACAGGAAGTGGCATTGCAAGGTACACACTAACTTGGTGCATCATTATTTTTGTCCAATCCTGTCCCGCTGCCCCAGCTCTGCCCCATCTGCCCCTGTCCCACCATCTGCCCCCCCCACATCAGCCCCATCCATTCCTAACAGATTTGCTCCATCCATCCCATCACCATCCATTCCTGTCCTCCCAGCTTTATCCATCCAATCCCTGTCCCCTCAGCTCTGCCCCATCCAGCCCAGCAAGGGCAAGCAGCCTTTATTAGTTTGCACTTGGCAATCTCTAGCCCCTCCCCCAGTGTGCTGATTTCTAACTAGACACCCCCTGCGACAGCCCCATGCCCGGACCTTCACCTCTCACCGGATACCTTTAAATGGACCTTTACAAGAAGTGGTTGAGTACCCCTGACCTAGAGAATGGTAGTCAAACTCTAAATAGTTGCTCTGCAAGTTGTATGCTGACTGGGTACACTTCCTGACTTCAAACTGAGGTCAGTTAGCAGTTTACTCGATCCATTGCACATATGTTAAATTGAGTGTCTTTTACCAATTGGACCCATTGCTGTAGAGTTGCTTAATATTAGAAATAGTGGCTTGTTTTAGTACGTACCCAAACAATGCTTATGTGTGTGTTTACCTTGTATTGTTTTCTCTCTCTCTCTTCAGCCCAGCATGACCCCTCAGCAAGTGTAAACTCACCCCCCCAGTTTGATTATGCCTACCAGGTCCGTACAGCATAGGAGCCCAGATCCGAGTTTTCCGGTAAGTTTATTTAGTACCCAAAATACTAACAAGTGCTTAAGCATGTGTTAAACTGATGTAATCCTAATTTGGGACGCCAACTTAACCTTTTTTTTTCTATGTCCCTACAGACCCACACACTCATGGAAGAGATCCAGGAAATGGAGGAAGATGATGTATCCCTGCTGGCCACGTCCGATGACCTCCCCCTGGGTCCCAATCTGCAACTGCTCCCTAATGTTTCTCTGGCCAATCCTCAGCAGCAGAGTGAATCTGCATCCATTGTGCATGCACATGGGGAGACTGACACAACAGTCCCCAGTGTTCACTCTGCTGCTGAGGATTTGCCAAGCATGCCTGTTGCTGTTGAGGGGACGACACAACGCGGCAGGGCACGCCCAAGAGCCAGGGTAATTGTGCGGCGGACTCCATTACGCCGCCGCACAATTCCCCAGGGGAGGCACAGTGCCCTGCTTGATTTATGGAACCAAGAGAGGGACTCTTTTGAGGCACAGCTCGTAACTGAGCGGGAGGAAAGGCATGCCGATATGGTGAACCTAACTACCACCTTACAGGGCATCCTCACGGAGTTTCGCACCCTCAACAGCAACATGGTCACTGCAAGTAATGGCATCCAGTCAGCCATGGCTGAGATGACCAATATGCAGAGAAACATTATGGAGCAGTTGCAAATTCACAATGCAACCATGGCCCAGGTTAGGTCCCATCCCCACGGACCTCCACCTGGGTTTTATGGGCAGCCACCCTATTAATCCATGAATGTGTGGGACATCTTTTCTCTTCCCCCCCACTGTATTTACTTGTCCTTTGAGGTTTCAAACAATCCATTTTGTGTTTCACATGCAGGTTGTGTTTTGTATTTGCTCCCATAGAGCTCCTTAGAGTAATGATTAAGGCCACTAGCCAATGCCATAGGTCTATGTGCAGTCTAGTTGGCAACTATCATGTGCCAATTATGGCTTTTGACATTTGTTTGGTTTGTGCTCCTCCTGTTTGAAGACATGTTTGTGTGACATTATGGCCATGCCCTAATATCCCTTGGCACAGGCAATATTAATGACTGGACTAGGCTGGCCTTTGGACTGGGTGTCCTTGTTTGGTTGTGCCACTCTCTTCCAGGTGTAGATGTGGTAGATTTAATGTTAATACCTTATTTTTTTTTGAGCCACAGTTGTATGTGGATTTTTATTTGTTCTGCACCACCAATCAAAGTGCAAAAAGTAAAAAAAATTCAAACTTACTATACTTGTTGCGTTTTGAGTTGAAACACATTTAACATCACCTTGGGCTAAAGCAGATACATTTTTGGTTAAGAGGTGTAAAAATGCAAAGATCAATCTAAGTAAACACCAGGAAAAACATTAGGCAACAATTAAGGGAAATTGTGTATTTATTTAAGGTAATGCCACATTACGGCCAAACAAATATTTGAAAATAAAGGCAAATACACACACACAGACTGGGAAACAAAAAAAAGGCTTTAACTAAAATGCTGCAAGATCAAATTTGCTCGCACTGATTGGCCAGACTCACTGGGTGGGCCAACATAATTGTCACCATCATCTTCTCGGGCTGTAGAGGGCAGAACATCAACATAACGGGGGACACGTTCTTGAATGGCAAAATTATGCAGAACAGCACATGCCATTATGATGTCTATCACTTTGTCAGGAGCATATTGCAGGGCGCCCCCGGTATGGTCCAAACAACGAAAACGTGTCTTCAACAGTCCAAATGCCCTCTCAACAACAGCCCTGGTCTTGCGGTGTGCACGATTATAGGCTTCCTGAGAGGCATCCTGGGGCCGCAGCACAGGCGTCATGAGCCAGGGGAGAAGTGGGTAACCGGAATCACCTTAACAAGACAATTAAATAACAAAAATTAACACATTGCAAGACAACAAACACAAACAATTTGCCATATATCAAAATGAGGTAAGCTAAAGGGCCAAAAAAGACACCCAGGGTACATTAGAAAAAACACTATTGGCCCAAATGTAGTACATAACTAAAAATGCAGCTTAAATAAAGTCAAAAATTAAAAAACATCTGCACGGACAAGGCTGTTTAGAAATATGTTTTTGATTCTGGCTTCGCAAATGTTACAATTAGGATGCTGCTGAGGGGCCCACACCATTTAGATAAAGAATGCACTGTATGCAGTTTAAGTCCACTTTGGCGTTGCAAGACCAATACTACAAAAGGGCCAAAAAATAGCAGATACTTCGGGACAATCTGCTAGCCAATATATTTTGGGACATGGAAGTTACAGACATCCTAACCAAAGTTATCAAAAAAACAGAAGCACAAAGGGAGCAAAGCGTTTGGTTGAAAACCAAAATACAATCCACAAAAGCCCCCCCCAAAAAATGCTGGTTCGTTTTCCTGACAAGAATTATAAAGCTAAAATAGGCAAACAATACAGATTCTGGGAAATATCGGTAACCAAAAATAGGACACACTTACCAAGCAGCCATGCACCCGAAAATTCCCCAGACTCAAATCTCCTAAACACCAGGAAAAACATTAGGCAACAATTAAGGGAAATTGTGTATTTATTTAAGGTAATGCCACATTACGGCCAAACAAATATTTGAAAATAAAGGCAAATACACACACACAGACTGGGAAACAAAAAAAAGGCTTTAACTAAAATGCTGCAAGATCAAATTTGCTCGCACTGATTGGCCAGACTCACTGGGTGGGCCAACATAATTGTCACCATCATCTTCTCGGGCTGTAGAGGGCAGAACATCAACATAACGGGGGACACGTTCTTGAATGGCAAAATTATGCAGAACAGCACATGCCATTATGATGTCTATCACTTTGTCAGGAGCATATTGCAGGGCGCCCCCGGTATGGTCCAAACAACGAAAACGTGTCTTCAACAGTCCAAATGCCCTCTCAACAACAGCCCTGGTCTTGCGGTGTGCACGATTATAGGCTTCCTGAGAGGCATCCTGGGGCCGCAGCACAGGCGTCATGAGCCAGGGGAGAAGTGGGTAACCGGAATCACCTTAACAAGACAATTAAATAACAAAAATTAACACATTGCAAGACAACAAACACAAACAATTTGCCATATATCAAAATGAGGTAAGCTAAAGGGCCAAAAAAGACACCCAGGGTACATTAGAAAAAACACTATTGGCCCAAATGTAGTACATAACTAAAAATGCAGCTTAAATAAAGTCAAAAATTAAAAAACATCTGCACGGACAAGGCTGTTTAGAAATATGTTTTTGATTCTGGCTTCGCAAATGTTACAATTAGGATGCTGCTGAGGGGCCCACACCATTTAGATAAAGAATGCACTGTATGCAGTTTAAGTCCACTTTGGCGTTGCAAGACCAATACTACAAAAGGGCCAAAAAATAGCAGATACTTCGGGACAATCTGCTAGCCAATATATTTTGGGACATGGAAGTTACAGACATCCTAACCAAAGTTATCAAAAAAACAGAAGCACAAAGGGAGCAAAGCGTTTGGTTGAAAACCAAAATACAATCCACAAAAGCCCCCCCCAAAAAATGCTGGTTCGTTTTCCTGACAAGAATTATAAAGCTAAAATAGGCAAACAATACAGATTCCTGGGAAATATCGGTAACCAAAAATAGGACACACTTACCAAGCAGCCATGCACCCGAAAATTCCCCAGACTCAAATCTCCTAAACAAACCAGATCGTCTCAGGATATAGGAGTCGTGCGACGATCCAGGGTAGCCGGCAAGGACACTCAGGAAACGCATGTCCGGCCCCACCACGGCCTGGACATTAAGGGAGTGTCCCATTTTTCGATTCCTTAAGGCAAAAACAAAAAAAAAGGGTAAGTGATAAGGGCCCAAAAATTAAAAAAAAAAAAAATGTCTGCACACAAAATCAAACAACAAATGAGAAGCCAAAATAAGGCATGTACACAAAAGTCCAAACAAAAATATGCTGCCGCCAAGGAAAATAGGTTACACGTTGGGCCCCATAATAACCCAAACCCAAAATATATACCTATATATATATTCGTCGGATGCCCTAGGTACGAGTGCCACATGTGTGCAGTCAACAGCACCAATGACGTTGGGCATGTCGGCCACATTATAAAAACCAAGCTTAACCCTTTCGCTGCCAGCCTACCTGCAGCATTTGCCACTCCCTGTTGCCAGACGATGTTTCACCATTTTGCGCTACACATATTCAACTGTCATTTTTGAAGGGATTTCCAGGGATTTCCCAGGAAAATTATATATTGTTTTTTTCAACAGAGTCTGGGCTTTAACATGAAATGTCTTGTTTGTATTTTTTAGGTGTATTCTCAATTTTTTGGGGTGAAATGTGTGAAAAAAAACAAAAAAAAAACATTTTTTTACAATTTGTAGAGTTTTTTTGTAATAAAAAATGTAAGTTTGTCAATAAAATCTTATTGCGTGAGAAACCCCAATTTCTCCCGGTTACAGCGATACCACATATGTATAGGTAGACACCCTTTCCTGCCCAGAAGCCTTTTATAGCTGCTGGATGACAAATGGTTAATTAAAAAAAAAAATGACATAGGGTCCCCCTTCCCGGGGAGGGGGACCCCATTTTTTTTTGGATTTTGAAGGGTTAAAAACCCTTCAAAATCCCCAAAAAAAAATGACGTGGGGTCCCCCTTACCCAAAGTAACCAGCCCGGGACCAGCTATGGGGGCTTGTAGGCACAGAGTGGGGGGGCCAGCTTTGGTGGCCCCCCCACCCTGCAGCCTACGAGCCCACATAGCCTATGTGGGCCCGGGCTCTTCTGCCCCCCCCTGGCCTTTGGGGAGGCAGGTAATGGGGGTGCGGGGGTTAATGGCAAGCCACCCGCTAGGGCAGGTGACTTGCCACCCCCCCAGCCTTGTGAACTGGTATAAGGGGTCTCATGGACCCCTTACCAGCTCACAAAGGGTTAATGTGAAAAAAAAACACCACACAATAATAAAAAGTATTTTATTAGAAAAAAAAAAAATTTTTTTTTACTGTACTTACCTTCGATTGCAAGCTCTTGTCCCTCGCCGCTCAGCTGACAGATGCCGGTGATCGGCATCCAGAGAAGGAGAAGGCAGGAGATCAGAGGATCTCCTGCCACCTCCTTCCAGGGCACCGATCACCGGCATCTGAGAAGCTGAGAAGGCTGAAGCCTGAGATCGGGGCCGGGATGACTTCATAAGCCCCGCCCCCAAGGGGGCGGGGCTTAGAGGCATGATGGCGGCCGCCATCGTGCAGAAGAGAGGAGAGAGCCTCCCAGGCTCTCTCCTGAAGATCGGTAAGTCCTGGGGGGGGATCGGAGGCCCCCCAGGTGAAGAGGAGGGACAGCGGGAGCCAGCGCACACACAGGTAAGTGAATGTCATTTTTATTTTTTTTTTTTTTTACAGTTAGAAGCTGCTGCTGCAGAAGCGGGGGGGGGGCGGCCTATTCCGGGGGCTCTCCTGGAGCCATCCGACCCCCCACGGGGGATCGGATGGCACCAAATTAAAGAGGAGACCCGGCCGGATCCAACAAGGGGTCAGGTGAGTATTTGTTGTTTTTACTTTTTAAACTACAAGCGAGGAAAGTCAAGCACGTAACACCTACGTGCTTGGCACTTAAGGCCCAGCCAAGCCAGCACGTAGGTGTTACATGCTTGGCAACAAAAGGGTTAATGGCGTTTCTGGCTGCCATATCATCCGGGAAAAAAATATATTTTGGAGTTATGGCAGCCATGCCTTCCAAAAATTTAGAGAGTGCGCGGCTCAGCATAGGCTGGGACATCCCCACGGAGAGGGCACCCAGCCTCTGGAACGAGCCGTTCGCCAAAAATTGCAGGCAGCCAAGCATCTTGGTCATACCTGAAATTGCATGCCCCTTCCTTGTGGTGCGGGCTAACCATGGCCGCAGCTCACTATATAATTTATGGAGGGAAGCGCGATTAAGCCTGGTCAGCTCAAACAGCTCAACATCATTCATGCTATCGATGTTCATGCGACGACGCAGGGGCAATCTGCTCTCAGACATCCGGATCAAATCGATGCCAAAAAGCATAAGCCCTTGATGTGCCACAAACTCACTCCTCTCCATCCTACTCCCGAGGCCAAATAGCTGCCGGCAAACATTTCGTGAAGCAGCTCTTTAATGGGCTTCAAAACAATTAGCAATCACCTCTCTGAATTGGTCGCAAGCCCATGTGAAGCACGTAAAAAATAGGATCGGACCTAAAAAATACGATTTGGACGGGAAAAACACACGAACTAACGCAAAATATACGATTGGCGTCCGGAAAGCGTATGTTCATATACGTCTATGCGCGAACGTTCGTGCGAATACGAAATGGCCCAAAAAAAAGGAAAAAATGACAAACACCCACCCAAACTTACGATTCTCGATACGAAATCAATTAACTTTTGCTCTTTGAATCGAGGGGATAGTGTGCCCCATAGACAGGTATAATTAGAATGAGCAGCAATAAGATGAGGAAGATAGAGAGATGAGGGCAGATAGAGACAAAGGAGGGAGAATAGCTATAATTTAATGAAACAAAAAGAGACAAAGAGACACAAAGAGAAAAAAAAAGGGACAGAGCAAGAAAGAAATAAGAAGAAGAATGGAAAAATGATAAAGAGAAAAAAAAGAGGAAAAGGGAACCTATTGCTGTTCATTCTAATTATACCTGATTGTTTATGGGACACTCTTTGTGTAGCGTTCCATGTTTTTCTCTATTGGACCCCTTTGGCCCAGAAGGGCTCTCACTGCTGCCCTGGATCACATTGCCTCATGCAGTACATAACTAGAGCTGGTTATGGGGGGCAGAGCACAAGTCATCAATCAGATTGAGCGGTGTATATGCGCCTGAGCCGCCCTGTGCTGCAATACTGTCTGAATGCTGAGTTACCCCACCAATAGGATGGATAGCTCTGCACACATCAGCAGTTGGTAAGTCGATTTTAATTCCAGCCGGACGTGTGATCTTCCTATGCAGACAGGGATGGGGTGCTGCATTGCTTAGCAACTCAGCCGCTACTATGAGTGGCCACTAAGCTTCTGAGAGGGCACTTGAAGGTTATTAAGCATCATAGGTGCATTATTGTAGGTAAAACATGCTGTGGTTTGCGTTAAAAAAATGAAGGGGGGCGCACCCATGTGTTACGACCAGATGACGTCATTATGATGCCAGCTGACATTTTGGCTTATGTTCATGTATTTAACCCTTGCATAGTGTTTTGATCTGCTTGCTAGCCTGTCCATGAGGAAGGGGTAAATGGTCTCCCCGAAACGTTGGACGTATGGACCTACTTGTCACATGTATGGATTATGCTTTTTTCATTTGGATTTAATACAAGCCATTGAAGCTGATTCAGAATGCTGGCTTTCTTCTTCTGGCATATAACCAACCAATGTCCTGTGCAACCAACAGACATGAATGCAAGCAGAGGCAAGCAGGGTGGAGGGAGTGTTAGTCCAGTAGGAAGCTGCAGCAATCAGCAGAGAGCAGTGCTGCTAAAGGGTGGCTCATGTGCCGTGCAGTTCTGGAATGTGGTGAGTATACAGGGCCCGAGGGTATTTGGAATGCCCCATAAATAAAGACTTAGGGGTTTATTCATCAAGGGATAGCGCCTGGTAGTGCCTCGTAGCGGCAGGCAGCGTCTGGTGAATGCTGGGCGCTGTACGCAATACCACATTTTTTAAAGCGAATCTGGTGAGCGACTCTAACAGTGCCATGTAGCTTCCGATTCATCATTACAGGTGGCTCAGCGTATATCACCGGTGCTCTAACTTCCAGCGCGCCAGGTATTACCTGTCACTCTCCCATACATTTCAATGGACATTCCTTTTCTTCTGTTTAAACAGGGTTTTTTTATTTTATTTATTTTTCTCTCCTAGCCTAGAAAAAGTCATTTTTGAAAACGTTTTAGATTTTTTAGTTTTTTATGCAGAATTGTCATCACAGGGCTGGCACTAAAGTGTTAATGTCTCAATGTTACAACAATGTCATTCCATGTGTTTCTGGTGGATATGTGTTCAAAAACAAACTTTAATCACACCGCGTCTGGTGCTTTATGCTATAGCGACCAGATTTAGAGCGCTGACGCTGTGTGTGTGTGTAGCATATGAAGTATGGTGTGAGTCGCTGAGAGTCGGTCGCACTGAGCTGGCGCTACCTCTCGCTCCCTGCAGCGCCGTACTGGTGTTACAGTGCCTAACATACATCACATTCATCAATGCTGGCCAGGTTACTAAAGCGACCGAGACGCTCTGTTACAGCACCCAATACACGCACATGAGCGTCTACTAGCGGCCGCTATACAGATGCTCGTCTGCCGATACCTGGCGCTAGTAATGAATAAGCATCCCAACTAGAGTCTTTAGGCACTAATACAGGCTTTGATCTGCTACAAGAGACTGCACCCCCAACAAACACAAGCATTCACAGGACACCTCAGGGCCCAAGAAGACCCCACACTGGTGGCAGCCCCAGGCGTATGTGAGCAACATATGGCATTTGAAACTTCAAAGATTCCCTATCCCAAAATAATCTCCATGTATCATAATTAATAAACATGCTAGTCTGCAAAGTTTCCTATGACAGCAAAGTCTAATCTGGAATTACACTTGAATCTTATTTGCAGATGCAAATCCTAAACAAATCCTTTACATTGAACCTTCTTTTGCAAAATAAAGCCAGAGTAATGATTTGCAGCAGAACTGTGCAGAATGCAGACACTCTCTGCATAAATCAGGTCAATAGTCTGCATTAATATGTATGCAAATAATACAGGCTGAGTGCTCCTATCTTTTATTATAAAAGATTGAAATCAGTTTGCAAAGAAAATTGGTCTTTATTCCACCCTTACATTGCATATGCATTGATTAATATCGGGAAACTTTTCTTCAATTTACCCATTTTTTAGCACGACTGGAGATCAAATTGTGTTTTTTAAAGCTGTCTACAGGCTGACAAATGCCTTTGTAATCATACCGCTATTATTTAATTACAGGGCACCGAATATTTTTCAAATACCATTTTATCACTGTGCAGTCTCGGTGCACAGAAACAATTCAAAGTATCTCTTCAATGCTTTTATTGCTTCCCAGAGGCTATTTTTCGACTTTTTAGAGTGAACTTACCTAACAGCAACAATTCCTCCCAAAGAGAAAAGTATTGCTGAACACATCTTTTATATCAGGCCATTTTCTTTTTATGGCCTTGTAGAGGATAGCAACATTTGTTGAAAATCCCGGCCTTTGAGGGACTTGTACATTTATGTCCATGGAACATAAATAAATGCTTCTTGGTTCAAGCAACAGATACATTCCATAAGTTTTAGGCAAGTTTTAAGTTTCCATTTGTCATTTCAGTCAGAAATCATGACTCTTAGGCCCTTATTTAACAAGGGATAGCGCCAGGTAGCGAATGGTGAGCGAACGGTAATGACGCTCACCGCCACGAGAACGCCGGCTCCCCTCCGCAATCACACATTTATCAAGCCGATCCTGCTTAGCGACTGACAGAGCGCCAGATAGCGAATCATTCATCATTATTCCAGCCTCACCCCACAGCGCCAGCGAGCGACCTTGAACAGCGACAGGTATGACCTACCTGGCGCTCTCCAATGCATTTCAATGGAGCAATCTTTAAATATTCATAATTAATTGCTATTAATTTTTTTTTTTTTTTAAATGTCAAAAATTCTGTGCAATGTTAGATTTTTTTTTTTAAGGTAAAAAAAAAAAAAAAAAAAAAATGTGTGCAGAATTGATATTACAGGTCTGATATTAATGTATTCATATTACAAAATGTTTTGAAAAACATGTTTTTTTTTATCTAAAAATATGGTTGTTTGGGGGGTTAAAAAACTACTTTTAACCCATCGCCGCCAGTGCTCTGGGGTTTAAACAAGCCTTTCACAGCGCGAGAATTTTTGGAGCGTGATTTGTTAATGAATATGCTGGGAGCCGTTCGCTATGGCCGTTCGCTGTCATGCGCTCCCATACAGCGCGGAACCTGTCAAACAGCGACTCCTAACCCCGTATTCAACATTACCGCACACCGACTGAGTCGCTGTCAACAGCCGAACAACGCCCAAGCACAGCGAATACTAGCGGGCGCTGTGAAAATAACACTACTGTCGCTCATCTGTCGCTACCTGGCGCTATTAATGAATCGGCCTCCCCGAGGCTTATTCACTACTAGCGCCAAATATCGGCAGATGAGCATCTGTATAGCGACGCTTAAAGCGACCGCTGGTAGACGCTAATGCAAGGGTATCGGGCGCTGTAACAGAGTGTCTCGGTTGCTCTACTAACCTGGCCCGCATTGATGAATGTGATGTATGTTGGGTGCTCTAACACCAGTACAGCGCTGCAGGGAGCGGAAGGTAGCGCCATCTCATTGCGACCGAATCTCAGCAACTCACACCATATTCAACAAAAGACACACACAGCGTCGGCACTCTAAAGCTGGTGTGCCAGACGCTGTGTGATTAAAGTCTACTTTTGATCACCTATCCACCAGTAACAAAGCAAAAACACATGGAATGACATTGTTGTAACATTGTGACATTATACTTGAGTGCCAGACTTGTAAATACAATTCTGCATAAAAATATAACAAATCTGAAAAATTTTCAAAAATGACTTATTCTAGGCCAGGAGAGGTGACACAATTATTTGGGGGGAAAAAAATTATAATAAAAAAAACCTTGTTTAAACAGAAGAAAATGAACCTCCATTGAAATGTATCAGAAAGTGACAGGTAGCGACAGGTAATACCTGGCGCTCTGGAAGCTAGAGCGCTGGCGCTATACGCTGAGCTGCCTGTAATGATGAATCAGACGCTGCATGGCGCTGTTAGAGTTGCTCACCAGATTCGCTTTCATAAATGTGGTTTTGCGCAGCATTCACCAGACGCTGCCTGCCACTACGCGGTGCTACCTGGCGCTATCCCTTGATGAATAACAAATAGCAAACGAATAAAATAGCAAAACAAAACAGAGCATGGGCCAGGCTGGAATCTAAAAGATTCCAGTGTAGGCCCCTGGCTTTTCCCTGGAACATTCTGAATTCGGATGCACCACTGTATGAAACCCTCCAGTTCGCTCAAACTCACCTTACCACACTCCAACAGCGCGTGCACGGGCTCTCCTCCAATGAGAGGTGCCTGATGTGACCACATCATTTGGCAGGTGGTTGTCATTGTTTACAATTGGGAGCGTGCACTGCCACATCCTCTGCATCGTGCGCACACTCCTGCCCCAGTAATTCAAATCGGAAGCATGTGTACGGCCGGGGATGTGGGGGATGCTTCAGCGCACACTCCCCATTCAAGTCAATGAGAGTCGTCTGCTGAATTACAGTCATAGCAGGCGGCTCTTATTAGACGAGAGCCTGCGCATGCGCCATTTGGAGAACAGGGGGGTTTCACACAGTGGGTCATCCCAATTCATGATGCCCCGGGGGCACAGAACAGAACCTAGGAAAGTCAAATGAGGGCAAAACAAGTTACATGCTGTGTGGTGTCCTTTCTGAAAGCGACATCCTTCAAGCAGGGTGTAGAAGCTCAAGTAGGGGGTGGGCAATGTTGTGGGAAAAGAGGTGATGTAAATACAACAAAAAAAGAACATTGAGAAGGTCACACAACATACATGCACACTACAGGGGATGCCCCAAATGGAACCAAGGGGGGAAGGTAAGTCACAGAACATACTGCAGGGGATGCCCCAAATGGAACCAAGGGGGATGATAGGTCACAGAATATACTACAGGGGATGCCCCAAATGGAACCAAGGGGGGAAGGTAAGTCACAGAACATACTGCAGGGGATGCCCCAAATGGAACCAAGGGGGATAATAGGTCACAGAATATACTACAGGGGATGCCCCAAATGGAACCAAGGGGGGAAGGTAAGTCACAGAACATACTGCAGGGGATGCCCCAAATGGAACCAAGGGGGACGATAAGTCACAGAACATACTACAGGGGATGCCCCAAATGGAACCAAGGGGGACAATAAGTCACAGAACATACTACAGGGGATGCCCCAAATGGAACCAAGGGGGGAAGGTAAGTCACAGAACATACTACAGGGGATGCCCCAAATGGAACCAAGGGGGATGATAAGTAACATACTACAGGGGATGCCCCAAATGGAACCAAGGGGGACGATAAGTCACAGAACATACTACAGGGGATGCCCCAAATGGAACCAAGGGGGGAAGGTAAGTCACAGAACATACTACAGGGGATGCCCCAAATGGAACCAAGGGGGACGATAAGTCACAGAACATACTGCAGGGGATGCCCCAAATGGAACCAAGGGGGATGATAAGTCACAGAACTTACTACAGGGGATGCCCCAAATGGAACCAAGGGGGACGATAAGTCATAGAGCATACTACAGGGGATGCCCCAAATGGAACCAAGGGGGAAGATAAGTCACAGATCATACTACAGGGGATGCCCCAAATGGAACCAAGGGGGAAAATAAGTCACAGATCATACTACAGGGGATGCCCCAAATGGAACCAAGGGGGGAAGGTAAGTCACAGATCATACTACAGGGAATGCCACAAATGAAACCAAAGGGGAAGATAAGTCACAGAACATACTACAGGGGATGCCCCAAATGGAACCAAGGGGGGAAGGTAAGTCACAGATCATACTACAGGGGATGCCCCAAATGGAACCAAGGGGGACGATAAGTCACAGAACATACTACAGGGAATGCCCAAATGGAACCAAGGGGGACGATAAGTCATAGAACATACTACAGGGAATGCCCAAATGGAACCAAGGGGGAAGATAAGTTACAGATCATACTACAGGGGATGCCCCAAATGGAACCAAGGGGGGAAGGTAAGTCACAGATCATACTACAGGGAATGCCACAAATGAAACCAAAGGGGAAGATAAGTCACAGAACATACTGCAGGGGATGCCACCGGGGGGGGGGGGGGCAGAGAACCTAACACTAAAAAAAACAAAGAAACTTGGGCCCTTATTCATCAAGCGATAGCGCCAGGTAGTGTCTGACGAGCGCCAGGTAGCGGCAGCTAACGGCGACTACCGACTCAAGTACGCCCGGCGGCGGTCACAATGACGCATTTATCAAGCTAAATGAGGCTAGCGCCGGCGAGAGCGACGGCTAGCGCGGCATTCATCATGAAGCCGGCTGGCCCGAACAGCGCCGCTGCAAATTCCTTCACAGCGACACGTATTACCTGGCGCTACCTGCCGCTCTCCCATACATTTCAATGGCAGACGCTGCAATGATTGTTTTTAGTGGTTTAGGGTTTTTTTTATTTGGTACAAAATTCAACACATGTTTCTATTGATCTGTTTTATGAATCTGGCTGGTTATTTATATGTATTAGAATTTTTTTTTTTTTTTCACAATGTAATGTTGTGAGTGACATGGGAATTGCATCTCCTCCACCCAAACTCATTGGCATCAAAATCGCTGGTTTTCCACACAAACGGGGCTTGTAAAGCTATTTTGTAGCCTGTCAGGTTGGGCGGTCACGTTCGCTCTTCGAAATTGTCAGCGCCCAAGCTATTCGGCAGCCCTGTCCTTGATGAATCTGTGTTGGTCAGTGTTTGTGCAGTCGCTGTTTTAATTCGCTATGTGGCGGCGCGAGCGTCGCTGTGCCTCGCTGCGCTGCGTTGTGCGGCGCTGTGCTGTTCATACATGTGCCCTTCTGCCATTTGCAAGGAATTCACTTCCCGCGACCCCAGTCGTTGTTAATGAATACACTGTAGTTGTGAGCGTGCCTGGCCACATATTGCAGGATTAACATTCAGTCGTACCAGCTCATAACAACCCGTTATGCATTCTCATGTGTGCCACATTTTCAGGTAGTTGTCTAGTTTGATTGTGTGATGACTTTGGTAAGGAATAAGATTTGTATATTTAAGCACAACGGTGTATGCTTTAGAAGGACCTATGCATTACAGTATGTAGAATCCCCTGCTAAATCAAGCTAATAATTCGTGGCGCCTTTGGCCCTAGCTTGTTTTGCAGCGTCATTTTAATGTTTTTCCGCCACTTAGCCGGTTCCGGGATCCTCCTTTGCGTTTCAACGCCACCTTAAGGTAAAAATGTCTAGCTCTTATGCCAATAGCTTGTTTTGCAGCGTCATTTTAATGTTTTTCCGCCACTTAGCTTGCACATAGCTGATATTAGCTTGTCCCTGTTGCGCGCATGTTTGTGTTTGAATTTTGAAGCACAGTTGCTAGCGTCATATCCGGTTCCGGGATCCTCCTTTGCGTTTCAACGCCACCTTAAGGTAAAACTGTCTTGCGCTTATGCCACTAGCTTGTTTTCAAGCGTCATTTTAGTTTTTCCGCCACTTAGCTTGCACATAGCTGAGAATAGCTTGTTGCTGGTGTGCGTAGCGTTTTTTTTTTTTAAACTTTTTTCCAATGTCGCTTGGGTCATTTCCGGTTCCTGTTACCTCCTTAGCGTTTCCACTATGCTGCCCAGACGGCGAGTTATGCGCCTCCCCAGCTCCTCCTCCGACTCTGACCCCACCACCCCTCCCCCACCTCCCCCACCTACCTCACCTTCCCCAAATAGCACCCCTCCCACCCCTTCCCCTCCTGGGCCTAGTAAGAAAACGCGCACCCGGGTGGATAGCCGCGTAAATGGCCAGGTGGTCAAAGTGAGTATTTTTTTTTGGTATTTTTAGCTTAAAAGTTGCAGAACACACAGGGGGGATTGGGTCAGAAATTTCTTTGTTTTCAGACCAAATTTGATCACTCCCCGTGGGGCATCCCCATTGTGGATGTCCTGCTGGGATGCCCCCCCCTGGAGGGCCCTAAAAATTACCTCAGCCCCGTCCCATCTGTGCATGCGTTAGCTGCGGATGCCTATTGCGCTTACCTCTAGCAGGGTGTACCCCTGCGCCAGACATATTTTAATTTTGTGTGCAGGTGCACTCCCTGTTAGAGTCAAACGCCACATGCGTACTTTGCCGTGCAGACCCAGCTGAGCTGGTATGCACGTCCCAACGGCCTTGTATGCGCATACCACAGCGGCGCGGAGCGCTGTGTTTGGCTTGCGGAGTGACGTGGGAGTGTCCTCAGTGGTGTATTTGTGGCCTTCCAAGGGGGTTGCAGACAGCGGACCACCCACAATTGGTGTGGCCCACCAAAGTGCACACAAACCCAGAATACTGATAATCCTGGGTGTGGGTCCACTTTGATCTGGTCTCTGTATAACTGTTTATGACATTGTTCTGATGTCATGTATTGATTTTAGTTTGTTTGTTCATTTTTCATAGGACTTCTGCGTGGCCGAATATGACTATGCCCGTGGAGGGAAAAAACGCATTGCCATGGAGGTGAAGGCCACAGTGTCCCGGCGCTTCCACACAGAGCTGACCATCCGATCAATTCAGCAGAAGTGGTCCGATTTCAAGCGCCGGGACCCTGAAGGCGTGTACCGCCTATATGATGCCTACGCATCAGGTAAGTTAAAGCTTATGTTCTGTTTAGCCTTTGTGCAGAATCATCTGCTAAGCTGTGTCCATTTGTGCTCTTTAGATTAATTATTTTCTTTCACCCCCTCCACACAGATAAGCGTCCTCCCCTGGGGAAACGTGGGAAGGGATTCCTCCCCCGAACCAGGCAGGCGGACTCGGGGGAGTCATCGGGGGAGGGTCCCTCCCGCGGGTCCTATTTAGAGGACCCAGGGGAGGAAGGGGATGACGCCCCAGAGGAGTGTGCTGCTGGGGGACTGGCTGGATCAAGCCTCAGCTCCTCACACTCTGAGTCTGAGGACTCTCACCAGGCAAGGGGCCACTCTCAAGCAGGGAGTGAGAGGGAGGAGGGTGGCCCTTTGCCCGGTGGATCTTCTGACCAGAGTGTGAGGAGCCGAGGCTCCCCGCCTCCTCCTCAGAGCCCTCCCTGGGCTTCAAGTGGCGCTTCATCCCCTGGTGAGTGTACATTTTTTAATTGTTAGTCTGTGACAGGTTTCATCTGGCAATTTGTACTTAGCCCTTGCCATTCCTCTCTAATTTGCAGGGCATCATATAGGCGGCACCTCCATGGCGTTTTGGCGAAGGATTCTCCACGGGCATAGTCATGGTAAGTGTTTGTGGTTATCCATCACATTCCCAATGTTATGACATTCATTAAAGTGTACCCCCAAACATTGATAGTGCTTGGATTCTCGAAGGTTCCATGACAAATCACATCCCTCACCCAGGGCCCCCCCCACAAAAAAAACCCCACAAACTCCTTTCCTCTTTGGGGGTTGCCAAAGCCACCGTCCCAGCCTCCTGTGTGACACTCTAGATGTGTGTGCGCCTGCGCTCTGTTTCCAAATGGGCTGCTCGTGCGCACACACTCGAGGAGTGATGTGTGGAAGGCAGCGGGCGCGGAGTACGTTGTCTCACGCAAATTGTGTTGCTCTGCCAAAGCGGACCCAAACCCAGATTTGCTGCAGTCCTGTGTATAGGCCCACTTGTAACAGACACATGTTTCCTGGTCCATTGTCACAGCTGGTTTGATAAGGTACCCTAACCTCACAAACCCCACTACAGTGCTAGCCAACTGTCAACCACCCCTATGTTTCTGCCCACACCATGATGGGTGTTCTAATTTGTTTTCTTGGGTTAAGTTGTTCCCGCTCAAACATGTGGCCCACTATTAACATTAGCCAAACAACTGCTAATGATTCCTTTACATAGCACTGTCTATGTTATTTGCACATTCTCTTTAGGGATACATGTGTCAAGCCTAACAAATTGACATTAACTCATGGTCCAGGAAATATGCTAATTTAGGACAACCTGTATGTAACCATGCAAGCCTTTGCATTTTCAGACTCAATAACCAGATGGATGTCAAATAGTCAGGTGTCATTGGCCCACTAATTGTGTTTTTGTCTTTTGCTTTCTGTTGACAGATGTTGCTACGCAGACGGAGCCAGAGACCCTCCTCCCCACCCCAGCTCCAGGGACGGCCAGCAGCATGGGCCCCCGCCACAGCTGCGATGGTGAGTACATCCCACTTCATATGCCTAAAGACTTGTGAAACCTATGTCTTATAGTCACATCTGCAGACATTTAAAATTTACCTATGTGTTAATTTCACACACATCTAGATTCAATGTGTTTGTACAATAATCCAACATGCCTGTTTGCATGCTTGATTGTTGGCTCACATTCTTCATTTGGCCACATAGAGACTATTTTTGCCTTAGACACAACCAAATGGGCCCTATTAGGTCTGGACCTCTAACATTATAGGGCAAACTCGTGTACTCGTTAGGACTTAGGCCCTGATGTTTGGCTGTGACTAAACACAAAAATGGACACACTGGGACTTATACCTTCTTTGCTTCCCAAGAGTTAAACTGGAACAACCAGGATTTTGACTTTCCTGGGTCTTGGTCCACTACGGTGGGGCACCCCTGATCGTCACCGCTGTGTGACAACCCCCTGAACTCACTTTGACTCCAGCAAACGTACAAGCCACGGCAAATTGGCCCCTCCTCCGCCTCCCCCGCGCCCCTTTTTACGCGCGTGTGCCTGCGCCGGCCATTCACAGACGGCCGTCGCAGGCACGCACACGTCTAGAGGGGCGCCAGGGAGGGCCCGGCGGCCCTGCCCCACCGAAACTGAGGTAGGTATTTTGGGGTTTGGGGGGGGTTTCACCCCCAGGGACATCCCGATCTCGGATGTCCCGCGGGGAGGGAGGTGATCGGGCAGGGAATCTGATAGATTCCCGGGCCGATCACCGGTGGGTGTTGGTACACTTTAAGAGTAAATGTATGCTTGGGATGTGTTGTTCACATTCCTGCCAGTCAATAGTACTCATATCATGTTAACCAATAAGCACACAGTGGTCAACAATGTTAATGTGAGTGTCACCTAATTGGACACACTGACATTACATTGCTACATCTGTGTCTGTTGAGGTCACATCCAATTTAGTAATAAATTGTTGTTTCTACATCTCTACAGCTTGTGAAAACCAGCATTGCAGACTGTGGCGGGAGATCAGGCTCCTGAAGCTGATGCTGCTGGCCAAGAAGAGGCGCCGGCGGCGTCGTTAGGGTGGGGGGAAGGCTGGCCTCTTGATGCCCGTTGTTGGGCAATGTTGGCCCTGTTGGCCAGGTTTTTGTAATAAATTTTTTGATTACCATCATTACAGTGTGGTGCATTGCAAAGCATAGTTTAACTGTCTCAAAACCCATTTGTGTGTCAATTTAGCCATACCTTTGGAGCCATTTCATGTGTTAACCATAGTAAGCTATGGTCTCAAATGTGTGGGCTAAATTGACCAATACATTGACATATGTAGATCAAGATACTCATCCCTGACTGTGTTATTAGCTAGGTCTTAGGAAAAACACAATTTAGAGGTGGGTGAAGCAAATATATTTACAAAAACCAAAAAAAACAAAATTAATATTCTTGGCTGGGTGGCCGGGGAGGTTGGGAGTCATTGCTAGGGGCGGTGTTGGGGGACAACAGTGCAGTAAAAAATATAGACTGCTGTTGTATGAGCTGTTGTATCAACAACAAAGTTTGGTCCTGCCGCTGGAGACATTCTTCCTGGCGCTGTATCGATTCTCCCTGGCGCTGGAGAGATTGCTCCATTAGATTGGCCAGCCGACCAAGTTCCTGGTTCTGGTGTTGGTTTCGGAGCAACTGGTCGATCTGGCGCTGCTGGGCCTCATTTTGTTGCTGACACATCAGCACCTGATTTTCCAATGGCGCAATGCGCTCATTAGTTCCATCACGCGGCTGTTGGCGACTGTAGTCCTCCAGCATCCGGACCCCTAGCTCATAGAAATCAGCACTGGTTGGTGCCACACCTCCTCTTGCTGTGGTTTGAGCCTAACAAAATAGAAAACAACATTTTAGTCAAACAGAACCAATGCAGGTATGCCCCTCAAAATAATTACCCTAAACAGTCACTATACAACTTACCCTTGTCTGAGCCTCGGAAGCTTGGCCACATGGGACTTGGGAAGAGGTCCCAGCTTGGGGTTCTGGTTCCGCCTCCTGCAAAAACAACAATGAAAGGAAATGTGACATGTTGCTTCATCCACTACCCACGAAGATGCCAATGTGGTTCTAGGTCGTCTACATCAGCCATGTTACCTGCGTGTCCTCCGGCACAGGTAGGCTCGAGGTTTCGCTGCCAGAGAGTGGCAATTCCACATCCGAGATGTCCGGCAAGTTGGCATATGCTAAACAGGAAAATCAGGTTAGTAGGTCTGTGGCCCAAACTCAAATGTAACCTGGCTAGGCTATCGAGGCCATACCTCTAAAAAGTGCCAAAATACACACTAGACCAAAGGTATCTGTTAAACTCAGATTGTTAACATGTATGTTACAGGACTAAGAGGCAATAATTTTTGCTAATCACATCAGAAACATTGCTTAAATTACACATACCCGCAATCTCCCAGATGTCTTGAGTGGGGTCCTCACTCGAGCTTGGACCTTGAAAATACATGTGGACACACAAGTTGCCAGAAGCAAGTGCAACAAAAGTAGAGCCAAAATACAGACTAGAGCAAGGCAAAACAACTTACCCTCATCTCTGGCAGCCTGAACTTGAGGGGCCCTTTCGGGACAGCCACTTCCGATATTCGGGTCAACTAAAAAACACAAGGAATGTCTCTAAATATTCATCAAACTACTACGGGGAATGTTTGGCAAAAAATATGTCCGCCAAAATACATTGCTATCACTCCAATAACTAATAGACTGACCCTGGGGAGGCAACAAGCACTCCCAAGAGGCATCTTCAAGTTTACCAAGCAAACATGTAGATTAGTAGACTAACCAAATTGAACCAGTGTAACATAAACAGCATAAAGGATACATTATGTATTGCTATACACACCAACAGGGTCCTGTTGACCGGCAACATCGGAAGTGGGGTCCAAAGATGAACCAGTCACTTGGCCTACCAAGAAAAAAGAGGAATGAGACACATGCACTTGGGTAAAAGTGGATAAAGCAAGGTGGACACATGCACTTACCGACATCCAAAGAGTAGGTGGGATCCGGAGGAGATGCTGGGGCCAAGGGCATGGGAGCTAGGCAAAAATGAAGCCAACATTGAGCCATAGTTAATGTGCGTGCAAAAATACAACATGCATTAAGGTGTGTGTGAGCAGCTCTTTCACTAATATTCACTAATCAAGGCCAGTGTGGCTCCCACATTGATATGCCGATATATGGCTACACATCTCTGGCTTGAAACATATCTACACATGTTAGGGCCTTGTTAGTTAGTTGCTGTGAGTGTTACAGTGGGCGTGAAATTAGGCCGCAGGCCCATATTAATAATACTCAACAGTGCAACACTCGATTGTTTGAGCTGCTCCCACACCCATTTGTTCCCCAAACAACCAGCACCAAAATTAGGGGTAAATACCTTCAATGGCAGACTGGGGTAGCCTTGAGGTTGCTGGAAGGGCAGGAGCTTGGGTGTCCTGAGGCACATCCCGGACAGCAGCATGTGCACCTATGCAGAAAGCAACAGACAGAAAAGTAACAAATGTTTGAGCTCTAATGTAATACTTCACAGGTCCTACTGTTAGTTGGTCAGAATGAAAAAATGCTAATCACATACATTAACATTAGGTTTGTACAAAAGGCAGAAAATATGTACCTTCAGTCCAACCTGTGGTGTCATCCCCAGGATCCACACCCTGCAGCCGAGCCAGTGGGATTTTGGCCTTCAGCATCTCCTCATACGGCCTGTAGGTACTCTTTGGAGCCTGGATGGTCCCACTGTCCACATCAAGATCGTGATTCATCTTTTTCATAAGGGCCCCTCGCAAAGTGTAGAAGCGTTTCCTGCAGGATGGGCCACTACGTGGGTGTTGAGCAGTGCTACTAAGCTCCACACCAATGGCATCCCACAGTTTGCTTCTTTCTTGTTTGCCTATGGACTTGCTTTGGGAGCCAAATATCAGCTCCCATTTAGCAAGTGTAAGGCGCACAAGATGATTATTCTCAGCCAAATTAAATTCAGGCTCCCTCTTGGCACCTGGGCGCTTAGCCTGGGGTGCTGCCCCACCTTCAGGCTGTGCCCTTTTCCGTAAGGGAGGTCTGCGCACAGCACCCACCAAACTCCTACTTGGGCCTGCTGTGGCCGGCAGATGTCCTGAATTTGGCTCCATCCTGTAGCTGCACACACACACAAATACACACCCAACAAGCACGCATGCAGACTACAGAATGGCATCGCAATCTCTTAGGGTTGGGCAGGTTTTATGTGCTCTAACAGCCAATCAAAAAGCAGGCCACTTAATTGATTCACACATACAGCCCAGTTCCTTCTAGGCACACCTCCACTGCACTGACTGAAGCATGTGTGTTAGCCAATTAACTCATTACAGACCTCATTAACCAAACAACACACACCCAAATACAACAATGGACTGATGTATCTCAAACCCTGGTGACATGTGGTTAGCCTAACGGCTATTTAAAAAAACAGCAGCTTACCTTTCATTGGGCCACCACTGATTTTTGGGCCATGTCCGTTAATGCACGCAAGTTTCGGCTCACGTACGCTAGTAGCGCTACTAGCGTGCGCGTGCGCACTCTGTTTTACGCACACCTGGGTCGGCTAATTGGCGGCCGGAAATAGCAGAGCGACGCAAAAGGCGGCCAAAGCGGACCTGTCCCTTTTGAAAGAGAAGTATAAATGGAAGGAATTTTCAAGCTTCTGGTATTCTTACACTGTGGCAAAGGCTGTGGTGTGGTGCTGTGCTCGCTTCCCTTAGCTCATTTGAGCCTCTGTCTGGTTTCTGTCCTCACTCTCTGTGGCTTGTTGGGTGATTTCTGACATCAGTGCTGTTTCTTTAGGAGCTTGTTTTTGGTGGCATCTGCAAATATTGTGTAGCATACAGCAAGTGAGGCTTGATTTTGGGGCCTTTTGTGGGCTGTGCAGCAACTCCCCTCTTGGTTGTGCCTAACTTAGAAAGCTGGTTTTCAGCAGGCTGGTGGTTTGGACCACTATAGTTCTGGTTTTGTGGTGAGCTGCATTGTAGCGGGTGTGTGTGGAGTGTGATTGTTTGTGTGTGTGTTGTGTGTTTGTGGTTTTTTTTTTTTTGTTTTTTTTTTGTATATATCTTTAGTGTGTGTGATGGATAAGAGGGTGATGTATGGTGTCTGGGTGGATGGATGTATGTGTATGCTGAAAGAGCAGGAGGAAAGGGAGCGGGGTGTTGTGAGGCTTAGGGCACCCCGCTCCTTTGCAATCCGCCTTTCAGTATGGGACTTAAGTGACGAGCAGATCAGGAGCCGCTTCCGTCTGAATCGTGCTGCACTACAGTCCCTATATGATCAGATTAAGCACAAAATCGAGCCATCCACCAAACGCACTCATTCCATTCCAGGCATAGTACGCCTGTGTGCCACTCTCAATATTTTGGCACGAGGGACCTTCCAGGCAACCTCCGCCCTCCTCAGCGGGATAAGCCAGGCTACTATGAGCCGCATACTAATCCAGGTAGTTCTGGCAATTTGTGATTTAATCCCAATTTACATCAAGTTTCCTGAGGATGAGGAAGAGGTTGCCAAAATAAAACATGCTTTCTATCTGATGGGAGGGATCCCGAATGTGCTAGGGTGCGTTGATGGTACACATATCCCTTTCCGCCCTCCCCGTGCACAGGAGCTGTCCTACAGAAACCGGAAGCAGTTCCATTCGCTTAATGTTATGGTGGTCTGTGACCCAGACATGAGGCTGCGGGCGGTGAGATCGGGGTTCCCCGGCTCATGCCACGATTCTTACGTCTTGCAGCGGACAGTCCTGTGCCGGAAGTTTGATAACAACGAAATGCCAGCTGGCTGGCTACTGGGTAATAAATTAACCATGTCAATGTATTTAGCAAATATGTGGCCTAGTAAGCCAAATTTAACAAAACAACCACAAAAAAACATGTACTAGTACTAATTGCTGTCTCTCTCCTTGTGTTTTTTCTACAGCGGATAAGGGATATGGGCAGAGAACGTGGGTCATGACTCCGGTCAGGAACCCACGGACCTCTGCCCATGAACGCTACAATGCAGCGCATCGCAAGACCAGAAGCATTGTGGAAAGAACCATCGGCCTGCTGAAAGCACGCTTTCTCTGTTTGGCACGGCCAGGAGGAGAGATGCTCTACAGCCCACAGAAGGTCTCCAAGATCATCCTTGCCTGCTGTGTGCTACACAATATTTGTATTTGCCACCGAATCCAAGCCCCCGAGGAGACAGCACTGGTGCCAGAAATCCCCAACATGCCCGCAGCAAGAAGTGAGGACACCCAGACTGGCGATGAGCTAAGGGAAAGGATGATCACTTCTTTTTTTGCGGTAAACTAACTACCCTTCACTATAATGCAAGTACTGCACTACTGGCTAAATGTATTTGAACTCCCATCAAAATGAGCCCAAAAAAACACTAAGGGGGGTGTAAGATGACCCAAACCACTCTAAGGGGGGGTGTAAGATGACCCAAACCACTCTAAGGGGGGTGTAAGATGATCCAAACCACTCTAAGGGGGGTGTAAGATGATCCAAACCACTCTAAGGGGGGTGTAAGATGATCCCAACCACTCTAAGGGGGGTGTAAGATGATCCCAACCACTCTAAGGGGGGTGTAAGATGATCCCAACCACTCTAAGGGGGGTGTAAGATGATCCCAACCACTCTAAGGGGGGGTGTAAGATGACCCAAACCACTCTAAGGGGGGTGTAAGATGATCCCAACCACTCTAAGGGGGATGTAAGATGATCCCAACCACTCTAAGGGGGGGTGTAAGATGACCCAAACCACTCTAAGGGGGGTGTAAGATGATCCCAACCACTCTAAGGGGGGTGTAAGATGATCCCAACCACTCTAAGGGGGGTGTAAGATGACCCAAACCACTCTAAGGGGGGGTGTAAGATGACCCAAACCACTCTAAGGGGGGTGTAAGATGATCCCAACCACTCTAAGGGGGGTGTAAGATGACCCAAACCACTCTAAGGGGGGTGTAAGACGCCAATGTTGGTTATCAAGTAATGCATTTTTTTATTTGCAACAACAATACTACTTTAAAGATCTATACTAACTGCACTTTTCTTATTTTTTCAGGCACCAAGAGATGCACCTTGAACCCTATTTTGACCTTTAAAAACTTTCATTCCCTTTACTTTGCTTTTTCCTTTCTGTTTGACTTTTGAATTTCATTTTCTCTTCTGTTCCTTTTTTAATTTTTTATTATTGGAAAAATAAAATCTACTATATATAGATACATGTGGCTATGTGTTTAATTCTGTTGAAAGTTTCCTTTGCATTCTACTTCCTATTTTAATTTTCATTTTCTTTCTGAGTTCTGTTTTTATTTCCCTTTTCTATTTTCCTTTTCTTTCTCTGTTCTGTTTTTATTTTCCTTTTCTATTTTCCTTTTCTTTCTCATTTATGTTTTTATTTTCCTTTTCTATTTTCGTTTTCTTTCTCATTTATGTTTTTATTTTCCTTTTCTATTTTCCTTTTCTTTATCATTTATGTTTTTATTTTCCTTTTCTATTTTCGTTTTCTTTCTCATTTATGTTTTTATTTTCCTTTTCTATTTTCCTTTTCTTTCTCATTTATGTTTTTATTTTCCTTTTCTATTTTCCTTTTCTTTCTCTGTTCTGTTTTTATTTTCCTTTTCTATTTTCCTTTTCTTTCTCTGTTCTGTTTTTATTTTCCTTTTCTATTTTCCTTTTCTTTCTCAGTTATGTTTTTATTTTCCTTTTCTATTTTCCTTTTCTTTCTCTGTTCTGTTTTTATTTTCCTTTTCTATTTTCCTTTTCTTTCTCAGTTATGTTTTTATTTTCATTTTCTTTCTCATTGGTGGTTTAATTGTATTTCCTTTTTCTTTAAAAAATAAATAAAATAATTTAAAATGTGGCTATGTGTTTAATTATGTTTTATTTTGCATTTATATTCTAATATCTGGTTTAATTTAATTTCCTTTTCAACACAAAATAAAAACTCAAAAAAGTAAAGAAACATGTTGCAATGTGTTTTATTCTGAAGGTACTGGATGCCCAGGCCACAGCAAAGCTAAGCGCAGGCGCTGTGTAGAATAGCGTGGTCACACTGACTGACAGCGCCTACAAAGCTGAGGGCCAACATCATATTCAGCAATGTAGGCGTTGTTCCCAACAACGCCAGGTAGCGACTGAGGAGGCCTGCTATAGCGAATCGCTAACGCCCGCGGCTGACGCTAGCGGCGCTCATAGCGCCATACTTCAGTCGCTCATCTGTCGCTACCTGGCGCTATTGATGAATCGGCCTCCCCGTCCGCATTTGTGCAACACCTTCTTGCTGCTAGCTGGCCTCCACTGCAGTGGTCATGTGACTTATGTGTGTCAGAGCCAGTAGGGCACACACACACTCTCATCTGCAACACATTTAACCCCTTGCACCCTCTCTCCCTCCTACACAAATACATAAAAAGGTGTGCATTACCCCTTGTGCCCCCCCATACAAACACACACACTGTCTGCAGTTAACCACTTGCATCCACTATGCCACACACTTACTGTATTTAACCCCTTGTGCCCTCTTTCTGCACACACTGACTGCATTTAAAGAGGAACATTTGTGTGGTAGACTTAAGCCTCGATTCAGAGACACATTCGTCCGGACTTCCGTAGCTGTCTGTGAAAGTTTTGGTGGGTGTTTGTCATTTTTTTGCTTTTTTCGTTCATTTTTCATTCGTACGAACGCTTGGGAATGCGCTTTCGATGAACGGAAGCAAATCGGAACATTTCCGTTAGTTCAGATCATTTTCCAAACAAAATCGGAAATTTTTCGTTCGTTCAGATAACTTCCGTTGTTGGGATGGGTTTCTGTCTGATGCAGAGAGCTGATTTCCGATGGACCACCACCCTATAAATCCGTTTCATTTCCGATCCACTTACGGGACCTTTCAGGGCTCAGATTGCTATTGTTGAACATGTTTTGCGGCTATGTGGAGGAGTCTGCGCGCCTTTAGCACCAAGGCATTGCATGTATCAGCATGGCCGAGGCCATAAATTGTATAGCAATGCATACCTGAATCAATACATTTCATGTATGCCTTCTAGATGCATTTTAATGCTGACCTTAATTAGTCCTTAGCATGTAAACATTTATTTTCCCACACATCCATATAATTGCTATATTTTTTTAGACTTATGACCTTTGTGAATTATATTTGGATTGTTGAACTTGAATCTTAATTTGTTGTAGGAGTTATTGTTTTAGTCGGTTACCTTTGCTTTGTGTAATTATTTTATATTTGGTTGCAGGAACCGCAAGATGTGCCACTCACAGAACATACAAGCAGTCTTTGGTCCAGCTATGCGATTCCTCAGTGTTCTTGCAGATCATCCAGGGTCGTCCCATGATGCTTATATATTGCAGAGCTCCGGCTTATTTCGTCAGTTTGAGTCAGGAGAATTATCTGGTAGATGGCTCCTGGGTAAGTTTGCTCACATTCCATCAATCCATTTTCACTGTATGGCAATAAATATAGTTGATGACTCATGACTTAACCTATTGCTGTTTTTAGCCCTAGATGACATGTTAAACAATATTGTAGCTTAGAATGTGTATTTTATGTTATTATTTTTAAATTCTTTCAGGGGATTCTGGATATCCACTCCTGCCCTTGCTCCTGATGCCCGTTCTTTGCCTGCAGAATGCGGGCCAGGGGTTCTCTAATCGGGCACTATGCAAAACCCGGCCCCTGGTGGCTAGGGCCCTCTGGCTTTTGAAGTCCAGATTTAGGTGTTTGGACCATACAGGGGGGGAGGGCACTGCAGTATGACCCCAACAAGGTTATACCAATATTTTAATTTAACGTTTTTTAACAGGGACCACACGTGCCAGAGTGGCACAACTGAGTGTAAGGGTCCTTCAGCTGGTGGGCGAGATGCAGGAGCTGCGCAACTCGTTGGGGACCACAGATGAAGAATAATGTTCTGTGGGCTGTCATTGCTATGTATTTTGTTTTTTATAGTTGTAAAAATTAGAAATTTTCTAAATTTTTAAACATTTTATATTTTATGATGGAATACAAAAAAAAAATGTTACAGTGTCATTTCATTTACAAAATACATTAACACAAAACTAATTGGCCCAGAAATATTTAAAGATGAATATTCACATGACCGAGAAGGGATTTGGGTGAGCTTTAAGGGTCCAAAAGGGAAGATGGAGGATAGTGCTAAGTGGTTTAGCTAAACATTGTAGTAGAAGTGAGGGTGGCAAATATGTAGGCGAGCACTTTAATGAGTTAAGTTTGTAGTGCGCAGGCGCAAGATAGTAAGGATTTCCATCTGGACGAATATTTATTGAAAAAGGGAAACAGAATCGAACTGGAAACGTAAAGGATTCGTTGGAGGATACGGTGGGAAAAGGGCAAAAACAAAAGCCTACGTTGTAACATGTGAAAATGAAACGGAAAAGTCACGATGGAAACTGATATCCTCGCATTCGTAATCTGCCGTACGAATGGACGGAAACTTTACAGAAGGATTTCAATGCATGCATAGAATCGCTGGCACGCTCATACGAGAACGGAAACATTTCACAAAAAAAACAGATCGGCACGAAAACTGAAGTTTTTTTTTGTCTCTCTGAATCGAGCCTTTAGTCTGGGATCTAAAAGACTCCATAGGGTTGATTCAACAGCGTGAGTAAAATCATTTGCACATGAGCCTTGATTCAGAGAGACAAAAAAAACGTCAGTTTTAAGCCTCGATTCAGAGACACATTCGTCCGGACTTCCGTAGCTGTCTGTGAAAGTTTTGGTGGGTGTTTGTCATTTTTTTGCTTTTTTTCGTCCATTTTCTACTCGCACGAACGTTCAGGAATGCGCTTCCGATGATCGGAAGCAAATCGGAACATTTCCGTTAGTTCGGATCATTTTCCAAACAAAATCGGAAATTTTCCGTTCGTTCAGAAAACTTCCGTTGATTCAGAGAGTTTCCGTCTGATTCAGAGAGCTGATTTCCGACGGATCACCACCCTATAAATCCGTTTCATTTCCGATCCACTTACGAGACCTTTGAGGGCTCGGATTGCTATTGTTGAACATGTTTTGCGGCTATGTGGAGGAGTCTGCGCGCCTTTAGCACCAAGGCATTGCATGTATCAGCATGGCCGAGGCCATAAATTGTATAGCAATGCATACCTGAATCAATACATTTCATGTATGCCTTATAGAAGCATTTTAATGCTGACCTTAATTAGTCCTTAGCATGTAAACATTTATTTTCCCACACATCCATATAATTGCTATATTTTTGTAGACTTATGTCCTTTGTGAATTATATTTGGATTGTTGAACTTGAATCTTAATTTGTTGTAGGAGTTATTGTTTTAGTTGGTTACCTTTGCTTTGTGTAATTATTTTATATTTGGTTGCAGGAACTGCAAGATGTGCCACTCGCCCTTGCTCCTGATGCCCGTTCTTTGCCTGCAGAATGCGGGCCAGGGGTTCTCTAATCGGGCACTATGCAAAACCCGGGCCGTGGTGGCGAGGGCCCTCTGGCTTTTGAAGTCCAGATTTAGGTGTTTGGACCATACAGGGGGGGGGGGGGGGGGCACTGCAGTATGACCCCAACAAGGTTATACCAATATTTTACTTTACGTTTTTTAACAGGGACCACACGTGCCAGAGTGTCAGGGTCCTTCAGTTGGTGGGCGACCAACTCGTTGGGGACCACACATGAAGAATAATGTTCAGTGGCCTGCCATTGCTATGTATTTTGTTTTTTATAGTTGTTAAAATTTAAATTGTGAACATTTTTAACAATTTTATATTTTATGATGGAATAAAAAAAAAATTTTACATTGTCATTTCATTTACAAAATACATTAACACAAAACTAATGGGCCCAGAAATATTTAAAGATGAATATTCACATGACCGAGAAGTGATTTGGGTAAGTTTTAGGGGGCTAAAATGGAAGAAGAACCTAACCGAGAAGTGGTTTGGGTGAGCTTTAAGGGTCAAAAAGGGAAGATGGAGGACAGTGCTAAGTGGTTTGGGTGAGCTTTAAGGGTCAAAAAGGGAAGATGGAGGATAGTGCTAAGTGGTTTGGGTGAGCTTTAAGGGTTCAAAAGGGGAGATGGAGGAGAGTGCTAAGTGATTTAGCTAAACATTGTAGTAGAAGTGAGGGTGGCAAATATGTAGGCGAGCACTTTAATGAGTTAAGTTTGTAGTGCACAGGCGCAAGATCGTAAGGATTTCCGTCTGGACGAATATTTATTGAAAAAGGGAAACAGAATCGAACGGGAGACGTAAAGGATTAGTTGGAGGATACGATGGGAAAAGGGCAAAAACGAAAGCCTACGTTGTAACATGCGAAAATGAAGCATTTCACAGATCGGAACTAAAACGGAAGTTTTTTTTGTCTCTCTGAATCGAGGCTTTAGTTCCGATCTGTTTTTTTTTGTGAAATGTTTCCGTTCTCGTATGAGCGTACGAGCAATTCTATGCATGCATTGAAAACCTTCTGTAAAGTTTCCGTCCGTTCGTACGGCAGATTACGAATACGAGGATGTCATTTTCCATCCAGACTTTTCCGTTTCATTTTCACATGTTACAACGTAGGCTTTCGTTTTTGCCCTTTTCCCATTGTATCCTCCAACGAATCCTTTATGTTTCCCGTTCTATTCTGTTTCCCTTTTTCAATAAATATTCGTCCAGACGGAAATCCTTACGATCTTGCGCCTGCGCACTACAAACTTAACTCATTAAAGTGCTCGCCTACATATTTGCCACCCTCACTTCTACTACAATGTTTAGCTAAATCACTTAGCACTGTCCCCCATCTTCCCTTTTGGACCCTTAAAGCTCACCCAAACCACTTAGCACTATCCTCCATCTTCCCTTTTGGACCCTTAAAGCTCACCCAAACCACTTCTTGGTTAGGTTCTTCTTCCATTTTAGCCCCCTAAAACTTACCCAAATCACTTCTCGGTCATGTGAATATTCATCTTTAAATATTTCTGGGCCCATTAGTTTTGTGTTAATGTATTTTGTAAATGAAATGACAATGTACCATTTTTTTTTAAGACCATGATAAAATATAAAATTTTTTTAAATTTTGAAAATTTCAAATTTTTACAACTATAAAAAACAACATACAAAGCAATGGCAGGCCACTGAACATTATTCTTCATCTGTGTCCTCCGCATAGCCGCAAAACATGTTCAACAATAGCAATCCGACCCCTCAAAGGTCTCGTAAGTGGATCGGAAATGAAACGGATTTATAGGGTGGTGATCCGTCGGAAATAAGCTCTCTGAATCAGACAGAAACCATCCCAGCAACGGAAGTTTTCTGAACGAACGGAAAATTTCTGATTTTGTTTGGACAATGATCCGAATTAACGGAAATGTTCCGATTTGCTTCCGTTCATCGGAAACACATTCCCGAACGTTCATGCGATTAGAAAATGGACGAAAAAAGCAAAAAAATGACAAACACCCACCAAAACTTTCACAGACAGCTACGGACGAATGTGTCTCTGAATCGAGGCTATGGTTTTCATGAGTAAAATCAGATTTCTCACATTTTTCCCCTGACTCCCGATTCAGCAAATTGTTTGGTGTACCTTTTCTTGTGAGTAAAATTTTGCAAGAACCCAGATCTCATTCACAAGTCTACTCAAAGAGTGTAATTTCCCGTTTTTCAGGGAGTGTTTTTGCAGGAGAAATGTGAGAGAATGGCTTCACACTGGGCAGCATATTCTACCAGCTAAAAGCAAGAGTAAAATGCCGACTTCATTAACTGACATTCTAATTTCATTGATAAAACCAATGCTGGCAATAAAAATAATAATTTATTTTTCCTGTTTTTAACTAGTTTTCTCATTTCATTTTTTTTAAAAAGCATGCGCCCACCCAAAAAAGCCAACTAGCCCAGGCATAAGGGCTGGTAACCCAGGACTCAGAGGCAAAGCTGGGCGGCCCCTGTCCCTGCAGGTTTACAAGCCCTCATGCACTTCGGTTTGAGTTCAGGGTTTGAGTTTGAGTTCAGGGCTTTTCCAGGGGTGCCAACAGCATGCTGGTGTCCCAAATGGGAGTAATCGAGCTGGTTCTTGCCATGTCACCTATGCCGGCAGGTGACCACGCAAAATACAACTTAATATTCTAAATTACACAACTTACCGGTCCCCATCTTCTTGCTTATTTCCCCCATCTGTCTCCTTCACTCAGCCCTTGGTGTCAGCTGCTGATGCACGTGATGTCAAGCCTTGAACAGGGGGATACTGCCCCCCTCCCTTCTTTTATCCTGGCTGGCCCAGGATAGTGCTTCAGATAATAATGTACAGGGACGTAACTTCGTAACTTGAGGGGGTGCGACTACACCAGGGCCCATTATTGTTGCTCTTCCAACTTTTGTATCATATTTATGCTCATTTGGCATCATTTAGAGAAAGGAAGCCTTGTTTATCTTTGCCGTTTCAGTCTTTAGTTGTCTAGCCATCCAATTGAGTTAAAAGACTTAAGAGCCTTGAAAGGGTCCCATTTAACTTTAGCACCAGGGTCCCATCACATTTAGTTACACCACTGATAATGCAGAATAACTCTGGGAGGTATTCATGTCATAGCAGATGACATGCTACTAACTAAAACACAAAAAATGGTCTAATTACTGGTGCTTTCCAACTGACAGGCTGATTCATCATTAGCGGCAGGTAGCGACAATTGAGCGTCTGTAGCAGGCATTTCAGAGCGCCCGCTAGTAGTCGCTGTGCTCGGCCGTGGTTCGCTAGTTCAGAGCATCTCAGTCTCTGTGCAGCATTGATGAATACATTGTGGGGAGTCGCTATATGAGCAGTACAGCACTGTATGAGAGCAAATGGTAGCGACTGGTCAGTGCGACTGACTCACACCATATTCATCAAAAAAACAGCCTCACACACCTCCAGCGCTCAAAAATGCTCCGCTGTAGCCCAGAGCGCCGGAGGCTGTGTGATTAAAGGCTGTTTTTTAACATGTATCCACCAGTAACAAAGCGAAAACATATGGAATTACATTGTAATAACATTGTAACATGAACACATTAATGCCAGACCTGTAATAGCAATATAAATATACATATATAAAACATGAAAAATATTTTCAAAAATGGCTTTTTATATGCCAGGAGAGGTCACAACATTATTTGAGATTAAAAAAAAAATTAATAAAAACCCCCTGTTTAAAGAGAAATAAAAGAATGTCCATTGAAATGTATAGATGAGCGACAAGTAGCGAGAGGTAAGACGTGGCGCTCTGCAAGGCTGAACGCCGGCGCTGTAAGCTGAGGCTGGGATAATGAGGAATCGGACGCTACATGGCGTTATCCCAGTCGCTCAACAGTTTCTGCTTGATAAATGTGTAATTGCGTGCCGTCTCCGGGGTTCACCTGCCGCTACCTGTCGCTACCTGTCATTTACAAGGAACTACCTGACGCTATCCCTTCATGAATAAGGCCCATACTTTTCCAGCTGTTTATGAGGATTCCTGGAAACTAACATGCTACACATTCTTGCTACAACCATGATCTATGTTCTTAACCAGATTTCAGAAATTGATTGGAGGCTAGTTTTCCCCTCCCCCCATGCATGCACCATTGTTCTGCTTTCCTTTTGAGAAATGCATTTATGATCCATCTGCTCAACTTGTTTTTACCCTTAAAGCAAAAGTCCATTTATGGGTTAACAAAAAAAATCTTACCTTGCCAAGCTCCATCCAGAATGCTGGCAGCCCCCTCCAAGCACATTACGGGCATTCAGGCGGGGGCAGGGGCGGACTGGGGTTAAAAAATGGCCCGGGACTTTTTTGGCCCCACCGGTTACATAACATGCAGACAGGGCCGCTTCTAGCTGGCCTAGCATTGGGGATCCTAACATACAAAAAATGGATTGCAGGGCAACTCCCCCTGGCTGTTCCTCTCTGTCTGTGCTTGCCCACGGCGGCCATTCAGATAGGCCTGAAGTGGGAGTGTGCATCAGCTGTGGAATCACTGAAAAGATGTGGATGCCGCATCAGTGTGCAGCCCCCTATGATTCCCCTAACAGGGTGAGCTCTGTAAGGTTAATGTCTCTTAAATCCAAGGCTTACTAGTGGTGGGTTGGAGTGAATAATGTATTCCTGGTCCATTCGCACTCTAAGTCAGCCATTCCACCACCAGTAAGACCAGAATTTAAAGTGGGTCAAAACTGGAGTTTTGGTCTACTTGCAATGATTGTTGCTCAACACTGCCATGGGAACCTAAAAGCAGGTGAGTATGTGCCTTTTACTTACAGAACTCACAAGACAGAGGATTCCAAAGCGACTGCTCACGTGTTGCAGCCACACTGGGGTATCAAAATTAGCTAAACTTAATGCAGGTTTTAGCGATGAAGGGGCCCTGAATCCAAGGACTCACCAGGGGTTTCTCTGGTAACTCTATGGACCAGTCTGAGCATGACACAGATGAAGGGTTTAGTGAAAGGGACAGGCTGGGGATAAGTGCGGATGGAGGGAATAGTGAAAGGGGCAGGCTGGGGATAAGTGCGGATGGAGGGAATAGTGAAAGGGGCAGGCTGGGGATAAGTGTGGATGAAGGGAATAGTGACAGGGGCAGGCTGGGGTTAAGTGTGGATGGAGGGAATAGTGACAGGGACAGGCTGGGGATAAGTGTGGATGGAGGGTATAGTGACAGGGGCAGGCTGGGGATAAGTGTGGATGGAGGGAATAGTGACAGGGGCAGGCTGGGGATAAGTGTGGATGGAGGGTATAGTGACAGGGGCAGGCTGGGGATAAGTGTGGATGGAGGGAATAGTGACAGGGGCAGGCTGGGGATAAGTGTGGATGGAGGGAATAGTGACAGGGGCAGGCTGGGGATAAGTGTGGATGGAGGGTATAGTGACAGGGGCAGGCTGGGGATAAGTGTGGATGGAGGGAATAGTGAAAGGGGCAGGCTGGGGATAAGTGTGGATGGAGGGAATAGTGACAGGGGCAGGCTGGGGATAAGTGTGGATGGAGGGAATAGTGACAGGGGCAGGCTGGGGATAAGTGTGGATGGAGGGAATAGTGACAGGGGCAGGCTGGGGATAAGTGTGGATGGAGGGTATAGTGACAGGGGCAGGCTGGGGATAAGTGTGGATGGAGGGAATAGTGACAGGGGCAGGCTGGGGATAAGTGTGGATGGAGGGAATAGTGACAGGGACAGGCTGGGGATAAGTGTGGATGGAGGGAATAGTGACAGGGGCAGGCTGGGGATAAGTGTGGATGGAGGGTATAGTGACAGGGGCAGGCTGGGGATAAGTGTGGATGGAGGGAATAGTGACAGGGGCAGGCTGGGGATAAGTGTGGATGGAGGGAATAGTGACAGGGGCAGGCTGGGGATAAGTGTGGATGAAGGGAATAGTGACAGGGGCAGGCTGGGGATAAGTGTGGATGGAGGGAATAGTGACAGGGGCAGGCTGGGGATAAGTGTGGATGGAGGGAATAGTGACAGGGACAGGCTGGGGATAAGTGTGGATGGAGGGAATAGTGACAGGGGCAGGCTGGGGATGGAGAGATGGGTGGGTGACAGGGGCAGCTTATGAATGTACAGAATGAAGATATAACGTTACATCAAAAGCCTGGAGAAAACACATATACAATGATTTAAAGTCTGCAGCAGCATTAAAACCAGACTTCAATCACTGACAATATGGTGCAGCCAGCGTCTGACCCGCCTCACTGAGCAGAGGAATGTGACACATGCCAGGCAGGCAGGAGATGCAGCGAGCCAAGGCATCACCACCATAGAGCCGGTAAGCTTCTTGCCTGTGGCCCCTCCTGTCACAGTGCAGCGTCCCCAGGTGCCTCAATGGTGGATGTGGTGGACAGGGCCCATCACATAAATCAGAAAGACCTTCTTGTGGAACATATACGCAAATCCCTCCTCTCACCTCTGAAGGCAGCCTTGATCAGGTCTTCCACGCATTTCAGCTTCCCAGGGGCACAGAGAAGAGTCCCCGCCCACTCTAGAGGGCGCCCGTCCTCTGCACTGCACAGCCAATTCATTGGCTGTGACACTTGTCAGTAGGCCCTATGAGTTCCCATCATGCAGCTCTATGTTGCCGGCCAGATGTCATGCGCTGCAGCGCAGTGCATCAGGCGGCCGCGGTAGCTCCCTGTTGCCCAGGCAGCTCGATAGAATATATAGCCAGGGCTGCAGCGGCCCAACATCACCAACTATGGGGCCAGGGGTGAGGCGGCCTACCGGGATTTATCCCGGTACGCCCTATGGCCAGTCCACCCCTGGGCGGGGGGGTTATTGTCCGGGGGCCCCAGCATTCTGGATGCCCCCCTCCGAGCTTGTTTTGATTAGCTGACTGTGGGACCAACTGTGGGTCTGGTTTAATATGTGTAGTTGTGCACATGAACAATTGTTTAATTAATCCTATTAAAATTGCACTAACATTGTTTGGCACTTTAGGCTATACTTATCCCTTACCTTAATTAAGTAGTCTTGGTCTTGTGGCCAGGTGCCTTGGTATTTTGCACTATTCTTGCATTGTAATCTTTGTTTTGCTTTGCTTATTGTTCTCTTTGCTTCTCTTTTAATGATAATAATAATAGATTAAAAAAAAAATCTCTAAAAATGCATTACTTGGGGGAGGTGGCTATGCAAAGACGTTTCACTATACTCAGAAGGCAACTGCTTAAAAGTTTTACCATAATTCATAAAATACATGACTTTGTGGAATTAGTGGTCTCTGCTTTAAATATTTAATTATTGACATTAAATGGATAAATTAGCATCATTCCAGTTAAATTAAATGTTATTTTTGAGATGAGAGATTTTTGAGGTTTTGAAAATAGTGTTTGCTAACTAACGTGTGCATCCAGAGAGTCTGGGGAAAAATCTTGGTGGGCTGCACTGCTTTGGAGGTTGACTGTGACTGTGTTTTTTCTCCTATGTATAACTCTGTGCCTTTAAGATAATGTGTCCTAACCTCTGCACGTTGTTAATGTACTTCCCTTTATCTAGAATGCCATTCTAACCAGCCTTCTGTGTGGGTTATTCTAAACAAATGTGTCCCTCTGAGTCTTTAAACCATTGTTGATAGTTCCTTAATTGTAACTTAACCTTTTTGGCCCAATTGCCGCTCCTAAAAATGGGAAGCATCCTGACTGGTGACTAAGTGGCCTGCCAAAACTGCAGTAATGCCCACTCTCTCTCTCATTACAGGCTTCACTGTGCCACCATAATGGTTTACTGCCGCTCCTCTAGTCACTTATTAACCCTAGTGGGTTTTAGCAAGGGGGGGCAATAGGAATAGGCCGTCCTCTTTAAAATAGAATAATTTTTTATCATATGCATGGATCATATTTGTAGCGGTTAATCCAGTAGGTTCAATTAATAAGATGTACTTATAATTGGGCACTTGTGAAGCCAGATCCTATTGATGCCAATCAAGCTGACAACTAATCATTACTATTTCTTAAAATCATTTGCTTATGCCAAGTAATCAGAAGTTCAAAACATTATCAAACACAATTTTGGACAGAAAGCTACGCAGAGTTAGTGCCAAGGAACCTCATGAAGAGTTTCACAATGATTAGAAATGCTTATGTGGGTTTTCATTTTCCTCTTGCTTTCTGTAGACTTTTTAAGATAATATGTGATTTGTCAACATGATTCTATCATTGATGGACTTATTTGTAACCCCAGGGCCTAAAATAGAACACCACACATGACCAGGCCACATTTTTTTTCAAATCTATCCCCCATCTACCCCTTATCACTATTTATTTTACTCACATTTGTCCCTGTTCAGTGGCACTCCAAAAAATTGCATCTTCCCTTTGCTGCTCAGCGCTTTGATTTTAGATATTGGAGATTATTTTTCCCTGCCTTCCTCTCTGAGGCTCATCCCTACCTAGTGCATGCTCGGCGAACCAGCAAACCCTCGTGATGGCCCATTGAGAAGGCACCATAAACTTTTTTTTTGTTATATATTGACTGGTCTTAATTACAGAGCATACAATGGTGGTGGTGGTGATAAGATATGGAATACCCAGGGTAGTAGCCCTGGGGGAAGGGGACCTATCTATACTTTTGAAACAAAAAAAGCATTGTGTGCAGCCATCTCTAAGGTTAGCAGGCTTCACTGTACACAATATATATCTACTTACAGTTTATAAATCTAGTGGAATGCGCAATAACTGCATTCAGTGCTGCTCTACTCTCAACTTGGCTTCTTTATAGCAGCATATAATGGCATGAAAATGTAATACAAAATACTAAAAATAAAAAAAAAACGTGTAGTAAAACTAAAACAATTCTGTAATAAAAATAAAACTACCTGTCATTTCTTAGAAAACTGTGCTCTTTTTATGTCGTCTTGGTGCACTCGAATGAAATGTGAATCGTAAAAAACATTTTATTATCTATAATATCCATAGCAAAGTGTTTAAACCAAGCAAAAAATAGAGAACAATGCCTTAATTGGCTAATATTATACTTTAAGATGCTAGGCCACAGTGTTATTTAAAATCTATAGATTCTATAGGTTCATAAAATCTATAGATTGTTCATACAGTGAACAAATATGAACAAAATCTGGATAAAAAATCCTTGCAGAAACTGTATCACTGTTATACACATAGCTTCAAATGTGAGTTATTTTAGACTAAAGGTAAATGAATCTTATTGCACAACAAACAAACTCTAAAATCTGATAGGTGCCACAACATCTGGATGGATGGCACCATCTACCATAGCATATAGAGGACTAATGTCACCAGCTTGCCGCTGGGAAGTATCTTTCAGCACTGCTTACTACATAATAACCAAGTCAGGGCTCCTTTTCAAGGTGAAGAAGGGTTTTACTGCACTTTGAAAAAGGAGCCCTTCATCATTTAATGGTGTTTCTGCAAGATGAATCTCATTAAGATACTTCTTGGTTTTCTGATGTATTAGTTATTAGAATTATTTAAAATTAGCAGTGTAGTCAGCTGTCAGAAAGAGATATAGGAACGCTGCTATTTATTGACTCTTGCTCGGGCCTGTATCTCCACATTATGGGAACAATCACCTTTACCCCTAAAGCAAATTAGTTTGCATGTGGCAACTGAATTCACCGCATAGGGGACATGGCTTTATTACTTAAAGTGTACCAGATGTCTAATTAGATAGCAAGACAGAGCAGTGATGGTGTTTAAAAAGGGCTGGAGGAACCCAGAGGAAAGGTGTTTACCTGCTCTAGATCGGTGCACTGCGGGCCACCTTGAATCACAATATCCTCTTGGAACCCTAGGCCGTATCCCAAAGATCTTAATAGGCCAACGTTACGTTCTCCGGTGTCTGGTGCAGTTCTTGATTTTCCTGGGCTTCTAGACTGCTGCAAATTTACACACAGAAAGACCAAAGTTTCTCTTCTTTCGACTGTGGCCTTCCGCGAAGGATGTTACAACATGAAACCATTTCTGCAATAATATACTAAGGCTTCACTTATGTCAAAGGAATGTCACATAATCAAGGAATATCACACAAATACAGACATATATATGTATATATATATATATATATATATATATATATATATATATATATATATACTGAGGCAGGGCAGGGGTTACATAAAAGCAAAACTTACCAAGCCCGGAATGTAGCACAGATCATCGGACACTTTTAGTGCTGCCATTTTTGCTCCTGCCGCACTGCTTGCATTACCTGCTTTGTGTGAGCTTCAGGTGGGCGGGAAATACGCTCTGTGGGCGGAAAACATGCTCTGTCCAGCAGAGGCAAAGATTGTAGATCAGGAATTGCCTGATGATTGGCGCCCCATTCTGGCCAAGGTAAGATTTTTTTTTATGTAACCCCCCCCCCCCCCCCCCCCTGCTTCAGTGCCCTGGAAGGGTGGTGACAGGGTGAGGAGGGCTTTAGAAATGGAACATCTGCCTGGACTGTCCCTTTAATCCTTTTTTTAATTCCAAATATGTATACACATTACATGAATTAAACCTATGCATAAGGCATACTCAAGCAGGAAAAACAATCATGACACATTAAAGAAGCACTATTTGTGTAATGTTAAAAATACATAGAAAAACATCAGCTAATGAGAGGAGGGGGCACTTATACACCCGAACTGAATAAAACTGCCAAGCTTGTGTTTTATTCTCTCATGGTAGGAATAAAATTCAGGGGTGACAGGGTTAGTCTATCAGGGGAGCCTGTCACCCCAGATGTCCTTTTCCTTCCATTAAAAGATAGAAAAACAATCAATCCTGGCTGGATATATCTTGATGCTGGGTGTATATGTGACCCCTCCTCCCACCATCCAGCAAATTCATATGGATTTTTATCATTGGGCCATTTTTCATAGCAGAAGTTCACTTTTATCTTACCAATATCATATATACCAATGAGCTCTCTAAATACCATGTGGAATTGTGTGTTTTGGGACCATTTCTTTAAGCGGTCATGCATAAACCTTATTATTTCACCATGGTTGAATGAAACATCAAAATTACACTCAAAACATTTATTTGCAATCACAATTCATTACCTTGTCAATATAGCTCCAGCTTTGTCCTGAAACAAAAGAAAACTTCCAAACACATTTTCTAGTCCAAAAATGTATTAATCAACAGTTTTTATTTTCTCATATTCAATTTTACAAACTGTTTACTTTTGGCTTTTAAAGTATCTTTCATTATCAAACATTTTATTGATTATAAGTTTCAAGTCCACAGTTAGGATATTTTGCTCACTGAGAACTTTCTTGCCCCTCCTATGGATTCCTTATAGGCTTACGCTCACAAGCAGGAACAGCTCTTTGTGTTTCATTTTATTCTCGTAGGTGAGAGGCAAGCCACTAAGGATCTTTTCCACTCAGTATTTTTTATTTTTAACTTTTCCAGTTATTGTAGCAGTTATGACCTTACCTAACCCATCAACTAAAAATGATTTTGCTGAAACTAGAACAATATACATACAAATCTGCCATCACGTTAACATAACATTATCACTTTTTGCCAACACATACAGCTTTACTAATTTATGACACCAAAATACAAGATTCTTTTCTCTTATCTCTAGCAATTTGACAAAGACAATATTAGAACATTAGAGGAAAATTCCCTTTTTGGCATGTTTTTGGTGTTCTGCCTTATGGTTTTCTTCTTTTGGACTGTTGTGTTAGGACTGTGCCCCCAGACCTGTGATTTCACAGGTAACAGGTGAACTCTTTAGCAGCTTTGGCACATAAGACTGTGATCCTTCCAAACTGAAGAAAATGAATTTCAGCAGAATGGGTTAAAGATGAAACTAGAGATGAGCGAACTGGTTCGTCAGAACCCAAGTTCGCTCTGAATTTCAGGCAAAATTCGATTTTTGGTTGTTCGGGCTGACCAATTTTTCCCTGAAATCCCCTGGCACCTTGGGCAGTGGGTAAAGAAAGAAAAAAAAACTCACCATTATCCTTGTTCCAGCGCCACGCTTGGATTCAGTGTGCACGGTGGAAGCTGACTTGCACAGCTGACAGTGCGGCTGGCCTCCCCCTCTCCCAGCATGCTGTGTATATTGCACATTAATTTACCTACATGCCGACTTCCCTGTTGTTCTGGTCCAGTGGCTGGCTGCGGGCACAAGTTGGCTTGCCTCTGGCTAGCACAGCTGACAAGTTGGCTGCTTGTGGCTTGCACAGCTGACAGTGCAGCCGGTTTCCCCTTTCCTGGGGGGCACTGGGGGGGGGGCTGCACTGTCAGCTGTGCAAGCCACAGGCTGGACCAGAACAACGGGAAGCTGGCATGTAAGTGAATGTGTGAAACACACAGCACTGTGGGAGCAGGGGCAGGCCGGCCGCACTGTCAGCTGCCCCCCCCCGTGCTGTGTGTACTGCTCCGCAGGGGAGGAGTGGGGGAACCGGTTGCACTGTCAGCTGTTCAAGCCGACTTGTGCCCACAGCCAGTTGCGGAACCAGAATGCGGGAAGCCGGCATGTAGGTAATTGTCTGTAGCACGGTGGGAGCAGGGGAGGCTGGCCACACTATCAGGAATCTGACTTGCTCAGCTGACAGTGTGACCGCCCCCCCCCCCCCGCTTCCACCGTACTGTGTGCATCGCACACTTCACTAGAGATGAGTGCTTCTCAAAGGTTCGATTCGGACAAACCCAAATTTCTTGGAGAAATTTGGCGAATCATTCGAATCGCAATTTTAGGATGTTCGTTCATCTCTAGATGTCATCCATGCCTTAGCCAATCGGATAATTAGCAAGCTGAGAGTGAGGAAGTCTGTGATGTGTACTTGAATCCACCACTTTGGTGTACAAAGCTAAAGCAAGCACATTGTTGCTATGGAAAACTGTTTTCTTTTATAACACATAAGGGTTGATTCAGAGAGACAAAAAAATACTTTCGTTTTTTTTATTACATTTTCCCGCTCTCGTATGAGTGTACGAGCGATTCTATGCATGCATTGCAAGCCTTCTGTAAAGTCTTCGTCCGTTCGTATGCCAACGAGAATGTTATTTTCCAGCTTTCGTTTTCCGTTTTTTTTTCTCATGTTACAATGTCAGCTTTCGTTTTTGCCCTTTTTCCATCGTCTCCTCCCACGAATCCTTTATGTTTCCCGTTAGATTCCTTTTACAAGAAATAATGGTTCAGATGAAAGTCCTTACGATCTTAAGCCTGCGCACAACAAACTTAACTCATTAAAGTGCTCACCTACATATTTGGTTCACTCACTTGTGCTACATACAATGCTTAGTTAAATCACTTTGCGCTTTCATTCTTCTTCCATTTCCGACCCCTAATACTCGAATGAGATTACAACTTACTTCGTTGGTGGCCGACGTCTGCGTCGGGGACCACCCTGGGCTCTGGGACCTGCCACTGCAGGGAAGTTGAGGCTGTAGAGACATGTCAAATAGGGTCACTTATAATATCTGAGTCAACAGTAAGCAAATGACAATTTGAATGTGTGTGTGACATCACCCACCTTCTCCATGTGCCTCCTGGGCATGATCTGCTGCAGTCCCTGCTCCAGATCCTTCACCCGCTAACGAATCATCTAGAAAAAGAGATTAAGAGAATCAGCTTTTGTTTAAATAGCATGTATGTGTTTGCGGTTACATTGAGAGTCACATACCCGAGGCTAAGGGCTCCGTCCCTTGGTACGACTCCCTGCCCACGACCGTAGGACCATCGCCCTGGAGATCCACCACCTTCACTTGGTGCTGCAGATTCATGCAGCACTGGTCGGCCTGTGCGCCTCCGGGTGCGTCGTATTCGGTACTCCATTTCCAGCACTAGAAAAGAAAAGCATTTATAAATAAAGGCCTAACTTCTGTATTAGTTACATCTAGCATGCAATCACTATGTACTTACTTGGGAAATGGAGCCCGAAAAATCGCCGCACCCGGGGCATGTGGAGGCGTTTCAGGTCCGACCAATGCTGCATGATCTGCGTGTGGGTGAAGGTGGTGTCCGTCTCGTGCTGGATCCTGGAAACGATCTCCAGGGTGACGGTCCTCTTCTCAAAAGAGTTGGGCAGGTAGTGGTACCTGCGCTGAAGCATCGTCTAAAAAACACAAAATAAACATAGTTGTTAGATCAAACTGCATACAAATATCTGTCACAATTAGATCAGTTGACTAAATGACATTCCCAGACACATTTCTAGCCTCAAACTATCCTTCTAGATGTTAGTGAGTGGGTTCGCACATGTGCGCACTAAATTCTGTTTGCCACAGGGTTTTACAAACTTTTACACATAACTGTTTATTCCTGTGCTTCCTTAAGGCCTAGGCATGCATTTAGATGGCAAATCAAAGTCATTACAATACACTTACGAGCATAATCAGCTCTTCTTGTTGGCGGGTGAAGATCGTGGGCGCCATCTTTCTTCTTGTCCGCAGCAGATAAGTAATGCCCCAGCGGTTTCCGGGTTCCGCATGGCCAGACGAACGGCCGTGCGCACGCGTACACGAACACGTAAGCGTCATACCCAGGCATTAGTATTTAAGGGGTTCTGGACACACAGCTCACTCTCTTTGAGAGTCTCAACATGCCAGCCAAAAAAACAGTCGGGAAGGCCAAACCAGGCAATGAGGGCAGCAGCAAAATGCCACAGCGGCCTGAGGAGGCTTCTTCACGGCCGACCACTCGGTCACAAATACCAACACCGAAGGTGCAGGAAATGCGCAGCCACAGTGGCCAGGCCAAGTAAACAATACTCACCAAGTCCGCTAAGCCCAAAACAACCAGCAAAGCAAAGGAGGCAGCGGTGAAGAAGAAGACCACAACCAAGCAGACAGGTACACCCGCAAAAAAGGCCACTAAGAGGGTGAGGGTGAGCCCCCAAAAAACACCATCCCCTCCTCCCCGACCTAGCACATCCGTTCTGAAATAATGCTCCACTGGCAAGGCCAGTAAAAGCCACAGGCCCAGAAGCCCCAGCCCAGCCAGCTCAGCATCTCCAGAGCCACGTGGGAAACACACCCATGGACATGGAAAGAGCAAGTGCCAGAAGCCCCAGCCCAGCCAGCTCAGCATCTCCTGAGCCACGTGGGAAACGCGGCCATGGAACCACCAAGAGCCACAGGCCCAAAAGTCCAAGCCCAGCCAGCTCTGCACGTAGTCAGCCACGTGGGAAACACACACATGCGCATGAAAAGAGCAAGACCCACAGGCCCAGAAGGCCAAGCACAGCCAGCTCAGCATCCCCAGAACCACGTGCAAGTACCTCCCAGGGGCATGGAACCACAAGTGGCAAGGGCACAAAGAGGCACAGGGCCAGAAGCACCACACCCTCAAGCACACCCTCTCCTCCTCGGTCACATTTGCCATCGGCACAGGTGGCAAGCAACTATTCATATGCCACATCCAAGCCTGCAAGTTCAGTGACCACCCAGGCAAGGACCCCCAGTCCATTTCCAAGTCCACTCCATTCTTTATACAGCCACTTGTCCAACATTTCAACACAACAGAGCCAGTCCAGAATGTCCCCCGAATTGCCTACATCCAGAGATGAGCCCGAACAGCAAGCAATAGGCCTGACATTGTGGTGAGGACAGTTGAGTGGCAGGTTTGGTGAGGCCCAAACTCTGGCATTGGCAATTGGGCTGACCCTACATTATGACGAGCTATATGGGCAAAAATCTACAAGCAAAATGCGAAAAAATTAAATCTTGGAGGAGCTCACCAGACAGGTCATTGCAGCGGGGGAGGAGCTTAAAGATGTGGAGCAGATCCAGCGCAAAATTTCTGACCTGAAGTATGCAGCACGGAAGAAAGAAAATAAATGGCGCAATTACACATACATATTTGAGTTGTGCATTTGTCTGCTTCTTGCATTGTGCCCAATTTCCTAAATTGGTCAACCTATATTTTTCAGCTTACAAACTGGTGGAGGCTTCCTCATAAAATTACAGTTTACCCGAGCTGAGGAGATGGTACATCCCGTGGCATTAGAGGGCCTCTCGGGGCGACGAGACACGGACATCCCTACTATTCCTGCAGGTTCCTGTGAAATGTTTTAAACTTGTATAATGAGGCTCACAGGCATATATGAACACATGCCCCTAGGGAGTGGCTTGTAGGGGAGGGTACAGTTTTAGCAGGGTGTGTAATGTCTGCAGGGTGTTCATTTTCAAATTTGCCAGGCCATACACGACCTTGGAGAGTATTTATGGTCACTATAAGTCTTAATATTAGCAAAGCGCTGCCTGTAATGTGATTCTACTCAATCATATCCAACACTTCCTTCTTTGTGTTTAGGCCACTTGGGTTTTAGCTGTGCTTTGGTCTCAAATACTTGATCTGGGGTCAGGGAAAGGTCTACATAGGACGAATACCCACCAGCATACTCTTAAGCCAAATTCTATTTGCAAGCTGAGTGTGGGTCCCTAATGGCCCTTTAGGGATGTGTGAAGCCTCATAACACGCAGTACATGCATGTTTGTATTATTTAAGGTGACCAATGTGTATGTACATGGTGAGTCATACATATAACAGATAATGACATTCATAGTGAAGGTCACCTTGGACCGTTGGGGGAGTTGCCACTCCTGCTTGCCCACGTGTTTTATTGAAGCATATGTAGTAATCCAGATCATCAATGGATATTTGGGTGTTTACGTGCCTTTTTATTTACAATACAGCCCAGCATCAACCCTCAGCAAGTGTGGAAGCCTCATCCAGTTGGACCACGCCATCAACTTTCGTGCTGCCTAGGAGCCAGGAGCAGATATATACGGTAAGTGTATTTTGATGATTCTGCTGATGCATGTGAATGAACATGACTAATTTGCATAACTAATATATTTAGGGACCAAACGTAACCTTTTTTCGTACATGTCCCAACAGACCCACACACTGATGGAAGAAATCCAGGAGATGGAGGAGGATGCCATCTTCATGGGACCTTCACAACTGACCCCCCTGGAACATAATCTGCCACGGTCCCAACATGCTACTGCACCAAATCCTCTGCAGCAGAGTGAAGGTGGACGCATGCTGCCAGCCCATCGTGTGCAGCATGCAGAGACTGAGCCTATAGTCCCCAGTGGTAGCTCTGCTGCAGAGGATTTGCCGAGCACATCTGCGACTCTTGCTCGCCCTAGACGTCCAGCATCTGCAGGCGCTCAAACCCGGGGAATTAGGAGACGTAGTCAGCAACGTGGATCCTGGAGTCAGCATGGCACCATGAGAGGCGTTTATTTCGCCAGGTGACTCAAAGAACCACAGAGCAGCTTACTGCACAATTAGATACATTAAATAATACATTCACCTCCATGCTGACAGAAATTAGGACGAGCAACAGCCACATGGCCACCTTAACTAATAATTTGACAGGCATGCTCGAGGAAGTTAAAAATAGCAATGTTGGAACAGTGGCAGATTCTGAATGCCACACATGCCCAGGTGATGGGCCATCCCCAAGGCCCACCACCAGGGTTTTATGGGCAACACCCATTTTAACAGCTATTTGCCCTGTATCTGCTCCACAACTTCACCTGTCTGGTGAGCGCTACCAAGATTGCCTTTTTTATGGCTTTGCTTGTATGATTTGGATTTTCGCCCATATAGCTCATTAGAGTGCTGAGATACCCCACTAGCCCATGCCTGAGATAAAGCCTCACTGAACCTGCAGCTCAAGCTGCCACGCTGCAGGCTTTGGCCTAATGAAATTGTGTCTGGCTCATCCTGTTTCTAGGCATGATTGGGGGACATTCTGGCCTGGCAAACTACTACCTTGAACCCTGGCAAACATTGGACTGGACTTGCATTTGGACTGGGGGTTATTGTTTGGGTGGGCCACTGACTTACAGGCGTGGATGTGGCATAGGTATGCCTGCTTTCCACCTGTGCCTGTGGCAAATGTGGCCAAGCAGGAGAGGTTGTGTATGAGGCCCTATTATTGAGGCCCTTTATTTTATTTGTTATTTAAACTTCGGCCTGGAGTGCATTACTTTAAAACTCCTGGATGTGGCCAATTGCTAGGTGCCCTGATTCAGCACCAATGTATATTTTTGTTGTACTATGTATGTACATGAAGTCTCCGAGTGCCCTTCAACTCCAATTTATCATATTTCCAAAAAATATATTGAATGTGACTTTAGCTGTTGTTGACTAAGTTGATGCATTAATGTTTGGGTTATTTTGAGATTACTGAAGGTTTTTCAAAACAAACAGGGCCCAAAAAAATGCATGAGTCTCATATCATGTGTGAATATTTTAGTAATTAACTCATTACTATTTGATACAAAAAACAATGCTAAAGCATTCACAAAGCCAAATTATAGTATAAAATAAGAATTACATGCAACAAACAAACACAGGACAAACAAATTAGGCAAAATGGGTATTAATCAAATTGGCCCGAACAGCTTGGCCAGAGGCACTAGGTGTGCCACGGTAGTTCTCTTCTGGGTCCTGGCTGGGTGGAGAAGGGGGCAGATCCACATACCGGGGGACACGCTGCATGATAGCAAAGTTATGTAGGACACAGCAGGCCAGTATGATATTGATGACCTTGTTGGGGTCATACTGGAGTGCCCCCCCGGTATGGTCCAAACACCGGAAGCGTGTTTTTAAACAGGCCAAAGGCCCTCTCCACAACGGCATGGGTCTTCCGGTGGGCCCGATTATAGACGTCCTGTGCCGCATTCTGTGGCCGAAGGACGGGCGTCATCAGCCAGGGAAGTAGCGGATAGCCAGGATCCCCTGAAAGAATAAGAAAATAATAACATAAATTACACATTACAACAAAAAAATTTGTGAAAATCGGTCGTTCCCCCTGACTAAGAGCATATCTTATATTTTAGACACACCCTGTACATACAGATTGCTCTGTTAAAAAAACAGCCTAACACCATCTACTGCATGTTCTGACCCTTTAAAAATCCAAGATGGCGGATGAGGGCAAATCAGGCAGACTGCAAACAGGAATTGGGTTAGGACTGTGCTGCTGAGCATTCTTGGATGTCTTACCTTTTCAGGACCCCAGATCTGCTTTGTCTGAGCCACGAACAGATCTAACCCACTCCCTGCACTACATCCCGTTCTCCTCTACTCAGTTAGTGTCCTGCTTCTGAGCAAAGATGGCGCAGACCCTATCATAAAGTCAAGAACAGAATTGCAGCTGAGTGTTTGGAAGAATAATAAGTAATTTAATAGAAAGTAGAAATATATTCTTTTTAAATGGTGGAAATCATTTTTTAAGTGTGTGTGCTTTGCGAAAGATCATGGTTAAGGTCCGGTTTAACATGTAATCAAGGGGTAAAAACAGCCATAGGTTCAGAAATGGGTCATCAACTATATTCATAGGCATACATTGAAAAGTGAATGACGTTACTTGCGTCAACTTACCAAGGAGCCATCCACCGGAGAATTCTCCAGACTCAAACCGACGGTACAATCCAGATCGCTGCAATATGTACGCGTCATGGGATGAGTCTGGAGACCCAGCAAGGACGCTAAGGAACCGCATGTCCGGGGCCACCACTTCTTGGACATTCAATGAGTGGCCCATTTTGCGGTTCCTGGGAAAAAAGGAAAACAACAAAAATTAGCAAGGCTAGGTAAACTACTCAAACACTAACTCCTAACATTCTCCAAAAAACATGTTGGGCAATACAAATAACACTAACTCAGTACCTAAGTATTTTTAGCCCAAAAAAGGATATGTATGTTGGATCAACTAAAGATTAACTTTAAAATGACTAATTAAGGTCCACATGAAAATGTTTGGCTTTGGCCGACATGAAAAACATTGATGAAGCTAAAGACGGCCAAATGTATCACAGGGACAATTTACAAGGAGGGATTAATATATATACAGGGTAAGCTATTTCACAGGGACAATTTACAAGGAGGGATTAATAGATAGTTAAAATACAATTTATGTAAACTATATAAAAAATGACCGATTGAACTTACCTATAGATGTACTCGTCGGCTGCCGGAGAGACCAATGCAACGTGGGTGCAATCAATGGCACCCATGACGTTGGGCATGTCGGCAATATTATAAAATGCCAGCTAAGCACATTCCAGGCTACCATGTCGTCAGGAAAATAAATATATTTCTGACTAATGGTAGCCATGCCTTCCAAAAACTTGGATAGCCCGCGGCTCAGCGTAGGCTGAGAGATCCCCACGGAGAGAGCACCCAGCCTCTGGAACGAGCCATTCGCCAAAAATTGCAGGCAGCCAAGCATCTTGGTCATACCTGAAATTGCTTGCCCCTTCCTTGTGGTGCAGGCTAACCATGGCCGCAGCTCACTATACAACTTATGGAGGGAAGCACAATTAAGTGTGGTCAGCTCGAACAGCTCAACGTCATGCATGCCATCGATATGCATGCGTCACCGGTGCAATTTGGCCACGGCCCTGCTGATACATTCAATCCCCATTAGCTGGAGTTGGTGATGTTCCTCCACAAAGGCACAAAACATGGTGATTGCAAGGTATCTGAGGGCAAAATGGTCCCGTAAGGGGATCGCAAATTAAACGGTTTTATAGGGTGGTGGTCCCTCGGCAATCAGCTCTCTGAATGAGACGCAAGCCCATACCAATAACGTAAGTTATCTGAACGAACGCAAAATATCATATTTAGTTGTGAAAATGATCAGAACTAACGCAAATGATCCGATTTACTTTCGTTCATCGAAAGCACATATACGCATGAGCTCAAACGAATGTACGAATGAAAATGCAACGAAAAAACCTAAAAAAATGACAAACACACACAAAAACATACGCAGACAGCTACGGAAGTCCAGACGATGGGTCTATGAATCGAGGCTATAGTTGCAAACAAAGAAAAAAAAAACAAAAAGAGAAAATTAAAAAAATAACAGATAAGCTTAGCACATTGAAGACATCATTTGCCACACAATAATGGAAACTTTTAAAAAAGCCATCGAAAGTGGAATTACCCTTTAAGACATGCAAAGTATTTGATTTTGAGACTTACCCACAGACACAAATACGAAAGACACACATCTGTACTGGAGTACGTATTTTTACCATTTTGGAATAAAAGTTTGATATTTTACTGCACAACCTTGGCCCACCATTGTTATCAGTTGTGCAACAGTTGTGCATGAATCTCAGGTAAAGCTGACTCTGTTAACTCACAGACACAAATAGACTTAACCTTAATTTCACATAATTAATAGAGAAGTTCAGGGCCCTCTGCAATGCTTTTCTGAAAGCACCAATAAAATTCTTAATGAACATTTGCAAAAAACCCTACTGTTTTTCCATTGCCAGACATAATGCGCACACTAGCACCCCATTTAGATTCAGAAGATTATTTCATCTAATAACTATCTGGGAAGTAACAACATTACAGTGCTCCCTGTCTGGGATACCTGGCAAAGCTTTATAGCAACTGCCCTTCAAGAAAAAGCTAATTTTAGGGCTAATGTTAGGGCCTTATTTAAGAAACAATAGCGCCACGTAGCACAAGGGGTTTTCGTGAGAACCACCAGCAAGTCATATTTATGATGCAAAAAAATGTTTAGCGTCTCTCATGGCACCATGTAGCGTTCTATGTATCAAGAGTTCTGGGTGCTTTGGTAGTGCTGGAGCTGTGTTCCCTATCAGTCGTTTAGTGTTCCTCTCCCATAGACTTCAATTAGCCATTTTAGTCCCATAGACCCACGGCTAACTTGCGTTTTCATGCCTGCCAATCATGTGTCATTTGTATATTCCCAATGTCATTCCATTTGTTTTTGCTTGCTCACTTTGCTGCCATCCCCTGTTTTATTGCACATGGTGCTGTATGCCTGAGCATCATAGTAACATATTTGTAACATAGTAACATATTAAGCCTAAATTCATCAAGCAGAGGTCGCAGCAGACTAGGGGTGATTGGCAGCAGTGTCTCAGTGAGAGGCCTGATCTCCCGGTATCAGCTTGCGGTCGTGTCTCGACCAGCAACCCATCTGCCGTCATCGATTGGTTAACACGATCATCCAGTTCATCACAAGTGACATCTGACACCCCCAGTCACCTGTCGGTTATATCTTATGTTTTGGGTTCAGCTCCACTATTCAGTGAGGACGATCTGATAATCTGAAAAATCAGCAGCTACTGCCCAGTCAAGAAGTGGAGGAGACAAGCGTTTTGGCTTCTTAAGCAGACACTGTTGAGGAACCCGAGGAGGACATCAGTGAGTTTTGAGGGCACTTTTAAAGGTTTGGAGTGATGGAGAGTGACAGATTTAGCGGTCAGCATGGTGGAAGAAGGGGAAAGTATGGAGACAAATGTGCTCGGGGTAGACCACTTGCTGCGTGGCAGGCTACCTTTCCAGGAGCTAGTGGAAGGGAGTCCCTGGAGTTGTTGACGGCGGCAGCAGCAGTGAATTAGTGCGGACTGTTGGTAGGAAAATCAGCTACTCTGCGATGTGGCAGTTTTTCATCAAGCATCCGCAGGAGGCTAACATGTCTATATTAAAGATGTGTAGGCAGAAGGCGAAGTGTGGCCAGGGTCCCAATGTTGGACCCACAGCCCTGCATCAACATTTGCAGCGTCACCATAAAGCGGCCTGGGATAGTTGGCTCCAAAGTGGTGGTCCAGCTTGCTGCATTACCCAGTGGCAAGCCGCTCCCTGTTCCAGCCAGCCAAGGCTCCACCACCTCCTGTGTGTCATACCCATCCTCTGTCGCTCCAGATGCTCCTCCTCCTCTTAATCCGAGTCAGTCATTCCGCCAGCAATCCATTGGCCAAGCCATGTCCAAGAGACAACAGTATGTGCCCACTCATCCAACGTGCAGAAGCTAAATGTGCTCCTGTCCAAGTTGCTGGGGCTGCATTCCCTCCCTTTTAAGGTGGTGGACCTTTCAGAGAACTGATGGCTTGTGCTGAGTCGAGGTGGAGAGTCCCAAGCTGTCATTTCTTTGCAAAGAAGGCAGTACCAGGCCTGTACAATTTTGTTGAACAGAAGGTGGGCCAGTTCTTGAGCCTGTCAGTGTGTACCAAAGTGCACGGCAGCGCCTACATCTGGAGCTGTAACTACGGTCAGGGACAATACATATCCTTCAAGGTCCACTGGGTGATTGTAGTTTCTGCACAACCACAACAGCAACTTAGACAGGTCCCGCCGCTGTGGCCTCCACGCTCCTAGGCCGTTGTGCCTGTGACAGTGCACTTGTCTTTTTTGGTTCATGGATGTGCACATGTTTTTTGCACTTAGGCACTTTTTTCTGTGACACCATTGCTAATTGTCAATTACATATTAATTGTTAACATTTATCTTATTTGAACACATTTATAATAATAACATATCATAGCAACATAGTTACATATTAGTAACATAGTAACATATTAGTAACATAGTAACATTTTTTTTCTTAATTTTGTAAAAAAAAATTTTACATTTGTTTTTATTCTTTATATATATATATATATATATATATATATATATATATATATATATATATTATTTCTTTTGGGTGGAGGTATTTTTATTTATTTATTTCTTCAGTGCCCTTCCAGCCTACCATGTGTGCAGGACACAGCGGTTCCACGCTGTTCTTCACAAGGTTTGTCTTGGCTCACAGAGTCACACTTGGGAGGAACTGCTAAAAATCATTAATCAATAAATGAAATAATGGCTTACTCCATGAAAACTGCAAATGGGAACCATGGTGACTGACAATGGAAAGAACATCTTGTCTGCGCTGCGACAAGGAAGCCTGAGCCATGCGTCCTGCTATGGCACACGTGTTCAATCTAGTTGTCAAGCGTTTTCTGAAGTCTTCCCTCCATCTGCAAGACATCCTAACAATGGGAAGGAAACTTTGCATGCACTTCAGCCACTCCTACACCCCAAGCACACCCTTCTTGAGCTACAGCGTCAGAACAACATAGTCTGATTTGCGATGTTTCCACCCGTTGGAATTCCACCCTCCACATGTTGGATCGACTATACGAACAGAGAAAAGCCATCACTGATTTCTTGATGATCCAAGCGGATAGGGGGATTCCCCTGTGTAACTTCAATGTAAACCAGTGGCAGCTCATACGTGACACCTGTCGTTTGCTCAGGCCCTTTGAGGAAGCCAATTATTAGTCAGTCACCAGTCACCAGGACTACGGTATGAACGATGTGATTCCACTGCTTCATGTACTACAACACATGTTGGAAACCATGGCTGGTCAGGGCACTGGAGACATTTCACGGCCACATGAAGCCTGTGGGGGCTGAAGTGGAGGAGGAGGAGGGGGTGGGGCACAGCAAAGCACAGTTTAGGTTTGACAAAATGGCCATTTTATCTAGTCATCTGACAGAAGAGGAGCAGCCAGAGTAGCTAGAGGGTTGTGAGGAAGGCGAGACAGAGGACCCAGACATATCATGGCAGTATGTGGTGGAGACAGGTAGTCCCTCTGAATCACTTGCACAAATGGCACAATGCATGCTCACTTGCTTGCGTAGTGACCGCAGAATTGTCTCCATTTGTCAGCGGGATGACTTCTGGCTCTCCACCTTATTGGACCCTCGCTACCGGCACAAAATGGGGGCATTTTTTTACACCCACTGAGAGGGAGGACAAACTGACCTACTACAGAGACATTCTACGTAGTCAGTTGTTCGATGCCTATCTGCGCCATGGTCCATACTCTCACAGGTCTGACTCGGGGGGACCTCTGCGCTCACCACTTTCTCACCACTGCCATGGCTGCCGGGGGGGGGTGGCAGGAGCAGCAGCAGCAGCTCCATCAGCAGCAGCCTGAGTCTTCAGTCGCCAATGAGTATCTTTCTTCACCCGCATAGTGAGGCTAATCATGAGCAGCAGAAAGACCTGGAGCAGGCCCTGAACCAGCAGGTAGTGTCATACCTTGACATGACCATGCCAACGCACCTTGAGGACCCGCTGGACTTCTGGGCAGCCAAACTTGACTTGTGGTTGCAACTGGCAGAGTTTGCCCTGGGAAAGCTGTGGAGAGACTCACCTTTGTGAAGATGAATCAGGCATGGATCAGCCAGGATTTCCACCCACCAATGGCTGATCCATGGTAGTAGCTGATACATGGTAGCTCCTTATGCTGCTGCCAACTCCAGGGTGTGTCTTTCAGGCAATATATGGGTTCCCTATGCTGCTGCTGCCAACTCCAGTGTGTGTCTTTCAGGCAATATATGGGCTCCTAATGCTGCTGCTGCCAACTCCAATGTGTGTGTTAAAAGACACATGCTAGCATATTTGGAATGCCCTTCCCCTCGGTAAAAGGCAATGGCTGCTGGCAATTTGACAGCGTGACTTTCTTTACAAAATGCAACCAGTTAGCAGACAGGTACTCTTCAAATATTTATGCTAGTATTTGGGATGCCCCCTCTTCAAATACATAGGCTGGCTGCCTTTTACAGTGAAAAAGTGACTTTCTTTACAAAATGCAATCAGTTAGCAGACAGGTACTCTTCAAATATTAATGCTAGCACGCTTTTTAAAGAATGACACCAGGTAAAGAAAAAGCTAAAGAGGCAGGTGTGTTATTAACACTAAATAGGCTTGAAAGCTAATGCAAACACTTTAAACTTTCCCTGTCTTTCTCTGTCACTGTCACAGCCTCTCTCCTTCTCTACCTGTCCCTCGCTTCATCTGTTCTTTGTTCTATCTATCTCACCCTTGCTGTATCTATCTATCTATCTATCTATCTATCTATCTATCTATCTATCTATCTGTCTGGCTGCCGCTTATATAGGGCTGTGACATCATCGGTAAGCCTGTCTGCTGATAGGTAGCATGTGACGCCTACCCAGGATTCCTTGCCCGATGGGACATGTCCTGACATGTGGATCCACCATTTCAGATGGGCTGGATAGTAGTAAATGGAGTTTTAAGGAAGCGGTTCGAGCGATCGAATTGCGACAATATTCAGAATCGTTACGAAACTAATTTTTCCTGAAATTCTTAAGGAATTCGGGTTCGTCAGATTCAATTCACTCATCTCTAATCGTGGTTTCAGAGCGCCCACGCTGGCACTGCTCATTTATATGTTAAATACAAATGATTTCTGTTCCTCCAAATGAGAACAAACAAGACACAGCACCACGGGTAGCCTACAGCGCCGAACACTAACAGCTCCCTCTGCCTGTGGCCAGTGTTGCAGCTGAAGCACTAATAGCGTTTCTCTGAAGATGCTCAAATGGCGCTATGAGGTGCAAGTGATTAGGGATGAGCGAATCGATCCGGACGAACCCGGATTCGATCCGAATTTCAGGAAAAATTCGATTCGGATCGAATCCGAATTTCCCCGCGATTCGATCACTCGAAGTTTTCCTTTAACATCCATTCATTTACATTACAGGCATTCTAAGATGGCGGGCGGGACATGTCTGGACATGTATCCCGCGCCAGTGCAAGCTGGGGCAGTCACATGCAGCCTATCAGCAGCCAGCAAGCCCGGTGACGTCACACAGCGGTATTTAACGGCGGCCATCTTGCTTTTCCTCATTTCTCTATTGCATTCGTGACAGACAGAACGCTGTGTAGCTGAGGCACTTAGACAGGCAGGGACAGACAGGGACAGGCTGGAGACAGGCAGGAGACAGGCAGGAGACAGACAGGAGACAGACAGAAAGCCAGGGAAAGGTAGGAAAAACGGAGGCTGTGACAGGGAGATTTTTTTTTTTTCATCCAGCCTTTGTTAGCGTTTTCAGGCTGCTTATAGTAACTAACTGTGCATATATACTGAACTGATCTTAAGTCTGCTGTGAGGCATCCCATTCTGTGACTAAAGCAGCCTCTATTTAATAGCATAATAAACATTTGCACTTATTCTCATAGAAATCAGGCCTGATAAAGACACTTTTGCTGTGCATGCTCTCTGGTTTTTGTGGCACTGGCATCCCATTCTGTGACTAAAGCAGCCTCTATTTAATAGCATAATAAACATTTGCACTTATTCTCATAGAAATCAGGCCTGATAAAGACACTTTTGCTGTGCATGCTCTCTGGTTTTTGTGGCACTGGCATCCCATTCTGTGACTAAAGCAGCCTCTATTTAATAGCATAATAAACATTTGCACTTATTCTCATAGAAATCAGGCCTGATAAAGACACTTTTGCTGTGCATGCTCTCTGGTTTTTGTGGCACTGGCATCCCATTCTGTGACTAAAGCAGCCTCTATTTAATAGCATAATAAACATTTGCACTTATTCTCATAGAAATCAGGCCTGATAAAGACACTTTTGCTGTGCATGCTCTCTGGTTTTTGTGGCACTGGCATCCCATTCTGTGACTAAAGCAGCCTCTATTTAATAGCATAATAAACATTTGCACTTATTCTCATAGAAATCAGGCCTGACAAAGACACTTTTGCTGTGCATGCTCTCTGGTTTTTGTGGCACTGGCATCCCATTCTGTGACTAAAGCAGCCTCTATTTAATAGCACAATAAACATTTGCACTTATTCTCATAGAAATCAGGCCTGATAAAGACACTTTTGCTGTGCATGCTCTCTGGTTTTTGTGGCACTGGCATCCCATTCTGTGACTAAAGCAGCCTCTATTTAATAGCATAATAAACATTTGCACTTATTCTCATAGAAATCAGGCCTGATAAAGACACTTTTGCTGTGCATGCTCTCTGGTTTTTGTGGCACTGGCATCCCATTCTGTGACTAAAGCAGCCTCTATTTAATAGCACAATAAACATTTGCACTTATTCTCATAGAAATCAGGCCTGATAAAGACACTTTTGCTGTGCATGCTCTCTGGTTTTTGTGGCACTGGCATCCCATTCTGTGACTAAAGCAGCCTCTATTTAATAGCATAATAAACATTTGCACTTATTCTCATAGAAATCAGGCCTGATAAAGACACTTTTGCTGTGCATGCTCTCTGGTTTTTGTGGCACTGGCATCCCATTCTGTGACTAAAGCAGCCTCTATTTAATAGCATAATAAACATTTGCACTTATTCTCATAGAAATCAGGCCTGATAAAGACACTTTTGCTGTGCATGCTCTCTGGTTTTTGTGGCACTGGCATCCCATTCTGTGACTAAAGCAGCCTCTATTTAATAGCATAATAAACATTTGCACTTATTCTCATAGAAATCAGGCCTGATAAAGACACTTTTGCTGTGCATGCTCTCTGGTTTTTGTGGCACTGGCATCCCATTCTGTGACTAAAGCAGCCTCTATTTAATAGCATAATAAACATTTGCACTTATTCTCATAGAAATCAGGCCTGATAAAGACACTTTTGCTGTGCATGCTCTCTGGTTTTTGTGGCACTGGCATCCCATTCTGTGACTAAAGCAGCCTCTATTTAATAGCACAATAAACATTTGCACTTATTCTCATAGAAATCAGGCCTGATAAAGACACTTTTGCTGTGCATGCTCTCTGGTTTTTGTGGCACTGGCATCCCATTCTGTGACTAAAGCAGCCTCTATTTAATAGCATAATAAACATTTGCACTTATTCTCATAGAAATCAGGCCTGATAAAGACACTTTTGCTGTGCATGCTCTCTGGTTTTTGTGGCACTGGCATCCCATTCTGTGACTAAAGCAGCCTCTATTTAATAGCATAATAAACATTTGCACTTATTCTCATAGAAATCAGGCCTGATAAAGACACTTTTGCTGTGCATGCTCTCTGGTTTTTGTGGCACTGGCATCCCATTCTGTGACTAAAGCAGCCTCTATTTAATAGCACAATAAACATTTGCACTTATTCTCATAGAAATCAGGCCTGATAAAGACACTTTTGCTGTGCATGCTCTCTGGTTTTTGTGGCACTGGCATCCCATTCTGTGACTAAAGCAGCCTCTATTTAATAGCATAATAAACATTTGCACTTATTCTCATAGAAATCAGGCCTGACAAAGACACTTTTGCTGTGCATGCTCTCTGGTTTTTGTGGCACTGGCATCCCATTCTGTGACTAAAGCAGCCTCTATTTAATAGCACAATAAACATTTGCACTTATTCTCATAGAAATCAGGCCTGATAAAGACACTTTTGCTGTGCATGCTCTCTGGTTTTTGTGGCACTGGCATCCCATTCTGTGACTAAAGCAGCCTCTATTTAATAGCATAATAAACATTTGCACTTATTCTCATAGAAATCAGGCCTGATAAAGACACTTTTGCTGTGCATGCTCTCTGGTTTTTGTGGCACTGGCATCCCATTCTGTGACTAAAGCAGCCTCTATTTAATAGCACAATAAACATTTGCACTTATTCTCATAGAAATCAGGCCTGATAAAGACACTTTTGCTGTGCATGCTCTCTGGTTTTTGTGGCACTGGCATCCCATTCTGTGACTAAAGCAGCCTCTATTTAATAGCATAATAAACATTTGCACTTATTCTCATAGAAATCAGGCCTGATAAAGACACTTTTGCTGTGCATGCTCTCTGGTTTTTGTGGCACTGGCATCCCATTCTGTGACTAAAGCAGCCTCTATTTAATAGCACAATAAACATTTGCACTTATTCTCATAGAAATCAGGCCTGATAAAGACACTTTTGCTGTGCATGCTCTCTGGTTTTTGTGGCACTGGCATCCCATTCTGTGACTAAAGCAGCCTCTATTTAATAGCATAATAAACATTTGCACTTATTCTCATAGAAATCAGGCCTGATAAAGACACTTTTGCTGTGCATGCTCTCTGGTTTTTGTGGCACTGGCATCCCATTCTGTGACTAAAGCAGCCTCTATTTAATAGCATAATAAACATTTGCACTTATTCTCATAGAAATCAGGCCTGATAAAGACACTTTTGCTGGCCAAAGCCCTACTGGACCCTGCCAGGTCGATTCCTGCCCGGGGCATCCCATTCTGTGACTACAGCAGCCTCTGTTTAAGACCATATAAGCATTTGCTCTTATCATATTTGAAATTAGCCTGATAAAGACACTTTTGCTGGCCAAAGCCCTACTGGACCCTGCCAGGTCCATTCCTGCCCAGGGCATCCCATTCTGTGACTAAAGCAGCCTCTGTTTAAGACCATATAAGCATTTGCTCTTATTATATTTATATTATAAGACACTTTTGCTGGGCATAGGCTTACTGCTGCCTGCCAGGTGCACTTCTGTTGAGGCATCCCATTCTGTAACATAGCATACCCCTCTTTATTTACACTAAGCAGCTCTCTTATTTACACTAAGCAGGCCTGTTGGAGGCTGAGTGTTACTGCTCACTTTTGGTGTGCATTATATTCTGTTTTATATAGACCCACTGCTGCCTGGGGGTTCTTAAAATATCACCTACTACCACGCCAGTTAGACTATGTCGGGCAGACAAGTGCCTGGAAGTGAAAAGAGGAGTGGCAGAGGCCAAGATTCCGCAGGCAGAGCTCGCATCAGACTGGGGGCCAGTAGCAGCAGGAGTCACGCTGAGAGACCTAATCTGCCAGTATCTGCTAGCGGTCGGGTCTCCACCAGTAACGCATCTGCCGTGGTAGATTGGCTGACGCGCTCATCAACAACATCATCACAACTTACATCTGAGACCCCCAGTCTAGGGTCGGTAGGTTCCTCTGACACAACCCTGAGTTGGCATGCCCCGAGAGCAGTCCCTGTCCTCCCATTGCCTCTGTCCTACGCCGTTCCCTCCCCCAGCGACGTATCCTATGCTTTGGGTTCAGCTCCACTCTTTAGTGAGGAGGACGATCAGATACAGGAGGACAGTCAGCAGCTACTGCCCAGCCAAGAAATGGAGGTGGCTTCTTTAGCTAGGCAGACAAATAGTGATGTGGACAGTGTCGTGGGTGCTGCGAGCGTTCCAGCTCCTGCGCCAGACACTGTTGACGAATCCACGAACATCAGTGACGTACAGCCACAACCCGGTGATGATGATGATGATGACGATGAAGCCGATCGCACTTGGGAGCCGGGTGATGAAGGGGCTTCATCGTCATCATCAGGAGAAGAGGGGCGCAGGTTGCCCCGGAGTCAGCAGCTGAGGCAGCAAGGTGGTAGCAGTCAGCATGGGGGCACAATTCCAAAGGCTGGAGCCGGCCGGGGCCGGGGCCGGGGTAGAGCACCTGCTGTGCGGCAGTCTACCTTATCGGGAGGTAGTGGAGCAGGGGTTCCTGGAGTTGGCAACAGCAGCAGTGAATCAGTGAGGCCAGGGGGTGGGAAAAGTAGCTACTCGGCAGTGTGGCAGTTTTTCCTGAGGCATCCGCAGGAGGGTAACATGGCCACATGCAAGATATGTAGGCAAAAGGTGAAGCGTGGCCAGGGTCCAAATGTTGGCACCACGGCCCTGCGTCAACATATGATGCGTCACCATAAAACGACCTGGGAGAACCGAGGCTCCCAAGGGGTGGTCCAGTCTGCTTCCTCACCAAGTGAGCTCCCAATTTCTGCCAGCCAAGGCTCCAGCACCTCAGCCGAAGGCAGCTGTGCGTCACACCCATCCTCTGTCGCTCCTGCTCCTCCTCCTCCTCCTCCAAGTCATGCATCCCGCCAGCAATCCATCAGCGAAGCCATGTCCAAGAGACAGCAGTATGCGCCCACTCATCCTACGGCGCAGAAGCTGAATGTGCTCCTGTCCAAGTTGCTGGTGCTGCAGTCGCTCCCTTTTCAGGTGGTGGAATCTGCACCTTTCAGAGAACTGATGGCTTGTGCCGAGCCGAGGTGGAGAGTCCCAAGCCGTCATTTCTTTGCCAAGAAGGCAGTACCAGCGCTGCACACTTTTGTTGAACAGAAGGTGGGCCAGTCCTTGAGCCTGTCGGTGTGTAGCAAAATACATGGCAGCGCCGACATCTGGAGCTGTAACTACGGTCAGGGGCAGTACATGTCGTTTACGGCCCACTGGGTGAATGTGGTCCCTTTGCAGCAGCAACTTGGACAGGTCACGCCGCTTCGGCCTCCGCGCTCTCTGCCCATTGGGCCTGTGACACCGTGCGACTCGGCCTCCTCATCCTCCGCCATCTCCTCACCCTCCACTGTAGGCTCAAGTCTCAGTGCCCCTCCAGTCTACCATGTGTGCAGGGCACGGAGGTGTCACGCAGTGCTTCACATGGTTTGTCTTGGCGAACGGAGTCACACAGGGGAGGAACTGCTTAAATGTATTCATCAGGAAATCCAAACATGGCTTACTCCGAGAAAACTTAAAATGGGAATCATGGTTACCGACAATGGGAAGAACATTTTGTCTGCGCTGCGCCAAGGAAGCCTGACCCATGCCCCCTGCATGGCTCACGTCTTCAATCTGGTTGTCAAGCGGTTTCTGAAGTGTTCCCCCCATCTGCAGGACATCCTAACAACTTCACGGAAACTTTGCATGCACTTCAGCCACTCCTACACCGCCAAACACACCCTTCTTGAGCTACAGCGTCAGAATGGTATCCCCCAACATAGTCTGATTTGCGATGTTTCCACCCGTTGGAATTCCACCCTTCACATGTTGGACCGATTATATGAACAGAGAAAAGCCATCACGGATTTCCTGATGATCCAAGCAGATAGGGGGACTCCCCTGTGTAACTTCAATGTCAACCAGTGGCAGCTCATACGTGACACCTGCCGTTTGCTCAGGCCCTTTGAGGAAGCCACTTTATTTGTCAGTCGGCAGGATTACGGGATGAACGACGTGATTCCACTGCTTCATGTACTACAGCACATGTTGGAAACCATGGCTGGTCAGGGCACTGGAGACATGGCGTTTACATCTTACGGCCACATGAACCCCGTTGGAGCTGAACTGGAGGAGGAGGAGGAGGAAGAGGAGGAGGAGGAGTTGCCCAGCGAAACACAGTTTAGGCTTGGCGAAATGGCTGGTTTATCTAGTCAGCGGACAGGAGAGGAGGAGCAGGAGCAGCCAGAGGAGCTAGAGGTTTTTGAGGAAGGAGAGACAGAGGACCCGGGCACACCGTGGCAGTATGCAGTGGAGATGGAGACAGGTAGTCCATCCGAGTCACTTGCGCAAATGGCACGAAGCATGCTCACATGCTTGCGTAGTGACCCCAGAATTGTTTCCATCTGTCGGCGGGATGACTTCTGGCTGTCCACCTTATTGGACCCTCGCTTCCGGCACAAAATGGGGGCATTTTTTAAACCCACCGAGAGGGAGGACAAACTCAACTACTACAAAGACATTCTACGTAGGCAGTTGGCCGATGCCTATCTGCGCCATGGTCCATACTCTCGCAGGTCTGACTCGAGGGGACCTCTGCGCTCACCTTCCACTGCCATGGCCGCTGGGGGGGTTGGCAGCAGCAGCAGCAGAAGCTCCATCAGCAGCAGCAGCCTCAGTCTTCAGTCGCTAATGAGTAGCTTTCTACACCCGCATAGTGAGGCTACTCATGAGCAGCAGGAAGACCTGGAGCAGGACCTGAACCAGCAGGTCATGTCATACTTTGACATGACCATGCCAACACACCTTGAGGATCCGCTGGACTTCTGGGCAGCCAAACTTGATTTGTGGCCGCAACTAGCAGAGTTTGCCCTGGAAAAGCTGTCCTGCCCGGCAAGTAGCGTGCCATCTGAGCGGGTGTTTAGTGCGGCGGGGGCCATAGTTACGGCGAGGAGAACTCGTCTGTCAACTAAAAATGTGGAGAGACTCACCTTTGTCAAAATGAATCAGGGATGGATCAGCCAGGATTTCCACCCACCAATGCCTGATGCATGCGACTAGATTCAGCATGGTGCCACGTTTTACACTTTACAAATGGTGCAAAACATATTTATGTCTTTAGGCCATTTTTTGGGCTCCTGCTGCTGCTACTGCCAACTTCTGCCAACTCCAGGGTGTGATTCATCCAATTTTTGGGCTCCTGAAGCCAACTCCAGTGTATATTTGGGCTCCTGCTGCTACTACTGTCAACTCCTGCCAACTCCAGGGTGTGATTCATCCAATTTTTGGGCTCCTGAAGCCAACTCCAGTGTATATTTGGGCTCCTGCTGCTGCTACTGTCAACTCCTGCCAACTCCAGGGTGTGATTCATCCAATTTTTGGGCTCCTGAAGCCAACTCCAGTGTATATTTGGGCTCCTGCTGCTGCTACTGTCAACTCCTGCCAACTCCAGGGTGTGATTCATCCAATTTTTGGGCTCCTGAAGCCAACTCCAGTGTATATTTGGGCTCCTGCTGCTACTACTGTCAACTCCTGCCAACTCCAGGGTGTGATTCATCCAATTTTTGGGCTCCTGAGGCCAACTCCAGTGTATATTTGGGCTCCTGCTGCTGCTGCTGCCAACTTCTGCCAACTCCAGGGTGTGATTCATCCAATTTTTGGGCTCCTGAGGCCAACTCCAGTGTATATTTGGGCTCCTGCTGCTGCTGCTGCCAACTCCAGGGTGTGATTCATCCAATTTTTGGGCTCCTGAGGCCAACTCCAGTGTATATTTGGGCTCCTGCTGCTGCTGCCAACTTCTGCCAACTCCAGGGTGTGATTCATCCAATTTTTGGGCTCCTGAAGCCAACTCCAGTGTATATTTGGGCTCCTGCTGCTGCTACTGTCAACTCCTGCCAACTCCAGGGTGTGATTCATCCAATTTTTGGGCTCCTGAGGCCAACTCCAGTGTATATTTGGGCTCCTGCTGCTGCTACTGTCAACTCCTGCCAACTCCAGGGTGTGATTCATCCAATTTTTGGGCTCCTGAAGCCAACTCCAGTGTATATTTGGGCTCCTGCTGCTGCTACTGCCAACTTCTGCCAACTCCAGGGTGTGATTCATCCAATTTTTGGGCTCCTGAAGCCAACTCCAGTGTATATTTGGGCTCCTGCTGCTACTACTGCCAACTTCTGCCAACTCCAGGGTGTGATTCATCCAATTTTTGGGCTCCTGAGGCCAACTCCAGTGTATATTTGGGCTCCTGCTGCTACTACTGCCAACTTCTGCCAACTCCAGGGTGTGATTCATCCAATTTTTGGGCTCCTGAGGCCAACTCCAGTGTATATTTGGGCTCCTGCTGCTGCTGCTGTCAACTCCTGCCAACTCCAGGGTGTGATTCATCCAATTTTTGGGCTCCTGAAGCCAACTCCAGTGTATATTTGGGCTCCTGCTGCTGCTACTGTCAACTCCTGCCAACTCCAGGGTGTGATTCATCCAATTTTTGGGCTCCTGAAGCCAACTCCAGTGTATATTTGGGCTCCTGCTGCTGCTGCTGCCAACTTCTGCCAACTCCAGGGTGTGATTCATCCAATTTTTGGGCTCCTGAAGCCAACTCCAGTGTATATTTGGGCTCCTGCTGCTGCTGCTGCTGCCAACTTCTGCCAACTCCAGGGTGTGATTCATCCAATTTTTGGGCTCCTGAGGCCAACTCCAGTGTATATTTGGGCTCCTGCTGCTGCTGCTGCCAACTTCTGCCAACTCCAGGGTGTGATTCATCCAATTTTTGGGCTCCTGAAGCCAACTCCAGTGTATATTTGGGCTCCTGCTGCTGCTGCTGCCAACTTCTGCCAACTCCAGGGTGTGATTCATCCAATTTTTGGGCTCCTGAAGCCAACTCCAGTGTATATTTGGGCTCCTGCTGCTGCTGCTGCTGCCAACTTCTGCCAACTCCAGGGTGTGATTCATCCAATTTTTGGGCTCCTGAGGCCAACTCCAGTGTATATTTGGGCTCCTTCTGCCCCTCATAGTGATGCCACTTCAACTCTCTGCAATTGTGCCGCTCTGCGATTCTATTAGCGATGCCTCTGATCTGCATGTGATATTTCTTCAAAGTATTATTTAACAAACCCAGCACGCATCCTGTGCGTGTTACAGCAAGGCTGAATGGTTTACAACCCTATTGAGGCTGTAGGAGGCTCAGAAATAGCCGTTTTTAATAGCGATTCGTCGCGAATTTATTCGGGTCGAAACGATTTTTGTCGGAAAATTCGGCGAATCAGTCGAATCGAATTTTTCAAAAGTTCGCTCATCTCTACAAGTGATAAATTAGCATCCACGTCTTAATTCCGCCTTGCTCAAAGTGACCCACTTTCTCTGTTCCCTCTCATTATCCCAAATTCTTTTCATCCCCTCACCCTCACAAAATATTTGGTTACTCTCTTAAAACACTTTCTCTTTGGTACAAAACTCTAAGCACTATTCAACATGCGAGTAAAGCAACCTTGTGCTAAAATGGCAGCAAGACCTTGGTATCTATCAATGAAACTGAATGGAGCAGAATTATCCAATTGGTCTTACTGATACAATCCCCAACAACAACAAGAAACAAGCCACCGTACCTCACTTCTGGTGGCACTGCCACTATATTCAGGAATTATGATTATGGGTCTATAATATCATGAAAACCAGATAAAATGTAATATCCTATTAGATCCTAAGGGGAAAACTGCAATTGATACGCAGGAGTAAGTTTGCTCAGTAATGATCTGGGCTAAAACAAAATATTCCTCACCACTGGGCAAACCCTGCACTCCAGATATTATTCTTTAGAGAGCAATGATCCAAACTAAATTTTTGTCAGTCCCAGATGACGAGCTTGTATAAATAAATAAATATGCCGGGGAGTGCTGGAAAAATGGCAGTATAAAGAGGCGCTCACTGGCGTTGGGCTAATCAAACGGCAGGTCCAACAGCGCTGACATAGGTCAGCCAATATCTAAGGGCAACAATCAAATTAGCTAATTAGTTAGTGCTCGGCGCAGTGATTGCTAGCTCCAATGTAGTACACAGCGCCAGAAAAGACCAAAATGCCGACAGACCGAAGCTGGCGCTATAGCCACATAGCGCACATCATTAATAAGACCCTCTGTCTCATCACACAGCTTCCCCCAGACTGCTTAGATCTGTAGCCTCTTCTAGCTCAGCTGCCTGTGTGGTGGACAGATAAACTCCAACCTGGAAGGAGCGGAACAACAGGTCTCACTGTCAAAACCCACCGCAGTTCTGTAAAAATTCAGGCCTAGAGAAAGCACTTTAACTGAACATTTTGGCACATTGACTATACAGTACATACCAAGTCCTCTGTGTTTTAACAATGGCTAATATTTGATTACTGATACTAAACACATGTGGCTAATATGAGCCCTGCAATGTTTCTCAGTTGTACGCTTGAATGTACTTGTGCAAGTATGTTTCCCAGCATAAATAAAGAACAACAATAAAAAAAAAAGAAGATGAGAAAAATCCTCTTCTGCCATCTTGTTTGCTCTGTCTGTTGTTGTTTTTCATTGTTTCAGCCACAGATGTTGAATTTTTGTCTATTTGCTACCTTTCTATTAAGTAAAGGCTTACAACAATATGCTACTAGAAATGTCATATGTTGCCAGAGAAACAGGATGCAACTACTGGAGGCTTAGCGATGCCTGACTTGCAAATACGTTCATATAAAAAGAACTGAGTTTCAGACCTAAATTGTCCCTTAACCCCCAAAGCACAGGGCAGATGTCTCTTATAAACTGTGTTACTTTTTTACAACACTTGGAGGCTGATTTATTAGTAGCGCCATGTATCGCCATGTGAGCATCTGTATAGCGGTGCTTAGAACAACCGCTAGTAGACGCTGTAAGCGGGTGTCAGACGCTGTAACGTAGGCCCTTACTTATGAAGGAATAGTGACAGGTAGCAACTGGTGAGCGGTCGGTAATGACGGGCCCCGCCACGAGAACGCCGGCTCCCCACCACAATCACACATTTATCAAGCCAATCCTGCTTAGCGACTGAGATAGCGCCATATAGCCACTCATTCATCATTATTCCAGCCTCAACCCACAGCACCAGCGTCCGACCTTGAACAGCGACAGGTATGACCTCTCGCTACCTGCCGCTCTCCAATGCATTTCAATTGAACAATCTTTAAATATTAATAATTAATTATTAATGTTTTTTTTTTTTTTTTTTTTTAAATGTGAAAAATTCTGTGACCACTTCTGCCATTTTAGATATTTTTTTGAAGGGAAAAAAAATGAAAAAAAAAAATTGTACAGAATTGATATTACAGGTCTGATATTAATGTATTCATATTACTAAATTATTTAAAATCCTTTTTTTTTTTGTTTCCAAAAATATGGTGGTTTGGGGGTTAAAAAACTACTTTTAACACATCGCCTCCAGCGCTCTGGGGTTTAAACATGCATTTCACAGCGCTTTAATTTTTTGAGCGTGATTTTTTGATGAATATGGTGGAAGCCGGTCGCTCTGACCAGTCGCTATCATGCGCACCCATACATCGCGGAACCTGTCAAATAGCGACTCGTAACCTTGTATTCAACATTACGCCACACCGACTGAGTCGCTGTCAACAACCGAACAACGGCCAAGCACAGCAACTACTAGCGGGCGCTGTGAAAATACTGCTACAGTCGCTCAACTGTCGCTACATGTCGCTATTAATAAATCAGCCTCCCCGTGTCGCTGTAGTATCCTGGCCTGCATTGATGAATGTGATGTGTAGTGGGCGCTGTAGAAGACTACATAACATCTAGATGACAACGCTGCATTGAGCAAGAGGTAGCACCAGCTCAGTGCGTCCGGCACTCAGCGCTCCACACCATATTTAACAAGAGACTACACACACAGCGTCGGCGCTCTAAAGCTGGGCACTCTAGCATAAATCAAAGTCTGTGTGATCAAAGTCTGTTTCTGAACACATATACACTAGTAACAGAGCGAAAACACATGGAATGACATAGGCCCTTATTTATGAAGGAATAGCGACAGGTAGCGACTGTTGAGCGGCCGGTAATGACGGGCCCCCGCCACGGGAACTCCGGCTCCCCACCACAATCACACATTTATCAAGCCAATCCTGCTTAGTGACTGAGATAGCGCCATATAGCCACTCATTCATCATTATTCCAGCCTCAGCCCACAGCGCCAGCGTTCCACCTTGAACAGCGACAGGTATGACCTCTCGCTACCTGGCGAGCTCCAATGCATTTCAATGGAACAATCTTTAAATATTCATAATTAATTGTTATGATTTTTTTTTTTTTTTTTTAAATGTGAAAAATTCTGTGACCACTTCTGCCTTTTTAGATAAAATGGTAAAAAGGTAAAAAAACAAAAACAAATTGTACATAATTGATATTACAGGTCTGATATTAATGTACTCATATTACAAAATTATTTAAAAAACCGCCAGCGCTTTGGGGTTTAAACATGCATTTTACAGCGCAAGAATTTTTTTAGCGTGATTTTTTACTGAATATGGTGGAAGCTGGTCGCTAGGGCCAGTCGCTATCATGCGCTCCCATACAGCGCGGAACCGGTCAAATAGCGACTCCTCACCCAATAGTCAACATTAAGGCAAACCGACTGAGTCGCTATCAACTACCGAACAACGGCGAAGCACAGCGACTACTAGCGGGCGCTACAGTCGCTCAACTGTCGCTACCTGCCGCTATTAATGAATCGGCCTCATAGTTTTAACACTGTGACAATAACACTTTAGTGCCAGACCTGCACAAACAATTCAATGCAAACTGCATAAAAATATGAAAACTAAATAAAAATTTATAAATTTATAAATTTCACATTTTAATTGCCCAGCACGCTATTTAATCACAACCAAATGAAACAACACTGAAATGTAAGGCCGAGTGAAAGGTAATATATGCCGTTCCTGAACCTAGAGCACAGGCGCTATATACTGAGCCGCCTAGATTGATACATGTGACGCTATGTGGCGCTGTTAGAATAGCTCACCAGATTCCCTTTCTTAAATGGGGTTTTACATACAGCGTCCAGCGTTCACCAGACGCTACGTGCTGCTACGTGGCACTACCTGGCGCTATCCCTTCTTAAATAACCCCCTCGTGTCAGATTTCTAAATTTGGACCCTTAAGTCTTACAGTAAAGGCTGTTGTCTGCTTAATAAAACAATAGAGTTTTAGCCCTTTGGTTTAATATCTTTTTAGAGGGTGTGGGAGAAGACAAAGGTGGTCTGTTGTAAAGAGGAGAAGGGATCCAAAGCCAAGCACAATTAATGTGGTAATTCTAATGAATACAGATATGTTGTGGTGTGGAATACAAATGCCCTTATTCATCAAGCGATAGCGCCAGGTAGTGTCTGACGAGCGCCAGGTAGCGGCAGCTAACGGCGACTACCGACTCAAGTACGCCCGGCGGCGGTCACAATGACGCATTTATCAAGCAAAATGAGGCTAGCGCCGGCGAGAGCGACGGCTAGCGCGGCATTCATCATGAAGCCGCCTAGACCGAACAGCGCCGCTGCAAATTCCCTCACAGCGCCAGGTATGAGCTGTCGCTCCCTGGCGATGTCCAATGCATTTCAATGGAGCAATCTATAATTAATCATAATTAATTGGTATTAATTTTTTTTTTTTTTTTTTTTTTAATGTCAAAAATTCGGAGACCACTTCTGCAATGTTAGGATTTATTTTTAAGTAAAAAAAAAATTTAAAACGAATTTGTGCAGAATTGATCTAACAGGTCTGAGATTAATGTATTCATATTACAAAATGATTCTAAACACATGTATAATGTTACATTCCAAAAATATGGTTGTTTAGGGGTTAAAAACAAGTTAATACACATCGCCGCCAGCGCTCTGGGGTTTAAACAAGGAATGGACAGCGACAGCACATTCGGAGCGTGATTTGTTGATGAATATGAAGCTAGCCGTTCGTTGTCAGGCGCACACATACAACGCTGGACCTGTGAAACAGCGACCCCCCAGCCCGTATTCAACATTACCGCACACCGACTGAGTCGCTGTCATCAAGCTAACGCCGGCCAAGCACAGCGAATACTGGCTGGCGCTGAAAAAATCACGCTACAGTCGCTCATCTGTCGCTACCTGGCACTATTAATGAATCGGCCTCAAAGGCAGAATCAAAAACAGCAGGACTGCCACTCCATTGATTGATTCATTGTGAACACCCAATTGTCCATGTTTTGTTTGTTTGCAGCTGTCTTAGCTGTAGCTGGCATGTGGTTCACCATCCTGGCTTAGTGAATGCTACCTGGAACTTTTAGGCACTCTACCTCTTGTTTCTTCAAGTGACTGCTCTGCACATTCCACTTTCTCTTCTCTTCTCCTAAGTGGACTAAATCAGTGACAAATAGGTGCTGGGAGTTGTGACCTTTCTGCATTATTCAGTTTAGGCATGGCCTGTAAAGGTGCAACTGCACATAGTTACTGGTTCTTTTATTGGAGAAGGTTTGGACAATCAGCAAATATTGCTAAAAGCGGACCTTCACCCAGAAAAAGAGCCTATCTTATATGTTTCCCACACCCTGCACATACAGATTGCCCACATTAAAAATCACCCTACCTGCATCTACTGCATGTTATGAGCCTTTAAACATCCAAGATGGCAGCTCATGGAACATCAGGCAGCCTGCAAACAGGAAATGCCTTCTGACTGTGCTGCTCTGCATTCTGGGATTTCTGACCTTTTCTTGACCCCAGCCCTGCTCTGTCTGAGCAAAGCACAGCTATAACCCTGCCCCCTGTACTTTATCCCACTCTCCTCTCCTCAGTAAGTGTGATGCTTCTGAGTCAAGATGGCAGCGCCCGTATCCTAAAGTCCTGAACAGAGTTGGGGGAAAGAATAATAAGTGACTAAAAACTTAAAATATATTAATTTTAGATGCTGGGGAATAGTTTTTTAAGGGTTTGGGCTTTTCAATAAGTCATGGTGAAGGTCCGGTTTAAGCAAATGTCTTGGTTTTCTCCCTCTGGTTGTATTAGGTCCCCAGTTAACAGTCCTCACATACAATGTTAAAGTTGTTCTTCTAGCGTTGGATGCAGTAGAGGAAATCTGTTTATTACACCTATGTACCAAAATAATGAGGCTAACCCTAGCTCAGCTTCCAGAATGGTTTTATAGCCTGGATTGGCCAACCTACAGCAAGCAGTAGCAAGCCTGTCTTCTCCAAAAGGTAGATGATAGAATTTCAGATTAACTGCTGATTGGTTGCCCAGAATACTCTGTAGCAGAAAGCTACTTTACTGTGCCTGGAATGTCCCTTTAATCATATGTATATAGATCATTAACAAACTAACCTAAAATAGCGTACCAGGATGGTGCATTGTTGTTCCACCCCTCACAGTGTTGCAGAAATAAAGTGTGGACCAAATCACGTTGGAACCCCTGGCACAAACCAGTTCCAGCGATAACTCTTGCAAGTTTGTGGACACAATGTGTGGCCAAGATTATCGTAGGACCAAGCTAGCAGGTCTTACAGTGGTGTCAGGAATTGGTTTATCCTAGGGGTTATGACTAATTTTCGATACACTTTTTTATAGCGTAGAGCATCGCAGCACCATAGACATGGCCCCAGACAATGATCTGTGGCTGCCATTACGACAGTACAAGAGGTTCAAGAATAAAATTGTGTTTCTGGCTTACCCGGAGAGTTATAATTTCATGTTACATTTGCTATTTGGTCAATTAACTTAAGGTTTCAGGCTTTTATATTACAATCTAAATATGTTTTAACTGAGTAGGCCCCCAGGGAATTCTCCTTTGGTGGACCCAAAAATGTTTTCCTCTGGTGGCAGGGCTGGCGCCAGCACCTGGCAAGGCGGGGCAGCTGCCGGGGGCCCCACCCTCCGGGGGGCCGACTGACCAGGCCGGTCTTTGGGGTCTGCGACGGTGCTTAACTGGCAGCGGACTGGGAGGAAACCAACATAGCTGGTGCCCACATCTACTCGAATGGCGGGGTTTCGGGACATCTCGATTTAGATTCCAGGGGAGGAAGTGCTGGGTTTTGTTCTGCTTTTAAGTTGCCCACCCCAGCTGATTCGTATCCCTGGAGCATCCCAATCTGTAATACCCTACTGTGTGAAACTCCCTGGGATTGCTGACATACCCACTATGCAAGCAATTCCACCCCCGGGATTCAGTCCGCTTTACAGGGGCATCTCAATTTGGGATGTCCCTGTTTGTGAAAGAACCCCCCTGGTTTGGCTGTTAACTCAAACTGGTGATCCCACAGTGCATTCACCAGTTCCAGGAAAGTAATAAACAAAGGGGGGGGGGGTCACACACAGGGGCATCCAAAATCAGGAGAATCTAGATTAGACTTGGAGGTCAGCTTTAAAGGGGTTTGGTGTGCATCAATGTAGACCAAAACTAGAGTTTTGGTCCAAATAGCATGATCCTTTTGGGGCATCCAGATTTGGGACATCCCTCAGTGATTTGACGTGAGTCTTCACCACAAAGGTGCCTCCTGAGACCATGGGCCCACATAGACCTGGAGCCGGCCCTGTCTGGTGGACTCAAGGTGCTCCAGTCCGAAAGTCCTAGAAGTATGCTTTGTGATACAAATCTACCTAAAACAATTTGGGGAGAAGCCACCATGACAGTGGGCTATCTTCAAAACAGACTACCAGGCAGACCTTCAAGCTAGACTCTAAATGAGTAGGCCCCCAGAGAAATCTTCCTCTGGTGGACCAAAGAATGTTTTCCTCTAGTGGACTCAAGGTGCTCCAGTCCAACCCTGCCTATGGAACTTTTTATTATAGTGATACCATTTGATAGATGCTCATTTTAACATGCAAAACGTTGAACTTTTTACTATATTTCCCTTTAGCTGGAGCCCTGTACAACTTACTAGTTATTTACTTGTCCCAGTGATATATTAACTGATGAGCCACCAAGGAGCTCCTTGTCACTTATCGCCACATAATAAAATCATTGCGTTATTGGATGGTAGACTGTATCACTTCATTGCACAAGTAGGATTTTCTTTTGTTTATGACTAACTGCAAAAAATAAACTAAGCATGTGACAGCACTTAAAATGACACAGCTCTGTAAGTTTAACCATTGTTGTCTTTTGACATCAAGTACTGAAACATCCGGCTCTGATTAAGAGTATAATAAACAAGAAGTCACACCAACAAATCCTGGGAAACATCATGTTGTGAATCAGAGCGTAGCTAAGCAATTGTTCATATTACGGAAAAATAACGCTACAGAAATATTGTCAACATGTGTAGGCAGTAAAACTCCGAAAAACAAGCACTCTTTGTGCAGGAAAACAAGGAGGCCCAAAGATTAGTTGTTAGTATCACTGTGTATGATAGATCTGCTGCCTAGCAATGTTCATATTGCTTCAGCAGCGATAAACCTACATCTAAAAAGGCAAAGTTTCATAATAAATGTTTCGTCACCCCGGCAGATTGCATTTGACTTCTACTCTCAATATAGCAGATTGCTAGCTCACGCATTCGCTGCATTTCTTGCTAGATGTGTCGGATGTCAATAGAGCTGCTGTTTGGATTCAGGTTCAGATTAAATTCAGAGTGTTGGTGTTTTCTCAAAGAAGATAATTATAGATCCCACACTCCTTGAACTGTTTAGTCTACTCTCTTCTGGGTGATGTTTAAAGCTTCCTGTATGCACAACGTGATGTAAGTAAACTGTCCCACATCGCTCCAGCACCATCTGTCGAAGCTGGAGACGGGCAGTCTGCAGAATGGCCAGGTGCCGTCCTGCCCCACTGTATTAACCCCTTGAGAGTCTTATAGGGCTCACAAATCATATCCTGACCCACTAGGCCAGGGGTACTCAACCACTTCTTGTAAAGGTTTATTTAAAGGCATCCGGTGAGAGGTGAAGGTCCGGATGGAGGGCTGTCGCGCAGGGAGTAGTTACAAATCAGCACACTGGGGGAGGAGGGGCTATAGATTCCCAGGCAAAACTTAAAAAAGGCATGCTTGCCAACCCCCCCCCCCCCCCCCACACACACACACGCTACCTCAAAAATCCTAATGGGCACTGGGAAAAAACAGGAGCTTTATTTTTTTGGCCCCACAGAACCTACAGCTCTGTCCTACAGCACACTGCTCTAGTCCCCTGTGCATTCTGTACAGGCCATGTACAGGGGTGGACTAGGGCCCCAAATGTTACTGGCAATAAGGTCTGGTAACAAGGATGGATAGGGCTTGGGGAGAGGGATGAATGGGAGACAAGCTGTAAGGAAGAGGGATGGATAGACAGAACAGGAAGGGCAGGGAGGGATGGAGAGAGCTGGGAGAGGGGATGGATGGGCAGAACTAGAAGGACAGGAATGAATGGGCAGAGCTGGGGGGGTAGCTGGCCAGAGCTGGAAGATTGGCAATGGATTGGCAAAGCTGGGAGGACAGAAAAGAATGGGACTGAGACACTGAGGGTATAGGGATGGATGGGGCAGAGACAGTGGGCTGAGGGGATAGGGATGGATGGGGCAGAGCTGGTCTGGACAAGATGGAGGGACAGGGATAGATGGGGATGAGCTGGGCCAGGAGGAACAAAATTGTATGGGGCAAAGAGAGTGAGAAACAAAGTTAGTGTGTACCTTGCAATGTCACTACCTGCCTGTGCAGTACTTCATATTACAATGCTAGGTGCCAGGGAGCCATGACACTGGCAGGGAGACTAAGCAAAACATCGCCTGAGTGCACCTGAGTGCAACAGGAAAGCCCTGGTGTCATAGAACCAGGACTGTTCCTCTTGTTTCCCAGCAGAGGGTGGCAAAGTTTCCCGTGCACTCACATTTTCGCACTAGACATAGTCTAGCAGGCCAATAAGCGTGCGATTGTGCGCGCACAGGGCCAGCTTCAGCACCCGGCAAACCTGGGTAGCTGCCGAGGGCCTCCCACTCCCAGGGGGGCCCACTGGCAGCTGGCACAATACTGTAGGGAAAAAAAAAACTTTTACTCACCTGCGGCCGCGATCAATGTTTCCTTTAAGATGCGCGCCTGGGCAGACTCTCACCCGCTGCTCTGAGGCTGCGCATCTCTAATCCCCACCCGCGCATCATGTACGGTTGAGAGGAGCTGATCAATTCAATAGGTCGGTTGTAAAAGCACTACAGCTCGCTCCTCCAGCCAGCAGGGGTCGCTGTTCTATTGCCTGCTGCTGCTGCTCTAAATTCTTCGCTCCTCTGTGGCAAGCATAGGAAGTGCAGGGAATCCAGAACAATGTGGTTGAATAGCGACCTGCCTCAGCGCTCCTCTGAGAAACATGGCTGCTCTCTCACAGCACCACCTGATGCAAGAAGATTCCCTGGATCTCCTCTAACAGGCGAGCAGTTGGCTGTGTCTTCCTGTTGGTCTGATCTAACCCAGTGCTGGGTTTTTAGAGAGGGGAGGAGAAGAATTGCTGTGGTCACTCTGTTACTGGCACTGGCAAGACAGATAAGGGCAATTCCTCCTGGCATCCTCCAACCCTCCCTGTATGGGGCTGGGCCATTCCTCCTGGCATCCTCCAACCCTCCCTGTATGGGGCTGGGCCATTCCTCCTGGCACCCCCCAGCCCCCCCTGTATGGGGCTGGGCCATTCCTCCTGGCATCCCCCAGCCCTCCCTGTATGGGGCTCTAGCATTCAGCAGGGTCACTGGCTGCTCAGCCATATGCAGCATGGAGGAGAGGGGTGATGCGCCCTGCCTGAAGAAAGTTACAGCATATGGTTGATTACATCAGCCAAACTACACTTGTATATACCCCTCTCTAGTCCAGGCTTGGTCTCTGAGAAGGTGGACAGGAAACTGCAGCACACATTTTAGCAGTTAGTAGGTGTGTATGCTCTGATATCCAGTCCCCCGTCTTAGAGACCATACCTTTACTAGATAAATATAACTGCAGGACTGTAAGCTGCATTATGGCATGCTTCACCCTGTGAACCCCCGGGGTGCCTTAAAAATGTACCTTTCAACAGTCCCATGGTGCATGTGCAGTCTTCCATTCAGCATGTATAAGGCTTGATATACAGCTCTGTTTGGACACAGTATTGGCATAGTGAAACTAGAGGTCCTGTGGCCTGTGACACGCTGGCGTCCCAGCCTATCTGAATGTCTGGGCAGGAGCACACCTCTGCTGCAGGGAGGCGGCCTGCAAAACATGCTGTGAGTGCGACAGAAAGGTAAGTGTTTGCAGGGCAATCCCGGGGAGGTTAACACAGTGGGGTATTCCAAATGGTGATGCCTGAGAGGTACTTGAAACAATACCCAAGCATCTTGATTTCAGGTGCCCCCTGCGCATTAACCCCAGTAAACCCACAGTCCCTTGTGAAATTGAGCAATGCGATTGGCCGTCATAGTCATCTGGTTGCCAGAGGCCAGATACCCGGAAGAAGCCAGTTACTGCAGCGGCAACGCTCGGTTTTGCCGGGGGACCGATAACATGGTTGCTCTTGAATGGAAAAGTCCACTTTTGTTCCACAGACCTCAGGCAAGCTAGCGAGAGTGGGCACAAAGCAACCCATAAACCTCACCACCGCTCCTGCGCCAATGCCAGATTTTACCAGCCTATTATTTTCAATGGAAACTGAGCTGTACACAGGCAATGCCAACCCGACAGCTGGAACCAGGAAGTGTTGCTCCCGGCTTTACAATCCAAGGCTGCAGAAGACTGATCGGCGACACAGACACAGTAGTGAAATAAGTGGGTTGCTTTGTGCCCACTGACACTAGCTGATCTGAGGTCTGTGTGAATGGTCCCTAAAAGCGGACTGTTCCTTTAATAATTAATCAGGGGATCTGATCTTTTTTTTTGGTTAAATGGAGGCTGTGTGGTGATTTTGGTGTTTGGTGTTTTCAATGATGGGAGCATTCGCTAATGCTGAGTGTTGGTGCTCTGCAGAAGAGCAGCACAGCTTATCCACTCATATTAGGGGGAACTTTTTTCTGTTTGTTTGTAGTGTCAGCTTCTGTGATAGTAAAGTGTTATGTATTTATATCCAACTTGCACCATGCCCCCACCACACTCATCACCCTGTAAACTGGTCTCTGGTGGATGTATGTCACACTCCCCCTCAAGTGCCCATTTACATTTATTCCTCCTTATTTCCATATTTCCCCTTTCTCTCCCTTTTCTCCTCATATCCCCCTTTATCTCCTTTATATCTCCATATCCCCTCTTTCTTTGCTCCTTCTCCCCGTTTCACCTTTCTCTCCTCCTTCTCTTCATATCTTTTTCTCCATATTCCCTCTTTCTCTAACCCTTTTTCCCCATATTCCCTCTTTCTCTCTTCCTTCTTTCCTTATTACCCCTTGCTCTCCTTCATATCTCCATATTCCCCATTTCTCTCTCCCATCTTCTCATATCCCCTTTTCCATATTTTTTCTTTTCTCTCCTTCTCTCCATGTTCTCCTGTGTCTCCTCCTTTTCTCCATGTTCCTCCTTTCTTTCCTGCATATCTCCATATACCCCTTTTCTCCCCTCATTCTACCAGTATCAGCCTTTCTCTCCATATTCCCTCTATCTCTCCTCCTTCTCTCCATATTCCCTCTCTTTCTTCCTTCTCTCCTTATTCCCCCTTGCTCTCCTGCATATCTCCTTATTCCCCGTTTCTCTCTCCCATCTTCTCATATCCCCCTTTCTTTCTTTTCTCTCATTCTCTTCATGTTCTCCTGTGTCTCCTCCTTTTCTCCATGTTCCTCCTTTCTTTCCTCCTCTCCATATTCCCCCTTTCTCTCCTGCATATCTCCATATACCCCTTTTCTCTCCTCATTCTACCAGTATCAGCCTTTCTCTCCATATTCCCTCTATCTCTCCTCCTTCTCTCCATATTCCCTCTATCTCTCCTCCTTCTCTCCATATCCCTCTCTTTCCTCCTTCTCTCCATATTTCCTTTTTCCTTCCCTAGTCTCTCCATATTCCCCCTTTCTCTCTCCTCCTTTCTCTTCTTTTTCTCTCCCCGTATCTCCTGTATATCTCCATATCCCCCCTTACCCTCCTCCTTCTCCCCATATCTGGCTTTCTCATCATATTCCCCCTTTCTATTTTCCATCTCTCCATATCCCCCCTCTCCTTTATCTTTCTATATTTCCCCTTTCTCTCCTTCATAACTTTCTATTCCCCCTTTCTCTCCCCTGTGTCTCTATATCACCCCTTTCTCTCCTTTATGTCACCATATTCTCTTTTTTGTTGTTGTTTTTGTCTTTGGTCGTTGGCTAAGACAGTTGGGGACATAGGGAGCTTGTGATGGAGGGTGTGATGATGGGGGCTCCCCACAAAAGATGGGGGCCCCCCAAAAATAGCTGCTCCATACCATGAATGTCCGTAATCTGAGTCTGGACACTGGGTTTTCTTTCTCTAGTCCTGCACTGTTCCGGGTGGAACCAGTGCAACTGTTGGTGCTAAGCCAGCAAAAAAATCCCAGTCAAGGATAGTGATGAGGAGATGCTTGTATTTGTGGACAGTTAACCTTATGTTAATTTGTTGGTGTAAGTATATAATTATACACACACCCCCTAATGAAAAAGTGACCACCGAATTAAAAAAAATATAAGTATATTCACCTTTGTCCCCAGCTGATTCAAGGGCGTAGCTAGGGGGCAAGGGGGGCACATGTCAGGTCAACTCACGTCATCTCACACCCGCTGCAAGAGGCGCAGTAGCGCCGGGTGAGCGCGGAGGTAAGAGGATCGATGACGGCTGCCGGGAGACCGGTGGAGGGGGGGTGCAAGGGATCACAGCCCCTCGCCCCCCCCCTCCACCGAGCACCCGGCAGCTATCATCAGAGCTTTGTGGGACAGGATCGCTGGGGGACAGCGGAGGATCGGAGATGAGTATAAAAAATAAATAAATGTCATTTTTTTGGTGTGTCTTTTTTTTTACTATTAACCCATTGTGAACTGGTACGAGGTCCATGAGACCCCTATACCAGTTCACAAGGCTCTTGGGGGTGGCAAGTCACCTGCGGCTAGCGGGTGACTTGCCATTAACCCCCGCCCCCCCCAATTACCTGCCTCCCCAAAGGCCAGGGGCGGGGCAGAAGAGCCTGGGCCCACGGAGGCTATGCGGGTTTCTAGTCGGCAGGGTGGAGGGCCACCAAAGCTTGCCCCTGTGCCCTGTTCCTACAAGCCCTGCATAGCTGGTGCCCGGGCTGGTTATGCTGGGTAGGGGGGGGGCATGTAATTTGTTTTCTGGATTTGTAAGGGTATTTAACCCTTAAAATTCCCCCAAAAAATGGGGTGCCCCCCCCCCACCCAAGGAGGGGGAACCTATTTCATTTTTCTTTCAAATTAACCCCTTATGTCCTGTCAGCCACCAGTACCAGAAGGTATAAAAGGCTTCCAGCAGCAGCAGGAGTGATGGGAGATAAGTATTAAAAAAAAAAAATAAAATAATGTTTTCTGTGTTTTTTTTTTTTTTTTTTTTTACATTCAACCCTTTGTGAGCTGGTAAGGGGTCCAGGCGACCCCTATACTAGTTCACAAGACTTAGGGGCTGGCAAGTGCGGGTTTGTAGCCTGCAGTGCCGGGGGGTACAGAGGCTGGTCCTTGCACCCTGTTCTATGCCATGGAATTTATAGACCCCTGACCTGCGACTCTCCAACACAAAGGGGCCCACTGAGACTATGCCGCCCGAGGGCCCACATAAACCTGGAGCCGGCCCTGTGCATGCACATTTGTGCGCTGTATGATTCAATGGATTCGCAGGGGCCTTTAAATACTGGCGAGCCCTGAGCTCCATTGATGACCTCAGCCTGCCATTTCGATCCTTTTCTGCCTGCCCTCGACCTCGGCTTATTTACGACTTCGATCCTGTTCTGCCTGCCCTCGACCTTGGCTTATTTCCAACTTCGATCCTGTTCTGCCTGCCCTCGACCTCGGCTTATTTACGACTTCGATCCTGTTCAGCCAGCCACGACTTCAGCTTTTTCCACGTTTCCAGTACAGCTCTGGTCGGTCTTCTACCCAGAACTTGGCAAAACCCACTCCTAGGTTTCCTGACCTGGGGCCTTCCTGCAGCCCAGCATATCCTCCCCTTTAGAGGTTCTAGTGAAAACCAGGTTGGTCCTTAGATTCCAAGCTTCCTGGTCGAGAGGTGAGCCAGTTCTTAGTCTCCGCAATCAGGGTTCACACCTGGTAGCCTGACACCTGGGTCACAAAACCCTTACCAATCACAGAAAAAAATGGTGACAAAAGGTTGTAGGAATTCAGGAGCACGGGTGGTAAAGGGCAACAGGAATTTTAGTAGGCCCTGAGTAGAGCTGGAGCAGGTCATTAAATGAAGCCCAGGTCAGAGCCTGAGCAGTTTGTCAAATTAAGCCAAAGCTTAGAGCTAGGGCAGGTTGTAAGTGGAACCCAAATGTCAAACTAGAATCTGAAATAGCAATCAGGAGGTCTAATGTCACCTTGAGAAGCTAATGTCACCTTGAGAGGATGTGCAGGCATTTTACCTTAAATTACACATTCCCAGTTGGTTAAATTGGTGCTCACCTTATAACCTACATGACCATGCATTTGGGTATGTGTACTAACTGGTGTTTACCAAGTAGCCTGAATGCACATGCCCGGAATCCCTATTGCAATCCCAGACCTGATGTGAAATGTTTGTGGGAGTTCTTGAGCTGTATAGGGGAGGCTTTTGACCCCCACATGTGCTATACTTGAGGTATGGGAAACCCCAGGTAACATGCTCCAAATTTGCCCATTAATCAATAAATCTGGATACCTTCTAAAAAACTTGTTGTGGTGTGCATTATTTTTCGAATTACTTACCAAATGTATCCATTGTATGCTGTTATAGATTAGAGTTAGGACTTTACCTAAACAGAAGCAATTATGCGTTTGGTGGTGCAGCTTTAACATACCTTTGCAGATGTGTTCCAACCAAGATATCTGTTTTTAAAGTGGACCAAAACCCACGCCGATCAGCCCCGGAATCTATAAGATTCCCAGGCCGATCAATTCCCTCCCCCCTGGGGCATGCAAAATCAGGATGCCCCACTGCGTGAAACCCCCCAGGTCGGCCCATACACTTACCTTGTTTACCAGCCCAACGGCGCATGTGCGAGTCGCGACCGCATCCCTCTAGCAGGGTGCGTGCCTGCGCCGGACATTTTTTGAATGACTTGCTCCCTGTTAGATGGAAGCGGGGGATGCGGCCACCAGCACGCTCAGAGCCACTGGCCTTAGAAGACGCTTAGATGACGTGATGTCAGCAGCTCCGAGAGTGCTGATTGGACGTGTGCCGCACATGCACCATAGAACTGCGAAGAGGTTAGTTGGCATCAGCGATCTGGGGGGGTTTCACACAGAGGGGCACCTCCGATCGGGTTGCCCCAGAGGAAAGGACCAAAAACCAGGATTTTGACTATTTTCTTTATCTATCTACTTTAACTAGATTTTAGTGACAGATTCCAGGATTGGTTGCTAGCTAAGAGGGTTGAGTACTGTGGCTCCTTTAAAAAAACATTTGTTTGACCAGTAGAGGATGCAGAAGGTGCAAAGGATCATAACATGGTGATTTTCATGGTCCCGTCATCTTGTTAAGTATGATAAGCAATTCTGTATTTGTGGATAACAAAGCACAATGCTCATTTTCTTTGACATTAATAATGTGTGTATAGTGCATTATTTACTGTCTGGTTTGCCAATAGAAAATAATTCATGCCTCATTGTCGTAAGCTATTCTAAACTGGTACAGCTTCCTTTTAGAGTGGCGATATATATCGGAATCACATTGGTAGAGTCAGCAGAAAAAGGCATCGGGGCTTAGCTTTTAGAAGTTTTCAGGCACTAAATTCAGCTGCATCATTCACCATATTTAAAACTAAATTGCTGAGCCTCCAACAACTACATAGACCGAAACTGTTCTTCACTCCAAATTAATTTAGCTAAACAGGGTTTAATTTACTGTAACTGTAATTTTGCTTTTCTGTTTCATTACGTTTTAATGATCTTTTACATTTGTATAAAGAGAATGTCTAAAGAATGGATTAAGTTGCATTAAACAATGCTTTGGGCCAGGCAAGCCATTGTATTAAATGGTAAATGAATGCTGCAAAACCAAACAAGTGGCAACTTTTTAATAGCCGTGGCGAGGCACTTACCTCTGCATTATAATAGGAAACAACACACCATTGTATTGTCTAATCAGTTCGATAAATCCTTCTTCCAATAAACTGGTAGTTGCTCAGTAGAACCCAGTGCTCTACAATAAGGTTGATTTAGCCCCACGCGAGTTTTGCAACATAAAAAACTTGCATCAACTAATATGCGGCAAATGTTTGGGTGGTGGGTTAGTTAGAGAATCACGTGAATATTTTCCGCATGTGCGAGATGGTGTGAGCTTGCTTGGAGTTTTTCGTTTTACTCTTGCATCAGTGCTCAGGGGCTCGCCACTGGACCTGTGCTGTAGGGCATAAGGGCTGTTAATTACTAGGACCAGGGGTGGGCAGTTTGGCCGTTTAGCACTGCCATGTTGGGTGCCAGCACATATGCTAGGTACCCAGATTGGTTGGTTCAGGGAGGGTGGGGCATGTTTTTTATAATTATTTATTTTGAACCCCAAAAATGTAAATTAAATATACAGAAACAAAATTCTGTGAAAAAACAGTTGGCGCATGGCTTTTTTTTAGTGAAAGAAGTGAATGATTGTGAAGCAGACTTTTTATTCATACTCTTTGCAGGAGTAAAATGTCCACAACAAAAAATCCCAGAGAAAAATGTTACTGTTTGAATCACCCAATGTAAACCAGATCAATGACATGGCACAGTTGGAAAAGGATAGTAGCGGCCATTTGGGAGCTTCCACTTCCAACTGACAATGCACAGTAACAGGAAGCCCAGCACCACTTCCTGTTTGCAGGTGCCTGCAAATGCATGAGCCACCATCTTGTTTTTAATATTGACGCCAGCAATATTAGAAAAAGGTAAATGAATTCTGATGTTCAGCAATCGGGCAGGCTGATTCATTACTAGTGCCAGGTATCGGCAGATGAGCATCTGTACAGCGGCTCTAAGAGCGACCGCTAGTGGTCCCTCTGATCGGCCGTGAGTCACTATTACAGAGCGCCTCAGTCGCTGTAGTAACATGGCTGGCATTGATGAATTTGGTGTTTGTGAGTTGCTATAAATACACGTCTGAGTGTTCCTATGCTGCTCTAACACCACAAAAGTTTAGAATCTTATCTTGCCAATGATAACATTGGCAAGATAAGATTCTAAACAATGTATTGCTTTAAAAACACATTTTTTTTATTTTTTTTTCGTAATGCATTGTTTTTTTTGTTTTTTTCGTAATGCATTAATAATGTTTTATTTTTTTTTCTAAATGTTTTTTTTAATATTTTCAGATGTGTTTTTTGTGTTTGTGTAGAGTCAGACAATAGTACTCTAAAGAAAAACAAAACACAAATGTAAGTAAAAAACTATAAATATTTATTAATATTAGAAAAAGAAGGCCAACATGGCCAAAAAACCAAACAGTCACACAGCGGCAATCCTAATTCCCCCCCACCCTGTTGCTCATTCTTCATCTCCAGCAGCATTTTATGGGATTTCCACACATAATGCCACAGTCTGTGATGCTCCTGTGTGGAAGCTGTTGGAAAGAAAAGACAAAGTTAAGTACCACAGCTCAAAATATACATTACATTACATTACATACATACCTGTGAAAGTTGTGAAAAATGTTAGTTTAAAAATAAATCATTCAAAATCTTCGAAAACTTACACAGCAGGGAAATCTTTATTATTAATAGATGGCTAAAAAACAAACCTGTGTATCCATTCTACATAACCACTCTAGTCTAACACCAAAAACCACATAACCTAACCAAATAAGGCCTACTTGACCACCGGAAGAATGTACTTAATGTAAGGTCAATTACTCCTGAGCCAATATGATATAAATACATTCACCTTTTATATGTAAATAATGATTGGATCTAATAATTAGTGAATGGGGAGTTACAATAGTAGCAGGAATTTAAATCCACCACATAAACAACTGCTGCCTTTATCATGTAGGGTCAAGTAACATTAGTAGGGGCACCAAACTAGCATGCTTAGATTCAATTATGAATGATTAATGAAAAGGGTTTCCATGTATGATAGAAAAACGACTGCCACTAACATGTGTACATGATCATGGACACATACATATGTATGTTTTGAAAGTTATTTGTAACAAATCACATTACTCACCATCACAGCTGTGGCTTGGGCCCATGCTGCTGGAGGGTCCTGGAGCTGGGGTGGGGAGAATTACCACTGGGTCCGCCAGTGTGGAAACGTCTGTATTGATAAAAAACACAACAGAAATATTCATAAGAACATTGTTTTTGATATAGAAAATAGCCCTCACAATGTATTTGATTGAATAGTTCAATCTGAGTAATTTTGGTTACACACTTGGCCATGGGTTAGCTAAAACAATACTACTTTGGCTAACACATGATCAAGCCACATAATCTTTTGAAGTAGGGGTACACCAGAAGAGAGGCTACTGTGATAGAGGCCACATGGCCACTTCATAACAATATCAGGTTTCATATATTCATAAAATGATATAGGCATAAAACACTATATGCATATACTTTATTATTCAAACTAAAGCAAATCTTACCTCGACTATGCCTGAGTGACACATCCGCAGCATATGTGGAGGAGGTGCCGGCTTTATGATGCCCTGAAAAACATTTAGAAATGGAAAGAAAAATTGTAATAACAACAATGTAACAATGGAACTACCAAGCCAAACTAATAAGTCCACTCACCAGGAGATGAGCTGCTGCTTGTATCTGAGGGAGGGCTATGAGGTGAAGGCGAAGTGATCTGACTTGCTAAAATGTGTTTCCTTTCCCTTAAATGAGATGGAGTCTTGTTTTAAATTGTTTTAAATTGTATAGATAAGCATATTAAGGAAGAGTTAAAATGAACACACTTGGAGAATTAACTAGAGGGGATGCGATTGTATTACCCTACTAGGGTGCAGATGTGGTTTCTATGTCAGAATAAGTTAGATTTAGATGGGTGACTGACAAATGAAAAAATATTTCTCTTTAAATCAAGGAATGTATCACTCTCTCAAAATAAGCTAAGTGTATTGAATGAACAGCGGTTTCCACAGTCTTCTATCAGAGGTTGGGCAACAATGTATCAAAGAATACTCATGCGGCCTCTTGCTCTCTGATGTCTCTATGTTATTGTAATGAAGAAATTATATATTGCTATGTGAGCTCTATTTACTTATGAGTTATCAGCTATGATATATTCTGGAACTGTCTGATCTGAAATCATTTATTTATCTATATGAATTGTGCTTTTTTTTATATATATTTATGTGTTTAATGGTTGTGCCTTGCCCAATATTTTCGATCTATTATGATGCCTCATAAATGGGACTCATAAATTAAATATACCTTCACTCTTTTTTTGCGCCCTGGAAAGGACAGAATGACGTGTAGTGAGTCATGAATTACCCTAATGAACAACAGGCTAGTTGCTGAGCGCAAAACGAATCGGGCCCCACCGTGAGGTATTTAAGATTTATTCATTCCTTTCCACTGGATGTCATGATTAAGGACTAGCTGTCCGAAACGCGTTGGCGTTGGGGCCTTTCATGTATACTGATGGATGCTTTGACCTGTTGGATTATTACCTTTTAAAAGAAGACAATAAAACGCTTGAAGGATTTTTAAAAACAAACGCTGGCTGGCTTCACTTTTTCTACTTACCTCGACTATGCCTGAGTGCCACATCCGCAGCATATGTGGAGGAGGTGCCGGCTTTATGATGCCCTGAAAAACATTTAGAAATGGAAAGAAAAATTGTAATAACAACAATGTAACAATGGAACTACCAAGCCAAACTAATAAGTCCACTCACCAGGGGATGAGCTGCTGCTTGTATCTGAGGGAGGGCTATGAGGTGAAGGCGAAGTGCCTCCACTCCTCACAATGGGCCCAGCAGAACCTAAACCCAAGGGGCCACCCTCCTCCCTCTCACTCCCTGATCCCTGAGAGAGTGTGGTGGAGTCCCTTGCCTCCTCCCCACTGGGACTCCCTACTTGAGAGTGGCCAAAGGGGTTTTGGACTCCTCTGAGTCCGATTGAGAGGAGCTGAGGCTCCATACTGCCCTCACCCCAGCAGCAGACTCCACTGGAGCATCATCCCCTTCCTCCCCTGGGTCCTCAATGTGGGTTTGCCGAGAGGGACCCTCCCCCGCAGACTCATCCGACCCAACCACGCATCTGCGGGGAAGGATACCCTTCCTGTGCGTACCCAGGGGAGCACGCTTATCTGTAGAGAGGGAAAAAAACAAAGGAGAAATGGTAAGACATCAGCAGATTAATGTGGACATATGTAAAAATATTGTCTGTGTATGTGTGTTGAACTTATTAGATGCGTAGGCATCATAGAACCGGTACACGCCCTCATTGTCCCGGCGCTTGAAATCGGACCATTTCTGGATGATGGCTCTGGTGGTTAGTTTGGTGTTGAAGCGCCGGGACACGGTGGCCCTCACCTCCTCCACTATGCTGCTCTTAGCACTCAGGGCATAGTCATATTCTTTTACGCAGAAATCCTAGATGTAGAAAAAAAAAAGTAAACAATATTTTCTACAATAATATTTTGGACAATTTAAAAAAAAATTTGGACTCCTTTAACCTGCCATAAAGGGCTTGTGGATTTCACAATATAGAAAATATAAAAAGTGGTTATGTGTTAAAAAAAATAACTTTTGAAATGTCCATGGATACTAATAAAATTTAAAAAAATATAAAAAAAACTGTTGTAAGTATTTAAATAATTACATTAACACAACACATACATTTTACTAAAAAATATCTATATTGTGAAAGATATAGAAAATGGTTAAAAAACTATTAAGCATTAAACATTTAAAGCAGCAGGAAACAATACCACATTGAAAGAAGGCCACTACAGAGTACATAATGCATTAATACACATTTCATGTTAACACTTACTTTAACCACTTGCCCATTCACCCTGGGGTCCACGTGCCGCCTCTTCCTGGGGGGGGCAGCATCCGACGCAGATGAGGAAGAGGAGCTGGGGAGACGTCTTGCTGGGCGTCTTACAGGCATGGCTCCGCAAAGGCCGAAAACCGGAAGTGCATAAATCGAAAGCGAAAGCAAAACCTTTAACCCCTCTCGCAAGGTACGAACGCTATGAAACGCCCAATATCTTATGTTTACACTATAGAACACAACAACAACATACATAACAGGCTACAGCCTCGAAATATTAATGAAAAAAAAGAAATACATTTCTATAGCACTGCTTTCAATATTATAAAGATTGTACAACAGTTTCTATTTAAAATTAACATAATGTATTTCAGTTACTGTAAGATTAAGGCTAAAGAATAGGCAAATATCTGAAGCATTAATACTGTTTTCCTATTTGCCACAGCGTACGCTAGACAGTGTTCCGCGCAACAGCGACCCACGTCTATACCACATTTAACAACAGTACAGCGCTGCAGGGAGCGAGCGGCAAGCCTGTTTTCTAACATGTATCCACTAGTAACCAAGCGAAAACATATGGAATGACATTATTATAACATTGTGACATTAACACTTTAATGCAAGACCTGTAATGACAATTCTACATAAAAATAAAAAATAAAAAAATTAAAAAATGACTTTTTCTAGACCAGGAGAGGTGACACAATTATTTGGTGACAAAAAAAAAAACATTAAAAGAAAACCCTGTTTAAAGAGAAAAAATGGAACGTCCATTGAAATGTATGAGCGACAAGTTGAGACAGGTAATACCAGGCACTATGGAAGCCGGAGCGCTGGCGCTGTACGCTGAGCCGCCTGTGATGATGAATTGGACGCTACATGGCGCTGTTAGAGTCGCTCACCGGAATCACTTTGATAAATGTGGTAATACGTACAGAGCATAGCCTGCCGCTTACAAGGCACTTCTTGCTGCTATCCCTTGATGAATAAACCCCTAAATTGCCCTGGGGAGAGATGCATATGAGCGCTGTGTGTTGTGTTGGTCTGGTTTAGGTAATTTTTGACTGTTGGTTCGCTTTAAGCTTCAAAAGAGTTTTGTAATAATAGGTTTTTCTGCATTTGCATATTTGATCCATATGTGTGAAATTACATGTGGATAAAATATGCAAAAAAATAGGTATGTTAAATCACAAGATTTTCCAGCAATTTTCCGGAAAAAATGTGTGAAAATGCATTGTCACACAATGCTTAATCAAGCCTAATAATTATTACAAGGTGAGCCTACATATATAGAAATTACAAAAACAGCCAGTCCCCAATAGAACCTAATGGTCATCAGTTCCTCTTATGAGAGTGACGTAATCTAGCATCTATTTTATGAAAAATCGGTGATGATCACAGCGTGTGGGTGGCATCATGATTATCAACATCTCCTGTGCAAACTTCTCCACAAGATTGGTTTTCAGCACCATGCTCTTACTTCCTCCCCCTCAGTGAAACCAGGCCACACTATTAGACATGAGCAATCAAGTTGACCAGAGGGTGCGAGGAGGTGAGAGTATGTGCCTCGTAGCGACAGGCAGCGTCTGGTGACCGTTGGGCGCTGTAGGCAAAACCAGATTTACGAAAGCGAATCTGGTGAGCGCCTCTAACAACGCCATGCAGCGTTCGATGTATTATTAGAGGCGGCTCAGCATATAGCACCGGCGCTCTAGCTTTTTGGAACATTTGTGTTAATGGAGCACTAACACGAAAAATGGCCCTATCATGAAAATACTTATAAATATGCTGGAGGACGGGAGGGAAGGTTGCTTATACACCCGGCATCAAAAAATATCCAGCTTGTTTTTTTTATTTTAATGGAAGGAAGAGGAAACAGGTTCTGTCACCCCTGATATACTAAACATGTCTTGCCTGGATTTTATTTCTACCAGGAGAAGAAAACCACACACTTGGCGGTAGTTTTATTCTGTTTGGGTTATTAGCCAACATGTTTATATGCATTTTAAATATTACACAATTTTGCGATAGTGCTCTTTTAAGTAATCACTAAAACCTGAACATTGAAAACTATTGGAGGAAATGTAGGGTTATGTGTTCTGGTCTCCAGCAGACTAGATTCCCTGATTGCATGGGTAGACCACCATAGACTTGATTTTTTTGAACGCCAAGTTTTTTTGAGTGCCAAGGCACACTCAAAAATTTGAAGCACATTTTTTTAGAAGGAAATTTGCGTATGAGCACATGCCAATACAGGAACTTTTCCCTGAAATTCTACACAAGCACAAACCTGCCGCCCAAACTGGTGCATGTGACTGATTTATGGGTTGTTTTGAGGGCAGAAAAGCGTGCGCAAATGTGTCAACTTCCAGAGTGAATTTACTGCAGCGAAAAGCTGGAGTAAGCTGCTGACTTCACTGACTAACCGGCTTATTTTATTCCTAAAACACATGCTGGTAGCATCTGGAATGTTTTTTAGCAATGAAAATGTCAGGTGCAAGTTCTTTTCCGGTATTTTATTTTTATTTTTTTTTGGGGGGGGGGATTTGTAAAAAGTTGTCAAAGTTGACAAATATAAAAATGTTTAAAGGTAAAAACACCAAAAAGGCGTACATTGGGTCCAGAAAGTTTATAAAATGAAATAAAACAAGAAGCATTTGTAGCTCAATTAATAAGCTCTAATAAGCAAAACAAGGAGGGAGGGGTAAAGAGAACGTCTGAGACAAAACATGGACACCGGAGGTTAACTGGAATCAGGATATCCTATATAAACACAACAACAAAATGAGAACACAGATAAAAGTGAATACACTCCGATTGGGAGAATAGAGATTCACCTAATAAACGTAAGCTGGAGAGACAAAATTGCAAATTGTGTAACAGTAAAGAAGGTGGAAAAAGAAGGGGGAGCCATCTGGAACATTTAAAGGCTTAGACAGCCAAATGTGCATGGGGCAGAGCCAATTTGGCTTTAAAACAGCAACATTTCATGTGGAAGGCATCTGAAGAAGAAGGCACACAAAGCCATAAATCAGGCGCCTAAGCACATGCGGAAGGGTTGGCACTTTTGGGATTTTTGGTGCATGACCATGAATCGCGCCTCATGTGTCTGATGAAAATGTGCGGTTTCCCTTTTAAGGCAATGGTTCCCTTCAGCCAAATAATGTATTTTTAGAAGAAATAAAAAAATGATCTTCCACTGCATTAAATTATTTGTAATGTAATTCTAGATCCCCTTTACCATAATGAACTATTTTAGTGTGAAGGGGCCCTTTTTTATTAGTGTGGAGCATCTGGGTATACTATAAGAATTGTCCCAAAACAATCCCCTCGATTCAAAGAGCAAAAGTTAATTGATTTCGGATCGAGAATCGTAAGTTTGGGTGGGTGTTAGTCATTTTTTCCTGTTTTTTTGCCCATTTACGACTCGCACGAGCCTACGTTCGAATGCGTATATGCTCTTACGATCATCGCAAGTTCGTTCCTAAATTTTAGGATCAAAACGTAAAACTTAGGATCAAATCCTAAAACTTAGGATCAAAACGTAAAACTTAGGATAATCGAATGGGTTTAGGTGTGATTCAGAGAACAGTTTTCAAACCTCTAAAGACGTTTTAAAAGAAAGCCACTGCCGACACCTTTTAGCAGTCGTATTGCTGTTCTTGAACAGGTTTTTTGGCTATGTGGAGGAGTCTGCGCGTCTTGAGCTCCAATGAACTGCATGTATCAGGATGGCCGAGGCCATAAATTGTATGGCAATGCATACCTGAATCATGTATGCCTTATAAAAGCATTTTAATGTGGACCTTAATTAGTCCTTTGCATGTAAACCTTTATTTTGCAATCTATTTGCGTTAATTAAAGAAACTTATGTCCTTTGGTATTTAGTTTTAAATTGATGTACTAGAATAATATTTTTAGATTGAATTTATTGGTGTAGTTGTTTACCTTTGCTTTGTTTAATTATTTAAGCACATCTTTGGTCAGATGCATCACACTTACTGAGGAGAGGAGAGCGGGATAAAGTGCAGGATGTGGGTTACTGCTGTATTTGGCACAGACACAGCAGAGCTGGGGGCACGGAAAGGTCAGAAATCAAAGAATGCAGAGCAACACAGTCACAAGGCCCTTTCTGTTTGCAGGCTGCCCGATAATACCTGACCCGCCATCTTGGCTGTTTCTAGGCTCATAACATGCAGAAGTTGCTGGGTGTTTTTTTATATTTGAGAGCAATCTGTATGTAGAGGGTGTGGGTAACCACACACAAAATTTTAATTTGTACCATTTGAAGCCTAAATATTAAAATTAAATCCACAAGTAAAAAATGCAAGTTAACTAAAAATTAAACAAAGTAAGATTTACTTATGCAAATGCATTCATTAATGGTTGGTTACTACAAAATGAATGAAATAAAGAAAAATAAAAGACCAAATATTTAGAATGCACTTTAATGAGGTAAGTTTGTAGTGCGCAGCCGCAAGATCAGAAGGATTTACGTCCAGACAAAAAAGGAAAAAGGGCAAAACCAATGTGGCAACCTGAGAAATGAAACGGAAAATTCAGGATGGAAACTGACATAGGTCTGATTCCCGAACTGCCATACGAACGGACGTATATTTTAGGATAGAAACGTATTTGCTTATAGAATCACTCGCAAGTTCATACGAACGCACGAGCGGACATGAAAAATAGGATGATCGGCACCCAAATCCAAGCTGTTACATGTTTCTTTGAATCGACCCTAATGTATCTTTTAGAGAAAATAAGACAGATTACGCAATCTTGCCCTTACAGATAACAATATGTAATACGCTTAACAGGGTAAATTGTATGGTAGTCTCAGAACAGATCCTCACTTTATATCATGCATACAGTCTGAGCTGATTTTTCCTCTTATTCTGAATCCTATTGGCTCCAAATCAGACACCAGGAAAGATATAAAAGGGTAATACTAATGTACTCACAAAAATCCAAGGAACATCAACATATCTATAGGAAATAATACAGAACTCTTATTGGAAGAAAACGTTCTTTCTGTCCCCTCGCCTGCGTCAAGCTGGAGTAAGGTAACTTACAAACCCAAATTTTGTCCTCTTATCTGAACCTTATCTGGGTCCCTCACCAATTCATTTTGTTCTCTCTGATTTTAACCAGAAAGGTATTATCGTCTTTCGTATAACGTGGAAAATTGAATTGGGTGAAAAAAATTCTGGCAAATGCCACAATAACGAGGACAAGACTTGATAGCAACAGGGGTCCCCAACCTTTGTTACCATGAGAACAACCTTCGGGAGCCACAATTGACACAAATTTGTTGTATAGCACCCTTATAGGATAGAAAGAAACTGAAAATTGTTCCCAACAACAACGCAGTAATGTAGTTGAAAGCAATAAACTTGATGGTTCGATGTGCATGTGTATTCCCCTCCAGTCACCAAACTGTGAACATAGATCACAAGGCCCTTTAGAACTTGTGATCAATGCATTAAGCAATTTCATCACATAGCGTTCAGTCAGTTCTAATGAGTCCTGTGATTATATGTTTAGCAAATCTGACCACAGGGTATTTGTTAATAAAGATCCCGGAAGGAGCCACATTGTGAATTTGACTCTTTATCTTGTTTTCCCATTTGTTGTTCACCATGTTTCCTTTTTAGTGTGTGTCTATACCCTGTGGTACTTGGCTCGGTGTAACAATTATAGGATGGTAATTTGCCTCCAATTGGTGCACTGCTGCTCCTACCATGCACTTTCACTCCCTGATCTCTAGTCTCCCTCAGCCCCCCACTGATACTTGGCTCCAGTGTAGCCCCCAGTCAAGACACCCCAACTCATGTTCTGCCCCCGCAATGTTAGAGCATCAGCTAATTGTCTGGCGAGCATATGCCATCCTTTTGTCATTTTCTGCCCCTACAATACTAAAGTAACAGTACCATCTTTATAAGTGGCCATAACGACCTATACTCATGCCTCTTAAAGAGGAACATCTTTTAGACACCAGAGCCGTCTGAGTTCCACTCCTTGGGGCATATTGAACTTGGATGCCCCACTGTGTGAACCCCCATGACCACTAGTTTCACTCACCTTCTCCTGGAGCCCTTGCCACGTCTGTGCACCCGACCGCATCCCCGCTCACCTCTATCTGTGCGCGTGCTTCTGTGCCCAGCTCTTCTAAATAGGCAGGCATGCCACGACTGCAAGTTGGGCGGGGGATGTGGCTCCTTAGCCATCAGCGGCACAGAAGGGAGTTGAGTGACAGCAATCGCACTGATTGGCTGAGCGCCTTGCTGGCAGGGGACCAGTTAAATCTTGGGCTAGATTTTGGCCAAAGTCTGTGCTTAACTAGACCTATATAGTGATATGTCCACATTTTCCCTTTGGTACTTGATTATTTGCTTATAGAAGATCCGACGTAATGAATGGACCAACCACCTTCAGTAGGACCAGAATTATTTTGGTTTAGACCCCTGGCCAGATTTCTGGTGGAGGCACTTTGCACGTATTTGTAGATTATTCATCTCCCTTGTTAACAAGTGGTTGAGGTTAAATGGCCACCCTTGCAGATATCAAATTCACCAATATCACTTTTTCTTTAAGTAAACTTGATATGAGAAGGTAATATTTTTAAAATGTTGTTTACATAGAAGAAAATAAGCCAATCTCTTTTTTTAACCTTCTAATGATCACTGGCTTACTCTGAGTCTGTGGGAAAGAGGAAAAGTATAAAAGATATATTTTACTTGGTTTACACCATCATTTTGCACAAACCATGTCAAAAAGCTCAAAAAGAAAAATGCAATATAAATGAAAACTAAAAACAATATATAAAAAAACCTGATGTGGATTTAATGGCTGATTTAATAACCACATTTGACATTGAACTGTTTGCAGACAGAATCTTACAGTAAATTTGTCTTTTAAATAGTTTGCACACAGTTAAAAATAATTAGCTGGTTATGTATTTTTGTCAAATGAAAGTAGTAAATATTCGGCAGTTTGTTATGGGACAGGGCCGGCATTGGAAGACACCCTGTACAAAACAGCTAGATTGAGCCCCCGCTTGGAAAAAACCGACTGTCTGCTCTTTAATGGATCCCGCATCTTAAAAAGGATCAGGCTGTGTCTCCTCCCATCCCAAGACAAAGCATGCTTCACTTTAGACACAAAACATGTGTATGTCAGGAAGTGTCTGGCTTAGGCAAGGTTCAGCCCCACATCTGGAGCTCCACTTGAGATCTTGACAAAAGCTACCTAAATGTAATTAAAAAAGTGGATGTGGTTAGGCTTTGCAAAGGACAAGTGCAATAGACGTCTTACCTTTAATACTTGAGAACTGGGCTGGCCTTAGGGCAAGTGTCACCCTGTACAAGATTTCAGCAGCTTTTAGCAGCCTTGGGCCGAGGCGGGTTGACACATCTCGTGTCTGGTGCAACTTTGTGGGGCAGAGCTTCCTGGACGATTATCCAGGGATGCTGCATAAAGTGCTTAGTGTGTGCTCGCACCTTCGGTGTTCCCACCCTGCTGCAGCTTGTCTGTCTGCATTGTAGAGGAATGTCAGCATTTCCACCCACCACCTCTTATGTGACTTGCCCACCAGGTGGAATTCCACCAAGGATGTGTTAGCAGCAGCAGGCGATAGTTGAGTTCCAGCTCCAAAATGCCCGGTTGAGTCGAAGTGCAGCATTTTACCACCAGTAAATGGGCCTCTATGAGGGACATCTGAGCAGTGCTGCAGTGCTTCCAGTACGCCACCAATATGGTCAGTGCTGGTGACACCATCGTCAGCACTACCATCTCCATCCTCTGCCTGCAGGCCATGACTGAGGAGGAAGCAGAGGAGAAGGAGGAAGGTCCATTTTCCCTACTGTCAGGGCATTGCACACATGGCTCACAGGGTGGATTGCTGGGTCGACAGCGGGCAGGTACGCCAATGTCCAGCCAGAAGACAGTTTTGGAGGAATTGGAGGACTACTTTCTCTCAAAACAGGATGGCACCCAGCTCATCTCACAGGCACCAGCGGAGTGTGGCTGGAGGGAGGAGCAGGAGGAGGAGACACCTAACACAGAGGACAGCTTCTCCTTGACTCAGGGCAGCCTGGCTCACATGAGCCACTACATGCTCCAGTGCCTGCTCAACAACTGCAGAGTCACCAGTGCTGATTACTGGGTGGCCACCCTGCTCGATCCCCACTATAAGGACAACATCAGCTCCTTGACTCAACACTGGAGCAGGATCGAAAATGAATACAGATGCACACTGGTGGACGCACTACTGGCAGAGATCCCAGCTGACTTTGAGAACTCAGTGGTGGCACAAGGAGGAGCAGGTCACCAATGCAGCAGGGGCACCAGAAGCACCTCACAAGGGAGGGTGAGCATGGCCACAAGGTAGAACAACTTATTCCATTGTCCACCACATCCACCACCAGGAGGCAGACTTTGATGGATGGCTACCTGTCCACGCGTCTCCTGTTACTGAGCAGTGGGTCCTCTGCGTTAAATTTTTGGTTCGCTAAATTGGACACATGGCAAGAGTTTTCCCTCGATGTCTTGGAGGCCTGCCCTGCGACAAGTAACCTATAAGAACGTGTGTTCAGCACTGCAGGGGTTGTCATTACCGACAAGAGGATCTCCTTATCCACAGCCAATGTGGACATCCTTACATTACTTTAAGTGGACCAAAACCCATGCCCCAAAGTCCCTGAAAAATGCAATTCTGTGAGTACTCACCTGTAGAATTGTTTTTTCTGGGAATCCATTCCAGACCCTCCTTACACTTGGGATTACCTCCTTGCCGATTGGATGTGACTGCAAGACAAAAAAGGTGTGGCCCGTCCCGGCCCCATAAGTAGCAGCTGCCTTCTAACCTAGATCAGTACTTAAAAAGCAGTAAAACATAAATCAGAGGCAGGCCGGGAGGCCCTAAATAGGAGTCCATGTTACTTCACACCGAACTCCGCCAGAAATACTCTCAAAACATAAATCTCTTTTCTTCTTTTTTTTTTTTGCCAATGAAAATAATAAGTGGACTAAACACCATCAAAAAAGCATCAAAAGATAGATCATGACCCAAAACGGGTGGGCCGGATGGGCTGGAAAGGATTCCCAGAAAAAACAATTCTACAGGTGAGTACTCACAGAATTGCGTTTTTTCTTCCAATCCATTCCAGACCCTCCTTACATTTGGGATCTCCAAAAGCAGTGCCATCTATGGGCTGGATCCCCAGCGCAGAACAGAAGGTAGTTTATTTCACTACCGCCTGAAGAATCTTTCGACCAACCACAGCGTCAGCTGAGGCCCTAACATCTACCCTGTAGAATTTGGTAAATGTATGAACCGAAGACCAGGTGGCAGCTTTGCAAACCTGTTCCACCGAAGCCTGATGCTGAAAAGCCCAGGAAGCATCAATGGCCCTAGTGGAATGGGCCGTGACCCGAAAAGGGGGTTCCTTCCCCTTGGCTAAGTAGGCTCTTTCTACTGCCTGCCTAATCCACTTACTGACAGTGGCTTTAGCTGGTGGAAGCCCCTTTCTCGGTCCTTCTGACCTAACAAAAAGAAAATCCGTCTTGCGGAAGGAATCTGTAGCTGCCATGTAATATCTTATGGCTCTGACTACATCTTTCCTTAGCATTAGCCTGAACTGGGCATAAAGAAGGTAGAACTAAGGAGAGACGACCTTAGATAAAAAATCAGGCTTAAACCGAAAAACTACCTTGTCTCTGTGTAACTCAAGATAAGGAGACTTCATACATAAGGCGGCTAACTCAGAAACTCACCGCACAGAGGTGATTGCCACCAAAAATATCACCTTAAGCGTCAAAATGCTCAATGGAGCGTCAATCATAGGTTCAAAGGGAGCGCCCTGAAGAGCCGACAATACCAGATTCAAGTCCCACACCGGTAAAATAGACTTGCGCGTTGGTCGGACATGTGTGACTCCCTGAAAAAAAGTCTTAATGAGCCTATTGCTAGCGATAGACTTCTGGAAAAAAATAGATAAGGCCGACACATGCCCTTTTAGGGTGCATAATTGTAGGCCCATTTCTAAGCCACCTTGTAGAAATTCTAAAATTCTAGAAATTGAATACTTTCTGCATGAAAAATTTCTAGTCTCACACCAGGATATGAACGCCCGCCAGACCCTGTAGTATATCATGGAAGACAACTTCTTCCGGACCTGAATCATGGTATGAATAACCTTAGCCGATAAACCTCTCTCTCCTAAGATCGAGATCTCAATAGCCAGGCTGTCAAAACCAGCATCTGTAAATTCGGGTGCCGAAGCGCCCCGTGTGAGAAGATCTGGCTCGTCTGGTAGGCGCCAATGGTCTACCGACATCCTTGTTACGTCTGAAAACCAACTTCTCCTTGGGCAGCGAGGAGCCACCAGAATGGTTGGTACCCCCTCCTGAGCTATCTTTCTTAGTACATGGCTCAGGAGCAGGAGCGGGGGAAAAACGTACAGAAGCTTGAACCTTACCCAAGAGACTGACAGGGCGTCCGTTGCAATGGCTAGAGGGTCCCTTGACAGGGACATGAATTTCGGCCACTTGTGATTGTGCCTGGATGCAAAGAGATCCACCTCCGGACAACCCCAGCGAAGGCAAAGAGCTTGAAAGATCTTCTGACTGAGAGACCATTCTCCCCGATGCAGCGCCTTCCTGCTCAAAGCGTCTGCCTCCTGGTTTTCTACCCCCGGATGTAAACTGCCGAGATGCAGGGAACATTCTCCTCTGCCCAAATCAGAATCCGGCTTACCTCTTCTAGAACACTCTTGCTCCGAGTACCCCCCTGATGATTGATATAGGCTACTGCCGTCCGACTGTCTGGCTGGACTTGGACATCCTGTCCCTTTAAACTGGGGGTCAGATACTGAAGCACTAGCCGGATTGCTCTTAACTCCAATATTTATGGGAAGCTGATTCTCCTTCGGCCCCCACTGTCCCTGGATCTTCTGGGTCTGCCAGATACCCCCCCAGCCTGTGAGACTGGCATCCGTGGCAACGATCTGCCACTGCGGTGTCAGAAAAGACCTGCCTACAGAGAGATGTAGAGGGTGCATCCACCACAGCAGAGATTGCCGAGAGTGTCAGAACAAAGACTTGATCCAACGACTGCGGGACTCGATCCCAGCTTGCCAACAAATTTAACTGAAGAGGCCTCATGTGAAACTGGGCAAAAGGCACAGCCTCGAAGCAGGCCACCATAAGGCCTACTAGTTTCATCCCTAGCCGAATGGTCGGCTGCCGGCAGGCCAGTAAGGACTCTATTTGATTCCAAATTAACAGAGCCTTCTGCTCTGACAGAAATACCTTGACCTGAACTGTGTCCAGAGTCATTCCTAAGAAATTCCTTACTGGTGCCGGAGTGATATGGGATTTGGGTAATTGATAGGACCGACTGCGTATCCTTCATAATCTGCTGAGGAGACCCGGCTGAAATTAAGAGATCGTCCAAATATGGAATGATGCATATCCCCTGGCTTCTGAAAATGGCCATGAGACCTGCCAAGACCTTGGTGAATACTCTTGGAGCCGAGGATATCCCGAATGGAAGTGCCACAAACTGGAAATGCTGGCCTTCCAGGGCAAACCTCAAGAATTTCTGATGCCCTGGAACATGAAGATAGGCGTCCCTTATGTCTATTGTAGTCATAAGATCTCCGGGCTGAATCGATGTTACCGCTGACCTCAGAGTCTCCATACGGAAATGTTTCACCCGGATATACTTGTTGAGACCCTTTAGGTCTAAAATGGGACGAATCAACCCGTCCTTCTTGGGAATCGTGAACAGGTTGGAGTAAAACCCCTGACCTTCCTCCTGAAAGGGTACCTGACAAATTACTCCTTTTTGAAGATGCTGAACAGAGGCTCTCAGGGCATCTGCCTTTGACTGGTTTCCCGGGATGCCCCTGACCAAAGGAACCTTGCGGGCGGTCTGGCTGCAAATTCGATCTTGTAGCCTGATGACACCACCTCTTGGATCCAAAGATCCGCCACTTGGCGTCTCCCCAGATAGGAGCAAAATGCAAGAGCCGTTCCCCACCCGCTCGGGTGAGGGCGCCCCCTCATGCTGGAGTGGGCTTGGCTGGAGGTTTGGGCCTACTCCTCCAGGCCCCTCCTGCCCTATTATGAGCTCTGCCTCTGCTCCAAAAATCTCTACGGAAGCAAGGACAGAAGGCACCTCTGCCACTCCGAAAGGGCCAATATGATGAAGGCCTCTGAAAAGGCCGAGTCGCCCTCTTCCTCTGAGGAAGTTTGCCATCCTTGACCATACGGTCCAGCCGCTCTCCAAAGAGTCTGCTCCCTAAAAAAGGTAGATCCGTAAGAGCCTTCTTAGCAGCGGCATCTGCCGACCATTGTCTTAGCCATAAGGAACGGCGCAAGGCAACAAGAAGAGCCGAAGTTCTAGCAGCTAGCCTGACCGCATCATCCATAGCAGTGATATCAGAGCAGTATAATCAGAGCAGTGAAAGTCCAAACAAGCCTTAAAATCTTTGGACTCTTAAATAAGCCCGTGGGACTTAGCCCTGGATGAATTTTTCTACATCTTCGTACTTGAAGCCAAAGATACAAAAGCCGTGGCACAAACAGGGCGTAGAAAGGAACCTACCATAGCAAAAGCATGACGGGCCAATTTATCCATCCGTCTCTCTGTGGGATCTCTTAAGGATCCCATAGTAGCCGACGGCATGATAGAAGTATTAGACAAGCCTGATACTGGAGAATCCACCTCGGGTGGATAAGACCAAAGCTTAATCATATCCGTCGGAAAGGGATACCTAGCGTCTAGGATCCTGGGAACAGCTGGTAGCTTGTTAGGATTTTCCCACTTCTTTAACACCATTTTGGAAAAAATGCGGCTGTTCCGGGAACACCTGCCTTTGCCTTACTGGCTTAAACAGGTCGTCCTTACCTCTTTTTGCCACCTCAGGAGGGGTAATATTCAAAGTTACAAAAACTGATGAAAGTAAACACTCTGTTTCATCTGAGAGAAGGGGATCCTCGTCAGAAGAGAATAAAATAGAATTACTATCCTCCTCACCAGAGCGTAACTCGCCCTCTGAGAGCTGCTCGTCTATATACTCTTCCTCCTCCTCAGACCAAAAGAGGCGTATAAATCTCTTTCCTCAGAAAAAGCCTCCAAATGCCTTCTCTTATAGGCGGCTTTCCTAGGAATGACTAAGGATAACTGTCTCTCTAGGTTATCCAATCTGTGCGCCACCTTCGCCTGCACCACACTGCCTTCCCCCTCTCCGGGGGATGTAAGAGATGGCTGAGCCGCACTCCCTCCAGCAATAGCTGGGCTAGAAATCTGAGCAGCCGCTCTATTATGGTCTAAACCAATTCTTATGGCGCAAGCGGAACATACCGTGCTGAAACTACCCAGGGGATCCTGCTTACATAAGGGGCAGAGCCCGCCCTGCTCAAGTGGGATGCCCGATTCACTATCCCCTGATGCCTCCCTCATGTTTTTTTTTTTTTTTATTTGGCAAAAAGACCTAAGGCCCTAAGCCTAAACCAATCCCAAAGGGACTGTGAGGAACCACAACCCTTTTTATCCTTCTTCCAAATATCTAAAAAATAAAACAGGAGAAAAAATCCTATTAGAAAAAAAGTAATTTCCCCCTTTTTATGCATAATTCTTTAATCTCAAACATTGTAAACAATAAAAAAATATGAGCTAACGATCTCTTGGAAATATGACCAATAAATATTAAACATAATAAAACATGAAATAATAACAATAATCAAGATAATAATAATAGTAATAATAATAATAATGTCAACGTCCACTCACCCCAGCAGCTCTTCACACAACAGCCTATGCAAAGAAACAAGAAAGTGATGTCTATACACTTAATGTAATAAGCTGCTTAAGAATAAAACCAGCTGGCTATTTTAACCTGATCCTGAATATTAAAATACAGGCAGCGGGCCGCAATGGCTGCCTCGGCCACAATGCTGCAGCAGCCCCTACACTCAGACCCACTTGGGTCCCCACTTGGGTCCCCCAGAAGAGACCAGGGGCCTGGCACACAATGGCTGCCAATCCCAAAGGAACTGCCGCCCGCAGCCACATGCTGCAGCGGCCGCATCTGCACCAGCAAGAGAGCCCCTAGGATCAGAAAACCTTGGGTCCCCAGGAAGACCAGCGGCCTGGCCCGCAATGGCCGCCGCCGCCACAGTCGCATGCTGCAGCAGCCGTATGTTCCCAGCAAGAGAGCCCCTAGGCTCATAATAACCTTGGTCCCCCTGGATAGCGGCCTGGCCAGTGAAGACCGCCGCCGCCGGCACAGCCAAAACACTGCAGCAGCCGCACTGCCCCAGCCGGGGCTGCTGTGCATCTACCTGGAACTCTGCAGGGGAGCCTTGGGTACAAACTCCCTCCAGCCGGAGACACACCTTGTGGTTCCGTGCATAAGCTCTGCCCCCTGCGTGACATCAGACCACGCCCCTTAAGGGCACACATCTTTTTTTTTTTTTTTGAAAAATATTTTTTTTTTTTTTTAGGAAAAAAACCTAACCTAAACAGGAAGAAGGATGGGTTGAAATAAAAATAAAAATGTTACTCAGCAGGTACACCAGATAGAAACCTGCAGCTGACGTGCTTTCCAAGAAGCCTGCAGCCCAAAGCGCAAGAGCTCTGTAAGCGCCCCAAGACCCCGGCGCTTCCACCTTACCTCTTGAACCCCAAAACAGCCAGACGCTGTGCGAGGCACAATTGGGTCTAGGGGATCCATGGAAATAAGGCTACGCAGGAAGCCGACAGGGTGCATTCCCCCACTTGCTGCCAATCCTTGAGAGCGAATTTCCTGAACAACCTTCACAGTCACTTGCAACTGCAAGAAAGAAATTGATCTAGGTTAGGAGGCAGCTGCTACTTATGGGGCCGGGAGGGGCCACGCCTTTTTTGTCTTGCAGTCACATCCAATCGGCAAGGAGGTAATCCCAAGTGTAAGGAGGGTCTGGGATGGATTGGAAGAAAAATCTATAAGATTCCAGGGCCATTGGATTCCCTCCCCTGGGGCATCCAGAATCGGGATGCCTCGCTGTGTGAAGCCCCCTCAGGTCATCTGGAAACTTACCTTCCTTCCCTCTAGCATGCGGCCGCATTCCCGATATCACTAGCATGGTGCATGCTCGCTCCAGGTATTTGTGAATGTAATGTAATGTATAGATTTATGTATAGATTTATTTATTGATGTATGTATGTATATATTTTTGTATATGTTGATGGATGAATTTGTGTATTTTTTTTTAAATATTTTTAGTTTTCAGTTATTTTCTTGAATACTTTCCCTAGCCCATTTTGTGCAGGGAAATCGCCCAGGTGTCCCCCCCCCCCCCGCCAATTAGGCCTCCAACACCAGTCGAAAAACATTTTTTTTTGTTTTCTGATTATTTTGAGTATATTCACTAGCCCATTTTGTGCAGGGCAATCTCCCTGGTGTTACCTCCCAATTTGACCTCTGATATATGTAAAAAAGATAATATTGCATTTTTTTTTATTTATGTATGTATTTTGTTTTTTTCTTTGTTTTCTGTTATTGTTTTGAGTACTTACTCTAGCCTATTTTGTGCAGGACAACCACCATGGCGCTTCCCTCGATTTTCAGCAGTCTTACTGCTATTTTTGGACCAAACTTCAAGTCTCTATTGACCTCAATGGGGTTCGTGGGTCCAATTCGGGGTGTCGGATCCGAAGTTTGGCCAAATTTGTTGAACCCGAATTTTAACCAACCCGCTCATCACTACATATGAGGGAAACAGCGACAGACGAATGAGGTACAAGAAAGAAAATAAAAAAATAAGGAAACAACACAGAAAAGGAAAGAAGGACCAAAGTAAGTTGGAAAAGAGACAATATAGAATGTGAGAAAAATAATAAGGGTGGAATGTGGAAAAACGATGGACACTGATAAAAGAAACAAGAAGAAAAAAAAGTATTAAAGAGGCAATGTGCAAAAGTCAGACCCCGCTAAAGCAGAGTCTGAATTGTGAGTGATGGTGATGACGCCCTGTACAGTCGAAAACCTAAGAGGCCGGCCATGCTTTTGGCCATTAATCATTTTGATTGCTAATATTAAAGAATATTTAGCTACCTAAAAAATGTGTAAAGGTGTTTCACACAAATTACAAGCATAAGGCTATAAAATATCACACAAATGTGCCCTAACAATGCAGCTCTGCATAGCTGTTTAATTAAATTACTGTAATTGTCACGTAATGGCCAGACTATGACACAGGGCTGTAGGAAACAGGCTCATTGGCACATAATTAAGAGCAATGGCTCCCGAGATGGCTATGAAATGATGCTTAGAAAATAACTACAATAACTACTGGAAATTTCCAACACCTAAACAAAAATACTATTCAGGTCTATAAAAGGAACATTCTGGTTATATTCTCTGGCTTCTAGAAAGCAATTAAAACAGCAAGAACAGCTGTAAGTCACCTGTGATCCTGATTACATTATAGCAGCAGAGCACCTGGCTGTTATACAATGTAACACACCAGAGAGCTGGCTGACTTTTTACATGGAAGCATGAAGTGGTCTAGTCTATATTGCGTGCAGTAGCCAGGGACTCTCAATTGGAGCCAATGATTAATGTAGCTATAATCCTGAAAAGACAGCGGTTCTTGTTCTCTAGCTGCCGGAATTAAACATCCCTTTGTGTAAAAAAAAATATATATATTCTAGGTAATATCAGTTGGGTCTTCTGGCTGGCAAAAACTGTATAGACCCTATTCATCACCAATTTTTCACCTGCTATGTCCATATCTAGCACCTGAAATAACATCATTACACTGCCTTCACTGCCTTCTGTTCCCTCATTTCACAAAGAGTAGAAAAGGGACTTTTTAGGTCCAGTTAAAATAGATTTTCACCCAAAAAAAGCTATACTCACCGTTTCTCCCACGCAGACCATTGCTCCTAGTTTGGGGTTGCAGCGCTCACCTGAAACGCTGGATGCATGTCCCTCAACCGCCCTACACCAAAGGCAGCGCCTCTCTCTCTTATTGTGAGTCTCTTTCTGTCTCGCAACAAAGTGGCGATGACCCCACTATCATTCACGGTGAGCTGCAACACCTCCTCCATTTATTGGGGGTGTAGCACTGTGCTGCCATCCCTAGCTTTTTTGTCTGTGTCTATGTGTCTTGTTGATTGGTGGTTGGGTTTTCAAGGCCTCCTTACCTTGGCCATGTATCTGAGCACTGAATTACGTGCACCTCTGGACACAACAAGGAGGTTGCAGTTCTGCTATATCACAGCACTGGAGGATATTGGCTTACTTGTCACTTCACATTTGATCCTTAAATCTCTTATAGATAATTTGCATCTTTTGTACTCTTGAAACAAAATGTTTGATGGTTCCAAAATCATATACATTTATAGAGTGTTTCATGTCTTTTAAAGACAATTTTTTGATTTTCAAAGTCAGTTAATTGTTTTTTTTTGAGCAAAACAGGCTGCCCAGAAAATTCACACCTTGATATAGAGTCTTGATATCACTAGGCCACACTCTCTCCCATTAAACAAATACACATCACCTGATATGCAGATCTTTCAAGTTTAGGGTCAACTTTAGAGTTGAGAAAAAAAGCAAAAATAATGATATTATGGTCAACACTCATTAGCCTAAAAGCTGTGCACACAGTGTAATTGTTTTAGTAAAAATAAAAATACACAAAACCATCCAAAGGCAGGTCCACATAAAATAAAAAGATGTGATGTGGACTTGTTGACAAGCAGGAAGATCTTTGTTACCATGTAACCAAATAAAAAAAAACTATGGCTGCCTATTATAGCTTTAAATACGAACATCATACGTTTAAGACCTCCACCAAACCGGACTGTTGCCCCCCTCGCCAGGGCATCCGTCTTCTGGATCTCTCAGATTCCAGAAGACCTCCCAACAGCCAATCTCACGCCTGCACAGTGCACATGAATGGGATGCAAGGGAGCCACCCGAAACGCCGTGAGACTTCGCAGGGCATGACTTTTGGAGAACATGGCTATACCAGTGCTGTCAAGCAGAGACAGCTAAAGCGGCGGCGAGGACAGAATTGGGCCCTGAAGCAGCCAAATGTCGCCGGCATCCAAAAGGTGAGCAAGGCCTGATGGGGGGGTGGGGGGATCGGCTACATTAAACTACAGGTCCGATGTCCCTCTTTTAAACTAGACTGTGCTGTGCAATACATAGTGAGCTATCATCTCCAGGCATTTTAGTATAAGTTTAATATAAAAAAATAAATCATATAAGATGCTGCTATGAAAATACTGCAATAGAGCTTTTATTTCTGCCATAGTTCTGAAAATAATATTTAAAGTCCATAAATACATGAAAGCATTTATATACAATACACTAACGGACAGAAACGAAGACATGGAGATTCTTTACAGTCATATATAAAAGATATAGTATTTGATTTATAGAGCATTTTATTAGGCATAGCATCTTGAAACAAGCACAGCTCGTCTGATAATACAGTTACATCCAAGTCTTCAGAAGATTCATCCATGGGATTCCTATCACTCCATGTTATCTTCTATTGGGTTAAGCAGCTTATTAAACCAACTATACCAGTTGGAAAGGGAATACAGTCACTGAACTCTTCTCACAGGTGAAAGCTTTTTTATTTTAGCCCATCCGCTGGGAATGAGCAGTATCTAGAAAAAGATAGATATGATAAGGGCTCTATATAATTAAACACCTTTGTACACTGTAAAAGCCAATACTTATTAAACAGACATGCTATTAATAAACAAAGTGTGCAATAACCTCTAACGAATGTAAGTCCTATGTTTTGTGGGAAATTACTTTTAAACTATCCAACATGTATGGATGATAGTCTACAACTATTGTTATGAGAGATAAGAACCACCCAGAGCCTAGGTAATTTGATGTGATTAGTATCTGCCTAAGAACAAATAGTAGTGTAAAATTCTGTGTAGCAGCTACAAAGATAGTGTGTGCTAAAATGGTGTCTGCTCAGACAGCCAACTTTAAAGGAGGAAACAAGAGTGCTCTATTAAAAACACAAAAGAGGATCAAAAACCTTAAGGCATAGGCATTTATATGCACGCTATAGACCAGTGATTGGATAAGAATTCAAGCATGTGCCATAGGATCACCAGCAAGGTGAGTACACAACACCACCCGGGGATTTCATACATCAGGGGCATCCAATCCAATAAAAAGGGCACCTACGTCCTATTTTTTACATAATGGACAGCTATCATTAAATCAAGTGGATAACTTCTTTTTTAAATCTTTCAAATTGTAAAATAAAAAAGGTAATTTTCAAGCATGCAAACTCCTCCTCCTGCATGCTCTTCAGTGACCTACTAACCTTACGTGCTCCCAAGGATCACGCTCCAGTTGCCACCATCTTGCTGCACCCAGGATGTGTATGTATCCCACAGTCCTCCCAGGTACAGCATCAAGTCTGCCTTCTGGTGGTTATTTGATTTATTCAGGAATTGATGCAGGTAAGTCACCATAGCTTTCCATTGGGGATTGCAGCATGCTCCTTTCACAATGTCCAAATTTGGAAGTAAAAGTCCAATTCCTTGGGACTTTCACTCCACTTTAAAAACCCATGAAAATGAAATGCTATTATATGACACGCTACACATAAAGGACTTGTAACCGGAGGGTGGCAGGTTTGAATCCCGGGCCTGGAACATGACTGAAGTGCTCTTGAGCAAGGCACCTAACCCCCCAACTGTTCCCCAGGCACCGTAATTAGGGCAGCCCACCGCTCCGGACATGTGTACACTCACTGCACGGATGGGTTAAATGCGGAGGACGAATTCCTATGTGTGCGCAAGCATACAATGGCCGTCTATGCATTATTAATTATTATAATTCACTAATACAGAGGAGACAATCTTTACATAGTCTTTTCCATCCCACAGCGCAATGCACACACCACATTGCAGCCCATCAACCAGCTTCACCTAAAGGTTACAGCTGCTGTAAAACTTACCTGAACCCCGCGATCCCCTTCTTGTCAGTGGCAGCATTCCTTTAAAATGGTCCATGGCTGAGGCCACAGAAAAATGGCAGCTGTTCCCCAAGAGTGAGGACACTCCTAGTGCTGGCACCACACCACCCCCCTCCTCACGACACCTGCCATCACAATTTTTTTTTACCTCCCCAATTCTGCCTCTGGGGGCCCCTGAAAGGTCGAATTCCAATATTAGGCTAATGACAGTTTTAGAAAGTATCACAGATGATTACAATAGAAACAATTAAGTTAATGCATTTCACCGTGGCTGTAATAATGTAACACAATGGACCTCTCAGCAGGCAACTAGTAAGACCTACTATATGCCCTCCATGGCAACATTTCCCCAAGGAGCATGTAAGTCTGCTGTGAAATGATTACACATGAAGGGCAGATGCTTTGCTACAAATATAACCACCATCACCTTGAAAGCTCTAATCATTTCTTCTTATGTGGTGAAGGAATGGGAATTTGAAGATCAGTCATCCAATCCACCCACCTAAATCAGGGTCAGCACAGGAGTAGGACTGGGAGGTGAAGGATTATGTGATTGGCCTTCCTCTGTAAAGGAAAGACTGCATAGTTGCTGGACTGACAACCAAAATGCCATTTTCCTCAGTGCCACCAGGATCCCCTGCTGTAAATTTGCTTGATGGCTATTGGCATGTAGTTGATGTACCCTTTTGGTCATATGAGCTTCTAGACGCTCTATGCTATAGATGACCACCTTAACCAGGAAGTGAAGCCAATGGAGGTTGCTGGACCATGACACCCAGTGAGTGCGTGGGGGGTGCATTAGGCAATACTGGTGGCACTAAGGGGGGTAGTATCTTATTTTTTCACTTCTTTACCTATTATCTTCTGTACAGCTAAAGATAATTACATTAGCTGTCATCAGTGTTAACACTTTGTTAGTTTCCCTCATATCGCACATACCTGTTTGAAGTTAAATGATAGTAGCCACTGTCCTCTAAAATGTCTTCAATAATGGTCTAAATAATAATGGAAATCAGTGTTAGTAATTATTACCTTTCAGTATTTAAAGTGCTTTAAAACAGAGGTAAAACAAAATAGGGTTAATTTTTTAAGGAAAGGCTTTTCTCTCCTAGAGGGCAATTTATTGAGATGTAGACAGATCTTGATCTTATGTGGAAGAGCAAGTCACCTCTTGTGGTGGACTACTTCGCCACACCAGTGAAACCCTATGGGGGCTAGAACATTCGTAAAAAATTATTCAACCTCATTAAAAAGTTTCTCACCCAAAAAATCAGGCATGCATAATTTAACCCTTTGAGTGCCAGCCTACCGAGATTTTTTGTCACACTCTGTTGGCGGACTACTTTTCACGTTTTTGCGTAAAACGTGTTCAACCTAGATTTTTTAAGGGATTTCCAGGGATTTTCCAGGAAAATTATATATTGTTTTTTTCAGCAGAGTCTGGGCTTCAACATGAAATGTCTTGTTTAGCCTTTTTTTAGTGTATTCTCAATACTTTTGGGTGAAATATGTGCAAAAAAATAAAAAATTTTTTTTACAATTTGCAGTGTTTTTTTCTAATAAAAAATGTAAGTTTGTTAAAATATTATTGCGTGTGAAAGCCCTATTTCTCCCGGTTACAATGGTACCACATATGTATAGGTATACCCCCTTTCCTGAAACAGCAGTTTAGGAGATTTCAGATAGAATACAACTATGCAATATGATTGCATAGTTGTAAGGGGTTAACTTAAAAAAAAAAAATGACGTAGGGTCCCCCCTCCCAGGGAGGGGGACCTCATTTTTTGGGGGGAATTTTAAGGGTTAAAAACCCTTAAAATCCCCCCCAAAAATGACGTAGGGTCCCCCTTACCCAGCATTACCGACCCGGACCAGCTATGGGGGCTTGTAGAACAGGGCGCAGGGGCCAGCGTTGGTGGCCCCTGGCCCTGCAGGCTACTAGCCCACATAGCCACGTGGCCCGGGCCCTTCTGCCCCCCCCTGGCCGTTGGGGAGGCAGGTAATGGGGGACTGGGGGTTATGGCACCCAGAGCCTTGTGAACTGGTATAAGGGGTCTCATGGACCCCTTACCAGTTCACAAAGGGTTAAGTAAAAAAAAAAGACACAGACACAAAATTCTTTATTATTCTTCTTTCACTTATACTTACCTCCCATCCAGTGTCCCACGCCGCTGCAGATGACAGTTGTCGGTAGTGATCAGAGCAGGGAGGCAGGGAGATCAGAGCCTCCCTGCCTGCCACCCTCCCTGCTCCGATCGCTAGCGACAACTGACAGAACGGAGCCCAGGTGCCGGTAACCCGAGGAGCGGGATGACGTCATCAAGTGGGCGGGGCTAGGGGCAGGGTTAGGGGCGGGGCCAGCGCCGGCCGAAGAGGATGGTGAGGGCCTGTTTCTGGGCCCTCACCCGAAGCGTGGAAAGCCCGGGGGGGGGGGATCGGAGCCCCCCCCCTGGTAAAGAGAAGACCCGGGGAGAGCCATCGCGCTGCGAGGTGAGTAATTTACTTTTTTTTTTCAGATGTCGGCGCCGGCGGGGGGGGCCTATTCCAGGCCCCCTCCTGAAGATCAGAAGCCCGGGGGCGAAGATCTACTACTTGATTCTTGTACAGAATCGCTGAATGGCACTTTCAAATGAGGGGTCAGGTAAGTCTGTATCTTTTTTACTTTTTTTTTATGGGGCTCTAAATCAGCTACGTGACTCTCACGTAGCTGGCACTTAACGGTTGGAGAGGCAGCTACGTAGCTACGTAGCTGGCACTAGAAGGGTTAAAACTAAATATAGTTTCTCCTTTTATATCCGAATGAATGAATAAATATATGAGTTTTTTAAAGATTATAAGGCATTAATTTGTTTTTTGACTGTGACGTGGTCAACCCCAAAGGCAGATGTATTATAGTTGGGAGGTGCCTATGCCCAACAACGTTTCCATATGCAAATTTGAGGAGCCCTGAGTTTGAACCAGCCCCAGTTAAAAGGTGGTAGGGTCACTCCAAACCAAGGTGTTGCTCAATTTTGACCAACACAACCTACAAATTAACACTAAATATAGTTTTGCCCCAGTGTGTGTTGAGATGGAGAGCACACCAAACTTGTGTATACTGAGCAACTGGGATTGCAAGCTTGCCACATCATCAGTTCACTAAATTGTATGCCCCCCCCCCCAACGTGTAAGAAATTTAATTTGTGTGTACTGTTCCTTTAATAACGATCAGGTGATTCTTCACGTAGTCTGTAAATGTTAGCCCAGGTTATTGTGCAATGCCGCTTTCAATTCTAGTGTGTGAATACATGTTCAGTCTTCATATCCTCATAGTTTGTGGAGTCAAACCCCCCAAAATGTTAATAACCGGAGGGATAGGTAGAGCCTTGGGCAGGCTCTAGGTAAATTATCTCAACGATTAGAGTAAGGACTGCACTCATTGGGGCACCTTATCAAAATTTGCAAGTTTCCACATTCTATTGCAAACATGTGCAACAGAGATCTCTGTCTTTAAAGAGGAACATCAGCCTATCTCCCCATCCCTGGGGCTTCCCTGCTTATGGAAAAACAAAAGACAGAGTCCCAAGGTGCATGCATTGAATTTCTTCAGTGTGCCCACCAGTTGAATTGGACTCTTACCAAACCAACAAAGCAAAGCAGGCCAAAATTGTAACCGATCTCAGGTCCAAGACACTCAATCCTCAACAACAAGGAAATCCAGTGTATATCAATGATGGCTTGTGGCATTAAGTAAATGTCAACACCGTTTGCTCACGGATTAGCATGTTCAAGCCCATTTTCACTTGACAGTGCCTTAGGCTGGGTTTAGGGATACAGATGCCAAATGGAAGTGCTTTAAATAAATTGAGTGTCAGTATTATAAAATGTATTCCTACAGGTAACAAGTATAAGCAACTGACACCTCCCACACCGAATGCCACACACAGGATAATTAATACCTTTAGTAAATCATACCCTATCGCCTGATTCAGAGCCTGCCCGTTAATGCTCGTTTTTTTCTGGAACTGATCTCGGTTATCCAGGAAATTATGAACACTGGTATCATTCACAACCAGCGTTCCAAAAAAAGTTTGTTCATGCGCAAGCGGGCGTATTTGCTTTGCGTACGCATGTGGTTTATCCGAGGATTTACAGTATTTGCAGCCGAAGTCGGAAGCCAGGTTTTTACCTGTTTTTGGACGTAGCTTGCTGTGGATCCCATTGTTCTTGGTGTGCCATGTCCTTGTGTGGCTTTCTGGCGTAGGGGTTGTTTTGTTGTAACCAGCTATTTTAACGTGCTTTCCGCCATCCCCTGCCACTATACCCATGGTAATTTGCATGTCCTAGCACATACTTACCTTTGTCTCCCTGCTGGCATCAAGGACATCTCTTGTAGTCTGCATGTCCTAGAACATACTTACCTTTGTCCCCCCTGCTGGCATCTAGAGCATCCCATGGTAGTCTGTATGTCCTAGCACATACACACCTTTGTCCCCCTTGCTGGCATCTAGGGCATCCCATGTAGTCTGTATGTTCTTGGACATATTCACCTCCTACTTCGGCCACCTTCTGTTTTGGTGTTCTGTTTTACAGTGCTGTTTGTTTGGTTTCCATCTGCTTTATGTTGTTGCAAAGAAAACACTCCACCATGCAGCATATAACTTTAAAACTATTATTTTTATTAAAAACTTTTTTATTAACTTAAAAAAAAAATGATTATTTAAGTTAAAAAAATGTAAAAACAATATTTTTTTTTTTTTTTCTGGAACCAAAATGGCACCTGCAAAGAGAAAAAAAAATGCATTAGCACTTGTTTGTCCAAACAATGCAAACACACATATTTTTAAATATTTACCCGAACTAGTTGATGCATATTTTTAGGGCTGCACCATCCCTTCTTCAGGACCTGTAGAAGGGAAGAACCTGAGTTAGTATCTATCGGTATGTGTTGTTTGTGTAATTGCTTGGGTATTGTTCTGCTTCACTGGCTTCACAAACCCACCCGAGTCCTGCGCCGCTTCCGTATCGGGTGGCCCCATCACCGCGTACTCACCCTCTGATGAATCTGTAGGAACAGAGAAGCACAACACACCAGCACTTACCAAACATGTAATTAGACTTTACATGCAGCACAACCTGTGTGTTTTTTGTGGTACTGGCCTGCCGGAGTGTGCAGGAGCTTTGCGCGACTCCAAGCCCAACACACCCTTCTCTTCAGCGAGCTCCATGGCTGGTGGTGGTGCTGCTTCACAGGAGGAAGAAGACGTTGGCAGGGTTCGGGGCAACCGCCTTTCACCCACACCTGTCTTCACCAGTCTTCTTGGTCCCACTGGTCAGACCCCTCGCCTCTGAGTGGGCTTGCTCTGCAGCCAGAACTCCCCAGCTACAAAAGAAAATACAATTTTGTTAAATAACATGTTACTCATTATGCTGATAGCTCACCTTCTCTGTTGTACATCCACTTACCTGGGAAGTTCTGGTTGTTAAATCTCTGTACGCAGGGCCACTTTCGCCATTTAAGGTCCGACCAGTGCTGCATTATACCAATGTTAACTAATCAATCATTCCCATACCACAATAGTAGCGGATTGCAAGTGCAGACACACTTAGGCCAAAAGGAGCGCCTAACTCTCCACTCCACTACTACTGTTGGATGGGGCTCGCTGGTTGTGGCCAGCAACAAAGCAAAGCCAGCTCTCTCATCCCACAGTAGTAGCGGGTTGCATAGACATGTCAAACCTAAATAACTTAGGCACCCCTGCATCGCATACAAACATGCCAGAGTGGTCCATGTGACAGTGGCAGCAAAGTACTGTGGCCCTGTAACATTAGAAGGCCAGGCCTCTGCCATTACTGTGGCACCATGTGCCTTTGCTTGTATTTCATGGAAACTGTCACCTGTTTGCACCTTAGCAGGAGTGTAATGCGGCCCACATGCATAGGCGAATGGCATGAAAGTGTGACTTTGGGGATGTTCAATAAAACAAATAATTTCGAATACAATTACCCCCAGAGCCAGGAACACATACATGGCCGAGAAACCGGCAGCACCCGGCGCCAGGTACTGAAGCCCCAGCTCCTAGGCTGATATCCACACTAGCCACTCTGAGTGGGTCACCCGCAGCACTTTAAGGCATCAGCAGCGTGAGCCAGAAAACCAGGGCTCCCAACACAGCCCACCATGGACCAACCAACAGTCAGGACATGGGAGCACTATGCAGACCCCAGGACAGATCCCAGTGTACGCGCCTACAGCAGCGCCGCATGTGGAGTCAAAGGGGGAACCAAAGGCTGAGTAGCGTTGTCACAGCCAGGCCTGCTCTTTCCCTGTCCAGTAGCCTGGAATTTATCCGTTCTGGGCATGAGAGTGGGCATAGTGACTCCCCTTCAGCTCAGACACCAATAGGCAGCATGTGTCCACCAGTGGTAAGACTTGTTAGCAAATTGTAGCTTGGCTCAGGGGGGAGTAGGCCACCCAGACATGCCACCCACCAAACTTAGTTCCCACATGCACAGCCAACCTTGAGGGCTTGCCTGCGCAACATATGTTGTGAGACTACACACAACGGTATTAGGCAAACATTATATGTAATATAATTGTCAGTGTGGGACCCAGTGTATATACCTTGTAGGGATTTTGAAGGGGCACATATACTGTTTATATGAATCTACCAGTGCATTTACCTTCACTTTGCAGCAACACCCCAGCCAGCAGCACCTCGCCTGCAAGACCCGCCACCTGCAGCCAAATCTGGCCCCTCTGTTTTGGCTACCACCAAGACAACATCAAGGACAGGCCCACCCACCAGCCAGCCACAAAGGAAGTAGAGTCCAGATGGTGATGAGCCTAATCAGCAAAGGGCAATGGGCAGGGTGAACCCAGGGTAAGGTTTGGGGTCCTGGAGGCTCTATGGTAACATTGGGAAAAATTTACCTTTCTCCACACAGACGGCACCTCTCCTGGATAAAATGAATGACCTGGAGGAAGGGCACTCTGAACATCTGGATGAGACCCCCAATATTATCTGAACACCTCCACCAGCTACTGGCACCACAGACACTGGCCATCACCACTCCTCCTTGCAGCTCCAGCTTCATTCTGCCAGTAGCAGCCCAACCAGCTACAAAGAGCTCACAGGAGGAAGACAGCCCCGGCCTGAAGCCAGGTGTCACCTGTCTTTGGGAAGGCAGTGCCAAATCATGAAGGCAAACTGGAGGGCTAACAACACAACTTTTCATCAAAATGCCAATAGATATTTTAAGGTTGTGTGACGGATCACCAGTTTGCTCCATGAAGACCCGGCTGCCTTCAAAGGCTGGAGGCCAACCAGGTTGCCCTTCAATTGCTGGAGGCCAGTCAGGTTGCACTTCAAAGGCTGGAGAGGCTTGAGGCACAGCAAGCTGCAAACACCCAAAGCAGGGCTACATCCCCATAACCTGCCATGCTGGACTTTGGGTTGTGGGGGGGTCCCAAAGCTCTAGTTACACCGGACAGTCACATTTTTGTTGATCAATTTTCTGTTGACCTGCGTCCACAGTTGTGCCATCACCCAACAAAGTGTGCCAATTAACATGTAATTAGAGAATAAATACCACAAACCAGAAGTGTGTTTAGATGTTTTTTAATCACACATAGATTACAAATGCAACAGAAAAGGCAGAGGATATAATAAATAAAAAATGACATAAGTGAAGAAAAAAATAACACTCAAGAAAAAGAGTCTACCAAATGTTGGCGAATGCTTTGGCCACAGGGCTCTGGGTGCCAGCATACAGATGTCCAGGAATCTCTTTAGCAGAAGCAGGGGTTGTCTTCTCCAAATATACTGCCGCCCTCTTGCCCAAGACAAAGTTATGCAGGCTGATGCACGCCATGATAATTTGCAAGACCTTCTCTGGCTTGTATTGAAAAGTGCCCCCTGTGTGGCCCAGACAGCAAAATCTGGCCTTCAACAGCCCCAAGCCATGCTCAACTACAGCCCATGTGCAGCAGTGGGCCCGATTATAAGCCTCCTAGCCAGGTGTCTGGGGCCCTAAAAAGGGCATCAGGAGTCAGGGCAGCAACGGATAACCTGAATCACCACAGCCTAGACTAAATAGTAAGTATTACAAAAGAGTAGGACAAAACAGGAGGCAGGATGCTCGGACCAAGCATTTGTAACTGCAACAGGGAGAAGGGGACATTGAAAGATGGGCATAAGCACAGTCGAAGTGATGGAGGGCAGGGAAAACAATTGGCTAACACAAGAAACTTGGACCAATTACAAAAAAGGGGGCACATAACAGAAAGAAAAACACCTTGCAAATGCAACATAAACAATAAACACGCAGATCCACTCCAGCAATAAACAGACTTACCCACAAGCCAACCACCAGTCAACTTGCCACTCTCAAAACAGTATATAAACTGGAACTACTCAAGATAAATGCATTGTGGAATGAGCCAGGAAAGCCGGCCAAAACACTGGAAAAGCGAAGATCCAGACTCACGACACACTGAACGTTAAAAGAGTGGCCCATCTTGCAGTTGCTGAAAAGAAGTCACAAATAAAAAAGGATCACTAGGCTGGCAACAACAAATAACCAGCAACAATAAAGTAAAGCAAGGGCCAAATATGACACAGGAAAGGTGTTTGGGGGGAGGGGAAACTAGACTAGCCTCAAGAGAGGAGAGAGGGCTACAAGGAGGAGCAATGTGGACATAAACAGAATGAGACACAGGGAAGCTGTTTGGGAGGAGGGAAAGCTAGGCTAACCTCAAGAGAGGAGAGTGGGCTACAAGGATGAGCTATGTGGACCTAAACATACCAAAACATATACTCCTGAGCAGCTGGGGGAACCCAGGTCACATGCGTACAATCGATGGCACCCATAACACTTGGCAATGTTGAAAAAACCCTACCTCACCGCGTTCCAGGCTGCCATGCTGTCAGGGAAAGAGCTGTATTTCTCCTGCGGGACAGCCATGCCATTGACAAATTTAGTCGGTGGCGGCTTAGTGAAGGCTGGGACATGCCAACTGACAGTGCCCCTAGCCTCTGGAAGGAGCCTCGCTCTAAAAATTTAAGGCAGCCAAGAAATTTGGTCATACCTCCAATAGCATGCCCTTTTCTTGTGTTGGGTGCCAACCAAGTCTCTCAAGAGAAAGGCGGTTCAGTCAGGTCAATTCAAACACCTGCTGATCGGTCATCTGATCATTATCCAGGCAACTGCGGGTATGCCTAAGCTCTGGAAGGTACATGGTCAACAGCCTATGGTGCTGCAGATGATCGTACTCTTCACAGAACTCGTCAAGGGGATCCATGGTAGGTGCGAAGGATGTAATCTCACTGTAATTTCACAAAAAGACTGTTCAAGTTTTCCCGCTAGCAAAAAGATGGAGTAAGATTGAACCGGAAAACCTACAAATCAGGGCTCTGCATTGCAGGCTAAACCCGTAAAATTACGGACGCATGGCGAACATTCAGTTTGGCGTAAGAATACCAAAATTTCCCGCAAAAAGGACAAGGCAAATACAAGGCAATTACCTGACGTGGAAAATAGACCAAATAGCTACTTTGACGTCATTCCCGCTGAATGCGTGCGAGAGAGGCTCTTAATAAGGACATATGTGTGTTTAAATAAGCTACAGGTTTCATGACCAGCAACATATAAGTTCTCAGAGAAAATCTCCAGTCAACAAAAAAAATAATGGTATATATATCTTGCCTATTCCAGCCTCCTTGCATAAATCACAGTGACTACCCCCTCATCCATTTCACCTGGTAGTGAAAGGAGAGGGATCCAGTCAGTCCCCATGACTGACGCGAGTGTTAGTTTAATTCTAAAAAAATGTACTCAGTTTACCGTACCTGCAACTGTTCGTATGTTATCCCATCATCAAACACAAAGGTGCTGGTGTTGCCTGTAATGAAACAACGTGCATTAAGAGTAATAAGCATGTTATTTTTAACATAAAATAAACTATAATGCATAACAAAATATATACTATATATAAATGAATAAAAGTTACACAATAAAACAAGGGTTACATGTATACAAATGTGTAAAGGTATAAATGTGTGTTTCAGTTTTACGTTTACCCTAATAGGCTTTGCCAGCCACCGGCTCCATATTTACACTATAGGAGTTATCTAAGTTAATTTGGATTTCTCTGGAGAGGCCAAGTTTTGGAAGGCAGTAAGAGTTTTCTGGCTCAAAATACAAGTAAAATTAGTAATAGATTTGTTCCCCTTTAAAATCCAGTGCAACTGCAATGGGGCAATTCTACAGACAAGGTGTAAATTATTTTATAATAACTGTGGAGTATGAGTACATGTTCCAAAAATGTAACAAAATTATGAAAAAGCTTACGTGTACAGGCAACAAATAAGATCTGTATTGCCATTAAAAAGGTATAAAAGCAATTACCATAAATTACCTAAAGCCTTCTAGATGAGAAATCCATGTACTGCTGTTATAAAATAGGCACACTACTAAATTAAAGTTCAGAAAATCTTATAAAAATAGCTGTTGTTTCTACATAATTAAAGGATCACAAACCATCCAGGTTTCCAATTAGATAAATGTGCTCTTTGAAGCTAGACGAAATACATTGTAGTATTAAAGTGTTTTGAAGTGAAAGTACAAGCAAAACAAGTTGTGTATCTAGCCTAGCTGTGCCGCTAACAGAATATGCATTTATTTAGATGATGTAGTTGGTGCACAAATAGACTATGACAGATACAACAGCACATCAAAGAAGTGGTGTTTGAGTGTGAGCTTATAGACTTCCCCAGCTGAGCTTTTACGTTCTTTTATGTCATTATTTATTTATCCATTTTCATTGACGTGTTCTTTGATCTGCATTCATCTTTTCTTAGGACAGATCTGCAAAAACATATCTAAAAGAACAATAATACATATCCATATAAATATGCTAAATAGAATGAGGCGGGGTCACTTTTGCACCCTGCATCAAAAGGTTCCAGCTAAGCCTGTTTCTTTCTGTCCACTGAAGGAAGAAGAATCAGGGGTGACATGTTGTAAATGAACCATTCTGATATTGCAGGGTTGATCTGCTCAACTCTAATTAGAATACATCTAAAGTATAAAGATACTTTTACTCATCATGCAATGATTTGGACAGCTCATAGAGTGGTTAATGAGGATGCCCTCCACAGGCTGGCTAAAGAGGCAATGGAATGAAGCAGATCGCCCCTATAAAAGCGGAATTGTATGTTCAAAAACCTGTCCTCCCTGGATTATATTTGTACCAGGAGAAGAAAATACAATTCTGTGATTACTCACCTTGTAGAATTGGTATTATAAGTATGCAGCACGTCCTGCTCCAGATAATGATTCATAACAGATGGGATTACCTCCGCCAGAGGGCGCTTGACTGCAGAGATGGCAAAAAAAGGCCCCTCCCGGTCCATATATACCCGGGACCTCCCACAAATTCCCCAGTATGGAAAAGCAGTAAGGAGAACCAGGAGAAGCCAATGAATACAACGTTACAACGTTAACAAGGATAACAATCACTACATAGGATCCAAGATAATGCAAACAGGGTGGGGTGGAGCAGGACGTGCTGCATACTTATAATACCAATTCTACAAGGTGAGTAATCACAGAATTGTATTATTCTAAGTGCAGCACGTCCTGCTCCAGATAATGATTCATAACAGATGGGACATCCAATAGCAGTGTCCGTAACTAGGGTGGGATCCCAAAAGCAACAATGCGCAGTTCAAACCACTGCTGCCTGCAGAACTTTGCGGCCAAAAACAGCATCCGCTCAGGCCCGAACATCAACCTTGTAAAACTTGGAAAAGGTATGAACAGAAGACCAAGTAGCAGCCTTACAAACTTGTTCAACAGAAGCCTGGTGCTGGAAGGCCCAGGAGGCCCCAACAGCACGGGTAGAATGAGCAGTAACACGGAAAGGAGGATCCTTTCCCCTAGCAGAATAGGCCCTAAAAATAGCCTGACCAATCCATTTGCTAATAGTAGACTTAGCAGGGGCCAGACCCTTCTTGGGACCCGAAGGGACCACAAACAAGGCATCCGTCTTTCTAAAAGGCGCAGTAGCCACCAAGCAGAACTTCAAATTCCTGACCACATCCAGGGAATGCAAGGCCCTCTCCTTGGAATTACCAGGATTAGGGCACAAGGAAGGAAGCACAATGTCCTGATTGAGATGGAAGGCAGAGACCACCTTAGGCAAGAAATCAGGTTTAAATCTGAAAACCACCTTGTCCTGGTGTCTCTCAAAGTAGGGGGCCTGAATAGAAAGGGCCGCCAACTCCGAAATACGCTTGACCAAGGTGATAGCCACCAAAAAGGCAACCTTAAGAATAAGAAGACAGAGCAGCCTCATGTACAGGCTCAAATGGAGGGTCCTGAAGGGCAGACAAAAAAAAATTCAAGTCCCAAACAGGCAACAGAGGCTTGTGAGGGGGACGCACATGAGCAACCCCCTGGAAGAAAGTCTTGACCAGAGGATATTGAGCGAAGGATCTCTGGAAGAAAACCGCCAAGGCAGAAATGTGACCCTTGAGCATGCCGAGCTGAAGTCCCAGATCCAAACCATGCTGGAAGAACTCCAGAATCCTAGGAATGGAAAACACCCGACATGGAAGGACCCTAGACTCACACCAGTCAATGTAGGCCCGCCAGATCCTATAGTAGATGGTAGAAGAGGATTTCTTCCTAGCCCTGATTAGAGTGCTAACCACAGACTCAGAAAGCCCCTCATCCCTTAAGATGGAGGTTTCAGCAGCCAGGCCGTCAAAGACAGCGTTTGTAAATTGGGATGGCATAGCCGCCCTTGAGTGAGAAGGTCCGGGACCAGGGGCAGAGCGTACTGATCTACCGCCAGCTGAACGATATCCGCGAACCACACCTGTCTTGGCCACCGGGGGGCCACCAGGATTGCTGGTACCCTTTCCTGAGCCAGCTTGCGCAGCACCCTGCCCAGCAGGGGAAATGGAGGAAAAAGATACCGGAGACAGAACCCCTGCCAGGATAGAGTCAGAGCATCCACCGCAAGGGCCAGGGGATCCTGGGACAGAGAGACAAAGACTGGGAGCTTGTGATTGTGGTGGGACGCAAACAGACCCACCTCCGGTACCCCTCAACGGTGACATAAGGACAGGAAGACCTCGCTGCTGAGAGACCATTCCCCCCAGGCGAGAGGTCCCCCTGCTCAGAGAGTCCGCCTCCAGATTCTCCACCCCCGGAATGTACACTGCTGAGAAGCAAGGAACATTGTCCTCCGCCCAGGACAGAATCATGGACACCTCCTTGAGGGCACTCTTGCTCCGAGTCCCTCCCTGATGATTGATGTAGGCAACCGCCGTCTGGTTGTCTGAGCAAACTTGGACCGGCCTGCCCTGAAGGCGAGGAATCAACTGGGCCAGTACCAACCAAACCGCCCTCAGTTCCAGGACGTTGATGGGGCATGGGTCTCCTGGGGGCCCCACAGACCCTGGAATTGAAGGGCTCTCCAGAAGCCCCCCCAACCCGACAGACTGGCATCCGTGGTGACCGTCTCCCAACAGGGGGCCAGAAAAGATCTGCCCCCCCAACAGGTTCCTCGAGTCCAGCCACCACAAGAGGGACCGCCGGGCCAGAGGAGACAGAACAAAGGCCTGATCCAGAGACAGGGGACTCTTTTCCCAGACTGAGAGGAGATGGAGTTGAAGAGGTCTCATGTGGAACTGAGTATAAGGAACTGCCTCGAAGCAGGACACCATTTGTCCCACAAGCTGCATCCCTTGCCGGATGGAAGGGCGAGGGCAAGACAGAAGGAAAGGAACCAGAGCTTGAAGAGAATCCACCTTCTGCTGAGGAAGAAAAATCCTGGCCTGAACAGTATCCAGATTCATGCCCAGGAAGGAGGTCACCAGAGACGGAAACAGGGAGGATTTGGGGTGATTGATCACCCATCTAAATGTTTCCAGAGCAGTCACCACCTGCTGGGTATCCACTTCTGTCTGCTGGAGAGAATGAGAAGTGATGAGGAGGTTGTCCAGATAAGGAAGAATACGAATGCCCCGAGCTCTGAGGAGAGCCATAACACCTGCCAGCACCTCGGTGAAGACTCTGGGGGCCGAAGTGAGACCGAAGGGCAGTGCTATAAATTGGTAGTGTTGGTCCTCCAATGTGAACCTGAGGAATCTCTGATGCCCTGGGAAGATAGGTACATGAAGGTAAGCATCCTTGATGTCTATGGAGGTCATGAAGTCCCCCGGGCGCAAAGAGCTGATCGTGGAGCGCAGGGTCTCCATGCGAAAGTGTCTGGTCCTGATGAACTTGTTAAGGAGCTTTAAGTCCAGGATGGGTCTGATGGAACCATCCCTTTTGGGTACTGTGAAGAGATTGGAATAAAAACCCCGACCTCTCTCCCCAGGAGGGACCTGACAGATGACCCCCATGTCCAATAGGTTTTGTACAGCCAGAAAGAGACCCTGAGCTGCCAGGGGTTCTGGAGGAATCTGAGACCTGAGGAATCTTGGAGGCGGCCAGGCAGCGAACTCTAGCTTGTAGCCGGAGGACACAACTTCCAGAATCCACCTGTCTGAGACCTGCTGTCTCCAGACAGAAGCGAAGAGCCGCAGCCGTCCCCCCACCCGGATGGGTGAGGGCGCCCCTTCATGGCTGAGGAGGCTTGGCGAAAGATTTGGGCTTGGACCCAAGGAAGATCCGGAGCGGGCACGACCTCTGCCCCTGCCCCATAAGTCCCCCCTAGGACTTGCAAAGGAAACCCCTCTCCCAGGCCTGGCAAAGGCACCCGAACCCCGAAAGGGCCGCAGCTGCTTCTAACGCTGAGGCAACTTACCCCCCTTGGCAAACAGATCCAAGCGATCACCAAATAGGCGCAGCCCCTTAAAGGGGAGCCCCGTGAGGGCCTTCTTAGCAGCGTTATCAGCTGCCCACTGACGCAGCCAAACAGAGCGGCGTATAGCAACCACCAAGGCAGAGGTTCTACTACACATCCTAATGGTGTCATCCAAGGAAGAAAGGACATATGCAATGAACATTTCACACTGCGACAAGGCTCTGAACTCGGCACTAGAAGTCTCATCAGGGGCGCCTTCCAACAGACCCTTGAGGAGAGTCCTAACAGCAACAGCAGTAATAGCAGAAGCACAGACAGGACGTAAGGCAGACCCCACACAAGCAAAGGCATGGGAGGCCAGCTGGTCAATGCGCCGGTCCTCGCTATCCTTGAGGGTAGTGGAATCAGGGGAATGGACCACAGATGTGTTGGAAAACCCCAATACTGGAGCATCCACTTCTGGGGGGGTAGACCAACATTTAATAACCACATCGGTGGGAAAAGGGTACCTTTTATCCCAGCCTTTAGGGATTCCGGGAAGCCGGCCGGGACGCTCCCATTCTTTGAGAACAAGATTATTGAAATGGGCCTGTTCTGGAAATTCCAGAAGTGGTTTAGCAGTACTGAAACGTTTCCTCTGTAGCTTGGGAGCCGCAGCAGGAAGGGAGATAGAAAGCACATCAAAAATCTGAATTAACAGTCTATTGGTGGCATCAGCATCCCAGTGATCTGAGCCATAGTCAGCACCACTGAAATGCTGATCATCAGATAACTCTGAATCCGAGAATAATTCACCCTCTTCAAGTGGGGTATAATCAGACAAATCAAGGAAATTCTCATTCTCCACAGGAAAGGCAGACGCACCCGGCGCCACATGCCTCCTTTTAGCCGGGGCCTTACGGGCCGCAGAGCTAGCAATCAGCATCTCAATGTTAGCCAACCTGGAAGACACGTCAGGCTGAGACTTCCCACTAGTATTTAGTTCACTGGGAGTCATAATCAAGCGAGGGGGAGTGGGTGAGGACATAGTGGGCGCAGGCCCAGCCACAGATAGCCCAGAATGCAGCGCAAGCTCCTGCTGGGCGCAGGGTACACAGACCCACACATCATCGCTCACAGGGGATGCCCCACACACTACACACAGCTGAGCTTGTTCCGAGGGGACCCCAAGCACAATATCCTGTGAAGCCTCCATATGGTGATTAAGGTGGCACAACTGGCCAATAGGAATTACGCCGTATAAGCAACCCGGGATGTCCCAAATGTCCGCCAGGGAAGTGGGAGGATTTAAACAGTGTAGGCCTCTAATAAAGTTATAAAACTAATAGAGGGGACAGGACCGGGAGAAACCTCTTCATACAGTTATCCCGCCTGAAAGACATTATAGAGACACCCCATAAGCACACATAAAAAAACAAATGAATAAAAGTAAAGCCCGCAGGGGCACTTACGGACCGCGGTGGGGGAGCCAGCAATCACACCAGGAGAGGACCAAAATGGCGATGGAGGAACCTCAAGGGGCGGGCCGCAGAAGGGTCCGACGCGGAACGCGCCAACAGAGCAAGCGCAGGGATAGGCCAGGCGTAACAGCCAATGGGAGCGCAGGGATTATTGATGATGATGCCGCTGCTGACCACAGCTGCCAGAAGGCACGCGTGTCAGTGGCGGCAAATTCAAATGATAAGGTAAAGACAGAGAGCGGAGCCGTGGGACCCCGAGCATTAAACAGTGCAAAAAAAAAAAAACACACACAAAAAAACAATAAGTGCACATACACCCCCCCCCCCCCAAACTGGATAACGAGAGAGGGGGGAGAGTGGATGTCAATAAAAGACCCACCGATGACCAGGGCAGGGAAGGGGAATAGCGGACGGGGCCTGCCAATTCAGGTTCACCATAACCTGCACCGCCTACCCTTTGGTGGGGGACTGCAGTCAGAGCCAGGCTTCGCAAAGGATAGCACCTGTGAAGGTGCTGCCTACCATCACCCGACCAACGCAGCCAAAGCTGGGAGGCATAAGTAAAAGGTGGAACGGGTGGGAATAGTTCTACAGGGCCGCGGGCTGTTAAAGTGGACCGTCACTCTCCCGTGATCGGCCCGGGAATCTATAAGATTCCCGGGCCAATCACCTCCCTCCCCGCGGGACATCCGAGATCGGGATGTCCCGCGGGGTGAAACCCCCCCAAACACCCCAAATCCCCTTACCTTGAAACCCCTCTAGACGTGCGCGCGCCCGCGCCGGCCGTCTGCGCGCGGCGGAGGAGCCGCTTGTCCGCGGCTGTCAAAAGGCTTGTCCGTCGGCGCTGGGAGCGGGGAGAGGTGAGTTTTTCGGGGGGTTCGGGGGGGTTTCACACAGCGGGGCACCCCGATCGGGGGTGCCCCACCGAGGTGGACCAAGACCCAGTCAAAATCCTGGGTGTTGGTCCACTTTAAGCCCCGCTCACCTGCGATAAGAGAAGCCATCTTCTGACCTTCGCAGCCAACTGCAGAGAAGAAAACTGGGGAATTTGTGGGAGGTCCCGGGTATATATGGACCGGGAGGGGCCTCTTTTTGCCATCTCTGCAGTCAAGCGCCCTCTGGCGGAGGTAATCCCATCTGTTATGAATCATTATCTGGAGCAGGACGTGCGGGAACTTGGCGGGAATTTATTTTAAGTTATGGTGTATCTCCTCTATTCTTAGTACACAGTATGTCCTGCTCCAGATAGATTACTCCGCCAGATGGCGCTGGACTGCAGAGACATCGAAAATAGGCTCCTCCCGGCCCCTCAAATACCCAGGGACCTCCCACAATCCCCAGATCTTCTCTGCAGTCTGGACTGCGAAGGACAAGAAGATGGCTCTCTCTTTTCGCAGGTGAGCGGGGCTATTAGCCTGCGGCCCTATAGGACTATTCCCACCCGTTCCATTAGTAATGTGCCTCCCAGCCTTGGCTGCGCTGGTCGGGTGATGGTAGGCCGCACCGCTGTCAGATGCTTAGGAGCGTTGCTCCACCACAATCCCCCACCAAAGGGTAGGCGGTATGGGCATATGGTGAGCCTCTATGGGATGCCCCTGCCGCACTATTGCCCCTGTCTATCGGTGGGTCCTGTTAAGTGGCCGCTGTCCTCCCTCGCTCTCCCTTGTAGCCCTCGGGGGAGGGAGGGGGGTGTGTGTGTGTATGTGTATTGGCCTTTGTGCTTCACTGTATTATTTTATTATGCTTGGTATCAGTCGCCGCGCTGACTTGGTTGCACTGATTGTCTGTCTTAAAATTGCCTGAGTTACCTCAGACGCTGGTGCGCTGTTATTGCCTGCTTGTCACGTGTATGGCTTCGCGCTCTTTGGGGGGGCGGGGCCCACTTTTGGCGCATTCCACGTCACTGTCCCTGCGGCCCGCCCCTCGAGGTATACCCGACGCCATTTTTTCTTGGTTCCGGCTGCTACGTGACGGGCTTCTACCTACCGCGGCCCGTGAGTGCTCTCGCTGCCGGCTTTATTTACCATTGTTATTTACTCGTCACTTACGGCTCCCCTTTGCTTATGTCTTTCAGATGGGCCGAACCCTCTTGGCTTCTCCCGGCCCTACTCCCTCTATTTAGTTAATTAACTTGTGAGGCCTAGTGTTAATTACTCCCACTTCCCTAGCGGGTTATTGGGGCATCCCGGGTTGCTTTTTTAGCGTCAATCCCTATCGCCCTATTGTGCCGCTATAATCACCATATGGAGGCGTCTCAGGATAATGTGCTTGGGGTTCCTTCGGGACAAGCCTGGCTGTGTGTAGCTTGTGAGGTGTCCCCTATTAGCGCTGACAATGTGCGGGTCTGTGTACCTTGTGCCCAGCAGGTGCTTGCACTGCAGCCTGGTTTTCCAGTGGCTGGGCCTGCGCCTCGTATCACTTCACCTACTCCCCCAAGCTTAAATCTCACTCCCACTGAGTTGCATACAAGTGGGGATTCTCAGCCGGATGTGTCTTCCAGACTGGCTAGTGTTGAAAAGTTGATTGCTAATACCTTGGCGCGTAAGGCCTCTGCAAAAAGCGGCACTTAACGCCTGATGTCACTCTTTTCCCTATGGAAGCTGATGAGTTTTTGGAACTGTCTGGCTATACCCCTCTGGAGGAAGGGGAACTATTCTCTGACGATTCTGGCTCTGACCCCTGGGCCCCAGATGATACTGATAGACTGTTGGCTCAGATTTTTGAGGTTCTGTCTATTTCTCCCCCTGTTGCGGCCCCCAGGCAACAGGGGGAACTGTTTCATACTGCTAAGTCACGCTTGGAATTTCCTGAGCAAGCCCATTTTAATAACCTTGTGCTCAAGGAATGGGAGCGCCCCAGCAGGCTTCCCGGTGTACCTAAGAGTTGGGATAGAAAGTATCCCTTTCCTGCTGATGTGGTGAAGTGTTGGTCATCCCCTCCTGAAGTGGATGCCCCGGTCCTTGGGTTATCTAACACCTCTGTCATGCACTCCCCTGACTCTACTACCCTGCAGGATGCTGAGGACCGGCGCATTGATCAGCTGGCGTCCCATGCCTTTGCATGTGTGGAGACGGCGCTGCGCCCGGTCTGTGCCTCTGCCATTACGGCTGTGGCTATCAGGACCCTGCTCAGAAGTATCCTTGAAGGTGCCCCTGATGATGTGTCTAGGGAGGAGTTTAATGCACTCTCTAGTTGTGATGTTTTTGTGACCTATGTCCTCTCTGCCTTGGAAGACACCATTAGAATGTGTGGCAGAACCTCTGCCCTTGTGGTGGCTATATGCCGCTCGGTTTGGCTGCGCCAGTGGGCTTCTGACAATGCTGCCAAGAAAGCCCTCACTGGTTTTCCCTTCAAATGACGCCTGTTTGGGGACCGCCTGGATCTGTTTTCTAAGGGAGGCAGGTTACCCCAGCGCAGGCGGCAGTCTCGGCCCTTTCGGGGTCAGGGATCCTTTTCCACCCCCTACCGTGGTGCTAGACAAGGGAGGGGGGGTTTCCTTTACTGGGGCCCGAGGAGACTTCTGGGGTAGGGGCAGAGGACGTGGACGTCCTGGCTCCTCCTGGGGCTCCAAGCTTATGTCCTCTCCCAAGCCCCCTCAGGCATGATGGGGCGCCTTCACCCATCCGGGTGGGGGGACGGCTTCAGCACTTTGCTCACGTCTGGAAGCTTCATGTCTCAGACCGGTGGATTCAGGAGGTAGTGTCCTCCAGTTACAAGATAGAGTTTGCTGTCTGCCCCCCCCCCCCAAGGTTCATCAAATCCCGGGTTCCTCAGGACCCTGTGTCAGCTCAGAATCTAGTGCAGGCGGTGCAAAGCCTTCTGGAGCTGGAGGTCATCTGCAAGGTCCCTTTAAGAGAAAGGGGCAAGGGCTTCTATTCCAACCTCTTCACAGTGCCCAAAAAAGATGGGTCAGTCAGGCCCATCCTGGACTTGAAGATCCTCAACAAATTTGTCAGGTGCAGGCGCTTTCGCATGGAAACTCTGCGCTCTGCCATCAGTTCCCTGCGCCCAGGGGATTTCATGACGTCTGTGGACATCAAAGATGCTTACCTTCATATTCCTGTGTTTCCAGGTCATCAAAGGTTCCTCAGGTTCGCTCTGGAGGATCAACACTACCAGTTTGTGGCATTGCCTTTCGGTCTCACTTCAGCTCCCAGGGTGTTCACCAAGGTGCTGGCAGGAGTGATGTCTCTGCTCAGGTTTCAGAGCATTCGCGTGCTGCCCTACCTGGACGACATTCTCATCACTTCCCAGTCTCTACATCAGGCAGAGTTGGATACTCAGTGGTGTCCACCCTGGAGACATTTGGCTGGGTGATCAACCACCCCAAGTCTTCTCTGTCTCCCTCCTTGGTGACTTCATTCCTGGGAATGAATCTGGATACAGTTCAGGTAAGGATTTTTCTTCCTCAGCAGAAGGTGGACAGTCTGTGCAGGTCCAGTTCCTGCTATCTTGTCATCATCCCTCCATCAGGCAGGGAATGCAGCTGGTGGCCTGATGGTGGCGTGCTTCGAGGCGGTCCCTTATTCTCAGTTCCACTTGAGGCCTCTGCAACTCCACCTATTGCCAGTATGGGACAAGGACCTTGCGTCCCTGGACCGGGTCTTTGCGCTTTCCCCCCTGGTCAGGCGGTCCCTCTCGTGGTGGCTGGACTCCAGGAACCTGTTGGGGGGGCAGATCCTTTCTGACCCCCTCCTGGGAGACAGTCACCACGGATGCCAGTCTGTCAGGTTGGGGGGGGTTTCTGGAAGTCCCTGCAGTTCCAAGGGAGGTGGGGCCATCAGGAGGCCCACACACCTATCAACGTCTTGGAGCTGCGGGCGATCAGGTTGGTTCTGGCTCAGTTGACTCATCACCTTCGGGGCCTGCCTGTTCAGGTGCGCTCGGACAACCAGACGGCAGTTGCCTACATCAATCATCAGGGAGGGACCCAGAGCAGGAGGACCCTCCAGGAAGTGTCTCTGATCCTGACCTGGGCGGAGGCCAGTGTTCCCTGCATATCAGCAGTGTACATCCCAGGGGTGGAAAATCTGCAGGCAGACTCTCTGAACAGGGGGACCTCTCGCCAGGGAGAATGGTCCCTCTGCAACAGGGTGTTTCAATCTCTGTGTCACCATTGGGGCCAACCAGATGTGGATCTGTTTGCGTCCCCTCACAATCACAAGCTCCCGGCCTTTGTCTCCCTGTCCCAGGATCCTCTGGCCTTGGCCATGGATGCCCTAGCAATGTCATGGCAGGACTTTCAGCTTCTGTATGTCTTTCCTCCATTCCCCCTGCTGGGCAAGGTTCTGCGCAAGATTGTTCTGGAGGGGGTGCCAGCAATTCTGGTGGCCCCCAGGTGGCCAAGAAGAGTGTGGTTTGCAGACGTGGTGCAGCTGGCAGTAGATCAGTACGTTCTGCCCAGGGTGCCAGACCTGCTCACCCAGGGTCCCTTACGCCATCCCAATTTACAAACTCTGGCTTTGACGGCCTTGCTGCTGAAACCTCCATCTTGATGGAGAAGGGGCTGTCTACCTCGGTTGTTGATACCATGATAAAGGCTAGGAAGAAGTCTTCTTCTTCCATTTATTACAGGGTTTGGCGTGCCTACATTGACTGGTGTGAGTCTCAGACTCTTCCCTGTCGTGTGTTCTCTATTCCCAGGATCCTGGAGTTCCTGCAGCATGGGTTGGAGATGGGGCTCCAACTCAGTACTCTAAAAGGGTCAGGTTTCTGCCCTGGCTGTTTTCTTACAGAAGTCCTTTGCTCAGCATTCTCTGATCAGGACTTTTTTCCAGGGGGTTACTCATGTGTGTAAGAAAACACGTAAGCCTATGTTCCTGTTTGGGATTTGAACTTGGTTTTGTCAGCCTTGCAGGGTGCTCCCTTTGAACCTGTGCAGGATGCTGCCCTGGCCATTCTTACTCTCAAAGTTGTCTTTTCGGTGGCTATCACCTCTGTTAGGCATGTGTCTGAGTTGGCGGCGCTCTCCATCCAGCCCCCCTACTATGAGAGACACCAGGACAAGGTGGTGTTCCGCTTCAAGCCAGACTTTCTACCTAAGGTTGTGTCTGCCTTTCATTTGTATCAGGACATTGTTCTTCCGTCATTGTGCCCTAAGCCTAGTAATGCTAAGGAGAGGGTCTTGCATTCCTTGGATATGGTTAGGTGTCTGAAGTACTATCTGGTGGCTACTGCACCTTTCAGAAAAACTGATGCTCTTTTTGTGGTCCCTTCTGGTCCTAGGAAGGGTTTGGCTCCTGCCAAGTCTACTATCAGCAAATGGATCCATCAGGCTGTGATTCAGGCCTATTCTGCTAAGGGGAAGAATCCTCCCTTCCTCCTTACTGCTCATTCTACTCATGCTATTGGTGCCTCTTGGGCTTTTCAGCACCATGCTTCTGTTGAACAAGTTTCCAAGGCCGCTACTTGGTCTTCTGTTCATACCTTTTCAAAGTTTTACAAGGTTGATGTTAGGGCCTCAGCTGATGCTGCTTTTGGCCGTAAGGTTCTGCAGGCAGCAGTGGTCTGACCTGTCTGTTGTTACCTTTGGGGATCCCACCCTACTTTATGGACACTGCTATTGGATGTCCCAAGTGTAAGTAATCTATCTGGAGCAGGACGTACTGTATACTAAGAATAATACAATTCTGTGATTACTCACCTGTAGAATTGGCATTATGAGTATACAGTACGTCCTGCTCCACCCCACCCCTGGTTTTGCATTATCTTGGATCCCCTGTATGGTGATTGTTTTCATTGTTATAGTTACCAGTTTGGGTTTGTTTTAATTCTCCCGGATTCTCTGCTTTTCAATGCTGGGGATTGTGGGAGGTCCCTGGGTATTTGAGGGTCCGGGAGGAGCCTATTTTCGATGTCTCTGCAGTCCAGCGCCATCTGGCGGAGTAATACCCAAGTGTAAGTAATCTATCTGGAGCAGGACGTACTGTATACTCATAATACCAATTCTACAGGTGAGTAATCACAGAATTGTATTTTTCAATGTTTAGCATGTTTATATGAATGTCTAATATTACTGTAGGTGATTTCGCGCAAACAGTTCCACTAAGGTCATTTACCCAATCCGATCAAATATTTTTCATATTTTACAAAATTCATATTTTGAAAACTAAATTAATGGAATAAATATTTTTGTGCACTCAATGAAACATTTTTTTTCCAGGTTTATATGCAACATATATACTAGGAATCTTTTGTGGCAGGACGGCAAGCACACTGGCTTTGGAAATGAAGATAAGAATGTCCCAGAATGAGAATTATACTAAGAGGTACAAAAAACAATAAACCCACCACAATTTCAGGCTAGGGTGGGACTGGGAGTCATGTTTTAATGCAAGGATAGATAGTTAGATACCATAGGTTCAGCTAGGGATAAACCTGTTTGAAGTTAGGTAGGAAGACAAAACCCCTTTCCAGGCAGCCATTTGGGTTATGGTGCAAAGAGGTAGAATGTTAAGCAAAGAGAGGAACGTTATATGGAAGTCCATGTTTTACAAAACTTCAGCAGTTAGGGGCTAGTTTACTAAAGGTATGCTGGACTAATTTGCCCTGGTATACCAGCCAGCCAAAGCAATTCAATAGGGATTTACTAAAGCTTAGCTGGTTTGCTGGGGAAGCAAAACATTCTGGATAACCTAGAGCAAAGAACTCTTTGTGCAAAGAACCCTGCCATTCGCACATAACATACTGTCACATTTTCAGATGTACCGGTAGCAGGGACAACCCTGTATGCTATGAAAATTATCCTTTGACCCTCAGACAAGTATCAATGGGACCCTGATTACGTGATAACTTCCTAACTGATTTGCATTTGCTGGTTAGCCTTTCTGGGTACCACCTTTACACTCTTCCGAAATGACCCAATCCAACTCCTCATCTGATTTCAATAGTGGTTAATTATTCATCTGATCTGTCCAAGTTTAGTAGAACAGGTAGTGAGAGTGAGGGGTTTAGGTCTACTCCTTTACACTTTTGAGAGTCTAAAACCTGCCTCTGACTCCTGCTTTGTCCTACTCCTTTGTCAAAAGCTGCTTTGAAAAGCCCAGGCTATTAGTCTCCCCATAATCCTGGCACACTCTTGGTCAAATTTCTCTTGCTAGTTTTGTTTGGCCCTAATAAACTCTTCAAGGGGAACCACCATTACCAGGATGGCAGCTTTTGTGTAAAGGATTGTATTCCCAGTTAACTTCTTTCTGTAAGTTTTGGTGACGATGGTATCACTTATGGGATCATAACTCAACTTTAGATCCAGAAATGTAGTTTCCTTTTCCCCATAAACCTTACATTCGACTGGTTGTTATTAAGGTAACCAAGGCTAGCATCCATATCTGGACTGCGGAACGCACATAGGTTATCTATATATCTGGCATAAAAATGTATGTTGTCAAGGATGTGCACCAAAGATGTGGTGCTCCTCCCACCAGCTCCTATAGATGTTGGGGAGCAAGGTGAGAACTGCCATAAACAAAAATATAATACGGTCTTTTGAATACGCCATATGTTTGAATTTTTGTTTGATGTTCATGAAGTGCATCCAGCTTATAGGGGTTGGATAAATACCAAAATACATCAAAAGTAGCCCAATGGGCATCCTCCATCCAAGCAAGGCTTAGCATAGTAAGAAGCACCTGCGTGGAGTCCTTAACCCTTTCAGTGCCAAGCACGTAGATTCTACGTGCTCGCTTCCACTCCACTTAAGTGCCAAGCACGTAGAATCTACGTGCTTGATTTCCCCCCTGCTAGTAAAAAAAATAAAAATCAAAAATACTCACCTGACCCCTCGTTGGATCCGTCCGGGTCTCCCCTTTAATTTGGTGCCATCCGATCCCCCGTGGGGGGTCGGATGGCTCCAGGAGAGCCCCCGTAATAGGCCCCCCCGCTTCGGCAGCAGCAACTGCTAACAGTAAAAAAAAAAAATAAATATAAATGACATTTACTTACCTGAGGCCACGCTGTCTCCCGATGGGTGTCCTCTTCACTGGGGGGGCCTCCGATCGCCCCCCCCAGCCTCTTCCGTGGCGAGGAGAGGGCAGAAATTGCCCTCCCCCCCCACTTTCTGGAACGGGTTTGCTAGCCCCGCCCCCTGGGGGGGGGGAAAATGTGGCTTGATTCTTCCTTTTTATTCTTTTTTAGGGAAACTTTGTGCAACCAAAGAATACATTGAGGGATTACTTCCAGAAAACTAAGCCCACATAAACAAGCTTGGTACGCCTAGAAAGCTTGAGGTGTGTACTGCCAGAGAATAGTTTGTGGGGGGTATTTTAAATGTAAATGGTTGTTTTTCTGGAAAAACTGCAAGGTGCGCATAGCGCATAGCGCAGTTGTATTTTATCTGAAAATCTCCTAAACCTCTGTTTCAGTTTGGGGGAGTCTCCTGGGCAGGAAAGGGTGTCTATCAATACATATGTGGTACCGCTGTGATTGGCAGAAATTAGGGTTTCGCACGCAATAAAATTTTATTGACAAACATATTTTTTATTACAAAAAAACACTACAAATTGCAAAAAATAGATTTTTTTTTATTTTTTTTGCACATATTTCACCAAAAAGTATTGAGAATACACCTAAAAAATGACAAACAGGAGATTTCATGTTGAAGCCCAGACTCTCTTGAAAAAAACAATATATCATTTTCCTGGGAAATCCATGGAAATCCTTTCAAAAATCACAGTTGAACATGTGTAGTGCAAAATAGTGAAACATGGTCTGGCAACAGAGAGCGACAAAAGCTGCAGGTAGGCTGGCAGCGAAAGGGTTAAAGGAGCACTATCTTGAAATTGTGTAATATTAAAAATTATTATGAGAGGAGGGGTCACTTATAAACCCAAACTGAATAAAACTCTTGTGAAGCTTGTGGTTTAATCTCTTATGGTAGGAATAAAATCCAGGGGTGTCAGGTTTAGTGTATTGAGGAGGACAGAACCTGTCAACCCCTGACTTCCTCTTCCTTCCATAAAAAAAGAAGCCTGACTCGATATTTCTTGATGCCAGGTGTATATGTGACCCCTCCTCCTGCCATCCAGCATATTTATATGGATTTTTATAATTGGGCTATTTTTCACAATAGTGCTCCTTTGATAGCTAGGAATACACCCACTGGTTGAGCCGTTGAGTCTCCTGATGCCTGACACAATTCATCTATCCTTAGAGGGGTTGTATAGTTTTTTCAGGCACTGTATTTAGCCTGACAAAATATGTATGTACCGTATTTGCTGGCGTATAAGACGACTTTTTCCCCCTGTAAAAAATGCCTCCAAGTGGGGGGGTCGTCTTATACGCCGGGTGCACCTGCATGCCTCCCAACTGTTTACCGATTTTCGCAGCATATCCCGCGGTCCCAGATGATTAATGATTGTCCCGGGATGCGCATTATCCTCCCCGCTGGTCAGCTGTTCCGCCGCCCGCACCCCCTTCCCTCCCCACCAGTCAGCTGTTCTGCCGCACGCACCCCCTTCCCTCCCAGCCGGTCAGCTGTTCCGCCGCCCGCATCCCCTTCCCTCCCCGCCGGTCAGCTGTTCCCTTCCCTCCCCGCCGGTCAGCTGTTCCCTTCCCTCCCCGCCAGCTGTTCCGCCGCCGCATCTCCTTCACTCCCCGCCGGTCAGCTGTTCCGCCGCCCACATCCCCTTCCCTCCCCGACAGTCAGCTGTTCCGCCGCACGCACCCCCTTCCCTCCCCGACGGTCAGCTGTTCCGCCGCACGCACCCCTTCCCTCCCCGCCGGTCAGCTGTTCCGCCGCCTGCATCCCCTTCCTCCCTCCCTGCCGATCACCTGCTCCGCCGCCTGGTTATCAGCCACTTCGCTCGTCTGTAAGCAGGGCCTCTTGATTGGCCACCTCGCCCCGGCCATTGAGCAGTGCCGGCGCGGAACATGAGAGTGGGCCGTTAGGCTCTGCCCACCGGCTGAAGACGTGTGTTATTTTATTTCACTTAGGTGTCGTTACAGAGTTAGGCCACTAGATGGTAGTATAGAATTTAACAGTTAGCAATGGGCATTCAGATGGGGACTGCTAACTGCTGATTAACTGCCGAATCATGCTGATTCGTTCCTGAACCTATATAACGGTGGCTCAGGGGGTGGAGACTTGTGACTAGGGAAGGAAGCTGAACTGAGGTGTGGGAGAGGAAGGAGGTTGTGCCTGAGATGTGGACACAGGCCTTTGCCCTTGTGGGGGACGGACGGAGGATCCCTGTATAAAAACCCTTGGGGGCAGAACTGCTGTGAGTGTACTGATTTTGTCCCTCAAGGGGGACAGAGCAGGTGGGTTCCAATCTAATCAGAGGTGAGTGCCTAGGGTATCCCTTGAATCTGTCAGGGACCCCTAGCCTGGAAGTTGTCAAGTTGCCTAATAAAAAAGCTTCTCCGCTAAAGAGGTGAAATTGAATTGTTTTTGTTAAGATATCCTCTGGAAGTCTGGATCTGCCTTGGACAGCTGCCTGAAGCTGGGGAGCCTGAGTGTGTGAAACTTTTCCGCCCACCCGCTGAAAACGCGTGACTGCAGAGGCCCAAGGACCCCGGAGGATAAGGTAAGAAGCAAATATAAAGAAATTGCTTAATATTAAAAAAATAAAAAATAGATGATGGTTACTGCCTCTAGTAGACTCTATAGGACTAAAAGAGCCAATAAATGAAAATCCCCAGTTCTGTCTTCAGCTAGAGTTCCCATTTGGGTTTGATTTAAAGTGGACCAACACCTGGATCAGTGCATAAACTTACCTATCCAGTGATCCAACGGTGCATGCGCGAGCGGGGATGGCTCCATTTGAACTTTAGCCATCGTGTTGTTGCCTGCTCTGCACATTCACTGGCCACAGCCCCCATGGCAGCTTTAGATTCCCAGGACAAGTCTTTAATCCCAAATTGGGATGCCACATTATCAACACCCACTATTGCCTAGGTGCTGGTCCTGCTGCATCACTATTAAACATCCAGAAAAGAACATTTGGACTTGTCCACTGCAAGGGGCCCACTGTGACACTGTCGCCCAAAGGCCCATCAAAACCCGGAGCCAGCCCTGGCAGGTATACACAAGGGTTTGATAACATATAGCCTTGTGACAGTTTTCCTGCATGCATAAGCATTTGAATATAAATTAACATGTTGAAATAAAATCTGATGTTCTTTTACGTTTTTTTTGGTGTGCGGGAGATGAGGGAGTTGTCTTATATGGCGAGTATATAACAAACTCTATATTTTGAGTGGAAATGTTGGGGGGGGGGTCGTCTTATACGCACAGTCGTCTTATACGCCGGCAAATACGGTATATGAATGTATCTGTATCTTAGCTATATTTATTAAAAATCCCTAAAACCTGTTTTCACTCTTAACCAACATGCTACATTAATATGGCACAAACAGATGGATAATACAATCTTATGCCTGTACTAACTTTCAGTGAATTCAGACATGGGGAAAGTTTAGGACCATCTCCCCCTCAATGGATAAGCACTGCAACAAAAAATTAATATTGACCAATACAAAAGTTTCCATAGAAAATGTATTTGCTGGGCAAGAAAGCAGAACAACAGAATGTCCTTTAAAACTTTCCTTTGAGAAAGCTGTTTCACGGTAAAATCAAGCGGGAGAGATATTTCCTCCTCATCGCTTATAAAAATTATACAATCTAGGTTTTAAGGACATAATAACATGTATTCTGCAAATTCTGCTACATATATTGTTTTAACTGTTATGTATTAGGGATTTATACAATGGTTATCAAATCAAATAATATATAAATGTATGTAAAAATTATCATTTTGTTTTGATATACTTTCTAATTTTTGAATGGAGCAGGTGAAAGGACACAAAAAGACATAAAATATTTCTTCAGTACATTTTTTAGCCTATGAGCTCCACCAATCTCTTGATTCTGAAATAGCTCACTGGGAGCACAAGTAGCAGCTGTGATACAGCAAGCATTGCTTCCAAGCCACCGCATTTCTGATCAGACCAATGTTCCTTTATACACTTATGATCAGCTTCATAATTTGAAGAGGAAACTGAATAGGCCGTGGTATAGAAAACTCGCAGTAATGTCTGTGCATTGTGTAGCAGAACACCGAGAACACAGAATAGGTTGTAGCTGGTGAGCCACAGCTTGTTTTTTGCAACAACTAGTATTTATTACACACCTGTCTTGTTATCAGCAACGAGCTTTCCGTATGATTGCAGAGGTCCAAGGCAGTCATCAGTAAAAATCTCTATGAGTTCAGGGGATCCATGCAAAACCTGAGAAAACAACAAGCAGGTTTAATACAATTATATAACTACAGTACATTTAAAAATCAGTTAGCTATAAATGTGTACAGCACACACAAAAACAGAAAAAAAATCAAAATGTTCCCTAAATATAGTAGTAACATGTATTTTTAAAAGCATATTTGATTTGGCTTTTTCAGAGTGAACTAGCAATAACTTATTTTGGAAGCCCAACGCAAAAAAGAAATATCAAGCATCCTTTGAAATGTTGTCATGTAGTTAAAATTGAAATCATTGAACAAAAAATGCTGTAAATCTAGGAAATCAGTTTTCAAATAGGTTTCCTTTACATTTCCGTGTCCAGGCACATGCTAGCTTCCTGACACCTTATCCGCCTTATCCTTATGTTAAAAAAAGCTTTTATCCTGAGCTGCAGTAGGAGAGTGCAGGGCAGGACATGAGCGCACATGCTCATATTCACCCAGCACAGGAGCTTTGCAGCAATAACCGGAGCCGCGCTGTCTTTTCCTACCCTCTAGCAAACTCTCGGGTAAAACCCTGAGTTACCTCCAGGTGATGCATGGAAAGAAGAAGCATAATGTGGGGGGAAAAGGGTGATGGCCCAATCCCCCAGCCCATCAAAGGGATTGAAGAAAGTCCCCCAATAAAAGACTTACCGGCAACACAAGTATGTTCGTCAGTGGGGCGAACAGAGATGAGACGGCTGATCAACATGTGAAGATAGTGGTTGGCGGCTCTAGTGCAGAGAGGAGCGACGGTGTGGATCGGAGCTACGGACGATGAGTGAGCTGTCTATAAAGAGCCTGTGATGGAGCAGGAGACGTCGCCCCCCCCCCCCCCCCGGTCCCAATGTTATCGTCTGGCGGGCAGCGAGGGGAGAGGCATGCGGCGGTGACTGTTTCTGTGGCTGCATTACAGCTCAGAAGGGGAATGATGCAGGCTGATCATCTGACACTGGTTCCTCTTGCAGAGGGTTACTGGAGACTGAACGATGCTGCCATAATTGGAGTGGTGATTGGGGAGCACGGTGGCTCCCTCAGAAAGATGCCTGGTCGCAACCCAGAATCCAGCCTCCAGGGGGGGGACCCCGTGGTTCTCAAAGTCACACAGTAGTCACATGTAGAGGTAGGCCTTCAGAGGATCATAGAACCCCTACAAGAGAGTTCAAGCCCGCCCCCCCCCCCCTTAAAATGTGCTCTCAGCAAAGCTTAGCCCACTCTGCCCCTACAGAAGAGTTAGAAGGTGTCCAAGAAAATTGTTTTTATTTAGTTTATCTTTTTTCTCTCATGTGAATATATGAAATAAAGGGTTGTGAGGGTCACGGGAATGTGAGGTTATAAATTATTTGCTAATAGGAGATATAATGCACTGTGGTAGGGGTTAATATTGGGTAATGAAATTAAGGTTTAAATAGATTTAAGAATGTAAATCTACACTATTAGAAGATTTTCTCACTATTAGGGTGCTATAATGTAATATGTTGTGGGTGGTATGGCTGGATTAAAATTAGAGAGGAGGAGGGGGGTCTTTTGGGGTATTAATTGAATTGTTTTAAACACTGGAGAGGTGATAAGACACTATATATATATATATATGGAAGACTGGGGGTAGAATATTTTATCTTATGCCTTCTAGATTCTAGGATGTAATATTGTTATGGAATGGTGGACCAAGAGAGCAAGGAGAATATTTAAAATCTCTATGAATAGTTTAGTGGTTGAATCAGGGATAACATTTCTTACCAGGTGGTATCTGGTGCCCACCAGATTATACAGGGGTCCTAAGGATAGTAGATCCAGGTGTTTTAAAGGCTGCAACATAAGAGGAGTTCTATTACACATATGGTGGCTATGTCCGAAATCTCTTTCTTTTTTTAAAAGGATCTTTCGATGAGTTAGAAAGGTCGTTCATATTTCAGTGTCTTACAACCCTATTTGTAGAAGCTAAACAAAACAGACTGATTACTTTGATTATAGTGGCAGCTAGAATGGTCTTGGCAGGATCTTGGAAACTAATATTCCTATGAAATGGTGGACCAAGAGAGCCAGGAGAATATTTAAATCTCTATGAATAGTTTAGTGTTTGAATCAAGGATAAAATTGCTTACCAGGCAGTATCTGCTGCCCACCAGATCATATAAAGATCCTAAGAATAGTAGATCCAAGTGTTTTAGAGGCTGCAATGTAAGAGGCAACTAGAATGATCTTGGCGGGATCTTGAAAACAACCATAAATTCTCTTTAGGACTATAAAGCAGAAAGTAGACTGGCTTATGGATAATGAAAAATTATGCAGCATCATATCCAATAGACATACACACTTTTCAATGGCTATGGGGGTCAGTGGTCACAGTATGTCAAGGGGATGAACTGGCCTTAACATATTGGGGTCTGACTCAATCATCTTTTTTCCCCATAGCTGGTACGGCCTCCCCTCCCCATTTCTTTATATCTTATCTTTCATTTATTTATTTTCCAATTTCAGTTTTGGATTTGTGCTGCTTATTTTTTCTTTCTCTCTTTCCATTTCATTAGTGTACCTCCCTTACTCCTACTTGAAATAGCACATTTTGTAAAGTCTAGAGGAGAGATCATATGTGGAAAAAGCGAGAGGGAGAATTTAGTTAAATCAATGGTTAATTGTGTGCTTTTGTTGGGGGTAAATGGGGGATGGAATGAGGGGAGGGGGTGGGGGAGCATTAAGTTTGTATAAAGTTCTCTATAACGTAACTGAAGAACTATGTTATGTAATGTTTATTGGTGACTGTATATTGGTGTATGTATTTAATTTTTTATGTATTATACAATAAAACATATTAAAATCTAAATACATTTTTAGAATAATATTACAGTTCAAACTGTATTTTAACATTTGGTGCTACAACAAAAAAAGGCTTTCTGTATGTGAAAACTTTTTCTTTTTTGTGAGAGTGAAGAAATAATAGATGGTAGACAACTACATTACAGTGGGCAATGAGAAGAAGCCATCATTAATAATTTAAGTGGCACTGGCTTTGCTAATTGAGTGAGAAATAGTGTCAAGTTGATTGAGAATGTTCTTTAGGGGACATTAAGTTTATATTAATTACAGTGGAATATTAAGCACTCTATGCTGTTAAGGACTCTATACTGTAAAATACATGTTAAGGGCTATGAGTGATGCAAAACTAAATGGCCAGTCTCGCCACCAATGGTCCTCTCCCTGGGAGTAGAAAAATCTAAGTTGGCTAGGGTGTTAATAAAGGTCTTTCAAGCCAGAACTAGCCATCCTCTAATATGATATATTTTATTTATATATATATATATATATATATATATATATATATATATATATATATATATTATAATATATATATCAAGTTTTTGCACTCGGTGAGTGGTCAGTCAGTGGTGGTGACAGCCCTTTCAACCCAAGAAGTAGAGACGCTGTGAGTTGAGTGAGCAGTAACTTTTCCAAGAGGTTAAATATCTTTTATAGAGTAATCATTTCTCTGAGCCATCTGACTAGTGTGCTCTGGGAAAACGTTTGGCCTGTAAAGCCTCCAAACAGTCCATTCGACTTCCTGAAATACTCTGTGTTATTTAAATACTGTAGCAAACATCTTCTAACATCTATATTATGAAAGGTGGCTTCTCCTTAATTTGAATCACTTGATTAGGGGTGATGCTAGTATCCAAAAAGACAGAGAAGGCTGCATTCTGAACCTTTTGACCAGACTCCCTTTTCCACATGTTGAAGCATCTCAATAGTTTACCAAATATCTTCCTGGTGATGTTTATTTTTGTCTTGATAAAATTGTAAAAAACACTCTGGATGAGAGAACCTTTTTCCTTAGTACGGTGGCTTCAGAGTACAAACAGTCAGTCTTAGCCTTGTATTTCCCTGTGACATGAAGGGACTCAATCATGCTTGATTCCCCCTTTAATTAATCCCAAATTCAACACCTCTAATAAGAGAGTATGGGCCAAAAATGTCTATACAAATATCTAGATATTTATTGGCCATGTACATACATGCTTACTTATATGAATTGTCCCTACTCAGTGATTGGTCGGGACGTGCGCCGGACACCGCAAATGACGTCAGCAATGGCCCCTGCCCACGCCATTCAAGCACACTGGATACGTCCCTGGGGCATATAAGATGCTTCTCTGCTGGAAACTGGTACCGCTCCCTCCTGAAGAAGGTTATTGCAACCGAAACGTTGAAGGTTACTTCCACCCTGGTGCTGCCTGTAAGGTCTCTTTTTGCTTATCAAGTCTTTTATTTATCTGCCTCGGCGCCACCTAGCGGTCATTCTTTGGGTCTGTCACCCATTATGTACTATATGCTGTGTTCTTACTTTGTATATATCAGCACTACTGTACACTGATCCCCGTAAAAATCCTTATGTTATTTTTGCATCTATATCCTGGTTGTTCGTTTCTCTTCCTCCATTACATATTTTGTGTATTTTTTTCTGTGAGGTGGAACAGAACAACAAACAAGTGTGCCCCAGGACCTATAATAAAATCATATTTCAAGGTCAGGTCATGGACAGGGTGGGTTTGGCCTAATGAATCTGAAGCTTTAGTATTGTATGGGCAAATAATGTGGTAGGTGGGTATGGCCATAATTTGGAGGCTATAGTATTGGTGACATAACATGCTGCGGTTTCTTCCTGTGGGTTGGGGGGGCAGATAAGAAATTGGATAGATTTAAAGTGGACCAACACCCACGGGTGATCGGCCCGGGAATCTATAAGATTCCCGGGCCGATCACCCCCCACCCCGCGGGACATCCGAGATCGGGATGTCCCGCGGGGTGAAACCCCCCCCAAACACCCCAACTCACCTACCTTATCTTCGGCGGCGGCCGGCCGCCGCCGCCGCCTTCCTCGCGCCCCTGTAGGCGTGCGCGCCTCCGCGCCGGCCGTCTGCGAATGGCCGGCGCGGGCGCGCGCGCGCGTCAAAAGTGACGCGAGGGAGGCGGCGGCGGCCGCCGCCGCTTAGACGTTCCGGATCTTCCCTTGTACGTCGGCGCTGGGAGCGGGGAGAGGTGAGTTTTTCGGGGGGTTAGGGGGGGTTTCACACAGCGGGGCACCCCGATCGGGGGTGCCCCACCGAAGTGGACCAAGACCCAGGATAGTCAAAATCCTGGGTGTTGGTCCACTTTAATTCTTCAAGGTCCCCATAAGGCCAGTCTGCTCCTTGCACCAGTAAGTTGCACACAAAAAAAAAGTAATGGCTTTAAAACATTTTATCAGCTTTTTTGCTTGATAAGATTTTTCACAAAATCTTATATTATGACAGAATTAAGAAATGATTCTATGTGAAATTTGGCAAGATCGTGGCTCTTTATTGGGTCAGAACCTACTTCTACAAGGTTGCAAATATTAAATTGTATTTTCATTAGCTTGTACTGCTGCTTTTTCCTTGACATGTCTTAGGAGACAAAGTACCCTGTTCATGTTTACCACAACATTAATAAATACCCTTTTCTTGGACACAGATAAAGATTTTCTGTATAGAAAATATGGTGGTCTCCTGCCATTGTTTCCAAACGCTATATGTTCTGTACTTGTATTTAGTTTTCAATGTTAATGTCATCTCCGCTCATTCAAAGACATTTGTCTAGGTCAACCATGAAGGACAACAGTACAGTACAATCCTTGGATTCAAGGGCACTCATGTCATATACATTTTCACACACAGTATGAAGGACTCATGGGGAATTAATGTAACATTTTAACAAGGTATAACGAAATGTATTTTATTTTGACCCAATATGGCATTAAGCGTGTATGATACACGTGAAAACAATAAGCTAATAATCTTACCATGTATGATAATTCATTTTTTTCTGATACATTGTGCGCACAAATATTAGTCAAGTTGTATTTTTGAGGATTCATTTTACATACACAGTGAAAAAAGGCTTTAATCCATGCAGTTCAGCCTGTTTATTAAAGAAAATCTTGTTCCAATGGTCTAGCTGGTCTTAGATTGTAAGCCCTCATTCCTTTTGTTTCAATGGCTTATTCGTTTTGTTGCCATGTAATTTTTATGTGTGTATATGAACCCCCTGATTGTAAAGCACTGCGGAATATGTTGGTGCTATAAAAATGAAAATTAATATTATTATTACATGCAAGGAAGGCATCCAGGCCACTTTTGAACTCCTTCAGTGTATTTCTCATGACTACGTCCTCTGTCAGAGAGTCCCATAAACGCTCTTACAGTAAAGAATACCCTCCTATGCCGATGCAAGAAGTATCTTTCCTCTAACCTTAGCCGATGTTCCCATGTTATAGTTTCAGTTCTGGGAATAAAGAGATCATGGCAAGGCACATTGCAGAGGCAATATTAGGGCAGGAAACAACACCCATGATGCCTGCCCAATTTGGGTCTCCTACATTTCCTGCAGTGACAGCTACATGTCAAAGCAGGGCATCAAAATTTCCACACCTTTGCCAAAAAAATGCTCTTCTGTCCCTTGGAGCAGAAAGCCACTGTCGTCCTGCAGCTGGCTCTGACCACAGCAGAGCATGCCTAAGACTCCTGAAGCTCCGCTATGACATGCCTCTCCCATGAATATCTTTCCTAGTCCTGCTTAGTGTACCTCCTTTTGTGGCTGTTGCTCATGTCCACCTCTGTTTTAGGCCTGCAACCCCCTCAATCCTGCTTGGGTCTGTGCACACTTACCACTTGGGCAAGGCTAAAGAGGTGAACATTTTGGGGATCATCGCGTGGTTTCAAGTCAATCATAAGTAGAGATGAGCGAATCGATTCTGACGAACCCGAATTCGTTACGAATTTCAGGAAATATTCGATTTGTTACGATTCTGAATATCGCCGCGATTCGATCGCTCGAATCGCTTCCTTAAAACTCCATTTACTGCTATACAGCCCATCTAAAATGGTGGATCCACATGTCAGGACATGTCCCATGGGGCAAGGAATCCTGGGTAGGTGTCACATGCTACCTATCAGCAGACAGGCTTACCGATGATGTCACAGCCCTATATAAGCAGCGGCCATTTTGCGAAAACTCATTTTGGCACTGTATTGTGGCCAGAGCAGATCAGGCAGGGAGAGAGTGAGGGATAGATAGATAGATAGATAGATAGATAGATAGAACAGAAGAAGCGAGGGACAGTTAGAGAAGGAGAGAGCCTGTGACAGTGACAGATAAAGACAGGGACAGTTTAAATTGTTTGCATTAGCTTCCAAGCCTATTTAATGTTAATAACACACCTGCCTATTTAGCTTTTCCTTTTCCTGGTGTCATGCTTTAAAAAGCGTGCTAGCATTAATATTTCAAGACTTCCTGTCTAATAACTGGTTGCATTTTATAATCAACGTCACTTTACCACTATAAAAGGAGCCCACCTCTGTATGTGAGGAGGGGGCATCCCAAACACTAGCATAAATATTTCAAGACTACCTGTCTAATAACTGGTTGCATTTTATAATCAACGTCACTTTACCACTATAAAAAGAGCCCACCTCTGTATGTGAGGAGGGGGCATCTCAAACACTAGCATTAATATTTCAAGACTACCTGTCTAATAACTGGTTGCATTTTATAATCAACGTCACTTTTCCCACAATCAAAGGAGCCAACCTCTGTATGTGAGGAGGGGGCATCCCAAACACTAGCATTAATATTTCAAGACTACCTGTCTAATAACTGGTTGCATTTTATAATCAACGTCACTTTACCACTATAAAAAGAGCCCACCTCTGTATGTGAGGAGGGGGCATCTCAAACACTAGCATTAATATTTCAAGACTACCTGTCTAATAACTGGTTGCATTTTATAATCAACGTCACTTTTCCCACAATCAAAGGAGCCATCCTCTGTATGTGAGGAGGGGGCATCCCAAACACTAGCATAAATATTTCAAGACTACCTGTGTACTAACTGGTTGCATTTTGTAATCAACGTCACTTTTCCACAATCAAAGGAGCTCACCTCTATATGTGAGGAGGGGGCATCCCAAACACTAGCTTTAATATTTCAAGACTACCTGTCTAATAACTGGTTGCATTTTATAATCAACGTCACTTTTCCACAAAGGAGCCAACCTCTATATGTGAGGAGGGGGCATGCCAAACACTAGCATTAATATTTCAAGATTACCTACTAACTGGTTGCATTTTGTAAGCAAAGTCACTTTACCACTATAAAAGGAGCTAACCTCTGTATGTGAGGAGGGGGCATCCCAAACACTAGCATTAATATTTCAAGACTATCTGTCTAATAACTGGTTGCATTTTATAATCAACCTCACTTTTCCACAATCAAAGGAGCCAACCACTGTATGTGAGGAGGGGGCATCCCAAACACTAGCATAAATATTTTAAGACTTCCCGTCTAATAACTGGTTGCATTTTATAATCAACGTCACTTTACCACTATAAAAGGAGCCCACCTCTGTATGTGAGGAGGGGGCATCCCAAACACTAGCATTAAAATTTCAAGACTACCTGTCTAATAACTGGTTGCATTTTATAATCAATGTCACTTTACCACTATAAAAGGAGCCCACCTCTGTATGTGAAGAGGGGGCATCCCAAACACTAGCATTAATATTTCAAGACTACCTGTCTAATAACTGGTTGCATTTTATAATCAAGTCACTTTTCCACAATCAAAGGAGCCAAACTCTGTATGTGAGGAGGGGGCATCCCAAACACTAGCATTAATATTTCAAGACTACCTGTCGAATAACTGGTTGCATTTTATAATCAACGTCACTTTACCACTATAAAAAGAGCCCACCTCTGTATGTGAGGAGGGGGCATCTCAAACACTAGCATTAATATTTCAAGACTACCTGTCTAATAACTGGTTGCATTTTATAATCAACGTCACTTTTCCCACAATCAAAGGAGCCAACCTCTGTATGTGAGGAGGGGGCATCCCAAACACTAGCATAAATATTTCAAGACTACCTGTGTACTAACTGGTTGCATTTTGTAATCAACGTCACTTTTCCACAATCAAAGGAGCTCACCTCTATATGTGAGGAGGGGGCATCCCAAACACTAGCTTTAATATTTCAAGACTACCTGTCTAATAACTGGTTGCATTTTATAATCAACGTCACTTTTCCACAAAGGAGCCAACCTCTATATGTGAGGAGGGGGCATGCCAAACACTAGCATTAATATTTCAAGATTACCTACTAACCGGTTGCATTTTGTAAGCAAAGTCACTTTACCACTATAAAAGGAGCTAACCTCTGTATGTGAGGAGGGGGCATCCCAAACACTAGCATTAATATTTCAAGACTACCTGTCTAATAACTGGTTGCATTTTATAATCAACCTCACTTTTCCACAATCAAAGGAGCCAACCACTGTATGTGAGGAGGGGGCATCCCAAACACTAGCATAAATATTTTAAGACTTCCCGTCTAATAACTGGTTGCATTTTATAATCAACGTCACTTTACCACTATAAAAGGAGCCCACCTCTGTATGTGAGGAGGGGGCATCCAAAACACTAGCATTAATATTTCAAGACTACCTGTCTAATAACTGTTTGCATTTTATAATCAATGTCACTTTTCCACAATCAAAGGAGCCAACCTCTGTATGTGAGGAGGGGGCATCCAAAACACTAGCATTAATATTTCAAGACTACCTGTGTACTAACTGGTTGCATTTTGTAATCAATGTCACTTTACCAAAATCAAAGGAGGCAACCTCTGTATGTGGGGAGGGGGCATCCCAAACACTAGCATAAATATTTCAAGACTACCTGTCTAATAACTGGTTGCATTTTGTAATCAACATCACTTTCCCACAATCAAAGGAGCCCACCTCTGTATGTGAGGAGGGGGCATCCCAAACACTAGCATTAATATTTCAAGACTACCTGTCTAATAACTGGTTGCATTTTGTAAGCAAAGTCACTTTACCACAATCAAATGAGCCAACCTCTGTATGCGAGGAAGGGGCATCCCAAACACTAGCATTAATATTTCAAGACTACCTGTCTAATAACTGGTTGCATTTTGTAAGCAAAGTCACTTTTCCACAATCAAAGGAGCCAACCTCTGTATGTGCGGAGGGGGCATCCCAAACACTAGCATCAATATTTCAAGACTACCTGTCTAATAACTGGTCGCATTTTATAATCAACTTCACTTTTCCACAATCAAAGGAGCCAACCTCTGTATGTGAGGAGGGGGCATCCCAAACACTAGCATTAATATTTCAAGACTACCTGTCTAATAACTGGTTGCATTTTGTAAGCAAAGTCACTTTACCACTATAAAAGGATCCAACCTCTGTATGTGAGGAGGGGGCATCCCAAACACTAGCATAAATATTTTAAGACTACCTGTCTAATAACTGGTTACATTTTATAATCAACGTCACTTTACCACTATAAAAGGAGCCCACCTCTGTATGTGAGGAGGGGGCATCCCAAACACTAGCATTAATATTTCAAGACTACCTGTCTAATAACTGGTTGCATTTTATAATCAATGTCACTTTTCCACAATCAAAGGAGCCAACCTCTGTATGTGAGGAGGGGGCATCCCAAACACTAGCATTAATATTTCAAGACTACCTGTGTACTAACTGGTTGCATTTTGTAATCAACGTCACTTTACCACAATCAAAGGAGCCAACCTCTGTATGTGAGGAGGGGGCATCCCAAACACTAGCATAAATATTTCAAGACTACCTGTCTAATAACTGGTTGCATTTTGTTAGCAAAGTCACTTTACCACAATCAAATGAGCCAACCTCTGTATGTGAGGAGGGGGCATCCCAAACACTAGCATTAATATTTCAAGACTACCTGTGTACTAACTGGTTGCATTTTATAATCAACGTCACTTTTCCACAATCAAAGGAGCCAACCTCTGTATGTGAGGAGGGGGCATCCCAAACACTAGCATTAATATTTCAAGACTACCTGTCTAATAGCTGGTTGCATTTTATAATCAATGTCACTTTTCCACAATCAAAGAAGCCAACCTCTGTATGTGAGGAGGGGGCATCCCAAACACTAGCATTAATATTTCAAGACTACCTGTGTACTAACTGGTTGCATTTTGTAATCAACGTCACTTTTCCACAATCAAAGCAGGCAACCTCTGTATGTGAAGAGGGGGCATCCCAAGTACTAACATTAATATTTCAAGACTACCTGTCTAATAACTGGTTGCATTTTATAATCAACGTCACTTTTCCACAAACAAAGAAGCCAACCTCTGTATGTGAGGAGGGGGCATCCAAAACACTAGTATAAATATTTAAAGACTACCTGTGTACTAACTGGTTGCATTTTGTAAGCAAAGTCACTTTACCACTATAAAAAGAGCCAACCTCTGTATGTGAGGAGGGGACATCCCAAACACTAGCATAAATATTTCAAGACTACCTGTCTAATAACTGGTTGCATTTTATAATCAACGTCACTTTACCACTATAAAAGGAGCCAACATCTGTATGTGAGGAGGGGGCATCCCAAACACTAGCATAAATATTTCAAGACTACCTGTCTATTAACTGGTTGCATTTTGTAAGCAAAGTCACTTTTCCACTATCAAAGGAGCCAACCTCTGTATGTGAGGAGGGGGCATCCCAAACACTAGCATTAATATTTCAAGACTCCCTGTCTAATAACTGGTTGCATTTTGTAAAGAAAGTCACGTTGTCAAATTGCCGGGCAGCCTTTGCCTTTAACCGGGGGGGCACCCCAAATATGCTAGCATGTGTCTTTTAAGAGTGCACACATTGGAGTTGGCAGCAGCAGCATTAGGAGCCCATATATTGCCTGAAAGACACACATATGAGCTGGCAGCAGCAGCATAGGGAGCCCATATATTGCCTGAAAGACACACCCTGGAGTTGGCAGCAGCATAAGGAGCTACCATGCATCAGCTACTACCATGGATCAGCCATTGGTGGCTGGAAATCCTTGCTGAACCATGCCTGATTCATCTTCACAAAGGTGAGTCTCTCCACATTTTTCGTGGACAGACGAGTTTCTCTTTGGCATGACTATGGCCCCCGCCGCACTAAAAACCTGTTCAGATGGCACACTAGTCGCTGGGCAGGACAGCTTTCCCAGGGCAAACTCTGCCAGTTGCGGCCACAAGTCAAGTTTGGCTCACCAGAAGTCCAGCGGGTCCTCAAGGTGCGTTGGCATGGTCATGTCAAGGTATGACACTACCTGCTGGTTCAGGGCCTGCTCCAGGTCTTTCTGCTGCTCATGTGTAGCCTCACTATGCGGGTGAAGAAAGCTACTCATTAGCGACTAAAGACTCAGGCTGCTGCTGATGGAGCTGCTGCTGATGGAGCTGCTGCTCCTGCCACTCCCCCCAGAAGCCATGGCAGTGGAAGGTGAGTGCAGAGGTCCCCCCGAGTCAGACCTGCGAGAGTATGTGTAAGGGACTTACCTCTTCCAGGGGGACGGCGGCGAGCGTCTGCTGGGTGACGCGGCGCTCCTGCTACTGGGAGCGCGGCACCTCACTCTGGCAGCCTCCCTCGCCCCTCTCTAGCTGTGCAGGCGCATGCCCTGCAGTCTGTAAATTTCGCCAATAGGAGGCGCTGTGCTGTGAGTGGCAGGCAGCGCAGAGTCTTCCACACCTGTCAGGGGCTGATCAGCTTTGCAGCCAAGACTGACCAGCCCCTGAATAGTGTGTCCAATTACTCACAGTGTTGTAAGTTGCATCAATCAGCACATACACTCCCCCCCCCAGGGTGGCCATTGGTCGATTCTCCAATAAATATGGAGTCAGCCCAGCACTCAGTGCCCGTGATAGTCGCTTGTGATTAGGGTGTGATTCTGTTAGTTGTTATCTGATTCCGACCTGGCTTGATCGACCATTCCTGTCTGCTGCCTGTACCGACTTCTCCTTTATCTGACCACGAACCTGCCTGCCCCTCTGGATACCCCGCGATACCCTCTGACCTCCCGGCTTGACCCTTTGACTACCCCTGACTATGCACCTGTCTCATCCCTGTACTCTGACGCACCCTCCGGATTGACTACCTGTGAACGACCTCGGCTTCAGGATACCCTCATGGTTCATCGGCCTTCACTGTAAGCAGCCATCATTTGTGCCTATTAAGACCTGGGGGCAACCGTGTCCGGTGAGGCGTACCTAGCGTCCCGGCAAACGGGGGCTTGACTATAGGCAGAAGCGGCGGTGGAGATTGGGGGTTGCCTGCTTACAGAAGGCTGGTGTCCCGCTGGGCATCACAGTATGGACCATGGCGCAGATAGGCATCGGCCAACTGACTACGTAGAATGTCTCTGCAGTAGGTCAATTTGTCCTTCCTCTCAGTGGGTGTAAAAAATGCCCCCATTTTGTGCTGGTAGCGAGGGTCCAATAAGGTGGAGAGCCAGAAGTCATCCCGCTGACAAATGGAGTCAATTCTGCGGTCACTACGCAAGCACGTGAGCATGCATCGTGCCATTTGTGCAAGTGACTCGGAGGGACTACCTGTCTCCATCTCCACTGCATACTGCCATGGTGTGTCTGGGTCCTCTGTCTCGCCTTCCTCACAATCCTCTAGCTCCTCTGACTGGTCCTGCTCCTCCTCTCCTGTCAGATGACTAGATAAAATGGCCATTTTGTCAAACCTAAACTGTGCTTCACTGTGCCCCACCCCCTCCTCCTCCACTTCAGCCCCCACAGGCTTCATGTGGCCGTGAAATGTAGGCGCCATGTCTCCAGTGCCCTGACCAGCCATGGTTTCCAACATGTGTTGTAGTACATGAAGCAGTGGAATCACATCGTTCATCCCGTAGTCCTGGCGACTGACTAATAATTGGCTTCCTCAAAGGGCCTGAGCAAACGACAGGTGTCACGTATGAGCTGCCACTGGTTTACATTGAAGTTACACAGGGGAGTCCCCCTATCCGCTTGGATCATCAAGAAATCAGTGATGGCTTTTCTCTGTTCGTATAGTTGATCCAACATATGGAGGGTGGAATTCCAACAGGTGGAAACATCGCAAATCAGACTATGATGGGGGATACCATTGTGACGCTCAAGAAGGGTGTGCTTGGTGGTGTAGGAGTGGCTGAAGTGCATGCAAAGTTTCCTTCCCGTTGTTAGGATGTCTTGCAGATGGGGGGAAGACTTCAGAAAACGCTTGACAACTAGGTTGAACACGTGTGGCCTACAGGGCGCATGGCTCAGGCTTCCTTGTCACAGCGCAGATAAGATGTTCTTCCCATTGTCAGTCACCATGGTTCCCATTGGCATTTTTGGTGGAGATTTATGATTTTTAGCAGTTCCTCCCATGTGTGACTCCGTGGCTCAAGGCAAACCATGTGAAGAAAAGCGTGAAACCGCCGTGTCCTGCACACATGGTAGGCTGGAAGGGCACTGAAAAAAATAAAAATACAGAAAAAAAAATATTTAGAAAAAACAAAATAAAAAAAAAAAAATGAAAAAAAAATAATTTGTAAAAAAATTAACAAAATATTAAAAAAAGACAATGGAAAAAAAATATTTAAAAAAAAGAAAATGAAAAAAAACCAACCCCCCAAAAAAAATTTTGATAAATTTTATATGTTATTGTTATTATGTTATATGTTATTGTTATTATCTTATATGTTATTATTATAAATGTGTTAAAATAAGAAATGTTAACACCTAATATGTAATTGACAATTAGGCACTTTTTTTGTGACACCATTGCTTAATGCAAGTGCACTGTCACAGGCACAACGGCCTAGGAGCGCGGAGGCCACAGCGGAGGGACCTGTCCAAGTTGCTGTTGTGGTTGTGCAGGAACCACAATCACCCAGTGGGCCTTAAAGGATATGTAGTGTCCCTGACCGTAGTTACAGCTCCAGACGTAGGCACTGCCATGTACTTTGGTACACACCGACAGGCTAAAGGACTAGCCCACCTTCTGTTCAACAAAATTGTACAGGGCTGGTACTGCCTTCTTCGCAAAGAAATGACAGCTTGGGACTCTCTACCTCGGCTCGGCACAAGCCATCAGTTCTCTGAAAGGTCCACCACCTCAAAAGTGAGGGAATGCAGCACCAGCAACTTATACAGGAGCACATTTAGCTTCTGAGCGTTGGATGAGTGGGCACATACTGTTGTCTCTTGGACATGGCTTGGCCAATGGATTGCTGGCGGAACATCTGGAGCGACAGAGGATGGGTATGAACAGGGAACGGCGTGCCACTGGGAAATGCAGCAGGCTGGACCGCCACTTTGGAGCCAAGTCTCCCAGGCCGCTTTATGGTGACGCTGCGAATGTTGATGCAGGGCTGTGGGTCCAACATTGGGACCCTGGCCACACTTTGCCTTCTGCCTACACATCTTTCATATAGCCATGTTAACCTCCTGTAGATGCTTGATGAAAAACTACCACATCGCCGAGTAGCTGATTTTCCTACCAACAATCCGCACTAATTCACTGCTGCTGCCGCCGCCTTCGGGGGCCCTCTTCCACCACCTCCTGGGAAGGTAGCCTGTGGCGCAGCAAGTGGTCTACCCCAAGCACATTTGCCTCCATACTTTCCCCTTCTTCCACCATGCTGACCGCTAAATCTGTCACTCTCACTCCAAGCCTTTAAAAGTGCCCTCAAAACTCACTGATGTCCTCCTCAGGTTCCTCAACAGTGTCTGCTTAAGAAGCCAAAAAGCTTGCAACACCACCTCCCACGTCACTTTGCTCATCACTACTTGCCCGCCTAGTGGAAGAAGCGGCGAGTGTCTCCTCCACTTCTTGGCTGGGCAGTAGCTGCTGATTTTTCTGATTATCAGATCGTCCTCACTGAATAGCGGAGCTGAACCTAAAGCATAAGATATAACCGAAAGTTGACTGGGGGTGTCAGATGTCACTTGTGATGAAGTGGATGATCGTGTTAACCAATGGATGACGGCAGATGGGTTGCTGGTCGAGACACGACCGCTACCTGATACCGGGAGATCAGGCCTCTCACTGAGACTCCTGCTGCCACTCACCCATTGTCTGCTGCATTCTCTGCTTGATGAATTTAGGCCTCTGCAACTTCTCTGTGCCCATCCTGGCACTTCTCTGCCTGACATACTTAGTGCGTATATGAGGGGAGGACAAAACTCTACACTACACTTAAAACAGGATTTGTCGATAACAGCAGCAGGTGTGTAACTATCTATGGCCTTTCACTAAGTAGTAACTAGGCCCTGAAGACTTTAACAGGAACAAAGTGATGAAACTCTTAGATGTGCGTATGTGATGCTCTGATGAGGGCAATTCGATGTGCTCCAGTACGCTTGAAAAATTTTTTTTTTGAGAGACTGGCCTGCGTGGAAATGAATCGGGCATGGATCAGCCAAGATTTCCACCCACCAATGCCTGATGCATCAGAGTAGATTGATCATGGTGCAAGACCAACACTAAAGAAATATGGATAGTGCAAAACAGATTTAAGGCGCTGCTCTCCAGTTACAGACATTCCTCCACATCAGACCACAAGTAATTATTAAGGAAATGCTTTGCGTTAATCTTAATTTTTATTAATATTCTTTGGATAAGATATATGTGCCCAAAATCTGTATATGTTCTCTTCATGCAGCTGCCAACTCCGGGGTGCGTCTTTCAGGCAATATATGGGCTTCCTATGCTGCTGCCAACTCCAGGGTGTGTCTTTCACTCAATATATGGGCTCCTAATGCTGCTGCCAACTCCAGTGTCTCTTTCAGTCAATATATGGGCTCCCTATGCTGCTGCCAACTCCAGGGTGTGTCTTTCAGGCAATATATGGGCTCCTAATGCTGCTGCCAACTCCAGTGTCTCTTTCAGTCAATATATGGGCTCCCTATGCTGCTGCCAAATCTTGGTTGTGTCTTTCAGGCAATATATGGGCTCCTAACGCTGCTGCCAACTCCAGTGTCTCTTTCAGTCAATATATGTGCTCCTTATGCTGCTGCCAACTCCTGGGTGTGTCTTTCAGGCAATATATGAGCTCCTAATGCTGCTGCCAACTCCTGGGTGTGTCTTTCAGGCAATATATGAGCTCCCTATGCTGCTGCCAACTCCTGGGTGTGTCTTTCAGGCAATATATGAGCTCCCTATGCTGCTGCCAATAAATTGCGAATAAATTCGGACCAAAAAGTTTTTTCCCAGAAAATTTGGCGAATCGGCCGAATCAAATTTTTCAAAAGTTCGCTCATCTCTAATCATAAGCTGATTGGTTATCTTGCTCTTATTTTGTAGTTTTATCCCGTGCTCACTCCTCTTGTGGATTAAAATGAAAGTGCTAGTTTAAGCAAAATTTAAAAGAAAAGGCCGGGCTAGGCAGCTGAGGCAGTAACTAGATCTGCTTAATATACTGCTGGTCCCAGGGAGCGGATCGTTTGTGAAGCTGGGAGCTGGGCTTCTGGGTTATGGCTGGTAGGTGGATGTGGCATGGGTACGGATGGGTCCCATCAAAAACAATGAGTGCCTCTGTACTCCAGTAACTTCCATGTATGTATGTATGTATGTAACTTCCCATTCTTGTCAATGGGAGATGGCTGTACACAAGCTATGCCCAACCACAGTTCTGGGCTTGGCAAACTGGCGGTGCAGGATCAATGGTAAGGTAAGCGGATCATCTACTTACTGCCTGAGCTGGCCGGCCCTGGATTCTAAGGGAGAGTCCACCAACCTTCTATTGTAGAAATTTGTCATAATAATGTTTGTTAATAATAATAAATAATAAACTAACTACCAGGATGCTGTGGAATAAGTGTAGAAGTCTTTGAACTATGAGTGACTGAATCTAGGCCACACTTCAGAAAAGAGTTGTAATCAACTGATTTTTTGGGGGGCAGTAGCCCAGATTTTTTAGAAAGACAAGGGAAAGGAAACAAAATGAATACTATCACTAGCACAGAATGAAACATTTGAACAGGCCTGTTAGAAATAAGGAACTCTAAAGTGCACCTGTTAAGTGGAACAAAGCAACCCAGCATACAGGCAGCAGGATTACTGGGTAGCTTGATGACCACATTTATATGTAAAATATGGAGTAAATTAGTGGCTACTTGCTGTCCAAAACTAGTCACCACTTAGAGGATTACCTTCTGAATTTCAGATTTTAGGTTACAAGGGTTGCTCTGGAGACTGAAAAGAGATCTCTTGTAGCGTTCAACAACTCGCCTTTTGACGTTATCGTGTAGAGCTGGAGGGAGCTAAAGAAATAAAAATTAAACCGAGAAGATGTTCCAAAAGTGTTCTTTATTTATTAAACTGTAATATCTCTTAAATGTATCCTCAGAGATAACTTTGTTATAACTACAACTATATATATATATAACTATAACTGTTATAACTACAATAAAATCTGACATATAATGAATTACACCTATAAAAAAAAGTTTAGCTAGAAGTTTAAAAGCACTCTGATAATAAAAGGGTTGTCAAGTACATTTTGGGCACCAAGCTCAGTTTTAACCAAGTCCAGTTACTAATGTACAGTACTATACAGATCATTGACAGGAAATTTCTAGAGAAAAAAACATCTGTTCGACAGTTTTTGCAAATCCTTATAAAACCTGTACTTGCTACCCCAAAACAAATTCTTTGGATCTGATTGCATCCAAAAAAGCAATTCTGTGAGTACTCACCTGCAGAATTGTTTTTGTTCTTGCATGGCACGGCCCGCTTCGGTATTCATAACAGTTGGGTTATTCCGCCACAAGGTGGCGCAGTGGTACTGCAGAAAGCTGTGGCATCTCCCGGCTCCCTATAAAAACGGGATCAACCATAGAATTCCCAGCGTAGACAAGCAGTGAGACAAGAAGCCGGGAGAGAATAAAGTAAAAAAAAAAATGTGAAAAAGTTAAAAAAACCCAATTAAACCAAGAATAGCGATAACAAGGATGGGGCGAAGCGGGCGTGCCATGCAAGAACAAAAACAATTCTACAGGTGAGTACTCACAGAATTGCTTTTTTCTTTATTGCATGGCACGGCCCGCTTCGGTATTCATAACAGTTGGGACATCCAAAAGCAGTGTCCAAAGTAGGGTGGGATCCCCAAAGAGTAACCAGTAGTTCAAGTCACTACCGCCTGAAGCACCTTGCGGCCAAAAGCAGCATGAGTATGAACTGAAGTATGAACAGAAGACCAAGTAGCGGCCTTGAAAACTTGTTCAACAGAAGCTTGGTGCTGAAAAGCCCAAGAGGCACCAATAGCACGAGTGGAATGAGCAGTAATCCTAAAGGGAGGTTCCTTTCCCTTAGCAGAATAGACTTGAACCATCGTCTGACGGATCCACTTGCTGATAGTGGATTTAGCTGGAGGCAAACCCTTTCTAGGTCCAGAAGTGAGAACAAAAAGGGCATCAGACTTACAGATCACTTACAGAAGTGATAGCCACCAGAAAAGCTACCTTAAGAGTCAAAATAGACAAGGCAGCCTCACTGATAGGCTCAAAAGACAACACCAAATTCAAATCCCAGACTGGTAGCAAAGGCTTACGGGGTGGACGCACATGAGAAACACCCTGGAAAAAGGTTTTAACCAACCGGTGATTGGAAAATGATTTTTGGAAAAAAATTGCCAGAGCTGAAACATGGCCTTTTAGGGTACTAAGTTGAAGGCCCAGATCCAAACCATGTTGTAAGAATTCCAGAACCTTGGAAAAAGAAAACACCCGACAGGGAAGAGACTTGGACTCACACCAGGCAATGTAAGCATGCCAGACCCTGTAATAGATAAAGGACAAGGACTTCTTCCTAGTCCGAATCAGGGTATCAACAACAGAGGCAGGCAACCCCTTTTACATCAATATGGAGGTTTCAGCAGCCAAGCCGTTAAAGCCAGAGTTTGTAAATTGGGATGGTGTAGCTGCCCCTGAGTGAGAAGATCTGGATCCTTGGGCAAGACGTGCCGGTCTACTGCCAAATGCACAACTTCTGCGAACCAAACTCTTCTTGGCCAACAAGGGGCCACCAGGATGGCTGGTAACCACTCCTGGGCTATCTTACGCATGACCCTGCCCAGGAGAGGAAACGGAGGGAACACATAGAGAAGCTGAAACTCCATCCAAGGTATTGCCAGGGCATCCGTGGCGAAGGCCAGAGGATCCTGAGACAGAGAGACAAATCTGGGAAGTTTGTGATTGTGACGGGACGCAAACATGACCCCAGTGGTGACAGAGGGAGAGAAACACCCGGTTGTTGAGAGACCACTCCCCCAGACGAGACGTCCCCCTGCTCAGGGAGTCCGCCACCTGGTTCTCCACCCCTGGGATGTAGACCGCTGAGATGCAGGGAACATGCTGTTCCGCCCAAGACAGAATCAGGGACACTTCCTTGAAGACTCACTTGCTCCGAGTCCCTCCCTGATGATTGAGGTAGGCCACCGCCGTCTGGTTGTCTGAGCGGATCTGAACAGCCCGACCCCGAAGGTGAGTTGATAGGTGAGAAAGAACCAACCTGATCGCCCTCAGTTCCAGGACGTTGATGGAAGCATGGGCCTCTTGTAGGCCCCACCGACCCTGGAACCTCAGGGACTTCCAGAAGCCTCCCCAGCCAGTCAGACTGGCATCCGTGGTGACTGTTTCCCAGCACGGGGGCAGGAAGGTCCTGCCCCCAAGAAGGTTCCTTGAGTCCAGTCACCACGAGAGAGACTGTCTGGCCAGGGGAGACAGAACAAATTCCTGATCCAGGGACACAGGGTCCCAATCCCAAACTGACAAGAGGTGCAACTGAAGAGGTCTCATGTGAAACTGAGCAAAGGGCACTGCCTCGAAGCAGGACACCATCAGGCCCACCAACTGCATCCCCTGACGGATGGAAGGATGAGGACACGACAGCAGAGCCCGAGCCTGCAGCTGAAGACCCTCCACCTTCTGCTGATGAAAGAACACCTTGACCTGAGAGGTATCCAGAGTCATGCCCAGAAAGGACCTCACCAGACAGAGAAGACTTGGGATAGTTGATCACCCAGCCGAAAGACTCTATAGAGTGGATGTCACCATTTGAGTGTCCCGCTCGGCCTGAGGAAAAGACTCGGCCACAATCAGGATGTCGTCCAGGTAAGGAATGATGCGGATGCCCTAATTCCTTAGCAGAGCCATCTCTCCCGCCAGCACCTTGGTGAACATCCGAGGTGATACCGAAGGGTAGAGCCACAAACTGGTAATGCTGATCCTGCAGCTCGAACCTTAGAAATCTCTGATGACCTGGGAAGATAGGCACATGAAGATAAGCATCCTTGATGTCCACAGTGGTCATGAAGTTGCCCGGGTAAAGGGTACTGACAAATTTGTTGAGGCCCTTCAGATCCAGAATGGGCCTCAGAGAGCCGTCCTTTTTGGGAACCGTGAAAAAATTGGAATAGTACCCCTGACCCCTTTCTTGATGGGGCACCAAACAAATGACTCCGGACTCTAACAGGCAATGAACCGCCAGAAGCAACCCTTGGGCATACAGGGGGTTTAAAGAAATTCGGGAACTGATGAATCTTGGGGGGGGGGCAGGCTGCATACTCTATCTTGTAACCGGAGGACACTACCTCCTGAATCCACCGGTCTGAGACATGAAGCCTCCAGACGTGAGCAAAGAGCCGAAGCCGTCCCCCCACCCGGATGGGTGAGGGCGCCCCTTCATGCCTGGGGGGACTTGGGAGAGGGGTTTGGGCTTATGATTCCAGGAGAGACTGGGACGACCACGGGTTCTGCCATGGCCCCAAGAATCTCTGCGACCACTGGAGAGGAGGGAGCCACGGCCCCCTCTGGGAATGCGGAAGGAAGGGAGGGGGGCAGAGGACTCCCGAAAGGGCCGAGACTGCCTCCTACACTGAGGCAGCCTTCCATCCTTGGCTAGAACATCAAGACGCTCCCCAAATAGCCGCAGCCTCACGAAGGGGAGGCCAGTGAGAGCTTTCTTAGCCGCAGCGTCAGCTGCCCACTGGCGCAACCAGACAGAGCGGCGCATAGCCACCAAGAGCGCAGAGGCCCTACCACACAGCCGCACAGCATCATCCATAGCAGTAAGGATAAAGGCCACAAAATCAGAGCAAAGTAAAAGAGTCCTATATTCCAAGTATGTCACACACCCCGCTTCCAATATTCATGACATGTGGGTTGTTACCTGTAGAGGGCGAACTTCTGCAGAGATGAAAGGAAAAAAAGAGTCCCTCCCGGTCCATAAATACCTGGGATCTCCCACTCATTCCCCAGTATCTTTTCTGCAGGACGGCGAGCAAGTCAGAAGATGGCTGTGTTTCTTCCTTGCAGGTAAGCCGGGCCTACACCCGGCCAATTTGCCCCTATTTCTGCCCGGACCTTATTAAAATTAAGCCCATACTATGCCTCCCAGCCTTGGCTGAAGGTCCGGTGAGGGTAGGCAACACCTTAGAGGTGTACTTAGGGAGCTATGCTCCCCCGTGAGACCCCATATTAAGGGGTAGGCGGTATCCGGGTTGGTGATCCCGGTTTGGGATGCCCCGTCCCTACTTTATCCCTTCCACCTCTGGTGCGGGATTCTCCCCCTTCCGGGTCCCCCGGTTCCCCTCCTGGGGGAGGGGGCTGTCTTCTCATACTTTTTTGTCTTATGTTTGTGTGTGTGTGAGTGTATGTTAGGAGTGTGGACTCTTTACATGCTATTTGAGTTGGCCGCATGCTTGGCCATTGTGGATGGGGGAGCTTCTTCCCCTCAGGACGGCTCGATCAGGGGGCGGGGCCGGGCGCTTGTTTTGGCGCCATTGCGGATCCCAGCCACTGCTGGGAACCGCGTCTTCTCTGTTTGAGGGAAGGGGGCGGGGCCAGGCGCGGCGTGCGATCCGCACTGTCCCTCCTTCTTCTCCCTCTTGCATCTGGATTCCTGTGTTGGCTGCACACCATTTCCTTCTGTAAGTGCCCTGTTGGGCCCCCTTTTCTTGTTTCTGTTGCGCTGCGGGCCCCATTCTGGCGCTGGGGCAGCCCTGCGCTATACCTTTCTCATGTGTATATATATTTATACTATAATTATACTGTGTAGTTTTTTGTGTGTATGAATGTGTGCCTTCTCATGGGTCCCCTCACTTGTGTCTTTCAGGAGGACTCCCTATCGATTATAACAAAAGTGGGTTCTCCCTGTCCTAGGGTCCCTTGGGTTAAATTGGATTCAGTGGCGAAAGGTGGAAAGTTACCTCAGCGTAAGAAGCAGCGTCGCCCCTTTCGGGGGGCAGGCTCCTTCAATCCTTCCTTTCGCGGTGCTAGAGCGGGCAGAGGTTTTGCCTACTCTAATTTCAGAGGTGATTCCTGGAACAGACGCAGAGGACGCGCACGTCCAGGCCCTAACTGGGGTTCCAAGCCCAAGCCCGCTGCCAAGCCAGCTCAGCAATGAGGGGACGCCCTCACCCTTGCGGGTGGGGGACGGCTGCAGCGCTTTTTCCAGGTCTGGGCCCGGGAGGTCACAGACAAATGGATCTTGGAAGTCTCTTCCGGGTACAAACTGGAGTTCGAGTACCGGCCTCCTCCCAGATTCCTAAGGTCTCGGGTGCCCTCGGATCCCCGGGCTGCGCAGGGGCTCCTGTTGGCTGTAAAGAATCTTCTGGACATGGAAGTCATATGCCCGGTGCCTTTCTCAGAGAGAGGCCGGGGCTATTATTCCAACCTCTTCACGGTTCCCAAAAAGGATGGATCCATAAGACCCATTCTGGATTTGAAGCTTCTCAACAGGTTCATCAGAACCAAGAAGTTCCGCATGGGGACTCTGCGCTCAGGCATCTATTCCCTTCGCCAGGGGGATTTCATGACGTCCATAGACATCAAGGATGCTTACCTTCTTGTACCAATCTTCCCAGCACACCAGAGATTTCTCAGGTTTGTGGTGGGAGATCAGCACTTTCACTTTGAGTCCCTCCCTTTCAGTTTGACTTCGGCACCAAGGGTGTTCACCAAGGTGCTGGCGGGCATAATGGCCCTTCTCAGAGCCCAGGGCATTCGCATTGTGCCGTATATGGACGACCTCCTCATTACGGTGGAGCTGGACACCAGGTTGGTGGTGGTGGCAACGCTGGAGAGGTTCGGCTGGGTGATCAACCATCCCAAGTCTTCTCTCTCCCCCTCAAAGGAGATCTCATTTCTGGGCATGAATCTGGAAACCATTCAGACCAGGGTGTTCCTACCTCAGTCCAGGGTGCAGATGGTTCAGGATCTGGTACGTCTTCTCCTGTCCAAACCTCGTCCTTCTATCCGGCTAGGGATGAGACTGGTGGGATTGATGGTGGCTTCCTTCGAGGCGGTTCCATTTGCTCAGTTCCACATGAGGTCGCTCCAGCTCCATCTTTTGTTGGCCTGTGACAGATGTCCACAGTCATTGGATCAGTCATTCCTGATGTCTCCCCGGGTTCGGCAGTCCCTTCAGTGGTGGCTGGAACCAAGCAATCTGATGAGGGGCAGATCCTTTCTGACCCCTTGTTGGGAGACGGTTACCACGGATGCCAGTCTGTCGGGCTGGGGAGGTTTTTGGAAGAAACATCAGTTCAAGGGGCTGTGGGGTCATCAGGAGGCTCACACCCCCATCAATGTCTTGGAGCTGAGAGCTATTCGATTGGTTCTGTCATGCTTGATGCATCACCTACGGGGCTTACCGGTTCAGGTTCGATCAGACACTGCGAACTGCGGTCGCTTACATCAATCACCAAGGAGGGACTCGCAGCAGGAGTGCCCTCAGGGAAGTTTCTCTGATTCTTGCATCGGCGGAGAGCAATGTTCCATGCATCTCAGCAGTGTACATTCCGGGAGTGGAACACACGGAGGCGGACTCCCTGAGCAGGGGATCCTCTCACCGAGGGGAATGGTCTCTCGACCACAAGGTATTCCGATCCCTCTGTCACAAGTGGGGGATTCCGGAGGTGGATCTCTTTGCCTCACGTCACAATCACAAGCTCCCAACGTTTGTGTCTCTGTCTCAGGATCCTCTGGCCCTGGCAGTGGACGCCATGTCTCTTGCCTGGAGGGATCTGGGGTTCCTGTACCTGTTTCCCCCCCTACTCCATGGTAGGCACGGTGGTGCGCAAGCTGGCTCTAGAGGGTGCGCCAGCAATTCTGGTGGCCCCAAGGTGGCCAAGACAGGTTTGGTTTGCAGACGTCGTAAGACTGGTGGTAGATCAGTACAGGCTGCCCCTGTTTCCGGATCTGATCACTCAAGGTCGACTATGTTACCCCAATTTACAAACGCTGGCTTTAACGGCGTGGCTGCTGAAACCTCCATCTTAAGGAAGGAAGGTTTGTCTGAGGCTGTGATTCAGACTCTTGTTAGAGCTAGGAAGAAATCTTCCTCTAACATATACTACAGGACTTGGAGGTCCTATATTGACTGGTGTGAGGCTAGGGCCTTGCCTTGCAGGGTGTTTTCGATTTCTAGGATTTTGGAGTTTCTTCAACATTGTCTGGACCTGGGCTTCTAGCTTAGTACCTTGAAAGGGCAGGTCTCTGCTCTGACTGTCTTCTTTCAAAGGTCATTTGCTTTGCATCCTCTGGTTAAGACTTTTTTCCAGGGGGTCACTCATGTGCGGCCCCCTAGAAAGCCTTTGTTGCCCGTTTGGGATTTGAATTTGGGCCGGTGCAGGATGTTGCACTTTCTATGCTCACTTAAAAAAGTTGCCTTTTTGGGGACTATTACCTCTGTTCGGCGTGTCTCTGAGTTGGCGGCTCTGTCCATTCAGGCCCCTTACTTTGAGAGACACCAGGACAAGGTGCTATTTCGCTTTAAGCCAGATTTCCTTCCTAAGGTGGTTTCTGCCTTCCACCTCAATCAGGATGTAGTTCTCCCTTCCTTGTGTCCTAAGCCTAGCAATGACAAGGAGAGGGTTTTGCACTCTTTGGATGTGGTTCGCTGTGTGAAGTACTATTTGGTGGCTACTTCTCCCTTTCATAAGACGGACTCCTTGTTCGTGGTGCCCTCCGGGCCCAGGTAAGGTTTGGCGCCAGCCAAGTCTACCACTAGTAAATGGATTCGCCAGGCCATTGTTGGGGCCTATACTGCCAAGGGGAAGGCTCCCCCTTTTCAGATCACTGCTCATGCTACTCGTGCTCTTGGGGCTTCTTGGGCCTTTCAGCCCCAGGCTTCCGTTGAACAAGTTTGTAAGGCTGCTACTTGGCCTTCCGTTCATACTTTTTCCAAGTTTTACAAGGTTGACGTGCGGGCCTCAGCGGATGCTGTTTTTGGCCGCAAGGTTCTGCAAGCTGCAGTGGTTTAAAATTTGTGCATTTTTGCCGTATTGGGATCCCCACCCATGATGGACACTGCTATTGGATGTTCCACATGTCATGAATATTGGAAGCAGGGTGTGTGACATGCTTGGAATAATACCATTTTGTGAGTACTCACCTGTAAAATGGGTATTATAAGTATGTCATCCCGCCCTTTTTTTGTATTCTGGATCCTATATATGGTGAGCCTTTTTGTTGTTATGAGTTTTTATTATTGGCTCTTCCTGGTCCCCTTACTGCTTGCATATACTGGGGAATGAGTGGGAGGTCCCAGGTATTTATGGACCGGGAGGGGCTCCTTTTTTCCTTTCATCTCTTCAGAAGTTCGCCCTCTACAGGTAACAACCCACATGTCATGAATATTGGAAGCGGGGTGTGTGACTTATAATACCCATTTTACAGGTGAGTACTCACAAAATGGTATTATGCCTCCCCCACAATACCAGCTATTGCGCCATCAATGAGACCCTTGAGCAGCTTCTTAAGGGCAATAGCAGTAATAGCAGAAGCACATACCGGGCGCAAGCCAGCCCCCACACAGGTAAAAGCATGCCAGGCCAATTGATCCATGCGTCGGTCCTCACCGTCCCTCAGAGTGGTAGTGTCAGGGGAAGGCATGACCTAAGTATTGGACAAGCATAGCACGGGAGCGTCCACTTCAGGGGCAAATGACCACCTCTAAACAAGATCAGCAGGAAAGGGATACCTTTTTCCAAACCCTTGGGCACAGCAGGCATCTTGTTAGGATGTTCCCATTCTTTAAGCACCAAGGTGGTAAAATGTTCCTGCTCAGGGAACTCTAGACGCTGTTTACCAGGGCGAAAAAGCTCCCCCTGCTTTCTTTTAGCTACCTCAGGGGCAGCAATGTGCAAAATTCCAAAAATATGTGACAGCAGATTATCAGTGTCCTCAAGGTACCATGATTCCTCTCCGGACGCAGACCCAGGGTCACTATTGCAACCCTCCTGCTGGTTCCCAGAGGAGTCAGAATCCTGGGAGAGCTCCCCCATCTCAAGGTGGTGACAGCCACCAAGATCATCAATCCCCACATACACCTCAGTAAGGGGAGCGGGCCTGGGATCCAGGTGTCTCTTCTTGCCAGAGGCCTTCCTAGGAACAGTCCTGGCAAGCCGCTTTTCAATGTTAGCCACCCACAGAGCCAAATCAGAATGTGACTCCCTGCCAACATTCCCCTCACTGGGGCCCAATTGCAGGAGCGGGGGAGTAGGTGAAGCCGAGTGAGGCGCAGAGCTGGGAAGCGAAGCAGGCAAACCAGCTTGAAGCGCAAGGACACTTTCAGCGCACAGCACGCACACCGTGACATGGTTACTCACAGGGGATACCCCACACATGGAACACAGCCGGGCTTGCCCCGAAGGGCCCCCAAGCACTCTATCCCCAGAAGGCTCCATATGGTGATTAACACAGGCGCACTAGGCCAGCAGTGGGTACAGGCTTAAGACAGAAGCCACCCGGCATGCCCTCCCACGGGATGCCTCCAGAAGTCAATAAAGGGGGAATGAGGGGGAGGAAGGAGTGGAGCCGGGAGAAACCACAACCCAATGGAATCCCGCCTGAAAGACATAAGTAAAAACACACATGAGCATCCCGCAGCAAATACACCCCAATTCAATAAAAAAAAACCCAAGGGAGACTCACGGACCAAACATACCGCGGGGTCACACAGGCACAGACTGCTGGATAAGGCGACCCACCGGAGGAAGCAGCACTGCAGCCAGGAAGGGAAAAATCCAGATGCGCAGTTTGTCCAAAATGGCGCCGGCAGAGGTACCTCGAGGGGCGGGCCGCGGGGGGAACGACGCGATACGCGTCATCACCCAGCCTCACCCCCCCCGAAGAGCGCGAAAAACGGCGCTCACGTGACCCGGCCGGCGCCATGACAAAGCAAAATCACCTCAGGTTATAGCGCCCACAGCCACGGAACGCAGTACAAAGCGGCGCGGCAGCTAAAAACACCACAAAATACACAAAAAACTTCAAAACACCACAGATATCACCACTCGCCGCTATCACCTACCCACCCCCCCAACGAAGTCAGAGGGGGGGGGGAGAGACGAGAAGGCAGCGGCGAGCAGCCATGGCCAGGGAGGGGGGGCCCGGGGGGGACCCAAAGAAGCCAGGACAGAAACTCCTAGTGCTCTTCTACCTTCACCCTATCTTTCAGCCGAGGCTGGGAGGCAGTGAGGGTCCAGAAACGGATGGAAATAGACATGCAGTGCTGCAAGCTTGGTTGCCCCGCTCACCTGCGCAAGAGAGAGAGACATCTTCTAACTTCGCAGTATCACTGCAGAGGAAACACTGGGAACTCTATGGTTGATCCCGTTTTTATAGGAAGCCGGGAGATGCCACAGCTTTCTGCAGTACCACTGCGCCACCTTGTGGCGGAATAACCCAACTGTTATGAATACCGAAGAGGGCCGTGCCATGCAATAAAGAAAACCTGACCAATTCCACAAAGTTTGTCATGACCTATCTAATACCTTAACCACTGAAAACTGTTATTGTCCCTGACTTAAAAAGCATTGCATGTGATCCATGAGCAATGGTTTCTGTCCCTGCCTCATTATTTAATCCATTCCAGAGTTTCCCAACCAGTGGTAGTAGTATCACTAGTAGTAAACTACCAGATGGTCCAAAGCAAGGCTGGAGAATGTTTTGTACTCATTTTAATCTTGTTGAATACAAAACTGCTCTAAAAGGTTATGAAAACTATGTGTATTTTATGCCCATTATATGGATGTTTTGTGTATTTTAGTTTTAGGTGACTGAAAACCCACACATGCCACCAATTAGAAAATGGGAAGTGTTACCTGGTCAGTATGTTTGGTGACCCATAATTTATTCTCTGGTGTTCCACACTAAATTTTTAATAAGACGGTGGGCCTCTATCTTGACTTTTGGTTTGGCTAAATCTACCAAATGGCCTGGACTGCAACTGTTTAGGTTTTCCCATACATTCTGGAACTTTCAGGGTAAAAAAAATCAGGATTCTGCCTCTGGTAAACTGTTTCTTCATTAGTAACATACAGATACACTGCCTCAGCACATTGGGGAGATGACTAACCCATCACAGTCAACTGTGTGTAAGTAAGTTACATAGTAATAACATACATGTGGTTGCTATACAGTGTTTCAGAGCAGGCTGCAAAGCAGAAAAAGACTAGCAGTCCAATAGATCTTGAAGATTAAAAGAATAGTATATTCATTCCAGTAGTCAACATTTCTGGGGTACAGCAAAGCCCCCCCCCCCCCCCCCTTCCTCATTGGCGCTTTGCTGTACCTCCGAAACGTCGACTACTGGAAAGAATATACTATTCTTTTGATCTTCAAGATATTGGAGTGCTGGTCTTTTTCTGCTTTGGATCTGCGGCGTCTCCACTGACTGCACACCCACACGATGACTATTGGATTTATGGTAGGAGTGCGGCGGCCACCTACAGCTATATGGCAGCTAAAATCTATAATAATCTCTGCCATGATACAAAGGAAAAAGATGCTTCTGAGAGCAAGATACTACTGGAATCCATATAGACACAGCAGATTTACCTATTCCCTGCAATACACACACATCATAAGACTCCACACTTTAGTGCTTTTTGGAAGTACATTTTCTTATGGTGCTCTGTGTAATGTAGACTAATACAAATATTTCTATACATGGTTTGCTTAACTGGTTTTAATGTAAAATCACATAGTTAAGTTGAAAAAGCATTGTCCCATTTGAAAAAAGCATACCTGTGTAATATAAATCATTTTGTGCAACTGGATTAAAATTTGGTGAATAGGGTCACTAATCTGTCGTACTTTCCTCTGTGATACTGCAATCCCAGCAGATGCTGCAGCACAGAAAACAAATTATCAGATGACACTGTACAACATTTAAGCAGGAAAACAGAAATAAATGTGGAAACAACGAACAACTAAAAATGATGTATAATCAGTGGTAATCAGTGGTTAAGCACCTGTTATAATTTATTAGCAACCAGCTACCTGGAGGTAAAAGCCAGTTCCTGTATAGTGATTCCTACAGCATGCAAGGCATGGTGAATACTACATAACACTAACGACATCAATGGTTATTACGCTACAGGTGAAGCATCTAATAGATTAACAAGCAGAGGCTCTTCATGCCTTAAAACCTATCCTTGCTAGGCTCTAGAATACTATGCATTTTATGGATACTCCATTAATAGCTTTTCTTTACAAAAGAAAGATAACAATCTCCACCTTCATCTTCATTGTGCATTGAGTTAATTTAAGTGAAATTTAGTGCACAGATGAGTTTTAGAGGCACTTCTAAAGTGAGCTTAGCCTCAGCAACTCTTTTGGATTACCCCCAATGCCCAGTAAATAAAAATACAGCCTGTGTAGCTTAGAGCTATTTTAGCAAACCTCTCATTCTAAGCATACAGCACGTCCTGCTCCATCTATAATAATAACACATGGGTAATACTCCGCCAGAGGGTGCTGTTCACTGCAGACATGCAAAAACAGGCTCCTCCCGGCCCTTCATATACCCAGGGACCTCCAACAAATCCCCAGATTTCTCTGCAGTGCTGAACTGCGAAGACATGAAGTATCACGCTCTCGCAGGCGAGCGGGGCTTTACAGCCCGTGGCCCTGTGGGACTATTTCCACCCGTCCTCTTTATGAAGAATATGCCTCCCAGCCTGGGCTGCGTTGGTCGGGTGAAGGTAGGCAGCACCTTGTGTGCTTAACGGAGCCATGCTCCACTGCAATCCCCCCACCATAGGGTAGGCGGTTAGGCTGATGGTGAGCCTCTAGTGGATGCCCCTCCCGCATTGTTGCCCAAGCCCCTTACAGAGTTAATCCCTGGACGCAGGTCCGCTTCTCCCTCACTTCCTCCTTCCTCCCGTAGCTCGGGGGAAACGAAAGGGGGGGGGGTATGTGTGGCAGTCCTAGTGTAATGTAACACGTTTAAGGCCTTTTGATCTTTCATTGTACTTGGGTGTCAGTGTCGCGCTCCTTGCTCCACATAAGTTTATGGTTGCCTGTTTGTCCTTCATTACATGAGTGCACTGCCCAGTCGGCAGCATCATTGTCTAGCGTTACAGCAACTTTATGTATGGGCGTACTACCCACTACTGCTTTTTCACTTTTCGTTGGTTAGAGCTTCGCGCTCTTTGGGGGAGGCGGGGACTCGGCATGACGAGTCCCGCGTCACAGCCAGATCAGGCCCGCCCCTCGAGGTTCGCTTGCCGCTATTTTGACGGTCTTCGCGCGTGCACGTGGTTGCGATCCGCCTCCTCCCTTGGTCATGTAAGTGCCCTCTGGGGCGGATTTTGTTCTTATGATTCTTTTATTCGAGCTGCGCATGGCACTGACCCCCCCCTCTTATCCCATTATGTCTTTCAGACGCCAGGATTTCGGTGGCTTCTCCCGGCCTGACATATATTATAGCGGGTCCACATAACAAATTCTCCCACTTCCCTAGCGGGTCTTGGGGCATCCAGGGTTGCCTATTGCGTAAATCCCTGCGGGCATACTGCTCAGATAATCACCATATGGAGGCATCTCAGAATTATGTACCCGGGGTCCCTCGGGGACATGACCGGCTGTGTACTGTGTGTGGTCAGCCCCATGCTGATGCTGAGAGAGCATGGGTCTGCGGACCGTGTGCTGAACAGGCACTGACCCTGCAATCAGGTTTGCCAGTGGCTGCACCTCCCTTCAATACACCTGTCTCGCCGGACCTAAATCTCTCTCCTGATGAGTCTCACTCGAGCGGGGATGACCAGCAAGTCGTGCCGCGCAGGCTGCCTACGCCTGAGCAGGTGCTGTCTAGTTTAGCGGAGCGTATGGGCCCTGGAGAGCAGCGGTCCCTGACGCCTCCTGGCTCTCCGGTTCCTAACGAAATTGATGAATCTGCTGCTATGCAGGACCTGGATCCTTCTGATGAAGGTGAGCTAATCTCCGATTCGGGCTCCTCGGATGGGATGCCCTGGAGTCGTGATGATTCTGGCCCTGGTTCTTGGGGCCTGTGTGACACTGATGAACTACTTATAAAGATCTTTGAGGTTTTGTCAATCTCTCCTCCCAGAGAAGCTCCCAAGCCTAAGAGGGAGAGTTTCCACACAGCGACACCGCGCTTGGAATTTCTGGAACAGGAGAATTTCCAGGCTCTTATATCCAAAGAATGGGATTCACCTTGTAAACTTACAGGGGTTCCAGGGGTCTGGGATTGGAAGTACCCTTTTCCCCCTGATGTGGTTAACTTTTGGTCAGCACCTCCCGTGGTGGATGCACCAATTATAGGGGTTACTAACCCCCCCTTCATGACTGCCCCTCATTATCGTACCCTTCGGGATGCTGAGGACCGGCGCATTGATAGACTGGCTTCCCACGCCTTTTCGTGTGCAGGGACGGCTCTGCGCCGGTCTGTGCCGCGGCCATCACTGCGGTGGCCGCCAGGACCCTCATTAGAAAACTACTTGATCACCGACCTGAGGACCTCCCCTGAGAGGTATTTAATGCGCTCTCAGACTGTGATGTGTTTGTAACGTTTATCCAGCGCTGGATGACACCATTAAGATGTGTGCTAGAACCTCTGCCCTTGTGGTAGCTATCCGCCGCCTGGTCTGGCTGCGAAAGTGGGGTGCTGATGATGATACGAAAAAGGCTCTTACTGGCCTTCCTTTCAGAGGACGGCGTCTATTTGGGGCCCGTCTGGACCTTTTTGGAAAAAAGGGTAAGGCACTCCTACGCAGAAGGCCGTCTCGGCCTCCTCGGGGCAGGGACACCCCTCCCCCTCCCTACGTTAGTGTCAAACACGAACCTGAGGTGTGCTTCGGAGTGGATTTCCACCACGGGGTGGGCAGGCAACGCCCTGGGCCCTCTGGCAGGACTAAGTTCAAATCTGCCAAGACTTCCCAAGCATGAAGGGACGCCCTCGCTACAGCAGCTGACTCCTATCTAGTAATGTATCTTCTCCTTCTGGTGGTTCCAGGAGGTAGTTCCCCTGGACACAGGATAGCATTTGCTGGGCGGCCCCCCTCAGTGGTTGTCAGGGTGCTTCTAGCCCCTGTTTTCCCCTCAGGAATTGGTGCAGGCCGTACTAGGCCTACAGAGTTTGGGCTTACTTACAGGTTGCCCTTAACAGAATGGGGCTATGGCCTCTATATTAACCTTCCTACTTCCCTCAACAGTATGAGGCAGTCTGGGCCATGCTGGCCTATGGTAGGCCTGGCAATTCTACTCTCACAGGTAGTCCCTATATGACATCTCTGTCTTGGGACACAGGCGCCCTGTGCAAGGGGGGCTTCCGGCCTCCTGTGGAGTTCTAGATCTTCTTAGTTCCCGTTGTGTCTGCTGGACACCAAGACCGTTACTAGGCGGTGTTGCAGGACCAACCCTGCGGATTGAGGCATTGTTTGTGGCCTCTCTTTCGCTCCCAGGCTACTCGCCATGGCGCGAATGGGGATGACGTCTCGGACATGCCTGGGAGGGCGTCCGCATTAGGATCTACCGGGTCGTCTTTCCTTACTCCCCAATCTCTACGTCAGGCTGAGTGGATTGGTCGGCCGGCGGTGTCCCCTGGGAGTTACTGGATGGGTGCTCAGTCACCTCAATCCCTCATGGTCCCTTATCTGCTATCTCCATTCCTTGGATTCGGTTCAGGCTTGAGCCTTCTTCCTTGGCAACAAGTGGACTCCTGGTTACGGGGGCTCTGTCCCCCTTTGCTGACATCTTACTTTCACCAGGCAGGATTGCAGCTGGCGGGCCCGTTGGTGGCGTATCAGATGATGTCCCTTATATACCGAGCCCTTGGGCTCTTCGGCACAGTAGGTTATTGATCCTACATGGGGTTCCAGCACCCCTGGGGCTTGGTCTGTGCTCATTCCCCCTTGGTAAGGTGGTTCCTCTTGAGCTGATCATATTCAAGGGCCCTGTCAGGGGGCATCCCCTTCTTTGCTTGCATCTTCCTGTGAATGGTCACCTTGGGTACCAAGTCTCGCAGGTTGGCGGGGGGGGGGGGGGGGGGAATTTCTTCCAAAACCCCCCGTGGTTCCTAGGTAGGGTCCCCTAGAGGGTCCATCTTACCTACTGGTTTGTTGAAATGGTGAGCCTTCCTTTGACTCTATACGGCTGGACTTCTCCTCTTTTAGGACCTGTCTATTTGGGGACTCTTGGCCTGTTGGAAGACAATGGCCTGTTTTATTATTGGTCTGGAGCTTGAAGCAGGATGATCCCTCTGGAGGGTTCCTGATCCTGATTTGGGTGGGGGTCTACGCCCCCTGCTTCTCAGCGGTATTCGCTCCAATGGATGCCTTTCAGTGGCAGGTTATGCTATCCTGGTGTCGCTCTGAGAGCCAACTAGGGTGGCTCAGTTGGGTCTCGCTTATACCACAGGGGCTCCGCCCTTGTTTTTACTGTCCCAGAATATTCTGACTCTGGTCATGGGGGCTTAGTAAAATTATGCATAGACTTTCTATTTTATATGCCTTCTCTTCGTTCATCCTACTATGGGGGGTTCTGCGCACGGTTGTGCTGATAAAGAGACCCGTGAGATTGATGGCCCCTGGATGGCCTAGAGAACTGTGGTTCGCAGATGCTTCTGCTGAGGTCTGCTGACCTGTACGCTCTCTCAGGAGTGCGGTTCTGCCCTTGTCAGGCCCCTTCTTTTGTCATCCCAATATACAGACTCTAGTCTGGGGCTTGACAGCTGATTCATTCACCCCTTGGAGACGGGCTTATCTTCTGGGTGACTTGGTATATGGGGGGCTAGGAGCAAGCTTCCTTGGCTTCCTCTTCCTCCGTCTATTGTGGTTTATGGTATACCCATATTGATTGGCATGAGTCTTGGTCTCTTCCCTGTTGGACGTTCTCGGTTCCCAGGGTTCTAGAGTCATTACAGCATAGGTTGGGGTTGGCTCCCCATCTAGGTACTCTGAAGGTTCAGGTTCTGTCCTGGCTGTCTTCCTGTAGGAGTCTGGTTCTGTCTTCCTTGTGAGGAGTTCTCTTGGGGATTGCTAAGGTGCGTCTCCCAAGTAGTTCTATGGTCCCTGTTGGGATCAATTTTCATTCTGTTTGCCCTGCGGATTGTTCCCTTGGGACTTATTCTGGATGCTGTCTGAGCTGTTTTGTAGTCCAAGTCGCCTTTCCGGGGGCTCTTGCTTCAGTCAGACGTGTGCCTGAGAAGGTGGATCTGATTACTTAGCATTCGCTCGTTATATATATATATATAGTCTGCCTATGGGCCTTATTCTTAATAATGCTGAAGTAAGGGGTCTACATTCCCTCAAAAGGTGTTGAAATTTTCCTGGTTTTTTTCTTGTCCCTTAGGGGGACTGATGCCCTTTGGGGTCTGCGGGTGCCTCCTCATGTATGCGCCTGATCTCGTTTGCTTCCAGGACAATGCGCCCTTTGGACTGATCTTACTTGGATGGTTGCCTTCCTGGTCCTGAGTAAAGGTTTTGGCTTCTTGCTGATCCTTGTTAATGAAGGGGTCAGTATTCCCGCCTGTCTGACGGGAGACCAGTTTTCATTTCCCTGTTGGGGAAAGTTCTAAGTTTTACCAAGGCTTCTGTTGCCTGTGGGCTGGTTGGGCCGTTACACTGGCCTATTCCTTTTAGGGGGAAGATTCTCCCTCTCTCGTTTATTCCGTTATATTGGTGTTTGGGTACCTTTGGCCCTTCAGCACCAGGTTTTCTGTTGAATAAGTTGCTAGACCGCTGCTTGTCTCTGTTCATACCTTTTCAAAGGTTTTGTTATGGGATTGACGTTAGAGCCTTTGCTTGTGTCGTACTTGGTAGCAAAGTTTTGCAGGTGACAGCGCCTTTACTGCTGTGCCTTTTTTTTGGGGATACCACCCTACTTTATGGACACTGCTATTGGATGTCCCGTGTGTAATTATTATAGATGGAGCAGGACATGCTATATGCTTAGAATAATACAATTCTGTGAAATACTCACCTGTAGAATTGGTATTATACGCATACAGCACGTCCTGCTCCACCCCACCCTGGTTTTACATTTTTCTGGATCCCCTGTATGGTGATTGTTATCATTACTATTGTTACCAGTTGGTGGTTGGTTTCTCCCGGCTTCTTTTCTCACTGCTTTTCAATACTGGGGATTTGAAGGAGGTCCCTGGGTATATGAAGGGCCGGGAGGAGCCTGTTTTTGCATGTCTGCAGTGAACAGCGCCCTCTGGCGGAGTATTACCCATGTGTAATTATTATAGATGGAGCAGGACGTGCTGTATGCGTATAATACCAATTCTACAGGTGAGTATTTCACAGAATTGTATTTTTTATTTTTAGGACAGCACCGCATTAGTAAATTCTGCAATTTTGAAAAAGACACTGTTCATTTGTTTCAGGAGGTATTTAATACATTCCATCATAGGTCACCACTTCATTATACCATAAAATTTTTTATTCCAAAATAAAATGGTTTTCAGCTACAATTTAATTGTTGCTGTAGATCGTACCTCCAGCTGGGTTTTATCTATTGTTTATCAGCGAGTTAATTTATAGTAGGGATGCACAACCCATGCCTGAGGGGCGCATGCAGCCCACATTTCCCTTAGTTGTGGTCCCCAGCACCCCTAGTTCTAAATGCTAGAAATTGGAAAGCTGAGCCTGCCTTCCCTGCAGTCCACAGCACTTGCCACTAGAAGCGATGCAGTGCTAATTCCTTATTCAGGAAGTGAGGCTCAGATAAACTTCCTTGTAGAGGTGGATAACATACATGTTACTATTAGGTTTCAGGGGACATTGTATTTCAAGTGTTTGCTGCAGAGCAAACATGACATCTAAACAATTAGTAGAGTGTAGGAAAGGTTGCCAGCATTGTGCCAACAAGTCATTGCACAAAACAAGTTATAGCTCAAATCCCTGGGGAAAATGGTTTGTGTGGGAAAGAGCTAGAAACCAATAGTATGGTCTGTGATCTATAATATCTACCCTTTAGTTTTGGGCACTTTAAGGTCTGTATTCTATTGCTAACTGTCCCACCTCACCTATCCCCACCTATGCTCACTTCACCACTACCCCCCTCTTACCACCTTACCCCTGCCCACCTCTTCCCATCCTACCTCTTCCCACTTCTTCTCACTTCACCTGTTGCTCATCTCACCTCTTGATCTCACATCTGCCTTAATCTAACCATCTCTGCTCACATCTTCCCACCTCTGCCCACATCTGCTCACCTCTGTGGATCATAAAAGCAAATACAATGCTTTAAAGTTACAGCTTTTCTGCAGTAAACTGTTTGCGTTTTCGCTGCTTGAAGGGAAATAATATGACAATGCGGCCCCTAAAACTAAACAGGCTGTGCAACTCTGATTTATCACCTTGAAGAGCGGTACAGCTTATTAGATTGATTTACCCTTTGTGATTGTTATTTCTGTGTTTTATGCATTTTTATCCTGCCCCAGATTTTCCTCCCACTTAGACCAACAGACAGGGTTCATTCATTTCAACATGATAGAAGCAGCACCTCTCTCTAATTAGCTAAGCAGCTTATTACCTTGTAACAGGGGAAAGGAATGCATGTTGGCGCTGGCAGAGGAGAATGCAAGAACCCTGCCTAAAACAGATAGTAAAACCAAACAGTACTGTATTATCCTTCCTAGGTAAGGTGAGGAAATGTTGGTGTTGCAAGCATAACTGCCCTTTAAAGCCAGAAAGTATATGTTATCACCTTCTATCCCCAACACATCGTCCCCAAAACAGCCTATGTTTCTTTTATTACTAAAGCCTTTGCCCCATATTCATTTATACAAGACACTAACAGGAAGCAGCATGATGTCAAATGGGATGCCATATGCTGATTCATTCAGTTCCAAGGTCACATAATGGCAGGTAAGCTTGCAGTGCTTTCGGATTTATTGCAGTTATTATAACTGATAAGGCTGACCCCAGATTTTCCTCCCACTTAGACCAACAGACAGGGTTCATTCATTTCAACATGATAGAAGCAGCACCTCTCTCTAATTAGCTAACCAGCTTATTACCTTGTAACAGGGGAAAGGAATGCATGTTGGCGCTGGCAGAGGAGAAGGCAAGAACCCTGCCTAAAACAGATAGTAAAACCAAACAGTACTGTATTATCCTTCCTAGGTAAGGTGAGGAAATGTTGGTGTTGCAAGCATAACTGCCCTTTAAAGCCAGAAAGTATATGTTATCACCTTCTATCCCCAACACATCGTCCCCAAAACAGCCTATGTTTCTTTTATTACTAAAGCCTTTGCCCCATATTCATTCATACAAGACACTAACAGGAAGCAGCATGATGTCAAATGGGATGCCATAAGCTGATTCATTCAGTTCCAAGGTCACATAATGGCAGGTAAGCTTGCAGTGCTTTCGGATTTATTGCAGTTATTATAACTGATAAGGCTGACCCCAGTGTGTTTAACTGAATGTATCATTGCTGGAAAGCACCAGGGAGCAATATGACCAACCAATCGAACAGTTGACTGCATTCGGTTCACATTTCTATGAATGCTGGACGAAGGTGGCGACATAAACTTCCTTTCTGGGTATAGTATCACTTTAAGGATAAATGTTTTGTCTGCATGAACACTAAAAACTAAAACACTAGATAAATATACCAGGATGTTTCACACTGTGAAGAAGCATAGCAGAGAAGTTGTGAGAAGGCCATCCTGTGTCTAATGAAGTTGCAGGATTTCTAGTTTGAGACCTGAATACCAGTGAAGGAACATTCAGAAGAAGATCAAGAGGCAGCAAAGCTACAGGAAAGAAAGGAAGATAGCATCTTTTATGTTATCTCATTTGAAAGAGAAACTCTTGCGTTCAGCAGAACAAATACCTGGCCTTGGCCTCGAGCCCACACTTGCTGCATGTTCTCTATATAAAAAAAAGGAAAAAACACTTTAAACAGGATTTTGTTAGAAAGCAGAAATAAAAAGCAATTAAATTGAGCATGGTACAGAGAGTGGCAGCTATTCCAGATAACATCCAAAAGCCTTACATTTTAACTCTCAAAGTACTTTTCTTATAAAATAAAATACACAGGCCATTCCTGAGAGATGCTGTATTTCAAAGGAAAGTCCACTTCTGATGGCATTTTTGAAAGTGGATACTTTTTGTGCGAAAGGGATGCCCTCAAGGTGGTGAGCTGATCTATTATGTTATTCCTTATGTTAACACATTTTTTGGGGCATGCCTCACACTGCCTGTTATTGGGATGCTGCACACTGCCTGTAAATGTGATGCCACACACTGCCTGTAATTGGAATGCCCCACACTGCCTGTAATTGGGATGCCACACACTGCCTCTATGTGAGATGCCTCACAGCTAAATACTGCTTGTAATGTGGGATGTCCCTGACTGCCTGTAATGTTGGGTCTGTTATGGGGTGATGGGGGGTTTCTGCACACTGTCTGTAATGGGGTAAATGGGAAGGGGGATTTAGCACGCCATTTGGTTCAGCATTTTTTTAATTCTCCTCCTCCAAATCCTGGGTTTGTCTTATGGACAGGTGCGTCTTCTGAGACCCAAAAATATGGTATATATGTTCAGCACCTTGGGGGCATAATTTGGTACTCAATAATATTGACTTTCAAAAATGGCATTACATGGGGACTTCCCCATCTAACTGTCCAGATCCACAGTATCCTTCAATAAGAAGCTGGCTCCACTCCCTCTGCTTCCCTATTATGTTATGGGAGATGTTATGTCTCCATACCCAATTTGCCCATTGCTTATACTACACTACCATCAGACTTGTGGGTCAGTTGTATATGTATTTGTCTGAATGTTTAAAATATTACACACCATTTACATTCCACACTGTAGTTCAGTTAAGTGAAAGTGCACCCCTATATCCATTACTACCTAAAATTATAATCAGGAATATCAGGTGCAACTGATTACAGCATTTTTTAGGTCAAAGTGTGCAAGTCTACTACTAAAACTAATCTTTATATGTAGAATTCACAAAAGAGGATATGTCAAGAGGAAGGCATTGATGTCCAGAAAGAACATCAGGGTGGAAATGCCTAACCAAAGGTTGCACAAGAGCCCCCAATGGCCCATTTCCACAAATGGACTTGCGAATCAATAATCACTAAATCAACCACAATTAGATTATAATGGATCAGTGGAAATGACCGCTGCAATCAAGCAATGAACAAAAATTAGTTAGTTGGTCGAAAGTCATATTGTTTGGGCTGACAAAAAAAGGTCTTGCTTGTCTCATAAACATAGACATGTGGAAAACGACCATAAACAGGACAAGGAGTTTACAGCACAAGTAATCTCATAAAGGGTCACACTAATAAACAATTGGCAGAACTTGACCGAACACAAATCATCTGCTCACATACATTTGTTCACTCATTCAACAAACTGTCAATGTATCTATTCATGGAAATGGACCAAATCATGGAGGTGAAAGGATGGATTGTAGATACTTTGCTTTATCAAAGGATAGGAATTTCAGAAAATAAAAACTCAACCATGCATCATGACAGTAACTCGTTAAATCCACCAATTCATGCACATGGCTGAAAACACTGGGCTCTGGATTAGAAATAAATCTTATTAAAATGCTGTATAGGGACCGGAATTGAAATGCAATAAACTTCTCAACTTCTTCAGCTAAAACATTATAAAAAGAGAGGAATAGTGGAAAAATGCCCTACATAGAGTTGTTTAGGGGGGGGCAATAAATATATTTTAGACCACAATTTTTTAACCACAATTGTTAACAATAAGCTCAAGATTTCCGGTTCCCACAGTGAAGAACTCATATCTGTCATAAAGACTCTTGCTACTGCAGTTATACCCGACTCAAGCAGTCTCCAATGTTGAGAGAACTGGAAAGAAGCCACATGCACAAACACCCTCTGTGACAGCCACCAAAACTGGTGGACCAGAGGTAGTGCAGATTATGACTCTGATATGAATACTTTATCACAATTCAGGCTTCCAATCCACTACATAAAGTTAGCATTGAAAGTATTTCTCACTCAAAAGAAGTTTCCAAGACTTTTATCAGAAGCATAGGACATCAAGAGGTTGCAACACAAAACAGAGTGTTGTGGACCCCAATAAACGGTCAACATTCAATAACCTCTTCATCACTGACCTCCTAGTAAACCTACAGTATAAACGTGAGCTAGTCAGTCTAGTATTTGCTCCATGAATATGCCAACACAGTTAATAAAAATTGCAGGCTTTGGTCCCTTAAGTCTGAACAAACATCAAAGCTTAGTCATAACTCGATACCTACATTGTATTTGATTAAAGGTTTTTGTTCTAAGAGTCTTTTTATTCCAACACTTAAGGGCATACATAACTAATATTCTTGCACTGCACAGTAAAAGTACAGAAACATGGCCAGTCTTTCTATCCTCTATCCTCAACCAGGAAAATGATCATCTATCCACACAGAAAATAAATGTTCTATAGGTCAAGCTTAACCCTTTAAGTGCCATCCTGCCTAGAGATTTTTGTTGCAAGGCCATTTTTCACTATTTTGTGCTATACATGTTCAACTGTGAATTTTTAAGGGATTTCCTAGGGAAATGAAATAGTGTTTTTTTTCAGCAGAGTTTGGGCACTAACATGAAATGTCTTGTTTGTCATTTTTTAGTGTATTCTTAATGTTTTTGGGTGAAATATGTGCAAAATATAACACACATTACAATGTATAATTTTTTTGTAAAAAAAAGTTTCTTCAAAAAAATCATATTGCATGTAAAAGTCCAATTTCTTCTGGGTTACCAAAAGCATTGGTAGACACCCTTTCCTACAGGCTACAAGCCTGCACAGCATTCACGGCCCCTGGGCTCTTCTGCCCCCACTGGGCTTTGAAAAGGCAGATAATGAGGGCAAGTAATGGGGGCCGGGAGTTAATCGCAAGTCACCTGCTAGCAGGGTGAGGACGCCTGTTTTGAGACCTCTCTTCATGGCAGAAGAGCCCAAACCAGAAGGAGGGATTGCGGCCGCAGGTGAGTAAATGTCTCTTTTTTTTTTACAGCGATTTCAGCACCGGTGAAAGCGGGGGACTGTTTTGGGCCTTTTTATAAAGCCTGAAGTGCCTGGGAGGCGGAATCGAAGGCTCCCCGGGTGAAGAGAAGACTTGGACGGATCGATCTAGGGTTCAGGTGAGTTTTTAACTTTTGTTATTTTTTTATGGCTGGGGAACATTAGCTACGTGAACCTCACATAGCTGGCACTACAAGAGGATTAACCTGGGAAAGACAATGGACTCCTGAGAAGCTCAGACAATGTGTTTGACCCACCAAAATACAATGGAAGCTGCAATTTTCAGCAGCAGTCAGAGAAGCCAAGGTAGTCTAAAACATTTGCTCACAGTTTCTATTAAGAAAACTCTACAAAAAATACCATTTTGTGAAATACTCACCTGTAAAATGGGTATTATAAGTATGTCACACACCCCGCTTCAAGATATCCATAACATGTGGGTAGTACCGACCTGAAGAGGGAGTTCAGCAGACATGATAGTAAAAAAGAAAGCCCCTCCCTGATCCATAAATACCTGGGACCTCCCACTCACTACCCAGTATACAGAAGCAGTAAGGTAAGGGACCAGGAAGAGGCAAATATAAACCAAAGCAACGCAAAGTTCACAATATAAAGGATCCAGAATACAAGAAGGGCGGGTGAAGCGGGGTGTGTGACATACTTATAATACCCATTTTACAGGTGAGTATTTCACAAAATGGTATTATTCTAAGTATGTCACACACCCCGCTTCAAGATATCCATAACATGTGGGACATCCAATAGCAGTGTCCATAAAAGGGCGGGGATCCAAAATAAGGCAACAAGGTACAACTTAAACCACAACAGCTTGCAGAACTTTGCGGCCAAAAACAGCATCCGCTGAGGCCCGAACATCAACCTTGTAAAACTTGGAAAAAGTGTGAACAGAGGACCAAGTAGCAGCCTTACAAACTTGCTCAACAGAGGCCTGGTGCTGAAAAGCCCAGGACGCCCCAACCGCACGAGTAGAATGAGCAGTGACACGAAAAGGGGAACTCCTCCCCTTAGCAGAATAGGCCCCAATGATGGCCTGACGAATCCATTTACTAATGGAAGATTTGGCAGGAGCCAAACCTTTCCTAGGCCCAAAGGGCACCACAAAAAAGGCATCAATCTTACGAAAGGAAGACGTAACCACCAGATAATATTTCACAACACGAACTACATCCAAGGAATGCAGCGCCCTTTCCTTGTCGTTGCTGGGATTAGTACATAGAGAAGGCAGAACAATGTCCTGATTCAGATGAAAGGCAGAGACCACCTTAGGAAGAAAATCCGGCTTGAAACGAAAGACCACCTTGTCCCGATGCCTTTCGAAGTACGGAGCTTTAATGGACAAAGCTGCCAACTCAGAAACACGCCTAACCGAAGTGATAGCCACCAAAAAGGCCACCTTTTGAGTAAGTGAAGACAAAGCAACCTCATTCAAGGGCTCAAACGAAGGACCCTGAAGAGCAGAAAGAACCAGGTTCAAATCCCAAACTGGAACAAAGGGCTTCCTAGGAGGCCGTACATGCGTAACTCCTAGGAAAAAGGTCTTGACTAAGGGATGAAGTGCAAAGGACCCTTGGAAGAACACCGCCAGGGCAGAAACCTGCCCCTTCAAGGAACTAAGTTGAAGCCCCAGATCCAGACCATGTTGAAGAAACTCCAGGCTTCTGGAAATGGAGAACTCCCGACAAGAGAAAGACCTACCTTCACACCAGTCAATATAGGACGCCAGGTCCTATAGTAAATAGTAGAGGAAGAACGCTTCCTGGCGCTAATAAGAGTCTGAATCACCGCGTCAGAAAAACCTTCCTCCTTCAAGATGGCGGTTTCAGCAGCCACGCCGTCAAAGCCAGCAATGGTAAATTGGGATAGCGTAGCCGACCCTGGGTGAGCAGGTCCGGCAGTAGAGGCAGAACGAACTGATCCTCTGCCAGCCTTACCAGGTCTGCGAACCAAACCTGCCTTGGCCACCTTGGTGCCACCAGAATCGCCGACGCGCCCTCCATGGCCAGCTTGCGCACCACTCTGGCTACCATTGGAAACGGAGGGAACAGGTAAAGAAACCCCAGATCCCTCCAGTTCAGGGACATGGCATCCACCGCCAGAGCCAGTGGATCCTGCGAGAGAGATACAAATACCGGAAGCTTGTGATTGTGACGAGAGGCAAACAGGTCCACCGCCGGGAACCCCCACCTGAGGCAAATCGAGCGAAACGCCTGAGGACTGAGAGACCACTCCCCCTGACGAGAGGAGGCCCTGCTCAGAGAGTCCTCCTCCGTGTTCTCCACTCCCGGAATGTAGACCGCTGAGATACACGGGACGTGGCTCTCCGCCCAGTCCAGAATCAAAGATACTTCCCTGAGGGCACTCCTGCTGCGAGTCCCTCCCTGGTGATTGATGTAAGCAACCGCCGTCCGGTTGTCCAACCGGACCTGAACTGGCAGGCCCTGCAACTGATGAGTCAAGCGAAACAGAACCAACCTGATGGCTCTCAACTCCAGAACATTGATGGGCTCGTGAGCCTCCTGCGGGCCCCACAGACCCTGAAACCGGAGGTCCTTCCAAACACCCCCCTCAACCTGACAGACTGGCATCCGTGGTGACCGTTTCCCCAACACGGTGCCAGAAAAGATCTGCCCTTCAACAGATTGACAGACCCCAGCCACCATTGCAGGGATCGACGAACTCGGGGAGTCATCAGGAAGGACTGATCCAACGATAGTGGAGACTTGTCCCAAACCTTCAACAGATGAAGCTGAAGCGTCCTTGTATGAAACTGCGCAAAGGGAACTGCCTCGAATGAGGCCACCATTAACCCCACCAGCCTCATCCCTAGCCGGATGGCCGGACGAGGGGCCGACAAGAGAAGCCGAACTAACTCCTGAATCAAAAGAATCTTGGCCTGGGGCAGAAACACCCTGGCCTGCGAAGTGTCCAGAGACATTCCCAGAAGGTCACTACTCTGGACGGAGAAAGAGAAGACTTGGGGTGGTTGATCACCCAACCGAACCTCTCCAGAGAGGACACCACCACCCTGGTGTCCAACTCCGCTTGGTTGAAGGAAGAGGCCATGATCAGAAGATCGTCCAAATAGGGCACAATGCGGATACCCTGAGCAGAGCCATCACCCCCGCCAGCACCTTGGTGAACACCCGAGGAGCCGAGGTGAGACCGAAAGGGAGTGCCACAAACTGAAAGTGCCGATCCTCCACCACGAACCTGAGAAACCTCTGGTGTGCTGGAAAAATCGGAACGTGTAGATAAGCATCCTAGATGTCAATGGACGTCAGAAAGTCTCCCTGACGAAGAGAGTGAATAGCCGAACGCAGCGTTTCCATGCGGAATTTCCGCGGCCGGATGAACCTGTTGAGAAACTTCAGATCCAAGATGGGTCGGACCGATCCGTCCTTCTTGGGTACCGTGAACAGATTGGAATAAAAACCCCTGCCCTGATCTGAGGGGGGCACTGGGCAAATGACAGCCATGTCCAGAAGATTCTCTACTGCCACCAGGAGCCCCTGCGCCGCCAGAGGCTCCGAAGGCATCCGAGACCTGAAAAATCTGGAAGGGGGGCGGAGCACGAAATCCAGCTTGTAACCGGAAGACACCACTTCCCGGATCTATTTGTCCGAAACTTCCAGAATCCAGATTTGGGAGAAGTGTCACAGCCGTCCCCCCACCCGCACAGGTGAGGGCGCCCCTTCATTGCTGAGCAGGCTTGGACGCGGGTTTGGGTTTTGAACCCCAATCATATCCTGAACGGGCACGTCCTCTGCCCCTATTCCAGGAATCTCCTCTTGAAGAAAGGAAGGCAAATCCTCTTCCCGCTCTGGATCCCTGAAAGGAAGGAGTGAAAGAAGCCGCCCCTTGAAAGGGACGTCGTTGCTTCTTGCGTTGAGATAACCTACCACCTTTAGCTACAGAGTCCAATTTTTCTCCAAAAAACCGAAAACCCACGAAGGGAAGAGACGTCAGCGACTTCTTTGACCCAAAATCAGCCGCCCACTGGCGCAACCAAACTGAACGCCTGATAGTCACCAGCAGAGCAGAAGCTCTGCTACACATCATCCAAGAATCATCCAAAGCGGCTAACATGAAGGACAAAAACAACACAAATCGTTTAAGTCCAAGAAATTCGTCACTGTCCGGATCCAGACCTGAAGAAGACAACAAGTCCCTGACCACCGACCTGGTAGCCACCACCAACAGCGATGAGGTCCAAACAGGCCGTATGTCTGCCCCAATACTGGCAAAACCATGACAAGCCATCTGGTCAATGCGTTTATCCTCGCCACCTTTAAGGGAGGAGCGCTCGGAGTTATTTAAAACAGCTGAGTTGGATAACCCCAGAATTGGTGCATCCACCTCGGAAGGGGACGCCCAGCGCTTAACCGTATCCAAAGGGAAAGGATATCTTTTATCCCAACTCTGAAGAATGCCTGGGGGCCGAGCAGGCCTCTCCCATTCCTAGAAATAATTTATCAAAATGCATTTGACTAGGAGTATCAATGGAAGACCCTGCCCCCTTCTCAGAATCAGCGCCAACAATTTGCTGATCATCTGAAGTATCAGATTCCTCAAACAACTCTCCTTCCTCCAGTGGAGAGAAATATGACCAATCCAGATAATCCACTTCATCATAATTAAATGCCGTAATGACCGGTGACAAGTGCTTTCTATTAGCGGTGGCCTTTTTGGCAACCGTGGTAGAAAATAATTTGTCAAGAGTGGCCAATCTGGCACACACATCAGACTGTGACACCCCACTCATGACAACGTCACACGGGGCCCGAGTCAAAGTGGGAGGGGGAGGAGAGGGAGCCGGCGGTGCTGACCCAGAAGTCTGGGGTCCGGACTGCCGTGTAATAGTCTGCTGTGCACATGGTATACATAAAAATACATCATCCCCGGTTAGGGATACCCCACAACTCATGCACTTCCGGGATTGCCCCGAGGGGAGCCCGGTATCCGGGAATGCCTCCATACGGTGAACTTGTAGTTATTTGTAATGACCGAGGGAATTACGCTAATAAGCAACCCGGGATGCCCTTTTAATGTCCAAGTGGGAGGATTTGTATGTGAAGATTAATAAACCCAGGGACCTTAGGCTATGGACGTCATGAAGTCCACCATGAGGAACCCCCTAAGATCTACCTGGCAGAAACAATACACTAATAAAATGAAGAAAGGGGGGGCCCACAGGGCCACTCACAGTTGCCATAGGAACCAAGACGCTGAGTCCTCATGAATCGTGAGGTGAAGGGATAGAGCGGAAGAGGAAGGGGGGCGTGGCCAGCGCGGAGCGCGCCACTGACCTGCTCCACCCCCCTCCCTAACGCAACTTGTGAGGAGCGAGCTCCTCAGCAGTGTCCGAGGCAGAGGGGGCGGGCCGCGGCGACGCGCCGAAAGCCCGGCCCCGCCCCCAATGACAACGCGTGAGGGGAGAAGCTCCCCTCCATTTCCAAAGCGCCGGAGAACCGGTGTCGCGGGGACCAGCGGCACCGGTGAAGGAAGAAAAGAAGGTAGCAGCCCGCAGCTGACATGCGGGACCGCCGACCGCTCGAGCCATGCTACAAATGTACAATAAAAACGGGAGCGGGCCGCGGCCTCGCGCCGAAGGCCCGGCCCCGCCCCCAACTGAGAGTGTGTGAGGGGAGAGCTCCCCTCAACACTCTCTGAGGTAAAAATTAGCGCTGCGGCGATAGTGCGTCCGCGGTGCCAGACCAAAAATGTAAAAAAACACACTACACTTTCCAAATTCATTGAGGGATTACTTCCAGACGCTCCCCATCAACACGCAGCACCTCAGCAAGCTCCGTAGGCGGTGTACCACGAATAGAAGCCTGCATAGTAGGAGGATAGAGAGGCAGGACGTGCTGTATACCCCAGTGAGTGCAGCGCTCCTAACACGGTCCAAACTGAAAATAAAAAACTAGCCTAACAGCAATGCTAAAAGGGGGGGGGCAACCCAAATTAGTAAAGGTGGAAGGGGGCCAAGTAGGAAATACCGTCAGTGGACAGGGCATCCCAAACCGGGGTCACCAACCCGGTGTTACCGCCTACCCTCTTATATAGGGTCTCACGGCGGAGCCTAGCTCCTGAGCACCTGAGGTGCTGAATTACCCTCGCCCGGACCAGCAGCCAAGACTGGGAGGCATGTCATATAACAAGGGTTAAATAAGAAAAAAAGGGTCCGAGCGGAAATAGAAAAATAACTGGCCGGGAGTTGTCCCGGCTACCTGCAATCCCCCTGTGCAAGGAGGAGACATCATCTTCTGACTTGCTCGCCGTCTGCAGAGATGGAAAACTGGGTAGTGAGTGGGAGGTCCCAGGTATTTATGGATCAGGGAGGGGCTTTCTTTTTTACTATCATCTCTGCAGAACGCCCTCTTCAGGTCGGTACTACCCACATGTTATGGATATCTTGAAGCGGGGTGTGTGACATTCTTAGAATAACACAGTTGTGTGTATTTGATAAGCACATATTTGTGCACATACAGCACAGCAGGCTGCCATGTCATACTGGACATACCTTCAGAAGCAAGTTATAAACCATTTCCAATGGTGCCTGCTATGCTGGTGCAAACTGCTGAATAAAAAGAAGATCCTGCGTAATTCCAATTTGTGCTGGGTAGGAGAGTATGTTCTGAGTTCACATTGGACCTTGAAGCAGGGTTCAGATAGGATCTTCTTTAGAATGTGTTTTCTGTATTTGTAAATGTGTACATTCATGTGATAGGCATGCATGTCTATTAAATTGTTATCATTTCTATACTCTTAGCCGTACCAAGGCTCCTGAAGCATATTTGCTTGGCGCTTAGGTGTTAAATGCTTGATTTTCAAGACATTTAGCACCTCAGCTAAAACAACATAAATATTGTAAATGAAAAAAAAATATCATTGGTAATGACTGTGCCAGACTAAATATACCTTGCTTGAGATATTTCTCCTCCAGAAGCGCTCGTACTTCTTTTTAATGTACCTGGGAAAAGCACATACTTAATATTAAAATCTTCAGTTATGTACATTTATCTACCATATGCTTATTTCTGTTAAAATATTTAATAATAGTTCTCAACAATTTGCAGAATACTTTCATTTAGTAATTGCGCACAACATACACCTACTTAGAAATATCAATATGAGTGAACATTTTGTACTGTATATATTACACTCCTGGACCATTGTGGTTCATTTGAATGATTCACCCTGTGGCTCCACTGGCTCAGGGCTAATGGCAGTCCTGACCTGCCCTAGGGGGCAAATGCAAATTGCTGCCTGAAATATACTACAGCTGTCAGCTTTATAGATAAAAACTATAAGTAACTAAACGCAAAAATGTTTCCTAATCTTAGTAAATCTTTTATCTTAAAGTTCCTACTCAACCTACAAGGCTGAATAGTGTGAATTTTTTTAGGTCAATTTTCTAATGAAATTGCATAGGGTCACACGACATGGTTGCTTCCACTGCCTAGCCTTGCTGGGGAGCAAGTGAGTATTCATGTAACTGGGATTCAGAGGATGACCTTTCCATCGTGGCCTTGTACAAAGCAATTAGTTGCACAATTAGCCATATTAACAAATTAGAAAACATCACCAGTTATAGTAGAAACATAATGTATTATACACCAATTACAAAAAAAAATTACATTTTGCAACCACAGCACTTGGTAACCATAATCTTTATCATTTATATTATAAAACCTAAAACCTCCTGCTATATATCATTATATTATAATACTGTAGGTGATTTTGTTGGAATACACATATAATTTACCTCTGGATCCTAACCGCCAGCTATCCTTCAAAATGCCAAAAAATAGATATTAACTAAATATCCTACAACCTATACATATTAAGATGCAGGCAAATACAAGTCTAATATATATAAACAAACACAGAATAAACTATTTTAAGATGTATATCACATCCAGTAGTCTATACTGCTTAGGAACCATTCTTACTTTGACATGTATGAGTTCACCGGGTAACTCAGTAAAGAAACCATTGAAAAGCATAGAATGTTTCAAAGTGTCAGGCTAATAACTGCTATATCTGTGATGCAAATACACAATTAGCACCCCCCATACCCATATTGACCCTAATGAAGTACATCAATCATCAGAAGGATCTGAAGCTAAAGAAAAATGGCACAGCAGAGCTACAGCATTGTACCTTACAAACCAGGCTGCTTTGTCTTGCTAAAATATTCCTGTCCACCTATTTATGTATTCATTTGCATTATGTATTAATTTAATTTTGGGGTGCCTTTATACTATGTAACAGTAACTTTTATAAAAAGAAAAGTTCTCTAAATAGACAGCATTAATATAATCAAAGAAGGATGGGTTGTCTGCCTCGTGAGCCACGAAAAAATTGAGAAAGTACAGGATCCAACTGGGACCCAAGGAGCAGACACCGCACACTAGAAATACCAAAAATTTAACGAATAGTAAAAAGAAGAAAGTAAGGAAAAAACATTCACTCAAAAAAACACACAGTGTCAGAGAAAGTAAGGGAGAGGAGAAAGGGTCAAATCACACCAGTTAGATATATGTTATGTCTGTATATTATATATGTATGTATATTAATATACTATTTAAAGATTTATATCGATAAATGGGCAGATAGACCTAAAAGACCTACTGTAAGTTACAAAGCCAACCTCAACTTTCAAACAAGGTACAGAGATTGTATTAAATATCAATCCTTACAGAGCTTTTACCAGTTTAGCAAGAATTGGCTGCTTAGCGCTTGGGGGGCTGAAATTTTATGCAAATTTTAAAGACAGCTCATCTAATATTAATGTTACACACAAACCCCCAATAGTAGTAGCAGGGGGTGCAGGTGGTGGATTCTTCCTAGCCCTAAGGTGTCCAGTGTGGCATTTATGGGTAAAGGTGCAGTAACTCTCTCACTTGGCAACAGTACAGAAGGAGTAACAAGCCAAATTCTTGTATTTTCCAGGCTTAAGTTCAACAGCAGTCTCCAATGTTCACAATGCACAATATAGTTCAAATTTACTCTTAGCAGTTCTACACATAGTTGGCCAAACTCTTAGAGAGACCAGTCACACCTGCAACATAACAACATAGATTTTTGTTAATAATGGGTGTTGCTTTGGTTTAAGCTTCCTGCTCAGGTTCACTGAAGCTACCTTCTGGCTTAACTTGGACCATTAGTTTCTTGCTGGGCTGACTGCTCTTTTCTATTGCACAATGTTTTGTTCTACTACTTGGGGTAACAACCAATTCTAAATAACTTCAGTCTCCCTATCTCAGATGCATCCCACACTCGATACTCTAATCCTTCCTCTGTCTGCTACTACACCAATAGTTGATTTTTAAGAAGTAGCCCTAGACTTTAACACCTCCACAGAGCATTCCCCTGGGCTAGATACCCCATAAAGTTAATTATGGACCTATACCCTACTTGATCCCCCCTTTAGCAGTATCTAAGGATAATGGACTATAGATTCCCTAACTGATCCACCCCTCTTTATGAGGTAGCATAATAAAGAATAGGCTGAAGCATTTGACCTGAATATTAAAGCTATTAGGGGCTGACTGGAGCAAATGAATTGGTCGAATTTACATCTGACCCGAATCCAAAGCTTATCTCTAGTCTCACAAGTTCACAAAAGTAATTTGGGATGCCAAATCTGTTTGATGTTCCTATACCTTCATAAAATGTTGGTTATGGCCTGGAAAAAAAACAATATCCCTGCAGCCTGGGGGTCCTTTGTCTTTAAGGGGCCTGGACAAAATACTGTAGGGTGAATCCTGAACTCTGCCTCTGACAATTCCCATCCTGAAAAATCCACTGATCCATGGCTCCATTAAATGATCAGGAAATCTCCCTGCCACATTTATTTATTGATAATGGCTTAAATAATTTGGGTAGAAATAAAACGGTTAGGGTGGCATTACAAAAGAAAAAAACACTGATATTTGATCATCACATGTTGGCATCTCACTGAAGCTTTTAAACCTCATTTGGGGAAAGCAATGTTCACTGAAGTCTGCAGATGGTATAAAACAATGGGCCAATCTGCTTATTTTAATTACATTTCTAGGCATTTAACAGTACAAAATGTCCCACTCCTATTTGGTTAGTGGAGACATACACGCTGCATATCCTGGTGATATTTTTAGACTTTTCATTGTAATGGTGTTTAGGTGTCACCAACTACGTCAGCTCTAATTAATAATAATAATTAAAAGAGAACACATTAGACGCTTTCCTATTTTAAATGTTTAATTTTTTTTTTTTTTTTAATTAAATACCTTAGGTGGAAGAGTGGTGCCGTGCAGTACAGACATTTGTTATAGTAGTCCTATTCATATACACATTATTCACAGTGTAATTAAATGGTCAAGGTAGAGACATTGGAATGTATGATTGCACTTGGGTTTTCTTCGTTGATTAAGTGCACCTATGCAGCTTAAACTTTAGAAATGTTCTAATTTGCATATGATTTGGTTTATTTATTCTCTGGAGAACTTTGTTACACATCATAGTTCTCAAGTAACTTTCTAGCCTGTATTAAGTGCATCTACGGATATCTATTGTTTGGAATAGGACATAGCAGATGTTGCTGCCCAATGTGGGAAATTACTGGCAAAACTACTAAATGATATGTGGCAACTGGACTAACTTGTTTGGTTTTGTATGGTTCCTAGTCATGCCAGTGAAATGGACAATAAAAAGCTTCCCCTTATTTTGCATGTGTGAACTAGTACTGTGTGAATCTGCTGTTTAGATCTCTAAAGACGTAAATTAAATACATTGTCCAGGCAATACCAAAAAATCAACTGTGTAAATGAGACTTACTGGTCATGCTGACTGCCGGATTAAAATTTTGTTTTCTATCAGGGAACATCTTTTTTTCAATAGATTACCCTCCCGCCCTCTCCTTCTCTCATGCCATCAGCAGCAAATGGTGTTTATCATTTTGGTCGATGGACTGGTCCCTCACATTTTGTTTCTTCTCAGTGCCTTCCATCTAGCCCCAGCTACACTTACACTCCCAGTGCGATCTCCAGCTGGCCCACTCATAGCCTTGTATTACAGAAAAAATGGTGTTGGGCATCAGCAAAATCAGGGCTATTAGAAAATAGCCAAGCCCTGGGGCTTCAAATGGGGGGGCACATGTAATTTTTTTATGAACTGCAGTGGCTGTGGCACTGCAATAGCCTTATTGATGAACACGCCAATCATTTGCATAAGGGCGGTCTGTAAGACCGACCATTATGCTGATTCTAAACCCTAAATATGCTTGCATCACAGCACCCAGGCCACGCCCACATGCTTGAAAAAAGAATTCATTAGGTGAAACATCAAACCTCAATATGTCAACCAGTTCTTCAACAATTTAAAGCAGCAAACAGTTTAGGATGTGGCCAAGTGTAGCCCTATACAATTAGCTAACCCTTAACTATGGGGTCGATTTAGAGCCAGCTGAGAAAACTCACTTTTTTTAGCTAACCCTTGACTATGGGGTCGATTTAGAGCCAGCTAAGACAACTCACTTCTTTTTAGGAGAGAAAACTACCATTCACTTTCATTGTCTACCGTGGGGCTGATTCAACAACCAGATTGTCATTACTGAAGATGTGGATTTACTGTTCTCTTCCAAAGGACGTAAATCTACTGGGCATGGAGTCTAAGGGACAGCCAAGTCCACTGTAATACAGTCCCAGTTGGCCATCCAGGGTTTCAAGGAGAGAAGTAAAACAAGTAAAGTAAAAAAGACTGTAAAACAGCAGAGACAAATTGATGTACTTTCCCTGCAAAGAAGATGGCTCATGGCAGGACTTCTGAATAAACATGGCTGGAAAGCAGAGCAGGGTCTGATGGTGGGAATTGCTTAAAATGCAGCTTAAACAGGGACTTGGTGCAGGAACAAGGAAGGATGCAAGGTGGTGTAGACGAGGTCTCTAGACAGACACGGCTGGATCCACAGAGTCTGGAAAAGAATATGATACAGCAGACAGAGACTCTGGACAGGATCAGATGCAGCAAAAAGGGTCTCTGGACAGGAATCAGATGCAGCAGACAGGGACTCTGGACAGGAATCAGATGCAGCAGACAGGGACTCTGGACAGGAATCAGATGCAGCAGACAGGGTCTCTGGACAAGAATCAGATGCAGCAGACAGGGCTAGATCACAAGAGACCAAGCAAAATACACGCTGTTCAGGTACAGGCCTCAAGCCTGTGTGGGATTTTGAGTGCAAGAAAATGGAAACAAGGCGGCCCAGAGTGTGATTGTTCAGCACATCCCCAGCATCCCTATAGATGCGCAAACCCTTTCTTGGAGGGAAGGTATTAGGATCGCATCTGCTTCTAAGGCTGCCAGCATTGCAGCAGTGCAAGGGCCATATTGCTGACACAGATGTAAATTTTCACCTGCCCCAAGGTAAACAATGAAAGGGAATGGCAGTTTTCTCTCCTAAAAAGGAGTGAGTGTTCTTGCTTGGCTCTGAATCGACCACAATGCCTGTGCAATTACTTTAAGCATTTTGTGGTTATCTAAATGTTATATATATATTTCATCTAATATCTATAATAAGTTGTAATGACAAAAGGCCTGATTCAAAGCCTCTCTCAAACGCATTCCTGCATGCGGGAGTGGTGTTTAAAAATGGAAGTTGCCGGTCCAATCTTATGCCCTCTTTTTAATGGCGAGATTGTTTGTGGACAAGTCTACATTGCCGTGGGCTACTCACCCTGTATCTGCCACAGCTTACGCACACCAGCCGTCTTCTGGATGTATGTCCAATCAACAAGTGTTCAAATTGACCCAACTGACCTGCCTTTCTCTCAGAGCTGCAGCCATGGTTGGCCCCCACCACAAGAAAGGGACATGAGATTGTTGGCATGACCAAATTGTTTGGATGCCTTAAATTCTTAGCGAAGAGGCTCAGGGCACTGTATGTTGGCATGTCCCAGCTTTCACTGAGCCACGCCCTGACTAAATTTCTCAATGGCATGTCATACCCTGCAGGAGAAATACATTTGTTTTCCTGACTGCTTGGCAGCCTGGAACAGTTTGATGTCCAGCGTCATGGGTGCAATCAACTGAACGCAGGTGGCACTGGTGCGTCCTGTGGCACATGAGTATATTTATAGGTGTGTTTAGGGGCTAATTGGTCCTTCTGCTCCTTTTTGCCTGGCCTGCTAGTGTAAACTAGCTAATCCTTGTTGCTCATTGGGCACAGTGATCCCTTTTTTTACATTGCCCATGTATCTGCTTGTTTTTTTGTCTGCTACCGAAATGTTGCTAGTGTATTAACCTGTGTCTGTTGCTATTTTCTTACAGGAACCGGAAGATGGGACATTCGATCAATGTCTATTGTGTGGTGGGTCCCCATCTCTAGCTTTTTAGCATTTTGGATGGTCTCCCAGGCTCCACCCATGACACCTTCATCTTACGGAGATCCAGTCTGTATTCCCGCTTTGAACTTGGCGATCTGAGTCACAGTTAGCTTCTGGGCATTAGTGTTGCCTTTTTCCCTTTTTATCATTCACCTTGCATTTGTAATGTATGTTGGTCTCAGCTGGGCTCAATAGGATGTATTTATATTTGTCTTTTTTTAGTGTGGCCTATTTGGCTTCCTTCCTCTTACTCCCTAATTATGTTATCATGTCCCTATCTTAAGTCCCCATTCCCCCAGTTCCTAGTTAAATGCCTTTGGCCTTGTAGTGAGCCTTACCTTTAGTTGGTTATGCAAACTGTCCATATAAGCAAAATTACATTCTTGACCTACTTGCAACTGTGACCACCCTATCTCATCAGCTTCTATTTTGGAGTATATTTTGTGGTTATTTTGCCTTTGTGGTTTCCCTTCATTGTTGCCCTATGTGTGTGTGTGGCCTTGCCTTCTTGTTGTGTATAATTGTGTTTTTGTATTTTTGTCTTTGAGGTGACTCAGGATACTTGCTGTTGCCAAGACCTTTTCTGCGGCCCAAGATGCAAGACCAGGAGTTCTATAAATGGCGTGTGCCATGGTAGAGCAGGTTTTCAGCATTTTAAAGATCTGCTTTCATTGCCTTGACCATACAGGTTGAGTGCTACAGTACCAGCCGGCCAGGATCGGGCCCCAGATGGGCCCCAAAAGTTTTACAGATTTTAGAGTTTTTAATATGTCACACTGAGGATGCTCACTGCATGGGATACCCCAAAAGGAACCCGTAGGAAGAAGATGAGTAACACTGGGGACACACACTAAATGGGATGCCCCATAAGGAAGAGGAAAGACAAGGAAGAACAAGGTAAGTCTCACAGGACACACAAGCTACATGGGATGACCCAAAAGGAACCAGGAGTGAGAAGGTGAGTCACATAGCGGGGACACACACACACATGGGATGCCCCAAGGCATATGGAAAAAAAAACAAAAAACTGTATGCGTATGCCGGAATGCAAGCGAGATGGACACAGAGCACTGAGAACAAAGGACTCTGCGGCAACATATGGCTGGAAACTGGTACAAATTCGGCTTAAGATGCTATTTCACCAGGCAAATACGTAATTGCTCGGCTAAATGCAAGCTTACGTGAAACACGTACGTTCCCGTACACCTGGATGAGAACATTTCTAAGGCAGCTGAGAATAATACAAGTGTTCGCAACTTCTGAGTCTGCAAGTTTGCTTCCACGCAAAACCGAGCAATCACTAAGAGGCTTAGAATCAGGCTTATAGTCCATTTTTGTGGTCTTTCCAAACCGACCCCTCGCAGGCACTCCTGAATCACCTTTCCATCATCTGCAGACCTGACATCTTATCTATGCCAGGTCATACAGTTCAGCTTCCAGCCTCAATATGGATTTGGATTATGAGAGCAGGTTAAAGTACTTATAAATCTTACTTTTTAATTTCAATGTTTGTTTCTTTCTCATACAGATCTGTTGTGACCAGGCCAGAATGGCAGGAACCAGTGTGGAGATAACCAAGATGCCAGACTCTTGGAAAATAAATAGAAAATGTAGGAGAGGCTGCCAGTAAGCTGGGGAATTTTGTGCATCAATGGCAGAACTGGGCTGTCTGTCTGGAAAGTCTACGAAAGTGGACTTAAGTAGCCTTCTCTTCAGGTCAGCTCCGGGGGGCATGTTACAAGCACCACTAGTTTATTTATACAAAGGTTAAAGGGCCAGTTCAGCCAGACTGCCCATTTTTTTAATTCCTCCTACCCTGCCTTCCTCTCCTGGCGCTAAAGCAGGGTGGGCAGTTACATAATAAACAAACACTTACTTACACCCACACTGATCATGGGCCAGGTCGGCCACTCTTGCTTTAGCCAACGCTAGCTGGCGGTTGTTGCCAGAAACGCGTGAGCATGTGTGCTCTCCCATCTGTCCATTCACTTGATGGGGCCAACGGGGAGCACATGCTTCTGGCGGCCAGTGCTGTCCAAAGCAAAGATGGTGGCGTCCAGCGCTACAATCCCCCCGGTGATTGGCACTGGAGTATGAGCCAAGTAAGTGTTTATTATGTAACTCCCCTGCCCTGCTTTAGCTCTAAGATAAGGAGGCAGGGCAGGGGGTAATTAAAGAGATGTACAGTCTGGCTGGACAGATCCTTTAACACAAACATGTTGCTGATGTCTCATTTGAATGTAGTAAGCAGCCAGAAAGTAAATGCTCATTTACAACTTATTTAAACTGCTTATTTGTGCAGTATGGATACATCTAGAAGCAGTGCAGATATATAACTAAGTCTGTGGGTGCATACAGTTTTTAAATCAGTTTACCAACAAAATGTAAATAATATTTTTTTTATTTTCTTCTGGAGTAAATTCTTAGCCTCCCACACTATTTACCTTGGTTTTCTTCTTCTGTAAATGTAGAGACCACTTTGCTACATATAGAATAGCGCATTGTCTTGTTTGATGAACACATCTTGTGTAATGAGAGCACCCCACACTTTAGTAAATCGCCTAAAGATGAGTCTCTTATTTGTGCATTGAGTTTGTACTGCAAGGTGACAAGTCCTAATTTTTAGTGAATTCCCCCTAAGGATCAATGATTTACTCTCCTGGTTTTCCTTTCACCACTGCTTGGGTAGACTTTTACTATCTATGACTATAGGCGTGGCCAAATTATTGGGTTATTCTACATATAACACACTGTTTGTCTCCAACTTCTACATCCATTCTTCCCCAATAAATTACTTAATGAAAAAACAGTTCATGCTCTCATTTTTTTCTTGACTATGGTAGCAAAATCGACTGCCTTGCAGTAAGAATCGTATCTCTTTACTGGAGAACCTTACCCTTAATGCAGACACAATTTTAATCACTGTGCACCTATTTGGTTGTCAGCCCCGCTGTGCCAGTCCCTTGGGTAGTTGTCTTCGTAGCAGCTCGCCTGATCATTTTTGTCTTCCTCTCATTCACCATCTCTGTTTTGTGTCCATTTTCCATCTCTGTGTTTGTTATCCCTATTTTATTTTTTCACATTTTATTATTTGTCTCTTTGATTGATACCATGGCTGCAGACCCAATCTCTTGACCTTTGGCTATGACTTCACAGTCTGCCAATGACCAATACCAATCAGAGGAAATGTATTACTAGCCTAAAAGATTGATTTAGCACTAGTTGTAAAAAGTGCACTGCATTGTAGAAGTAAAAATAGCACTCTGTGCACTCCTGGTGCTGAATTGACCCCTAGGTATGCACAAGCAGTGGTTTGAAAGTTCCTGTTAGTTTTTCACTTATCTTTTATGCTTGACGTATCAATCTCTCTGCATACTTCTCCAGTGTTGCTCTCCTTTGCCAGTCCTCTTACTGGTCAAAGTCAGGTAGTCCTCATTGAGTGGTTAACTATGGAAACCATATCTTCGTATTGCAGGGCTTGTCCTGGGTGGTTGGATGGGATGGGTTAGGGTCACTGTATGAGGAATGGAGTTGCCAGGAAGGGACATGCTAGTGTCCTCCCATCTTATTCTCCATTGGGAACAATGTAAAATAAGCCATTTCAAAGCATCTCAAAGCAAAATATCAGATTATATATAATAGCTTATGAATATTAAGTGAAGCCACTGGCTTTGCTTTCATTTCTGGGTGTGGCTGAGCTAGAAACGATGTGCCATGGTGCAGCTTTAAGAATGCATGCTCTGCTATTAGAGACAGATGTCAGACTATTGTGGCATGCTGTGCTGGCTTGCACTGAGAGCTCCAAGGGATAGAGTAGCTTCACGTGGTCAAAAAAGAAGCACACAGCCCTGCGACAGTTTTTACTCTGCCTTGCCAGAGGCACATGGGACAAGTGAGCGGTTTTCATTGCTTTTTGTCATTGCTTGGACTGTACTTTTGAAGATGTTATTAGGATGTATACATACCAGTATTACCAGTATTTTTATGCCCGACCCAAAAAGCTCTCTGCCACCTAGCATCTACATTTTTAATGTTACTGAAATTATATAACTGGTCTTTTAATGGTTTACCCAAGCTGACCTCCTTGCTTGCATTTAGTGTTGCTCAGATATGTCTCCAGTGTAGTTCAGCCCAATTTTAGTTATTATTCTGTTTGTAAAATTAACCCAGATCTAAAGATCAGGTATTGATAATCACCATAGCATAACCTAGCTGATTTAAAGTCCCCATCCAAGCAAGAAAACAAAAAAATCTACTTAACTTTTTGTCCCCCACCGCTCATCCATTTTTTTCTGGTGTTTTGAACTTTCCAACTGCCGAGCTTCTGAACAGCACCATCTATTGCCAGTTTCCATTCACAAGGGTATGGCTGGCCCCTTGAGGGGGGAAGTATACCCCTCCACACACCCACTCCTGTCATTGCAATGCAGGGGGCATGCCAAGGCTGAGGCACCATAGATTTGCCATTCTCCAAATATGAGTTACTGGCATTAAAGCATTTTGTTTTATTGGTGAGTATGTAAGGGGAATTTAAATATTCCTAGAAATTTGCTCTGACAGAACTGAACCAAATCAGCAAAAGTTTAGTTGAATGCAACTTTAATCAAAGCATCAATAGTACTTGAAAGCTACGGACAACTAGCCCTTTTAGTGTTTTTTGCTTAACACAAGGTGTCTTAAAGCATAGATCTTACCTGCACCACTTCCTTTAAAATATAAAGAACAGCTTGAATTATTGGACACATCTGTCTCATCTTCAATTTCAGAAAATACCTCTAAAGCAAAATAAATATCATCAGTGGGCATCAAATTTACTACACCACATCCCACACACAGTTTTTCAATTCCTCAGCAAAGAGAAAAGCTATCACCACAACATTAATCCTGCAAATAAACAACATAAATCAGTATAGGTCGCTTCTTTACAATGTATAGAAACAAGATTGTTTTGGTCAAATAGCAGTCCTGCAACCAAGTGAAAAATAAATAAAATATTCTTCTAATAGTTTTCAGTAACAAAGGTAAATTTAAATTTATTTTTTAAGCACTTGGCAAATTGAAACTTTTTAAGAACTTATTCTGGCCTTAGGGTCTTTCAATGATTTTCTGCTATACGTTTTGCCTGCTGTGATCTTTAACCCTTTCACTGCCAGCCTACCTGCAGCTTTTGTCACCCTCTGTTGCCAGGCCACGTTTCACTATTTTGCGCTACAGATGTTCAACTGTGATTTTTAAAAGTATTTCCAGGGATTTTCCAGGAAAATTATATATTGTTTTTTTTTTTCTGGGCTTCAACATGGAATGTCTTGTTTGCCCGTTTTTTAAGGGATTCTCAATACTTTTTGGTGAAATATGTGCAAAAAAATAAAAAAAGATCTATTTTTTGCAATTTGTAGAATTTTTTTGTAATAAAAATGTAAGTTTTTCAATAAAATTTTATTGCGTGCGAAACCCCAATTTCTCCCGGCCACAGCAGTACCACATATGTATTGGTAGACACCCTTTCCAGCCCAGAAGACTCCCCCAAACTGAAACAGAGCTTTAGGGGATTTTCAGATAAAATACAACTGCGCTATGAGCACCTTGCAGTTTTTCCAGAAAAACAACCCTTTACATTTGAAATACCCCCCACAAACTATATATTCTAAGTATGTCACACACCCCGCTTCAAGAAATTCATAACGTGTGGGTAATACTGACCTGTAGAGGGCGATATGCAGAGATGCCAGGAAAAAGAGAGCCCCTCCCGGTCCATAAATACCTGGGACCTCCCACTCATTACCCAGTCTTCATCACTGCAGTCGGCGAGCAAGTCAGAAGATGTGGTCTCCTCCTTGCACAGGGGGATTTCAGGTAGCCGGGATGACTCCCGGCCCTTTAGTTATCTATTTCCGCCTGGATCTTTTTTTTCTGTTACCTCATGCCTCCCAGCCTAGGCTGACGGTCCGGGTGAGGGTAGAAAAGCACCCTTGGTGCTTAAGAGCAAATGCTCTCCCGTGAGACCCTATATAAGAGGGTAGGCGGTCATCCGGGATGGTGACCCTGGTTTGGGATGCCCTGTCCCTTGGCCTTACACTTTGGGTGGTCCCCCCCCCTTTGGGTAATGCCCCTCTCTCTAGCGGGATAGCGGAGGGTAGGAGCAGGGCCCTTTATTCGGTGTTAGGTCCAAATTTTGTAATCATTCATTCTTAATAATGTTTTAATGTATTAATTTATTAAATTATCCTCCCAATAGTTATTAACTTATTTATTACTTCATAACAGCGTGTATTTCTCTGTCAATTTGAACAAAATGGTTCCCGCACTGCCACCTGTAATTATAAAAATCTGGATGCTGGCTAGGGAGGAAGCAACCCCGCAGGGTTGATTACGTCTAAGAGAAAACAAATGGTGAGTGACCAGCTAAACTCACCGGAACCTCCCTGCTATCTATTCAAGATAGGCCGCTCAACAGAAAACAGTTATTTCAATGTACAAAAATACAAAATATTTTATTATAAGTCAAAGAAAGACATACAGTTAAAATACATAGATTAAAACTCCATATGTGGGGTGTAGCAGGACTTAAATGGACTTTTAGCAAAACATGTATAGATAAACTCAATTATGTACAAATATTCAGTAGGGCTATTGACACTTGCATATGCATATCCATAGTTATTGTAATATGAGCAGTATCCATACAAAGCGGAAAATCCTAATTAATGCCACGGGAGCTATCCCTGAAATGCTGTGAAGATAGTGGAAGTGCTGTGTAACTGTGACAATAGTGCTAAGAGCATGCAAAAAGTGAGTATACTGCAAATACAATAGAAGAAGCAATGATGAAAAGCAAAACAAAACAAAAAGAGGGACATCAATGTCCCAATAGTGAAAAAGCACAGACACCAGTGAAGCTCAAGTGTTTATGACAAGTGCCAGAAATGAGAGAAAAAGGGATAGATACCCGGGCATATATTCATTCAAATATACCAATCTAGATTATTATGTATGGTTTGCATATGCATGAAATGGCCATGTTGTACAAGAATGCGCTTATATTGCATGAGAATCAACGAACAATCAGTGAACAATTGATTAATAAAAAGTTATAGAGCAATGTACATTACCATATCATCCTGTCCAAGACCGCATACACCCTCACATTGCCAACACTGACGCGTTGCGTGGCCGCCACTTAGGCCACTTCATCAGAGTGTGGCCTAAGTGGCGGCCACGCAACGCGTCAGTGTTGGCAATGTGAGGGTGTATGCGGTCTTGGACAGAATGATATGGTAATGTACATTGCTCTATAACTTTTTATTAATCAATTGTTCACTGATTGTTCGTTGATTCTCATGCAATATAAGTGCATTCTTGTACAACATGGCCATTTCATGCATATGCAAACCATACATAATAATCTAGATTGGTATATTTGAATGAATATATGCCCGGGTATCTATCCCTTTTTCTCTCATTTCTGGCACTTGTCATAAACACTTGAGCTTCACTGGTGTCTGTGCTTTTTCACTATTGGGACATTGATGTCCCTCTTTTTGTTTTGTTTTGCTTTTCATCACTGTTTCTTCTATTGTATTTGCAGTATACTCACTTTTTGCATGCTCTTAGCACTATTGTCACAGTTACACAGCACTTCCACTATCTTCACAGCATTTCAGGGATAGCTCCCGTGGCATTAATTAGGATTTTCCGCTTTGTATGGATACTGCTCATATTACAATAAGTATGGATATGCATATGCAAGTGTCAATAGCCCTACTGAATATTTGTACATAATTGAGTTTATCTATACATGTTTTGCTAAAAGTCCATTTAAGTCCTGCTACACCCCACATATGGAGTTTTAATCTATGTATTTTAACTGTATGTCTTTCTTTGGCTTATAATAAAATATTTTGTATTTTTGTACATTGAAATAACTGTTTTCTGTTGAGCGGCCTATCTTGAATAGATAGCAGGGAGGTTCCGGTGAGTTTAGCTGGTCACTCACCATTTGTTTTCTCTATTTCTCTGTCAAAACGGCGCTGTGGCCGCCATTTTTATGCAGGCTTTCTCCCTGAGGTAAAAGGGGCGGGGGCGGGCTTTAGGCGCGAGCCCCCACCCTTCTATTTGGCGCTGATGCGGCTTGGATTCTGAGCGAGGAGCAGGGCCGGGCGTCAGGATCAAAGCCACGGACCGCTCCCCTCCTTCTGTCTCTTCTGAGACCGGTGCCGCGGCCGCACATGGCTGCGGTGCCGGCCTTTTTGCATTGTCATGGCGGAGGGGAGCTTCTCCCCTCACGCTTTCACTCTTGGGGGCGGGGCCGGGCTTTCCAGCGCTGCGGCCCGCCCCAGTGTCACAGGCACCGCTGAGGTGCTTTTCTCTGTGCCTGTTTCCTCAGAAGGAGCTGGCCACGCCCCCTTTTCTCCTCAGAGCTGCTCTTTACCTCACGGAGAGAGGAAGCTGTCTTCAGGACCACAGTGAGTGGCCCGGTGGGCCCCCCTTCGGTCCCATCACCTATAATTATATATTTTTATGTCATATATAAATATATATATATTTTATACTCCGCTTTTCTTATTAGCCTTTTTTATTATGTCTTTCAGATATAACCTACAGTGGTGTTAGGGGGTTTCTCCCGGTCCTAGGGTCCCTGGGTTCTTAATTGGCTTATTGCAAATCCTCCCACTTGGGACATTAAAGGGGCATCCCGGGTTGCTTATATGCGTAATTCCCTCGGTCATTGCGACCAACTATAAGTTCACCTTATGGAGGCATCCCCGGATACTGGGTTCGGGCTCCCCTCGGGGCAATCCCGGAAGTGTATGGGGTGTGGGGCATCCCTTACTGGCGATGATGTATATCTGTGTATACCATGCGCACAGCAGACTATTACGTGGCAGTCCAGACCCCAGGCGTCTGGTTCAGCGCCGCCGGTCTCTCCTCCCCCCTCCCAGTTTGATCCGTGCCCAGTCTGACGTTGTCATGGGCGGGCAGTTGCAATCGGAGATGTGTGCCTGATTGGCCAATCTTGAAAAATTATTCTCCAGCACGGTCACCAAAAAGGCTCCGGCTAAGAGAAAGCACTTGTCGCCGTCTTCACCGGCGGCCGACTTGGATGATCTTGATAATCTGGACTGGTCTGATTACTCCCAACTTGAGGAAGGGGAGGTATATGAAGAATCAGATAATTCAGATGATCAGCAGTTTGTGGGTGCTGATACCGAGCGGGGCTTGGGGAGGTCTTCGGATACTCCTAATGTTCTGGCTCAGTTGTTTGAGGTTTTGGCTATTTCTCCTCCTGAGGTGGTTCCACAGCAAAAGGGGGAATTTTTCGAAGAATCCAGGCCACGCTTGGAATTTCCTAACCAAAAGCATTTTGATGGGATTATTGCTAAGGAATGGGAGAGGCCTGCCCGGCTCCCAGGTGTCCCTCAGGGTTGGGACAAAAAATATCCCTTTCCCTTGGATACGGTTAAGCGTTGGGCGTCCCCTCCCGAGGTGGATGCACAGATTCTGGGTTTATCCAACACTACTGTTTTAAATTCTCCTGATTGCTCCACGCTTAAAGATGGTGAGGATAAACGCATTGACCAAATGGCTTGTCATGGTTTTGCCAGTGTTGGGTCAGCCATGAGGCCGGTTTGTGCTTCAGCGCTGCTGGTGGTGGCTACCAGGTCGGTGGTCAGGGACCTGTTGACTTCTTCCGGGTTAGATCCGGATAGTGACGAGTTCCTTGGCCCTAAAAGGTGGTAATTGTTTTTGTCATTTGTACTAGCCGCCTTGGATGACACACTGATGATGTGTGGCAGAACGTCGGCTCTATTGGTGACTATTCGGCGTTCGATTTGGTTGCGCCAGTGGGCGGCTGATTTTGTGTCTAAAAAGTCGCTGACCGCTCTTCCCTTTGTGGGATTACGGCTCTTTGGTGAGAAGTCTGATTCAGTTGCCAAGGGTGGTAAGTTACCTCAACGCAAAAAACAGCATCGACCCTTTCGGGAGGCGGGTTCCTTTGCTCCTTCCTTTCGTGGGGCTAGAGCTGGCAGAGGAATTGTTTTCCCCGCAGCCAGAGGAGATTCCTGGAACAGGGGCAGAGGACGTGCCCGCCCAGGATACAGCTGGGGCTCTAAGCCCAAACCCGCTGCCAAGCCAGCTCAGCAATGAGGGGGCGCCCTCACCCATGTGGGTGGGGGGACGGCTGCAACACTTCTCCCAGGTCTGGGACCGGGAGGTCTCGGACAGATGGATCCGGGAAGTGTGACTTCCGGCTACAAGCTGGAGTTCGAGCTCCGGCCCCCTCCCAGATTCCTCAGGTCTCGGGTGCCTTCGGACCTTCTGGCCGCGCAGGAGCTCCAGGCGGCAGTAAAGAGTCTGTTGGATATGGCAGTTATTTGCCCAGTGCCCCCCTCAGACAGGGGTCGGGGCTTTTATTCCAATCTGTTCACGGTGCCCAAGAAGGACGGCTCGGTTCGACCCATTCTGGATCTAAAGATCCTCAACAGGTTCGTCCGTCCGCGGAAATTTCGCATGGAAACGCTGCGTTCAGCTATCCATTCTCTTTGGCAGGGGGACTTTCTGACGTCCGTAGACATCAAGGACGCCTCGCTGCATGTGCCGATTTTTCCAGCGCACCAGAGATTTCTCAGGTTCGTGGTGGAGGATCGGCATTTTCAGTTTGTGGCACTTCCTTTCGGTCTTACCTCGGCTCCAAGGGTTTTCACCAAGGTGCTGGCCGGGGTGATGGCTCTCCTCAGAGCCCAGGGTATTCGCATTGTGCCTTATCTGGAGGACCTTCTCATTATGGCATCTTCCTTCAGCCAAGCGGTATTGGACACCAGAACTGTGGTGTCCACTCTGGAGAGATTCGGGTGGGTCTTCAACTACCCCAGGTCCTCCCTTTCTCCGTCCAGGTTAGTGTCTTTTCTGGGAATGTCCCTGGATACTTCCCAGGCCAGGGTGTTTCTTCCTCAGTCCAAGGTTCTCTTGATTCAGGAGTTGGTTCGACTCCTCCTGTCTATCCCTCGTCCGGCCATCAGACTGGGCATGAGGCTGGTGGGATTGATGGTAGCCTCCTTCGAAGCGGTTCCCTTTGCTCAGTTACACACAAGGACACTCCAGCTCCATCTGTTGGCGGCCTGGGACGGGTCGCCACTGTCGTTGGATCAGTCCTGGTGGCTGGATCCAATCAATCTGTCGAGGGGCAGATCCTTTCTGGCCCCTTGTTGGGAGACGGTCACCACGAATGCCAGTCTATCAGGATGGAGGAGGTTCTGGAAGGATCGTCAGTTTCAGAGACTGTGGGGGCCTCAGGAGGCTCACGAGTCCATCAATGTTCTGGAATTGAGGGCCATCAGGATGGTTCTGTTTCGCTTGACTCATCAGTTGCAAGGATTGCCGGTTCAAGTCCGGTCGGACAATCGGACGGCGGTCGCCTACATCAATCACCAGGGAGGGACTCGCAGCAGGAGTGCCCTCAAGGAAGTGTCTTTGATTCTGGCCTGGGCGGAGACCCACGTCCCGTGCATTTCAGCAGTTTACATTCCGGGAGCGGAGAACACAGAGGCGGACTCTCTGAGCAGGTTCTCAGCTCGCCGGGGGGAATGGTCTCTCAGCCCCAAAGTGTTTCGCCTTGATTTGTCTCAGGTGGGGGTCCCTGGTGGTGGACCTCTTTGCCTCTCGTCACAATCACAAACTTACGACATTTGTGTCTCTCTCACGGGATCCACTGGCTCTGGCACACATGGACCCCTTACCAGTTCACAAAGGGTTAACATAAAAAACACACACACACACACACACACACAAAAATGTCATTAAAAAAAATGTTTTTTTTTTCTTTACTCACCTCACCCGATTGTCAGCTCCTGTGTCGATCAGCTGTCAGATGCCCTGGTGATTGCTGGCCAGAGGAGGGGTGGGGCAGGAGATCAGAGCATCCCCTGCCCCTCCACTGCTCTGCCCAGCGATCACCAGGGCATCTGACAGCTGAGCTGAGGAGAGCCGGGGCGACACCCGGGAGGGACGTCATAAGCCCCGCCCCCAAGGGCTAGTCGTCAAGATGGCGGCGCCCATCGGAAGGCAGGGGGAGAGGGCATTTTGAGCCCTCTCCTGAAGACTAAGCAGCCTGGGGGGGGGGGGCGATCGGAGGCCCCCCTAGTGAAGAGGAGACCCGGCGGGAGGCAGCGCGACTGCAGGTAAGTAAATGTCATTTTTAATTTTTTTTTTTCTTTACAGTTAGCAGCTGCTGCTGCCGAAGCGGGGGGGGGGGGGGCTATTCCGGGGGCTCTCCCACGGGGGATCGGATGGCACCAAATTAAAGAGGAGACCCGGCCGGATCCAACGAGGGGTCAGGTGAGTATTATTATTTTTTATTTTTTTAACTAGCAGGGGGGAAAGTCAAGCACGTAACACCTACGTGCTTGGCACTTAGGTCTTTGCCAAGCCAGCACGTATGTGTAGGTTTAAAGCTGTTCCTGTATGTTCAGAAAACAGTGCATATAAAAATAATCCCAACCAGCCCAGGGATCCAGTGGCACATGCACCATCCCAAAAACTGTTTAAAAAATTCTACAAAAATGCTTAAATAGTTGTAACCATCCCAGCCCACTGAAATGTATGGGATCAGGCCACACAGTACTAGGTGAACACCTGATCTAATCTGGCACTGTAGGGAACTCAGTTCCAGCACTCATCCCATTGCCGGTGCTTGTTGGTAGATGGGACACTACCTGGCACTATCACATGCGCTCTGGATTTTTGACTTGATAAATGCACCTTTTTGACTGGAACCTGACACTCATCTGGCACTACCGGGCCCTACGTGGCCTTAGCCTTTCTTAAATAATCGCCTAAATAGCAAAGTAACATGGTACAAAGTAGTGTAATCTAAACCACACATTTCGGTACAGCAGTGATAAATGTAATATGTAAAATATGTAAAACAGAATGTTTATAGCAGCAATCGTTTTCAACAATTTAATTTAAAAATTACCCCCCTAAACTCGCAGCCCCCAACCCTACGGGTAAACCCTGGGCTAAACGATGGGTCCAAAGTCCAGCCACTTTGCAATATCTTATTAAATAAAAAGAAAAAAGGGAGAAAGAGATAAAGAAATAGGAGAATGAAGAAAGCAGAAGCAAAGAAAAAGGGATAAAAGGGTGGGGGAAAAAAGGGCAAGGAAGGGGAAAGGGGGAAGACGTGTGCCCTGTAGCATGATTTTAGGGGACAGAGGACGAAACAGAGGAGCTACAGTATGTTCCATTTAAATAAATTCTATTTTGTTGGAATCATGTGCAATGCATTTTTAAGGGATATACATTGATGTTTTAAAGTGACATGAAAATAATTAAATAAGCATTTTAAATAAGCATTCACTGTATTAATTATTGTTAATTGCTTCATTGCTAATTTTAGGGGTGGTGAGAAACAGATTATAGGACCAACCAGGGCCTGCAATGGTAAAATACATTAATCATGCAACCTACTCGCCTATCAGCTGATTATTATATTTGAAGGAAGGGTTACACCATTTCTAGATATGTTCAAAAGGTCAAGTAGCCTTTGACTGTTGGGTCACAAACAGGGTATGTATTATATGCTGCAGATGCAGTCATCTAAATTATTTTCAAAGCCTCTTCAATTTTAGAGGGTGATTTCTGGGAGAGTTTATGACTAAAATTATGGAACACATAATTTAGAAACCCAAAGAACTATTGCAGGCCTATTTAACATAACATTAGGGACTAACAAGCACAGAAAACTGTCAGAATTTGTATAGATCAGAGCAAGGATAATTTCTACAAGGAAATCTATTAGAAAGATAAGAGATATACAGGCATTAGAACCTGGTTAGTACCGAAGCACAGTATGAGGATCATCAAGAAAGCTAGGGGGTCACAGGGGGCCCACAATCCTCTTGGCTTTTGCTCTGGTGTTCCTAGACTGACTAAATCTAATATATAATATTCTTTAGAAGTATCTTTTGTATGAAGTGTAAACATCATAAGTGAGGTACCACAGGCAAATCTTTAACCCTATTACAATACCATTGATCTGTATGGATATCTAGTCTCCTCCCTATATTTTAATAAGGTGTAGTGTTAGTGTGCAAGGCATATTACACTTGACCTGACCTTGATAATGCTTATTACAAGGACACAATAAACTATATCTATAATAGTAAATCTAAAGTTAGATGTGTTTAATATCAGTCGAGCACTGGATTACACAATATTTGTGCAGTATAATAATGAATAGTGCAATCCACGTAAATTTTTGATCATTAAATTTAATTGATATAAATTGGGTATGAATCATATCATATGGATATCATATGAATCAAATGGGAAAGAAACATCATTTCCAAGTAGTTAGGGCAGAGTATTCTTTAACACTGTCACAATACTGACCTTTCCTAATGTGTATCAGGCTCTATCTACTTAACACCAATTTGTCACACATTCTAGGAAGAAAGAACAAAACAGTGCCAGCAAGCGTCACCTTTAGCAAGGTTGTCCATGGAGTCGCTGTGATCTGGGAAAAACACATCAGATTCTGTCTCAGAGCTGCTTGGATGCAAAGAGCCCATGGGAATAAAATCACTTTTGCAGCTTGCTATTCCACTGCTGCTGCTGCTGCTACTGCTCATGCTGGATTGCCCATAATGGTTCTGTTACCGGATAGCGAAAACAGAGAAGAAAATTATCATTACGTTTTACAGTCTAACTTTGGACAGCATCACTTTTTTCCAATAAGAAATATATGTGTGCAAATGACAGAGGTATGGCAACTTACATGATTGCAAAAACATACATTCCCTGCCTAAATACAATATATATATATATATATATATATATATATATATATATATTATAAAATGATATCTATTTTATTACTGTAAGCCTTGTATTTTTGTACAGTATGACATGACAGTATGACAGACCCAGTCTGCCTGTTAATGGTGGCCTTGGAAGCCACCAAACCCTTGCAAGGTCCATCCAATACAAATAACAGGGAAGCTGTGTAAGACCTAAAAGGACAGCTTAACTAGTATTGCTATGGATTCTGAAACATGTCAACCTTCAGGGAGCAAGGATTACTGGTATGAACAAGCCACTTTTCTCTAGGACCCTTGTCAACCAATCAATCCATCATCATGATACAAATATAGCATGCAGTGAATATCTCTTTTTGATTTTCCACAGTGTAACACAATTGGAGTTATGTAGAATAACACATTTCTAACACTGTAGTACAAACCCTATGCATTATGAGTGCTATCTACAGAACAGCATGCATATGTTAGACTTTATTTAAAATTAGAAATTTTCTTGTGTGATTGAGTTAAACAAACAGCCCGAGGAATGATGCTCATGCTAATTATCCCCTTGTTGGGGGGAGCGGAATTGTCTTACAGAAAGTTTTATGGGCAATATGTAGTTGTTTTGGTGGTAATGGTCCTCTACTATCCTTCTTGCTTTAGTCTTACACCGTCTATGATAAAACTGAAATTGTTATTCTTTTATGAGAGGGACACATAGGACTTAAATGCCTAAGGCATGTTACATAGTAACATAGTATGTAAGGCTGAATAAAGACTTTAGTCCATTCATGTTAAAGGCTCTGACCCTACCTAATATAGTGGATTTCTGGATAGCAGTGGAGGGGTTGACCTAGGCCAGTGCCTTTAGAAATTCAAGTAAACAAATTGTTTGTGTAAATTACTGGGATCAATTCAGAGCCAGGTAAGAATTCTCACTTCTTTTTTTAGGAGAGAAAGCTGCTATTCACTTTCATTGTCCTCCATGGGGCAGATTCAAAGCCAGATGAGAATTTACACCTGGTAGACAATGAAAGATAATGAAAGTTCTCTCTCCTAAAAAAGAGTAAGAGTTCTAATCTGACTCTTAATAGACCACAAAGTGTTTACTTTCTGGTATTATTTATCATACCAGATAGGTCACTGTTAATATTGTAAAATACCACGATTAGTCCAAGTATACAATAATTGCAGCTTATAAGTACACAACACAAAAAGATATGGACCGCACCAGTTATACTGATAAGCAGTGTGCACACACCCGAGTATGCACTTATACAAGTGCACATTACATGAGAACAAAGCAGGGGTTCCCACAAATCCCCCCAAATACCCAGGATATAAGAAAGTGGCACCACCATAATGTAAAAAATATCAATATATTTATTTCATAATCAAGCCAAAACATAAAAACACTATAAAGACAGTCTAAAGAAAACATATACACAAAGGACACACAAGGGGGCACCAACGCTAAGTCCTCAAAGCTGGATAATCTCCCCCTATCCAATTCTGCCCAGGCTGTTACTAAAGTGCAAAAGAATCATAAATTATAATAACTAATAATACACATTCACAATTACTAATGTGCAATATCTATATTCTCAAAAAAGTGCTAGTGCCAAGTATTAAGGTGCTAACCATTTTGAAGGAAGGGCTTGCCCACATTAGTAATTGTGAGTGTGTATTATTATTTATTATAATTTATGATTCTTTAGTTCCTTTCCTTTGTTTTGCATGCATTGAGATGGAGATTGTTTTCCTGACACCAATACTCTAGTCTCCTAATCTCCCCTAGGTAGGCCTTCTCATCAATGTTCTTGATCAGGCCTACTACTGATCAAGGGTACACTACTGATACCCTATTTGGGGGGGGGGGGGGTGGCGGGCCAGGTCACGACCAACCATCAGTCACAGAGCTTTGCCATGCCCTCTCCATTCATTACAATGGAGGGAATGTGCCGAGACCTGACTTGCCTCCCTCCATTGTAGTGAATGGAGGTTGCATTGCCAGGCCCCTGTGACTGATGGCTGGGGGAGCTGGCGACACGGAAGTGCCAGTGAATGAAGTTTGAGGGCCTGGACAGCGCAGGAAGCGGGGTCTGCAGCGTGGGCTTGGATCCAGAAATCAGGTGAGTTGCTGTTCACCAGACTAGCACCGATCAGCAGTGGGCGACAAGAGGTAAGCACTCTTGGGTTTTTTTGCCCACTGAATGACTTTAACAGAAAACATCATGAAAGAACGTGTTGGACTGCAAAAGGGGTGTTACTGTCCTGGGCCCAGAAGGTCAGGGGGGCCCATTATTGTTGTTTCTCCACCTTATTTATCAAATTTGTGCTCACATAGAATCATATAATGTAAAAAAAGCTATTCTGTGAGTACTCACCTGTAGAATTGTTTTTGTTCTTGCATGGCACTGCCCGCTTCGGTATTCATAACAGTTGGGTTATTCCGCCACAAGGTGGCGCAGTGGTACTGCAGAAAGCTGTGGCAGCTCCCGGCTCCCTATAAAAATGGGATTAACCATAGAGTTCCCAGCGTAGACGAGCAGTGAGACAAGAAGCCGGGAGAGAACAAAGGAATGTAACAAAGGTGAGAAAACCCCAAATGAACTTGACACAATCACCATAAAGAGGCAACCAAGAACAACGATAATGAGGGTGGGGCGAAGCGGGCCGTGCCATGCAAGAACAAAAACAATTCTACAGGTGAGTACTCACAGAATTGCTTTTTTTCTTTAATGCATGGCACGGCCCGCTTCGGTATTCATAACAGTTGGGACATCCAAAAGCAGTGTCCAAAAGTAGGGTGGGATCCCCAAAGAGCAACGGGCAGTAGTTCAAGTCACTACCGCCTGAAGCACCTTACAGCCAAAAGCAGCATCCGCTGAGGCCTTAACATCAACCTTGTAAAACTTGGAAAAGGTATGAACAGAAGACCAAGTAGCGGCCTTGCAAACTTGTTCAACAGAAGCCTGGTGCTGAAAAGCCCAAGAGGCATCAATAGCACGAGTGGAATGAGCAGCAATTCTAAAGGGAAGATTATTTCCCTTAGCAGAATAGGCAAATAGGGAATGCAGTGTTCGCTCCTTGGAATTAGCAGGATTAGGGCACAATGAAGGCAAGACGATGTCCTGATTGAGATGAAAGGCAGACACAACCTTAGGCAAGAAGTCTGGCTTAAGCCGAAACACCACCTTATCCTGATGCCTCTCAAAATAAGGAGGCTTGATGCTCAGAAACTCACCTTACCGAAGTGATAGCCACCAAAAAGGCTACCATAAGAGTCAAAATAGGCAAGGCGGCCACATGGATAGGTTCAAAGAGAGGCCCCTGCATAGCAGACAACACCAGATTCAGATCCCAGAGTGGAAGCAAAAGCTTACGGGGTGGACACACACCAGTTTTGACCAGCTGGTGATTGGCAAAAGATCTTTGGAAAAAAATTGCCAGAGCTGAAACATGGCCTTTAAGGGTACTAAGTTGAAGGCCCAAATACAAACCATGTTGCAAGAATTTCAAAATCCTAGGAATAGAAAACACCCTACAGGGAAGAGACTTGGACTCACACCAGGCAATGTAAGCATGCCAGACCCTGTAATAGATGGAAGACGAGGACTTCTCCCTAGCCCTAATCATGGTATCAACAACAGAAGCAGGTAACCCCTTTTTCTTCAAGATGGAGGTTTCAGCAGCCAAGCCGTTAAAGCCAGCGTTTGTAAATTGGGATGGCGTAGCTGCCCCTGAGTGAGGAGATCTGGATCCTTGGGCAAGACGTACCGGTCTACTGCCAACTGCACGACGTCTGCGAACCAAACCCTTCTTGGCCAACAAGGAGCCACTAGGATGGCTGGTACCCGCTTTTGGACTATCCTGCGCATAACCCTGCCCAGGAGAGGAAACGGAGGGAACACATAGAGAAGCCGAAACTCCGTCCAAGGAATTGCCAAGGCATCCGTGGCGAAGGCTAGAGGATCCTGAGACAGAGAGACAAATCTGGGAAGTTTGCGATTGTGACGGGACGCAAACAGGTCCACATCCGGCTGACCCCAGCGGTGACACAGGGAGAGAAACACTTGGTTGTTGAGGGACCATTCCCCCAGACGAGATGACCCCCTGCTCAGGGAGTCCGCCTCCTGGTTCTTTACCCCCGGAATGTAGACCGCTGAGATGCAGTGAACATGCTGTTCCGCCCAGGACAGTATCAGGGACACTTCCTTGAAGACCCTCTTGCTCCGAGTTCTGCCTTGATGATTGATGTAGACCACCGCCGTCTGATTGTCTGAGCGGATCTGAACAGCCCGACCCTGAAGGTGAGTGGTCAGGCGAGAGAGAACCAACCTGATCGCCCTCAGTTCCAGGACGTTGATGGAAGCATGGGCCTCTTGTGGGCCCCACCGACCCTGGAACCTCAGGGACTTCTGGAAGCCTCCCCAACCCGTCAGACTGGCATCTGCGGTGACCTTTTCCAAGCACGGGGGCAGAAAGGTCCTGCCCCCCAGAAGGTTCCTGGAATCCAGCCACCACGAGAGGGACTGACTGGCCAGAGGGGACAGAGCAAATTCCTGATCCAAGGACACAGGGTCCCGATCCCAAACTGACAAGAGGTGCAACTGAAGATGTCTCACGTGAAACTGAGCAAAAGGGGACTGCCTCGAAGCAGGATACCATGAGGCCCACCAGCTGCATCACCTGACTGATGGAGGGATGAGGGCACGATAGCAGGGCCCGAGCCTGCATCTGAAGGCCCTCCACCTTTGCTGAGGAAGGAACACCCTGGCCTGAGATGTATCCAGAGTCATGCCCAGAAAGGACCTCACCAAGGACGGGGACAGAGAGGACTTGGGATAGTTGATCACCCAGCCAGGACTCTAGAGTGAAGGTCACCATCTGAGTGTCCTGCTCGGCCTGAGGCAAGGAGTTGGCCACGATCAGGATGTCGTCCAGGTAAGGAATGATGCGGATGCCCTGGTTCCTTAGTAGAGCCATCATTCCCGCCAGTACCTTGGTGAACACTCGAGGTGCCGAGGTGATACCGAAGGGTAAGGCCACAAACTGGTAATGCTGATACTCCAGCGCGAACCTTAGAAGTCTCTGATGACCTGGGCATATAGGCACATGAAGATAAGCATCCTTGATGTCCACAGTGGTCATGAAGTCGCCTGGGGGAAGGGTACCGACAGTAGAGCGCAGTGTTTCCATATGAAAATGCTTGAATCTGACAAATTTGTTGAGGCCCTTTAAGTCCAGAATGGGCCTCAGAGAGCCGTCCTTTCTGGGGACCGTGAAAAGATTGGAATAGTACCCCTGACACCGTTCTTGATGGGGCACCAAACAAATGACTTCTGACTCTAACAGGCATTGAACCGCCAGACGCAACCCCTGGGCAGATAGGGGGTCTAAAGATATCCGGGACCTGAAGAATCTTGGGGGGGGCCAGGCTGCAAACTATCTTGTAACCGGAGGACACCACCTCCTGTATCCAACGGTCTGAGACGTGAACCGTAGCCTCCCCCCCACCCGGATGGGTGAGGGCGCCCCTTCATGCCTGAGGGGGCTTGGGAGAAGGTTTGGGCTAGGAGTTCCAGGAGAGACCAGGACGACCGCAGGGTCTGCCACAGCCCCAAGAATCTCTACGACCACTGGGGAGGAGGGAGCCCCGGCCTCCTCTGGGAGCACGAAAGGAGGAGAGGGGGGCAGAGGACCCCCGAAAGGGCCGAGACTGCCTCCTACGCTGAGGCAGCCTGCCATCCTTGGCTAAAACATCAAGACGCTCCCCAAAGAGCCGCTGCCCCGTGAAAGGGAGACCAGTGAGAACCTTCTTAGCAGCAGCGTCAGCTGCCCACTGGCCCAACCAGACAGAGAGGCGCATAGCCACCAAGAGCGCAGAGGCCCTGCCGCTCAACCGCACAGCATCATCCATAGCATGGAGGATAAAGGCCACAAAATCAGAGCAAACCAAGAGAGTCCTAAACTCTTCACCCCCTCTACAAGCTGAAGTGCCATCAAGGAGGCGCTTGAGCAGTGACTTAAGTGCAATAGACGTAATAGCCGCGGCGCAGACCGGGCGTAAGCCAGCCCCCACACAGGTAAAGGCATGGCAGGCCAGCTGATCCATGCGCCAATCCTCACCGTCCCGCAGAGTGGAAGTGTCCGAGGAAGGCATGACCGAAGTATTGGACAAGACTAGCACGGGAGCGTCCACTTCCAGGGGAACTGGAACGTCCAGCAGTGACATCAAATTCTTCATACTCCTCTGTAGAGCGTGAGGGAGTTGAAGTCAGGTGCCGCTTCTTGCCAGAGGCCTTCCTAGGAACAGACCTGGCAAGCTTCTTCTCAATGCTGGCCACCCACATAGCAAAATCAGAGTGTGACTCTCTACTAATATCCCCCGCACTAGGGCCCAATTGTTGGAGCGGGGGAGTAGGTGAAGCCGAGGGATGCGCAGAGCTAGGCAGCGAAGCAAGCAAACCAACCTGGAGCGCAAGGACACTTTCAGCGCACGGCACGCACACCGTGACACTGTTACTCACAGGGGATACCCCATACATGGAACACAGCCGGGCTTGCCCCGAAGGACCCCCAAGCACGCTATCCCCAGAAGCCTCCATATGGTGATTAACACAGGCGCAATAGGCCAGCAGTGAATAAAGGCTATACAACAGCCACCCGGGATGCCCTCCCACGGGATGCCCCCAGAAGACAGTGAAGGGGGGAATGAGAGGGAGGAAGGAGTGGAGCCGGGAGAAACCACAACCCAATGGTATTCCGCCTAAAAGATATAACTAAAAAAGACACATGAGCATCCCACAGTGCATACACCCCAAATGTAATAAACCCCCCCCCCCCCAGGGGGACTCACGGAACAAAGACACCGCGGGATTACTCAGGAACAGACCACAGGACAGGGCAACACACCAGAGTAAGCAGCGCTGCAGCCAGGAAGGGAGAAAACCAGACGCACAGCTCAATCAAAATGGCGCCAGCAGAGGTACCTTGAGGGGCCAGCCGCAGGGAGACGACGCGATACGCGTCATCAACCGGTCCCGCCCCCCCGAAGAGTGCGAAAAACAGCGCTCACGTGACCAGGCCGGCGCCATGACTAAGCAAAATCACCTCAGACGATAGCGCCCACAGCCGCGGAGCGTGGTACAAAGCGGCACGGCCGCTAAAAACACCCAAAAAGACGTCAAAAACACCACAGAAATAACCACTCCCGCCACCACTCACCCCCCCCCCCCTCCTGAACAGAGTCAGAGAGGGGGGGGGGAGAGAGAGACGACAAGACAGCGGCGAGCAGCCATGGCCAGGGAGGGGAGGGGGGAGGGACCCCAAAAGGAAAAGAAGGGGACATAGTCTCCAAACAACTCACCCACTCAGAAGCCGTCCTAGGCCCTGAGACAGAACTCCGCATCCCTAATGGGCTCACCATAAAGCCCATGGCCGGCTACCCTTTGTGGTATAGGGTCTGCGGCTTGGAGCTGCGCTCCAGGAGCACTTGACCCTAGTGCTCTTCTACCTTCACCCGATCTGTCAGCCGAGACTGGGAGGCAGTGAGGGTCCAGAAACAGATGGAAATAGACATGCAGGGCCGCAGGCTTGGTTGCCCCGCTCACCTGCGCAAGAGAGATAGCCATCTTCTAACTTCGCAGTAGCACCGCAGAGGAAACACTGGGAACTCTATGGTTAATCCCGTTTTTATAGGGAGCCGGGAGCTGCCACAGCTTTCTGCAGTACCACTGCGCCACCTTGTGGCGGAATAACCCAACTGTTATGAATACCGAAGCGGGCCGTGCCATGCATTAAAGAGCAGCATTTGTCTTGGCTGTTTCAGTCCTTAGTTGTCTAGTTGTATCCAACTGAGTTAAAATAACAGCAAAAACAGTACTGTATGATGCTTCTGTTATTGGTGACCATCATTAATCAATGTCACGTATAACATCAGGTCTGGCAGAGAGTACTAAGTATTCTTGGAAGCTTACCCTCAAGGGTCTACAACCTACAAAAAAAACTCTTTATTCTTAGTGTACAGTACGTCCTGCTCCAGAGAAGATTCTTTACTCTTGGGTATTACTCCGCCAGATGGCGCTGGACTGCAGAGACCGCAAAATTGGCTCCTCCCGGCCCCTTAAATACCCGGGACCTCCCACAAATCCCCAGATTTTCTCTGCAGTCTGGACTGCGAAGGACAAGAAGATGGCTCTCTCTTCTCGCAGGTGAGCAGGGCTATTAGCCTGCAGCCCTGTAGGACTATTCCCACTCGTTCCATTGTTAATGTGCCTCCCAGCTTTGGCTACGCTGGTGCGGTTGATGGTAGGCAGCACCGCTGTCAGGTGCTTAGGAGCGCTGCTCCACCAAAGGGTAGGCGGCATAGGCATATGGTGAGCCTCTATGGGATGCCCCTCCCGCTCTATTGCTCCTTGCCCCTGTCTATCGGTGGGCCCTACGTTAAGTGGCCGCTGCCCTCCCTCGCTCTCCCTTGTAGTTCTCGGGGGGGGGGGGGTGAGTGTGTGTGCGTTTGTGTTTGTGCTTTCACTTGGTTGGCATGCTTGGTTGCCTTTGGTTCTGTCTCCGCACAGTCTTGGTTGCCCTGGTTGCGGTTTGAATATGCCGCCGCCACGCGTGCTTCCACTGCGTTCCGCGGTTGGCGGAATATTTGGAAGCCATTCTCATCACTTCTCAGTCCCTCCAACAGGCAGAGCTGGATACTCAGCTAGTAGTGTCCACTCTGGAGTGATCAACCATCCCAAGTCTTCCCTGTCTCCCTCCTTGGTGACACCCTTCCTGGGAATGAACCTGGATACAGTTCAGGCAAGGATTTTTCTTCCTCAGCAGAAGGTGGACAGTCTTCTAGCGCAGGTTCAGTTCCTGCTATCTTGCCCTCATCCCTCCATCAGGCAGGGAATGCAGCTGGTGGGCCTGATGGTGTCATGCTTTGAGGCGTTCCCTTATGCCCAGTTTCACATGAGGCCTCTGCAACTCCACCTCTTGTCAGTATGGGACAAGGATCCTGCGTCCCTGGACCAGGTCCTTGTTCTGTCTCCCCTAGCCAGGAGGTCTCTCTCGTGGTGGCTGGACCCCAGGAACCTGTTGGCGGGCAGATCCTTTCTGGCCCCCTGCTGGGAGACGGTCACCACGGATGCCAGTCTGATGGGTTGGGGGGCTTCTGGAAGTCCCTACAGTTCCAAGGGCGCTGTGGCCCTCAGGAGGCCCACACGCCCATCATCATTCTGGAATTGAGGGCGATCAGGTTGGTTCTGGCCCACTTGACCCAACACCTTCGGGGCCGGCCTGTTCAGGTACGCTCGGACAACCAGACGGCGGTTGCCTACATCAATCATCAGGGAGGGACCCGGAGCAAGGGGGCCCTCAAGTAAGCGTCTCTGATCCTGTCCTGGGCGGAGGACAATGTTCCCTGCATATCAGCTGTGTACATTCTGGGGGTGGAGAATCTGCAGGCAGACTCTCTGAGCCGGGGGACCTCTCGCCTGGGAGAGTGGTCCCTCTGCGACAGGGTGTTTCAATCTCTGTATCACCGTTGGGGTCAACCAGATGTGGATCTGTTCGCGTCCCGTCACAATCACAAGCTCCCAGCCTTTGTCTCCCTGTCCCAGGATCATGTGGCCTTGGCCACAGATGCTCTAGCAATGTCATGGCAGGACTATCAGCTTCTGTATGTCTTTCCCCCCATTCCCCCTGTTGGGCAGGGTTCTGCGCAAGATAGCTCAGGAAGGGGTGCCAGCTATCCTGGTGGCTCCCAGGTGGCCAAGAAGATTGTGCTTCGCAGATGTAGTGCAGCTGGCAGTAGATCAGTACGCTCTGCCCAGGGTTCCAGACCTGCTCACTCAGGGACATTTACGCCATCCCAATTTACAAACTCTGGCTTTGACGGCCTGGCTCCATCTTGATGGAAAAGGGGCTGTCTGTTAACACCATGATCAGGGCTAGGAAGAAGTCTTCTTCTTTCATTTACTATAGGGTTTGGCGTGCCTACATTGACTTGTGTGAGTCTCGGTCTCGTCCCTGTCGTGTGTTCTCTATTCCCAGGATCCTGGAGTTCCTCCAGCATGGTTTGGATCTGGGGCTTCAACTCAGTACTCTGAAGGGTCATGTCTCTGCCCTGGCTGTTTTCTTCCAGAGATCCTTTGCGTAGAATTCTCTGATCAGGACCTTTTTCCAGGGGGTTACTCATGTGCGCCCTCCACGTAAGCCTATGTTGCCTGTCAGGGATTTGAACTTGGTCCTGTCTGCCTTGCAGGGTGCTCCCTTTGAACCTGTGCAGGGGGCTGCTTTGGCCATTCTTACTCTCAAGGTTGTCTTTTTGGTGGCTATCACTTTTGTTAGGCGTGTTTCTGAGTTGGCGGCGCTTTCCATCCAGCCCCCCTACTTTGAGAGACACCAAGACAAGGTGGTGTTTCGCTTCAAGCCAGATTTTCTGCCTAAGGTTGTGTCTGCCTTTCATCTGAATCAGGACATTGTTCTACCTTCCTTGTGCCCTAATCCTAGTAACGCTAAGGAGAGGGTTTTGCATTCCTTGGATGTGGTTAGGAGTCTGAAGTACTATCTGGTGGCTACTGCACCTTTTAGAAAAACTGATGCTCTTTTTGTGGTCCCTTCTGGTCCCAGGAAGGGTCTGGCTCCTGCTAAATCTACTATCAGCAAATGGATCCGTCAGGCTGTGATTCAGGCCTACACTGCTAAGGGGAATATTCCTCCCTTCCGCCTTACAGCTCATTCTACTCGCGCTATTGGTGCCTTTTGGGCTTTTCAGCACCAGGCTTCTGTTGAACAAGTTTGCAAGGCCGCTACTTGGTCTTCTGTTCATACTTTTTCAAAGTTTTACAAGGTTGTTGTTAGGGCCTCAGCTGATGCTGCTTTTGGCCGCAAGGTTCTGCAGGCGGCAGTGGTCTGACCTGTCTGCTGTTACCTATTGGGGATCCCACCCTAGTTTACGGACACTGCTATTGGATATCCCAAGAGTAAAGAATCTTCTCTGGAGCAGGACGTACTGTATACTAAGAATAATACAATTCTGTGATTACTCACCTGTAGAATTGTTATTATGAGTATACAGTACATCCCCTGTATGGTGATTGTTATCATTGTTTGATAGTTACTAGTTGGTTCTGTTATCATTCTCGCCGCTTCTTGTTAACTGCTTTTCAATACTGGGGATTTGTGGGAGGTCCCGGGTATTTGAGGGGCCAGGAGGAGCCAATTTTGCTGTCTCTGCAGTCCAGCACCATCTGGCGGAGTAATACCCAAGAGTAAAAGAATCTTCTCTGGAGCAGGACGTACTGTATACTCATAATAACAATTCCATAGGTGAGTAATCACAGAATTGTATTATTTCTTCACTCTCTACTATGCCGGAGCTAACAATTCTCAGCCAGTGCCTGGTGTTAAAATGTGCTTACAGTACTCCACAGCTGCTATCACCACCATAATGCAAAACCACTTTCTGCTTCTAAAATCATTTAAAACATGTGGGATGGTCTGCAATTTGAAATCCTGACAGTTTTCCAAAGACTTACCTTGCGCCCCGCAGAATTCCTGCCCCACCAGCAGACATACAGGTCTGCCTACTACAGGGAGTGTGCAGAGCAGCGGAGCTGGATGAGGGCAGGGCAATGGGATTGAGGGAAGTTTATAGAGACACATCACCAATCAGGATGCCCCTACCACCCACACTGAAATGTAAAATGGGTGTTGGTCTGCTTTAACTTCCAGTTCTTCTCTGAAACAAGTGGGGGGGGAATCTTTGTCTTTCCCAATTTCACCGTGAAATCCCCTTCATGTACCTTCCCCCGTGACATGATTAGTCACATGGGATTCCACAGTGGCCTGGCATTAGCTTGGCACACCGCCTGTGACCAGGGCAAAATCAGTGTAGGAAGGAAGAATACTGCCCCCTCCTGTGGTCTTGCTGCTGTCCCATACAGGTATGTGCCATACTTTAGTCCAAGCTGCTTCAAAGGTATTGTCTCTACCTTAGTAGCAGGCAGTTCCCCCCTCCCCAAGTCTGAGCCCAATATGGGGCCAGATGGGGGACCAGTCTAATGGCCAGTAATTCTAACAGTGACCCTGATGACCCACCTGCAGAAAACAGGATGGCTGGGAGAAATGTACCCCCAATAGTCTTGCTCCCTGCTCGCTCTCCCCTAGAAACAAGCCTGACCCTAACTACAGATGCTCCCTGGTATCAAAAAAACAGTAGCCGCCGGACCAGGAGGGAGCCTCTGACCCAGCGAACCTAAAAAGAGACGATGCTGCCCGGTGGTGAACAAGAGGGAGACACTGACAGGAGTTTTTTATGTTTTTTACCAGTTTGTGAACTGGTAAGGGATCCAAGGGACCCCTTTACAATTTCACAGGGAACTGGAGAATTATTGCATTTGGCATTCAGGAGTACCAAATTCAGGATACTGGGAACTATTCAGCCGGAGGGCTTCAGAACCGGAAAGACTCAGCTCCAGCTAATCACTAATTATTAGCACCTTAAATAAGGTGCTGCCTTGCAAATTAAATTGCACCCCAAAAAGTCTATGCTATTCTATGCCCCAACAAGCTGTCAGGACAAAGAACATCTGATACAGATGTGCAATGAAAGTTGTTTCCTGTTTTTCACAACAACATCCTCCTAGGATACCAGCGGTGAAAGTTTTTATATGTTGAAAAATCATTTTCTGCATATTGCTGCTAGCAGAAACACTCATTACGGCCAAAGTCAGGGTAAGATATTACTGATCACATATGACATGACTAGCAGACCAAGAAGCCTGGCTTGCCATCTTCGTACTGTGACATGTCACCAGCATTCTATGAATGGAGCTGTGTCTTCTCGTCAAAACATAATATAATTCCATTAAGATTAATTTTCATTTATTTGATGTAGGCTTAAATTTTAAGAAACCATTGCCGATTATACTTGAAAATGTGACTATTCATGGTAGATACATTAACATTTAGTCATATTGAATATTTTCCAAACACATGCATTTAGGGGATGGAAAGAGAGGACATAGAGTACAATCAACAGAGGATTATATAATAATTTGGATTGGAGATTTCAGCCTTACCTAGAAGGTAACCTAAGAAGAGCATTTGAATACTCATCTTCCTTGGAGATTACAAGCCTCTTAGACTCATAACTACTATATAATATTCTGCATCACGTAATAAATTAAGTTTTGTGATGCGCTTTCTGGTTTTAAGTTTATTAAAATGTGATAGGAATTTTAATCAGAATAATAATGAAAAGAGGCACTGCTGCAAATGACAGTGTTGTTTCAAATGCTCTATACAAATAATTTAATACGTAATTTTTCCCTTAGGAAACTCAAAGTTTAAGTTCACATAACTTTAAAGCGGACCTTCAGTTAAGAAAATAAACTGCTGCCTTAGCTCCCCTTATAATGATCAGTGGCATATGCTTTTTAAGAGGCCTTAAATGAAAAATTCAATTTAGGCAGGTTTCTGGTGTTCTGCCTTCTTGTTTTCTTCTTTTGGAATGTAAAAAATACATTTGTGTTAGGGTTGTGTCAACCAAACCAGTTACTTACTTACCAGCATGCCGTTTCTAAATTTCTCATATTCCTGGGGCTATCATTTGCTACAGTGGGACATGGCCTTGAGTAAAAACTACTGACTACAAATCCCATAATTATTCCGATGTAACAGGTGAGCTCATGAGCAGCTTTGTTGAAGTCTAAGTAGCGGTCATTACCTCTCCAGATGAGAACGCTACCTGTATCCCTTTAAGCTGGAACACAATATTATGTTCCCTCCTATCTGAAGAAGTTGAAATTCAGAATGGGTTAAACCTGTCATCTCTGTCTTAGCCAATCAGCAAGCCAGAGTCTCTGATCTGTACATCAAATGCACCACTTGATGTACATTGCTAAGGTTAACATATTAAAGCTAGGAAAAACAGTTTTCTTGTATAACACAGAGTTGCAAACAAACAGAAAAGCTTAGAACATTGAAGACATAATTTTGGCACACAGTAATGGAATCACACTTTAACTCAGATGTTGTGAAATAAATTTGCAGATGCTGCACTCTTGGACTCCATGGGAGCAGCCATTTTCTACATACATGCAAGCTCTTCTTACATATAAGGGGGGGGAGGGGGGAGGCTCTGCTGACAATCTACCAGCACACAGACACACTGCAGCTTAGCTGGGAAATTCATTGTGATCATCACATCCAGCCACAGAGAGAGCTGGGCTGCAGTGTGCCTGTGGATCTCCACACAAGATGGCAGCTCCCATGCAGTTCAGGAGCACAACATCTGCAGTGGTTAAGCCCTCTCAGATATCATACATCACTGATTGCTGGGGGGGTTAGGGTAGAAATTTACTAAGCTTTTTGACTGGAGGTCCTTAATCTCTTTCAGGTTGCATGATCGTAAAATAATTTCAAGCCTAGCCACAGAGATTAACATCTGGTCTCTGATATAGCTACCTGAGTAAAGCACGCTTGCTTTGAACAGAAAGTATTTACATGGCACATACAGAACAGCTTGAGGTTATTAGTAAATAATATAGTATCCTATAAAAACAAAATATTTAGCATGATAGGGATGAACATGAAAAATCTAATGAAAATTCAGCACCCCAACCATGTACGACAATATGCCTAGTATGCAGGCACTCTGATTGACTGATAACTGAAAGACTTTAAAGATTTCTCCTGCTCTTAATTAATTACGTTATCCAAACAAATTCAATTGACGTGAAAATATTTTAAATTGCTAAAGCTAATTTAGGCTAATAAGACAGGAACATTTAAGTAAATTACCCTGTGACTTTTTTCCTTTGTAATGGTTTCTTATTCTTCTAAATTACAGAAAATGCACCAAAAGACTAAATTGGACAAATAACCACAACCTCGAATAAATTAGCATTTTAAATTCTTATTTACTATAAGCTTTTGTTTTGTTTTTTTTTCATTTATTTAATAAGGCATTTTCAAAGTAAAGTTACAATGATGGACCTGTACTAACCAATCAAATTTAAATTATAATTATAATAAAAATAATAATGTGGCATCATTTTACATAGCACCATGACATGGCAAGTATTAATCACAAGGGCAGTACAAGCAATATGAAAGAAGAGATTTATCCAAACAGAATATATGGTCCCACAGCAAAAACATACCCATTGACTACAAAATACATAACAGGGAGATCCTTAACCTGAACCCCGCAGAGGTCCCCAACTTGTAGCTTGTGGGCAGTCCGGAACATAGCACACAGGGATATGTGTTGTCAGCAACGTGTTGGACAGGTAAGACAGGTAAGTCATCACCCTTTCCCATCTACAAGGCTTTTAACCTTGTTTTAGACTGGGGGATCTGAGCTGAGTGGAACAAGTATTTTGGGGGGAAAGTGGGTCCAGGCACATTCTGCCTGTTATCATTTGGGGCTGGAGAGAACAACATGCATAGTTATTTGTTTTTTGGGTCTTGGGGAATCCTCATGAATATTGCATCCACTCTGCATATTGAGTTTTGAGGAGAGGACCAAAACCTCTGGTCATCTTATGTTTTGATCCTTGTTCCTGTAGCATACCTATTTGGAATATTGTGTGAAACACTCGGGATCACCCTAAATATGTACCTTCCTGATGTTCCCACAGTGCATATGCAGGCCCCCATCCAATCAGTGCTGTATGTCATGCATTATTATTAAAGAGAAACATCAGAGGAAGCAAAAACCTCACCAAACTTGGCCTTCCTGCCCCTCTGGTCTTCATTCTGGGTTTTTACAGCTTACCTTACTAGGGACATCTATGTTCTCCATCCCTCGCATTCTTGCAAACTTCCAAAGGGCAGCACCAGCTACCCCCATAGGGCAGCACCAACAACACTCTTCTTCTTCACCCATCAGACACTGCCGACGCCCCCCGTTCTCATGCCTGCTCAGTGCTGAATTACAGGCTGCAATGGATACAGGACCAAAAAAACTGTGATATCTTAACAGTGGCTAGTTGCTCACAAATAGAAATTCAGCATTCAATTAGCCTCTGAAACAGCAGGATGTCACTGTTTTAGCTGATGCCTATGTCCAAAAGGAATGCAGCACTGGGACCGAGTCCTTATAAGCTCTGCAGTTTCTATTTAATACATGGCATATGGCTCTGGTTAGAACAGAGCCTGGCACAGGGAAGTGGGTGTATCCCTGGCTTCCCTGCAGTCTGCAGCACTCTCCTGTTCCCAGTAGTAGGGGAAAATGCCTCAACAGCAGACAGGCCTGGAAAGCAGTTCCAGCCTGCAGAAAGGGATTGCAGAGCGATCACGGGGGGAGCAGGGGTGGCTTACATAGCTTACATAGCATTACACAGAGTTACTTGAGTTGCCAGTATTACGGTATTAGGTTTTTGGGGTTGAGAGATTCCAAACTGCATTGTTATTTGGATATGTTTCTTGTTTTATATCAATTCTATGATCCTTCCATGTTGATTAGGTAGTTGAATAGGTAAATATACAAATTATATATATATATATATATATATATATATATATATTATATATATTGTAAGCGGGCAAACAATCAGCAGTGACGACAACGGATTTGAACGGCAAAACGGCTTTTATTCAGCAAAGTTCAGTAGATAGTCCAAAGGTTGCAGCATAAATGCAGAAAGCAAAAAGGGTTACTTCACCAACCAAATAGTCCTGGGCTGGGTACTCCAGCAAGCTGATCAATTACAGTTCACTTTACAGGGCGTATCAGCCCTCTGCTCAATGTCCAGTGCTATCCTTCACCACGGTGCAGCTCAGCCTGGGTTCACTCCAACAGGCTGGTCATCAACACAGGAAAGGCCGTGTGCTCTCTTCTTATACAGGCTTCCCATGTAATCAGCGTGCACACTTGTGGAGGGCCTTAGAACATGTAACAACCCGTAAGGGAATTGGGGAAGTGACCCGGGTCCTGAAACCCCGGCCCGGATTGTGCTTTATACAGCCAAGCAGGGGAGAAATAGACATTTTGATACAATTTACCACTATATATATATATATATATATATATATATATATATATATATATGACCATACATCGCTCAATGCTGAATGTGGCTCTCAAGTAAGTAATGCATAGCCCACAGGGTGCTGTTGTTTCCCAACCTAAGTAAAATAGCTGCACTCTGCGTGTGATTTAAAAAACAAAAAAAGGCAGCACCCTTGTGGCTGCCAGCTAGCGTCTTATTAAACACTAGTGCCCTAAAGGTCACAGTGCGGGTTGATCTGGTTAAACCAGTGCTAGTTTATAGTGGCACTGTAAGTCAAGATCCCATAGAGCACGATGGGCAGAACTGGATTGCAGAGTTTTATGTTTCTAATTAATATTACACACATTTATTTGTCTAAACTTGCATTGTGACTTGTCAATAATGGAAACACAGGGCCTAGATGTCAACAAATGACATTTTGTTGTATAGTAAAATTTTACATGGCTTCTATTTTTTACCATATGTGTAATTTGGACCACAACTAAAACGCAGCCTAAATGCACTGTAAAGTGTGTTCGAAGCAGTAATTTCTTGTAACTGTAATGATGACGACTAGCACCGGGGAAAATACAGCAACAAACTTTTCAAGGAGTAAAAAAACATAAATACTCTGTGCAGCGCCCAAAAGACGGCGATACAACATGTTGCTCACTGGCGCTGGGATAATAGGCAGCCGGGTCCAACAGGCGCGGACACAGGCCGTCCAATACTTAGGCCCTTATTTATGAAGGAATAGCAACAGGTAGCGACTGGTGAGCGACCGGTAATGACGGGCACCGCCACGAGAACGCCGGCTCCCCACCACAATCACACATTTATTAAGCCGATCCTGCTTAGCGACTGAGATAGCGCCAGATAGCCACTCATTCATCATTATTCCAGCCTCAGCCCACAGCGCCAGCGTCCGACCTTGAACAGCGACAGGTATGACCTCTCGCTACCTGGCGCTCTCCAATGCATTTCAATGGAACAATCTTTAAATATTCATAATTAATTGTCATTAATGTTTTTTGTTTTTTCTTTTTAAATGTGAAAAATTCTGTGACCACTTCTGCCATGTTAGATAATTTTTTTAAGGTAAAAAAAAAAATCTGTGCAGAATTGATATTACAGGTCTGATATTATTGTATTCATATTACTAAATTCTTAAAAATTTTTTTTTTTTTTGTTTTTCAAAAATATGGTGGTTTGGGGGTTAAAAAACTAATTTTAACACATCGCCGCCAGCGCTTTGGGGTTTAAACATGCATTTCACAGCACGATAATTTTTTGAGCGTGATTTTTTGATGAATATGGTGGGAGCCGGTCGCTCTGACCAGTCGCTATCATGCGCACCCATACATCGCGGAACCTGTCAAATAGCGACTCGTCACCCCGTATTCAACATTACTGCACACTGACTCAGTCGCTATCAACAACCGAACAATGGCCAAGTACAGCGACTACTAGCGGGCGCTGTGAAAATACTGCTACAGTCGCTCAACTGTCGCTACCTGCCGCTATTAATGAATCGGCCTCTTAGTGCAAGTATCAAAGCAAATTAGATAGCATCTGGCGCTGCGACTTCTAGTGCCATTGTAGTCCACAGCACAGCACCAGAAAAGACAAAAATGCCAGTGCTCCAAAACTGACTCTATAGCCACCAGAAAGATGTAAAATGGCGCACATCATAAATAAGGCCCATTGTTGCTTCATTGGAAAAATAATATACCTCACCCGTAAAAAAAATCCCCATCACCAGTGCAGGTGATTTTTGGGGATAATATTGTAACAAAAACATTGGACTTTTTTGTGTGTTCAAGTTAAAAATGCCTTTTTTGTTATAGAATTGTAAATAGTTGAACCTTTTGGTTCATTTGTACTTGAAGTTTTCCCTTCACAGATCTAATGAGGAAACCTGTGTGTCCAGTTAGATGGAAAACCGAACAAAAGATCAATGATTCACTACTGCTAACCAATACCTTGATACACATTTTATTATATTACAATTTACTTATTGCATCAAATAATGCAGGTAAATGCTCATTGTCTTATAGAACCTCTTGGCCTTGTATATGCTTTTTAATAAATATATTGGAAAAGTTAAAAAGTTCACTAAAGTTAAAAAGCTCACTCAGATGCAACTTGCAACTCGCACCCAAAGTTCAATTTCCTAGGTCTGTACTATAAAGGTGATGCCCTTGCCATGTATACAATAGGACAAATATCAATAAAAATTGAATGTATTTTTTGTAAGCGAATTTAAACCAATATTTTTTTAAATGTGCTGGGAATGTTCCAGTCCAGGAATTGGATGTGACTGCTCTCGGTAGTTGGAAAGTATTTTTACCCTCAGGTAACATTGGCTACAATTGCCAGGAGCTTTTTACTTTTCAGGGAAATGTAGAAGGTTTGACAGATAGCTGAACTTGATGGATGTGTCTTCTTAGTCTATGTAACTTGAATTATAAAAAGTTTATATAAGAAATATTCTATGGTTCCCCAGGCAGCCAGCACATCTTTGAAACATACATGACCAGCCCTACATTTCAATGTAAGTGACACGCAATTCAATTTGGTGTTATGATCAATATCATTTTTTCATTGTCCTTCTGACACATTTACATATATAAAATGTTCATATTTGCAAAGACAAAAAGTTGTTCATCATATTATTTTAAAACTATATTTTGTATTCATAATGTCTAATATCTAAGAAAAAAATACAGTTAGAGCCCAAAACTGTAATCTTGAAATACCCATCTAAGGCACCTCCTCTGTATTTAAAGACCAGTGTTTGGTAATGAGCGATAATAACATTACCGTATTATACCAATAATGAACTGCTCATGACTCTCTGGCACATATAACCTATATGATGAACAGTAGCCACCAAGTTGCAGACCTGTAAGTGGAGGCACTTGTATATATATATATATATATATATATATATATATATAAATAAATAAATATATATATATATATATATATATATATATATATATATATATATATAGACAAGGCCTCTTCTTAGGTTTATTGCGGCTCACAAATCAGGTTCAAATTTCATTGTTAATCAAATGTGAGCAAAAAACTCCCCAGCACACTAAGAGTGGCACACAAATAGGTACCTTTATATACCAAAAACACATTATAAAAATGGTGCAAAAATGTAGGCATTAAAAGTCAACATTGTTTATTAAAAAGTACCAAGGTACCTGCACATACACTATCAACAACCACATTAGCAATCACCAGCCAGGCTGCTGGATGGGGAAAGCCTGGGCTGAACTTCGGTGCAGTGCAGTTGAAGACTGAAAGCCTAGACTGGGGTAGGTAATCAAGAAAGTTGAATGGTCCAAGCCCAAGTCATGGTCTAAAGGACAAGTATCATTTGCCAACTGCTCTGGCGATGGGCTGCCTCTAATCTGATGAATATGTTGGACGTGTATGTGCTATGCATGTCCCACACACACACCTATAGCCAACTACATTGACATACAGCAGTCATGTAGGGTATGAGAGTGGTACAGAAGTGCAGATTGGGCTTTTTCCTTCATCCTAAATTGGTGTGACCAAGAGGCAGGAGGATCAATGGACCAAAAGTATTTTTTGACTTTAGGTCCACTACCGGGAGAGTCTACTTTTGTGGTCCTATCAAACTTCAGATCAGGTTCCCCTGCTTACCTTCCTTCCCCTCAGGCAGCCTTGACTGAGTTAGCACCCCTCCATACACCTCTGGCCAGCCAGAAGGCCAGCAATTCCTCAAATCAGCCAACTCCTGCTTTTGATCGACTGTTCAAAATACTTGTCACAGGTTACCCCTTTAGCTTGCCTTCATGGGGGGCGGCAATGCAACAACCATGGTCCTCTGCAGGTTTCCTCCACTGCCCTTTGTGTTGAGTTAAGCCCCTTTAACATCTTCCCACTCATTGCCTTGGAGTAGAAGTACTCCAACGTGTCACAAGTTTGAATAAAATTCTGCCCAAAAAGGTGACTTGGCCATTTCACATCTAACAAATCTATGGACAGCTGAGTTAAAGCAAATGACTTGCTCTTTACCTGCGCTGCATTGTGGTACAGTGAGAGGGACACCTCCCTATCCATCACCTCTGGGCACTGTCACAGGCCTCGTCCTCCGATCCCGCACCTTCTGCAACCACCTTCTTCGGTTCCGTTCACCAGGTAGAGGGGCCTTCATTTTTCTTGCTGCCCCAAAGATGCTGCATCCCGCCACCTCCCTGGTCTTATGCATCTTCCACCGCCACTGCCTCCTACAAGGTCTCCTCCTGCTGCTGTGGCAGATGCCATCACTGGTGCCACTAGGTCTTCTCCAGGTGCACCACCACTCCGGGAGGGGAAAATACAACAAAGCACTGCAATGGAGGCACAATAGCGTACTGCTCTGTGCTGCATTTATTCCTAACCACCAAAATGTGGTAGAAATGCACAATGAGAAAGCAGCCTTATACTCTTTATGTGTTATGGGGTAACAATATTTATTTATTTAATATTATTTATAAATGTATTTATTATTCAAATAAACATTCCTCCCTCATCTCATGATTCCATTTCCTTTCTTTTTGTGTTTCAGTGAGAAGAAATTGCAAAAGAAAACATTTTTATTCTTATATACAAAAGGACAAAAAGGCGATATAACCCTTAGTCTCTCTAAATGCTTCTTCTGGTTGTATTTCATACAAAAAGAAAGCCATAGGGGTAATTTAACAGATTTGGATACTTGTGCAGCAAGCCCCAGGCCCTGGCATGAGATATAGTGATACCCATGGCTACGCTGTGAACATTCTGTGGTGTCAGTGAGCCAAGATGAAGGGAAATCTCAGCAACCATAAAACAATAAATCAGAAATTTCATTTTCAGCTAAATAGGCTGTATGATATGTTACATTACAGATTGTGTGCATGGAGAGTTTCTGGAAGCACCTTTGCACAAATGATGCCCTGCTGTTCAGCAACAAAAAATCCCATCCATCTCCCAGATTTCTTGAACTTTTCTGCATTACTGTGCAATTGTTTTATTTTTCTTGTCAGTTTGCCAAGATGCAGATGATAAACTACTCGATTCATTTGGGGCCTTCCCACAGCCCGATACCACAAAACTATTTGTCTTCTAGGTTTAGGTATGATAAGATTTCAGGCTGTGCGAAATATATTCTTTTTTAGTTTCAGGTATCCCTCATTGTTATTTCATTTTACAAATGTTCAATATATATGACACACAAGGCAAACAAATAATCAGAAAGAGAATAATAACAGACCATTAGTGGAGATGACTAGTGAAGATATTAAGTTGAGGAATCAAAGTCTAATGTACAATTGGAGGAGGTGCGGCTGCTGCAGGAGTGTGCAGCAATTTCCTGAGGGAGAGGGAGAGAGGATGTGACGTCACCGCTCACCGCCGCCGGTTCCTGCTCCTGTGAGCTACTGTGAGCTACTCACGATGTCCCGGAGTGACCCACGCTGAATTGATCACCACCGCTTACCCGCCACCGTCACCGTCCCTTTCCCGGCAGACTACTGTGTGATAGCAGAATCTGCAACTAAGACGACGACAATACAACTATACACCGGCCGCCAGTTCCGTCCGCGGACAGACAGCTGCTGCAGATACCTGGTGAGTCTAACCATTACTACACCGCCGGCCACCCTGCACTGTCGGCTTACCTGCAGCTATGACAGACAGTCGCTGTAATAGCGGCTTCAGTATCGTGCCGTCCATATACTGAACGGCCGCCGATACCCGCCAGTGCCTTTGCTCCGGCAGCCCCAGCTACAGCAGCAGCGGCAATACGCCGCCAACTATACTGACCGGCTGCAGACTTCCCGGTGCACCCTACGAGCAAACTCCAACAGAACATAATTCTCGTGGAAGCAGTCATTAGCCGGCCGCCTGGCAGGTTTGCGCTGCTGGCCCCTCAACAAGGCTGCTTCTGGGCAGCCGCACAGGTGCTATACCGATCATTTACTGAACGAGTGAAAGGCGTGTTGTGTTACATTAAAGACAGACATCCTGTCCACAATAAAGCACTGCATGGACATCTGTGCCATCCAGGAAGGTCTACCAATTGAAATAAAAGCAATACAAGATGACCGAAGGCTCTCCTAGACGGCCTTGAGGTCTCGTTCTTACACCATCAGCCTTAAAGTGATCTGGACATACCTTTGTCCTAATATCACAACAGCTGTGACAGCAATATACTGTATCTCATTAGCCGCGTGGCGACTATACTGACCGGGTAGCACCAGAATAACCAGGACTGAACTAACCTGTTCAGGCAATCACTATAACTGGGTAGCACCAGAATAACCAGGACTGAACTACCCTGTTCAGGCAATCACTATAACTGATGCGCCAGTAATACACTGGCTTCATCCCGCAGCCCTTCGGTTCTGCTAATAGGGTTGCTCCATAGTCAGCTAGACAGATTTCTCTCTGTCTAGGTTACGCCAGATCTGTATCCCCATAAAAAATAAACCAAAAAAAAAAAAAAAAAAAATAAAAAAAATAAAATTAAATAAAAATAAGTAACAACCACATATTGGTCCGTGCGGCGGAACACCGGTTCTGCTACCATAGACTCATTTGTGGCAGCGGTGGTGATACCTTCAAGACCACCGACCGCTCTCTGGCATCTCATATTCAAATTGCGCTAGTCCCAAAGAAGAGATGAACCACAAAACAAAATATAGTGAACTTAAGCAGACTTCTATCCTCACCTTTAATCAGCGCACTCCGAACATAGGGTATCAAAATATTAACAACAATATGGATCCAGCAGCATCGAACTTAGCCACACCTCCTCGAATGCCACAAAGCCTTGAGGCATCTACATCACATACACCCGGCGATATCCACAACCATCTTCAACAGATCCATATGGCACATGAAAAAATAACCCTAATGGAACAGGCAACAGATCGGAACGCTGCCGCCTTTAACACTCGCACACAGACTAAACAAAAAGAGAAGATAAAAAAGAGTGCACCCCGAATACAAGAAATAACCCCTATAAAGGAAGCCCATCAAAAAATAACAGAAAACGATGCAAGAGACGCTGGTACACAAGAGCTATGCAAAACAGTCCAAAGCCTTATGTTGGAGGTCAGAGACTTCAAAAATACAATAGAAAGGCAAGTAGCAGAGGTCAAATCGTCACAAAGTGCTATGGAACTACAACTAATGGAGATTGAAAAATCCTTAGTTCACACAGTTCAAACAACTGTTAAGGAAACGATATCTGAAGAATTAAGCCAAATTAAGGAGGGCCTAAATAGCATCATGCAGAGAATTGACACCTTAGAAGCAGACGTTATTACCCTTGCCAGAGAACGGAAAAAGAATCATGAACAAATAACAACTCATAACAAAACGATCGACTACCTAGTTTCCAAAGTAGATGACCTGGAGAATAGATCAAGACGAAATAATATCAAAATAAAAGGCATTACCACCAGGATCAATAGAGACGAATTGGCACCATTAGTACAACGTATATTCAAGCTGGTCCTTCAAGAAGATGATGAGGTAAAAATGGATCGATGTCATAGAGCTGGTAGAATACGGACAATGTACGGAATCAATACACAAGACGTGGTATGTCGAATATCGGACTACACAATGAAGGAAACAATCTTAGATAGAGTTAGATTACACAAAGAAATTCTGATAGACGACATGAAAATCCACCTGTACCAAGACTTTTCCGCACGAACCATGCAGAGGCGTTACATCTTAAAACCACTTACAGACAGTCTGATAAAAGCTAACATAAGATACCGCTGGATTGGACCACTGATCCTACAGATTCGTAGGGAGGGTAAAACTCTACTTCTTAAGGATGGTGAATCTCTTGACAATCTGACCACTGCTCTCGGACTACCAAAATTAACAATTCCTGAATGGGAATTAAGATCAGGACCAAGGGAGCTAACCCCACAGAACCTCCTAAATGAAGATTGGTCCAGCCATTGATTATAAACTAAGTAAACTGATATCTAATACAGCAACTATAAGTAGATCATGAACAGCGGACCGATGCAGCTAGAGAAAGGTCTGGAAGATTGAATAGATGAAAAAGAAGAAAAACAAAAGGGAAAGGGAAAAAAAAAAAAAAAAAAAAAAAAAAAAAACAAAATACTTTAAGAAAAAAGGTGACGGGAGAGAAAAAAACTAAGTACATATATCAATTACTCACAGGAGCAACTGGGCGGGGGGGATTTAGGCAGACTCCTAAGAAAGAAGGGGTTAGAGAAATGGAGGAAGATAAATCCTCCGGTAAGCCTAAATTAGGGCGGGCATGGGTAGAGGGAAAGAAGGGAAGGAGGGGGGGAAGGGGAAGAAGGATAAAACAGAACAATAAAACTACGAAAAATCAAGGTCACTATCAAAGGAACGGTCGACAAAGAGTTATAGATCCCACTAAATGACCAATAATAAAACCAAGCAAAGTTTGCTTGGAGACCTGAAAATATGCACATACAATGTCAGAGGAGCCAACTCCCCTTACAAAAGGAGCAAAATCACAAGAGAGCTACTAAGAGAAAAGATCGAGGTGTGCTTTATACAAGAAACACACTTTAAGATTAGTAAAACCCCAGGGTTTGCATTCCAAGACTTCGGAAGCACTATATTTAGCTCAAGTGATAAAAAGAAAAGAGGAGTATTGATCCTGATCAAAAATCGCTGTCCCTTTGAACAATTAACAAATTATAGGGATACAGAAGGTCGATTACTTATAAGTGTTTGCAAACTGAAAGGCCGCATCTGTACCTTAGTCTGCACCTACGCACCTAATCAGGGACAAAAACGCTTCTTAAACAAGGTAATAAAAAAACTAGATGAGGTTAAAAAGGGACCCATAATCTGGGGAGGGGACTACAACCTTATAAGCGACAATAAGCTGGATACGTCGGGTGGACCGCGAAAAATATCAGAAACACTACATAATCAAACACTGTGGGAGAATTTTAGACGACTGAAACTGGTTGACGCTTGGCGTACACTTCACGCCAATATTCGTGACTATACCTGCTATAATCGGGCACATAATGTGTACTCACGCATAGACTATATCTTTATCTCCCAATCCCTTCTAACAGAAGTATTATTTTGTGTACACGGCCCCATAACGCTGTCAGATCATGCCCCAGTAATATGTTCTCTTGCATGGAATAATACACCCAGAGAACATCGAATATGGTCACTAGATCGCAAAATGTTAGACAAACCAGAAATTAAAGCACAATTATCCACCGCAATTACAGAATATTTTACACTTAATGATAATCGGGAAACCACAATACAATCCCTGTGGGAATGCCACAAGTGCTATATAAGAGGCATAGCCATTTCAATTGCTGCACGCCAGAAAAAACAACAAGAGCAATTAATCAATGATACCTTAGGTAAAATAACAAAACTGGAAAACGAGCACAAGATTTCATTATCAGAAGATGTATATAAGAACCTATGCATAGAAAGACAGAAACTGAACGCTATAATATCATCGGAAAGAACAGAACTAATGAGGAACCAGTTGAAAAAAAAGTTAAACCTGGGTAAAAGCGGCAAAACTTTGGCAGACCACCTCACAGACCATAGGGCAAGTAATTTCATAGATAAAATCTGCAATAAGGATAGTAAGATTAAATACCTTCCGGAAGAAATCACCCGAGAATTTATGGATTTCTACAGGGCCATATATAATATTGAAGGCCCGGAGGAACTCCTCGATTATGACAATTTTTTCAAAACCATTGATGCCCCCAAAATTAAGCAAGAAATAGCAGAAGAAATGGATAAGCCATTCACTTTAGCAGAAGTGGAGACTGCCGTAACACTACAAAAGACTGGCAAATCCAATGGATCTGATGGCTTTCCGGCAGAATACTTCAAAGCATTCCAGCCACAATTAACGCCCTATATCCTTAGATTAGCAAACGATATCAATATACAAAAGCCTCTATCACCAACAATGAATACTGCCATAATTCGGCTAATTCCTAAAGAGGGCAAAGACATAACCCAATGCTCAAATTACCGCCCCATTTCCCTGATTAATATTGATGTAAAAATCTTGTCTACAATCATCGCAAACAGATTCCAAACATTTGTCCAAGATATAATTTCACAATACCAAACGGGGTTTATACGAAATCGGGGGGTCCACCAGAACATCGCCACAGCAGTGGCCGTAATCAACTATATACAAAAGCATAGCACTAAAGCGGTCATCGTGGCCTTGGATGCAGAAAAAGCTTTTGATCGGGTTTCCTGGACTTTCCTTGAGAAATCCTTAACCCACCTAGGAATTGGCCCAAACTTATTGGGTAAAACCATGTCTTTATATAAAAATCAGGTCGCCAGGCTGAACATAAATGACATATTATCACAACCAATAACTATGTCTAATGGAACCAGACAAGGCTGCCCTTTATCGCCCGTTCTCTTTAATCTGCACCTTGAGATACTACTTAATATCATAGCTAATGACACCTCGATTAAGGGAATCCAGAATGGTGGCAACAACATAAAATATTTAGCCTACGCCGATGATATCCTTCTAACACTACAGGACCCATTATTATCACTTCCAAAAGTACTCAAAGTAGTTAAGGATTTTGGCAGGTATGCAAATCTCAAATTAAATTATCAGAAATCGATCATACTGCCCTTCGCTCTCTCTAAGAAAGAATCTGATATCCTAAAACATGCAAACAATCTTCAGTGGGAAACCTCGCATTTGAAATACTTAGGTATAAACATACCCAAATCTCTGAATCAATTATTTAATCTAAATTATACCCCCTTAGAAAAACTGTTAAAAGACCAGATCAGGAAATGGGAAAACTCCCAGCTAAATATTCTTGGTAGAATTGCCGCAGTCAAGATGTTCTTTCTACCACACTTTCTGTATTTACTGCAAAACATTCCAATAAGGATACCGACTGCCTTTTTTAAACAGCTAAATAAACGACTCGCTTCTTTCTATTGGAATAATAGGCAACATCGCATTGCATATAAAAACTTAATCAAACAACCAGAGCATGGAGGGATGGGGGCCCCGGATCTTAGCGCTTATTATAAGGCCGCTCAATTTAAAAGAGTGGATGAATGGCTAACAACTTATCGAAATACAATATGGCCAGCTAATGAGCTATACCCCATAACCCTCGAAGAAATCACATCATGTGATTCCAATAGTTTAAAGGAAATACAAAAAAATGAGCATATGAATCCTATTGTGAATAATATATGCTCGACATTAATAACAACACTGAAAGACAAAGTATTATTCCCATTCCCAGATATGATGCGCTCAATGACCACTAACCGGGATTTTCCCCAGGGAAAACATAATGCACAAATAATAAAATATAAACAAATGTCCCATACAAGAATCGTACACATTTGGTCACCAACCAATGGGTTGCTACTAAGAGAGGATCCCCACATATTTACCTTAGCTCAATATCAAGTGGCCAGTTACATTAGAACATTGACTCTCCCAGCAGCGACTTTTAAACCTACAGCAATACAGGAGATTTTTCTCAACGTAAGACACAGACCAAATAGAATCTCATCCTACTACAACCATATAAAGAAATTAACAACAAATATACTAACAGAATATACTAGGAAATGGGAACATGATCTTGGGACTCGGATAGAAGAAGACGACTGGGCTAACATTTACCTCACAATCAAAGCCGTCCAGTCCCCTGCACTAAGAATCTTCTGCACTAAGTTTATATCACGCTTTTATTTTACAGCGGACTACAATGCCAGATATCCATCGTACAACTGCTGGTGGTGCAATCAGGTACCAGCTACCTTAATGCACCTCTGGTGGGACTGTAAATATTCTAAACTTCTATGGCAAATTGCCATAGAGAAATTGGAAACCATGATTGGTGATAAAATAAACTTCACCCCCAGATGGGGGCTTTTGAACCTGTTTCCCAAGAGCTGGCCTACAGAGAAAAAACGACTGGGGTCGGTGGTGTTCTGGGCAACAAAAAAAATTATAACGCTACGATGGGCCAGCTCTGATCCACCAGATAAGGGGATATGGTTTAAAACCATAATATCGGAACTCAAAAGCGAGCTGGCCTTAACAAATAGGCCAATATATAGAGATCTGATAAACCAATTCCTTACAGGACTTGGAAGTCCACTAAAGTGACCATAGAATAAATGTCCTTCATGTATGGGGGAGAAGGGGGGGGGGGATGGGCGGTAGGGGACACACAGGAGGATAATATAACTAAAAGGAGAATAAAAATAAAAAATCTACGCCACTCTAAACATATCCACAATGACGAGCAAGTACCTCCGATCAGGTTGTCGGCCCACTAACGCCGGTAGACACACGGGCTACTCCACATGAAGGAGATATAGAAGCTGAGTGGAAAACAAAAAAAAAAAAAAAAAAAAAATGGAAAAAAAAAAAAAAAAAAAAAAAGTCTAATGTACCAAACGACAAGTTACAAAATCATTTGTAATTACTATTTATCAATAGTTTAACGACTGTCTATAAACGTTGTTATTTGATATCAATTTATTAAGCAACTTGAAATCACCAACAGCAACATTTGTTTTGTATATTTGAACGATGGCAAAATAGAAACTAGTTTTGTTTTTCATTATCTTGAATGTCAGGGGTGGCCCCAACAAATGAACACCCCTGGGTGAGCAGTGGGTCAATGCTATCAAACACGGGGCTTTTCCCTTCTGTTAGTGTACACAATGGGGGGGCACATGTAATCAGAGGGGTCATCAGCAAGCCAGCCAGCACTTCCTACTAAAAAGGGGGTTTGCCAACCCATGCTCTCAAAACTAGTAAAGGACTCCTCTGGTCCCCTTTCATTTTCCTTGGTACTGGGGGTGCATTACAGCTCATTACCAGGCAGTAATGGCCTCATTCTCAACCCAGCTGAAAGCTGGCCTTGTGGCTACCAAGTCATACCAATACCCACTTCTATGCTTGGTACACTGGGTTAAGCAACGAAAACACATGCAAAATGCAAATTAATGTGTAATCAAACACAGCACCAAAGTTTACTGCAAATGCATGGGTGCAACACACACCTGGGGTATTCCAGATTTTTCTTTTAACCAACAAAGTAATTACAAAGTAATTACCTCGTTTCATCCACAGAGAATGTGTGTTAAATGCTACCGACGTGCTGGAGAGGGGGTGAATGGAGGGGCATTCCCTTAGTCCCTTGAAGGACTAGTGAGGCGGGAGATAGGCTGAAGTGTTGGGGCTATGGAACATGCTTCTTTTACTCACCTAGTCCCCTCACTCCCATGCTGCCACTTGTTTTCTTTACCCCCTGCCGCCAAAATGCAGCCTGCCAAGGTGTCGGCCCCGCACCCGCCACTGTTTACTAGATGCCCCCCATCTGTCCCCCGTCTGACGCTGCTTCCAGAGCTGAGATGTCCCTCATTGCTGACCAGACTATACTAGATTTCAAATGATCCATGTACAACAGTTTTTGGATATTTGGTAGACAATGTTTGTATTTTATAGAACTCTCGAAAGTGAAATCATTTCTGTTGATTGACTCATTAAAGTTTACTAGCCCACATTTTTCATTTCCAACAAACAACCAATTTTTTCAGCGCTTCGTTGTGTTATCGGTGAACCTACTAATGTTTTTACTCATCCCAATGGTTTCCATTTTAACCGCTTAAGTTGCCAGAAAATGTTTTACTATTTTGCGCTATACATGTTGAACTGTGATTTTAGGAGAAATTCCCAGGAAAATTCTATATAATTTTTTTCAGCTGTCTGGGCTTTAACATGAAATGTTTTGTTTGTGATTTTTTTATGTATTCTCAATATTTTTGGTTGAAATATGTGCAAAAAATACAATTCTGTGATTACTCACCTTGTAGAATTGGTATTATAAGTATGCAGCACGTCCTGCTCCAGATAATGATTCATAACAGATGGGATTACCTCCGCCAGAGGGCGCTTGACTGTAGAGACGGCAAAAAGAGGCCCCTCCCGATCCATATATACCCGGGACCTCCCACAAATTCCCCAGTATAGAAAAGCAGTAAGGAGAACCAGGAGAAGCCAATGATAATAAACAACGTTAACAAGGATAACGATCACCATACAGAGGATCCAAGATAATGCAACAGGGTGGGGTGGAGCAGAACGTGCTGCATACTTATATATACTAATACCAATTCTACAAGGTGAGTAATCAAGGAATTGTATTATTCTAAGTATGCAGCACGTCATGTTCCAGATAATGATTCTTAACAGATGGGACATCCAATAGCAGTGTCCTTAAACAGGGTGGGATCCAAAAGCAACAACGCGCAGTTCACACCACTGCCGCCTGCAGAACCTTGCGGCCAAAAACAGCATCCGCTGAAGCCCGAAAGTCAACCTTGTAAAACTTGGAAAATGTATGAACAGAAGACCAAGTAGCAGCCTTACAAACTTGTTCAACAGAAGCCTGGTGCTGGAAGGCCCAGGAGGCCCCAACAACACGTGTAGAATGAGCAGTAACATGGAAAGGAGGATACTTTCCCCTAGCAGAATAGGCCCTAAAAATAGCCTGACCAATCCATTTGCTAATAGTAGACTTAGCAGGGGCCAGACCCTTCTTGGGACCCGAAGGGACCACAAACAAGGCATCAGTCTTTCTAAAAGGCGCAGTAGCCACCAAGTACAACTTCAAATTCCTGACCACATCCAGGGAATGCAAGGCCCTCTTCTTGGAATTACCAGGATTATGGCACAAAGAAGGAAGCACAATGTACTGATTGAGATGGAAGGCAGAGACAACCTTAGGCAAGAAATCAGGTTTAAATCTGAAAACCATCTTGTCCTGGTGTCTCTCAAAGTAGGGGGCCTGAACAGAAAGGGCCGCCAACTCCGAAACACGCCTGACCGAGGTGATGGCCACCAGAAAGGCAACTTTAAAAGTTAGAATAGACAGAGCAGCCTCCTGCACTGGCTCAAAAGGAGGGCCCTGAAGGGCAGACAAAACCAAATTCCCAAACTGGCAACAGAGGTTTGCGAGGGGGACGCACATGAGCAACCCCCTGGAAGAAAGTCTTGACCAGAGGATGTTGAGCGAAAGATCTCTGAAGAAAACAGCCAAGGCAGAAACGTGACCCTTGAGCGTGCTGAGCTGAAGTCCCAGATCCAAACCATGCTGGAGGAACTCCAGAATCCTAGGAATGGAAAAACACCCGACAAGGAAGGACCCTAGACTCACACCAGTCAATGTAGGCCCGCCAGATCCTATAGTAGATGGTAGCAGAGGATTTCTTCCTAGCCCTGATTAGAGTGTTAACCACAGACTCAGAAAGCCCCTCATCCCTTAAAATGGGGTAAATTGCGTTTGTAAATTAGGATGGAAAAGCTGCCCTTGAGTGAGAAGGTCCGGGACCAGGGGCAGAGGGTACTGATCTACTGCCAGTTGAACGATATCTGCGAACCACACCTGTCTTGGCCACCAGGGGGCCACCCGGATTGCTGGCACCCATTACTGAGCCAGCTTGCGCAGAACCCTGCCCAGCAAGGGGAATGGAGGAAAAAGATACAGGAGACGGAACCCCTGCCAGGATAGAGTAAGAGCATCCACTGCAAGGGCCAGGGGATCCTGGGACAGAGAGACAAAGACTGGAAGCTTGTGATTGTGGCGGGACGCAAACAAATCCACATCCGGTACCCCCCAATGGTGACATAAGGACAGGAAGACCTCGCTGCTGTGAGACCATTCCCCCAGGCGAGAGGTCCCCCTGCTCAGGGAGTCTGCCTCCAAATTCTCCACCCCCGGAATGTACACTGCTGAGATGCAAGGAACATTGTCCTCCGCCCAGGACAGAATCATGGACACCTCCTTGAGGGCACTCTTGCTCCGAGTCCCTCCCTGATGATTGATGTAGGCAACCGCCGTCTGGTTGTCTGAGCGAACTTGGACCGGCCGGCCCTGAAGGTGAGGAGTCAACTGGGCCAGTACCAACCGAACCGCCCTCGGTTCCAGGACGTTGATGGGGGCATGGGTCTCCTGAGGGCCCCACAGCCCCTGGAATTGTAGGTTCTCCAGCAGCCCCCCCAACCTGACAGACTGGCATCTGTGGTGACCGTCTCCCAACAAGGGGCCAGAAAGGATCTGCCCCCCAACAGGTTCCTCAAGTCCAGCCACCACAAGAGGGACTGCCGGACCAGAGGGGACAGAACGAAAGCCTGATCCAGAGACAGGGGACTCTTGTCCCAGACTGAGAGGAGATGGAGTTGAAGAGGTCTCATGTGAAACTGTGCATATGGAACTGCCTCGAAGCAGGACACCATCTGCCCCACTAGCTGCATTCCCTGCCGGATGGAGGGATGAGGGCATGACAGCAGGGAGTGAACCAGAGCTTGCAGAGAGTCCACCTTCTGTTGAGGAAGAAAGATCCTGGCCTGAACAGTATCCAGATTCATGCCCAGGAAGGAAGTCACCCGAGATGGGGATAGGTAAGATTTGCGGTGATTGATCACCCAGCCGAATGATTCCAGAACCGTCACCACCTGCTGGGTATCCAATACCACCTGCTGGAAGGACTGAGAAGTGATGAGAAGGTCGTCCAGATAGGGAAGAATGCGAATGCCCTGAGCCCTGAGGAGAGCCATGACACCCGCCAGCACCTTGGTGAAGACCCTGGGGGCAGTGCCACAAATTGGTAGTGCTGGTCTGCCAGGGCGAACCTGAGGAATCTCTGATGCCCTGGGAAGACTGGAACATGAAGGTAAGCATCCTTGATGTCTATCGAGGTCATGAAGTCTCCCGGGCGCAATGAACTGATCGCGGAGCGCAGGGTCTCCATGCGAAAGTGCCTGGTCCTGATGAACTTGTTGAGCAGCTTTAAGTCCAGAATGGGTCTGACTGACCCATCCCTTTTGGGAACTGTGAACAGATTGGAATAAAAAACCCTGACCTCTTTCCACAGGTGGGACCTGACAGATGACCCCCAAGCCCAGTAGATTTTGCACTGCTAGAAAAAGTCCATGAGCTGCCAAGGGGTCTAGAGGAATCCGAGAATAGAGAAATCTTGGAGGCGGCCATGCAGAAAACTCTAGCTTGTAGCCGGAGGACACAACACAACCTCCAGAATCCACCTGTCTGAGACCGGTTGTCTCCAGACACGAGCGAAGAGCCACAGCCGTCCCCCCACCCGGATGGGTGAGGGCGCCCCTTCATGGCTGAGGAGGCTTGGCAACAGATTTGGGCTTGGACCCCCAGGAAGATCTGGAGCGGGCACGACCTCTGCCCCTGCCCCAGAAGTCTCCCCTAGGGCCAGCAAAGGAGACCCCTCTCCCGGGCCTGGACCCTCGGTAGGAGGGAATAAAGGCCCCCGAACCCCGAAAGGGCCGCAACTGCTTCTTACGTTGAAGCAACTTACCCCCTTGGCAAACAGGTCCAAGCGATCACCAAATAAGCGCAGCCCCTTAAAGGGGAGTCCCGTGAGGGCCTTCTTAGCAGCGTTATCAGCTGCCCACTGGCGCAGCCAAACAGAGCGGCGTATAGCAACCACCAATGCAGAGGTTCTACTACACATCCAGGGAAGTGGGAGGATTTAACAATTTAGGCCTCGAATAAAGTAATAGAAAGCTAATATAGGGGCCAGGGCCGGGAGAGACCTCTTTAATACAGTGTTCTCCCGTCTGAAAAACATAATAAAAGAAAACCCATAAGCACACAACAGTGATAAAGGGATAGCAAAAAATAAAGCCTGCAAGGGCACTCACGGACCACGTTAGGGGGCCAGCAGACACTCCAGGAGGAAGGCAAGATGGCGCTGGAGGGCCGGCGCGGAACATGCCCCTGATAGGCCACGCCCCCTCCGCAGAGAGCACAATTGGCCTGCAGCAACAGCCAATAGGTAGGCAGGGATTCTTGATAATGATGCCGCCGCTGACCGCGGACGCCACAGGGTGCGCGTGTCAGCGGTGGCAAATTCAAAATGAAGACAGGATGCGGAGCCCTGAAAATAAGAAGTGCAATACAGTAAAAAAGGCATAAACTAACACCCCCCCCCCCCCGACGGAACAAGGAGAGAGAGGGGAGAGAGTGGATGACCCTTAAGGGGTCCCACCAAAGACCAGGGCAAGGGAGGGCAAAGAGCGGAAGAGCGGACGGGGCATCCCAACTCAGGTTCACCATAACCTGCACCACCTACCCTTTGGTGGGGGATTGCGGCCGGAGCCAAGCTCCGTCACAGAGCACCAGTGGTAGGTGCTGCCTACCATCACCCGACCAGCGCAGCCAAAGCTGGGAGGCATAAGCAAAAGGTGGAACGGGTGGAAATAGTCCTACAGGGCCAAGGGCTGCTAAGCCCGGCTCACCTGCGAGAAGAGAAGCCATCTTCTGACCTTTGCAGCCGACTGCAGAGAAGGAACTGGGGAATTTGTGGGAGGTCCCGGGTATATATGGACCGGGAGGGGCCTCTTTTTGCCATCTGTGCAGTCAAGCGCCCTCTGGCAGAGGTAATCCCATCTGTTATGAATCATTATCTGGAGCAGGACATGCTGCATACTTAGAATAATTTTTTTTTTACAATTTGTAGTGTTCTTTGTATTAAAAAATGTTTTTCAATAATATCATCTTGCGCGTAAAAGCCCCATTTCTCCTGATTACAGCCACATTATCACATATGTATCAGTATCCCCCCATAGGTGCCCCCAAACTTAAAGGAGTACATTTACAACTAAAATACAACTACTATCCACACTATAAATGGTTAAATAAAAATATTGGCGTGCTTTTAAAACATTTAAAACAATTATTTAGAAAACGGCATGCCCTCCCCCAGTAAAACCAGCCCGGGCACCAGCTATGCAGGGCTTGTAAACCAGGGCGTGAAGGCCAGCCTCAGTCACCCTCAGCCCTGAAGGCATGTAGCGGAGGGCTGGGGGTTAGTGGCAAGTCACCTGCTTAATGCGATTTCAAACTCCCTAGGCCTTGTGAATAGTCCTAATCACTGTGTCCCACGCTGATCACTCTAGCTGCTGCTCGCCGTCTTTGCTGGGTGACAGGACAAGGGTTAATTTGAAAAAAATGGCATAGGGTCCCCCCTCTTGGGGGGGCAGGCTTTTTTAAAAACCCTTGACAATTTTTTTAAAAATTGCATAGAGTCCTCCCTTCCCATCATAACCAGCCTGGGCACCAGCTATGGGGGCTTGTAGACTAGGACACAGAGGCCAGCTTCGGTGGCCCCCAGGCCCTGAAAGCTACATGCCTGCACACAGCCTTTGTGGGTCGTGGGCTCTTCTCCTCCCCTCTGACTTTGGGGAGGCAGGTAATGGGGGGCCGGGGGTTAGTGGCAAGTCACCCGCTAGCCGCAGGTGACTGGCCAGACCCCAAGCCTTGTGAACTGGTAAAGGGTTCTCATGGATCCCTTACCAGTTCACAAAGGGTTAACAGTAAAAAAAAAACACACCGCATCAGAGTAAAAATGTAATAAAAAATATTTTTTTTCTTACCTCGATCCTGTGTCCCACGCCGCTGTCCCACGGGAAAACATTTTTTTTTTTTTTACAATGACACAAAATTGTATTGTATAGTTAACAGGGTTCCAATGACTGTGAAAAGCAATGATGATGATTACGACAAGGGGGGCTTAAAAATACACAGGATATATACTGCATTTTCAGTAGGTTTAATAATCCCAAACTATAGTACAAGAAATAGGTTATTTTCCTAAATAATTTCCTGCTTCTTCAAAGTAAGCTTGTCCCAAGGAGGGAACAAGATGTCAGTGGCACATGGACTATCTGTGAGGCCTTTAAGTAGAAGTAATAAGCTGCTCTGTATCATTTTGGAAAGGTCAGGACACATTGCATGGCCCCACCTTGTTTAAAGAAAAAAATACATGGTAGAGGTGTGTGCTGTTGCTTTAGGAGATCAGATTTGCTGACAGAAGTACTCCTCTGGGGCATTTAATTGCCAAATAGGAAAATCTAAAGATAAAAATGTACTCACATAAGGTAGTGAAGGGTGGCGATGGCCATATGTCACGGTGCTTTTGTTAGTCTCAATGAAATATTTCTGTGCGCGCTTTCTCTCACGATCCAGTTTTTTCTCCAGGGCAATCTGGCTGGTAGACAAGTTGTCCATGTACCTCATTATGACATCTGATATTAGTGCACATACCTCCACTATGTCAGGACGATGATCAGCATCTGATGTCAAACACCTGCAAAATATTGAATTTAGTAAAAGCGTGAGACAACAACAGCAATGCATGGATACATTGGGAGGGATGTCCTTCGTTTCCCTATGCTGCCAATCAGAGTGCATGGTCCTCTCTTGTCCCTCCTCCTGTGAGCTCTTAAAACGGAGCCATAATGGAGACCAGCAGCTGATCCAAATCTGGCATAGCTGAGCCTTCGAAAACTGACCGGGGGACCCCTTAACCCAGGACAGCCCCAGAATTGCCCCAGGGTCTAGAAAGGTCACTGGTTCTCCACCTCCACTCAAGTTTGTTCCAGATTAAGACCAGTATTTAAATCAGGGCATAATCTACCTCATCCCGGGCTTTTATCACATAGGGCCCCTATGAGGATTACCAGGGTGCCTCAACCACCTGTCCTCCTAGCAATCAAAGGGGGTCTCAACCACAGGCCCCCGCTAGTCATGGATAGGGGCTTTGACCCCCACCCCCAACAAGCGTGAAAGGGCATTTGCCCGCTGTCATCCAAGAGGTGGTCATCAGGGACCAAGGTAAGTCCACTTTTCTTTCTCTATGGGCAAGGAGACCTCCGAGTCATGATCTATAATGACCCTCCTAATCTGCTTTGAGGCCATCCAGAAGATTAGGACTGTGCGGGGGTCCCAATATGTCTTCAAGTGGATTCCTGTGAAAGACAGAGGAGGGCAGCAGCAGTAGTCTCTCTGAGATGCTAAGGCCTGAGAAAGCCAGTGGAGAAGGGTAGAAGAAGCCTCATAGAGTCATTAAGGCCTGTGAAAGCCAGAGGAGGGGGTAACAGCAGCAGTAGTCTCTCTAAGCCCCTAAGGCATGTGAAAGCCAGTGGAGAGTGTAGCAGCAGCCTCATAGAGCCTCTAAGGCCTGTGAAAGCCAGTGGAGGGGGCAACAGAAGCCTCTATGAGTCCCTTAGGCAAATGACAGCCAGCTTAAGGTGAGTAGCAGGAGCAGCAGTCTCTCAGGGTGCTCCCATCATTGGGGGTTAATGCTTTAGCCATTAATATCAGGCACATAGCTGGCAAAGTCTGGTGAATCTGCCTTATTCCCCTTTATGAATGTTTAGATCTCCATATTTTGGCACAAGAGCAGAGTTCTCTGTGGGGTCACAATTGCCCTGCCGCACTAAATACCCTCTCAGATGTCACACCGCTGGCTGGGCATGACAGCTTAGACATAACTAACTCTGCAGTTGTGGCAAGATGTCCAGTTACCCTGCCCAAAACTCCATGGGGTCCGTGTTGTCATGGGACAGGGGGGATCCCAGATATGCCACCACTTGGTGGTTTAGTTGCTGCTGGGTGCTTGCGTTGGTATGGCGCTGGTTGCTTTGCTCAGTTGGTAGTTCCATAAAAATGCTCATTAGAGACTCCAGGCTTAAACAGCTAGCTCGATTACTGTTGCTGCTGACCCTGGCCCCCTAGCAGTCATGGAAGTGGAGAGTGAGTGCACAGGGTCCCCCTGATTACCTCTTAGCAACTATGTCGAATGACACTGGTAGGCCTCAAACATGTGACTACATAGTAACTTACGGTAGTACATCATTTTGGCATCCCTCTCGGAAGGTGGAAAAAAGAGATACATTTTTGCTGCAGAACAGAGGGTCAACCAATGTCGCCAGGCAATAGTCATGAGGAGGAGTAGTATAAAATTCTGTAATATTAAAAATCCACATAAACACGTCAGCTAATGAGAGGAGGAGTCACTTACACACCCAAACTGAATAAAACTCCTGCCAAGCGTATGGTTTTATTCTCTTCGTAGGACCAAAATCCAGCGCTCCCAGGTCTGAGTGTATCGGGGGGACAGAGCCTGTCACCCTAATTTCCTCTTTCTTCCATTTAAAAAAAAAAAAAACTAGCCTGGCTGGATATTTGTTGTTGCTATGTGTGACCCCTCCTCCCGCTATCCAGCATATTTAAATAGATTTTTAACATTGTGCCATTTTTTTTAGTCCTCCTTTAATTTGGATATCACTGTACAAGCACGCCATCATGCATGCACAAGCCCCTGTCCTCCCCACTCTCCACTGAAAAACTGCCTTGCCGCTCTTATGGCTCCTCTCCACCAGATAAGCATTGTTGTGAACATGGCCTGGGTATGGAGCTCCTCTGCCTACTCCTCCTTCTCTTCCACCACTTCATCCAGTCAGTGGACATGATACATGTGAACAATGGGCTAGGGCCCCTTGCCAACATGTTGCAGGACATCCTCCAGTACATGGAGCAAGGCAAGCACACTGTTAAGACCATAGTCTTCCGGGCTGATGACCAGAGTCGCTTCCTCACACGGTCTCAGTAAATAGGTGTCACATATCATTTTTCAGTGGCTCAGCTGGAAATTGCACTGTGGAGTTAAGCTGGCCGGCTGTTGCATAGGGTAGACATTAATCGCAATTCTCTGCTGGTACAGTCCAGTCTAACATTTGGATGGAGGAGTTCCAATGGGTCAGCACGTCACAGACCATGCAATCATAGCCAAAGCTGTCTTTACATTTTCAGAAGGGTGTTCGTTGCATGGCAGGAGTGGGTAAAGTGTGTGCCTGACATTTCTAGCAGCTGATTTAGCCCACTAAAGGATGTTAGGAATCTGTTTACAATCAAATTGAAAATATGCGCCATGCACGGTACATGGCACAGCCCATCCAACTGCAGTGCCAAGACAATATTCCTCCCATTGCCAGTAATGATGATTCCAATGTCCAGTTGATGAGGGGTCAGCCAAGAGGAGATTTCCTGGTGTATGCAGTTGAGCAATTTATGCCCAGTGTGGCTACGGTCACCGAGGCTCACCAGGTGCATGACCACCTTAAAAAGGCTGGCCTGGCATTGGTGGTATAAAACCTGACCAAGGTGAACTCTTAACAGATGGGAGGGTAAAGACAAGGTTGAGCAGGTGATGGAAGATGGGTCCAAGTTGCAGCTGTGCCTGCCCTTGCCCATAGCTGGAGCTCCAAACTTTGGTGCTGAAGTGCACCAGAATTGAGAACAAGAGGCCCACCTGCACGTAGCTGTGCGGGGATGGTACTGCTTTTTTAGAGAAATAATACACGTTTGTAACTTTCCTCTTTGGGTGGGCACAAGTCATCCCTTTTCTGAAAGGTGCGGAGTCCACTACCTGGAAAGAGACGGACTGCAGCACTAGCACATGGAGCTTCATTGAGCTTCTGCACCACTGGATGACTGCAGGCATACTGCAGTTTCCTTTATATCAGTTCAGGGAATGACTGTCTTAATTGAGGAGTGGGAGCAATGAGGAGACAGGGGTGGGTGAGACAGACAGACTGCCACATGTTGCAGAGGCTGGGGAGCCCTAACTGACATCAACAGTGTGCAGTGCGTTGGGAAATGCAGCAGTTAGTGGATCCTGCTGCACAACAACTTGTTGGACACTGTTCTACCAACAAGCACTGGGGTGGCATTTCACGCCGGGGTTTTGTTCCACTTTAAGTAAAACTTGTTAGCATTCTCTAAGGGTTTCTAGCATGGGATAGGGGACACGGCATAGTACACTTTCGGCTTGGTCTCAAAAATAATAAAAAAAAACAGGCACAATGGAAATGGAGGAACTCACCTTATCTATACACAATACGGATAACAAATTCAGGGAGACAAGGTTACCATAGATCTCATTCAAAGACTCAATACAAGCATTTAAATAAGGGGGCTCCTTCCCTCCTTATTCATTTTCTATTTTTCTCCTATTTCCCCCTCCACATTTTTCCTATTTATATTCTTTTCCTCTTCTTTTCCTCTTTCCTCTAACACAATGCATTTGATGTATTAACATGATACATTAGGCACATTTCCTTAGAATTTTTTTTTGCTGGAACATCTCAGATGGTTGTACAAATTGTTGCAACAATACAGTTGGCTTACTTATACTGTCTTATGATGTTATATTGTTTCATGAGCAATATTAAAAACAAGACCCGAAAATGACAAGGCACAAGACCATGGCAGGGCAGGGGGTTACAAAAAATAAACTCCTTACCTCTCTCAGAATCCTGATACGTTAACCCGGCATTTGGGCAATGGGCACAACTATCTTGTAGAGGTATGACCCACTCTCACATAAATGGGAGGGCAGGGGCACAAAGCTAGATTCTTGGTGACGTAAGGAGTTTTAGATTGTTGTAACCCCTTGTCCTGCCTCAGCGCCAGGGGTTACCAACAGACCGAACAGAACACCCACTTTAACAGAAAAATACTTATGAAAGAAGCAAATAGAACAATGGAAATGCCCAACTGTAAAGGTAGATAATAACAGATTTTACCTTTTTATGATATAGGAGATCTTTTCTGAATACGTTCCCTCAGGGACTGGCACATACACAGCTTCTACAATCTACAAACATAAAAGTTACCTTTGTGAGAATATAGTATATGCTTTTACAAAACAGCATATAACATATCTAACCAAATGAGGCGGACAAAAGGGGAATCTAGTGTAATGGTTGAGATAGCGCTTTAGATCTCATGCCGACAAACCTGCTGAGCAAACAAGGATGAAGTAAGTCTCCCAGTTTGATCTGCACTAGGCTGCTTAAGGTGTGCTTGGACGCCTCCAATCCTATTATTTTGCATGTTTTTTAAATCACATATGCTATCAGATGGGCTATACTCTTATTCCAATTAGCTACTAATGTTTTTCCCTAATTATGACTTCATGGACATTATTTCTCCAAGATCAGGCATCTTTTAACAGCTGGGCATGTGCTGGGGGCTCGTTGGGCAGGTTAGAAAGGTGGGGAACTAGCAGGGTATAATACAGATGGGCATGCCAAACTGAGATAACCCAGAGATGGTTGTTTTACTGAACCTAGCATCTATAAGGACCACTTTAAATAGTTGCTATATTATTGCCTGTATAAATGATCGTTCTTTGCCTCAGTCCTATTTTTAGTTTCCTACAACTGTTTGTCAATGACCTAACATATTGTATCAGTTGTTTCATAACCTCTTCACTTGTAAGCCTACTGTGTTGTAGAATGTTTTTGAGCGTTTGTATGATGCACCCATCTATTTCATAATTTACAAATCTGCATAATTTATTGCTCTATAAATTAAGAGTAGTAATAATGGATTCCATGAAAACAGTTATCTCCTCACAGTATCTTTCATGGTCCTTCCATATCAATACCATGGTGAAAAAAGCATGCCAGTGTCTCTTCCACCTGAGGCATCTGAAATTTGCCGGGATCTTCAAATTGCCGATCAAAGTGTTAAAGAACGTCTACACCTATACCATCTACATCATCATTTGTTGGTACGGAAAAAGCACCAAGCAGGATAGGCCGTCTGCAGAGAGTGGTGCGCACAGCTGAATGTATAATACGCACCCAGCTTCATAACATGTTTACAGTGAGCGCTGCCAGGCAAAGGCAAAGAGGATAATAGGGGACAAACCCACCCAAACAATGGACTTCATTCAGAGAGCCACCACAGAAAGGATGCAAAATAGCTTCTATCCCGAGGCTAATTTAATCTTAAACCAGGACAAGACTAGTTATAAGTTGTAAATGGAAACTTAAACATAGCTTGGAAAAGTTACTGTATATCTTAACCACTAATAGTTGCTTATTGGTTACCTTGTCTTAAAAAATATTGTTAGATATTATGCTATCTTATGTTTGATTATGTACAACAGTCGGAACAAAACATTATATTATGTAACATACTATGTATGTCTGTGCATGTGACCAATAAACCTCAACTTGAACAGTAAAAGCATCTAAATATTCTGCAGTTCTTGGAACAAATAAAGGGAAGAAGAACTTTTTCCAATTCCCCTAGTAAACTGCTGATATGTGCAAGTTTGGTAGAAAATGCACTATATGGATTACATTCCAACGTCATCTGCATAAATCTTTCAAATATTTCATTTTAAATATACATTGTAGAACTAAAATGTAAAATGTACAGATTCTTCAGGCATAACTGAAATGATTGCAAGGCTAGCAGAAAATGAACACTGGCAAGCACTGATAGAAACATCAGCATCCAGCATCGACTTGTCCCAAATATATATAATCTGTTATGAAAAAGGTAAAGAATACACATAAAAATAAATGTAGGTGTTAGGAAAATGTATATCCTAGGAATGGAATAGCCAAGGATAGGGGGGTTTGATGTAAGAATAAATAATAAATTGTAGTCAACTACAACAGCAAATTAGCTATCAATATTTTAAGTTAAATGATTTTGGTTAGTTACATTTTATGAATTGTTGTACCAAAATGTGTTAAAATTACAAAAAAGGCCTTGTATTGTGTTTATGTGTGCATTTAACTTATATATACATTTTAGGCCACAGCTGTCTGTGAGCACATTGGAACAGGTTGTTTTTTTCTATAGGTCCATTTGGGTCTATAGTAATCCTGGCAGATTGAGCAGATAGATGAAAGAGCAGTCAGTCCTGATAACATTTGTAAGTTAATTTGTATGCCCAGCCTAAGTGGAACATCCCCTGCTCTTTGCACATGTGGGAAGCAACTCTGCAGCAGTTCCAAGATGGATGCACCAAGCCAAAATAATTGGCTTTCAATGCTGGATCCTGGACAAGGTAAGGAATTTATTTGTTGTAACCCTGCCTTGCCTCAGGGCCAGGGGAGGATGGCAGGGAGGGAGGTTACACTTAGACTGGGCATTCTATGGGGTTAAAAACAACAACGAAAAAGTAGACATTTTTCTTTTTAACTTAACAATTTTAAATAATGTGCTGCCATCCGACTTGCGACTCGCTGGGATACACTGTGAAAACCACCCGTGACGTCATTAGGCGGCGCCAATACGAGCACCTAAAAAAAGATGCTTTTACTTACCATCTGATACCCCTTCCTCCTGTAAAAGGTTGTTTACCAAAACATTGAGGGTTTCTCTACATGATCCACCTGTGTTCCAGCCTGTAAGCTCTATTTAGCTTAACGAATTCTACTTATCCTGCAAATATCTTTCTGTATCTGACATCTCTATGCGCAGAACAGTGGTATGTTTGGTAACTACTCCTGCTATTTCAATGGGACTTCTATGCTCTTCATTTACTACATAATTATGGACTTTTATATCTTATCTCCCATGGATATACCTTGCTAGGGGTACTACCGACTAAGTGCTGGAACCTTTGTACTATGCCACCCAGTGTTCCTTTCTGGTTACCTTTGCTATTATTGTATACATCATGCTGCCAATGTCACTACTCTCTGTATTTATTGCACCATATTACCAGCATTAAATTACATTCTTAATTGCATAGTTTTGTGTAATGGGTGTTCGTTTCTCCACTCCTCTTGCTATATAATACTAGAAGGTCATTTGGATGATGTTCAATCAAAATCCTGTTGGTTGCTAGCAATAATGTGAACACACCTCTGTAGCTGTAGCAAAGCCATGAATACAGTATCGTGAGTATTAATTCAGCAGATGACGCATCTCAAAAGTGGCATATGGAGTATATATTTTTTTAGCTGTCCGTAACTCTCACCTTCCACCAGAGATGCAATGTTAATTTAGCAAAGGGGTGAGGCATAAAACATCCCAGAGGGCCAAGGCAGCTTTAGGTCTGCAGTAAGAAATGTGCATCTTCTATTGTTCCTTCAATTATTTTAATCTATATTTTATTTTTTTATTTATTTATTTATTTTTTATTCAAAGCCATACATACAGTGGAATTTTAACTGACATTAGAATACAGAGCATTTCACAAAATTAAATTTCATTTTGCGTAATGACACATTATTACTTTTGTAGGAAACATCAAGCCACTAAAACACTATAAGGATAATGTAATATTTAAAATTTAATGAGATGCTCCATCACAGGCATTACACTTTTCTATTGTTTGTTTTTCTACAGGAAACTCATTTGACTAATGGCACCAAATTATTGTGTCTGTGATATGATCATTCATTCAAGCAAAACACTGTATATATGAAGAGAGAATCATTCTGGAGTTAGTCTGTTGGATAATATATTTTGGCTGCTGGGAGGCATAGAAGAAAACTACATTAATAATAATAAAATAACAATAATTCTAACTCCTGGTTTCTATGATTAAAATAGAAAAAATCAACTGCATCCCCCGTTCCCCTGGGCATCCTAAATTTAGATGTCTGTCATCAGGGAACCCTTTGAAATTGAAGATATGGACATTGGATATTGAAGATTCATAGGAGTGCCTAGATTAGACTACCCAGTGGTGGTCACCATTACTTCACCATGATCCTGCATTATAGGGGTTTGTTATCCTTTATAATGTTGGACTTTATAATGAAGGTGTGTAAATGATTTCCGAGATTTATAGTAATTGTGAGGGGCACACTCAGGGGTGGATTAGCCATAGGGAGGACCAGGGGAGTTCCCAATGGGCTGCATGGCTTTGGAGCCAGCTGGGTTAGGTGTGGGACCCAACATACAGAACACCTCAACCAGATACTGTGAACCTCTATCTCCCTCCCAAATGTTCCCTTCCAAACGTTCTCTCATTACCCCCTCTGCCAAGACACCCCAGCTCATGGCCTGCCCCCGCAGCCTCAGCTGGTGAATGCACTTTTTGGAGAGGGCACCTGGATGTAATTCTTTAGTACAAAAAAACGCATATTTCAAAAATGGCATTCAAAGTGATCTATCAATGTTTGAAATGAAAAAGTCCAGTCCTTTCCCTTACAGGTATATGATTGTGTCACCAGTTCTGAAAATGATTTAATGCAAAAGAAAAAATGGCAAAGAAAACAGGACTTGCCACATGGGTTTAAATGGTCACTTCTTGAAGAAAGGTCCTTACCAAGGCCTTATCTTTCAAGGGGCATTAGAATACAGCAAACAAAGATGTGATCTGACGGTACTGAGACTTATTCTGTCTACATGCAAGGGGCGATGCAGTACAAAAAGATTTAGATTGTTCACATTATCTGAAATAGAAGCTCCAATCTCTAATACAACTTCAAGATGAAGGTTTGCATTTCCTGGTTATAGCTCAAATGAAAACTCCTGTTCTACAGAGTTATTGTTTATATATCGTGCCTAGAATGGTTGTCACTTCTTAAAGCAGTGTTCCCCAACCCTCTCCTTGGAGAGCCACCAATCATCTCCACACAGATGCACAGGTAAAGAATTAGTGCAACAGCACTGCTAAAGAGCCAACTATTTGGAGAACCACAAAAAACAATATGTTGGTGGCTCTCAAGGAGAGGTTTGGGGAACACAGCCTCAAAGGGACAATAAAAAAACTCACCTCAAATTGGCCCCATGTGTTTCTCCTCCATTTCCTGCAGCATGCTTTATATAATGTATTGGGTCTCCAAAGTTTGCCCCTCCTTTCTTTTCCATTTCTCCATGACCATGTTCCATATTTGATCACAAGACCATAACATGTCCCTCAGTGCTCCAAGAACGAGCAAGCCCAACAAGTGTGACCACTGTGGCTTGCTGGGTTTGCTCATGCAGGCAGGGAAAATGTGCGACCACATTTGTGCGTGGTCATGGAGGAACCTAATTGAAAGGAGGGGTAAACTTTGAAAAACTACTATGACAGATTTAACATACTGCAGGAAATGGAGGTGAAGCACCGGTTTCAGTGAAGCTCTTTGCTGCCTTATTATTGCTATTGCCAGGACTGTCCCTTTAATAATAGCTCACATAGAAGATACAGTGGAGAATTTACTCTGTATGCTAGAGTCTTTGGTCAGGCTTTCAAACAATTTCTATGTCTGGCCTTCACCACTGATAGAGTTTAGAAAACTCTTCACCGCGGTTCACCTCTTAAATGTTTAGGATGCTGATGGTGGCCTTTTACATTTTAGGAATGTGGACCACCCGCAGGAATGGACCATAATGCTTTGCCTAATCCAGGATTTGCTATCCTGTCTATGATCATCTTGGTCTTGGTGCCTGGTGGTTGATACACTGTGGCACTGTCTGACTAGATCCCTGCAGCTCTGAAAGCCAATATGAAAGAGACTGGATTGCCCCTGATTTAAATATGTTTACTAGCTTTAAACTCTCCTGGCCTAACCTGCACTGTGCAGTTCTACAGGAGTCCTAGGCCGGAAAAGACAACCGGTTCAGCCTTGTATTGGTAGAAAGGTACATCCCTGCCATATATGAACGGTGTTCCCATCCAATGATGAAAGTGATTTTTTCTAGCTCACCAAAAGCAGTAGCTTAGTTTGCAAGTGTGCTATTGGTGTTAAACCGGACCAACACCCATTTTACAAATCAGGAGTTTTGGTCTGCTGCGAGGGGGGGCACTCCAGTTGTTTGATTGGCCATGGGTGTCACATCTCATATGCTCGCCCTTCTGCTTTGTGACAGCTGCTGGCCCATCAGGGGCTGCATTTACCAGAGGGAACAAGTTGTTTGCAGGCTTTACATCGCTCGATCGAGGGGGGGGGTGCGACAATCGGGATGCTTCCCTCTCCCGCAGCAGACCAATGCTCCTGTTTTGTAAAATAGGTGTTGGACCGGTTATTTTAAAAACCTTCTGAACTCCAAGGTCAGCAGTATCATCTGTATGTCCCAAGATCTTTTTATGAAGAAAACAAGGAGGCACTATCCAAAAATTAAGCATGTAAATGATTGTTGATGATTAAGGTTCTGAATCAGAAAAAAATAATTCAAACTTTTTGGGAAACCACAACCTCTACTAAAATATTTGGAACGCCTGAGCCCCATAATGTTTTATTCCCCAGGGCAATGAGGCTTTGGAACTAAGGAATGCAACATAGAAAGCAAAAAGATCTTTTTAAAGGTCTTGTAGTTGAAACATAACCTAACTTATCCAAGAAATAGTGAAAAACCCGACATCACTATGGTACAATGGGAGAAGGGTCTCCAGTCCATTTGCAGAATCCAAAAAAAGCCTAAAGAAGTGGGAAGCATGTAGGCCATGGACCTTACAACTTTAACAGTACAAATGTTCAGATGGGGAATTTCAAACCTTCAATTAATGAGAAAGGGAAAAGCCTCCTAAAACAAAGAACTACGAAGACAGTGATACAATAACTAGTTTTGATCCCTCTGTATTTAGACTTTCAGTTTTAATGTGCTGGAATGACAGCTTAATATACATTGTTATTGAAAGAATCACTCCCTCTCTACTGGGGCATGCTTCCAGAGTATGCTGTCCCAATGTGCTTCACAACTGAGCAGAACTAAAGCATGTTAGCCAGCACAGAATATGGGGCTTCAAAGCCAATCACATCCTTCTAACCAATTCACAAGGCTTTTCGCCAACTTCTTCTCAAGTGTAATCACTACATCCAAATGTCAGGCTGTTTTAACTTGTTCAAAAACCTCAATATCCAAAACACTTGTACTGTTGCAGTACGTCTCTTTATTCAATTCGAACCCCCATGGAAAGCTCTTCCACATTAAAGAAGAGGGGAGATTTCTTCCACACAATCTCCACATCAATCCTCAGGATAAATAAAAATGTTCAATAAATCATTGTGAGGATTGATATGCATATTGTGTGATGGAAATATCCCCCTTACTCTTACAGTGAATAAGACAAAAAAAAAAGAGGATACGCATTTAATTTTACTAATAGTGTCAAGTGATGAGCTAGCAGTGGGTGAAATATTTAACTGAGCAAGCTCTGTAGTTTCATTTTATATGGATAGGCTCCTTTTTATTCCAATAGAGACTTGTGGTTATATTTGTTTGGGAAGGTACTATTGGACACAGGACCGGGGTTTACTGTATTGAGGTGCAATTGAGGTTTCAATATCTATTATTTTTAATGCTCTTAATGCTAATTATTTTTGGTGCTGCAGTAGCATATATATATCTATATGGCTGTATAAGTATTGGTGTACAAATGTAAACCTACTGTACGTACTTTGGTAGCTAAAGAAAGCATATTCGTACTGTGGAATGGTGGGTTAAGTGTTGCCATCTGATAGAGGATGCATCCCGCTGCCCACACGTCAGCCTTCTCACCATATGGTTCACTCTTAACAACTTCTGGACTGTGAAAAAAACGGAAACAATTATGGCTCTATTAGTTAGGTTAAGAGGTATACAATTAAATAATGTATCCTGAGCATCATCTGCAGATCCCACATATATATACAACATCAAGATGTGTATTGTGTGTGTAATTGTGTGCTCATTAAAGGGTCTCTCCAGTCGAAACATAAAGAAGAAGAAGTCCAGATGACCTCTATACTAGTTCAAGGGGTAGGAGAGATGGCAAGTTACCTGCCGGCATCGCGGTGGGTGACTTGCCAGCACCTCCTGTCTCATTACGCATACCTCAAATGGCCACAGGGGTAATGTAGAGCCCGATTTCCATTGGCGCCAGCCTTGTGTTCATTCCTGGATGAGCACCAGACCTGTGCCAAAAGGTATAGGGTATGGCTTTGATTGGTGGTCAGGTTTGGGTGGAAAGGAATCAGAGACTAGGGAAATTGATAGCAATTTCCTCTTCCTGACACCATACTGGCAAAAATGAAAGACAGGAGCTGATTCAGATAAAATGCGCTGCAACAATGTGCATTAGGTAAGTAAGGCTACTTGCTTATTTAATTTAGTGCTTTTAGCTACCTTCAGATAAAAAATATACTCAACTCACCCCAAAAAATTAAAAGACTAATTTGTCATAAAATACTGCAGGGCCTCCTCCACACACATACCACAAACACTCTCTACATTCATACTGCCAGCATAGCGTGAACTATGGGGCTTTTCCTAAACTCTTCCTAGACGTTTAAATGCCATGATTGAAAAACTTAAGCAGCATACACTATCGGCCTTATTTATCAAGGGATTGCGCCAGGTAGTGTCTCACTAGCGCCAGGTAGCGCCAGCTATCGGCGGCTACCGACTCCAGAACGCCAGGTGGCGGACACAATCACGCATTTATCACGCTAAATGAGGCTAGCGCCGGCGAGAGCGTCAGCTAGCGCGGGATTCATCATGTAGCGGACTGCAACGAACAGCGCCGCTGCTAATCCCATCACAGCGCCAGGTATGACCTCTCGCTACCTGGCGCTCTCCAATGCATTTCAATGGAGCAATCTTTAAATACTCATATTTAATTGATATTAATGTTTTTTATTTTTTTTAAAATGTCAAAAATTCTGTGACCACTTCGGCAATGTTAGATTTTTTTTTTAAGGCAAAAAAAATTCCAAAAAAAAAATTGTGCAGAATTGATATTACAGGTCTGATTTTAATGTATTCATATTACAAAATGTTTAGAAAAACTTGATTAATTTTTAACTGAAAAAATATGGATGTTTGGGGGTTAAAAACTACTTTTAAGCCATCGCCGCCAGCGCTCTGGGGTTTAAATTAGCTTTTCACAGCGTGAGAATTTTTTGAGCGTGATTTGTTAATGAATATGCTGGGAGCCGTTCGCTATGACCATTCGCTGTCAGGCGCTCCCATACAGCGCGGACCCAGTCAAACAGTGACTCCTAACCCCGTATTCAACATTACCGCACACCGACTGAGTCGCTGTCAACAGCCGAACAACGCCCAAGCACAGCGAATACTAGCGGGCGCTGTGAAAATCACGCTACTGTCGCTCATCTGTCGCTACCTGGCGCTATTAATAAATCGGCCTCCCCGCTTTATAGCAGGTGTTCCCATTAGGGATGGGTTAACCTATCGAGGTTGAGGTTCAATGAGTTTGGCCGTTAAAGTCTGGTTCGGGTCCCCAGACTCGAACCAAACCCATTGAAGTCAATTGGAATCCGAATTTGGGGGATCAAAAATGGCTGTAAAATGGGGTAGTAAGGGCTAGAGGGCTACAAATCGAGAGAAACACCAGGTTAAATGCCCTGCACAAAATGGACTAGGAAAAGTACTCAAAAAAAATAACAGGAAACTAAAAAAATTTAAAAAATACATACCAAAATAAAATACTAGATTCTTTTTTACGGGTAACGGAGGCCAAACACCAGGGAGATTGCCCTGCACAAATGGGGTAGGGAAAGTACTCTGAATAATCATGGGGGTTGGAGGCCAAATTGGGGGGGGGGGAACCCTAGGCTATTGTCCTTGCACAAAATGGTCTGGGGGAAGTACTCAAAATAATAACAGAAAACTAAAGAAATATATAGATACATAAATAAATTAATCAATCAATATATACATAAATGAGTAAATAATTAATAACATCAATAAATAAATATATACATAAATATTAACATCAATAAATAATATATATATATATATATATATATATATATATATATATATATATACATAAATTAATAAAAATTAATAAAAATAATAAATTTCTTACAGGTGTCAGAGTTTCGGGGTGGAGCCATCTCTCCAGGAGACACGTGGACAGGTAGTCATCCACCATACGAGTCAAAGCCTGCCTCCTGGAAATACGGGTCATAGTGTCCGATGGTGGTGGATGTGGGGGACAATTGAATAACTTGTTCCACATTGTGGCATGCTCACCCTCCCCTGTAAGAGGAGCCGGTGCCCCTGCTGCTTTGGCAATTTGCTGCTCCTCCTTGGCCTTGTGGCACTACTGAGCCCTCAAACTCAGCTGGGTACTCTGCCAATGCGTCCACCAAAGTGCACTTGTACTCATTCACACTCATTGTATCATTTTGCAATCCCACTCCAGTGCTGGTATCCAGGTGATGATGTCCTTATAGCAGGGATCCAGCAGGGTGGCCAGCCAGTAATCGGCACTGGTGAATATGCTGGCAACTCTGAGGTCATTGCGCAGGCACTGAAGCATGTAGTGGCTCATGTAAGCCAGGCTGCCCTGAGTCAAGGTGAATCTGTCCTCAGTGTCAGGTGTCTCCTCCTCCTCCTGCTCTTCTCACCAGCCACACTCCATCAACGCCTGCAAGCTGTGCTGGGTGCCACCCTGCTGTGAGCGAAAGTCTTCCTTTTCCTACTCTAAATCCTCCAAAAATGTCTGCTGGCTGGACAGAGATGCACCTGGCAGCTGTCAGCCCAGCAACCCCCACCCTCGAGCCACATGGGCACCTCGACGCCTGGGAAAATTGGCCTTCCTGCTCCTCATCTGCTTCAATCACATCATCCATCATGGCCTGAAGGGTTTGTTCCAGCAACACGATGGTAATGAGGCATATGCAGGTGCAGATTAACACTGCACATTAAAATAGCGGAACCTGCACTGGAGAGAAAAGTTGTGAGACGAGGAAGGCCTGAACACCGCCCCAATAAACTGTAGCCTCCAGGATGGGGAAAAAGTTAGCTACTGCTGGCGGAGTGACTGTTTAAAGTAGACCTAGATCCTCTGTCCCAGGGCCCTCAATAGGCAAGTAGTGTTACAGATTCATGTGGAGTTGAATGAAGTTCAAGTAGTGTCTAACATTTATGTGGAGCAGAATGGAGTTCGTGATATTGGAGTTTATGAGGATTATATGGACATAACAAGCACGCTCTTATCAACATATATTGCCAATAACCCCCTAAGCCTTAGCCTAACCCTAACCCTTAAAATTCCCCAAAAATGCCCCCCCCCCCCCCCCGGGAGGGGGAACTCTATGTCATCTTTTTTTAAATTAACCCCTATATTTATAGTGTGGATAGTAGTTGTATTTTATTTGTAAATGTTATTAAGTGCTCTTTTCAGTTTGGGGTGGCTCCTGGGCAAGAATGGGGGGGCTACCGATACATATGTGGTGCCGTTGTAATCGGGAGAAATGGGGCTATTACATGCAATATGGTTTTCATTAATAAAACAAATGTTTTATTTAAAATAAAGGAGACAATTGTCTAAAAAAAAATATTTTATTAATTTTTTTGTTTTTTTACGCAAACATATTAGAAAAACAGTAGAAAAATTACAAACAAGACATTTCATGTTAAAGCCTAAACTCTGCTGCAAAAAAATTGTATATAATTTTTCTGGAAATTCTGGCAAAAATCACGGTTAAACATGGCGCAAAATGGGGAAAAATGACCTGTCAACAGAGGGTGACAAAATTTCAAGTAGGCTGGCAATTAAAAGGGTTAATAGTACCTATGCATGTTGGGTATTGTTCTGTTCGGGGGACCTTGCGCTTTCAGATTTAGCTGTTTTTTCTTGTTTGCATATTGATATTTTAGGAAAAATACCATTTTGTGATTACTCACCTGTAAAATGGGTATTATAAGTATGTCACACACCCCACTTCAGATACTTATTATTATTACACTTGGGTAACTCACCGCTAGGTGGCGCACTTGCAGAGATCTCCAAAAGCTTCAGCAAGCCCCTCCCGGTCTATATATACCTGGTACCTCTCACCAATTCCCCAGTGTTCAAAAAGCAGTAAGACAAGGTACCAGAACTAAACAAATTTAACCCTCAACCGTAAATAACAAAACTTCACCATATAAAGAACCAGGATACCAAAAAAAGGGCGGGTGAAGTGGGGTGTGTGACATACTTATAATACCCATTTTACAGGTGAGTAATCACAAAATGGTATTATTCTAAGTATGTCACACACCCCACTTCAGATACTTATTATTATTACACTTGGGACATCCAACAGCAGTGTCCAAAAGAGGGCGGGTATCCAAACCAGGCAATAACGCAGATAAAACTCAAACCACTGCAGCCTGCAGAACCTTACGGCCAAAAACAGCATCCGCCGAGGCCCGAACATCAACCTTGTAAAACTTGGAAAAGGTGTGAACTGAAGACCAGGTAGCAGCCTTACAAACTTGTTCAACTGAAGCCTGGTGCTGAAAAGCCCAGGACGCACCGATCGCACGAGTAGAATGTGCAGTAACACGAAAAGGGGGGTCCTTCCCCTTGGCAAAATAGGCAGCAATAATCGCCTGACGAATCCACTTACTAATGGAAGACTTGGCCGGAGCCAAACCCTTCCTAGGACCACAAGGCACTACAAACAAAGCATCAGTCCTACGAAAAGAAGACGTGACACGCAAATAGTACCTAACACATCGCACCACATCCAAGCAGTGCAACGCACTCTCCTTATCATTCCTAGGCCTAGGGCACAAGGAAGGAAGAACAATGTCCTGATTAAGATGAAAAGCAGACACCACCTTAGGAAGAAAATCTGACTTGAAACGAAAGACCACTTTGTCCTGATGTTTCTCAAAATAAGGAGCCTGAATCGACAAGGCTGCCAACTCCGAAACACGCCGAACCGAAGTGATGGCCACCAAAAAGACAACCTTCTGAGTCAGAGTGGATAAAGCAATACCCTGCAAAGGCTCAAAAGGAGGAGCCTGCAACGCAGAAAGCACCAAATTCAAATCCCACACTGGGAGCAATGGCTTCCTAGGAGGCCTCAGATGCGAAACCCCCTGGAAAAAAGTCTTGACCAAGGAATGGCTAGCAAAAGACTTCTGGAAAAAAATTGACAAGGCAGACACCTGCCCCTTCAAGGTACTCAGCTGAAGACCAGAATCCAACCCAGATTGAAGAAAATCCAAAATCCGAGAAATAGAAAAAACCCGGCATGGCAAAGATCTAGTCTCACACCAATCAATATAAGATCTCCAGACCCTATAATAGATGGAAGAGGAAGACCTCTTCCTAGCACTAACAAGAGTCTGAATGACCGAGTCCGAAAGACCCTCCTCCTTCAAAATGGAGGTTTCAGCAGCCAAGCCGTTAAAGCCAGCGTTGGTAAACTGGGGTAACACAGTTGTCCCTGAGTGAGCAGATCTGGCCGAAGAGGCAGATCGAACTGATCCACTGCCAGACGAACGATGTCTGCGAACCACACCCGCCTTGGCCACCTTGGAGCCACGAGAATGGCGGGAACTCCTTCCTGAACTAGCTTTCGCAGCACCCTGCCTAGCATGGGAATCGGAGGAAACAGATACAGGAACCCCAGATCCTTCCAGCTCAACGACATGGCATCCGTCGCCAGTGCCAGAGGGTCCCGAGACAGTGACACGAATGTCGGAAGCTTGTGATTGTGACGAGAGGCAAACAGATCCACCTCCGGCGTTCCCCACCGAAGACACAAGGACCGAAACACATGGGGATGGAGAGACCATTCCCCCCGGCGGGACGAGCACCGGCTCAAGAAGTCCGCCTCCGTGTTCTCCACTCCTGGAATGTACACCGCCGAAATGCAAGGAACATACGTCTCTGCCCAGACCAGAATCAGAGACACTTCCCTGAGGGCACCCAGACTGCGAGTCCCTCCTTGGTGATTGATGTAAGCAACAGCCGTCTGATTGTCCGATCGAACCTGAACAGGCAGGCCCTGTAACCGATGCGTCAAGCGAGACAGAACCAACCTGATGGCTCGCAATTCCAGAACATTGATGGGCAAGTGAGCCTCCTGAGGGTCCCACAGCCCCTGAAACTGAAGATCCTTCCAGAAACCTCCCCATCCTGACAAGCTGGCATCCGTGGTGACAGTCTCCCACCGCGGAGTCAGAAACGACCTGCCCTTCAGAAGATTGTCCGGAAACAACCACCACCGAAGAGACCGCCGAACCCGAGGGGAAATCTGGAAGGACCGATCCAACGACCGCGGGCGCCTGTCCCAAGACGCCAAAAGATGAAGCTACAGCGTCCTCGTGTGAAACTGTGCGAAGGGAACCGCCTCGAACGAGGCCACCATCAACCCCACCAGTCTCATCCCTAGCCGAATGGACGGGCGAGGAATAGAAAGAAGACGCTGAGCCAATTCCTGAATCAAAAGAACCTTGTCCTGAGGAAGAAACACTTTGTGCTGACAAGAGTCCAAGGACATCCCCAGAAAAGTCACCACCCTGGCCGGAACCAGAGAGGACTTGGGGTAATTGATCACCCAGCCGAACCTCTCCAGCATGGACACCACCGTGCTGGTATCCCCTTCTGCTTGGCTGAAGGAAGGAGCCATGATGAGAAGGTCGTCCAGGTAAGGAACAATGCGAATCCCCTGCGCTCTGAGCAGGGCCATCACCCCTGCCAACACCTTCGTGAACACTCTCGGGGCCGAAGTGAGGCCGAATGGGAGAGCCACAAACTGAAAATGACGATCCTCCACCACAAAGCGAAGAAACCGCTGATGTGGCGGAAAGATAGGAATGTGAAGATACGCGTCCTTGATGTCTATGGACGTCATGAAGTCCCCCTGCCGAAGCGAGCCGATCGCCGACCGCAAGGTCTCCATGCGAAACTTCCGGGGACGAATAAACCTGTTGAGACACTTCAAATCCAAGATCGGACGGAAGGACCCGTCCTTCTTGGGGACAGTGAAGAGATTGGAGTAATAACCTCTTCCTACCTCCGAAGGAGGAACCGGGCAAATGACTGCCAACATCAGAAGATTCCTTACTGCCGCCAGGAGCCCCTGCGCGGCCACAGGATCTAGAGGCACCCGAGCCCTGAAAAACCTTGGAGGAGGGCGGGACTCGAACTCCAGCTTGTAACCGGTCGACACTACCTCCCGGATCCACCTGTCCGACACCTCCAGGTCCCACACCCGGGAGAAGCATCGTAACCGTCCCCCCACCCGAGCGGGTGAGGGCGCCCCCTCATTGCTGAGCGGGCTTGGCAACTGACTTAGGCTTGGCGCCCCAAGCGTGAACGGGGCGGCCACGGCCTCTACCCCTATTCCAACCCGTGCCCCTGGAAACCGAGACGCCCGCACCTCTGCCGGCTTTGGCTCCCCTAAAGGACGGATTGAAGGAGACCGCCCCCCGAAAGGAACGACGAAACCTCTTGCGCTGAGGCAACCTGCCTCCCTTGACAACAGAATCCAGCTTTTCACCAAAAAGCCTCGACCCCAAGAAAGGAAGGGCCGTGAGAGATCTTTTAGAATTAAGGTCAGCTGTCCACTGTCGCAACCACACAGAGCGACGAATAGCCACCAACAGAGCAGAAGCTCTGCCACACATCAACATGGCATCATCCTGGGCGGCCAGAACAAATGACAAAAAAGAGTCACAACGCTTGAGCGCAAGAAACTCATCACCAGAGGGATCAAGGTCCACACACAAATCCCTGACCAAAGACCGCACTGCCAAAGTCAAAAGAGCCGAAGCACAAACAGGCCTCAAAACCGAGCCCGCACAAACAAAACCATGGCGGGCCAACTGATCAATCCGGCGATCTTCGCCATCCTTGAGATAAGTAGTGTCAGGAAGATGAACAGTCGCCGTATTAGACAGTCCCAAAACCGGGGCATCCACCTCGGGAGGGACCGACCACCGCTTTAGCAAGTCCGCCGGAAAGGGATATTTCCTATCCCAGCTGGGCGGAACACCAACAAGCCGTGTAGGCTGCTCCCATTGCTTAAGGACAACATCCTCAAAATGCTGTTGACTGGGAAACTCCAAACGCTGCTTGACCCCCCCAAAGAGCTGACCCCTAGGCCGAGGAGCCGCCTCGGGAGGGTCCAAATCCAGAACCTCAAACATCTGGGCTAAAATAGAAGGCGTGTCAGGAACGGGACCATCAATATGGTCCCCCTCAGTACCCAACACCTGCTGACCCACGGAGACATCCAATTCCTCCTCAAGCTCCCCCTCCTCAAGGGGGCGATCCACCCAATCCAAATCCTCAACAACCTCCTCATCAGAGTCCGGCTGAGGCGGAGATAGGTGTTTACGCTTCGCGGTAACCTTCAGAGCGGACATATCTGAAAACCGCTTCTCGAGGCTGGCCAGACGGGCGCACACCTCAGATTGCGAATCCCCACCCATGACAACGTCACACGGGGTCCGGAACAGGCGAGGCGAAGAGGGAGATGGCGCGGACGAAGAAGTCCCAGGCACCGGAGTGCTGGATTGACGCTCAATGTTCCGCTTTGCACATGGTATACATATAATGACATCATCCCCCGGGAGCGGAGTCCCACAACCCCCGCACAGCCTGGATTGTCCCGAAGGATCAGTTCCGGTATCCTTGGCAGCCTCCATATGGTGAATTTATGGTATTCGCGGAACCCAGGGATTTATGCAGTAAGCAACCCGGGATGCCCCCAATGATACAATCTAAGTATATATAAATATATTATACATATATATACAATCTATACTGCCCAGACCAGGGAAAAAATTTTTGCCAGCCACCCAAGAGGGACTATAAGGCCGAACCCAAACTAGCCAGGTATATGAGACCGGGAGAGCCCCACAGGATGGAATCCCGGAATCTGAAAGACAAAGACAAAGACAACAGTCAAAACCAGCACAACATGGCAGCAAACACACAACATAGTCAAAATACTGGGAAGCCAGGGAGGGCCAGACTTAGCAGAAAAACAGGGAGGCCAGGGGCCAAGAGCATATAAGCATAAAATAATGGCTGCGAAATACCCCACCTGCTTCTATTACCAACACAGGCATACCCAAAACCTGGCCGCATACACCACCAACACCCCCGGTCGGAGGGGGGGGGGGGGGGGGGGGGGGGGGAAGAAACAGAGCCCGCAATAAGGCCCAATAGCCAGCGATCCCTGCCCCACTATCCCCTATAGGCAAACACGGTAGAAAACAACAAGAACCTACCTGGATCCTGCCGCAACTAACAGACGCCACGAAATGGCGGCCAGCCAGGGAGAGAAGGAGCGAGACTCGGGGCGGGCCCAACAGAAACGCGGGAGCCGCTAAGGCCCCGCCCCTCCTCGTTCCGCTTGTCACGGCGCGGGCCGCGCGAGCCGCGGTCCCGCCCACCTCTGAGGCAGAGCGAGCAGCGGGCGCCACAGGAATGGCGCCCACGGAAACCGCCAAGGCGGACCGGCAGCGCACATGCCGCCCCGATCCGCCCGCAATAAAACACCGGCGAGCGCGACCGCGGCCTACGGGCCGGCGGCGCAGCGCGCCTGCCGGCCCCGCCCACAGAGCGAGCAGGGGACCCTAGGCCAAGACAGGCGCCCTGACATGGCGCACGCCCCTACCTACAAAACGGGCCGGCGAGCCCGCCGCCCGCACAGCCCCCTAAGTAAAAAACACGGGGCTCAGAGAGCCCCCCAAGCACCAAGCACCAAAAAGAAAACGCCAGACCACTCATCCCTGCCACTCACACACACACAGACATGAATAAAAGTCAAGGGCACTAAGGGCAAACTAATGGGGATATAAGGGCTGGGGCATCCCACGTCCGGATCACCAACCGGAGCACCGCTATGCCCCATAATATAGGGTCGAGCGGAGGAGCTAATCTCCTAGGCACCTAAAGTGCCATCTACCTGTGCCCGGCCTCCAGCCTGAGCTGGGAGGCTGCCATAGAATAAGGGGATAAACACAAAACAGAGCCGGGCAGAAATAGACCATTGGGGGGGGGGGCCGGGGTGATACCCCGGCTACCTGCAAGCAGGAGACTTCTCTCTTCTGTCTTGTCGCCATCTTGCAGAGACCAACACTGGGGAATTGGTGAGAGGTACCAGGTATATATAGACCGGGAGGGGCTTGCTGAAGCTTTTGGAGATCTCTGCAAGTGCGCCACCTAGCGGTGAGTTACCCAAGTGTAATAATAATAAGTATCTGAAGTGGGGTGTGTGACATACTTAGAATACATGTTTTTTATTCTGCTTTTTTAGAATTTTTTTAGGGAAACCCTGTGCAACCTAAGAATTCTTCAAGGGATTACTTCCAGAAAGATGAGCCCACTACAACAAGCTCAGTACGCTTAGAAAGCTTAACATGTGTACCTTCAGGGAATATGTGGTTTAGAGGGGATATTCCAAATGTAAAGGGTTGTTTGGTTGAAAAATTGCAAGGTGCACACGTCAGCAGAGCTGAAAATTTCAAGTAAAATTATCGTTATGCACATGCTTTACTTTGGGGTGTTTGGCAACTCTTCCCTTGACACTACCTATGCATGTTGGGTACCATTCTGTTCGGGGGATGTTGCTTTTTCAGATTTTCTTGTTTTTTCTTGTTTGCATATAGTTTATTTTAGGAAAATATGGCTTTGATTCTTCTTTTTTCTTCTTTTTTAGGGAAACTCTGTGCAACCAAAGAATTGAGGGATTACTTCCAGAAAACTGCGCCCATGTCAACAAGCCTGGTACGCCTAGAAAGCTTGAGGTGTGTACTTCCAGGGAATATATAGTTTGTGGGGGGTATTTCAAATATAAAGGGTTGTTTCTCTGGAAAAACTGCAAGGTGCGCTTAGCGCGTAGCATAGTTGCATTTTATCTGAAGATCTCCTAAAGCGCTGTTTCAGTTTGGGGGAGTCTTCTGGGGAGGAAAGGGTGTCTACCAATACATATGTGGTACCGCTGTGAGCGGGAGAAATTGGGGTTTCACACGCAATAAGATTTTATTGACAAACACTACAAATTGCAAAAAATAGATTTTTTTTTTATTTTTGCACATATTTCACCCAAAAGTATTAAGAATACACTAAAAAAGGCCAAACAAGACATTGCATGTTGAAGCTCAGACTCTGCTGACAAAAAAACAATATATCATTTTCCTGGAAAATCCCTTCAAAAATCAAGGTTGAACTTATGTAGCGCCAAATAGTGAAACGTGGTCTGGCAACAAAGGGTGACAAAAATTCTAGGAAGGCTGGCACTTAAAGGGTTAAAAGCACTGACACACAAGTGTCTAACACACAGGTACCTTGAACCAGTGGACACTAAACAAAACTTTTTTTCAAGAGGGTCTTAAGTGCCCTGCACCAGTGGATACTCCACTAACAATTGGTAAGAAAGCGCACTGACATGCAAGTGCCCTGAACTTTTGGTATTAAGAAGCACTGACACACAAGTTCCCTGAACTATTGGAATGAAAGAGCACTGACACCCAAGTGTTACTACAGAGTACTGACACCCAAGTAGTATTACAGAGAACTGACACTAAAGTGCTATTACAGAGTACTGACACCCAAGTGCTTGGAACAAGTGCTATTACAGAGTACTGACACCCAAGCGCTATAACAGCGTACTCACAACAAAGTGCCATTACAAAGTACTGACATTCAAGTGATAATACAGTGTACTAACACTCAAGTGCTATTACAGCAGGTGCTATGACACTGAAGCATACGCCCATGAGTAAATGTATTCCTTACGCACTATAAATCTGTGCAATAGCCTCTCACAGAAGCTTCAACAGCATCAACAGCTGACAGCTTCAAAAAAGGGATTAGATGATTTCTTTAGAAGAAAATAACATTAGTGCGCATACTGACACCCAAGTGCTTTGAACAAGTGTTATTACAAAGGACTGACATTCAAGTGATAATAACAGTGTACTAACACTAAGTGCTATTAGAGAGTACTGACACCAAGTGCTATTAGAGACTACTGACACTTCAGTGCTATGACAGAGTACTGACACCCAAGTGCTAGTACAGAGCACTGAAACTCAGGTGCTATTACACTGAAGCATGCACCCATGAGTGAATGTATTTCTTGTGCACTATAAATCTGTGCAATAGCCTCTCACAAAAGCTTCAACAGCATCAACAGCTGACAGCGAGTACTGACACCCAAGTCCATGTAAAAGGTTCTATTACAGAGTACTGAAACTCAAGCGCTATAACAAAATACTGACACCCAAGTGCTATAACACAGTACTGACACTCAAGTGCTCTTACAGAATACTGACATCCAAGTGTGTGGAACAAGTGCTATTACAGAATACTCACAACCAAGTGCTATTTGAGAGTACTGGCACCCAAGTGCTATAACACAGTACTGACACGCAAGTGCTATTACAGAGTACTGACACCCAAGTGCTATAACACAGTGCTGACACCCAAGTGCTATTACAGTGACACTATTACTGACTCTCGAGTGCTATTACCGAGTACTGACACTCATGTGCTATATTGACACCCAAGTGTTATAACACAGTACTGACACTAAAGTGCTATTACAGAGTACTAAAAACTCCAGTGCTATTACAGAATACTGATACCTAAGTGCTATAACACAGTACTGACACCCAAGTACTATTACAAAGCACTAACACTCAGGTTCTTTTACAGAGTACTGACATCCAAATGCTATTACAGAGTACTGACATTAAAGTGCAATTACTGAGTACTGACACCCAAGTGCTATTACAGAGCACTGACACTCAGGTGCTATTACACTGAATCATGCGCCCATGTGGAGTACTGACACCCAAGTGCTATAACACAGTGCTGACACCCAAGTGCTATTGCAGTGACACTATTACTGACACTCAGGTGCTATTATAAAGTGCTGATTCACAAGTGCTATTTCTTTTAGAAGAAAATAACATTAATACGAATACTGACACCCAAGTTCTTGGGACAAGTGCTATTATAGAATACTGAAACTCAAGTGCTATAAACACAGTACTGATATCCAAGTGCTTGGAAAAAGTGCTATTACAGGGTACTGGCACTCAAGTGCTATTACAGAGTACTGACAACAAGTGCTTGAAGCAAGTGGTATTAAAGACTACCAACACTTAAGTGCTATTATAGAGTACTGACTCTCAAGTGCTATTACTGAGTACTGACACTCGTGTGCTATTACAGACTATTGACACCCAAGTGCTATAACACAGTGCTGACACTAAATTGTTATTACAGAGTACTGACACTCCAGTGCTATTACAGAATACTGACACCTAAGTGCTATAACACAGTATTGACACCCAAGTACTATTACAGAGTACTAACACTCAGGTTCTTTTACAGAGTACTGACATCCAAATGCTATTACAGAGTACTGATAATAAAGTGCTATTACTGAGTACTGACATCCAAGTGCTATTACAGAGCACTGACACTCAGGTGCTATTACACTGAAGCATGCGCCCATGTGGAATAACCTCTCACAGAAGCTTCAACAGCATCAACAGCTGACAGCTTCAAAAAGGGGATGAGATGTTTTTTAGAAGAAAATAACATTAACTGTTACTATTAGTTGTTATCTATAAAATATATGAAATAACTTTCTTCAACCCCATCCCTTGGTTGAACTTGATGGACATAGGGATGGGGTTGAGAAACCTCATAGCGACATACAAGACCACAATTCTGCATGTGCGTAACTTCTCTCTTGATGCGCCATTTTACAACTCACATGAAAGTTTACTGTCTGTATGCGAGTTGTAAATTGTTTAATTGAAAAAAGCCATGATGCAAAGGAGTCTGCATTTTTGTTTCATTTTTATTTTTGCTACTGAGGTGGTTGCTACTGAGAATTGTGGGTCTGCTTGCTGTAGGGCTCGATCTCAGAACTTGGAAGGTTTTTTGCCCTTTAAAGAGAGTCAGAAACCTGCAGCCTACCCACGGGGCATCCTACACTGGATGCCCCGCTGTGTGAACCCCCCACCCTACCCCGGGGCGTCGGTGATCTTACCTGATCCCATGAAATGATACCTTCCAGCAGCCGCATCCCTGGCCAGCCGCCTGTGCCCTCTTCACAGCGGCACTTTAGAGAGAACCTGTTTTTTTCAAAAGAGCCAAAGAATGTGACTTCGGGGGTGGAAAAGCCAGGTTTACTTTGAAATCTAGGCCGCCGCCAAGCCAACAGCAGCACCGGATGCTCAGGCAGGGGTTGAACGGTGGACCCATTTTTGTGTTTCCATCCATTTTAAGCTAAAATTTAGGACTGTCATGCATGTGGTTACCCCTCTGACACCCTCTCCACCCCCCACCTTGGGTCCTGAAAATTCACACATTACATCAATATCTGAGCTGAATGGTAGCTAAGCTATAAAAAAAATATAAAATAGTTTATTTACAGTTTTACTACACACTTTTAAGACCCAGCTCTTTACATATGCATAAACAAAATAAAAGTGACATAAAGGCATTTATATCTACGTAACTGCTTTACTATTAAACATTCACATATGTGATCCTGCTCTGTGCATGTCAGTTAGTACACTATAGTTTACTGGGTGAAAATAAACTTTTATTACCAGCTTTCCATATTAATGTCACCATTACATTTTATGCTGCTTGACTTACAATTTCACTAACTATTTTATGATGACTGGGTCAGTTTAAGAAGTACAGAAGAACATTGCCCGTCAGTAGGTATGTAAATTATAGCATTAAATCTTCCTGCAAAAGGGCTTGGAACTCAAAGAGGTTCCTATTAACTTCCAAGTCTCTAGAAGCATCTGGCAACCCTCTATAAGCTGAAAATTATTTATTAAATATGTCACATGGCAATGCCAACTCTTGTAATGCATTTAATAAATAATTTTCAGCCTTTCAGTGTTGACAGATGCTTTTTTTATATTCCAGAATGACCATTCTAAGGATGGTTTTCTAAAAAATGTTGTGCTTGATATAGTTAGCTCTTATCAATATGTGCAAGATACTGGACACTGGCTACAAATATAAAATATTTCAAACACTGACTTGAACATTGTGCAATGCATAAACATTTATTATCACGCTCAAACTAAGGGATTACAAAAAACAAAAGCTAAAACTGCCCACAAGACTTTTCTGTCTCAGGTTCCAGAGGTCTGTCTATTTTAAAGTCTCAGAAATACCAAAAACTCATTATTAAGTGCCTGGGTCAATGGCAACTGCAACTGTTTGTGCATTTTACCACCCTTTTTGGCTGCCAGAGGACACGTGGTAAAATAGTTTTCAACTGTGCATGAAATTCATATTTCTCCATATAGTTCAGGATCTATGCAGTACAATGCTTCAGACTGGGTGATTTGGCTGTATATATAAATATAGATATACATGTGCAGCACTGTCTAGCGCGCCCGTGCTGTGTTGCAGAGTGTGAGTGCTGGGTGCTGAGAGCAGCGGAGTTTTAATTCAGATAAACTATACTGGTATAACAAGAACTGGCTTTACTGGAGCATGAATGCAGTAAAATAATGTCACCTTACATGGTGGCTTAAAAACAAAGACGGGAAGAGAGAATTAGCAGTGATTACAGATCGATATACAGTAAATAACAACTCAGCAGAAAATTACATAGCAACTCCACAGTTGCGCATTGGTAACATCGCCATCTAGTGTCACAACCTGCAGGAATAAGCTGGAGTAAGCTGGAATAAGTCTGTTGTACAGTTTCTCCAACATGCTGGAGACGTGCATAATATTCATATGGCTAAAAACAATTGTACAAACACACACTGTACACACACCAAAGTGGAGCAGAGGGCCGAACTTGGTAAATTAGGCCCTATATACTGTTATATTCGAGACATTACTCAAGCATGCTTTGTTGCTGTTTGTAGCTTGTTACTTACATTCCCTAAACATAGGACTGTCCTAATTGGGTTGAAACGAATTAGAATATCTGGATTTTTACTTTATCTGTCACTTTTATACCACCCGTGGCTGTACTAAATAATCTGGGAAACCAGTTAAGGGACTGTAAACCTAATAACAATAATAAGACAGCAAGCAGCTCACCTGATACCTGTCCCATGTGCCTCTCCATCATTTCTTGCAGCACTGGGTAGAACCTGAAGCAAGGCTCAAAACTTTGCCCTCATTTATTTCCATTCTTCCAGGACCATGCAAAAAAGTGGTCTAACAGCCAATCTGTCCTTTGGTCCTGGGGGTGCACCTATAATGAGGCCATGTGCGGCAGCCACCTCAGGCAGCACAGTGGGGGGAGGAGGGCAATTGCTAGACTTGACTTTTTTTTTTTTTTACTCATTATCTCTTTAGTGGTTAAGCAAAGGTTGGATACAGAGCTGCACATGGTTATGTTTTTACAGTCAATCATTGGTGCCTAAGTGGCTGCAGGCTTCACGATAGAGGGGGGACGCATTTCTATGGTTTGCCACAGACCTGCTCACCCCTGACCACCAGCTTTTTGTGACACTCTATGCGAGTAGAGGCTCTATTAAAGTGCAAGTGGCTATGGGCTCCATGCACTTTAATAAAGCCTCCAATCGCATGTGGAGCATGCTCAGGTATTGAGAGTTTCATTAATGAGAAAGAAACTTCTATTGCCTACCTTGGGACTGATTCAGAGCCAGGTGAAACTTTACACTAGTTAGACAATGAAAGTGAATGGCAGTTTTCTCTCCTAAAAAAACAAGTGAGTTTTGTCACCAGGCTTTGAACCGACCCCTAAATGTCCAAAAATTTTTTTTTTTTGTTTGAAAATAAGTTACTGATCAGTATGTAAACCTCATTCAATGCTGTCCCCTGTCATTTAGATGAGTTACTGTCATGACCCTGATGTGAGGCGCTTTATGTATACTGTTATATGTGCTCAATAAAGGGATAGAAACTAAAATATTTCAAGCATAAAGGAAGATATTGATAGTAAGCTCTGCTTTTCTGTTTCAGATGGTCATTATTAGTGCTGGAAGGAGATGACATTTTACCAGGAGTAAAGTATTGTTCCAACAATAGATGTAAGCTTGCTGTTCTCCTGCTTCTGCTTAGCGAGGCCAAAATCCGCTGAAAAATATAAAATGCAAGTAATTTTAATGTGTGCCCACACTGCCCAGAAAAAAATATCTATTTTACTTTCAACCACTAAATGTATTTCCCAGCATCGGCATCGTTTTGAGGCTCCTATTTGCATATTTAGCCATCTGTGTTTTTTTTACACCTACTACCAAACACATTCTTACGCATTTTAATAAACAATTTGCATTTATGAGAAACCTTTGTGTGAAAGTGGTTTTCTGATTTGTCATGCTCAAGTTGTGATAGTTTGTTATAATTGTTTTTATTACTCACACAAACTTTGCTAGTGTACCCAGAGGCAATGCACTTAGGGAAACACATGCAACAGAGAAGCCAGGGATAATAACTTCATAACCCCCTAGCTAGTTGACTAGACAGCTGCTTTTGGTTAAATCTATCCATGTTAGCACCACAATAAACATGTTTTTATAAATGCCTGTCTTCAAAATCATTTATGAGCTTCTGTTGACAAAATGTTACAAAGTGAATGTAAAAAAAACAACAACTGGGGCTACTGCACTGCTGATCAGACTCCTGAAGACACCGGGCAATTGAGTAGTGGCAACCAGACTGGGGTACTGATCCCTGCCTGTCTGCCTGCAAGGAATCAGTTACCTGCAGCAGCTGCGGGATGCAGCTCAGGCACACGCAAAATCCCAGCTGCACTCCTCTATCCTTGATCCTTGACACTTCCTGCATTTGGGTGATTGGGGGGTGACACACTGCCTATAATGGGGAATGGAGGGGAGAATGCCACACTGCCTATAATTGGGAACTGGGGGGGTGCAATACTCCCAATAATGAGGCAATAGGGGGGAGAATGACACATTTCCTATAATGGGTGTAATGGGGGTCACCTTACCTATTATAAAAAAAAATCTCGTTTCTCCCCTCTAAACCCTATGTGCATCTTATGGTCGGGTGCGTCTTATGGAACATAACATGACGTACATACTTTCGTGGGGGAAGGTGGATCTTTCAAGGACACTAGGAGCTCCATTCTCGGAATCTGGGAGGCTGGAATGCTGAGTGCAGTGTTTGTTTTCAGTGTCAACGAATGATTCATCTTCAGGGGCAACAGGGGTACTTCCTCTCCCTCCCCCTGCTAATTGTCCTCCAATTGTGTTTCTTGTCCTGGAGATGGACTGCCCATTTGTGCTTATTTGTTTGGCCCCTCTTTCAGTCCCTTCCTCCCTCTCTCACTCCCAGTATGACCTCAGGCTGAATGAGCACTGCTCATATTTTATGAATGGGCAGCTGCATGATGACAGCCTGCTTCTCTCCCTGTTATCCTGGCATCCAAGCATACAATCATGACATGGGATAGAAGCAGCCACTATGCTGACATAGAAGCGTCCCATGCTCAACTCCAGAGAAAGCGTCCACTCCCACTACCCAGGAGATTTATAAAAAGCATAGGAAAGAATTTTTAAAAATGTAACAAGCTAGTAACTTTAGGTTTGGTGCTAAATGAAATTGTAGTTTATTTGTTTGTCTGAACGATTACTTTAATTATATACAACATATGGTTTGGTGAGACGTAACTCTTATGCAGTTAGGAACAGCTATCTCGCCCATTGGGTTTATATGGTGTAAACATGTACTTGTTTTGTTTGTTTCCTAGTTTTAATATAAGGGGCAGCCACTTGCACAGCTATTTGTGTTTATTTTTCTGAGGCTGCCAAACTATATGTCTATGAAAAGGACTATGTGATGATAACAAACTGCACTTTAAAAGTGAACAAGCAAATATTCGGCTGCTGGATTATACGTTTATTTAAAGGAACCTGTGATGATTATGAATTATATTCTGAAACTGGGGTGTCAGATGCCTCGGATGTTGTTAGAAAGGCATTGTAAGTGGATATCCAGTAAGCGTAGCGGGTGGAGGGTTAGAGCTGACACTGGGTGGAATTTTGTCACATGTTTGAGAAATCTTGATTTACTTTAAGCTGCCTTATGGAACTATGGGGTTATTTAAGAAAGGCCAGTGCCAGGTAGTGCCACGTAGTGGCGGGTGAACGCTGGGCATTGTATGTGAAACCACATTTAAGAAAGCGAATCCTATGAGCGCTTCTAACAGCGTCACCTACGCTCTGTGTGTCTGTTTTTTTGTTATGAATATGGTGTGAGTTGCTGAGAGTCAGTCGCAATGAGCTGGCGCTACCTTTTGCTCCCTGCAATGCTGTACTGGTGAACGCCCCAACATACATCTACAGCGACTGAGGCACTCCGTTACAGCGCCCAATAGCCAATCACAGTGTATACTAGCGGTCACTCTTAGTGACTCTGTACAGACGCTCATCTGCCGATAGCTGGCGCTAGTAATGAATCAGCCTGTCCGTATATATACATATATATATATTAAACAACAACAACAAGGAGATAATACTTCCTGTTCATTATGGTGTTTAAACCCAATGGCAACATTAAGGCAGCAAGCAGCTCACCTGATGCCTGTCCGTGTACCTCTCCTTCATTCCCTGCAGCGACGGACAGTGTAAAAAAGTGGATTGTCGCTTTAAAACAGCCAAAGGTATACATCAATAAACCAGATACATAGGAACCTCAACTCCTTTGTCACCATATTCAATACAAGGTTGCTATTGTAAACTATAAACCAGTGGCCTTCAAATGTTTCTACTATAAATTAGAGGAACAGGTCAAAGAAAAACCAAGGTTGTTTGAAATATACTGCTTTTACAACAAAAGTGTGTAGAATGTTTCACATAACCTCAATAGTAAGGAATATTTATAGGGAGTTAGCATATATTACCCTCTGCTGACACGGAAACATAGACAGTACAAAGCCCTGGCAGAATCTGAGTTGTGTCACGGGAAGTGTCTTCTCTAGATGAAAGGAAATCTGTAGGCTACAGCTAGGCTGTATGTTAAAATATAAACATAAACTTACTTAGCTGCAAGAATTATTCCTTAATGGACTCTTGATTCCTTTTGTAGCACTAAGGAAGAATTCACAACTCCCCACTGAGAATAAGCCTTTAGCACGGAAGGAGTACTAGTAACAGATAAGGGTGATCCAGCTAAAACGGTAGGACTAAGGGGCACCTGTTGGCCACCTAAGGACCAATGTGCATTATTTAGGTCACTTGTTTATTATTTTAATAGCATTAGTAAAAGTTAAGTTTTACTCTGGCAAGTCCATTATCTAGATCATCTTTATCTATTTATTGATTCCTCTTGGCCTGGAACTATAGAAGGTATTTTTTTCCTTGAACACCCCAGAAAATCCCTCCAGTGACATGGGGTAGAATCCTCCACCTCCATCCTCGGCTTCCGGACATTACTCTTGGCTGGGACCCATGATAGAGGCAGGGGGGACCTGTGTCTGCAATGGACCAGGTAGACCCGAGAAGACCACAGCGATGCCCAGAAAGGAAACCTGAACCGGAAGTTTATGTTGGTGGTGAGCTTTAGTTTGACTACTGTTGGTAAACTGGTAAGGAGTCCAGGGGACCCCTATACCAGGTCACCATCATGGCATGATACCTGCCAGCACCTGTGATTACCTGCGTGATTACCCGCACCCCCTCTTGGGGTAACAGGGTGCAGAAGAGCCCGGTGCACATCGGTATGAGCCCAGTGTTCTTCCAGGGGAGCCAGAAGCAGCAAAACCATACCAAAGGGCATTTATACAATTTCAAATCCAAAAAATAAAAAACTCTTGCCGCATGTAATTTTCATGGAAAAATACATGTCAGCACTTGCAGCATTATTTTTGTCAATGAAGCCATTGTCATTAATTTGACTACCATTGATATGACAGGTCAAATGGAAAACTCTCATGCGAGGCTGGAAAAACTCGGATGGGATTATTCTTTCATTGCTTTCTCTCACATTTTTGCAAGTGCAAAGTTGTTTCTCATGGGTCCCCTGAATCATGCAATAGATTTTCTCTGGAGAAAAATATTCTCATGCGAGAATGTTTTCAGACCAAGGGTAATTTTTTTCTACTGGTGTGGAATTGACCCTAAAGAGAACCAAATCAAACAAATGCGTCAAAAACATTAGACTTGGTGATTTGGTATGCCCTGCTGTGGGAAATGCCCTGGTTAGGCCCCATACTCATCCAGGGAATCAAAACCATGGGGCATGTGGGACATGTGCCTGCCTCGGAAGGAACTTTTGATACCACAGAGGAGGAGCCTCTATTGAATCACCCTGTGTGACTAATGGAGGGGAGGGACATGGGGGGATGGAAGGATTTCTCCCTCAAATGTCAGTGGAGCAGATGCAATAGAAGATGACAGCAGATGGACCAGGAGGAAGGCGCCAATCCAGCAAGCATTCAGAGAGGACGCCAACTCAGAGGACTAATGACGATGCGGTCGAAGGTGTTTTTTTTTTTTTTAAACCTTTACTTATTTTAACTGTGAGGACTCAAAGGGATCCCTATAACAGTTCACATGTAGTGGTGTTCGGAAAGCCACCTGCCATGGATCTTGTCGAAATCCAGGAACCGGACCGACCTGGCGAAAATCCAGGTTAAATCTGACTTTGGATTGTATCAAAAGCACTTCCCTACTCATAGTAAGGGCAAGTCTCTACCTCTTCTTCACCTTTTCTGGGGAAGATTCTGCTTGTGTAGATGCCATCAATGCTTTGCAGCTAAGGACCTGAAAAGCACCCCTACTGTTAGAGTGTCATAGGGCTGTGAAGGTATCATTGCTGGCATACTGGTGGAATGCCCTTTTCATTTAAGTAAAACCTAGGTGCTGGGCAGCTATAGAGTTTAGACAGATTTAAAGCATGCAAGGCTTCAGAAACCTTCCAAGCCATTTACTTTCATGGGCTGCAGTTTCTTCCCATTTGTGACAGGTTGGAGTATTTCTATGCCAATGCAAACGGGAAAGTGTAAAAGGGGCCTTTTTATGTTTTTTCATCTTGTGTGGTGTTATTCATTATATTTTACTTTTAATGTATATGAAATACTTTGTTTCAATAAATGTGCTGTGTGGTGGAGGTAGGCTGATCATAGGAAGATCAGGGATTGGGTGAAGAATAAGACACTCAAGATCCACTCTGTCACCCGAGCATGCAGTAGAGTGCTCCAATCCTAATTTAGTCATGGTTTTAACTTCAAATCTGGTTTAGTGGTGGGGGGATTATTTGGAGAAGAATAGCAGACCTAAGGCCATGTTTACTGCACTATCAGGCAGTGGAGGACTGGGGCCAAAAATCAGCCCTGGATTTTACCAGCCCCAAACAAGCCCAAGACACCCCTGGTGAGACCCACAACCATGATGCTGGGGCTATAGCATTAGGGACTGGGGTTCCTTGGCTTGTGGGTACAGTGGAGCTGGGTACAGGAGGCTGAGAGGGCGGCTAAAGAGGGCAGGGATTTAATGTGGGTGCTAAAAGCAGCCCAACTGGCCTTAAAGCAGTGCGGTCCAGCGGGAATTGTCTCAGGTCTACCTATGGCCAATCCACCCCTGCTATCAGGAAATGTATAGCTGTCTTGGAAATAAATGCAAGCACCCAGCAGCAAAGGGGTTAAAGAAATTCGCAGACATCCCTTGAGTGGCCACCGGCAGAGTGTGACAATTCAGACACCCAATCTGCCAGAATTTAGTTCCCTGGCGGCTTCTAATTGGATTTCTGTTTAATATTACCATGCAGTGTATGTGCGCACTACATAATGATATGTCATATAAACAACAAATGGTTGAGAAAACACGCTGTGCCAATCAGCATGAGAAAATGATGCCAAGGCATGCACCATCCTCTAATTAAACACTGGATGGGGAGGATTTCAGCCTTTAAAACAGTAAAGAGTTTACATACAGTATTGTCTGCAAAATTCTCTAAATGAAGTAAAATCATTTTTAGGAGGTTATTTAAATGTGGGCACTGCAAATACCCTGCAAGTCATTAGACTCCCCTGTGCTTTTCCTATCAGCAAGCTCAATACTAGACAGACCTACTTACCTACAATACTTGCCCCCTGACATGATCACTGGTGGCCAATTGGGTTTACAGGATGGCAGTGGTCAGGGCTGCCATCAGGGGGGCAGGGGGGGAGGGACGGGTCCGGGGCATGAGGAGGCCTGGCCTCAGCCCTGTGGGGCGTCGTTGCTCCGTTGCGGCCTGAAGCATGATCTGCGCTGTCAGGGCACCCCATCACCAGGGGCATCACCCACCACCCGCATCCTGTCTCCTATGCCCTCCCTCCCGCCTCCTACATCCTGCTTCTTTTCAGATGCGAGGCTGAGGCATGTGGAGAAAGCAGCTGCACACTCGCCAGGAAAGGGTAAGGCATTTTTGTTTTATTGCTCGCACTTACTGGGGGGGCCTCAGGGTCAAACAGTCAGTCAGTGGCAGTGGCAATTTAAAGTGGACCAAAACCCATCCTGGAGTCTATGTGACTCCAGGGCAGGCTTGCTCTCTCCCCCTGGGGCACTCCACTAGGATGCCCCCCTGTATGAAATCCCCCATGGCGCCCAATATTCTTACCATTCCCCCAAGGTGCATGCACAGCCGGCATCACTCACCTCCCTTTTTTTATCAAGTGTGGACTTTTGTTTAGGATCAAAATAGGGGGCAGACTTTGTGGCTATATGGGGTCCCATAATTCCTAGTGGTGGCCCTGACAGTGGTATAACTAAATGTGACAGGGTCCTGATGCAAAGATTAAATGGTTATTAATTCAAGGTTATACGTTAAACTTTTTCTGTCTTTAACTCAATGGGATGCAGCTAGACAACTAAAGACTGAATGATGCTAACTAAGCACAAATATGATAAACAGGGTGGGGGAGCAACAATGATGGGGAAGTCTCTGAACTCTTGGGCTCTGGTGTGGTATGCTTTTGTTGGGTGGTTTATCACAGACAGACAGTCCGCTGTGGCTGGCAGGTGGTCGGGAAGAGTGGGGACCTGGTGACCAGGCGGGAAAGTAGGTCTGCCTGCTATCCAGGCTGCTGCTCGCCAATAAGCAGCAAGTATGCTTTGATTTTACAATGGCTCATTTTAAAGCAGACTAGTGGGCAAAAATGACTTTATTTTAACACTCCCCCTGGGGATTTGATTTCTGGACATATATGGTCACATTTAACCCAACCCAACATTTTAACCTGCACATAGCAGTGGGGAGTTAGGTGCTTTGCTTAAGAGCCCTTCAGTCATGTCCCGCCTGGAAATAGAAACTGCAACCCACTAGTCACAAAGTCGCTAGACTAGGGCACGACTGCCTCTACAGCCCAAAGCTGGGAATTAGTACACAAGTGCACCTATGGTGAATTCTAATTCGGCCTTATTTAAGAAACAGTAGTGCCACATAGCGGCAGGTGTTTTTCTTCAGCGCCACCAGCAAGTCATATTTATGTTGAAAATGTTTAGCGCCAAACATAGCACCATGTAGCGTTGTATCAAGAGTGTTGGGTGTTTGGTTAGCGCCGGCGCTGTGTTCCATACAGCGCCACATCACAGGTGCTCAGTGTCATTCTCCTATAGACTTCAATTAGCCCTTCCAGTTACGTTATTTTTATTTTTGATGACCTCTGGTTAGTGTTTTTTATTTTTTTGCGCACTTAGTTGCTGCTAACTTGCGTTTTCATGGCTGCCAATCATGTGTCATGTCATTTGTATGACCCCAATGTTATCCCATGTGTTTTCGCTTGGTCACTGTGCTGCCATCCTATGTTAAAGCCTTTTTCTTTATTGCACCTGGCGCTGTATGCCTGAGAGTCATGGTTTCAGATTGCCAGCACTGGCATTGTGGTTTTACATGGAGCGGGAGAGCACCACCGTGGCTACCTGTCTCTATCTCCATTGAGAAATGATCAAGCAAAGGTACATCGCCACATAGTCTTCTTTGTGTCTTTCTCCCTTTGTGCTTTTCTCCCCTTTTATTTGTAAACAAAATCATGTATAATCATGTGGGCTGGTTGTGAATAAGTTCCCGCCAACGGGGGTATTAGGACCATGGTCATTGTAGGTCCATGGCCCAATCCCCTATGAATATCTTGAATAGTAGTGTTCTTACGCTGTGTTAGTTCAAGAGAGCTGTGTGCTGCCTGGATGCAGCCACATGCATGGCAATGTATATAATGCTCATTTGATAATATGGAAGATATCTTATATTTAGGAGGGATACTTGTGAATAGCTTCCCCGGTTAGGGGTACCAGGGTTATGGTTAGTGTAAGTGTTTGACCTAATTCCCTTTAATTATCTTTGCAGCAGAGTTTCCATGTTGTTTATCCCAACAGATATATATGCAGCTCAGATGTAGCTGCATATACAGGTCTATATAGAATGTAATCCACTTTTGGCATGTAGATAGATTGTATAGTTGTAGTATAACATTGTATATTTTGTATATATTAGCGATATAAGTATTTAGGATGTTTATTTAGAATGAAATGTTTTCTTCCACCTATTTACTTACCTGTCCCGCCCCCGGTCCCGCTCTGTTTTCATCCGGCTATACCAGCCACACAGAAATCTATTGCTTCCGTGTGCTGGAACGCAAGCGGCCCGCTGACGCGCTTCCGGCCGGAGTGCGTCATGCGGACTGCCACTTCCGGTTACGAGCGCCATCACAGCTGCGCTCTGTCCTTTTGATTACGGAGGCGCGGCGCGCGGCGGGGGAACGGGGTCTGTGTGAGTACTTAAGGAGGTTTAGTAGGGGTTAGATGTGTGCCCTATTGTCCTGGAGAAGTGACGTGTCGTCGTCACGCAACGCGTCGACAACACACATGTGTTGGTGAGGGGGGTGAGTTGGTTGGCCATTACAGTTACAGCAGTGATTTGTTTGTATGGTTGTCTGTTTTTTGGCGTCCTGGCTGTCCTGTTTAGCCCTATATACATATTATATTATATATACATTGTTTTTCACTATATGCACTAAGCACTTTAAAAGGTTTACTGGCACAAGGAGTTATATGAGTTGAGATTTTTTATGTAATAGATTAGCACTATTAATTAGCACGACAGCAGGATTAACAGGTATTATTGATTTATTCACAATTTGGCATAATATAAACAAGAGGGCCACCTTTCTCTGTTTGGGGGCGGTTGGGGGCTAAATTCCCCCTTCCCTCCCCTCTCCCCTCCCTCCCCTTTTGTTCTTTCCTCCAAGAATGTGTATATGTTTTTTAAAATAAGGTTTTAAAATGTGTGTCTGTATATGTGTATAGCAAACATCTTTTTTGATAAATAAAATAAACTATTATCAAATAATTATTATAGTAGTGGTGCCTTTTCTGAGGATAAATTTTGGGGAATAGTGGGGTTCCCTATTTTGTTGCTTACATAGTCTTCAGCGCCGAACGCTAGCAGCACTGTCTGTGGCCTGCGTTGTCACTGAGGCTCTGATAGCGTGCGTCTCTTGCAGACGCTCAGGTGGCGATACAAGGTGCTAGTAATAAATTGGGCTCCCCATTCAGTTACAACTAAACTGACATGTTAGGGCTGAATCAACACTGTGAGAATTTTTTTCTCATGTTTTTCTGTGAAAAAAACATTTTTTATATAGATGTTTTCCTTAATGCAATTCAGCACCATTTTAGCTGTGCACATTTTTAAATAATTTGCACAGCTAAAAATAATGCTAAATTGCATTAAGGAAAAAAATAATTAAAAAAAAAATACTCTCACAAACAAATGTGAAAAAAAGCTGTGCTTTCTCACAAAAAAAACACGAGGAAGGCAATTCTCACAGTGCTGAATCAGCCCTAATGACAGTTAGGTTGATGTTCTCCCTATTGCTGACCTATGTGTACTCTAACTGGGGGCTGGGGACGGCTCGTCCACAGAGCAATATGGCCGACTGCATCCAGTTTGTGTTATGAATATTTATATACGCTTTAAAGTGGAAGCCCATCTCTAGGTAGAAGTCCAATCTCTAGGCAACCCCCTTGTTTTGTATGTCCAAATGTTTACATTGCCAACCTTGGAACAGCCTGACAACATCCAAGTCGACCAACTAGCCACATCCTCAACACATCTGAGTTGGGATCCTTGTTTCCCATTCCTCTTAGTTCTCTAATCATCGAGGAGCAGCAGTCGGCTGCGCAGCCTACAGTAGTGCCGCCGGAGGAGAGAGATCGAGCACGGGCAGAGGAGGGAGCTGATCTCCCCCCGCAGCAACAACAGCAGGGCTGTCACCACCCTGCGCTTCTCGAGCAGGAGGGGAGCGGAGGAGAGGACCCCGCCGCTCGCAGCGGGATGGCGGCCGCCCGGGAACGGAGGTGGCGAGAGACGCTGGCGGCAGAAGAGCCGCAGGACGAGACGCCCGCAAAGGTACAGCGGGAGGCGGGCGGGCGCTCACTGGGTAGCGTGGGGGCCCATTTGGCAGAGGACTTGGGGGGCCCAGAACGCAGTCCAGCGTTGCGGCGAGGAGCTGCTCCCTGTCCCTCCAGCACTGAGGCCATCACCCTGATATCCCCCCGCAGCTTGAGAGACTCTCCACATGCGGTGCTCCCTCTCTGCCCCCAGACACCTGCAGACAGCTGGAGAGAGGAGCTGCTGAGCCCAGCACAGAGCCCCAGGGAGAAGAGCAGCCCTCCACCACCTAAAGGGCATGCCGCAGGCACCTACAGGCCCCATCCACACTGTCCCCCCCTTCCATCAGCCCAGGGAGAATGGAGGACACCCTTGATGACCAGGAACGGGAGGCCTGGCCTGTGCAGTCAGAGAGGGGCCAGGTTCCATGGAGAGAGGCCCTGTCTTCTCCTGTTACCGGGGCGCAACGGATGACATCTCCTGACGGACCATTTACTTACCCGGCTCTACTCCAACCCAGAGAGGAGGGATATGACGCGAGTCCCTGGGGCTTGAGGGGGGAAGCCCCCAGTCCACACGCGGGATGCCCGGCTCGCCATTTAGCAAAGAACCCAGATGCAACCCTGCGGATCCACGAAGCAGAGAACGAACGCATCAAGTAATGGTCCATGCCCCACAGCAGACCACGGATCCCGATCTACGCTCACTCCTCTCTCTCCCCACTAAAGCAGATATGGAGGCAATCCCTACTAAGGCGGATTTGGAAGCCATGATCTCCAGAATAGAAAATACCTTCCGGAAAGACCTGGAAACCGTACAACACAACGTGGCAGCGGTAGAAGACAGAGTGTCTGCTTTGGAGAATGCAAGAACCTCGACAAAGGAACGCCTTACCCGCATGGAACAGACAACTGCTACACAAGCAGCCCAGATCTCCAACTTAAAGTTACACTACGATGATTTGGAGAACAGGAACAGGCGGAACAACCTACGCCTTCGGGGGATCCCTGAAACACCCCAGTTCACAGATCTGGAATCGGTCGCCACGTTGGTTTTCAACGAGCTCCTGGGGGCTTCGCCAGGCACCACTATAAAGATGGACAGAATACACAGAGCGGCGGGCCGCCCACCGGGCATCCCGGATGGCCCCTGGGACGTCCTATGCAGAATACATCACTTCAAGGTAAAAGAAGAAATTCTAAAAAAAGCATCGGAGATGCGGCAAATCGTACACGACTCTGCACACATAACCATCCTTCCGGACCTGGCTCGTTCCACGCTCTGGGTGAGAAGACAACTGAAGCCACTCCTTCAGAAGATAAAAGATAGTGGCACAGTGTACAGATGGGGTTACCCTTTTCATCTCATTGTCAGAAAAAAACGGATGTTCTTTTACACTGCAGGCCCCCAGAGACCTGGACAATCTTTTTGCGTTTCTCGACACCGCCCCTCTGGAAGTCCCGAATTGGCTCGACTTCCCTACGTGTCAACCCTTGCCGCAGAGGCCAGCCGCGACGGGGAGACATCCCTCCCGCCGTGGCCGAGTAGCATTCAGGACTACCTTTACGCAATGCAGTGGACTCGACCCCCTCAGCCGGACTTTCTCCCCCCTTCGGAACGTGCCTCCGGCGGACTTTCACTTTCACCTTCCTTCCGATGGGACTGTCCACCACACCTGTGATCGAGGAGGATCGACGCTCCCGGCTACAGGGTTTGAATAGAGCATCTAGGGAATAAAGATTGTTGTGATTTCTGGGTTCCGGGCTCCCCCCCGCTCACGCCCCTCCCCCTTCTGTTCCTGTAGCGTCATTGTGGTGCTTGTGCGGACGCCCTCCGCGATGGCTGGGCTGTTGCTCGCCCTGGGGGGGGGGCGGGGGGCGAGCCGAATGTATGACGGCCCCTGAATGGGTGAACTTGGATGGGTTGTTGACCCTGCGGGTGCGGGGGGGTGGCTTTGTCGCACCGGGTGGTGGGCTGCAGTTGCCTGTGGAAGCCGGGGCCCCCGCTGACTGCCTCGGCCGGCGCCCGCTGTGGGACCCGCATGTGATCCTAGGGTGGTGGCGGATGTGTTGGGAGAGGGCCACGAGTGGGTATGCATGCGGTCCCCCCCCCTTGACAGTCGGTTCCGCGGTCCCTCGGGCCTCGGCTGCCCGGGATTCTTGGCACTTGCGCCGGGGCGCCCGGGCGGCGGCTCACTTGGGGGCTGTGGGTGCCAACCGGGCAGGACCGGGGCACTATTGGGGACCGTGGTGCCGGCCTCTTGGGCTCCTGTCGCCGCCCCCCCCCCCCCGCTTCCTTGTTGGGGGGGACCGTGGGACTCGGATAAAATCGGTGCCTCGACAGTCCCTCATCCGTGGCGTGTCCGGGCGTGGTGGATGACTCCTCGGGTGGGTGGGTGGGGCTTGTCGCGGGGCTTGTGATCCTGGCTTGTTTCGTTGCCCCCGCCCCCCCTGCTGGCTGCCCCCCCCCTCCGATGCGGGGTGCGATGAGCTGTGTCTGGCTATCTGGTCGCCCCGGGGAGGACTGGGACTGATGGTTGTTTCTTGAGAGTAGTTGCCCGGCCCCCGCCGGCGCCCGCTGTGCGGGTTCCGGGCAGGGGGGGGTCGGCTGGCCGGTTCGGGGGGTGGACCGGCAGGATGGGGAGGGTTACTGCATATGTGTTTTTGGCAAGGGTCACATGTTAATCAGACTGTCATGGAGTGTTACTATAGAGTTAAAGAAGGCCCTGGTTTGTTTGCTTGTTCACAGATTGTTGTCCCTTTAATCGCCTCGGGGGAAACCAAGTCTTAGACCGTCCCTCATATGAGGGGCTGAGTTGGGCTGGGGAGGCGGGAGCCCTCCGTAGCCTTGCAGCGCCACAGTTTCTCTACCCCACATATGCCTGAGCGCCTAGGCTAATTCGGCCTTAGGCGGGTGTTTTTTCTCTTTTTTTTTCTCTTTCTTCTCTTTCCTTTAAACCTCTTCCCGCCCTTCATCCATTCCCCCTGTTAGGGCGAGCGCTGCGTTTTCCCCGCGCAGCGCCCCCCTCCGTGCCTCTCCTCGGGCGAGCGCTGCGTCCCCTTCCTGCAGCGCTCCCCGCTCTACCGCCATCCGGGCGTCCGCTGCTGGCCCCCCAGGCTGTGTTTCCCCCTTACCTGGTCCCCGCGCTTCCTCCTCTGACCGGCATGGCCGCCGGCTTCCTCCTTCTGCTGCAGTTCCGCCTTCCTTGCGCGCACGTCCCCGGCCACTAGGGGGCGCGCGCGTCAACCTTCACAGATTTAAAGGGCCAAGGCCCTGTTAATTGGTGTCTGCCATCCAATCCCTTTCTGGCTCTTCCCATAAATTGAACCCTGCCTTACTTCCTGTGCCGGATCTTCGGTGTTGTTCCCTGAATGATAATCGCTGTATTGCTTGATTCCTCGTGTATGACCTCGGCTCCCCCATTGACCGTCGAACCTGTGCTGCCCGTCCCGACCTCGGCTTGTGTCTCCGCTATTGAACCCGCGCTGCCAGTCCCGACCTCGGCTTGTGTCTCCGCTATTGAACCCGCGCTGCCAGTCCTGACCTCGGCCTTCTCCTTCGACCACTGTTTGTCTCTACTGCACGTCACTTCAGCAGTTTGTGGAACTGTGCCGCTGTTGGGGGGTAGCGACCTGGGAGTCACCTGCCGCACAAGACCATCCCGCCTTGCGGTGGGCTCTGGTGAAAACCAGTGGCTCCTTAGACTCCGCTCCCCTGACGCGGTATCTGCCAAACAGTTCTGCAGATCCTGCGGGTCCACTTCTTCGCACGTTCAACCCGGAGCGTAACAGTAAGATCCGGCCATGGATCCCGCTGAGGTGCCCTTGCCGGAGACTTCCGAACTCCCAGCGCTGGTGGCTTTGCAGTCCCGGCAGATTAATCAGCTTACCGCTATGATGCAGCAACTCTTGACCCAGCAGCAGTCGCCTTCTCCACCGCCACCGGTGCCGCCACCGCAGTCTCCAGCAGTTTCCTCATCCAGAATCCGCCTCTCCTTGCCAGCAAAATATGAGGGGGACGCGAAGTTGTGCAGAGGCTTTCTAGCCCAGTGCTCTATGCACCTGGAATTATTGTTCGATCAATTCCCCACCAAACGCTCTAAAGTGGCCTTCATCATTAGTCTGCTCTCCAGAAAAGCCTTGGCTTGGGCCACTCCCTTGTGGGACCGTAATGATCCTCTCACCTTCACCGTCCAGGCCTTTGTTACAGAATTCCGTCAGGTTTTTGAAGAACCCGCTCGGGCCTCATCTGCCGAGTCCGCTCTATTGAATTTAACGCAAGGCGATCTTTCTGTTGGTGAATATGCTATTCGATTCCGTACTTTGGCCTCCGAGTTAGCATGGAATAATGAGGCCCTCTGCGCTTGTTTTAAGAAAGGTCTCTCTAGCAAGATCAAAGATGTTCTAGCGGCCCGAGAGATACCTGACTCCCTTTCTGAACTCATACATCTCGTCACTCGCATTGACATACGCTTTGCTGAGAGGCGTGAAGAACTTCGCCTGGAGAGAGATTCCCAACGCGACAGGAGGATGTTTCGTTTGGCTCCCACCTTTCAGAAACCTTTGTCTGTACCATCATCTCCAGAGGTGGAAGCCATGCAGGTCGGCCGCTCTCCCCTAACCCCCGTGGAGAGGTCTCGCAGGAGGAATGAAAATCTCTGTCTGTATTGCGCCAGTCCTGATCATTTTCTAAGAGATTGCCCCATTCGTCCTTCTCGACTGGGAAACGGGCGCACCTAGACTCGTTGGGAGAGGCGTCTCTGGGTGTGTGTGCTTCCTCTCCAAGATTTACCGTACCTGCACAGCTTTGTCTCTCATCTGCCTCTGTGCTTAATTTGCCGGTCTTCCTGGATTCTGGTTCGGCGGGCAATTTCATAGAGGCCTCCCTGATCAAGAAATACGACATAGCAGTTAACCGCTTGGCCAAACCGTTATTCATCGCCTCAGTTAATGGAGATAGACTGAATTGTATGGTGCAGTACCGTACCAAGCCTTTGCTCCTTAAGATTGGCCTCTTTCACCAGGAATACTTGGAACTCTTTGTGTTGCCCCATTGTACTTCCCCAATCCTATTGGGTCTTCCTTGGCTTCAGCTCCATAATCCTACCCTAGACTGGGTCACTGGGGACATCAAGGCGTGGGGTACAACCTGCCTAAAGAATTGCTTGAAAGCCTTACCAGTTCGAACCGAGCATCCTACCACATCTCTACCGGGCCTACCCGAAGTTTACCGGGCCTACGCTGACGTCTTCTGTAAGAAGCAAGCTGAGACCCTTCCGCCTCATCGCCCTTATGATTGCCCGATCGATCTCCTGCCTGGAACCACTCCTCCTCGTGGCCGTATCTACCCACTATCCGTCCCCGAAACTCAAGCAATGGCTACTTACATACAAGAAAATCTGCAGAGGGGCTTCATCCGGAAGTCCTCTTCTCCCGCAGGGGCAGGCTTTTTTTTTGTACAGAAAAAAGACGGTTCTCTCCGACCCTGTATTGACTATCGGGGTCTTAACAAGATCACGGTAAAGAACCGATACCCCTTACCTTTAATTCCAGAACTCTTCGACCGTCTTCGTGGCTCCAGGATCTTTTCCAAACTAGATCTCCGAGGAGCCTACAATCTGATCCGCATCCGCAAGGGAGACGAATGGAAGACTGCCTTTAATACCCGTGACGGTCATTTCGAGTATTTGGTGATGCCCTTCGGGCTTTGTAATGCCCCTGCCGTATTTCAAGAGTTCGTCAATGACATCTTCCGGGACTTGTTGTACTCCTGTGTCGTGGTCTATTTAGATGATATCCTCATCTTCTCTTCTTCCCTTGAAGAGCATCACCGGCACGTTCATCTGGTACTATCCCGCCTTCGGCAGCATCATCTTTATGCCAAATTAGAAAAGTGTCTCTTTCACCAGACCGCTCTGCCCTTTTTGGGTTATACTGTTTCAGCCCAAGGACTACAAATGGACCCTAGCAAATTGAGAGCGGTATTAGATTGGCCTCGGCCTGTTGGTCTGCGTTCCATTCAACGATTTCTGGGCTTCGCCAACTATTACCGTCAATTCATACCCCATTTTTCCACTATCGTGGCCCCCATTGTGGCTCTCACCAAAAAGGGAGCCAACCCCAAGTCATGGCCTCCACAGGCGGAGGCAGCCTTTTTAGCATTGAAAAAGACATTCTCTATGGCCCCGGTGCTCTCCAGACCAGACCCTTCTCGTCCCTTTTCTCTGGAGGTTGACGCTTCTTCCATTGGAGCAGGAGCTGTTCTCACACAGAGGTCTCCTTCAGGAAAAAATCATACTTGTGGGTTCTTTTCTAGGACCTTTTCTTCCGCGGAGCGAAATTATTCTATTGGGGATCGTGAACTCCTGGCTATCAAATTAGCTCTTGAAGAGTGGAGACATCTACTAGAAGGGTCGCTTCACCCCATATCTATTTTTACCGACCATAAGAACCTTTTGTATCTTCAAACTGCTCAACGCTTGAATCCTCGCCAAGCTCGTTGGTCACTATTCTTCGCGCGGTTTAATTTCCGCATTCACTTTCGGCCTGCCTCTAAGAACATCAGGGCAGATGCTCTATCTCGCTCCTCGGACTTCACAGACGTGGACGCTGCTCCTCAGTTCATTATATCCCCTGATCATTTGATTCATTCTGCTCCTGCCTCCCTAGTGCAGGCTCCGCCTGGGAAGACCTTTGTCCCGGTTCGCCGACGCCTCCAAATATTAAAATGGGGTCATGCTTCCCGTATTGCCGGGCATGCTGGTATCAAAAAGTCCAACGCAATTATTGCCAGATATTATTGGTGGCCCTCCATTGAGAAGGATGTGGCAGAATTCGTGCAAGCTTGTACCACCTGTGCACGTAATAAAACCCCTCGCCAAAGACCGGCGGGTCTTCTTCATCCTCTTCCTATTCCTGAAATCCCTTGGTCACACATCGCTATGGACTTTATCACGGATCTTCCTCCATCTCAAGGCAATACAGTGATCTGGGTTGTTGTGGATCGTTTTTCAAAAATGGCGCACTTCGTTCCGCTACCAGGACTCCCATCCGCTCCTCAGTTGGCTAAGAACTTTTTTAAGCATATTTTTCGGCTCCATGGACTTCCTTCCCACATTGTCTCCGACAGGGGAGTTCAGTTTGTTTCAAAATTCTGGAGGGCTCTCTGTACTCAGTTAAAAGTGAAATTAGATTTTTCCTCGGCTTACCACCCCCAGTCCAACGGCCAAGTGGAGAGGGTCAATCAGGTTCTAGGACAATATCTACGTCACTTCATTTCGGCCCGACAAGACGACTGGGTCGATCTCTTGCCATGGGCGGAGTTCTCTTATAATTTCAAAGATTCTGAAGCCACAAAAAAATCTCCATTTTTCATTGTTTATGGCCGCCAACCTTTGCCTCCTCTACCCTTACCTACACAGTCGGGGGTACCCGCCGTGGATGACTTAACACAGTTTTTTTCCTCTATCTGGCGTGAAACACGACATTCTCTTGTTCTAGCCTCTACCCGCATGAAGAACAGCGCTAATAAAAGAAGGAGAATCGCTCCTGTTTTCTTTCCTGGAGATAAAGTTTGGCTTTCAGCCAAGTACATTCGTTTCAAGATACCCAGTTATAAATTGGGTCCTCGCTATTTAGGGCCGTACAGGATCAAGCAACAAATTAATCCGGTCTGTTACAAACTTCATCTGCCAGCCTCCTTACGTATTCCCAACTCTTTTCATGTTTCATTATTAAAACCTCTGACGACTAATCGATTCTCTTCTAAAACGTTGGAGCCACTTCCGGTCGCGGGTACCGAAGATGCCTTCTCGGTGAGAGAGATTCTGGCTTCCAAAACATCCAGAGGGAGACGATACTTTCTAGTGGATTGGGAGAATTGCGGTCCAGAAGAGAGGTCCTGGGAGCCTGAGGAGAATATCCTCGATCGGAGCCTTATTTCAAACTTCCTCGGTCCCAAAAAGAGGGGGAGACCTAAGGGGGGGGTACTGTTAGGGCGAGCGCTGCGTTTTCCCCGCGCAGCGCCCCCCTCCGTGCCTCTCCTCGGGCGAGCGCTGCGTCCCCTTCCTGCAGCGCTCCCCGCTCTACCGCCATCCGGGCGTCCGCTGCTGGCCCCCCAGGCTGCGTTTCCCCCTTACCTGGTCCCCGCGCTTCCTCCTCTGACCGGCATGGCCGCCGGCTTCCTCCTTCTGCTGCAGTTCCGCCTTCCTTGCGCGCACGTCCCCGGCCACTAGGGGGCGCGCGCGTCAACCTTCACAGATTTAAAGGGCCAAGGCCCTGTTAATTGGTGTCTGCCATCCAATCCCTTTCTGGCTCTTCCCATAAATTGAACCCTGCCTTACTTCCTGTGCCGGATCTTCGGTGTTGTTCCCTGAATGATAATCGCTGTATTGCTTGATTCCTCGTGTATGACCTCGGCTCCCCCATTGACCGTCGAACCTGTGCTGCCCGTCCCGACCTCGGCTTGTGTCTCCGCTATTGAACCCGCGCTGCCAGTCCCGACCTCGGCTTGTGTCTCCGCTATTGAACCCGCGCTGCCAGTCCTGACCTCGGCCTTCTCCTTCGACCACTGTTTGTCTCTACTGCACGTCACTTCAGCAGTTTGTGGAACTGTGCCGCTGTTGGGGGGTAGCGACCTGGGAGTCACCTGCCGCACAAGACCATCCCGCCTTGCGGTGGGCTCTGGTGAAAACCAGTGGCTCCTTAGACTCCGCTCCCCTGACGCGGTATCTGCCAAACAGTTCTGCAGATCCTGCGGGTCCACTTCTTCGCACGTTCAACCCGGAGCGTAACACCCCCTTTCATAATCCCTCCCCATTCTGTTCTTCCCCCTTGTAACCCATCTTCCCTCGGGTCTTTGGTCGGCCGTCCTGCTCCCTTACCCCTCCCCTACCTCCTGGCCGGGCGGCCGCACCCCTGCTGCCCTTGAGGGCGCATTGGTCCCCTGTCTACAGTTGTAATGGCTTCGGGCTCTTCTTTACAGGGCCGTTGCGGGTGGTCTGGGTCGGGCGCAGGTGACGCGATGGACCTCAAGATTGTCTCCCTAAATGCCAAGGGCCTCAACGTCCCGGAGAAGTGGAGAGTATGTCTGAATCTATTTTGGAAAAAAAAGGGCGCAAATAGTATTGCATATATTGTATATGCAGGAAACGCACTTTCGGAAGGGGAGAGCCCCAACATTTTTAGACAGGCGCTTCCCAGTGGGATTCCTTGTGACTCTCTCAACTCATGGACCCGTGGCGTCTACAAAACCCTCGAGGTCGAGACTATACCTTCTACTCGGCACCTCACGACTCCTACTCAAGGTTAGATTACCTCCTCTTAGAACACAGATACCTGGAGATTGTCCAAAAAGCGGAGATTGATCCTATCCTGATCCCTGACCATGCCCTGATCCCTGAAATCAATGCCAATGTAGCCGCATGTTAGCTAGGGCAATTAGAGCAGAGAGCCAGCAACTTCGTACCTCAGATACTGGGGAGTGGAGGGCGATTGCTCTCTAAACCGGCAGACATTGCTGGAGTCTTCAGAGACTTCTATCTCAAGCTTTACAACCTGAGGGGGGGTGAGGGGGGCCGGCCGAATGGGCTTCAGGAGGCCCAAAGATACATTGCGGCATCAGGCTTGCCCATATTGAGCCGAGAGGTGGTGGAGGCCATGGAGGAGCCCATAACTGCGGAGGAATGGTCACTGGCAATTAAATCATCCCAAACGGGAAAGTCCCCAGGTCCTGACGGATTTACATTATCATACTACAAATGGATGGAGGACATCTTGACCCCAAGAGCAGTAGCGGCCTTTAATTCTATATCTTCTGGGCAGGCTTTACCAGTAGATATGTTGAGGGCACAGATAGTGATACTACCTAAACAGGGAAGGGACCCACTGCTCTGCTCCAACTACAGGCCAATATCATTACTTAATGTGGACCTCAAGATATTCATGAAAGTCCTGGCGACCAGACTCATACCATACCTGGGCAATCTAATAGGCCTGGACCAGGTGGGGTTCACCCCGGGTAGAGAGGCGAGAGACAATGTGACCAGAATTCTCAACCTGATTCATTTGGCGCATGAGAAAGGGATTCCTGCTATGATGCTCTCCACAAACAATGAGAAAGCGTTCGATAGGGTCCATTGGGACCTTATTCGGGCCACTCTAGAGCACATAGGCTTACAGGAGAATATGAGATCTTGTATGGTGTCTCTGTACTCCTCTCCCTCGGCATGCGTCAAAGCCAACAGGGTTCTATCTGATCCATTCCCGATAAAAAATGGCACAAGGCAGGGATGCCCGCTGTCCCCGATTATTTTCATTTTGACGTTGGAACCCTTCCTCAGGAAGGTTAGGGCGAATTCAGACATCAAGGGGCTGTTGAGAGGTGGTATGGAACATAAAGTTGCGGCTTTTGCCGCCGACTTGCTCTTTTGCATCACCCAACCAGTGACGACTATCCCCAATCTTCTGAGAGAAACGAGAGAGTACGCGGAGCTGTCGAATTTTAAAATCAACTTGCAGAAATCCGAGGCACTCAATGTCTCTCTTTCACAGAGACACTTGGAAAACATACAAGACAATTTCCCCTTCCGATGGGCATTCAGAGCGATCAAATATCTGTGAGTTCAGGTAACGCCCTAGCTTAAAGACTTGTTCGCCAGAAACTTTCCACCTCTCCTTAGCACCATTAAGAGAGACCTCCATAAATGAAAGGACAAGACACTGTCCTGGTTTGGTAGGTGCAACGTACTGAAGATGAACGTCTTGCCATGTCTGCTCTACCCTATTCAGGTACTACCCATCCACCTACCATCTGCCTTTCTGAGGGATATCCGGTCTGAATTTATACAGTTCATATGGGGGGGCAGGAGCCCGAGAATCGCCCAACAAACACTGACACTGCCGAAGGTGAAAGGAGGGGTGGGACTTCCTGAAATCAGAATGTATTATGTAGCAGCGCATCTAAACAGGATTGTGGATTGGAATCGTCATAGGAGCAGCAAACGATGGGTTCAATTGGAGCAATCGTGGGCTCCGGTTCCACTAGCGGGCCTCCCTTGGTCCTCGGGAGAATTACCAGGCTCGCTCAGATCTCATCCTACAATAGGCCCGATCCTCCGGGTGTGAGCAAGACATATGACGAAAGAGAACATAGCCCCGATGCCCTCCCCTCTTCGCCCAATCACGGGGGCATTGGACTTCATTCCAAACCAGCTTGATGCAGGTTTTGCAAGATGGAAGGTGCCTGGCTGAGGTGTCGCCTACGAATTCCTTAGCGGCTCCAACTGAAAGTCCCTGCTGAACTGGGGGGACGCCCCTCATCTATCTTATTGGAGGGCACTACAGGTATCGCACTTCCTGGCGAGCCTGCCCCCGCCCGAGGAATTCGCTACAGAGTTGACCCCATTCGAGCGCTTATGTGCGACAAGCAAAACAACCAGGGGTACATTATCCATAATCTATAAACTGCTGGCAGACCCAGGTGAGAACCACATACCGAACTTCATTTCAGCATGGGAGACGGAGCTTGGGGTCACATTCACCCCACCCCAAGTAAAGAAAGGAGAGTCGATGGTATAGGTCGCCACAGACACTACATCATTTCTTCCCGTCAGTGCCTTCCCTTTGCTGGAGATGTAAGAGAGACATAGGCTTTCTCTCGCACATTTTTTGGGGATGTACAAAAATAAGGGGCTTCTGGGAGGAGATTGTTAGGTGGATCCATAAGATAACAGGAGAGCCCATAGAACTCTCACCAGAGGTCCTCCTCCTGCATTCCACCAAAACCTCGGTAAAAAAGTACAAGAAATCCTTGACAGTTCACTTGGTAAATGCTGCCAGAGCATGTATCCCCGCCAGATAGAAGTAGACTACCCTGCCAACCATCGGCTCTTGGATTAGGAGGGTGGAAGACATCAGACGAATGGAGGACCTGACAGCCCTCCTTCAGCGCACTGAGGAGAAACATAGACTCCGGTGGATGAAGTGGAATCAGTCGAGGGCAGGATCCTGAGGGACGAGACCTGAGGTAGCCGGGAGAAGTTCGGGGACCGTTGTTGAGCGGGAATGCTCGATCCGGCCTGGTGATTCGACCCTTTGCCTGCGGCGGCTCCCTTCCTCCACCTGATTGTGGAGACCTGGGCCTCCCGCCCTGTTCCCCTGCCCCCCCCCCCGATCTTTCCCCTGTCTGGGACCCTCATGGGGTCGTAGACGCAGATGCACCCTGTGGGGGTGTGGCTGGGGGAGTGGGGAACTTTTCCCCCTTCGTCGGTGGGGGGCGCGGGGGGGTGCCGGGGGGGAGCATTGGGCTAATATGGGACTCAAGGCTGCCTGTGCCCTCCCCATCCTGGTGTCTGTCCCCCCTACCTACCTACCCTTTCCCTCCTGTCTTGGCTCTTTTTTGCTCCCCTCTCCTCTCTCCTTCCTCACACCCTTATTCCCCATCAGAACACATCTTCCTCCCTTCCTCTTTCCATTAAATATTGGAAAAATGGAGAGGCGGGGGCGATGAGACACGATCCTAGACTGGGTTCTAGTTGACCGGCTGTAATGTAGAATTTAAACGTTATATTATAACTGTAATGCTCGGTAGCTGTGTCCGAAATGTCTAATGGGCTAAATATGATCTGTCTTTTTGCCTTTGCTCTTTTCAATAAAGGTTTATTGATAATAAAAAATGTTATACAATGACATCAACAAAATTTCATCCAAATTCAAACCCATTATACAAAAAAAAATGTCCTAAATGATTATCCCTATTCTATCTGGAAAATGATACTGCAGCCAAACTAAGCACAGAAACTACAAATGACGATAATTCAAAAGGAAACTGCACAAGCAAAACATCAAACCCAGCTGGAAAAAGCAAAGCTCACTAGCAGCTCGGCCATTTGCTATTTTAAAATAAAAAGCACCGACTGCAAAAGCTTGAGCTAAGAACTAGAAGGAAAGTGCCAGCGGTGAAGGTGTCTGAAAAGAACACTAGCGCCACACTGTGGTCAGGGATGGAAGTGGAATGATGAAATCTAAATAAAGCATCCATGGTACTATTCTATACTGAATGGGCCTCCAAAGATTGAATACCACAGCCAACTAATGAGTTAATTGTCATAATTATGCCTCACACTAGTGACCCAGATAGTATTGAAAATAAGATCTTTAAGTGGACCAAACCCCGAAACCATGTGAAACCCCCAGGTCGTCCGAAATAACTCACCTCTCCCTGGTCCTACGGCACATGCGTGACCTCCTGTCCACTCAGCGCAATCAGCGCACTCGGAGACGCTCCTGACCACTCGTCTAGCTCCAGCCGAGTCTAGCCGAATCCTGACGAGCAGACCCGAGTGTGTCGGCAGTCACTGCCCTCTAACAGGGATCACGCCTACGTCAGCCATTCACAAATGCCCTGCTAAATGTATAGTAAGGTTCGGCACTGCCCACACATTTGATCAGAGAGGAGGTGAGTTTACTGAGTGACCTGGGGGGCTTTACACAGTGGGGAATCTCAAATCTGGATGCTCCAGGGGGAGAGAGTATGTCTGCCCTGGAGTCTCAGACTCCAGGGTGGGTTTTAGTCCACTTAAGATTTTAGGACATGTGCAACCGAACAGGGCACAAACTCTCTGTAGCAGGGGGGGATACCATTTAGGTCCCTCTTTGGGGGGAAGACAGCTCCCAGCTGCTCGAGCTGGCCTGCCCAGAATCCCTTTCCATACCCTGCAGCACTACTAGAGTATCTCTAACCCCTGTTCCCTCCAGTTTACTATCTATTCCACTTTGCGTGTGTTTGCCTCTCTTTTTACATTCTCTCCATCTCCCACTCTTTTCACATCCCTTCTTCCTCTTTTTCTTTTTTCCACATTATATTGTTCTCTTTTCCATGTTTACTACTTCACCTTTTCTTTTCCATATCCCCGCCTACTCTCTCTGTTTTTACCTCTTTTATTACATTCCCTCTTTCTTTCTCGCCTTTACACATTCTTTCCATCTTCTTTGTTTCCACATTCCCATTTTTCTCTTTTCCATATTCCCATCTATTCCCTCTATTTTCTGCATTACATTCATCTTTTTATTTTTTTTACATTTCCTCTAGCTTTCTCTTTTGCACATTATATTGCTCTCTCCTCCTTCTCATTTCTACATGTTTGCCCTTTCTTTTTTACATTCTGCATGCCCTCCTTTTCTCCCTATTTCCACCTTCCCTCCTGCTGTTATCAATACTCCCTGCCTTCATCTATGTCTGTTTTCCACATTCCCTCCATATTTCTCTCTATTTGCACTCCCACTGTCTTTCCCTGTTTTGTGCATTTTATCTTTATTTCTAGTGTCCCCGCCTGCTCCCCCTGCACATACACCACCTGCAATGCCTGTACCTCTTACCTTTCTCTCCACTCCCTATGTGAAACCTGGCTAATGCGAGCAGATCCGAGCACGCTGGCGGCGTGAAAGAAGGTATCTTTCTGGGTTGACCTGGGGGGTTTCACACAGCACGGCATCCCGACTCTGGATGCCCTGGGGGGAGGGGGGATCAGCTCCTGGGAATCCGATGGGGCGTGGATTTTGGTCTTCTTTATCCAGCTCTTTGAAGGTAACCAGAATGCTGATGTAGCCCTCGGTCAAAATGAGTTTGACACCCCTGTTTTAAATAGTTCCGGTCCCCCAGGAAGCCAAAAGGATGAGGATCTTCTTATTGCATGGCAGGGGAACAGATGCACCCCCCACCTTTCTAGGCACAGTTGCTAGGGAGGGTATAGATCTGCCATAACCCCCCCCCCCAACACAATCTGAAACAAATGTATTATCCATAAAATGTGCGACTGAGTCTAGTGCATGTAAAGCTAGCAGAAATGATTTATTTCCTGTGAGATGTGGATAAATACCCTGAGCAGCATCAGTCAACAGTTTCCATAATTTACACATTTTAAACCACTCAGCATAAGCAGAAGGCAAAGCGCACAGTGCTCCATTTGTGCTATACATTATGAACGTTTTAGTGTGCATTAACAGTATATGTTCAGCACTTATATCTGGATGGTCAGCAATAGTTTTAAAAGCACATTTTACCGATTTAATAAAACAAGTGTATCCTGGTTTGCAACAGTGAATCACAAAGTGATTTTACTTAAAGGAGCTTTATCATGAAATTGTCTAATAATAAAAATCCATATAGACATACTAGATAGGGAGAGGAGGGGTCACTAATACACCCTGTCTCATAAAAATGCCAACGAAGCTGTGTTTTATTCTGCTGGTAAAAGGAGAATTCAGGAGTGACAGGCGTGTGAGGGTACCATTTTAATTTAATAGGGGTGGCCTGTCTGTTGAGCCAGTGGCACCCTCTTCTTACTATCTAGAACAGAGGTACCCCACCACTTCTTGTAAAGGTCCACTTAAAGGCATCCGGTGAGAGGTGAAGGTTCGGGCAGAGAGCTGTCATGGGGGGGTGGATAGTTAGAAATCAGCACACTGGGGGAGGGGCTATAGACTCCACAAGCAAAACTAAAAAGGTGGCTTGCCCCCCACCCCAAAAATCCTATTGGGCACTGGGAAAAAACAGGAGCTTTTTTTTGGGCCCCACAGAACCAACAGCTCCGGCCCGCGGCACACCTTAGATTTTGTGCAGGCCATGTACAGGGGTGGTCTAGGGCCCAAAATGTTACTGGCAATAAGGTCTGGTAACAATGATGGATAGATAGAGCTCGGGGGGTGAATGGGAGAGAAGCTGTAAGGAAGATGGATGGATAGACAGAACAGGAAGGACAGGGAGGGATGGAGAGAGAGCTGGGAGAGGGGTTAGATGGGGAGAACTAGAAGGACAGGAATGAATGGGTAAAGCTGGGGAAAGGGTAGATGGCCAGAGCTGGAAGAAAGGGTAATGGATTGAAAAAGCTGGGAGGCCAGGGTTTGGACAGGCAGAACTGGGAGGACAGAAATGGATGGGGCAGGGAGACTGGGCTGGATGAGGCAGAGATGAAAGGACAGGGATTGGATGGGCAAGTGAGTGCAGTGCTGTCAGGCAAGGGGTCCAGAAATCTGCCAATGAGGTCCGCATGCAGACCCTGGTCTGCCAGTTGAGTATTGCTGATCTAGAATATGTACAGTATCTCACAGAAAAGGGAGTACACCCCTCACATTTTTTGTAAATAGGTTATTATACTGGATCGTTTTAGGGGACAACACTGAAGATATGACAATGTAAAGTAGTCAGTGTACAGCTTATATAACAGTGTAAATCTGGCGTTCCTTCAAAATAAACCAACACAGCAATTACCTCCCCTGGTGAGAACACTGCCAGTAGCTACTGGAACACAAGACTGTTCCGTCTCTATCTAAAGAGGTTGAATGAATGCAGATGGGGTTAAACTTGTCATCTTTGCTGCAGCCAGACGATTAGCAAGCCAGAGTCAGAAAGTTTTTGATCTGTTCATCAGAACACCACTTTGATGTACAATGCTTTTATAACATGGAGTTGCAAAAAAATAGAAAAAAAAATAACAGACTAGCTCAGAAATTCAAGCAAATCATATTGGCACATGAAACTGGAAAAATGGCAACAAAAGTGGAATTACCTTTTAAGGCAGTGCTGGAAAATAATGGTGGCCACCAAATATTGACACTTTGGGCATTTTCACTTAGACGTGACATGTACTCACCTTTGTTCCCAGGGGTTAGACATTAATGGCTGCGTGTTGAGTTATTTTGAGGGCACAACAAATTTACACTGTTATACCAGCTGTACACTGACTGTACATTGTATGGAGTGTCATATCTTTAATGATGTCCCATGAAAAGGTATAATAAAAAGGAATGAGGATGATGGGACCAACAAGCTTTAACGTTCTGCGTTTCCTGTTTCCCAGCTTTTGTAATTTTGTGCTCTCTCAGAGGCAGCGGTGTGAGCAGAGTTATAGTCCACAATGTCATGTCTTCAATGAATGGAGGAGTTCACATGCTATTGCTAAAATATTTGCGATTTATCTGCACGAATACTTACTGACAGTGACTTTATCTCGCTCTCCCAGCATTATGTTGTTTGGCGATAAGTCCCTGTGAACAATTCGCTTTTCTTTATGTAAATATCGCAAAGCTAAACATAACTGGAATAAAAAATAAGGTATGTTAGAATGACCTTGTGTAGAAAGTTAAAAAAAGTTGATAGTGGCATTAAATTCCTTCAAACCATATAAATAGATATACACAACTTTTGTTCAAAAGTTACCTCCCTATAGGGTCGATTCAAGGTTGTACGCCTGTGCCTTTGCACATTTTTTTTGGAGCGCCAAGTGGCGCTCAGGCTTCCTCCTGATGCATGGACATCAAAATGTGAAGCCCTTTTTTAAGGCGGAAATTTGCCCCGAGTGGGCGCAAAGGTGTACATTGTGCTTGAAATTCCCCTGCAAGCACAAATTGGACACTGGGGTGTTTCGAGGCCAGGAAAGCAGGTGCAAATGTGTCAATTCGAGTGATTTTCCGAAACTGTTGCCTTCACTGACTAACAGGCTTACTTCATTCATAAAACACATGCCGGAGGCATCAGGCTTGTTTTTTACCAATGAAAGTGTCAGCCACAAGTTTTTTTCGTAATTTTTCCCTTTTTTTTGGTGAAAAAAAAAAAGTGAAAAAAGTTGACAAAGTTGACAAATCTCAAAATGTTTAATGCTCAAAACACCAAAAAGGTGGACATTGGGCCAGAGCCGCACCAGTGCTGTGGGATCCCCAGCTTGGCACTTATTATGGGCAATCTGTAGTGTTTTACACAGTGGGACACCGCGATTTGGAATGCCCTGCTGTGGTACTGACCAAAACTGATCCTGGGATTTGGTCCGCTTTAATGCCATTGGTGAAAACCACTTCTAACCTGTATAAATATGTGCCAGAGTCGTTCTTCGGTAAACTGTTGTTTTTTCTCAATAAGAGATTTCAAGTGTTCGCCAAGTGATGCCCCTTCAATGAGCTCCATAACAATGTAGAGCTTATCATCTACAACAAAGTGAAGACAAAGCTATTAGTTCTGTTTTCTACTCAAAAGGGTAAAGTGATTAACACGTAGATTGTTTCCTACTTGAAATGGTAAATTATTGATCAGGTGAAACTATCATTTAGGGCTTTATTCATGAAGGGATAGTGACAGGTAGTGCCTTGTAAGCAGCAGGTAGCGGCAGGTGAACGCCGGACACCTTTCGTTTTGTGCACTTCCGGTTTTACATCTATGAGGATCCACCATGCAACCCAAAAGGCCTGCCAGACGCCTCCTCAGCTAATCGATACCCCCCCTGTCCCTTCAGCCTCCCCTGCCCCCACAAAAAAGAAGAGGGTCAATGGCCAAGTGGTCAAAGTAAGTGTACATGTGAATAGTGTGTTAATGTATTCTGTACTGTGTTTTGTCATTATATATGTTTAAAAATATTTTATAATATGTTTAAATATGTAAAGCTTTATTGTATGTACAGGGCAACGTTTTAGTTTTTATGCAATCAACTCTATTTTTTTATTTTTATTATATAATATTTTAATTAATGTTTTAATAATATTTGTAATATTTTTTAATAATATTTTTATTAATTCTAAAAAATTTTGTCCAATATTTAAAAATATTTTGTTAATTCTTTATAGTTTTTAGGTTGATTACATTTTAAACTATATCCATATTAATTTCAATAGATCAATATTGTATTTTTGTATTTGTAAAAATTAAAATATATATAGTGACTTTGCCTAACATTGTTTAAATCTTGTTTTGCATTTGACAAAAGAATAGAAATTGAACTATCTGATTTTAATTTTTTTTTTGTTTGTTTTTTAGGATTTTTGCATGCAGGAGTACGACTATGCCCTGACTGCCAACAGCACGCAGGCGCGTGCCACCGTGTCCCAGCACTTCAACACCAAATTGTCACCAAATTGTCGCAATAATGCAAAAATAGTCAGACTTCAAGCGCCGGGACAATGAGGGTGTCTACCGGCTTTATGATGCCTACGTATCTGGTAAGTCCAACACACATACATGTACAAATTAATGTCATGTGCACAGTAATCTCTTTGAGTGTAATCTAAATATTTTGTTGTTTCCTCTCCACAGATAAGCGTGCTCTCCTGGGTAAACACGGGAAGGGTATCCTCCCCCGCAGACTTGTGGTGGGGTCAGATGAGTCTGTTGGGGAGGGTCCCTCTCGCATCTCTCATATTGAGGACCAAGGGGAGGAAGGGGATGACGCCCCAGTGGAGAGAGCTGCTGGGGTGAGGGCAGTATGAAGCCTCAGCTCCTCTCCATCGGACTCAGCGGAGTCCCAAACCCCCTGTGGCCACTCTTAAGTGGGGAGTCCCAGTGGGGAGGAGGCATGGGACTCCACCACACTCCCTCAAGGATCAGGGAGTGAGAGGGAGGAGGGTGGCCCATCGGGTTTGGGATTTGCTGGGCCCATTGTGTGGAGTGGAGGCTCCACACCTCCACCTCATAGCACTCCCTGGGATATCAGCAGCAGCTCATCCCCTGGTGAGTGGACTTATTATTGTGGCTTATTATTGGTACCATTGGTACCTTGTTGTTACTAAAATATTCCTTTCTACCTATAACTGTTTTTCAGGGCATCATAGAGCCGGCACCTTCACCAGCTATGCTGCAGATGAGGCACTCGGGCATAGTCGTGGTAAGAGTTGTTTTAAGTATAAAATTAATGTATATGCAAATTTCTTTTTAGATATATATACCATTTTTAAGGCCAAAATACCTTATATGGTTGGGAAGGGGCATGTGGCCTATTTCACAGTAGCTGCTCTACTGTTGTACCCCTAAATCCTAATCTAATGTGGCTAGAACATGTGTTAGCCAAAGTTGGTTTGTTTAAACAAACACATGGCCAAGTATATACAAGTATGTTTATGTTATCATTCAAACTAATACATGTTGAGGCCTATTAACAACATCAAATACATAGTTCTTATGATTGTTTCTGTTTTGTTCTAATTCTCCCCACCCCAGCTCCGGGAACCTCCAGCAGCATGGGCCCAAGCCACAGCTGCGATGGTGAGTGACAGTCTGCTGTTTACTATCAGACATGGATATGCTATATTTGCAATCATCATAATTGCATGTAAGCATGCTAGTTTGGTGGCCCTGCTAATGTTACTTGACAAAACATTATCCAGGCAGCCGGTGATTATGTGGTGGATTTATAATCCTCCTACTATTGTAACTTCACAATCTATAAATTTGATAGGTGAAGGTTTTTAAATTAAAAAGGGACAGCAGTAATTGAGCTAGACATGAACAGTACAGTCTTCCGCTGGTTAAGTAGGCCTTATTTGGTTAGTTAAGGTAGTTTCTGATGTGAGACTAGGGTGGGTAATATAGAATGGTGGCCCAGGTTTGATTATTTTGGCATCTATTATTTAGCCAAACGTGTCTCTTGTTTAAGGGTTAAAATAGAGTACATTCATATAATTTACAATAACTAATTTTTACCCTTTCATAGGTATATACTGTATATTTGGAACTGCAGAACTTATTTATATTATTTTTTCCCTACAGCTTGCACAATGGAGCATCGCAGACTGTGGCAGTATACTGCTGGAGAAGAAGAAAAAGCCATAGGGTGGGGGAATTAGGGTTGTCGCAGTAGTTTTTTGCCCATGCCCATGTTGGGCATTTTTTTTTTAAGTGAATAAAAATGTTGTATTTTTTCTTATACATTTGTGTCTGGTTTTTATTCCATTTATTTAAAATTCAATCAACATACAAAAAAAAAAATTAAACTTATATTGCCAATGTGATCATTGCGTAGTGTAAAAGCAGCATAAAAACGACAGACACCATTAGATTTGGGTAAGTGACTGTACAGTGGCTTTATAGTGACTTTCAAACATCAGATTCGTCAATAACGGCCAGGTTACTATAGTGACAGAGGCGCTATGGAATCGCTCTTAGCGGCGCAGTACAGACGCTCATCTGCTATTACCTGGCGCTTCAACTCCTTAGGCTTTAAAGATTTTTCAACAAAAACACTAAGGGGTTTATTCATTAAGAGATAGCGGCAGGTAGTGCTTCGTAGCGGCAGACCGCATCTGGTGAACGCCAGGGCGCTGCGCGCAATACCACATTTATGAAGGTGACTCTGGTGAGCGACTCTAACAGCCCCATGTAGCGTTCATCATTACAGGCAGCTTAGCGTATAGCGCTGGCGCTCTAGCTTCCAGAGCTACCTGTCGCTCTCCCATACATTTCAATGGAAGTTCCTTTTCTTCTGTTTAAACAGGGTTTTTTGTGTTTAATTTTTTTTCTCTCAAATAATTGTGTGACCTCCCCTGGCCTAGAAAAAAAAACTCATTTTTTGAAAACTTTTTATAATTTTATGCATTCTATGTCATTACAGGTCTAGCATTAAAGTAATGTGACAATGTTACAACAATGTAATTCCATGTGTTTCCGCTTTGTTACTGGTGTATATGTGTTCAAAAACAGATTTTAATCACACAGCGCCTGGCGCTCTATGCTATAGCGACCGGATCCAGGGCGCCTATACTCCGTGAGTTTTTTTGTTGAATATGGTGTGAGTCGCTGAGAGTCAGTCGCAATGAGCTGGTGCTACCTTTCGCTGCACTGGTGTTAGAACGCCCAACATACATCTCATTCATCAATGTCGGCCAGGTTACTACAGAGAATGAGACGCTTTGTTACAGCACCGGATAGCGGTCGCTCTTAGCACCTCTGTACAGACGCTCATCTGCCGACAGCTGGCGCTAGTAATGAATCAGCCTGCCCGGCTCTAGTCACACCTCTCCGCTTGCACAGCGTTGGGCAACACAGTCACAGAACAAGGAAATATGCTGCCCATTCTTTTTTTTATGGGATTATGAGGGGGTGCAAGGGGTGAGTAAGATAAAAGGTAGATGAAGCAGGAAGCTAGGCTCAGAATAGATTGAAGAAGTGTTTGTTGGTAGACCACACAGGAGAGGGTTGCAGTAGTCCAGTTGGGATATGACCAGGGGCATAAACTAGCATTTCAGTGGTATCAGGCTAGAGAATGGGACGACTGGAGGTGGCTGGGGAGTGAATGTGAGGTTTCCGTGTCCAGATCTCTTAAGCAGAGAAACAACGTAAGGACAACTTTGCAATTTAGCATTTGGAAAACATGCAGCTCAACTTCTAATCTTTATGAAGAGGCGACCGTTCCATTTAGACGGGCAGGCTGATTCATCACTAACGCCAGGTAGCGACAGATGAGCGTCTGTATTAGGCATTTCAGAGCACCCGCTAGTAGTCGCTGTGCTCGGCCGTGGGTTGCTAATTCATAGTTCATGAATACATTCCGGCGAGTCACTATATGACCAGTACAGCGCTGTATGTGAGCGCATGTTAGCGCTCATAAATGCTTCGCTGTAGCCCGGAGCGCCGGAGGCTATGTGATTAAAGGTTGTTTTTTAACATGTATCCACCAGTAACAAAGAGAAAACATATTGAATTACATTGTAATAACATTGTAACATGAACACATTAATACCAGACCTGCAATGTCAATTCTGCATAAATATATAAAACATGAAAAATATTTTCAAAAATGGCTTTTTCTATGCCAGAAGAGGTCACAACATTATTTGAGATTTAAAAAAATAATAATAAAAAACCCCTGTTTAAAGAGAAATCCATTGAAATGTATGGGAAAGCGACAGGTAGCGAGAGGTAATACCTGGCGCTCTGCAAGGCTGAAAGCCGGCGCTGTACGCGGAGGCTGGGATAATGATGAATCGGACGCTACATGACGTTATCCCAGTTGCTCGACAGAATCTGCTTGATAAATGTGTAATTGCGTGCCGTGTCCGGCGTTCACCTGCCGCTACCTGTCATTTACAAGGCACTACCTGACGCTATCCCTTCATGAAAAAGGCCCTAAATCAAAATAGCAATCTATAGCAATGTATCATTTTGAACAAACAATACACATTAAAAGGCTATAAAATTATTCTTAAAGTTGAATAAAACCTATACCCCAACCAGGGCCCCTAGATTCCCTCACCCCGGGGGATCCAGAATCAGGATGCCCCGCTGTGTGTAACCGCCAGGTTGCGCAAGCAGTGGTCGCATCCCCACTATCCCTTTAGCAGGGAGTATGCCCGCGCCAGGCATTTGTGAATGGCTGGCGGGAGCACGCTAGAGGGTAGTGGGGGATGCGGCCACCAGCACCTTAGACAAGCTCTTAGACGAAGGGGTGGGAGCGAATCTGAGCAGCCGGAGAAGGGCAAGTCATATCAGGTGACCTGGGGGATTTCACATAGTGGGTCATCCCCGATCCGGATGCCCCAGGGGCAGGGACCAAAACCCAGGCTAGTGAAAATAAAATTCTGTGAGATACTCACCTGTAGAATTGGTATTATATACATACAGCACGTCCTGCTCCATCTATAATACTTACACATGGGTAAATCTCCGCCAGAGGGCGCTGTTCACTGCAGACATGCAAAAACAGGCTCCTCCCGGCCCTTCATATACCCAGGGACCTCCCACAAATCCCCAGTATTGAAAAGCAGTGAGAAAAGAAGCCGGGAGAAACCAACCACTAACTGGTAACAAAGGTAAAGATAACAATCACCATACAGGGGATCCAGAAAAAGTACAACCAGGGTGGGGCGGGGCAGGATGTGCTGTATGCATATAATACCAATTCTACAGGTGAGTATCTCACAGAATTGTATTATTCTAAGCATACAGCACGTCCTGCTCCATCTATAATACTTACACATGGGACATCCAATAGCAGTGTCCATAAAGTAGGGTGGGATCCCCAAAAACAAGGCACAGCAGACAGTAAAGGCGCTGTCACCTGCAAAACTTTGCAACCAGGTACGACATGAGCAGAGGCTCTAACGTCAATCTCATAACAAAACCTTAGAAAAGTATGAACAGAGACAAGCAACAGTCTAGTAACTTATTCAACAGAAAAAACCTGGTGCTGAAGGGCCAATGGTACCCAAACACCAATATAACGGAATAAAATGAAAAAGGGAAATTCTTCCCCCGTAAAGGAATAGGCCATTGTAACGGCCCAACCAGCCCACAGGCAACAGAAGCCTCGTGGAAAACTTAGAACTCTCCCCAAGGGGAATTAGAACTGGTCTCCCGTCAGACAGGCGGGAATACTGACCCCTTCATTAGCGAGAAGCAGAAACCTTTACTCAGGACCAGGAAGGCATCCAAGTAAGATCAATCCAAAGGGCACCGTGGCCCTGGAAGCAAGCGATATCAGGCGCATACATAAGGAGGCGCCCGCAGACCCCAAGGGCATCAGTCCCCCTAAGGGACAAGAAACCACCAGGAAAAATTGCAACACTTGTTGAGGGAATGTAGACCCTTTACTTCAGCATTATTAAGAATAAGGTCCGTAGTTAGACTAAAAGGACTTAAACAATGATCATAAAACCCACTTGGGCAAAGAGGTCCGGCATAAGACAGAATACTACCACGGCATGGTGTGAATATATATATATATATATATATATATATATATATATATATATATATCGAGCCAAGGCTAAGTAATCAGATCCACCATCTCAGGCACACGTCTGACTGAGGCAGGAGCCCCCAGAGAAGCGACTTGGACTACAAGGCAGCTTAGACAGCATCCAGCATAAGTCCCAAGGGAAAAATCCGCAGGGCAAAACAGAATGAAAACAGGAACAGGAACCACAGAAACTACTTGGGAGATGCCATGAGCAAACCCCAAGAGAATTCCTCACAAGGAAGACAGACCTAGACTCCTACAGGAAGACAGCCAGGACAGAACCTGGACCTTCAGAGTACCTAGATGGGGAGCCAACCCCAACCTATGCTGTAAAGACTCTAGGACCCGGGGAACCAAGAACGTCCAACAGGTAAGAGACCAAAACTCATGCCAATCAGTATGGGTACACCATAAACCACAATAGACGGAGTAAGAGGAAGCCAAGGAAGCTTGCTCCTAGCCCCCCATATACCAAGTCACCCAGAAGACAAGCCCGTCTCCAAGGGGTGAATGAATCAGCTGTCAAGCCCCAGACAAGAGTCTGTAGATTGAGACGACAAAGGAAGGGGCCTGACAAGGGCAGAACCGCACTCCTGAGAGAGCGTACAGGTCAGCAGACCTCAGCAGAAGCATCTGCGAATCACAGTTCACAAGGCCACCCAGGCCATCAATCTCACGGGTCTCTCTATCAGCACAACTGTGCGCAGAGCCCCACATAGTAGGGTGAACGAAGAGAAGACCTATAAAATAGAAAGTCTATGCATAATTTTACTAAGCCCTCATGACCAGAGTCAGAATATTCTGGGACAGTAAAAACAAGGGCGGAGCCCCTGTGGTATAAGCGAGACCCAACAGAGCCACCCTAGATGGCTCTCAGAGCGCCACCAGGATAGCATAACCTGCCACTGAAAGGCATCTATTGGAGCGAATACCGCTGAGGAGCATGGAGCGTAGACCCCCGCCCAGATTGGGATCAGGAACCCTCCAGAGGGATCATCCTGCTTCAAGCTCCAGACCAATAATAAAACAGACCGTTGTCTTCCAATGGACCAAGAGTCCCCAAATAGACAGGTCCAAAAAGAGGAGAAGTCCAGCCGTATAGAGTCAAAGGAAGGCCCACTGTTGCAACAACCAGTAGGTAAGGTGGACCCTCTAAGGGACCCTACCTAGGAACCACAGGGGGGTTTGGAAGAAAGTCCCTCCCCCCGCCTACCTGCGAGACTTGATACCCAAGGTGACCATTCACAGGAAGATGCAAGCAAAGGAGGGGGTGCCCCCTGACAGGGCCCTTGAATATGATCAGCTCAATAGGAACCACCTTACCAAGGGGGAATGAGCACAGACCAAGCCCCAGTGGTGCTGGAACCCCATGTAGGATCAATAACCTACTATGCCGAAGAGCCCAAGGGCTCGGTATATAAGGGACATCATCCGATACGCCACCAACGGGCCCACCGGCTGCAATCCTGCCTGGTGAAAGTAAGAAGTCAGCAAAGGGGGGCAGAGCCCCCGTAACCAGGAGTCCACTTGTTGCCAAGGAAGAAGGCTCAAGCCTGAACCGAATCCAAGGAATGGAGATAGCAGATAAGGGCCAGGAGGGATTGAGGTGACTGATCACCCATCCAGTAACTCCCAGGGGACACCGCCGGCCGACCAATCCACTCGGCCTGACGTAGAGACTGGGGAGTAAAGAAAGACGACCCGGTAGGTCCTAATGCGGACGCCCCCCCCCCCCCCCCCAGGCATGTCCGAGACATCACCCCCATTCGCGCCATGGCGAGTAGCCTGGGAGCGAAAGAGAGGCCACCAACAATGCCTCAAGCCGCAGGGTTGGTCCTGCCACACCGCCTAGTAACGGTCTTGGTGTCCAGCAGACACAGGGGGAACTAAGAAGATCTAGAACTCCACAGGAGGTCGGAAGCCCCCCTTGCACAGGGCGCCTGTGCCCCAAGACAGACATGTCATATAGGGACTACCTGTGAGAGTAGAATTGCCAAGCCTACAATAGGCCAGCGTGGCCCAGACTGCCTCATACTGTTGAGGGAAGGAGGAAGGTTAATATAGAGGCCATAGCCCCATACTGTGAAGGGCAACCTGTAAGTAAGCCCAAACTCTGTAGGCCCAGTACGGCCTGCACCAATTCCTGAGGGAAAAACAGGGGCTAGAAGCACCCTGACAACCACTGAGAGGGACCGCCCAGCAAATGCTATCCTGTGTCCAGGGGAACTCAGGCGTCCCTTCATGCTTGGGAGGTCTTGGCAGATTTGGACTTAGTCCTGCCAGAGGGCCCAGGGCGTTGCCTGCCCACCCCATAGTGGAAATCCACACGAACAGTTGGAAGCACACCTCAGGTTCGTGTTTGACACTAATGTAGGGAGGTGGAGGGGTGGCCCTTACCCTTACCCTTTTTCCCAAAAGGTCCAAACGGGCCCCAAATAGTCGCCGTCCTCTGAAGGGAAGGCAAGTGAGAGCCTTTTTCGTAGCATCGTCAGCACCCCACTGTCGCAGCCAGACCAGGCGGCGAATAGCTACCACAAGGGCAGAGATTCTAGCACACATCTTAATGGTGTCATCCAGCGCTGAGAGGATAAACTTCACAAACACATCACAGTCTGATTCTTTTCTTACTTTTCTGACACGAGTCCTGGCGGCCACCGCAGTGATGGCCGCGGCACAGACCGGGCGCAGAGCCGTCCCTGCACACGAGAAGGCGTGGGAAGCCAGTCTGTCAATGCGCCGGTCCTCAGCCTCCCGAAGGGTACGGTAATAAGGAGCCGTCATGAAGGGGGGGTTAGTAACCCCTATAATCGGTGCATCCACTACAAGAGGTGCCGACCAAAAATTAACCACATCAGGAGGGAAAGGGTACTTCCAATCCCAGACCCCTGGGACCCCTTTAAGTTTACAAGGCAATTCCCATTCTTGGGATATAAGAGTCTGGAAATGATCCTGTTCCAGGAACTCCAAGCGCGGCGGCGCTGTGTGAAAACTCTCCTTCTTAGGCTTGGGAGCCTCTCCAGGAGGGGAGATTGACAAAACCTCAAAGATCTTAATAAGAATTTCATCTGTGTCACACAGGCCCCAAGAACCGGGCCCAGAATCATCACGGCTCCCGGGCATCTCATCCGAGGAGCCCGAATCTGAGAATAGCTCACCTTCCTCAGAAGGATCAAGGTCCTGCATATCAGCAGAGTCATCGGTATCGTTAGGAACCGGAGAGCCAGGAGGCGTCAGGGACTGCTTCTTACTAGGGCCCATACGCTCCGCCAATCCAGACAGCACCTGCTCCGCCGTAGGCAGCACGCGCGGCATGGCTTGCAGGTCATCCCCGCTCGAGTGGGACTCATCAGGAGTGAGGTTTAGGTCCGGGGAGATGGGTGTATTGAAGGGAGGTGCGGCCACTGGCAAACCTGCCTGTTCAGCACACGGTCCGCAGACCCGTGCTCTGTCAGCCTCAGCATGGGGCTGACCACACACTGCACACAGCCGGTCATGTCCCAGAGGGACTCTGGGTACATAATTCTGAGATGCCTCCATATGGTGATTATCTTGAGCAGTATGCCCGCAGGGATTTATGCAATAGGCAACCCTGGATGCCCCAAGACCCGCTAGGAAGTGGGAGAATTTATGTGGACCCGCTGTAATATATGTTAGGCCGGGAGAAGCCACCGAAGTCCTGGCGTCTGAAAGACATAATGGGACAAGAGGGGGTGGTGTCAGTGCCATGCGCAGCCGAATAAACACATAGAACAATGCCGCCCCGGAGGGCACTTACATGACCAAGGGAGGAGGCGGATCGCACCACGCGCGCGCGAAGATTGTCAAAATGGCGCCAATCGAACCCCGAGGGGCGGGCCAGACCAGGCTGTGACGCGAAGCGCCTCATGCCGAGTCCCCGCCTCCCCCAAAGAGCGCGAAGCTCTAACCAACGGAAATAAGAAGGACAGTATTGGACAGAAAGCGCATGCATAAAGATGCTGTCACGCTGGAAAATGATGCTGCCGTCTGGGCAGTTGTTAATGAAAGGACAAACATGCTCGCAACTGTATAGCAAGGAGCGCGACACTGACACCCAAGTATAATAAAAATCAAAGGCCTTAACGTGTTATATTGCACTAGGACTGCCACACATACCCCCCCCCCCCCCTTTCTTTTCCCCCGAGCTACGGGAGGAAGCGAGGGAGAAGCGGACCAGCGTCCAGTGGACTAACTCTGTGAGGGGCACGGGCAACAATGTGGGAGGGGCATCCACTAGAGGCTCACCATCGGCCTAACCACCTACCCTATGGTGGGGGATTGCGGTGGAGCATGGCTCCGTTAAGCACACAAGGTGCTGCCTACCTTCACCCGACCCACGCAGCCCAGGCTGGGAGGCATATTCTTCTTAAAGAGGACAGGTGGAAATAGTCCCACAGGCCCACGGGCTGTAAAGCCCCGCTCGCCTGTGAGAGCGTGATACTTCATGTCTTCGCAGTTCAGCACTGCAGAGAAATCTGGGGATTTGTGGGAGGTCCCTGGGTATATGAAGGGCCGGGGGGAGCCTGTTTTTGCATGTCTGCAGTGAACAGCGCCCTCTGGCGGAGGATTACCCATGTGTAAGTATTATAGATGGAGCAGGACGTGCTGTATGGTTAGAATAACACTTTAAAGGCATTATCCAGGCAAACAAAATAAAACAGCAGGCTCCATTCATTGCAATAATGGGATAGGTCTGTGGAATTGGGCATAAAACTCATGTCCTTGGTCATCATCTAGGACTTGAGAGGACTGACACTGGACACTCTTTCGCCGCTTTCAATAAGCTTTACACCAGAAGGTCTGGGCAATGGAGTTGCACTGGACAAAGGGTGAGTATAGCTGTTTTTCTTTGTTCTGGACAATACATTCAAAGATAACATTTTTTAATTTTAGACATAGAATAGATTATAATTAGACACTTTTTTGTTCACTCTCTCTTTGCAACCACTGGGGAAATGTACCATCACTATCTGTAGTGGTTAAGAAATAAGTTTGGGTTGCTTGTGGCTGTATGGTTCTGGACTTTTCTACTTTTCTTTTGTTGGACTCTAGGATTACCCTAGTAGTAACTAGAAGACCTGCTTCCCTTCCCGATTGTCCTGTGCTGCAGAGCTGTGCTTCCGAATGGCGGATAGGCGTGGCCTGTGTGCGGCCAGCTCCATTTGCCACCAAAGTTACAGGTGTAAAGTTATTGTTTGTAATGGGTGCAAGCCATACCCAGTCCATGCCCACCCACTAGCCAGCTTTCTCTTTAAGACCGGCAGAAAAACAATGTGATCCTAGACAAATGCCAGGGCCCAGGTATCCTCTAGAGCCCACTGACTGAAAGAGACACTCTAACCCTGTCACCTTATTTACTGCTGCTGCAGTCTGCCGTGACTTGCACTTGTGAACGGTTCTGTGTGGTAAAAGAATACTTGCAAATGCAATTTAAATTGGACTGTTATTGGCATATAAAAATCCTAGCTACAAAAACAAAGAAATAGAATCAAGTATAAAACCACATGTGTAACAAAAGCAAACATACTTACTTTCTAGAAATGTTCGATAGTAACGCACAATATTTGGATGGCAAAGCTGGAAAAGAGCATGCAACATTCAGTAATTAAACAAAAACAACAAATTCACATGGAAGCGGAAGCTTTTTAAATTCTTTTTAGTCAAAAGTACAGCTTTAAAGTGGCACAAAACCCAAACGGCCGTCCCTGGAATCTAAAAGACTCCAGGGTTGGCCACTAGCCTGTACCCCAGAAATCCTATATCCGGATGCCCCACTGTGTGAAACCCCCATGGTCGGCAGTAATCACACCATTACCGGTGGCTCCTACGCCCTGCAGCTGTGTTTGTTCCCACTCCCAGTCCTTCAGATGGGCCGGGAATGCAGGGGCCCCCACTCCACAGGGAAACCGGGGATGCGTCCAGCCGGCTAGTACTCATCTTCCGGCTGCCTTGAGATAAGCCATCAGCGAACTTACAGAGAATGTGGCTTTGGCAGTGGAAGAACCCATTTTTTTAAACCGGGACACTGGCAAGCTAGCAGCATCGCTCGAGGTATTCCACTTTGAAGTGGACCAAAACTCATGATTTAGACCAAGGGTACTCAACCACTTCTTGTAAAGGTCCATATACAGGCATCTGGAGAGAGGTGAAGGTCCGGACGGAGAGCTGCCATGGGGGGGGGAATTTGGAAACCAGCGCACTGGGGGTGGGGGCTATAGATTCCACGGGCAAAACAAAAACAGGCTGGGCTGGATGGGGCAGAGCTGGGAGGGACAGGAATTGATGGCTGGGAGGGACAGGAATTGATGGGGCAGAGCTGGGAGGGACAGGATTGGATGGGGCAAACAGACTAAGAAACAAAGTTTGTGTGTACCTTGCATTGCCACTTCCTACTTCATATTGCAATGCTAGGTGTCAGGAAGCCATGACACTGGCAGGGATTCTAAGCACTACATCGCTGATCAAGTATAGGGGGCAGCGCTGAGCGCGGCAACACAGAAGCAACTAAGTGCTGGGCTGTCAGGGCAGGGGTCCAGAAATCTGGTTGCGGAGGTCCACATTTGGACCCCGGTCCGCAAGTTGAGTACCGCTGATTTAGAGTATCCTGGGTTCTGGTCCTTTCCCCGGGGCACCCCCATCGGGGCTGCCACGCTGCGTGAAACCCCCCAGATCGCCAAATCAACTCACCTCTTCCCGGTCCTACGACGCATGCATGGCCACTTGTCCAATAGGGGGCTCGGAGCCGCTGACATCATGTGATCTAAGGCTTCATCTAAGGCCAGCGCCTCTGAGCGCACTGGAGCATGATCGGGCGGGCATATCGGCCCCTAGCCCCTTATTGTCTGTGGCCTCTCCAGAACCCCCGCGCTTGCTCTCAGCCCCCAGAGAGGGGGAAGCCAGTAGGGGGTCCCATTCTGATTGGCTTATCGGGTGGCCAGCCTTGAGAGACAGATCTCTCGCTTGGCTCCTAAGAAGGCCACAAGTAAGAGGCGGCATATTGAGCCGGTCTATTCTGATAATGATGGAGATGATGATCTCTTTGGAGGTGTCGGCCTTGATAGTGGGCCCGGTTCTTCCTCGGATGAGGATACATGGCTCCCTGATGATACAGAGCGTTTGCTGACTGCGATCTTTGAGACGCTGCATATTGTCCTTCCTAGAGTGGCTAAGAGGAAGCAGGGTGGATTGTTTCGGCCTGAGAGACAGAGACAAGTCTTTCCTGAGCAGGCCCTTTTTTTTTTTCCTAACATGATTTTCAAGGAATGGGAAAGGCCTAACAAGTTACCGTCGGTGCCCAAGGCCCTGGACGGGCGGTATCCCTTTCCAGAGAAGCTGGTCCGGCTATGGTCCCGTCCCCCCGAGGTGGATGTCCCCGTGTCGGGTCTGTCCAATACTACGGTCATGCCTTCACCCGATACTGCTTCCCTACGTGATCCAGCTAACAAGTGCATGGATCAGTTGGTCTGTCATGCCTTCACCTTGCCAAGGCTTGGTTCCGCCCTGTGTGTGCCATAGCTATTGTCTCCCTGGCCATTAGGAAGAAGGTGAGACGCCTTGTGGATATTGCCAAGTCTCGCAAGCGAGCTGTGGAGTACAAGGGCCTCAAGGCTTGCGTGGAGTTTATTGCCTTTGTTGTCTCTGCCATGGACGATAGTGTCCGGCTCGGTGCCAGGGTCTCGACCCTGCTGGTCGCGCTTCGCCGTTCACTCTGGTTGCGACAGTGGTCGGCTGATGCCGCGGCCAAGAAGGCACTCACTAGTATCCCATTTGTGGGTCACAGGCGGCTAGGGGAGTGTCTGGACCTCCTGGTCAAGAACGGAAGACTCCCTCTGCGACGAAAGTCTGAGTGGCCCTTTCACTCCCTCGATGGTGAGGTCTTTTCTGGGCATGACGTTGGATACCTCCCTGGCCAGGATATTGCTGCCACAGCAGAAGGTGGTGGGTCTTCAGACGCAGGTGCAGGCCTTGCTGTCTTGTCAGCAACCATCTGTCCGTCTGGGGATGAAACTGTGGGCCTGATGGTGTCATGCTTCGAGGCAGTGCTCAGTTCCACATGAGACATCTTCAGTTGAATCTGTTGACCGGTTGGGATCGGACGCAGGAGTCACTGGAACAGGAGTTTTCACTGTCTCCCCCCGCCAGGCAGTCCCTTTTGTGGTGGCTGGACTCTGCTGGTAGGCAAGTCACTTCTGACTCCACGGTGGGAGATTGTCACCACAGACGCCAGCCTGACCGGCTGGGGAGGCTTTTGGCTGACTCAGAAGATCCAGGGTCAGTGGGGGCCACAGGAGGCCCATTTATCTAAAAATATCTTGGCGTTGAGGGCGATCTGGTTGGTGCTTCTTCACTTGACTCCCCATCTAAGGGGTCGTGCGATTCAGGTTCGCTCGGACAATCAGACGGCGGTCGCCTATATAAATCACCGAGGCGGAACTGGGAGCAAGCGAGCCCTCAAGGAGGTGACCCAGATTCTGACTTGGGCAGAGGAGAATGTTGCCTGCATCTCAGCGGTTTACATTCCTGGGATAGAGACCCAGGAGGCAGACTCCCTGAGCAGGAGTGCCTCACACCTGGGGGAATGGTTTCTCAGCAACAAGATTTTTCACGCTCTGTGTCTCCGCTGGGGTCAGCCGGGCGTGGACCTATTTGCGCCCAGACACAATTACAAGCTCCCGAGATTCGTCTCCCTGTCGAGAGATCTTCTGGCTTTGCCACAGACGATCTGGCGATTCCTTAAATGGAGTTCAGGCTCCTTTATGTGTTCCCTTAGTTTCCAGCCCAGGAGGGGGTACCAACCATCCTGGTGGCTCCTCGCTGGCCGAGGCGGAGTTGGTTCGCGGACATAATTCAGATGTCAGTCGTTCGCTACGTCTTGCCCGACGATCCAGGGCTTCCCACGCAGGGGTCGCTGCGGCACCCCAATTTACAGACACTGGCTTGACGGCCTGGCTATTAAAACCTCAATCCTGAGGGACAAGGGGATGTCAGCCACGGTTGTTCAGACCATGATTCAGATGCGGAAAAAGTTTCTTCCATGATATACTACTGAGTTTGGCATGCCTACATTGCTTGGTGTGAATCCAAGAGTCTTCTTTGTCGCACTTTCCCTATCTCTAGGATTTTGGAGTTTTTTACAACACGGCTTAGACTTGGGTCTCCAGCTGAGCACCCTCAAGGGCCAGGTCTCGGCCTTAGCCATATTCTTCCAGAGATCCAATGCCAATCATAGACTGATCAAGACCTTCTTCCAAGGGGTTACCCATGTACGCCCACCACGTAAGCCTGTATTACCAGTGTGGGATTCGAATCTGGTGCTTTCTGCTCTCCAGGGTCCCCCCTTCGAGCCCTTGTGCGATGCTGCATTGTCTATTTTGCCCTAAAGGTGGTATTTTTAGTAGCTATCACCTCAGTGCGTTGTGTGTCAGAGCTGGACGCGATGTGTGTGAAGCCTCCTTACTTTGGACGGCATAGGGATAAGGTGGTGTTTCGCTTGAACCTGATTTTTTGCTTAAGGTCATGTCTCCATTTCACCTTAATGAGGAAATTGTCTTACCTTCCTTGTGTCCAGCTCCGACTAACTCTAAGGAAAGGACCCTCCCTTCCCTGGATGTGGTCAGAGCCATTAAGTACTACCTGGTTGCGACTGAGTCCTTCAGGAAGACGGATTGTCTTTTTGTCCTCTCCGAGGGGTCTAGGAAGGGCTTGCCTCCGGCCAAGTCCACTCTCAGTAAGTGGATCAGACAGGCGGTGTTGCAAGCATATTCTGCCAAGGGGAAGGAACCCCCCTTTTTCGTGTTACAGCTCATTCTACTAGAGCTATTGGTGCTTCCTGGGCTTTTCAGCATCAGGCCTCTGTTGAACAAGTTTGTAAGGCCGCCACTTGGTCTTCAGTTCATACCTTTACAAAGTTTTACAAGGTTGATTTTAGGGCCTCAGCTGATGCTGTCTTTGGCCGAAAAGTGCTCCAGGCGGTAGTGAAATGAACTACATGCTGTTTCGCACTGGGGATCCCACCCTAATGGACACTGCTTTTGGATGTCCCAACTGTCATTACTTCTGGGACGACCTGGACTGGATATAGTGAAAAATACAATTCTGTGAAACTCACCTGTAGAATCGTTTTTAAATATATCCAGTCCAGGTCGTCCCACCCCTCCCTTATTCATTATATCTGGATTGCTTGTTATGGTGATTGCCTTTTTGTATTGGACCGTTGTCCTTAGTTTTGATGGAGAGAGTACATGCTGAAGCTATGTGAATTAACATGGTTTCTTGGCCTCCCGGCCTGTCACCTTTCTTACTGTTGTTTAACCACTGGGGAATCATAGAGAGACACCTGTTTTTATAGGGGGCCGGGAGGAGCTGCAGCTTTTGATCCTGCAGTCAGGCGCCACCTAGCGGTGGATTACCCAACATTACTTCTGGGACGACCTGAACTGGATATATTCAAAAACAATTCTACAGGTGAGTTTCACAGAATTGTATTTTTTCAGTTAGATGAGCCTCCTAGTTGGTCATTGCTGGTCACCACAGACTGGAAGTGGACACACAAAAGTAAACTTTTGCAATATTGGACCAGTATTCAGCATAGCAAACATAGAACAAGTGTATCAGATGGCAGAATGAATGTACCTGTTCTCTGATTATTGTTAGCTCAGATACTATGTTCTCAGCGCTGCTTTCTCGATCTCTTTTGTCTTTACCAAATGCCGGGTTGTGCAGATTGATTTCTTTCATAGCAAAAAGATTCTGTCCGCTGATTTTCCTGACCTTTTAAGAGAAAAAAGACATATTTACCCCAGACACCATACTGTAAAATTATTTTTAAATACAAGTGGCAGCCAAAAACTATTAATGGTTTAAACTAGGGGTTCCCCACCAGTGGTACTAGTACAATTGGTGGTATTCAAGCTTCCCTCCGGTAGTACTCAAGGCCCAGTTACTGAAAAGCAAAGAGACATTAAGCCCTGTGTACAAGCTGCTGCTCCAGCGGAATGCACAGGCAGGCTGATTCATTACTAGCTCCGGGTAATAGCAGATGAGCGTCTGAACTGCGGCGCTAAGAGCGAACGCTAGTGGTCAGGCGCCACCTAGACGCAGCTACTGCTAGTGCCAATGCAGAAGCTGCCAGACTAACCTGATTGGCTTCTATGAGGAGGTGAGTAGAAGCTTGGACAAAGGGGGCGGCTGTGAATATACTGTACCGCATAGACGCTTATTGGGGAAATTGAGATCTTCAGGATTAGAAAACACAGTTTGTAACTGGATTGAAAACTGGCTGAAGGATCGTGTGCAGAGAGTTGTGGTTAATGATACCTACTCTGAATGGTTACCGATTGTAAGTGGCGTACCCCAGGGTTCAGTGCTGGGCCCACTATTATTCAACTTGTTTATAAATGACATAGAAGATGGAATTAAAAGCACTGTCTCTATTTTTGCAGATGACACAAAGATATGTAGCACAGTGCAGTCTATTGAAGATGTTCACAAGCTTCAGGATGACTTGGACAGTGTCTGGGCATCCACTTAGCAAATGAAGTTCAATGTGGAAAAATGTAAAGTCATGCACTTGGGGTCTAACAACCTGAAGGCCACATATGTCCTCGGGGAATTAAAACTGGGAGAGTCACTTGTTGAGAAGGATCTGGGGGTACTGGTAGATCACAGGCTAAATAACAACATGCAATGCCAAGCAGCTGCTTCCAAGGCCACCAAGATACTATCATGCATTAAAAGAGCCATGGAATCACCGGATAGAGATGTAATTTTGCCTCTTTACAAGGCACTGCTGCGCCCTCACCTGGAATATGCCATCCAGTTCTGGGCACCCATTCATAGATGCTCTGACTATGGAAAAGGTGCAGAGGAGAGCCACCAAACTAATAAGGGGAATGAAAGATCTTAGTTTTGAGGAAATATTACGAGAATTACATCTGTTTAGTCTTGAGAGGAGACGGCTGAGGGGGGACATGATTAACTTGTATAAATATATAAATGGCCCATACAAAAGATATGGGAGAACACTATTTCGGGTAAAATCCTCTCTAAAGACAAGGGGACACTGCCTTTGATTGGAAAAAAAAAATGTAGTCCCCGGAGGCGACAATCGTTTTTTACCATAAGAACTATAAATCTATGGAATAGCCTCCCAAAGAAACTTGTTACAACATCAATCGCTGACAGCTTCAAAAAAGGATTAGATGCTTATTTAGAAGAAAATAAAATTAACAGTTAAATAACATTAACAATTACTATTAGCGGTTATCAGTAAAAGAACAAAAAATAAACAAAAAATAAAATAAATAACTTCCACCTATAAAATAGAATAAAAAATAACTTCCCCTACCCCAACACCCTTGGTTGAACTTGATGGATATATGTCTTTTTTCAACCGTATTAACTATGTAACTATGTATGATGCGTTCTTCTCAGCTAAGCCATGACGCCGAGATTGGGCAATAAAAGCAGCCTTGTTTCGTATGTTATGTTATCTGAGATTTGGACATGATTTGAAATGGCTCATTTTACAATGTTACCACCAGGGATAATGGGGAATTTAGTGTGTGCCTAGACAGTGACTTTAAAGTGGACCAACACCCACGGGTGATCGGCCCGGGAATCTATAAGATTCCCGGGCCGATCACCTCCCTCCCCGCGGGACATCCGAGATCGGGATGTCCCGCGGGGTGAAACCCCCCCAAACACCCCAAACTCCTTACCTTATCTTCGGCGGCGGCCGGCTGTGAATGGCCGGCGCGGGCACGCGCGCGTCAAGAGGGACGCACGGGAGGCGGCGGCGGAGGAGCCGCTTGTCCGCGGCTTGTCCGTCGGCGCAGGGAGAGGTGAGTTCGGGGGGTTTCACACAGCGGGGCACCCCGATCGGGGGTGCCCCACCGAAGTGGACCAAGACCCAGGATAGTCAAAATCCTGGGTGTTGGTCCACTTTAAGTGTGCATTCTGGAGCACATTCATAAAAAAAAAAAAAAATCTATGAGTCAGTATCACATAGGCTAAATCTTTCTCATAAAACCTAGCATTAGATTATTTGTGCTCCTTAAGAGCCTTAATTCACCTCATTCTTTATTGATCAATGTCTCTCTGGCTGTCAAAGAGCAAAGAAAACGCTATATAAAGCTATTGATTATACTTCAGCCATCAGCTTTAAAAACACTGTAAAACAAAACTCACTTTATATACATCTCCAAATGCACCGCTTCCAAGGTGATCCAGAATTGCATAGTTTCCAATGAATTTGGAAGGGGTTTTGTTTTGATTAATTCCTTCAATACCATCAGCCACTTGCTTCAGTTCATCTTCCTGGAAATTGCACGCAAAGTATTTTACTTGTGCTCTCATGATAACAATATTTGATTTTTCTCAGCTAAAACTGCATATTAAGTACATCACTTACTGGTAGTGAGTTTAATTTAGACACAAGGTCTTCATAGGCACCGATGTCTCGAACATAATGGCCAATATCAATAAACATCTCAAACAAATCTGGTGGAAAAACCCTAAAAAAATATGATAACGTTACAATAAAAAAAATCCAGCATTTGACAATCTTTAAAAACTGTTTGTAACTGCTCTATCGCTGTATTAGCTGAACAATATGTTAATAGCTAAATGTTGGACTGTCCATAAGTTGTGCACAGCGGAGGGATATTCAGAATAGCTCCTGTCCTATGCCACCCATTAAAACAGAAGCAATCTATATTATCTAGATACACAAAGTTTTAAAGCAGACCTCCAGGCAACAATAAATTGAGGTCTGTGTATCCCCCAATGAAGAATCACTAATCAAGTCCGTGCTCCTGCTCTAGTCTCATGCCGCATTGGACTGTCAGTAACCAATGGGGTTTGCCAAGTGTGTGTGGGCACAGTGTTTGGCATTTAAGCCAAAAAGTTCAACTGTAGGTTTGCAGTTGTACCCTAGTTACACATGACTGATTGAACAGTGTTCCAAGTTTAGAGCTTGGGCTATTGTTTTTAACTCTGAACCTACAATACACTTCATCAAACCTTTATCCCTGAGCTGTCTGGTGTGTTCCTTAGTTTATCTGAATGGACCCTCCATATTCTGCCCCATGGGATTAAAGTTGGGTAAACTTTTGTGTTTTGTTAGGGTTTACATTTACAGGGTATTTAGCTGTAACCAGTGTTCAACAACTGTCAAGGGTAATTGTTTTTTTTCTATTGAAGAGACTGTCCAGGCTAAAAAAAGGGGACAGAGTCCTGAGGGGAGTCCCAGGATTTCTTGGGCACCTGTCCACTATACACGGGCAATATAAGGGGTCATATCCCTCGTGTCAGTGACATTGATTGGGGAATACCCATGTTTATTCACTGAAGACAATGGCTGGCACACCCCTTCTGTAATAAGTGGCAGGAGCATGCCAGGACACCAAGGGATCCACTTTTCTGAGAACCGAACCCAGAGGAAGCTGCTTTGGGGGATTGCTGGTGAGTATCTTTTTATTATTTTAATGTCTGGACATCCACTTTAGTGTTTACCCACATTGAAGGCAGTTTTTCTAGCATTTCATTTATGTATATATCAGATTACTACATTTGTAGAAATACTTTCCTGCTGAACATACTCCAGTTTATACTATGGGGGTTATTACCGATAACGCCAGGTAGTGTCACGTAGCGGCACGTAGCATCAGGTGAACGCTGAGCGCTGTATGTGAAAACCACATTTAAGAAAGCGAATCTGGTGAGCACCTCTGACAGCGTCACGCAGCGTCACATGTATTACTAGCGGCAGCTCAGTGTATAGCGGCGACGCTCTAGGTTCAGCAGCGCCATGTAGTACATGTCGCTCAGTATCGCTCTCCCATACATTTCAATGGTGTTTCATTTTGTTCTGTTTAAAATCGTGTTGGCCAAGTAAACTGTACAATTTTTGCATCAAATCATTGTGTGGCCTCTCCTGCCCTGCAAACAAACACTTTAATTGGTTTTATTTTCTTATCTTTTTCTATGCAGAATTGTTTGTGCAGGTCGGCCATTGCAGTGTCATTGTCACAGTGTTAAAATAATGTAATTCCATATGTTTTCGCTCTGGTGCTGGTGTGTATGTGTTGAGAAACAGACTTTTTTCACACAGCGTGTGGCGCTCTATGCTAGAGCTCCCAGCTTTAGAGCACCAGCGCTGCTTGTGTGTAGTTTTTTCTTGAATACAGGATTCAGCACCGAGTGCTGGACTCAACTGGCACTACCTATCTACCTATCGCTCCCTGCAGCATTGTCCTGGTGTTAGATGTAGCATAGCCTTGGGCACTATGACCTTGGGAACCATCTAGCGTTCACCATTGGCTCTGCAGTGATTCAGGGAGAGCGCTTCTACAGCACCCTCCAGACATCACATTCATCAATGCTGGACAGGATAGTACAGCACCACTTGTCCGCCTGCTACGCTAGGTTATAGCGCCCGACACCCGCTTGTAGCGTCTACTAGTGGTCGCTCTAAGTGCTGCTACACAGACGCTCACATGGCAATATGTGTTGCTAGTCTTAAATCAGCCTCCATGTTTATAGTATATAATGTATAAATAGCAACTTCCATTCAAGCCCAGCTAACCCCTCCCTCCTCACCACCCAGCCGCCTGCTAGCAAATGGCCTTGCTCCCAGCACGGCATTATGCTGATTATTATGCAGCATCAAGGCTTGAAGGGCCACGCCCACTTGCTTCTGAAGAGAAACAATGAGGTAAAATTGTAAACCTTGATATCTCGACCATTACTTCTTCAATTTAAAAATGGAAAACTGTTTAGGACATTGCCAAACGTAGCCAAACACCATGATCTAACAATTGCCTTTGGCTGAAATATCACTTTAAGATGCTTGCGTCATTCTGTTTTTCTGTACTTTTACACTATGAAACACCTACTTTGATGCCTGTAACATTGGTTTTGTATGACCTTACCATCAATACAAATCTTTGTTACACATATTTATTACCAGGAAGTACTTTACTGAGTAATCATTTTGAAAAACTAAAAATCAATTTGTGCACCAATACCTTTTGAACAGGTCTCGGTTTCTCTCCATGCTAAAGAGAAATCGTAATGCTCGGAATGCATAACACTGTCACAAAAAGAGACAATAGTCAAAGTCATGTTTACAACACAACAGCAGTATCAGCACCCAGAAAGATCGCAAGTAAAGTTCCAACAAAAAACATGGCAAAGTATATTAAAAAAGTACAATCTTAGCAACTTCTATATGATAAAATAATAATTCAGGTTTAGGCAGCAGAAAAAATCTATTGTTAAAAAAATATCCTCTCATTAAGTAACTTGAAGTGGACCAAAACCCACGGCGATTGGCCCAGGAATCTATAAGATTCCCAGGCCGATCGATCCCCTCCTCCCGGGGCATCCAAAATCAGCTGTGTGAAACCCCCCAGGTCACCCTGGTCACCCTATACACTTCTTCCCCCGTCCAACGTCGCATGCACAAGACGTGGCCACATGCACCGCTGGACCCTCTAGCAGGGCGCGTGCCCATGCCGGGCATTCGCAGGCACGCTCCCTGTTAGAGTTAAGGGCGGGATGTGGTCACCAGCATGCTCAGAGACGTTCGTCTTAGACGAAGACTTATACAAAGTGACTTCAGCAGATCCGAGCGAGCTGATTGGACGAGTGGCCGCGCATACGCCGCAGGACCGGGAAGAGGTGAGTTGGTTTCTGCAACCTGGGCGGTTTCACACAGCGGGGCACACCGGGGGCAAGGACCAAAACCCAGGAGAGCAGTGTCTCACAACTAGTGGTATTAGTAGCCCTGGTGGTACTAGAACCCCCCCCCCCCCCCCCCCAGTGGTACCCACCATCACTGGCAGGCGAGATGTAACTGGTCATGAAACACTGTGGAACGGCTGCTGCAGGAAGCTTACTTTCTTAAGTATGAACATGTCCAGGCTGGTGTCTACTCATTGTAATACATTGAATTTAGTTTAATTTAATCTATATCTCTGAACTGAAAACACAATGCAAGGCATATATTCAGATGCACTGCCTGTATCCATGCCCTTAAAGTGGACCAACACCCTGCCACCTTTTTTTTTTAATGCATACTTTTAAAATATGGAAATTTAACAGAAAGACCCGAATAATAAAGTTAAGAAAAAAAAACTTACCTTTTATGTTCCCTCAGCGCGTCGCTATATTTTTAATATTCGCCCGCCATCTTCATTTTCCTCCTAACAGGAAGAGATCCTTTGACCTCTTCCTGTTAAAATCGCGCGCATGCGCGGTAGATAGGTGAAGCGCCGCTTGCATCGGGAGCGAGCGGCGCTTCACCTGACACTACTGCGCATGCGCGAGTCTCCCTTCCTAGGTGCGGGCGCGCTCATTCTATTCTATGCAAAGGGAGGAGCTGAATGGCCGAGATAGTAAAAGGCGGGGATAGGCCAATGACGTCTATAAGCACCCTTTTTCCTTCAGTGCTTCATCAAAATGCACACCTTTGCTCAGCGTCTATATATTGCTCCGGGCACTACCTACCACCACCATTCTCCTACTGTCCCTCACTGTCCCCTTTTGATTTTAGTTCTAATAAATGGCTCCTTTTACCCCCTGAATACTTATGTAGAGCCGAAGCACCAATAAGCAGGTGTAACTCCCAGGGCTGCCCTAGGCACTGTTTGGTCATGCGCCATCCCCCCCCGCCCCCATGCACACATAAAACAATGAATTTGCCCCCACCACCAAACACACCCATACAAACACACCACCGATCCGTACAGACACACACACCTGTTCCATGCACACACACCCACCCCATCCGTGAACACACACCCCCGATCCGTGCACATACACCCCATCCATGCAGACCCAGACCCACACCATCCATGCAGACCCACCCCATCCATGCAGACCCACACCATCCATGCAGACCCACACCATCCATGCAGACCGACCCCATCCATGCAGACCCACACCATCCATGCAGACCGACCCCATCCATGCAGACCGACCCCATCCATGCAGACCGACCCCATCCATGCAGACCGACCCCATCCATGCAGACCGACCCCATCCATGCAGACCCACACCATCCATGCAGACCCACCCCATCCATGCAGACCCACACCATCCATGCAGACCCACACCATCCATGCAGACCCACACCATCCATGCAGACCGACCCCATCCATGCAGACCCACACCATCCATGCAGACCGACCCCATCCATGCAGACCGACCCCATCCATGCAGACCCACACCATCCATGCAGACCCACACCATCCATGCAGACCCACCCCATCCATGCAGACCCACACCATCCATGCAGACCCACACCATCCATGCAGACCCACACCATCCATGCAGACCGACCCCATCCATGCAGACCCACACCATCCATGCAGACCGACCCCATCCATGCAGACCGACCCCATCCATGCAGGCATCACAGAATTTGCGTGCACGGATCAGGAGGAGAGACAGCGTGGCCGAGGCAGCGTGGGTTGGGGGGGGGGGGTAGGTAGATATTCCCCGCACAGCTGCGCTGTCTCGCCCAACTTCAGTACCTAGCCGACAAGCCGATCCTGTAATAGGAAGGAGACAGGCGGCTGCGGCTAACAGAGGCCAGCAGGACGGGCGGGCACGGGCGGCCATACAAAATTTCTGCCCACACACACATGCCCACACACACACAGGGGCAACCGGAATGAAAAAACGGCATGCTGCACCATTATAAACAAATTATAAACAAACTCACCTGTCCTACAACCAGCACGAGACGAGAGTGAGTGGAGGGAGAGGGAGGGAGGGGAGTGAGAGGAGGGGAGGCAGAGGGGAGGCGGAGTCATGTGCCTGCAGCCAATCATGGCTGAGCACAGCTCTACCAATCACAGCCAAATAGAGCTGGGAGACGTGCACGCTCCCGAGGACACGCCCGCAGATGACATCAAGACGACACAGCAAAATTGCGCGAGAGAAGAGAGGAGAAGCTCCACGGACAAAATATGCAAATGACGGAAAAGCATGATTGACATCGGACAAGACCTGGAGGGTGGGACTTCCGGCGAGGTAAATATTAAAATTACAGGCGCTGCGAGGAACAGACGGCTCCAACAGTCATCAAAAGGTAAGTGTTTTTTTATATTAAAGCTAATAAAACGATGTTGTTTTGGAGGGTGTTGGTCCACTTTAAAGGGACATTCCAGGCAAATGGTTAAATTAGCCCGCTTTCTGCTCCCTCAGTTCTGAATGTCACGGACCCTGTCTTTCATTTACATGCACTCTCTAATTTCTTGATAAGCCCAACTGGACTTGCTCTCTTCTCCTGACTCATCTTATTCATCAGACATTCTGCTGAGGTACACAGAAAAGGATTGATACCATCAGCAGAAAGGAGATTGTTCACTAGAGTTTAGGAAAATACAGAATGACAGAGATGCCCCTCTGCAAGTGGGTAGAAAGCAGTTTCCTGACCTTACCTGTAAAAAAGTAGCCTTGCTTTTAATACATTCATTTTGTCTGTTTGGTAAAATCATCATACCAATAATGTAAACACCATTTTCCTGGAAAAAAAGATAATGCCGCCATAAATATCATAAATAACAGCAATTTAACAAAGGCAAAGTTAGGGATTTCCAGGGATGGGTTCCACGAAATGCTAATCAATACTGGACTGAAATATCCGGTGCTGCTGACTCGATAACATTAGTTGAGAGAGTTAGTTGAGAGATCGCACATTAGTTGAGAGATCAATTCAAACTAATGTTAGATGAATTATGGGTGGCAGACACAGCAAAACAAAGCAATAAAAGCATGCAATGGTGACACAGACCTAACTACAGCAACAGGGAGCTAGAATAGGGATGGGGATGGGGTCAAGCATGAAGAGGATTACCCAAGGTGCAGATGCTGAGCAGTGTCCAAAGTCCAAAATCTAAGAGAGAGTCTATGAATTAAAGTCTAATGTACTTAGGATGGGGTGCAGTCATGAAGATCCGTGTACAAGGCGAGTTGAATGTCCTATCTATTAGCCTCCAGCCAAATGCAGATGACAACAAAGCTCACGTGGGCTGAGAGCTGGCCAGCTAATAAAGGCCCAGCCTCATCAAGCATAGGTGCTGGCTAACTGCCCCAGGAAAAGTGCTGGTGTACACATCAGGAAGCAGAGCCACCAGCAGGAGAACTAAGGGAAGCTGCAGGGGGCTATCAGAGACTAGAGGTAGGACTGCATCTACAAAGAGACACCTTGGCATTTGGTGGAGCATCTTCTGCGGATGTGTGCCACCCTAGATTATAGGAATCATTGATAGCTGACAGGGTTAAAATGCAGTAGCTCTGTGCTTACGGAGAAGCTACGGACGCATAGCGGAATGGGTGGGGAAGCTGGACACTTTGACCCCTAGGCGTTAACCAAAATCTCTGAACAAAGGGTGGTATTTCTTACTATTTTCTTGCTCTCACAGGTTCACCTTAGAAAAAACGCCCATAGTAGCTATGTAGGGATTTAAATTGGGAGCGAGTGCACGGCTTGATCCGGGTCATTATATGATTTAGGTCCACTTTATGGATTCAAGTTAGGATTGTTTTGCACATGCACTTTATCTGGGGATGATTTATATGATAGTATAGCAATTGTACTTTGATGGTTTTTTGATTAGCACTTGATTTATTCAATTACTTTTTTTTTGGTTTAATACTGGACACTGATGAATTATAAAAATATACCTGGTGAATTAATATAATTGGAACAGGGGCTGCTCTATAAGTTCTTATTTTATTTATTTATGCATTATCATGATGGTTGCAGGGGGTCGATAGTGATTTGTTTTTAATAGATGATTGTTGAATGTGTTGTCTTGGATATGTGTCATCAATAATAAAAATTAATTATTTTTACTATATTGGTGCTGTGCCCCATTTGTGGAATCAAATCAGGAGTTAGTAGTGCTTCAGTTGATGTCCACGTTACTGATGTATGACATGATCTGACCAGGTCTGAGTTTCTGACCTCATCAACATCAGCACGTCCAGGTTGCTACCCACTTCCTGATCTGATCAGGCCTGACCTCCCTTAGACCACTGCTGCTGACCCAATGCAACATCCTCATTAGGGTTCTGAGCCACACCCAAGAGGTCACGTGGCTACAGTTAGACTGCTGCCCAGCTTAAGGAATTGTACAGTGTGGTATCAAAATATTACACATACTTGCACAACCTCTGAACATGCTCAGAATTATAGTAAATAAAAAATATTCCTGTACCTGAACTACTTGCTGAGCGTTGGAATCATTGAGGACGAGTTCTGTAAGAGCAGCACAGCAGGCTGGAATGGGGAAAAATGTGGTCAGTAAATCATTTACATTCAACTAAGTATTGCTCTGCAAGGAGACGAGAGACACACATTACACCCTGCACTAACCCAATTAAAAATCAAAAGTGATTATATGTTAATATACAGTATTTTCACCCTAAAGGACGCACCTAGGATTTACAGGAGATAGAACCAAATAGTGAGCTAAAATAATCCCTCCCCCAGAATCCCCCAATCACACCATAATATGTGTGTGCAAGAACTCCCCCTTCCCCTATAACAGGCAGTGTGGCAGACTCCCCCCCACCTCCAATACGTAACTGTCACTACTCTGACAGTGCAGAGAGTGTTGGCTTCTTCCGAATCACGGCTCAAGTATGGATTTTTTTTATCTAACTTCCTCAGTGACAGTTGAGGATTGGGGGATCTTCCACATTCACTCAATAAGATGCACAGGCATTTCCCCCAGTTTTTGGGGAAAATAAATGGGTCTTAAAGGGCAAAAAATAGGGTACTCGATGTCTTAAGTGATCGGCAAGTCTTAAGTTAAAAGATAAATATCAGTAGCATTACTTACATTGAGTTCATCCAGCTCTCTCCTCCCTGCTATGTCAGTCTAGTTAGTGAGGTAATCACTTCCTCTTCGACTTTCAGTCTCCAACCCACTGACCTGGTCCTTCAATCAACCGAGAATGGAAACACTCCCTCCCCAGATGTCCTGATTAGCTGCCTCTCTCTGCAGCTATAAAACACTGTCCTCCTCCCTCCTCTATGGTCACTGGTATGTGCTGGTAAACTGGAGACGCTCTTAGGCAGCAACAGCTCTCACCCCCTTTTTCTGGTCACACTATTGGCTTGATGCAGAGCCTCCCCGTTCAGCTCTCCCGTGCATTTTCCCATTGGTTTTGGGCTTTGATCAGGTCAGGAAAGGGTGCTACGTTGATTTTAGTGTGCGCTTATGCGCTCAGCCGCCTTTCCGATTGTCGGCTCGCACGAGGCTGTTTCCCGGCAAAACGGACGCCTCGTTCATTGTTCCGTTTTTTTCAGTGATGCAGAGCCTTGTTTTCCGATTGAAATCAGCCTAATGAAACGGGGCCGCCGAGCCTTCACTTACGGCAAGTCAGAGCAGCCGTATTTGCACTCGGGCAATAATATGCAGTCCTCTGTTGGAGCACATCAGCGGCGCCAGCTCCGCGGTCTTGTCCTGCTGAGTATGGCAGAAACCAGGCTGCACCTATTTGAGCTCACCCGCCTTACTGGGTATGTGTATGAAACTTGTATTGGTTGCCCACCCTGTCTGACTTTGTTTTTTCCCTTAACACACTATTTGGTAATTTTTTTGCTAGTATATTTTTAGCCTAATTTTTTAACTTTAAATTAAATGGGTTAAGTGATAGAACCCTATTGCGTCATGTTCTTGCCCTCTTATGTAAGTAGTATTCCCCAGACTTTTTTAATGAGTGTACAGGTTGGATGTGCATGTAGGCTCATTACAAATGTCCTTTCCTCCAACCCTACCCCGCTCACCTATTTGTCCCTCTTTTCTATTGTTGCAATGCACACCTTTTTTTATTTTTATTTTGTTTGTTTTTTTTTTGTTTTTGGGCAGGAGACTCTGGCTATCCTTTGCTCCCCTGGCTGCTGACCCCAATCCTGCACCCATCTTCACAGGCAGAGGAGCCCTACAATACTGCCCCCAGGAGGACTCGCTCTGTGGTGGAGCGAGCCTTTGGTCTCTTGAAGATGAGGTTCCGTTGTCTTGATCAGACTGGTGGGGCACTACAATATACGCCTGCAAAGGTCATTAAACTTATCATGGCTTGTTCCGCTTTAAGAGAGGGAGTCTGCCATTTCTGAGTAAAGTCTCATTAAAAAGGGTTTCACACAGTGGGGCATCCCGATCTGGGATTTCCAGGGGGAAGACCAGTGGCCGTTCTGGGTTTTGTTCTGCTTTATGTGAGGGAACCTGTGTTACTTTAATAATAATGTAAAGGAGGTGGGTTATTCCATCCTAACCTGATTTGGTCATGATGTTTTAAAGCAGGTCAAAACCCATGTAACCCAGCCCTTTGGAGTGTGAAGAAATCCAGGGCTGGGTTACAGGCATCATGTCTCTGGGGCATTCCAATTTGGGATGTCCTGCACGTCACTGGGGGGGAACGTCAGAGCTATACCAGGAGCTATGCCATCTTTACACAGGAGCAGGACGACATCATCATGGATGTGAGTATGCGAGCGTGCGTTTATGTGCGCGCACACATTCCTTATAATAAAAAAAAAACAAAGCGCAAGAATAGTCTGAAACAACTTAGTTTGTCACGTTAAATACAAGCCCACCTTAGTTTAACCCATGTACGCAGCTACAAACTAGGCTACATGCAGATAGAAGAACTAGGGCAATGTGAGGCAGCAAAAGGTTAATAAAGTGACTTTAGTTAGGCCAGGAAACTTGTTAATGTATTTTGTGGATTAATGGTGGGTCCTTGTATCTTTTTTTTACAGATGATGCTGCGGAATCGTGTTTTTAGAGTTTGGGCTTTTCATTAAATCACGCCGAAGGTCCGGTTTAAAAAGGGCCCCAATAAAACAACGCACAACCAAACCATAAAAACAATGCTAAACTAAGGTTGTTTTTCATTCACAGATCAAAGAAAAACACAGCCACAAGACCCCGAGGCCTAATTTTTAACATGTTTAGTTCAAATTTAAATTGTTTTTTACCACAAAACCAAAAAAAAAAGGTTGATTTAAAAAACATAAACAGATTTTGTGAGTTGTCTTTCCTGCAAATGTACAATCACACAACATCATCACACATTTACATGACACAAAAGGTTTAGATATGGGACAAAAAATCTGAGAAACTCACAACCAATTACGGTAAACATTAAAGGCAAGGAAGAAGGAACACCAAAGAGATTAAGGTATGCATTAATGGCAAGAAAGAAGGAACACCCAAAAATAAATTTGACAATATATATGTGTGTCAAATTGGCAGTTGGTGCCATATGCATATTCCAATAGAGGTTTAGGGATGTGCGCTTGCGTGTAGCCAGATTGGCAACTGAAGAGCCATGGAGATGTAAGTATACTTGGAAAAATCAACAAAATGGAAGGTCAAATACGACGGAAACCAAGCAGGTACATTCAAAAACCAAGGAAAAAGCAGGGAAAAACGGGCCGCCCGTGTGAACGGGAACGGAAGCCCCGATCAAATTGAAGGCACCCGAGAGAGCAAAAAAAAACTTCCCGAGTAAAGACAAATTGACGGATCAGTTAGGGAGCCATTCCGACGGAGGCTCTGCATCACATTTGAGCCACGATTCAAACGGGAGCCCCAGGCACAATCGGAAGGTTTTAAGCTCAGACCGGGGGAGGCTCTGCATCAGGCCATATGTGTTGGTAGTAATAACTAGAAGCACAACAATGAACTTATTTTTTTACTATGATGTATGTAAAGCAAACAGTGTGCTTACATCCCATTTCTATTGCTACACCCACTGTTTCTCCTCATGTTGTCTCTGCATCTCCAATGATCTAATACTTTTACAAATAACTTAGGAACTACAGGGTCTTTTGGAAAACGGATTGAAGTTTGGAACAGTGCATCGTGTAGCCCAGGACAATGGGACAACAATCGGGTTTGCCTTTATTATAAATTTAATAAAATATGTCACTTTATGAAAAAACAGTACTATAGCATCCATCATTACAGGCACTTTGCAGCATTCCTCATTACAGCAAGTGTGCGGCACTCCGCATTACAGGCAGTGTGCGGCATCCCTCATTACAGGCATTGAGCGGCATCTCTCATTACAGGCAGTGTGCGGCATCCCTCATTACAGGCATTGAGCGGCATCTCTCATTACAGGCAGTGTGCGGCATCCCTCATTACAGGCATTGAGCGGCATCTCTCATTACAGGCAGTGTGCGGCACTTGTTTCAACGTTTTTTCTTAAGAGTTTTAATGCTTATTTTAAAAGTGTAATACTCTGAAAAAAACGTATATCATAGGTGTTGAAAAAGCAAGGAGAGATGTATGTATGTATGATAAGTTTTCATACCCGCTTGAAGTGAGATGGTATTTTCTTGTATTTCCTTTGGGCTCAGATGTTCAGATAAATAAAGATGCCGGATTCGGCCTGCTGCATTTGCACTCGACAAACTCCCAATAGAGGAGCGATCAGAAACTAAATACTTTTCTCTGGAAGAAAATGATATTTTATGAAGAACATGATACAAAGCATGAGAGACCACTTATACTTGCTAACAAACAACGGCAAGAGATCAATAAGTTACAAATGAACAGATTTATACAACATGCGGGACCAAAAACTTTAAAACAAAAGTTAATTAATTATTATAAGGATACATGGAGTAAAATGATTTAATTCAATTTAACTTGAACAGAATTTTTACGCAATTTGGGATAACATCGTCTAGTTATATTTTTAAAACAAAGGCCAAGTTATAAATAGTAAAACACTTGCATATAAGAGTATTTTAGTAATATATATATATATATATATATATATATATATATATATATATATATATATATTGCTGTTTATTAATCAGCACAAGGTTCCTCAGATGTTCTTTGTTTGTCCCTTGTAATTAGGGGGCATTTGATGGCCTAGTTGCTTTCTAGGGATCAGAACACACAACCCTAATTTTCCCCTGTTGGCAAAAGATTAAGATGTTTAAGATTAAATTTTTTCCCCAAAAACTGATGTTTCATTTTTAGTCCTACTCCTTTGTAGTTTTGGGCAGTTTGCGAGTGAAGCCAGTCTAATCGTTCAGTCTTTCTTAAAGTGGACCAACACCCTGCTGCTCCCTCCCCGTGGACATCCAAAATCGGGATGCCCCACTGTGTTAAACCCCCCAGGATGCCCGCTAACCTTACCTTACTCCCGATTCAACGACGCATGCGCGGGCCGCGCTTCTTTCTAGCAGGACACGTGCCCGCACCGGCCATTTGTGAATGGGCTGCGCGGGCGCGCTCCCTGTTAGGGGGAAGCGAGAGATGTGGCCGCCAGCGTGCTCGGAGCCGCTGGGGTTTGACGCCGCTTTCACGTGCTGATTGGACTAGCGGCCCGCGCATGCACCGTAGGAGCGGGGTGAGGTGAGTTTTATCTGGAAATCTGGGGGGTTTCACATAGCGGGGTCAGGGTGCCCGGGGAAGTGGACCAAAACCCAGGATAGTCAAAATCCTAGGTGTTGGTCCACTTTAAGACCAGTCTAGTTTTTAGCCAGTAACAGGCAAGTATACTTTACATATCAATGACTCAACCTACCCCCTTAGAATATGAAGCAGCTGTTTGATTCCTCCCCATGTACGAATCTCCACACTTATCTCTGGGTCTTCGCAGATCTGGACCAGGATCCATACAACACTCCATAGTAGTTTTAGATGGTCAGAGTGAAGTAAACTAAGTAGTGTGGGGACACCATCGTAAACCTTGACTTGTTCTTTTACCTCCGTTTCAGAGCAGAGGAGGCGTAATAGCTCTGCTGAAAGCCTAGATATAAAGTATAAAATGTCATGAAATAGTATTTGGTAACATACGGCCTTATTTATCAAGGGCTAGCGCCAGGTAGTGTCTGACGAGCGCCAGGTCCCGCCAGCTAACGGCGGCTACCGAATCAAGTACGCCCGGCGGCGGTCACAATGACGCATTTATCACGCTAAATGAGGCTAGCGCCGGCGAGAGCGTCAGCTAGCGCGGGATTCATTATGTAGCCGACTGCAACGAACAGCGCCGCTGCTAATCCCATCACAGCGACAGGTATGACCTGGCGCTCCCTGGCGTTGTCCAATGCATTTCAATGGAGCAATCTTTAAATAATCATAATTAATTGCTATTAATGTTTTGTTTTTTTTTTTAATGTCAAAAATTCTGTGACCACTTCTGCAATGTTAGGATTTTTTTTTAAGTAAAAAAAAAAAATAAATAAAAATTGTGCAGAATTGATATTACAGGTCTGATATTCATGTATTCATATTACAAAATGTTTAGAAAAACTTGTATAATTTTTACATAAAAAAAAATGGTTGTTTGGGGGTTAAAAACTACTTTACACACATCGCCGCCAGCGCTCTGGGGTTTAAACAAGGAATTCACAGCGCGAGAAACTTTTGAGCGTGATTTGTTAATGAATCTGCAGCAAGCCGTTCGCTCTGGCCATTCGCTGTCAGGCGCACCCATACAACGCGGAACCTGTGAAACAGCGACCCCTAACCCCGCAACCGACTGAGTTGCTGTCAACAAGCAAACCCTGGCCAAGCACAGCGAATACTAGCTGGCGCTGTGAAAATCACGCTACTGGCGCTCATCTGTCGCTACCTGGCGCTATTAATGAATCGGCCTCATAGTTACAAGTAGTTCACATAAAATAAAGATAGATGAGTAAACTAAAACATTATGGTATATATATATATATATATATATATATATATACACTAATATATATATATATATATATATATATATATATATATATATATGAACAAGCCCTGCCCCATGACTGTATTCATCACCTGAGACTATAGCATTGCAGATGCAGACATGGGCTTTGTAGATATGGCTACTCTTATATCAATGGTACTAAAGCTTTAGTATTTTAAGGACAGATATTGTGGCAGGGTGGGTATGAATCACCACGCAGCCCAGCCCAGCAGACCCATAAAGCAGTGTGGCACACCAGGAATTGTCCCTCTGCTATGGCCAGTCAGTCAATGCCTATAAACTGTCGACCTATCACCTGCTGGCTGATCCTGAAGTCTAAAAGACACTAGGGTTGGCTGATAATCTACCCCTGGGGCATGCCGATCCTGCTGTGTGAAACCCCGTGGACTGTCAGAATAACTAACCTTCTCCAGAAGGCCCACCGTGCATTTGCATCTCATGCCCCTCCCCTTCCTTTAAACAGCATTAATATGCAAGGCATACAGTGCTGTTGGTACAAGAGTCCGCACAAGCCCCGACAGAATAGTACCATAACCTGACTCGTGACTGACTATAGAAAAGTCCACTTTTTTCAATGGGCTCCTCTGCACACACCAGTTTGGGCACCATTTTCAGCTATACATTATCCTGCCTGTCACTGCTGCAATTACTTGTGACCTCCATTGTGATCCCGGCTCATCTTGATCACACTTTATCTCACTGTATTCCTCCTTGCGACCTCGGCCTGCCTATCCTTGGACTAATTATCTTGTTTGTATCTCTGGTTTGGGATTTTGACTATGCGCCTTTGCTTCCTACCTCAACCTTGGCATATGTTTATGGACTTCCTTGTCTGCTCCTTGTCGGTAACTCCCCTTGGTTTCTACTTCAGTGGGCTCCCGCCTGCAGCACCCCACCCTTGGAGCTCCACCTAGCTTCCTGGATTCTGACGGCAGAGGTGATATCTAAGTGGCATTACTGGGAGCCTGGAGTCGCACGTATTAGCTTCAGTGGCTTGCTTGACCATTGCTTATGTCCTGACAAGTAGGTACAGCTGGGGAAGAGCAGCCAAAAACATGCTTGCCACTCCCATTCATTCAGCATTTTATGCCATTCAATAATATGCAACCAGTGAGCTGTGGGGATGCCCCAGGGGCATGGAACAAGACACAGAATAGTACAAATGATGGGCTTTTTTCTTTTGTAAATGTATTAAATACAAGTCATTGCTAGCCATTCTAGGCAGCACAGTGGGGCACAGCTATAATAAACGCAATTGCTTCAATTCTGAACTCCTCACACTGCCACCCTCTCCTGGCGCTGAGGCAGGATGGAGGGGTTACAAAAAAAAACCCTTACCTCAGCCGCAGTCCAGCACCGCTCTCCTGTTTCTGTGGGGCTCACCGCACAGAAGGACACAAAGCGGCATCCCCCAGTTCTGTGTGTGAGTGATCTGTCCGAAGAGGGGGTGGGCACAGGCAGGAGGAAGAGGATGGAGCTTTGTGTCTGTGTGGCTGCAGCTCATTTGAAGTCCACAGCACAGCGCCAAACAAGACTAAAATGCTTGTGCTGCAAAACTGGAGCAAGAGCCACCAGAAAGCTTCTAAACGGAGCACATCATAAAATAATGCCCTTAGTAAATCAGACTTACCTTTTAGAGAGCAGATCATATTCATGTAAGATCATCATAAGACTTTCCACAATGCAGAGTTCACTTATTGCAGCTCGGCACTCCTGACTACAAAATAGCAAAGGGCAGAAAACATAAAAAATATGGAATACAAGTACATAAACTATAATCATCATACACATACATGGGTCATAGACCCATAGACAAGGTTGGTTGAGAAATATTTGGACAGTGACAGAATCTTCATGATTTGGGCTCTGCATGCCAGCACATTGGATTTGCAATGAAACAAGAAGAAATTGAGGACTTCAGGTTTCGGAATTGCAACTATTTTTATACCAAGCCTCCTCATTTCAGGGGCTCAAAACTAATTCGACAAACGAACCTCACCAGAAAAAAAATGTTCATGTTTAATATTTGTAGAGAATCCTGTGCAAGCAATGACTACCAGAAGTCTGGAACCCATGGCCACCCAAACTCTGGGATTCCTCCTTTGTGATGCTTTGCCAGGCCTTTATTGCAGCTGTCTTGAAGCAGACAAAAAGTGAAAAAAGAAAGTTTAGTAAATTGCTCACCAAAATACCCCCCTCTGGCAAAAACTATTTGAAAGGGCTTAACTCCATGCAGATATTCTGGATTATCAGGCTGATTCTTTGCTGTAAACTGCATGGGAGCAACCATCTTGTCACACACATAAGCATGAGGGTAGAGCTGTGCCAGCACAAGCCCACGCCAAATAGAGAGATAAATGCCTCAGAAAAACAGGCAGCTTGTGTATTATGTTATATAAACACACACACTGAATAACCATCTGCTAGGGGGATTGTGTGTGTGAGCTTGTGAGAGGAGAGTTACAACAATGTATCTTGATCCCTGTTCAATGAGGACTATGGATTTACCGCAGCCCAATCAGTCATTGGAAACATTATGTTTGTTATAACATTTTTGCTGGACAACAACAGACAACAGTCTATTATCAAAACCTAAAAAAAGTGTGTAGTACTTTAACTTTTACTTAAAAAATTGTAAAAAAGTACCAAAAACTGTAGTATTTTTAATTATGCTGCCAGGCATGGACACTTCTGGGTAAGTGTGCTGCGGATTCTGCAGACTTGCGGGAGAAAGGATCGTGGGCCGGGCTGTGCTTGCTTGCTGGCTGACTGACTGGAAGTGATGGGGCTGGGCAACCTTTCAGCCAATAAGTGCACCCCAAATTGATTCAGCTCCCGAGCCAGTCGGAAGTGTGACCGGACAGAAGCTGAATCAATGGGGGTTGTGCTGATTGGCTTATAGGCTTCCCAGCCCCACCAACAGCAATAGCTGATTTCCTTCACCCGCAAAAAATTCCTCAGTGCTCTGATGGCGCAAGAGCAGTACAGACATGGCGTGGATGAGGAACCTGACACACTTCTAACAACTGCCAGAATGAGGGGGAGGACTCGCCCCCGTTCTTTTAGATGGTAGATATGCCACAACACTTGGCGATGTTTGCTGTGCTCCAAGAGAAAAAAATACAATTCTGTGAAATACTCACCTGTAGAATTGATATTATTTGTATACAGTACGTCCTGCTCCAGATATAATACTTACACTTGGGTTATCCTCCGCCAGATGGCGCTGCACTGCAGAGACATGGAAAAAACAGGCCCCTCCCGGCCCTTCAAATACCCAGGGACCTCCCACAAATCCCCAGCATTGAAAAGCAGTGAACAAGAAGCCGGGAGAATTAAACCACCCAGAACAACTGGTAATGATAACAATGATAACAATCACCATACAGGGGATCCAGAACAATGCAAAACAGGGTGGGGTGGAGCAGGACGTACTGTATACAAATAATATCAATTCTACAGGTGAGTATTTCACAGAATTGTATTATTCTTAGTATACAGTACGTCCTGCTCCAGATATAATACTGCAGTGTCCATAAAATAGGGTGGGATCCCCCAACAAAAGGTGACATCAGGCAGTTTAAACCACTGCCGCCTGCAAAACTTTGCGGCCAAAAACAGCATCAGCTGAGGCCCTAACATCAACCTTGTAAAACTTTGAAAAGGTATGAACCAAAGGCCAAGTAGTGGCCTTGCAAACTTGTTCAACAGAAGCCTGGTGCTGGAGGGCCCAAGAGGCACCAATAGCATGAGTAGAATGAGCAGTAAGGCGGAAGGGAGGATTCTTCCCCTTAGCAGAATAGGCCTGAATCACAGCCTGACGAATCCATTTGCTAATAGTAGACTTGGCAGGAGCCAAACCCTTCCTAGGACCAGAAGGGACCACAAAAAGAGCATCAGTCTTCCTGAAAGCCGCAGTGACTACCAGGTAATACTTCAGACACCTGACCACATCCAATGAATGCAAAACCCTTTCCTTAGTGTTGCTAGGGTTAGGACACAATGAAGGAAGAACAATATCCTGATTCAAATGAAAAGCAGACACCACCTTTGGCAGAAAATCTGGCTTAAAGCGGAACACCACCTTGTCTTGGTGTCTCTCGTAGTATGGGGGCTGAATAGACAGAGCCGCCAGCTCAGACGCGTCTGACCGAAGTAATAGCCACCAGAAACACAACTTTGAGGGTAAGTACAGCCAGAGCAGCATCCTGAATAGGTTCAAAGGGAGCACCCTTGTAAGGCAGACAAAACCAGGTTCAAGTCCCAAACAGGAACCGTAGGCTTACGTGGGGGACGCACGTGAGTGACCCCCTGAAAGAAGGTCTTAACCAAGGGATGCTGAGCAAAAGACTTCTGAAAGAAGACAGATAGGTCAGAAACCTGACCCTTCAGCGTACTGAGTTTTAAACCCATCTCCAATCCATGTTGTAAAAACTCCAGAATTCTAGGGATTAAGAATTCCCTGCAGGGAAGAGACCTAGACTCACACCAGTCAATGTAGGAACGCCATACCCTATAATAGATGGCAGAAGAAGTTTTCTTCCTAGCCTGTACCATGGTATCCACCACTGAGGCAGACAGGCCTTTCTCCATCAAGATGGAGGTTTCAGCAGCCAGGCCGTCAAAGCCAGAGTTTGTAAACTGGAATGGCGTAAAGAGCCCTGAGTGAGTAGATCTGGCTCCTCTGGCAGGACGTACTGGTCTACTGCCATTTGTACCACGTCTGCGAACCACACTCTTCTATGCCACCTCGGGGCCACCAGAATCACTGGCACCCTTTCCAGGGCAATCTTGCGCAGAACCCTGCCCAGCAGGGGGAACGGGGGAAAGACATACAGGAGCCAAAATTTCTTCCATGACATTGACAGAGCGTCCGTGGCCAAGGCCAGAGGATTCTGAGACAGGGAGACAAAGGCCGGGAGCTTGTGATTGTGACGGGATGCAAACAGATCCCCATCCGGTAGGCGCCACTGGTAACACAGGGACTGGAATACCCTGTTGCAGAGAGACCACTCCCCCTGACGGGAAGTCCCCCTGCTCAGAGAGTCTGCTAGAAGATTCTCTACCCCCGGGATATAAACAGCCGAGATGCATTGAACATTGGCCTCCGCCCATGTCAGAATTCGCGACACTTCCTGGAGGGCACCCTTGCTCCGGGTCCCTCCCTGATGGTTGATGTAGGCAACCGCTGTCCTGTTGTCTGAGTGCACCTGCACATACAGTCCCTGCAGGTGATCGGTCAACTGCTCCAAAACCAACCTGACCGCCCGTAGTTCCAGAATGTTGATGGGTAAATGGGCCTCCTGAGGGCCCCACCTCCCCAGGAACCTCAGGGACTTCCAGATTCCCTCCCAAACTGACAGACTGGCATCCGTGGTGACCGTCTCCCAGGAGGGAGCTAGAAAGGACCTGCCCTTTAGCAAGTTCTTGTGGTCTAGCCACCATGAGAGGGACCTTCTGACCAATGGGGGAAGCACACAAACCCCGTCCAAGGACGCGGGGTCCTTGTCCCATACTGATAGGAGGTGAAGCTGCAGAGGCCTTGAATGGAACTGAGCAAAGGGCACCGCCTCGTAGCTCGCCACCATCAGGCCCACCAGCTGCATTCCCTGTCTGAGGGAGAGCTGGGGGCTCGAGAGCAGGGACCGCACCTGCGCAGTCAGAGCTTCCACCTTCTGTTGGGGAAGGAATATTCGTGACTGAACCGTATCCAGAATCATCCCCAGGAATGGGGTCACCGGTGAAGGGGACAGAGAGGACTTGGGATGATTGATCACCCAGCCGAAGGACTCCCAGGTGGACACCATCAGCTGAGTGTCCAGCTCCGCCTGCTGTAGAGGCCATGAGGCGATGAGGATGTCGTCCAGGTAGGGCAGCACTCGAATGCCCCCTGACCTTATCAAGGACATCACCCCCGCCAATACCTTGGTGAACACTCTGGGAGCTGAAGTGAGGCCAAATGGTAGAAACAAACGGTAGAGCCACAAATTGGTAATGTTGATCTTTCAACTCGAATCTGAGAAACCTTTGATGTCCCGGAAACACGGGGATGTGAAGGTAAGCATCTTTGATGTCCACAGACGTAATAAAATCCCTTGGGCGCAGAGAGCCAACGGCCGAGCGCAGGGTTTACATGTGAAAGCGCTTGTTCTTGACAAATTTGTTGAGGATCTTTAAATCCAGAATGGGCCTGACTGACCCATCTCTTTTGGGTACTGTGAAAAGGTTGGAGTAGAACCCTTCTCCCAATTCTCTCAAGGGAACCTTGCAAATAACTCCCAGATCCAGAAGTCCTTGTACTGCCTGCATCAGGACCTGAGCTGATCCTGGGTCCTAGGGGATCCGGGACCTGATGAATCTTGGAGGGGGCCGCACAGCAAACTCTATCTTGTAGCCGGAGGTAACTACCTCCTGAATCCACCGGTCTGAGACTTGGCGCCCCCAGATGTGCGCGAAGTGCTGTAGCCGTCCCCCCACCCTGGCGGGCGAGGGCGCCCCATCATGCCTGAGGGGTCTTGGGAGGGGCATTGGGTTTGGTCCCCCAGGAGGAGCCAGGACGTCGCCCCCTGCTCCTATGCCAGGAGTCTGCGCGAGCCCCCGCGAAGGACACCCCTTTTCCCTGCTTAGCGCCTCTGTAGGGGGCTGAAAGGAGGCCCTGGCTGCGAAAGGGCCGAGGCTGCCGCCTGCGCTGTGGTAACTTACCTCCTTTAGCAAAGAGGTCTAGGCGGTCCCCAAACAGGCGTAGTCCCTTAAATGGGAGCCCAGTAAGGGCTTTCTTAGCAGCATTGTCGGCCGCCCACTGGCGCAGCCATACCGCGCGGCGTATAGCCACCGCCAAGGCAGAAGATCTGGCACACAGTCTAATAGCATCGTCCGATGCAGACAGGATAAAGTTCACAAATACATCACAGTTAGACAGTGCATTAATAGTATCAGTAGGCAACTCGTCTGGGCCGTCAAGTGCATTCCTGACCATGGCCCTGAGCGTCACGACAGTAATGGCCAGAGCGCAGACCGGGCACAGCGCCGCCCCTCCAAACGCAAAGGCATGGCACGCCGATTGGTCAATGCGCCGGTTCTCAGAATCCCGCAGCATAGTAGTGTCGGGGGAGTGCATAATAGAGGTGTTAGACAGCCCTAGAATAGGAGCATCGACCTCGGGGGGCGATGACCAGCACTTGACCATATCAGCAGGAAATGGATACTTCCTGTCCAGACTCTTAGGGATCCCGGGAAGTCTACTGTGATGTTCCCACTCCTTAAGCACGAGGTTATTGAAATGGGTTTGCTCAGGAAATTCCAATCGAGCCTTAGCAGTATGAAAAAGCTCACCCCTTTGCCTGGGAGCCGCAACAGGGGGAGAGATGGACAAAACCTCAAAAATCTGAAGCAGTAGTTTATCAGTATCATCCAGGGTCCAGTGATCAGAACCAGAATTGTCATGACCCCTAGACTTCTCATCAGATGACTCTGAGTCAGAGAGCATCTCCCCTTCGTCCAAAAGGGCATGGTCATATAGATGTGTATACTCATCAGACTCCGTAGGGAAAGGAGCAGAGTCAGGGATTATGTGCTGCTTTTTTGCGGTGGGCTTGCGCGCTAAAGTACTAGCAAGCAATTTTTCAACACTGGCCAGTCTATTAGCCACATCAGGATGAGAATCCCCGCTTGTATTGGGGGTTAGACTCAGGCTTGGGGGGGTAGGTGAAATGAGGCGAGGTGCAGGCCCAGCCACAGGAGGGGGCGGGAAGTACCATTAGCGCCTGCTGTGCACAAGGGACACGGACCCGTGCATTGTCACCGTTGATAGATGAGACCCCACAAGCTACACAGAGCCGGGCTTGTCCCGAGGGAACCCCGTTCACAATATCCTGGGATGCCTCCATATGGTGATTAATAGGCACAATAGGCCAGTAGGGATTGATGCTATAAGCTACCCTGTATGCCCCAAAGACCCGCAGGGAAGTGGGAGTAATTATACTAGGTGCAACTGGAAATTACACCGGGCCGGGAGAAGCCACTGGATTCGACAGTCTGAAAGACATAATGGGAATAGCCATGCGCATTAAGCAAGAAAGATGAAAATAGCCCGCGAGGGCACTTACAGATCGAGGGAGGAGGAGGACCGTTACCACGCGCGCGCGCGATGAGCATCTAAATGGCACCAAGCGAACCTCGAAGGGTGGGCCAGAGCGGGCTGTGACGCAGAGCGCACCAAGCCAGGTCTCCGCCCCCCCCCCGAAGAGCGCGAAGCTCTGAAGCAGTAGTCAGCGCAGACAGTAACCAGCGAGTGTATGACACACTTAGAAGGAAACGGGGATTAGTTCCAGATGCGCCCGACAACGTTTACCAATGAAGACGCGAGGCCGATAGACAGTAAAAAACAAACAGCGCGGCTCTGACACCAGGTGTATGAGACAAGGACAATACTAAGGCCATAACGTGTAAATTAATATACTAAGACCACCACACACAACCCCCCCTTTCTTTCCCCCTGAGCAACGGGGGGAACGAGGGAGGATGGCGACCCTTTGAACAGGGTCCACCGCTACACGGGGTATGGGGCAATAATGCGGGAGGGGCATCCACTAGAGGCTCACCATCAGCCTAAACCGCCTACCCTGTGGGGGACTGCGGTGGAGCATGGCTCCATGAGCACGCGTAGTGCTGCCTACCTTCACCCAACCAGCACAGCCCAGGCTGGGAGGCACATCACGAAGAGGACGGGTGGGAGTAGTCCAACAGGGCCGCAGGCTTTAATAACCCCGTTCACCTGCGAGAGAGTGACACATCATGTCTTCGCAGTCAGCACTGCAGAGAAATCTGGGGATTTGTGGGAGGTCCCTGGGTATTTGAAGGGCCGGGAGGGGCCTGTTTTTTCCATGTCTCTGCAGTGCAGCGCCATCTGGCGGAGGATAACCCAAGGGTAAGTATTATATCTGGAGCAGGACGTACTGTATACTAAGAATAAAGAAGCACCTGGAACCAACAAGATGGTGGCACATGTTTCAAAAAAAGATTAATACTTAGTAAGCGCTGCATTGCTTTTATTCACATTTAAATTAATTTGATGTATTATACAGGGACATGAGAATGGCTGAGTATGTTTTGGATCATTGCCCATCTATAATGCGCCTGATGCGCCGTCTAATCACCTTTTTTGCATTTAGTTGATATATTATATTCCTGTACACTTCTGACTTCACCCTGCCGCTTCTTTCTTGTCACGTCATTATTAAACACGAGTAACTCATGCCAACACACTGTCTCCACCATGTTACAGCGAATGTGGCGAGCTTTGGATCATGAGCTTTCTCTATACTTTCTTAGTTGATCTTTGTTTCATCCATTTTTTTGGAAAGTCTAACCTTGTCTTTCAATTTTTTAGGCTGATGAATGGTTTGCACTTTGTGGTGAACCCTCTGTATTTGCTTTTTAGGTCTTCTCCTCATGGTAAACTTAGATACTGATACATCTATTTTCTGGAGATTGTTCTTCACAACATCCACTTTTTCTGTCGATGTCCAGGCTGTTTTGACCTCCAAAGTGTGCTCTTATTTTTCAGAATGTACCAAACTGATTTGGCCACTCTCAACATTATATCTATGATTATATTTATCTTTGTTCAGCCTTTTTATGGTCAGCAACAGCTTTCTGTTATTACCTTAACCCTTTAACTGCCAGCCTACTTGGAGTTTTTGTCACTCTCTTTTTGCCAGACCATTTATCACTCATTTATCAATCATTTATTTTGCACTATGCATGTTCAAATGTGATTTTTGAAGGGATTTCCCAGGAAAATTATATATTGTTTTTTTCCGCAGAGTCTGGGCTTCAACATGAAATGTCTTGTTTTTAGTGTTTTTTTGTAATAAAAAATGTACGTTTGTCAATAAAATCTTATTGCGTGTAAAATCCCAATTTCTCCCGGTTAGAGCAATACCACACATGTGTTGGTAGACACCCTTTCCGTCCCAGAACACGCCCCCAAACTGAAACAGCGCTTTAGGGGATTTTCAGATAAAATACAACTATGTTATGCGCTAGGTGCACCTTTTTTCAATGAAAACAACCCTTTACATTTGAAATACCCCCAACAAACTATATATTCTCTGGAAGTGCAAACCTCAAGCTTTCTAGGCGTACCAGGCTTGTTGATGTGGCCACAGTTTTCTGGAAGTAATCCCTCAATGTATTCTATAGTTGCAAAGAGTTTCCCTAAAAAAGGATACAAAAGCAGAATCAAAGCCACATTTTCCTAAAAAAAACTATATACAAAAAAGAAAAAACAAGTTAAATCTGAAAAAGCAACATCACCCGAACAGAACAATACCCAACATGCATAGCTACTGTCAAGGGAAGAGTTGGCAAACACCCCAAAGTAAAGCATGTGCATAATGGTAATTTTCCTTGAAAACTTCAGCTCTGCAGACAAACTGCACACCTTGCAATTTTTCAACCAAAATAGGGTCCCCCTTACCCGAAGTAACCAGCCCCAGACCAGCTATGTGGGCTTGTAGAAACAGGGCGCAGGGGCCAGCTTTTGTGGCCCCTGGCCCTGCAGGCTACAAGCCCATGGGCCGGGCTCTTCTGCCCCCCCCCCTGGGCTTTGGGGAGGCAGGTAATTGGGGGTGCCGGGGTTATTGGCAAGTCACCCACTAGTTGCAGGTGACTTGCCAGCCCCCAGCCTTGTGAACTTGTATAGGGGTCTCATGGACCCCTTACCAGTTCACAAGGGGTTTAATGTAAAAATAAAGACACTGACACACAGAGAAAAAAAATGACCTTTATTCTTTGTTTTTACTCTACTCACCTTCGATCCTGGGTCCCTCGCCACTGTCCCTCATCGCTGACAGCTGCTGCTGACAGATGCCGATAGTGATCGGATCAGCGCGGGTGAGAGGCGAGAAGGCTCCAATCGGAGCCTGCTTGCCTCTCACCCGCTCTGCACCGCTACTACCGGCATCTGTCAGACACCGGAGCTGGGTTGAGAGACAAAGAGGAGCAGGATGGCGTCATCCCGCTCCTCCCACAAAAGGCGGAGCTAGGGGCGGCGGCCAGCACCGTCATTAGAGGAGGGAAGAGGGTCCTCACCTGAAGCCTGCGGAGCCCAGGGGGGGATCGGAACCCCCCCTGGTGAAGAGAGATCGGGCGACGAGGTGAGTAAATGTCATTGTTTTTTTTTTTCTTTTACAGCCGCAACTGTCAGCGCCGGAAACAGGAGGGGGCGGACGGTTTCGGGCCCCCTCCTGAAGCAGGAAGACACCGGGGGAGGGATCGGATGCCCCCTGGAGGAAGAGGGGACCCCCAGTTTTTATTTTTTTCTATTTTTTAACTAGCAGAGGGAAATGCCAAGCACGTAGTTTCTACGTGCTTGGCACTTAATGGTAGGAGAAGCAACCACGTAGAAACTACGTGCTTGGCATTTAAAGGGTTAAAGAGGAACATTTGATAGTCTGGAGAGTTCTCAAAAACTCCCCAAACATTGCCCTCTGTTCCCTTTAAACTTTCGCTTCTGCATTTGGCAGGTTTAACTTACCTGTCTTCTACTCTTCCTCCTGCACTCGACCATTCTCTCCAGGTGGTTTCCTTAACGTAGTGTCCTCTTATCTTCATCTCTGTCCTGCGATGCACTGTGCTGACCCCAAGATCTTGCGCCTGCACAGTGTAGTGTTCATCTTGGACCAGGACAGCAGCAGCAGCAGCAGGAAAGCTGTGAGACTTTAGAGCAACTTGCAAGGACAGAGGGGGCGGGGAGAGAGTAGATGGGGAGGACAACAGCACGGCTAAGGTCCCCCAGCGTCTGTCACAGATGGCTAAGACGCCAGGGGTTATGGGAAATACAGGAGAATGTTGACGATTTGCAACAAGCCTACATCCAAAAAATACCATTTTGTGAAATACTCACCTGTAAAATGGGTATTATAAGTATGTCACACACCCCGCTTCAAGATATCCATAACATGTGGGTAGTACCGACCTGAAGAGGGCGTTCTGCAGAGATGATAGTAAAAAGAAAGCCCCTCCCTGATCCATAAATACCTGGGACCTCCCACTCATTACCCAGTATAAAGAAGCAGCAAGGTAAGGGACCAGGAAGAGGCAAATATAAGTCAAAACAACGCAAAGTTCACAATATAAAGGATCCAGAATACAAGAAGGGCGGGTGAAGCGGGGTGTGTGACATACTTATAATACCCATTTTGCAGGTGAGTATTTCACAAAATGGTATTATTCTAAGTATGTCACACACCCCGCTTCAAGATATCCATAACATGTGGGACATCCAATAGCAGTGTCCATAAAAGGGCGGGGATCCAAAACAAGGCAACAAGGTACAACTTAAACCACAACAGCTTGCAGAACTTTGCGGCCAAAAACAGCATCCGCTGAGGCCCGAACATCAACCTTGTAAAACTTGGAAAAAGTGTGAACAGAGGACCAAGTAGCGGCCTTACAAACTTGCTCAACAGAGGCCTGGTGCTGAAAAGCCCAGGACGCCCCAACCGCATGAGTAGAATGAGCAGTGACACGAAAAGGGGGACTCCTCCCCTTGGCAGAATAGGCCCCAATGATGGCCTGACGAATCCATTTACTAATGGAAGATTTGGCAGGAGCCAAACCCTTCCTAGGCCCAAAGGGCACCACAAAAAAAGCATCAGTCTTACGAAAGGAAGACGTAACCACCAGATAATATTTCACAACACGAACTACATCCAAGGAATGCAGCGCCCTTTCCTTGTCGTTGCTGGGATTAGGACATAGAGAAGGCAGAACAATGTCCTGATTCAGATGAAAGGCAGAGACCACCTTAGGAAGAAAATCCGTCTTGAAACGAAAGACCACCTTGTCCTGATGCCTTTCGAAGTACGGAGCTTTAATGGACAAAGCTGCCAACTCAGAAACACGCCTAACCGAAGTGATAGCCACCAAAAAGGCCACCTTTTGAGTAAGTGAAGACAAAGCAACCTCATTCAAGGGCTCAAACGGAGGACCCTGAAGAGCAGAAAGAACCAGGTTCAAATCCAAAACTGGAACAAAGGGCTTCCTAGGAGGCCGTACATGCGTAACTCCTTGGAAAAAGGTCTTGACTAAGGGATGAAGTGCAAAGGACCTTTGGAAGAACACCGCCAGGGCAGAAACCTGCCCCTTCAAGGTACTAAGTTGGAGCCCCAGATCCAGACCATGTTGAAGAAATTCCAGGATTCTGGAAATGGAGAACTCCCGACAAGAGAAAGACCTACCTTCACACCAGTCAATATAGGACCTCCGGGTCCTATAGTAAATAGTAGAAGAAGACCGCTTCCTGGCGCTAATAAGAGTCTGAATCACCGCGTCAGAAAGACCTTCTTCCTTCAAGATGGCGGTTTCAGCAGCCACGCCGTCAAAGCCAGCGATGGTAAATTGGGATAGCGTAGCCGACCCTGGGTGAGCAGGTCCGGCAGTAGAGGCAGAACGAACTGATCCTCTGCCAGCCTTACCAGGTCTGCGAACCAAACCTGCCTTGGCCACCTTGGTGCCACCAGAATCGCCGACGCGCCCTCCATGGCCAGCTTGCGCACCACTCTGGCTACCATTGGAAACGGAGGGAACAGGTAAAGAAATCCCAGATCCCTCCAGTTCAGGGACATGGCATCCACCGCCAGGGCCAGTGGATCCTGCGAGAGAGATACAAATACCGGAAGCTTGTGATTGTGACGAGAGGCAAAGAGGTCCACCGCCGGGAACCCCCACCTGAGGCAAATCGAGCGAAACGCCTGGGGACTGAGAGACCACTCCCCCTGGCGAGAGGAGGCCCTGCTCAGAGAGTCCGCCTCCGTGTTCTCCACTCCCGGAATGTAGACTGCTGAGATACACGGGACGTGGCTCTCCGCCCAGTCCAGAATCAAAGACACTTCCCTGAGGGCACTCCTGCTGCGAGTCCCCCCCTGGTGATTGATGTAAGCAACCGCCGTCCTGTTGTCCGACCGGACCTGAACTGGCAGGCCCTGCAACTGATGAGTCAAACGAAACAGAACCAACCTGATGGCTCTCAACTCCAGAACATTGATGGGCTCGTGAGCCTCCTGCGGGCCCCACAGACCCTGAAACTGGAGGTCCTTCCAAACACCCCCCCAACCTGACAGACTGGCATCCGTGGTGACTGTTTCCCAACACGGTGCCAGAAAAGATCTGCCCTTCAACAGATTGACAGACCCCAGCCACCATTGCAGGGATCGACAAACTCGGGGGGTCATCAGGAAGGACTGATCCAACGATAGTGGAGACTTGTCCCAAACCTTCAACAGATGAAGCTGAAGCGTCCTTGTGTGAAACTGCGCAAAGGGAACTGCCTCGAATGAGGCCACCATTAACCCCACCAGCCTCATCCCTAGCCAGATGGCCGGACGAGGGGCCGACAAGAGAAGCCGAACCAACTCCTGAATCAAAAGAATCTTGGCCTGGGGCAGAAACACCCTGGCCTGCGAAGTGTCCAGAGACACTCCCAGAAAGGTCACTACCCTGGACGGAGAAAGAGAAGACTTGGGGTGGTTGATCACCCAACCGAACCTCTCCAGAGTGGACACCACCACTCTGGTGTCCAACTCCGCTTGGTTGAAGGAAGAGGCCATGATCAGAAGATCGTCCAAATAGGGCACAATGCGGATACCCTGAACCCTGAGCAGAGCCATCACCCCCGCCAGCACCTTGGTGAACACCCGAGGAGCCGAGGTGAGACCGAAAGGGAGTGCCACAAACTGAAAGTGCCGATCCTCCACCACGAACCTGAGAAACCTCTGGTGTGCTGGAAAAATCGGAACGTGTAGATAAGCGTCCTTGATGTCTATGGACGTCAGAAAGTCTCCCTGACGAAGAGAGTGGATAGCCGAACGCAGCGTTTCCATGCGGAATTTCCGCGGCCGGATGAACCTGTTGAGAAACTTCAGATCCAAGATGGGTCGGACCGATCCGTCCTTCTTGGGTACCGTGAACAGATTGGAATAAAAACCCCTGCCCTGATCTGAGGGGGGCACTGGGCAAATGACAGCCATGTCCAGAAGATTCTCTACTGCCACCAGGAGCCCCTGCGCCGCCAGAGGCTCCAAAGGCATCCGAGACCTGAAAAATCTGGAAGGGGGGCGGAGCTCGAACTCCAGCTTGTAACCGGAAGACACCACTTCCTGGATCCATCTGTCCGAGACCTCCTGATCCCAGATCTGGGAGAAGTGTCGCAGCCGTCCCCCCACCCGCATGGGTGAGGGCGCCCCCTCATTGCTGAGCTGGCTTAGGAGCCGGTTTGGGCTTAGAGCCCCAACTGTATCCTGGACGGGCACGTCCTCTGCCCCTGCTCCCGGAATCTCCTCTGGAAGAGGGGAAGGCAAATCCCCTGCCAGATCTGGCCCCACGAAAGGAGGGGGTAAAGGAAGGCGCCCCCCGAAAGGGACGGCGTTGTTTCTTGCGTTGAGGTAACCTACCACCCTTGGTGACAGAGTCCAATTTCTCTCCAAAGAGCCGTAATCCAACAAAAGGTAGAGCCGTCAGTGACTTTTTGGACATAAAATCGGCCGCCCACTGGCGCAACCACACCGACCGCCGAATAGTCACCAGCAGAGCCGACGTCCTACCACACATCAACAAGGTGTCATCCAAGGCAGCTAACACAAAAGATAAAAACAACTCACAGCGTTTAAGGCCAAGGAACTCGTCACTACCAGGACGAAGCCCGGAAGAAGTAAACAGATCCCTGACCACGGACCTGGCAGCCAACACCATTAGCGCCGAAGCGCAAACGGGCCGCATGGCTGACCCAACGCTAGCAAAACCATGACAAGCCATCTGGTCAATGCGTTTATCCTCTCCATCCTTGAGGGTGGAACAATCAGGAGTATTTAAAACAGAGGAGTTGGACAACCCCAAAACCGGTGCATCCACCTCGGGGGGGGATGCCCAGCGCTTAACCGCATCCGAAGGGAAGGGATATTTCTTATCCCCCCCTGAGGAATGCCAGGGAGCTGAGCCGGCCTGTCCCATTCCTTAGCAATAATCTTGTCAAAATGTCTTTGCGTAGGAAACTCCAAGCGCGGCCTGGATTCCTCAAACAACTCACCCTTCTGCTGTGGCGCCTCCTCGGGAGGGGAAATATTCAGAACCTCAAACATCTGAGCTAGAGCGTTAGGAGTATCCGAGGATCTCCCCAAGTCACCAAGCTCGGCATCAGCGCCAATAGACTGCTCATCGTCCGAAATATCTGAATCCTCATAAACCTCCCCTTCCTCTAGCGGGGAATAATCAGACCAATCCAGATTATTAACGTCATCAAGGTCATCCACCGGCGGAGCCGGCGACAAATGCTTTCTCTTAGCCGGAGCCTTACGGGCGACCGAACTGGAGAGAATTTTCTCAAGGTTGGCCAATCTGGCGCACATCTCAGATTGCAGCTCCCTGCCCATGACAACGTCACACGTGGTGCGTATCAAGCTGGGAGGAGGAGATGAAGCGACCGGCGGTGCTGACCCAGACGCCTGGAGTTCGGACTGCCGCGTAATAGTTTGCTGTGCACAAGGTATACACAGAAGTACATCGTCCCCAGTAATGGATACCCCACACAACATACACTTCCGGGGTTGCCCCGAAGGGGTCCCGAGCCCAGTATCCGGGGATGCCTCCATAAGGTGAACTTTGAGTAGTCGCTATGCCCCAGGGAATTACGCCAATAAGCAACCCGGGATGCCCCTTTAATGTCCCGAGTGGGAGGATTTATGATAAGTAAGAATGAACCCAGGGACCTAGGACCGGGAGAAACCCCCTAAATACCACTGGAGATCCACCTGAAAGACAGAAATAACCCCAATAAATGCCAAATAGGACTACAAAACGAAATAATGAATGAATGAATAGGGGCCCACAGGGCCACTCACAGATCCGTCGGGAGCGGGAGTAGTGGAGACCTCGCACCGTCCATGAGGGGAGAAGCAGGCCGAGAATGGGGCGTGGTCAGCGCGGACCGCGTGAAGATCATGTTCCGCCCCCTTCCTGACATCAGTAAGGAGCAACAAGCTCCGCAGCGGTGCCAGAAGTAGAGGGGGCGGGCCGCGGCGACGCACCGAAAGCCCGGCCCCGCCCCCCCCCGACGTAGACGCGAGGGGAGAAGCTCCCTCACGCACTGTCCCTCAGAGACCGGCGCCGCTGAAGTCCCGCGGCGCCGGTCAAAGTGAAAACGACAGCGGGTGCGACCGCAGAGTCCTGCGGAGTACCCGCCCCGCTCACTGCGGGAAACACATAGTCTACGGGGGGCTGGCCGCGGCAGCGCGCCGAAAGGCCGGCCCCGCCCCCCAGAAGTGTGTGAGGGGAAAAAACTCCCCTCACAAAAGTGAAGAAACCGGCGCCCCGGCTGCAATGGCGGCCGCGGCGCCGTGAGAATAAACACCAGTAGAAAACACATACCATTTCATTGAGGGATTACTTCCAAACGCACCACATCCACTCACAGAAAATAAGGTTAAAAGTTAATAAAGCTAATAACGCCTACCCCTAAAGGAGGGACCCCCAACCCCCACTGTGGTAAAAGGGGAACTGTGGAGGGGCCACCCAGGGGTAATTATCAGGGGACGGGGCATCCCAAACCGGGATCACCTACCCGGTGTAACCGCCTACCCTCTTATGTAGGGTCTCACGGTGGAGCTCTGCTCCTAAGCACCAGAGGTGCCAATATACCCTCGCCCGGACCAGCAGCCAAGACTGTGGAGGCATGTATCTAAGGTCAATCAAGGGAAAAAGGGGTCCAAGCGGAAATAATGAAATAACGGGCCGGGAGTTATCCCGGCTACCTGAAATCCCCCTGTGCAAGGAGGAGACATCATCTTCTGACTTGCTCGCCGTCTGCAGAGATGGAAAACTGGGTAATGAGTGGGAGGTCCCAGGTATTTATGGATCAGGGAGGGGCTTCCTTTTTACTATCATCTCTGCAGAACGCCCTCTTCAGGTTGGTACTACCCACATGTTATGGATATCTTGAAGCGGGGTGTGTGACATACTTAGAATAGGTATGCAGCATTGCAATGGGGGCTTAAGTGGACCTACTTGTTTACAGGTCCGGTGTTCCAATTTAACCTTGGATTTCCTACTGAGGCATAAGAAAGTGAAAACAGGCACGGAATGAAGCTCGAAAACAAAGGAACTGCTGCTCAACCACCAGGTAAGAAACAGGGGCCAAAAAAAAAATATTTGGGTGGTCACTCCCTTTAACTTATGATAGCCCATGCAGCCCATTGAATAGCTTTTGAGATAACAGTCCATTTACCTTTTTTCACTTGAAAAGGAGGCAGTTACATATTACTGTAAATAGTTGCAATTCCTAAAGCCTTCCTCCAGTCAGGATGTGAACACCCTCAAATTAAAGCTGAGAGTCTCCACTTTAAAGCAGAAGTCCAGTCATGGGGCAAACCTGCCCCCCACCCTGCCACCATACCCTGGTGCTGAGACAGGACTGGGGTGTTGCAAAGAAAAGAAAGCGCACCTCGCCTACAGTCCAGTGCCGTTCTCCCGACGCTCTAAGTCCTGGGAGCCTCCATCTCGGGAGAAAGCAAAAATCGACTCCCGATTTGGGTGCTCCCACTCACCCATTCAATTGGATTGACACCTTACAGAGGGTGCCGTGATTGTCTTTCTGTGTGGTGACTGCATGGACCGGGGAGAATGGAACTGGGGCGCGGGTGAGGTAAGGTGTTTTTTTCTCTATAACCCCCCCATCCTGCTTTAGTGCCAGGGGAAGATGTCAGGGTTGGAGGTTAACTCCATGACTGGAGTTCCACTTTAAGCCCATATTTGTCACATAACAGAATTCTGAATATGTTTTGGTAAATAGTTAAAATACCAAAAATGTGTCACTCTCCAAATATTTCTGGACCTAACAGCATAGCTGTGTAGGGTACCCTAGTAAAAACATTCACAGGAAGTAACATCACAGCAGAGCCTTGTCTGTACAATAGGACATGTAGTAAGGAAAAATGCGTTAACTAGATCATGGACCGCAAATAGGAGCCAACAGATTAACAATATGGATTAAAAGCAAATCAGAACAAATGTGGTCATAAAGATGGTAAACGTACCTCTCTGACAAACTTGTAAGAGCGAGTAAAGCACCCAGCAACACTCTGCTGTCTCTAGCCGCCAGAAGTCTGACCAGAGTCTGGAAAATATTTGTAAAAATGTATTATATTTGACTATGAAACAGTAGTCTTCCCGGTCTGTGTCTTGTAGACAAAAACAGTAAAGTGCATGTATATCATTGATGCTATGCAGTTACACAAGCTACTATAAATCACTAGGAAATCCCCCAGTTCGCCCTTTTGGGGCTCCAAAAATACAATTCTGTGATTACTCACCTGTAGAATTGGTATTATGAGTATACAGTACGTCCTGCTCCAGATAGAATACTTACATTCGGGTATTACTCCACCAGATGGCGCTGGACTGCAGAGGCATCGAAAATAGGCTCCTCCCGGCCCCTCAAATACCCAGGGACCTCCCACAAATCCCCAGCACTGAAAAGCAGTTAACGAGAAGCCGGGAGAATTAAAACAACCCAAACTAGTAACTATAACAATGATAACAATCACCATACAGGGGATCCAAGAAATTACAAAACCAAGGGTGGGGTGGAGCAGGACGTACTGTATACTCATAATACCAATACTACAGGTGAGTAATCACAGAATTGTATTATTCTTAGCATACAGAACATCCTGCTCCAGATAGAATACTTACATTCAGGACATCCAATAGCAGTGTCCATAAAGTAGGGTGGGATCCCCAAAAAGGTAACAGCAGACAGTTTAAATCACTGCCGCCTGCAAAACCTTGCGGCCAAAAACAGCATCAGCTGAGGCCCTAACATCAACCTTGTAAAACTTTGAAAAGGTATGAACCGAAGACCAAGTAGCGGCCTTGCAAACTTGTTCAACAGAGGCCTGGTGCTGAAAAGCCCAAGAGGCACCAATAGCATGAGTAGAATGAGCAGTAAGGCGGAAGGGAGGATTCTTCCCCTTAGTATAGTAGGCCTGAATCACAGCCTGACGGATCCATTTGCTGATAGTAGACTTAGCAGGAGCCAAACCCTTCCTAGGACCAGAAGGGACCACAAAAAGAGCATCAGTTTTTCTGAAAGGTGCAGTAGCCACCAGATAGTACTTCAGACACCTAACCACATCCAAAGAATGCAAAACCCTCTCCTTAGCATTACTAGGATTAGGGCACAATGAAGGAAGAACAATTTTCTGATTCAAATGAAAGGCAGACACTACCTTAGACAAAAAATCTGGCTTGAAGCGAAACACCACCTTGTCCTGGTGTCTCTCATAGTAGGGGGGCTGAATGGAAAGCGCCGCCAACTCAGACACACGCCTAACAGAGGTGAGAGCCACCAGAAAGACAACTTTGAGAGTAAGAATGGCCAGGGCAACATCCTGCACAGGTTCAAAGGGAGCACCCTGTAAGGCTGACAAAACCAAGTTCAAATCCCAAACAGGCACCATAGGCTTACGTGGGGGATGAGTCACCCCCTGGAAAAAAGTCCTGATCAGAGAATGCTGAGCAAAGGACTTCTGGAAGAAAACAGCCAGGGCAGAAACCTGACCTTTCAGAGTACTAAGTTGGAGCCCCATCTCCAACCCATGCTGCAGGAACTCCAGAATCCAGGGAATAGAGAACACACGACAGGGAAAAGACTTAGACACACACCAGTCAATGTAGGCACGCCAAACCCTGTAATAAATGGAAGAAGAAGACTTCTTCCTAGCCTTTATCATGCTATCAACAACCGAGGTAGACAGCCCCTTCTCCATCAAGATGGAGGTTTCAGCAGCCAGGCCGTCAAAGCCAGAGTTTGTAAATTGGGATGGCGTAGGGAGCCCTGAGTGAGCAGATCTGGCACCATGGGCAGAGCGTACTGATCTACTGCCAGCTGCACCACGTCTGCGAACCACACTCTTCTTGGCCACCTGGGGGCCACCAGAATTGCTGGCACCCCCTCCAGAGCAATCTTGCGCAGAACCCTGCCCAGCAGGGGGAATGGAGGGAAGACATACAGAAACTGAAAGTCCTGCCATGACATTGCTAGAGCATCCATGGTCAAGGCCAGAGGATCCTGGGACAGGGAGACAAAGGCCGGTAGCTTGTGATTGTGACGGGACGCAAACAGATCCACATCTGGTTGGCCCCAAAGGTGACACAGAGATTGGAATACCCTGCTGCATAGGGACCATTCTCCCTGGCGAGAGGTCCCCCTGCTCAGAGAGTCTGCCAGGAGATTTTCCACCCCCGGGATGTACACAGCTGATATGCAGGGAACATTGGTCTCCGCCCAGGTCAGGATCAGAGACACTTCCTGGAGGGCCCTCTTGCTCCGGGTCCCTCCCTGATGATTGACGTAGGCAACTGCCGTCTGGTTGTCCAAGCGCACCTGAACAGGCAGACCCCGAAGGTGAGGAGTCAACTGAACCAGAACTAACCTGATCGCCCGCAGCTCCAAGACGTTGATAGGTGTGTGGGCCTCCTGAGGGCCCCACCTCCCCTAGAACCGCAGGGACTTCCAGAAACCCCCCCAACCTGACAGACTGGCATCCATGGTGACCGTCTCCCAGGAGGGGGTCAGAAAAGATCTGCCCCCCAACAGGTTCCTGGAGTCCATCCACCACAAGAGGGACCGTCTGACCAGGGGGGTAAGCACACAGAACCGGTCCAGGGACGCTGGGTCCTTGTCCCACACTGACAAGAGGTGGAGTTGCAGAGGCCTCAAGCGGAACTGAGCATAAGGGACTGCCTCGAAGCACGCCACCATCAGGCCCACCAGCTGCATTCCCTGCCTGATGGAGGGACGATGACAAGATAGCAGGAACTGGACCTGTGCAATCAGACTGTCCACCTTCTGTTGAGGAAGAAAAAATCCTTGCCTGAACTGTATCCAGATTCATTCCTAGGAATGGAGTCACCAAGGAGGGGGACAGCGAAGACTTGGGGTGGTTGATCACCCATCCAAATGACTCCAGGGTGGACACCACCAGCTGAGTATCCAACTCTGCCTGATGTAGAGATTGGGAGGTGATGAGAATGTCATCCAGGTAGGGCAGCATGCGGATGCCCTGAAACCTGAGCAGAGACATCACTCCTGCCAGCACCTTGGTGAACACCCTGGGAGCTGAAGTGAGACCAAAGGGCAATGCCACAAACTGGTAGTGTTGATCCTCCAGAGCGAACCTGAGGAACCTTTGATGACCTGGAAATACAGGAATATGAAGGTAAGAATCTTTGATGTCCACAGATGTCATGAAATCCCCTGGGCGCAGGGAACTGATGGCAGAGCACAGAGTTTCCATGCGAAAGCGCCTGCTCCTGACAAATTTGTTGAGGATCTTCAAGTCCAGGATGGGCCTGAGTGACCCATCTTTTTTGGGCACCGTGAAGAGGTTGGAATAGAAGCCCTTGCCTTTTTCTCTTAAAGGGACCTTGCAGATGACCCCCAGCTCCAGGAGGCTTTGCACTGCCTGCATTAGACCCTGAGCTGACACAGGGTCCTGAGGAATCCGGGATCTGATGAATCTTGGGGGCGGCCAGGCAGCAAACTCTATCTTGTAACCGGAGGACACTACCTCATGAATCCACCGGTCTGAGACATGAAGCCTCCAGACGTGAGCAAAGTGCTGAGGCCGTCCCCCCACCCGGATGAGTGAGGGCGCCCAATCATGCCTGAGGGGGCTTGGGAGAGGACTTAAGCTTGGGGCCCCAGGAGGAGCCAGGACGTCCACGTCCTCTGCCCCTACCCCAGAAGTCTCCCCAGGGTAGTAGAGTCAGGGGAGTGCATAACAGAGGTGTTAGATAACCCTAGGACCGGGGCATCCACTTTACCACATCAGCAGGAAAGGGATACTTCCTATCCCAACTCTTAGGTACACCGGAAAGTCTACTGGGACGTTCCCATTCCTTGAGCACAAGGTTATTGAAATGTGCTTGCTCAGGAAATTCCAAGAGTGACTTAGCGGTATGAAAAAGTTCCCCCCTTTGCCTGGGAGCCGCAACAGGGAGAGAGATGGACAGAACCTCAAAAATCTGGGCCAGCAATCTATCAGTATCCTCCGGGGCCCAGGGGTCAGAGCCAGAATCGTCATGACCCCTGGGCCTCTCATCAGATGACCCTGAATCGGAGAATAGCTCCCCTTCGTCCGAAGGGGTATATCCACATAGATGCAAAAACTCATCAGTTTCCATAGGGAAAAGAGTGACATCAGGCGTTAAGTGCCGCTTTTTTTGCAGAGGCCTTACGCTCCAAGGTATTAGCAATTAACTTCTCAACACTAGCCAGTCTAGAAGACACATCAGGCTGAGAATCCCCACTCGTATGCAACTCAGTAGAAGTGAGATTTAAGCTTGGGGGTGCAGGCCCAGCCACTGGAAGGCCAGATTGCAGGGCAAGCACCTGCACAAGGTACACAGACCTGCGCATTGTCAACGCTAATAGGGGACACCCCACAAGCTACACACAGCCGGGCTTGTCCCAAAGGAACCCCGGTCACATTATCCTGAGATGCCTCCATATGGTGATTATAGCGGCACTATAGGCCGATAGGGATTAACGCTATACAGCAACCCGGGATGCCCCAATAACCCGCTAGGGAAGTGGGAGTAATTACACTAGGCCTCACAAGTACCAACTAATAGAGGGCCGGGAGAAGCCAATGGATTCGCCCGCCTGAAAGACACAATCATATGAGCCGTAAGCAGACAATAATTAAAAAGTGGTAATAAAGCCGCCCGCGAGGGCACTTACGGACCGCGGTAGGTAGAGGTCCGTCACGCAGAAGCCGACCAAGCAGACAAAATGGCATCGTTATACCTCGAGGGGCGGGCCCGCACAAGTAATGACGCGGAATGCGTCAGAGACAGGCCCCGCCCCCCGAAGAGCGCAAAGCCAACACGTGACAAGCAGTCAATGACGGCGCACCGGCAGCTGAGGTAACGCCGCCAAGCGCGGAACATAGGGAAAAAAGGCGCGCTGCAATTTTAAGTATAATAATAGTAAAACAAGTCAGCGCGCCGGCTGACGCAAAGCATAATGTAATAAAGCACAAAGCCAATACATGTATATACATACACACACACACACACACACACACACACACACACACACACACCCTCTTTCCCCCCGAAGGCTACAAGGAGAGTGAGGGAGGACAGCGGCCACTTAACATAGGGCCCACCGATAGACAGGGTCAAGGGGCAATAGTGCGGGAGGGACATCCCATAGAGGCTCACCATAAGCCTGAACCGCCTACCCTTTGGTGGGGAATTGTGGTGGAGCAGCGCTCCTAAGCACCTAACAGCGGTGCTGCCTACCATCACCCGACCAGCGCAGCCAAGGCTGGGAGGCAATTACTGATGGAACGGGTGGGAATAGTCCTACAGGGCCGCAGTCCAGCGCCATCTGGCGGAGTAATACCCGAATGTAAGTATTCTATCTGGAGCAGGACGTACTGTATACCAAGAATAGTAAACTGACAATTTATTGGGGTCCTCAAAGTGGGACAGTTTAAACCAGTTTGTGGGTGATGAGCATGGTAGGGGTGTGGTTTAGTGTGTGGCTTATTTACGGGTCACATGCTCTAGTAATATTTGGTCCATAAAAGATGTTTTATGGACCAAATAGTCCAGAAGTTCATGCATTCAACTGTCACCATTCAACCAAACAGTCAGAGCAGTTATAAACCACCCAGACATCCAGCATTCTGCATTTGGTGGGACAGTCTTTCTGATGTCAGCAAAGTGGGACATTTAGGTGTCCCCAAAGTTTTTGGAGGGACAGTAGGCCTCAAAGTGGGACTGTCCCACCGTCAGTGGGACATCTGGTCAGTTAAGCCAAAAGTGGCGCTAATAGCCTCAGCACACTGTCTATCTGTGTGTGCACCCGCACCAGGCCTTTCTGAATGGGAGTGTGGGTACAGCCACAGCTAGAGAAGCTAGCAGGAACACAGACAGTGGCAACACTCAGGAGATTGAAGTTCTTGGGCGTCCAATAAGCACGTTACATAGCGAATACTAATGTGTGGCATAAAGCCGCTGATTTGAACTTGGCGCTGGCACAGCGGTGACACAGAAGGGCGCATCCCCGGCTCCCCTGTGGAGTGCAAGCTCCCGCGCACCCGGCCTTTCTGAATGCCTGGCCTACAGGGAAGCTACCAAGAATGAAGACAGCATCGCAGGAGCCTCCGGGATCAGGTAAGATTACAGGAGACCTGAGGAGTTTCACACAGCGGGACATCCGATATAGGATGAACACCGGCCGCAGTATGTGAAAACCATATATATGAAAGTCAATCTGGTGAGCGCCTCTAATAGCATCATGTAGCGCCACATGTAAAACCAACGGTGGCTCAGTGTAAAGCGCCGGCACTCTATATTCCGCAGCGCCATGTAGCACCTGCCGCTCAGTTGTGCTCTCCCATACACTTCAAAGGTGTATATTTGGGTTGTGTAGAGATCATGTTTTGATTACATGTTTCTGTATTTTTTCACATAAAATTAGTGTGTTGGCTCCTGTGCAGCAACAAGACTTTAACGTTGTTCCTCACAACTTTAGGTTTAGGCTGCAGAATTGTATTTTGTGTTCCGCCATTGCAGTGCCATTGCCCCAGTGTTTTAACAATGTCATTCCATGTGGTTTCGCTGGGGTTTTTATTGTGATAAACAGACTTTTTTGAATAGCGATTGGTGCTTGGCCCCCAAGGGTCCAATTTTAGAGAGCATTGTGTTTTCTGTTCTTAAATATGGGCTTCAGCGCCAAGAGGTGGCCGCTCTTCACTGGCGCTACCTACCGATCGCTGCAGCATTGTCATGTTGTTATATGTGGCGTCGGCCTGATTTCCCTCAGGGCGCTACATGAAACAATAGCAGCATTGGTACGCTCAGACGCTGCAGTGATTAAGAGAGAGTGCTTTTACATCGCCCACCAGACATCACAGAACAGACCAAATGCATGTTTTTTTAATATTTTTTTTCACATTCCCACACTCCCAACTTCTTGTTTCCTTACTTTGTGTGCTCCACTTTGTATAACTATTTCTCTTTGATCTTTTGCAGCAGCAAGTTTTTGAAAGATATCTATAAAAAGAGACATTGTAAGTAAAATTATAGCAAAAATACATGTCTAGTATTACTTTATATTTTGTCAATAATCTGTCAATATTAATGTACAATAATCTGTCAATATGAATGTACAATAATCTGTCAATATGAATGTACATATAACACATTAATAACTGATTAGTAACATTGGGCAGTTAGGGAGTTATGGAAAATACAATTCTGTGATAACTCACCTGTAGAAATATTTTTATTGGTATCCTGCTAGGGTCACTTCATTCTTCATTCTTCACAATTGGGTTATCCGCCACAAGGTGGCGCAGCTGACTGCAAGACGAAACTTGTGGCTCCTCCCGGCCCATAATTCCCAGTGTTGAAAAGCAGTAAATACAGAGACTAGCCGGGAGGCCATGTTACTTCACACAGCCCCACCATAAACTCTCTCAACAGTAATCACAATACCAAGGCAAAAGAGGATAACAGAACAAGGGTAGGAATAAGCAACCCGAGCAGGATACCAATAAAAACAATTCTACAGGTGAGTAATCACAGAATTGTATTTTTCTTGGTATCCTGCTCGGGTCGCTTCATTCTTCATTCTTCACAATTGGGACATCCAACAGCAGTGTCCAAGAAAGGGTGGGATCCCCAGTGAGCAATAGCGCGTAGCTCATGACACTACCGCCTGAAGCACCTTGTGACCTAAAACAGCATCAGCTGAGGCCCTAACGTCAACCTTGTAAAACTTAGAAAAAGTATGAACTGAAGACCAAGTAGCTGCCTTACAAACCTGCTCAACCGAAGCCTGGTGCTGAAAAGCCCAAGAAGCACCAATAGCTCTAGTGGAGTGAGCAGTAACACAAAAAGGGGGCTCATTCCCCTTGGCAGAGTAAGCTTGCACCACCATCTGTCTGATCCACTTGCTGACAGTGGATCTGGCTGGAGGCAAGCCCTTCCTAGGCCCGTCAGGAAGGAAAAACAGAGAATCCGACTTCCTAAAGGATTCCGTAGCAACCAGGTAGTACTAAAGTGCTCTGACACATCCAAGGAATGGAGGGTCCGCTCCTTAGAATTATAAGGCGCCGGGCATAAGGAAGGCAAGACAATGTCCTCATTGAGATGAAAGGCAGAAACAACCTTGGGTAAGAATCTTGGTTTAAGACGAAACACTACCTTATCCTGATGACGCTCAAAGTAAGGAGGCTTCATACAAAGCGCCGCCAGCTCTGAGACGCGACGCACCAAAGTGATAGCTACCATAAAGACCACCTTCAGAGTCAAAATGGGTAAGGCAGAATCACACCAGGCAATGTAAGCATGATTTCTTCCGAGCCTGAATCATGGTACTCACGACCGAGGCAGGCAGCCCCTTTTCCGTCAGGATGGAGGTTTCAGCAGCCAAGCCGTCAAAGCCAGTGTTTGTAAATTGGGGTAGCGTAGCAGTCCCTGAGTGAGAAGCCCTGGATCGTCGGGTATGACGTAATGATCCACCGACATTTGGACTATGACCGTCTCAGTCAATGGGGGCCCACCAGGATGGGCGGTACCCCTTCCTGGGCTATCTTGCGCAGCATGCGACCCAGGAGAGGAAAGGGCGGAAATGCATAGAGGAGTCGAAACTCCGTCCAAGGGATTGCTAGTGCGTCTGTGGTGAAGGCCAGAGGATCTCTTGACAGAGAGACGAATTTTGGAAGCTTGTGATTGTGACGGGAAGCAAACAGGTACACGTCCGGCTGACCCCAGCGGCGACACAGGGCATGAAAGATCTTGTTGCTGAGAGACCATTCCACCATTCCCCAGACGAGACTTCCCCCTGCTCAGGGAGTCCGCCTCCTGGTTCTCCACCCTTGGGATGTAAACCACCGAGATGCAGGGAACATTCTCCTCCGCCCAAGACAGGATCAGGGACACTTCCATGAGGGCTCGCTTGCTCCGAGTCCCGCCCTGATAATTGATGTAGGCGACCGCCATCTGATTGTCCGAGTGGACCTGGATCGCATGACCCCGCAGGTGGGGAGTCAATTGAAAAAGGACCAACCGGATCGCTCTCAGCTCTATGAGATTGATAGGCACATGGGCCTCCGGAGGACCCCACTGGCCCTGGATCTTCAGGGATTGCCAAAACCCTCCCCAACCGGTCAGACTGGCGTCCGTGGTGACAATCTCCCAGTGCGGGGGCAGAAAGGACCTGCCCACTAGATTTCTCAAGTCCAACCACCACGAGAGGGACTGTCTGGCCAGAGGGGACAGAGCGAATTCCTGCTCCAGGGACTCCTGTGTCCGATCCCAAAAGGTCAAGAGATTCAACTGAAGAGGTCTCATGTGGAACTGGGTGAAGGGTACAGCCTCAAAGCAAGACACCATGAGGCCCACCAACTGCATCCCCAGACGGATGGATGGGTGTGGGCATGACAGCAAGGCTAGAGCTGAGAAGTGTCCAACGTCATGCCCAGGAAGGACTTGGGATAATTGATCACCCAACCGAATGCCTCGAGAGTGGACAATACCTTCTGAGTGTCGCTCTGTGCTGAAGAGATTGCGCAGCAATCAACAAGTCGTCCAGGTAAGGAAGAATACGAATGCCCTGGCTCCTCAGTAAGGCCATGACACCCGCCAGCACCTTGGTGAACACCCGAGGGGAGGTAGAGATTCCGAACGGCAGTGCCACAAACTGGTAGTGTTGATCCTCCAAAGCAAACCTCAGGAACCTCTGATGTCCCCGGAAAATAGGAACATGCTGGTAGGCATACTTGATGTCCACCGTGGTCATGAAGTCGCCGGGCCGAAGTGAACTCACCGCTGACCGTAAGGTCTCCATGCGGAAGTGCTTGAACCTGACAAACCTGTTGAGACTCTTCAGGTCCAGGATAGCTCTCAGAGATCCGTCCTTCTTGGGCACCGTGAAAAGGTTGGAATAGAACCCTCTACCCCGTTCCTGATGAGGCACAGGACAAATCACTCCGGACGACAGAAGTCGTTGGACAGCCAACCTTAGGCCCTGCGCTGTTAAGGGGTTCTGGGAAATCCGGGACCGAAGAAATCTTGGAGGCGGCCAAGCTGCCAGCTCTATCTTGTAGCCGGAGGACACCACCTCCTGAATCCACCGATCCGAGACGCACTCTCTCCAGACGTGAACAAAAAGCAGAAGTTGTCCCCCCACCCGGATGGGTGAGGGTGCCTCTGCATGCCCGAGGGCCTTGGTAGGGGGCTTGGACTTGGACCCCCAGGAGGGACTGGGGCGACCGCGGGATCTACCTCGTCCCCAAGAGTCCCTGCGGCCACCAAGGAAGGAAGAACCTCGTCTCCCTCTGAAGGGACGAAAGGAAGAAGAGCCCCGAAAGGGCCGTACCTGCTTCCTGCGCTGAGGGAGCCGCCCATCCTTCGCCAAGAGATCAAGACCCTCCCCAAAAAGACGAAGACAAAGAGCAACCAGCAGGGCCGAAGCCCTGTCACCAAGCCGGACAGCATCATCCATGGCTGAGATCACAAAGGCAATGAAGTCCGCGCAAGCCAAAAGCTCCTTATACTTGTCCGCTCGCTTGCGAGATCTGGCGACATCCACAAGGCGCCTTACCTTCTTTTTGATGGCAATGGAGACAATGGTCGTGGCGCAGACAGGACGCAGACCAGCCCCCACAAAAGTGAAAGCATGGCAAGCGAGTTGATCCATGCGCCGGTCAGCATTATCACACAAGGTAGTCGTGTCAGGAGACGGCATAACCGAGGTATTGGAGAGCCCCAGAACAGGAGCATCCACCTCTAGGGGACAGGACCAAAGACGAATCAACTCCTCCGCAAAAGGATACCGTCTGTCCAGGGCCTTAGGTACCAACGGCAATTTATTAGGTCTCTTCCACTCCTTAAAAACCAACTTGGAGAAGTGACCTTGCTCAGGAAAAACCAGACGCTGTCTTTCAAGCCGAAAAAGATCCCCCTGTTTCTTCTTGGCCACCTTCGGGGGAACAATGTGCAGGGTATCAAGCACCGCGGACAATAGCTTTTCCGTGTCATCAGGGAGCCACATGTCCTCGTCTGAGGAGGACCCGGGGTCAATATCAATGTCACCCAGGCAGTCCCCTGAGGAGTCAGGACCAAGAAATAACTCGCCCTCCTCCATGGAGTCACGGCCACCAAGGGCCCCATAGTTAGCATCATCATCGGCAAAGAGGGAATAAACGGTTCCAAATGCTGCTTCTTACCCAAGGCCTTGCCGCCGGACGGGCCGGGACAACTGCCGCTCAAGGCTGGCCACCCGCAGCGCCAGGTCCGAATGGGACCCCCTGCTAGCTTCCCCCTCACTGGGGGCAAAATGTAGACGTGGGGGTGTCGGCGAGGCCGTAGGCAAAATAGGACTGGGGAGAGTAGCGCTTACCCCATCCTGTTCCGCAATTACGCTCTGGACGCAGAGAACACAAACCGCGCTGCGACCGCTCAGAGGGCATGTACCGCACAGAGACATACATGAGCGTCCCACAGCACATGCAGCGCTCAACACCCCCCCCGACGGCAGAACGCGAGGGAGGCAGAAGGGCAGGAGCGAGGAAAGTATAAGGCAGTGAAAAGCACAGTGGAAACACAGACACACCAACACAACAATAAAGCCTGTGGGATACACAGTACACAGTCAGGCCAGGCCAAAGGGGTCCCTATGTGGTTCATCCCCCCCCCCCCCATATAGGCTTACCATAGCCTATGGCCGGCTACCCTTTGGGTCAGGGTCTGCGGCCCAGAGCAAGGCTCTGAACGCCTGACCCTCGGCGTTCCCCTACCTTCACCTGATCCGCAGCGGGAGCTGGGAGGCAGAACGGGTCCTGGAAGCAGGTGGGAATAGGGCTGCAGGAGCTAGCCTGCGAAATCCATGAGAGAAAGCAGTCCATCTTCGCAGTCCGACTGCAAGAGAAATCTGGGAATTATGGGAAAATAGCTGCCCTTATATGGGCCGGGAGGAGCCACAAGTTTTATCTTGCAGTCAGCTGCGCCACCTTGTGGCAGATAAACCAATAGTGAAGAATGAAGCGACCCGAGCAGGATACCAGGAAAAACTCCCCAAACGTCTACCCCCCCTCCAGTATTTAAGCGTCAGATGCCTTCCACATAGCCCCATCAACAGATCTCATACCTGCACAGTGTCTGCTGTATAGACTGCAGTGGGCAGGGGAGGAAAAATACCATTTTGTGAATACTCACCTTGTAAAATGGGTATTGTAAGTATGTCACACACCCCGCTTCAAGAATCCATAACATGTGGGTAATATCGTCCTGAAGAGGCGTTCCTGCAGAGATGATAGTAAAAGAAAGCCCCTCCCTGATCCATAAATACCTGGGACCTCCCACTCATCACCCAGTATACAGAAGCAGTAAGGTAAGGGACCAGGAAGAGGCAAATATACAACACAACCACGCAAAGTTCACAAAATAGAGGATCCCGAATACAGAAAGGGCGGGTGAAGCGGGGTGTGTGACATACTTACAATACCCATTTTACAAGGTGAGTATTCACAAAATGGTATTATTCTAAGTATGTCACACACCCCGCTTCAAGAATCCATAACATGTGGGACATCCAATAGCAGTGTCCAAAAACAAGGGCGGGGATCCAAAACTAGGCAACAATGCACAACTTCAAACCACTACAGCTTGCAAAACTTTGCGTCCAAAGACAGCATCCGCGGACGCCCAAACATCAACCTTGTAAAACTTGGAAAAAGTGTGAACAGAAGACCAGGTAGCGGCCTTACAAACTTGCTCAACAGAAGCCTGGTGCTGAAAAGCCCAGGACGCACCAACTGCGCGAGTAGAATGAGCAGTAACACGAAAAGGGGGACTCCTCCCCTTGGCAGAATAGGCCCCAATGATGGCCTGACGAATCCATTTACTAATGGAAGATTTGGCAGGAGCCAAACCTTTCCTAGGCCCGGAGGGCACCACAAAAAAGGCGTCCGTCTTGCGAAAGGAAGACGTAACCTCCAGATAATATTCCACAACACGAACTACATCCAAGGAATGCAACGCCCTTTCCTTCTCGTTGCTAGGATTAGGGCATAGAGAAGGCAGAACTATGTCCTGATTCAGATGAAAAGCCGAGACCACCTTAGGAAGAAAATCCGTCTTGAAACGAAAGACAACCTTGTCCTGATGCTTCTCAAAGTATGGAGCTTTAATGGATAAAGCTGCCAACTCAGAAACACGCCTAACCGAAGTGATAGCCACCAAAAAGGCCACCTTTTGAGTAAGCGAAGACTAGGCAACCTCATTCAAGGGCTCAAACGGAGGGCCCTGAAGAGCAGAAAGAACCAGGTTCAAATCCCAAACTGGAACCAAGGGCTTCCTAGGCGGACGTACATGCGTAACTCCTTGGAAAAAGGTCCTGACTAAAGGATGAAGTGTAAAGGACCTTTGGAAGAACACCGCCAGGGCAGAGACCTGCCCCTTCAAGGTACTAATTTGAAGCCCCAGATCTAAACCATGTTGAAGAAACTCCAGAATTCTAGGAATGGAGAACTCTCGACAAGAGAAGGACCTACCTTCGCACCAATCAATATAGGACCTCCAGGTCCTGTAGTAAACAGAAGAGGAAGACCGCTTCCTGTCGCTGATAAGAGTCTGAATCACCGCGTCAGAAAGACCTTCTTCCCTCAAGATGGCGGATTCAGCAGCCACGCCGTCAAAGCCAGCGATGGTAAATTGGGATAGCGTAGCCGACCCTGGGTGAGCAGGTCCGGCAGCAGAGGCAGGGCGAACTGATCTTCTGCCAGCCTTACAAGATCTGCGAACCAAACGCGCCTTGGCCACCTTGGGGCCACCAGAATCGCCGACACGCCTTCCAAGGCCAGTTTGCGCACCACTCTGGCTAGCATTGGAAACGGAGGGAACAGATAAAGGAACCCCAGATCCCTCCAGTTCAGAGACATGGCATCCACTGCCAGAGCCAGAGGATCCTGCGAGAGAGACACAAAGACTGGAAGCTTGTGGTTGTGACGAGAGGCAAAGAGGTCCACCGCTGGGACCCCCCACCTGAGACATATCGAACGAAACACCCTGGGACTGAGAGACCACTCCCCCTGACGAGAGGAGGCCCGGCTCAGCAAGTCCGCCTCCGTGTTCTCCACCCCCGGAATGTAGACTGCTGAGATACACGGGACGTGGGCCTCGGCCCAGTCCAGAATCAAAGACACTTCCCTGAGGGCACTCCTGCTGCGAGTCCCTCCTTGGTGATTGATGTAAGCAACCGCCGTCCTGTTGTCTGACCGGACCTGAACTGGCAGGCCTCTCAACTGATGAGTCAAGCGACACAGAACCAACCTGATGGCTCTCAACTCCAGAATATTGATGGGCTCGTGAGCCTCCTGCGGACTCCACAGACCCTGAAACTGGAGGTCCTTCCAAACACCCCCCCAACCTGACAGACTGGCATCCGTGGTGACCGTTTCACAACGCGGAGCCAGGAAGGATCTGCCTTTCGACAGATTGACAGACCCCAGGCACCATTGTAGGGAACGACGAACTCGGGGAGTCAACCGGAAGGACCGGTCCAATGACGACTGCGACCTGTCCCAAACCGTCAGCAGATGAAGCTGAAGCGCCCTCGTATGGAGCTGCGCGAAGGGAACTGCCTCGAATGAGGCCACCATTAAACCCACCAGCCTCATCCCTAGCCGGATGGTCGGATGAGGGGCCAACAAGAGAAGCTGAACTAACTCCTGAATCAAAAGAATCTTGGCCTGGGGCAGAAACACCCTGGCCTGCGAGGTGTCCAAAGACATCCCCAGAAAGGTCACAACTCTGGACGGAGAAAGAGAAGACTTGGGGTGGTTGATCACCCAACCGAACCTCTCCAGAGTGGACACCACCACTCCGGTGTCCAACTCCGCTTGGTTGAAAGAAGAGGCCATGATCAGTAGATCGTCCAGATAGAGCACAATGCGGATACCCTGAACTCTGAGCAGTGCCATCACCCCCGCTAGCACCTTGGTGAAAACCCGAGGGGCTGAGGTGAGACCGAAAGGAAGTGCCACAAACTGAAAATGCCGATCCTCCACCACAAACCTGAGAAACCTCTGGTGTGCTGGAAAAACCGGAACGTGTAAATAAGCATCCTTGATGTCTATGGACGTCAGAAAGTCTCCCTGACGAAGAGAGTGAATGGCCGAGCGCAGCGTTTCCATGCGGAACTTGCGCGGCCGAATAAACCTGTTGAGAAACTTCAGATCCAAGATAGGACGGACCGACCCGTCCTTCTTGGGAACCGTGAACAGATTGGAATAGAAGCCCCTGCCCTGCTCCGAGGGGGGCACTGGGCAAATGACAGCCATGTCCAGAAGATTCTTTACTGCCACCAGGAGCCCCTGCGCCACCAGAGGCTCCGAAGGCATCCGAGACCTGAAGAACCTGGAGGGGGGGCGGAGCTCGAACTCTAGCTTGTAACCGGAAGACACCACTTCCCGGATCCATCTGTCCGAGACTTCTTGATCCCATATCCGGGAGAAGTGTCTCAGCCGTCCCCCCACCCGCAAGGGTGAGGGCGCCCCCTCATTGCTGGGCCGGCTTAATAGCCGGCTTGGGCTTAGAACCCCAATGGTATCCAGAACGGGCACGTCCCCTGCCCCTGTTCCCGGAATCTCCTCTAGAAGATTGGGACGCAGATCCTCTGCCAAATCTGGCCCCACGAAAGGAAGTTGTAAAAGCAGGCGCCCCCCGAAAGGAACGGCGCTGCTTTTTACGTTGAGGCAACCTACCGCCCTTGGTGACGGAGTCCAATGTTTCTCCAAAGAGCCTCAACCCAACAAAGGGTAAAGCCGTCAGAGACTTTTTAGACATGAAGTCGGCCGCCCACTGGCGCAGCCAGACCGACCGCCGAATAGTCACCAACAAAGCCGATGTCCTACCACACATCATCAAAGTGTCATCCAAGGCAGTTAATACAAAGGACAAAAACAACTCACACCGTTTGAGGCTAAGGAACTCAGCACTACCAGGGCGAAGCCCGGAAGATGTCAACAAGTCCCTGACCACAGACCTGGCAGCCAACACCATAAGCTCAGAAGCGCACACAGGCCGTATGGCTGACCCAACGCTAGTAAAGCCATGACACGCCATTTGGTCAATACGTTTATCCTCCCCATCCTTAAGGGTGGAGCAATCCGGCCTATTTAAAACCGAGGAATTAGACAACCCCAGAACCGGAGCATCGACCTCGGGAGGGGAAACCCAGCGCTTAACCACCTCCGAAGGGAAAGGGTATTTCTTGTCCCACCCCTGAGGGATGCCAGGGAGCCTAGCCGGCCTGTCCCATTCCTTATCAATGATCTTGTGAAAGTGCCGTTGTGAAGGAAACTCCAAGCGCGGCCTGGACTCCTCAAACAACTCACCCTCCTGCTGTGACGCCACCTCGGGAGGGGAAATCTTCAGAACCTCCAACATCAGCGCCAGCGCGTGAGGAGAATCCGAGGATCTCCCTAACTCACTAAGCTCCTCATCAGCGCCCGCAGACTGTTCATCGTCCGAAACCTCTGAGCCCTCAGAAACCTCACCTTCCTCTAGCCCAGAATAATCAGACCAATCCAGATTATTAAACTCGTCCAGGTCATCAGCCGGCAAAGCCGGGGACAAATGCTTCCTCTTGGCCGGGGCCTTACGGGCGGCCGAACTGGAAACAATTTTCTCAAGGTTGGCCAATCTGGCGCACATCTCAGCTTGCAGATCCCTGCCCATGACAACGTCACACGGAGCGCGTGTCAGGGTGGGAGGTTGAGATGACTCGGCCGGCGGAGCTGACCCGGAAGCCTGGGATCCGGACTGCCGCGCAATAGTTTGCTGTGCACAAGGTATACAAAGCAGTACATCGTCCCCTGTAATGGATGCACCACACAACATGCATCTTTTGGGATGCCCCGAAGGGGCCCCTGCCCCAGTATCCGGGGATGCCTCCATAAGGTGAACTTTATTAGTCGCAATGACCCAGGGAATTACGCCAATAAGCAACCCGGGATGCCCCTTTAATGTCCCAAGTGGGAGGATTTAAGACTAAGTGAACCCAGGGATCTAGGACCGGGAGAAACCCTCTAATTACTGATGACAACTCTCCCGATGGCACACTCCGCCTGAAAGACACAAGGAACCCCATAAATATATGATCACCAGACAATGAAAAAGGGCATGACACATAGGACCCACAGGGCCACTCACGAATCCTTGGGAGCGGGTACAATGGCGTCCACCTCGAGCATGCAGAGACGCAGGCAGGGAATCCGGGGCGTGACAGGGCGCAGAGCGCGCGAAGCCAAAAGAGCCGCCCCCTTCCCTGAGCAGCACGGAGCAGAAGGCTCCGCATCGGCGCCAGAAGCAGAGAGGAGGGAGGGGCGGAGCCGTGCGACGCGCCGAAAACCCGGCCACGCCCCCCCCTCCAACGCGCATCTCCCTCTGCCTCCGGCGAGGCTCACTCTGGAAACCGGCACCGCAGGGCCAGCGACGCACCCGCCTGGGCAAACAGCTCAGTAACGAACGGGGTCCCGGCCGCGGCAGCGCGCCGCGGGCCGGCCCCGCCCCTAACCTGAGGTAATTATGGGGCCTCCAACGCGCCCAGCAAAGAACGGGGTCCCGGCCGCGGCAGCGCGCCGCGGCCGGCCCCGCCCCCCCGACCTGAGGTAAAATAATGGCGCCTAACGCGCATCACCTGTAAAGCATAAACACACACCCGACGCCCCGGCCGACAAGACGGTCGCGGCGCCGGAAAGTAAAATCAGCACACAAGTAAACGGACCTATCAGGGATAAGGGAAACTACTGGCCCTAGAAAGGGGACCCCCGACCCCCACTGAAGACAGGCTGAGGACTGAAGAGGGACCCACCCCAGGGGCAATACCAAGGGACGGGGCATCCCAAACCGGGATCACCAACCCGGAACCACCGCCTACCCTCTTAACCCTTTAAATGCCAAGCCCGTAGTTTCTACGTGGTTGCCTCTCCAACCGTTAAGTGCCAGTTAACCGTTAAGTGTAGAAACTACGTGCTTGGCATTTACTTACCTTATGGCCATCAGGGGTCCCTGAGGCCTGTGTAGCTGGGCAGATCGTGCCCAGCGCCATCTTTGGATGAGGTCCAGGTCACAGGAATGACGCTCCTGTGACCCGGATTCTCAGGAGCCAATCGGAAAGCGGCTCCGACGTCATCACCCGGCGCCTGCACTAGCTGTATAAATAGCTGGTGCAGGCGCTATTTTCCTTCACACTGGACCGCGTGAGAAGGTAGGTGGGGGGTCTTTTTAAGCGGCGGTGAGGTTGTTCTGGGGGTGGGGGGGCCAATCGCCGACCGAGTGGGGGTGGGGGCAAGCGGCGATCGGGTGGGGGGTGGTGGCAAGCGGCGATCGCTGACCGCCGACCGAGCGGCTTGCCACCACCCCCCCACCCCCGCTCGGTCAGCGATCGCCGCCCCCCCCACCCCCGCTCGGGCAAGCCGATCGCCGACCGAGCGGGGGTGGTGGCAAGCGGCGGTGAGGGGGGTGGCAACCGAGTGGGGGTGGGGGCAAGCGGCGATCGCCGGCCGAGCCACCCCCCACCCCCGCTCGGTTGGCGATCGCCGCTTGCCACCAGCCCCCCCACCCCCGCTCGGGCAAGCCGATCGCCGACTGAGCGGGGGTGGGGGGGGTGGTTTCAAGCGGCGGTGAGGGGGGTGGCAACCGAGTGGGGGTGGGGGCAAGCGCCGACCGAGCGGGGGTGGGGGGGGGCGGCGATCGGGGGTGGGGGGGCGATCGCTGACCACCGACCGAGCGGGTGTGGGGGGGTGGTGGCAAGCGGCGATCGGTCGCCGATCGCCGCTTGCTACCACCCCCCCACCCCCGCTCGGTCGGCGGTCAGCGATCGCCGCTTGCCACCCCCGCTCGGGCAAGCCGATCGCCGACCGAGCGGGGGTGGGGGGGGGGTGGTGGCAAGCGGCAGTGAGGGGGGTGGCAACCGAGTGGGGGTGGGGGCAAGCGGCGATCGCCGGCCGAGCCACCCCCCACCCCCGCTCGGTTGGCGATCGCCGCTTGCCACCCCCGCTCGGTCAGCGATCGGCGGGCAAGCCGCGACCGCCGCTTGCCCCCACCCCCACTCGGTTGCCACCCCCCTCACCGCCGCTTGAAACCACCCACCCCCCTCACCGCCGGTGACACACCCCACCCCAGCTCGGTCGGCGATCGCCGCTTGCCACCCCCGCTCGGGCAAGCCGATCGCCGACCAAGCGGGGGTGGGGGGGGGGGTGGTGGCAAGCGGCGGTGAGGGGGGTGGCAACCGAGTGGGGGTGGGGGGAGGAGGGGCATGCCACACTTGGGGATGGGGAGGAGGGGCATGCCACACTTGGGGATGGGGAGTGGGATCACCACCACCCCCCCCCCCCCAGAACTGCATCCACAACACACTGCCCACAATCGCCGCCGCCCCCCCCCCCTCACCCCCAGAACAACTTAATCGGCCCCCGATTGCCGCAAAACCACCCAACCCACCCCCGCTCAGTCGGCGATCGGCGGGCAACCGGCGATCGGTCGGCGATCGCCGCTTGCCACCACCGCTCGGTCGGCGATCGCCGCTTGCCACCCCCCTCCACCCCGCTCGGTCAGCGATCGGCGGGCAAGCGATCGGCGGTCGGCGATCGCCGCTTGCCACCACCGCTCGGTCGGCGATCGGCTTGCCCGAGCGGGGGTGGGGGGGTGGCAAGCGGCGATCGCCGCTTGCCCGTCGACCGAGCGGGGGTGGGGGGGGTGGCAAGCGGCGATCGTCGGCCGATCGCCGCTTGCCCGCCGACCGAGCCACCACCCCCCCACCGCTCGGTCGGCGGGCAAGCAGCGATCGGTCGGCGATCGCCGCTTGCCACCACCACCCCACCCCACCCCCGCTCGGTCGACGGGCAATCGGCGATCGCCGCTTGCCACCCCCCCCACCCCCGCTCGGGCAAGCCGATCGCCGACCGAGCGGTGGTGGCAAGTGGCGATCGCCGACCGGTTGCCCGCCGATCGCCGACTGAGCGGGGGTGGGTTGGGTGGTTTTGCGGCAATCGGGGGCCGATTAAGTTGTTCTGGGGGTGAGGGGGGGGGGGCGGCGGCGGCGATTGTGGGCAGTGTGTTGTGGATGCAGTTCTGGGGGGGGGGGGCGGTGGTGATCCCACTCCCCATCCCCAAGTGTGGCATGCCCCTCCTCCCCATCCCCAAGTGTGGCATGCCCCTCCTCCCCATCCCCAAGTGTGGCATGCCCCTCCTCCCCATCCCCAAGTGTGGCATGCCCCTCCTCCCCATCCCCAAGTGTGGCATGCCCCTCCTCCCCATCCCCAAGTGTGGCATGCCCCTCCTCCCCATCCCCAAGTGTGGCATGCCCCTCCTCCCCATCCCCAAGTGTGGCATGCCCCTCCTCCCCATCCCCAAGTGTGGCATGCCCCTCCTCCCCATCCCCAAGTGTGGCATGCCCCTCCTCCCCATCCCCAAGTGTGGCATGCCCCTCCTCCCCATCCCCATGCGCAGTTTGTACCTGCTGCCACTGATTTTTTTTTGGGGGGGGGTGATCCTGTCATGCCTGTGATGGGGGGTTGCTGCCCCGTTGCCTGTAACTAATCTTCCTGTTCACTTTCTTCATAGCCTGTGGATCGCTGTCGCCTCCTGTGGATCGCTGTCGCCTCCTGTGGATCGCTGTCGCCTCCTGTGGATCGCTGTCGCCTCCTGTGGATCGCTGTCGCCTCCTGTGGATCGCTGTCGCCTCCTGTGGATCGCTGTCGCCGCCTGATCGTTGCCTCTGCTGCCACTGAATCGTCTCTGCCGCCACCCTTCTAGTCTCATTTTCCTCCACTTTGGTACCCAGTCCCCCTCTTTTCTCTTATTCTCCCCCCTCTTTTCTCTTATTCTCCCCCCTCTTTTCTCTTATTCTCCCCCCTCTTTTCTCCTATTCCCCTCCCCCTCCCCCACCTGAAGCTGCTCCGGACTCCACCGCTTCACATTGTAACGTATTGGACATACACACTTACACATAAGAGGTTTATGTTTTTTTGTTTTTTTTTTACACTTTAGCTACACATTGCACTTTTTTTTTTTTCTTCAATTTAGGTACACTTTTTTTTGTAATAAACTGACTGCATTTTGATTTGTTTGTTTTTCTTCTTTAACTGTACTGTGTAATTTTAATTTACTTTGTTTAGCCCTTAGCTTTTAGCCCTTAGCGTTTAGCCCTTAGCGTTTAGCCTTTAGCCCTTAGCCTTTAGCCCTTAGCCTTTAGCCTTTAGCCCTTAGCCTTTAGCCCTTAGCCTTTAGCCCTTAGCCTTTTTTTTTTCTTTCCAATCAGAATTGAATATGGCTGGGAGGAAATTCACTGCGCAAGAAGCTGCGGCTTACTTGATGGCCTCTGACTCGGAGGACTTTAGTGAGTCAGGGTCAGAGTATCTGCCTTCTGAGTCAGAGAGTGACTCCTCTACTGAGGAGACACAGCCACGCAGTGGTACTAGTACAGGTAGCCAACGTAGAAGGGCTAGTGCCGCACAAGATGAGGCCACGCTGGGGGAGAGTGTAGGGCAGGTGGAGGCAGGGCAGGCGGAGGCATCGAGTGCTGCAGCTGGTCCAGGAGAGCCGGCGTGGAGGCCTCCTAGTAATTATTCCCCCGATATTCCCCCCTTTAATTCGGTCCCTGGAGTCAACATAGACACAAGTAACTTACGTCTTGTTGACTTCTTCTATCTGTTTGTTACAGAGGCCATCCTACAGGATATGGTCCTCTATACAAACCGCTATGCTGAGCAGGTCATGGCACAAAACCCCCAACAGAGGCACGCCCGAGCTCAGGCATGGCACCCCACCAATATTAGTGAGATGAGAAAATTTTGGGGGCTCACTTTGGCAATGGGTCTTCTCAGAAAATTTAGCCTAGCATCGTACTGGGATACCCATTCCATATTGGCAACACCCTTATTTCCGGCCATAATGTCCAGAAACCGGTATCAAATTTTACTACGGTTTCTACATTTCAACGACAACGCCACTGCTGTTCCCCGTGATATGCCCGGTCATGACAGGCTTCATAAAATACGGCCCCTAGTTGAAAGCCTGTCACAGCGCTTTGCAGATGTGTACACCCCCTCCCAAAATTTAACTATCGATGAGTCACTTCTGCTTTTTAAGGGGCGCATTATATTTCGGCAATATATCCCTAGCAAGCGTGCCCGCTATGGGATAAAGTTTTATAAATTGTGCGAAAGTACGACCGGGTACACAAAATTTTTTAGAATCTATCAAGGAAGGGACACGCAACTAGACCCACCTGGCTGTCCCCTTGATTTGAGTGTCAGTGGCCGGATCGTTTGGGACCTCATCACCCCACTGCTCGGGAGGGGGTACCACTTATATGTGGATAATTTTTATTCCAGCATCCCCCTGTTTAGAGCCCTTTACACCTTAGACACTCCCGCCTGCGGCACAGTGAACCGTAACCGGAAAGGCTTGCCAAGGGCATTACTGAATAAACAACTCAAGCGTGGGGAGTCTTACGCCCTGAGAAGTGATGAGCTCCTGGCCGTTAAATTCATGGATAAAAAGAATGTGTTCATGCTGACTACCATCCACGACCAGTCAGTAACAAGTGTAAGGCAACGTGGTCCCCAAGCCCCAAGCCAAAAGCCACGTTGTATCAGAGATTACAACCAATTCATGGGTGGCGTGGATAAAACCGACCAAATTCTCACTTACTACAACGCCACCCGAAAATCGCGAGCATGGTACAAAAAAGTTGCAATTCATTTGATCCAGTTAGCAACTTTTAACAGCTTCATTGTCTTTAAGGCAGCCGTACCAGGCTCCAATTTGACCTTTATCCAGTACCAGCAGCAGTTACTCCCTGCTTTGCTTTTTGGGCATGGAGAGGAGCCCCCAGACTTAGCTGGTAGTGACAATGAGTGCAGGCTAATTGGAAAGCACTTTATAAAGTGCATTCCCTCCACCGATAAAAAAAAGTATTCGCAAAAGGCCTGCAGGGTATGTAGGAAGCGTGGCATTAGGAAGGATACGCGGTACTACTGCCCGACATGTCCCAGCCAACCAGGTCTGTGTTTTGATGATTGTTTCGAAATTTTTCATACGCAGTTGGATTTTTGATTTATTATTTTTCTTCTGCATACCCCTGCCCTGCCACGCTCCGCTGAAACTGAAGCAGGATACAGGTTACAAAGGCAGAAAACACTTACCTCGCCTGCAGGCAAGCGCCAGCTACTTGGTGGCCAGTACGACCGTCCCAGTGGTCTTACTGGCCCCGAGGAACGGCACTAAACGGTGGGCGTTGTAAGGATTTTTTTTTCTCTGTAACTCCCCGCCTTAGCACCAGGGGAGGGTGGCAGGGTTAGCCTGAGACTGGACACCCACTATAATGTTTACGCTCTGTGTGGTCAGTATATAAAACGCTGGAGCAAGAGCAGCTTGGATATTTGTGACACATGATGATTAAAATGTGGGCCCAGTTTCAGGATCTTGATAACTGATCTTATAATCTGATGTCACATCTACTATATCCTAATTGCACCTCACAGCTAACCCTGACTGCGGCTCTTGGTATCATCAAGAAATGTGGGTTGTTTTGTGTGTCTTTTATAGAACATGCTATACTTTTGGGTGTTCGGCAACCCTAACCTTGAAAGTAGCTTTGCATGTTGGGTGTTGTTCTGTTCAGGGGACCTTGCGCTCTCAGATTTAGTGTGTTTTTTCTTGTTGGCATATTATTTTTTTAATAAAATGTGGTGTGGATTGTGTTTTTTTCGTATTTTTGCAGGGAAATACTGTGCAACCAATGATTTCTTCACACGTTTGCGTCCAGAAAGTTGCGCCCACAACTACCAGCCTGGTACGTCTAGAAAGGTTAAGATGTGTGCTTTCAGGGAATATATGGTTTGTGGGGGGTATTTTATATGCAAAGGGTCGTTTTTGTTAAAAAAGTGTAAGGTGCGCATTTTGTCAGCAAAGCTGAAAAAATGACGTGAAATGACCTTTACGCGCATGCTTTCGTTTTGGGTGTTTGGCGACCCTACCCTGCGAAGTAGCTATGCATGTTGGGTGTTGTTCTGTTCAGGGGACCTTGCGCTCTCAGATTTAGTGTGTTTTTTCTTGTTGGCATATTATTTTTTTAATAAAATGTGGTGTGGATTGTGTTTTTTTCGTATTTTTTGCAGGGAAATGCTGTGCAACCAATGATTTCTTCACACGTTTGCGTCCAAAAAGTTGCGCCCACAACTACCAGCCTGGTACGTCTAGAAAGGTTAAGATGTGTGCTTTCAGGGAATATATGGTTTGTGGGGGGTATTTTATATGTAAAGGGTCGTTTTTGTTAAAAAAGTGTAAGGTGCGCATTTTGTCAGCAAAGCTGAAAAAATGACGTGAAATGACCTTTACGCGCATGCTTTCGTTTTGGGTGTTTGGCGACCCTACCCTGCGAAGTAGCTATGCATGTTGGGTGTTGTTCTGTTCAGGGGACCTTGCGCTCTCAGATTTAGTGTGTTTTTTCTTGTTGGCATATTATTTTTTTAATAAAATGTGGTGTGGATTGTGTGTTTTTCGTATTTTTGCAGGGAAATGCTGTGCAACCAATGATTTCTTCACACGTTTGCGTCCAGAAAGTTGCGCCCACAACTACCAGCCTGGTACGTCTAGAAAGGTTAAGATGTGTGCTTTCAGGGAATATATGGTTTGTGGGGGGTATTTTATATGTAAAGGGTCGTTTTTGTTAAAAAAGTGTAAGGTGCGCATTTTGTCAGCAAAGCTGAAAAAATGACGTGAAATGACCTTTACGCGCATGCTTTCGTTTTGGGTGTTTGGCGACCCTACCCTGCGAAGTAGCTATGCATGTTGGGTGTTGTTCTGTTCAGGGGACCTTGCGCTCTCAGATTTAGTGTGTTTTTTCTTGTTGGCATATTATTTTTTTAATAAAATGTGGTGTGGATTGTGTTTTTTTCGTATTTTTGCAGGGAAATGCTGTGCAACCAATGATTTCTTCACACGTTTGCGTCCAGAAAGTTGCGCCCACAACTACCAGCCTGGTACGTCTAGAAAGGTTAAGATGTGTGCTTTCAGGGAATATATGGTTTGTGGGGGGTATTTTATATGTAAAGGGTCGTTTTTGTTAAAGTGTAAGGTGCGCATTTTGTCAGCAAAGCTGAAAAAATGACGTGAAATGACCTTTACGCGCATGCTTTCGTTTTGGGTGTTTGGCGACCCTACCCTGCGAAGTAGCTATGCATGTTGGGTGTTGTTCTGTTCAGGGGACCTTGCGCTCTCAGATTTAGTGTGTTTTTTCTTGTTGGCATATTATTTTTTTAATAAAATGTGGTGTGGATTGTGTTTTTTTCGTATTTTTGCAGGGAAATGCTGTGCAACCAATGATTCTTCACACGTTTGCGTCCAAAAAGTTGCGCCCACAACTACCAGCCTGGTACGTCTAGAAAGGTTAAGATGTGTGCTTTCAGGGAATATATGGTTTGTGGGGGGTATTTTATATGTAAAGGGTCGTTTTTGTTAAAAAAGTGTAAGGTGCGCATTTTGTCAGCAAAGCTGAAAAAATGACGTGAAATGACCTTTACGCGCATGCTTTCGTTTTGGGTGTTTGGCGACCCTACCCTGCGAAGTAGCTATGCATGTTGGGTGTTGTTCTGTTCAGGGGACCTTGCGCTCTCAGATTTAGTGTGTTTTTTCTTGTTGGCATATTATTTTTTTAATAAAATGTGGTGTGGATTGTGTTTTTTTCGTATTTTTGCAGGGAAATGCTGTGCAACCAATGATTTCTTCACACGTTTGCGTCCAAAAAGTTGCGCCCACAACTACCAGCCTGGTACGTCTAGAAAGGTTAAGATGTGTGCTTTCAGGGAATATATGGTTTGTGGGGGGTATTTTATATGTAAAGGGTCGTTTTTGTTAAAAAAGTGTAAGGTGCGCATTTTGTCAGCAAAGCTGAAAAAATGACGTGAAATGACCTTTACGCGCATGCTTTCGTTTTGGGTGTTTGGCGACCCTACCCTGCGAAGTAGCTATGCATGTTGGGTGTTGTTCTGTTCAGGGGACCTTGCGCTCTCAGATTTAGTGTGTTTTTTCTTGTTGGCATATTATTTTCTTTAGAAGAATGTGGTTTTGATTCTGCCTATTTACATTTTTTTAGGAAAACCCGCTGCAATCAAGTTATTCGACGTATAACTACTTGAAGAAGGCTTTGCACGTAACAACAAGCCTGGTACTCCTTGAAAGCTTGAGGTGTGTACTTTCATGGAATATATACTTTGTGGGGGGTATTTCAAATGTAAAGGGTCGTTTTTCTTGAAAAACTGCAAGGTGCTCATAGCAGTTGTATTTTATCTGAAAATCTCCTAAAACACTGTCTCAATTTGGGGGAGTCTCCTGGGCAGGAAAGGGTGTCTACCAATACATATGTGGTACCATTGTAACCGGGAGAAATTGGGCTTTTACACGCAATACAATTTTATTGATAAAATTAAATTTTTTACTTACAAAAAACACTACACAATGTAAAAAATTGAATTTTTTTATTATTTTACCACATATTTCACCCCAAAATATTGCTTAAGTACTGAAAAAATTACAAACAGGCTATTCTATGTTAAAGCCCAAATTGTGCCAAAAAAAACAATATATAATTTTCCTAGGAAATCCCTAAACATTCCTTCAAAAATTGCACTTAAACATGCGGAGCACAAAATGGTGAAAAATGGTCTGGCAACAAAGGGTGACAAAATCTCCAGGTAGGCTGGCACTTAAAGGGTTAATCTAGGGTCTCACGGGGGGAGCACTGCTCCTAAGCACCAATGGTGCCATTATACCCTCGCTCGGGCCCGCAGCCAAGGCTGAGGAGGCATATAATATAAAGGGTTACTCAGAAATAGGAAGGCCGAGCGGAAATATTCAACAAAACGGGCCGGGAGTTACCCCGGCTACCTGAACTCCCCCGTGCAAGGAGGAGACATCATCTTCTGACTTGCTCGCCGTCTTGCAGAGATGGAAAACTGGGTGATGAGTGGGAGGTCCCAGGTATTTATGGATCAGGGAGGGGCTTTCTTTTACTATCATCTCTGCAGGAACGCCTCTTCAGGACGATATTACCCACATGTTATGGATTCTTGAAGCGGGGTGTGTGACATACTTAGAATAGCAGTGATATTTCAATTGTGGCATCATACGTTTTCAAACTAGTATCATACAACCCCCTATGAGGACATTCTAAACTCATTGTCAAATACTTTAAACTTAAGGAAAGTCCACTTTCGATTGCATTTTTGAAAGTGTATATTTTTGTGTGCCAAAATGATGTCTTTAAAGTGCTGAGTATATCTAGTATTGTTTTTATTCTTCTTACATTAGCAAATGTGTGTTTTAAGGAAGAAAATTTTACAATGTCTTGCCTTTGGCAGTTAGAAGTTTGTAAAGATGTACAAGAAGAGAGATGCGAGTCCTGTACACACAGAACACTGCAGCTCTTCTCTGCAGGGCTCCCTTCTCCTGTAGATCTTGGTGTACAGACTTGGTATACAGTGCCAATAGCAACAGAGTACAGACAGTAAAATCTGCTTTCATAAAACACACATTTGCCAACCTAGGAGAAAAACTCACCCTGAGATTATCATTTTGGCAAAAATGCCATTGAAACTTTCACCTCCTATAAGTATAATCTTAGGGAAAAGGAAAGAGAAATGATGTGAACAAAAAGTGGTGCATTTTGGGAGCCCTCATCCCCAAAAGCCCCCCCCCCCTACCTTGGGCACCCAGGCTGGCACAGTGCTAACATCCCTGCCAATCTGTCTATTAAAGCCTGGGAACAACATGGAAAGAAATTTCTTCTGACCCTGTAAACAAGGTAAGCATAATTGATTGTTGTTTTGGGGTAAAAGCTTAGGATTAAGTTACAGAGCACCTGGATGGGGCACTATTTCCACCATTTTTGTCTATGGCAATGGGACCTTCCTGCCAGTAGGGGGCCTCCAGTTTCTCATGAGAATACTCAGAAGTGGGAGGACGGTGCAGATATAGCAAGAGGGGCTCTTTGAGAGCGGGAAGAGAGAAGCCACTAGGGCATGATGAGAGAACAGGGATTTGGACGCAGGGCTCCAGATAGTAGGCCCAAACGAGATGTAAGGAGCCTCCCTTCCCACCTAAAGAAGGCAAGTATGGTTCCATCTCCTTGTTGTTTTGTTTGTTACCTGTACCCCGAGGTGATCATTGTGCAGCAGGGTGACTAGCGACTGGCCAGCACCCCTCAAGGACACTTTATCTGAACTGTTGGGCTACGACACGAAGAGTCTTGTTTGCACTACCTGTTTAATAAAGACTTCGGAAATCATTCTGCAATCTGTGTGGTGCGCACCCGCCATGTGTCCCCCACCAAGCATATCAGTTACAATCCTTTTGATACCTGAAGTCAGAGACATAGCTAAGGCTTTCTGGCACCCAGGGCAAAGACTCAAAATAGCGCCCCCCCCCCCACCTGTGCTCAGGCCCCCTATGGCAGCCCCTTGACCTGCTGCACCTGGGCACATTCCCCCCTGCCCCCCTAGCTACACTTGTTATGATTACATGTGCATTGAAATTATTATCTATCTAATTTTAATACTCACATGTCATATTGACCAGTTTGTCGACATGAAACTCATCTTCACCAGATGAAAGGTAGGCATTGCACGTTGTCTGCATAAACTATAAAACAAAAGTCAAGTCAGAAAAAATGTAATTAAAAAAGGAACATGCAATTCTATAAATGTCCAGCAGATGTCACACTAACATTACAGATGGACAGAAAACTAAATTAGTATAATGTAATACAATATAGGGGGTGATTTAATAACCAATTTGCTTTTATTCTCAGGGCATTTGTGGTTTTGCAGTGCATTTGCCACATTTACCAAACAAAACGTTCACCCGTTTATGCCTGCGTTTGCTGTATTTACTTCTAGTGCGAATGCTACTGAACACATGTTCAGTTCTCCAGCTTTCAGAAGCGAACCCGACTGTCTTTTTAGCACAGTTCCTGATATTTTGAGCTTGAATGTCATATAGTTAATTAGTATTAGTAAAAACAGCTAATAACAACGTTTTCACATTACTTAATTCTAAACAAAAAGCTCAGAACAAAAAATGTGACTTTCCCGGGTTTTGTTTCGTGCCCGCAGGGAATCCCGAATTGAGCTGCCCCTCTGTGTGACCCCTCAAAATCACCTACTAAAACTCACCTTGACCACATCATTCCACAAAGGGCTCTGATTGAAATCAATGATTAGGGTGTGAGTGCCGCCGGGGATGCAGGCGATGCGGCAGCTTGCGCTCCCCATTGTGAACAACACGAGTCATTCACCTTTTGAATGACAGCCTGCTGGAGCTGGGAAAGATGAGTTTTTATGGGAGCATTCCGATTTGGAATGCCCCGGGAAAAAGCCAGCCCTGGAACCTTTTAGATTCTAGGCCGGCCACAGTTCCATTTAAAATAAGGTTTTTCAAACAAACAAGTAACTCTTGAGTCACCACACACATATTTTGTGACCCATCTCATGCTGGCATAATATGTAAAAGTGTTTTTTTAGCAAGATTTTCAAAACCAAATCTGCTGTGGCAATTCACCGGTGTGCACCAAGCCATTTTTCTAAGTAACTTCCACTCTTGCAGTACCTCAGCACCTAGACCTAATTTATTCATGATCACGTTTTTTATGTTTACCACCCCCCTGCAGCAGACGGTGTAGGACACAGCAATACTGGTGTGCAGGGAAGGATTGCTGCTCGTTGTGCCGATTATCTGTTATTCCCTGCTTCTTTGTATATAAAGCTGCAAAGTGAACTCACTCTTTTATATTGCTCAATAGTAGTTTAACTACACAGAGATATAAAAGAAAAGGCACGCCCCCTATCTTTACAGGCAACTGGAGCAATGTAAGCCTGTTTTTTAAGGAAGACACACAGAAATTAGCGGCATGACATTAGCAGCTGGGTCTCCATCAGCAGTTTAAATTCAGAACCCTGCAGGACTGATTCTATGGTCAGGTTCCAGCCCCATTTAAAGTGGACCAAAACCCACATTTCTAACTGGAATCCCCTGAATTGCTCCCCCCATGAAGAGTACCATTTGCCAAGTTTTATTGCTGCAGCTTCACTCTTAAAGTGGACCAAAACCCAGGATTTTGACTATCCTGGGTTTGGTCCTTTCCCCCGCTGTGTGAAACCCCCCAGATCGCCGAAGGAAACTGACCTCCCGATCCTACAGCGCATGCACGGCCGCTCGTCTAATCAGCGCTCTCAGAGCAGCTGACGTCACGTCATCTAAGGCTTTGCCTAAGGCCAGCAGCTCCGAGCGTGCTGGCGGCCACTTTACCACTACCCGCTAACAGAGAGCATGCCCGCGCCGGACATTGAAAAATGCCTGGCGCAGGCACATACCCTGCTAGAGGGGTAGCGGGGACGTGGGCATGGCTCGCGCATGCGGCGTTGGACTGGGAAACAAGGTAAGTGTATGGGCCGATCTGGGGGTTTCACTCAGTGGGTTGTTGGAATCGATCGGTCTGGGAATCTTATAGATTCCAGCGCTGATCGCGGTGGGTTTTGGTCCACTTTAATCCCAGATAATACCTTTCATTTTAGCTGTAAAGCTTCGCCTCCTCCATTCATTATCACTGTTGTGTGTGGCAATGATGTCACTGCCAAAACTATGCAATGACTGATCACCTGCATCACCTACATCCTACATTATTCAATAAGAGAAAATATCTGTTTTTAGTTCTACACCCAAAAAAAGATCAGCAGGGGCTGGGGCCAAATGTATTTTCCAACAGCTCTCATAGCTAACAAATGTCTAAAAAACAAAATGTCACGTCCCTTTCCCTCAGACTGACCTGCTATCTGCTCCAAAAAAATTTAATACTCAAGTGTAACAAATAGTGCAAAAAATAGCCCACAAAGACATACATAGGAAGACATACATAATACACAGAGAAGTAGTGGATTGGATATATACCATGTATAAAAGCCAGAATGTCAGTTCCTTGTATTAAAAAGCAATTATATAATGCATTAGTCTCAGAGGTATATGTTGACAGATCAATATCAGTTATTGATGTACTATTTTCCAGGATCCCAGCTCCTTATACCAGTGGCACAGCACCATCTAGTGGTCAACATTGGCATTTTCTCTGTGTATTATGCGTATGTATGTCTTTTGTGAGCTAATTTGTTGTCCACTATTCATGATATACGCCAGAAAGACGTAGAGAGCCTGGACATCTCTCCAGCTGGCATTTGTCATCCAACCAATGCGATAAAGGAGCACCCTACAGAAAGGGTAGGGCACCCCAACCACTTGTCTCAACTGAACAAGGACAAGGATGACTCTAAACCAACCCAAAACTCATCACTGTGCTGGGCGGATGCTGGGGATTCTGCACCTTTGGAGGGCCCACCTCAGTCACTCTACCCAGGGAAGCCCCTATGCAGGATGCAAGGTTGTGCAGTAGCCAGGACTAAGGGCCTTATTTATCAAGGAATAGCGACAGATAGCGACTGGGGAGCCGGCCAGTAAAGCCAGGTACAGCAACTAGAACGCCGGCTCCCCACCACAATCACACATTTATCAAGCCGATACTGCTTAGCGACTGAGATAGCGCCACCTAGCAACTCATTCATCATTATCCCAGCCTCATCCCACAGCGCCAGCGAACATCCTTGAACAGCGACAGGTATGACCTCTCGCTACCTGGCGCTCTCCAATGCATTTCAATGGCAGAATGTATTTTAATTAATAATTTTTAATATATATATTTTTTTTTAAATTTCAAAAAAAAAATCTGTGAACACTTCTTCCTTTGAAAATGTATTTTTTGGGGATTTAAAAAAAAATTTTTTTTTTGGCAGAATTGATATTACAGGTCTGATTTTAAACTATTCAGGTTTGAATATTATTTCAAAATCATTCCATTTTTTGGGGGGGTGGTTAGGGGGTTAAAAAACTACTTTTAACACATCGCCTACTGCGCTCTGGGATTTAAACATGCATTTCACAGCGCTAGGAATTTTTAAGGCTGATTTTTTAATGAATATGGTGGGTGCCGGTCGCTATGTCCAGTCGCTATCATGCGCTCCCATACAACAGCGAACCTGTCAAATAGCGACTCAGCATCTTGTATTCAACATTACGGCACACCGACTGAGTCGCTATCATCCACCGAACAATGGCCAAGCACAGCGACTACTAGTGGTCGCTGTCAAAATACCGCTACAGTCGCTCAACAGTCGCTATCTGTCACTATCTGTCGCTATTAATGAATCAGCCTCCCCGGATTGTCAGCCAGGGGAAGATTGGCCATTGGGAGAGACTTTCTTTCTTCATTTCTGTCAGTCCTTCTATTATTTATTTATATTTTTTCTTTCTTTCCATGCGTCTGCTCCTTGTTTCCTTCTTTCATCAGTTTTTTCTGCCATTCCTTTGCTTTCGTTCCTTCTGCTATTTTTTGTCAGTCCTTCTACTCTTTGTATCTTTCCTTCTATTCTTCTATTTTCTTCTAGTCGTTTTCTTTATTTCTTTCTTTCCATCTATTCTTTGTTTCTTTCTTTGCTCTGTCTGTTCTGCCATTCCTTTCTTCTTTATTCTATTATTTATGTTGTTCCTTCTATTCTTTCTGCCAGTCTTTGTATTTATTTTTTCTTTCTTTCCTTCCATCTCTTCTTTTTTTCTCCCATTCCTTCTCTCTTCTTCCTGCTATTTTCTTCATTAATTTTATTCTTTATTTGTTCTGTCATTTATCCATTCTCTTTCCTTGTTTCTGTCATTCATTCTATGCTTTTGTTCTCTCAGTATTTCTTTGCATTTATTCTTTTTTCATTACTTTTTTCTTTCTTTTTTTCTGTCAGTCCCTCTAATCTTTCTTTCTTTACTTCTCTTTTTTCTATCATTCCTTCTATTATTTTTTATTTCCATTCCTTCGCATTCTTTCCCATATATGCATCACCATGTATGGAGTATCATACCACACCACAAGTGGTCCCTGACCTCTCCCAATGATAGCATTAACTTTTACCCAGGGAGGTATTGTATATCCTCGGCGCAACTATGTGAAGGTTGAAACCTATGGAGAAAGAGTTCATATGGAAATTCACAATCCAATCGTAGCTTTCAGCAGAAGTTGCATCTGACAAGGAGCACAACAAGGACTGAGCTTACTGCTAGCCCTTTATTTCTCTGATAGACACTGAAGATGGAGACATGGAGAAAGGATTAAAATTTGTAATTATTAAAAAATAAATAAATAAAATAAAATAACTTCCCCTACCCCAACACCCTTGGTTGAACTTGATAGACATTTTTCAACCGTATTAACAATGTATGGTAACTATGTAATTGTCAGCACAAAAGCTTATAGACTCGAGATTCAGAATTTCAAGAGACAACATGTCTCTCCTGGGATTGAGGAAAAGGGAAAGTTATAAAAGTGGAGTAAAAGCTTGTAGCACTTTCTGTCTATTGGCAACCATACACCTAGGGCCTTATTCATGAAGGGATAGCGACAGTTAGTGCCTGTTAAGCGGCAGGTAGTGTCAGGTGAACACTGGGCACGGCACGCAATTTATGAAGCCAAACCTGGTGAGCAACAACGCCATGCAGCGTACGATTCATCATTATCCCAGGCTCAGCGTACAGCACCAGTGTTCAGCCTTGCAGAGCGCCACGTCTTACCTCTCGCTACCTGTCGCTCTCCCATACATTTCTATAAAATCCCTTTCCTGGTCCAATTTTTTTTTATTTTTAGTGAATTTTTTTAATCAAATAATTATTTTATTTATCCTGGCCCAGAAAATGTAATTTTTGTAAACCTTTTTATTTGGATATTTATGCATAAATGTATATCCATGTCTGCCAATATAGTGTTAAGGTCACACTTCGACAATGTCATTCCATACTTTTTCGCTTGCTTACTGATGTTAATGTCTTTAAAAATGCACTTTAATCACACAGCATCCGGCGCTATGGCCTCCAGCCACACAATCTAGAATGCCTGCGTTCGCTCACTGTCAAGTTTTATTGAATACGGGTTGAGTCGCTGAGATTCGGCCGCACTGAGCAGTCGCTGTCATTCGCAGCATGCTGCGTTCTACTGTTGTTAAATGTGGTATTGCCATGTGTGCCTATAGCGATTAACATTGCTATGCGTACGCTGTTTTAATGTTGTGTTTTATAGCTTAATGTTTGGCGTTTCATTGCGTTGTTAGCTTGCGAGGAGGGTCAAAGGTTTTGCTTTCGCTTTCGTTTTGTGCACCGGTTAAAAAATATTGTATAATATGTATAAATATGTAAAGCTTTATTGTATGTACAGGCCAAAGTAGTAGTTTTTATGTAATCAAATCATTTTTTTGTAATCTAAATTATTATTTGTTATTTTTTTAATATTTATAATAATTTGTAATTTTTTTTTAATAATATATATTTTTTTATTGATTACATTTATATCCATATAACTGTCAATAGATCAATATTGTATATTTGTATTTGTAAATATTAAAATATATTATAGTCACTTTGGCTATCATTTTTTACATGTTGATTAGCATTTCTCCTAAGAATTGAAATTGAACATTTTTTTTGTTTTATAGTATTTTTACATTCGGGAGTACGACTATGCCCTGAGTGCCAAGAGCAGTATAGTAGCGGAGGTGCAGGCCACCGTGTCCCGGCGCTTTAATACCAAACTTACCAAAAGATCTATTATACAGAAGTGGTCAGACTTCAAGAGCCGGGACAATGAGGGTGGGTACCGGCTCTATGATGCCAATGCATGTGGTAACTCCAACACACATACATGTCCAAACTAATGTCATGTGTGCACAGTAATGTCTTTGAATGTAATGTACCTTTTTTTTGTTTTGTTCCCTCTCCACAGATAAGCATCCTCCCCTGGGGAAACACGGGATGGGGATCCTCCCCGCACACGTGTTGTGGGTTCGGAAGAGTCTGCGAGGGGGGTCCCTCTCATATATCCCATATTGAGGACCCAGGGGAGGAAGGGGATGAGGTCCCAGTGGAGAGTGCTGCTGGGGTGAGGGCAGTATGGAGCCTCAGCTCCTCACAATCAGACTCAGCTGAGTTCCAAACTCCCTGTGGCCACTCTCAAGTGGAGAGTCCCAGTGGGGAGGAGGCAAGGGACTCCATCACACTCCCTCAAGGTTCAGGGAGTGAGAGGGAGGAGGGTGGCCCATCGGGTTTGGGATCTGATGGGTCCATGGGCTACCTCATAGCCCTCCCTGGGATACCAGCAGCAGCTCATCCATTGGTACCGTTGTTTGTTGTTACTAAAATATTCCTTTCTACCTATAACAGGGCATCATAGAGCCGGCACCTCCACCAGCTATACTGCAGATGAGGCACTCGTGCATAGTCGTGGAATGAGTTGCTTTATTTATAAAATTAATGTATATGCAAATATCTATTTAAATATTTTGGCCCTTATTTATCACGGGCTAGCGCCAGGTAGTGTCTGACGAGCGCCAGGTAGCGGCAGCTAACGGCGACTACCGGCTCAAGTACGCCCGGCAGCGGTCACAATGACGCATTTATCAAGCAAAATGAGGCTAGCGCCGGCGAGAGCGACGGCTAGCGCGGCATTCATCATGAAGCCGCCTGGACCGAACAGCGCCGCTGCAAATTCCTTCACAGCGCCAGGTATGAGCTGTCGCTCCCTGGCGATGTCCAATGCATTTCAATGGAGCAATCTATAATTAATCATAATTAATTGGTATTATTTATTTATTTATTTTTTTTTTAATGTCAAAAATTCGGAGACCACTTCTGCAATGTTAGGATTTATTTTTAAGTAAAAAAAAATTAAAAAAAAAAATTGTGCAGAATTGATCTAACAGGTCTGATATTAATGTATTCATATTACAAAATGATTCTATAAACATGTATAATGTTACATTCAAAAAATATGGTTGTTTAGGGGTTAAAAACTAGTTAACACCCATCGCTGCCAGCGCTCTGGGGTTTAAACAAGGAATGGACAGCGACAGCACATTCGGAGCGTGATTTGTTAATGAATATGAAGCTAGCCGTTCGCTCTGGCCATTCGTTGTCAGGCGCTCACATACAACGCTGAACCTGTGAAACAGCGACCCCTAAGCCCGTATTCAACATTACCGCACACCGACTGAGTCGCTGTCATCAAGCTAACGCCGGCCAAGCACAGCGAATACTGGCTGGCGCTGAAAAAATCACGCTACAGTCGCTCATCTGGCGCTACCTGGCGCTATTAATGAATCGGCCTCCCATACTATATTTAAGGCCCAAATACCTTATATGGTTGTGAGGGGACCATGTGGCATATTTCACAGTAGCTGCTCTAATGTTGTACCCCTAACTCCTAATCTAATGTGTCTAGAACATGTGTTAGCCAAAGTTGGTTTGTTTAAACAAACACATGGTCAAGTATATAGCCACAAGTATATAGCCACTAATACATGTTGAGGCCTATTAACAACATCAAATACATAGTTCTTATGATTGTTTCTGTTTTTTTTTAGTACGGAGCCTGTACTAATTCTCCCCACGCCAGCTCCGGGAACCTCCAGCAACATGGGCCCAGCCACAGATGGTTTGTACCCTAAATTCAACATCATACATTGATTACACAAATATGTCTGTATCCATGACCATGTACAAATGTTAGTGACAGTCTGCTGTTTACTTTTAGACATGCAGATGCTATATTTGCAATCAACATAATTGCATGTAAGCATGCTAGTTTGGTGGCTCTGCTAATGTTACTTGACAAAGCAGGTGATTATGTTGTGAATTTCTAATTCTCCTACTATTGTAACTTCACAGTCTATAAATTGGATAGGTGAAGGATTTAAAATTAAAAAGGGACAGGAGTAATTGTAAGCCTACTAGGCTTAAGTAGGCCTTATTTGGTTAGTTAAGGTAGTTTATAATGTGAGACTAGGGTGGTTAATATAGAATGGTGGGCCAGATTTGATTATTTTGGCATCTATGCCTCTTGTTTAAGGGTTAAAATAGTTTGGAATCATATTACTTACTAAAACTAATTTTTCCCCTTTCATAGGTATATTCTGTATATTTTGAACTGCGGAACTTATTTATATTATTTTTATCCCTACAGCTTGCACAATGGAGCATCGCAGACTGTGGCAGTATGTCCGAAGGACAAGACTAATGCTGCTGGGGAAGAAGGAAAAGCCATAGGGTGGGGGGGAATTGCGGCATAGTTTTATGCCCATGTTGGGCGTGTTTATTACATTTTTTTACTTGTTTAATACATTTAATAAATTTTTACTTGTTTCAAAAAAATTGGATTTTTATTCATGTAACTTAACATTCAATCAACACACACACACACCAAAAGAAAAAAAAATGTGATCATTGACAGCATTAAAACGCCCAGACACCATTAGATTTGGGTGAGCGAATGTACAGTGGCTTCATAGCGACTGAAAAACATCAGATGCATCAATGGGGGACACACAGGCTAATGAGGTACTGCAACCTCCAAAACAATAGTCCAATTTCAAATAGTGTAGCCGTAGGTCTTATAAAAATCCACATTTATTCAAAATGATTAAAAGCATATAAAGCATCCATGGCACGAAACACATCAATGCAGGGGACTATGCTTTACCATCAGTCCTGTTGATGTACTTTATTGGTGAGAACCATGGATGCTTTATTTGCCTTGAAAGCAGGCCTTCACTCTGAATAAGAGCCTATCTTATATGTTTCCCACACACTGTACATACAGATTGCTCACATTAAAAATCATCCTACCTGCATCTACTGCATGTTATGAGCCTATAAACATCCAAGATGGCGGCTCATGGAACATCAGGCAGCCTGCAAACAGGAAGTGTCTTCTAACTATGCCACTCTGCATTCTGGGATTGCTGTCCTTTCCCTAACCCTAGCTCTGCTCTGTCTGTGCAAAGCACAGCTATAACCCCACCCCCTGTACTTTATCCCACTCTCCTTGGTATGTGTGAAGCTTCTGAGGCAAGATGGCGGCGCCCGTATCCTAGAGTCCTGAACAGAGTTGCAGCCCAATGAGGGAAAGAATAATAAGTAAGTGACTAAAAACTTTATTAATTTTAGATGGTGGGAGATAGTTTTTTAAGGGTTTGGGCTTTTCATTAAATCACGCTGAAGGTCCTGTTTAAATGTGGATTTTTATGAGACCTACGGCTACACTATTTGGAATTGGGTTTCACACAGCGGGCATCTCGATTCGGGATGCCTTTAAGGCAGGGGACAAAACCCAGGAAAGTCGAATTCCCGGGTTTTGTTCTGCTTTATCATTTTTACTGCAGGACTAAAACATAAATGAGAGAGAAGTAAAGCTGTTAGGAGTAAAGATAGATATAGAATTCCCACTGCTTAGTACAGTCATTTCACATTCCGCACAGTGCAGAGAGCACAGAAGGGAAACTTGCATGACCACGACAGCAGAATCCCCAGCATCCCCTGAGGCCCATACATGACACCACGGATCACATTACAAAGCAACAGGAGACCCCAGGGGCCAGTGTCTCTTGGGGTAAAGCTGAGAAGGAGATCTTACATAATTGAGCAATCACCGACAATATGGTTGTTCATGCAACATTGTTAATGACAATAATATGGCATGAGTAAAAGCATGACGCTTAAATGTAAATACAAAGTTAAGCGCAGTCAGTTAAGCCTATTAATAGTGTTTTCCATTAGAACCAAATCCTGTAATGGAAAACACTATTAAAGAGAAACCTCACAGGACTGTTTCTCACCCTCCAGCTTCACAATGGGGCACTATTTACTCACCTCGATGGGGATCCATTTTCTGGGTCCCTCGGCTTCCAGGCGACCTCTCGACAGGCGGTGCCATCTTGCATCACGGGAGGCCCCCGATCTCGCACCTGCGCAGTGCCCATGAATGAGTTGCAATGAAGCTGCCTGAAATCCAGCGAGACTTTGTGGCGCTATGAGATCGCTGTGGGACATTGACAAGAACGGTAAGCCTGTGCTTGTCAGTTAGTGAGGGCTAAGTGGACAGTGGGTGAGGATCGGGCCCTGAAGCAGCCGAATGTTGCCGCAGTAGGCAGTGGTGACATCCAAATGGTAAGTAGGCACTGATGGGGGGGGGGTGGAATCGGCCCCTTTCATTTTAGGTCCGATGTTCCTCTATAAACATCCAAGATGACGTCCCATGGAGTCTCAGGCTGCCTGCAAACCGGAAATGTCTTCTGAACGTGCCGCTCTGCATTCTGGGATTGCTGCTCTTTTCCTGACCCCAGCTCTGCTCTGTCTGTGCAAAACACAGCTATACACGCCTCTCTGCACTTTTGACCCCTGTTCTGAGACAAGACGGCCGTGCCAGTTTCCTAGAGTCCTGAACAGAGTTGCAACCCAGTAGGGGAAAGAATAAAAAGTAAGTGACTAAAAACGTATTGTAAAATTAAAGTATGTTAGGATTGTGTCTCGATATCTGTGATTTACTTTAATGCGTGTTTTTACCAAGGTTCTTATATTCCTGTAGCTCTGTGTTTCTCAATTGGGAGTGAATATCCTGGCCTTAAACCCAACCAAAAGCCTTGCAAATTTGTGGAAAAAAAACTTCCCAAAACTCACTTGCCCCATCTGCATGTATGATACTGAATCATTGTCAGCACTGCATCCACTCCAAGCTGAAATGCCACCTCACCGATTTTCTCCATTTTGTAGCTTCATTTCCCAGGATTCCAGATGCAGTGCTGCCTGAATTCAACTGACATTACTCCACAATGCACAGCGGCAGGAAACTTTCTCTTTGTAGACGGCCTGCATCTCCATGACATGCCATTTTGTTTTTAAAAATGACTACAGCAGGAGTTACAAAACATTGTCTTGGGGAGGGATGCAAATAAGCACCACTCTTGTAAAGGTGTTGGTCTGGATTATGTAAAGCCTTTTAGTTATAGCTGTTGCCTACAAATCCCAGAAGCCTTTCACTGTCAAGTGTGAGCTCCTCTCCCTCCACAAAGCAGGCAGCAGTAATGAGAGACATCCCTCCGCTTTAGCTACTGGAAAACAAGACTGTGATCCTCTCATCTGAAAGGGCTGAAATAAATCAGGAGAGCTCAAGAATGTGGAGAATCAGCTGTACCTCAGCCAATCACATGATTATCAAGCCAGACTCAGGAAATCTCTGCTCTGTACACCAAACAAACCAGTTTGTGTATGGATGCTAATGTAGACATATTGTTGCTAGAGAAAACAGTTTGTTTTATAACAATTATAACATCTACAAACAAATACAAAAGAAACAAATACCAGATAAGTTCAGCAACTTGAGGACACAGTATTGAGCTCTTTAAAATGCCATTAAAGCAAAACTTCACTTTTAAAGAAACAGTCCAGGCAATGGCAATAATAAGACACCAAGGATTTTACAAAATGGGTGTTGGTCGATAATGTACTAAGTGCATGGGGCATCCCGATTGCTGGGGGTCCCCACAGACATACCCCCGTGTACCAGGTGGCGGCACTGGACGTCAGTCCTGCCCCCCTCTGCTCCAAGAAGAGAATAGAAGAGCCCTGGGCGTCCGTAAGAAAAAAATGGGCTAGACCGGGGATTTTATGTAAAATACGCTCAGCTCCGCTCGGCTGCTATTGGTCCTTAGTCGAGTCTTAGCCAAGATTGACGAGCGCAGCCTAAGCCCACTTATTGGACAAGAGCATGCGCATGCGCCTTTGGTCTTGACAAGGTGAGTTTTACTGGGTAACCTGAGGGGTTTCACTATTGCGTTTTTGTTTCTTGCCCCAGGGGTATCTGGGTTTGGGATGCCTCGCTATGTGAAACCCCCCAGATTGCACGTAAAAATGTACCTTTCCCTGGTCCTAAGTGGCATGCACTGACTCTAATCCAATCAGCCACCCTGTATGCTGTACATATTAATGAATGGCAATAGGGCTCTGTTTAGACAGCTCGGCAATAGTGAGCGGGAGCGGCCGCATCCACAGTTCCCTTAAGGTGTGGGCATGCTCCTTCCCCCAGCCTAGCCTTAGGCGTGGGAGCGCGCCACAGCCCAGAAAATCGTTTACTTCACCACGGGAGCCAGGGGAAAGGTGAGTCTTTCAGCAAATCCAGGGGTTTCACACAGCAGAGCATCCCAAATTGGGGTGGGGCTGGCCGCTGAGGGGTTTTGTTAAGCTTTAAAGCTGTATCTAAATCTGTGAGATATAACTCTTGCTCAGTTGGCAAAAACACATAGTTAATGAAAAGAGAAAAAGAGTGGTGTGTAACACTGCAGTTGGTTAGGGCGGCCACACAATCTGTTGACATTGTAGTTCAAGCAGTGTTTAGCTGTGAAGATTCTGTCCCTAACATTGGCGTAGTGGTGCAGCTTAAGCATACTTCTGCAGATGTGTGTGACTGAGTCCTCTGTTTTTAACTAAGTTTAGAGACATATTATAGGCTGGCCTGCAAGCTAACAGGGTTGAGTGCTGTGGCTCCTTTAAGACTTTTGTATTCTAATTGCCCTGCTAACGTGCACCTCCCAGGTTAGTTATAAAATGGTCTGAGCGGCTGCCACCCCCCTTTGTTTCTTCTGTCCCTAACATTGCCTGCATTGAACTACATGAATGCTCAGCCATCTTTGAATTGGGCTGAATGCCTGGCTTGGCTGAATGCTATCATATGTGGACCTAAAGGCTGGATTCTTCCCCATTAGACCTCCCGTATAAAATAACTCACGTGAATAGTCACCTTTTCTCCACCACAGCCCATCCATCCATGTCTGGCTGAAAATACCTACCTATCCCGAGACAGCTAGTGTGCAGGCTCACAATGACATTCACGACCACGGTGTCATGCCCACTCTATTCAATGAAATGGAGGCGGTATGCCAGGCCTAAACATGTCCCCTCCATCACAGTGCATAGAGTGGATATGGATAGTCACTCTGGCAGAGAGAGTGGGGTGGCAGTTTCACAAGGGATCCAAAAAGGTTTATTCAACCTGACATTTGTTCTTTCACCGAAACAGGGACTTTAACGTGAACCATTACCACTAATTTTTCCCCAGCAGGGTTGCTGAATCCCCTGTGTCTTGACCTTCTTGGTTTGTAAGAATGTCTTTCGAGCACTTTGAGTTCTTTGTCTTTAAGCTTTTTAAATGCATGCATAATAAAATAAATGTTACCTGTGCCAGTATGTCAATGCCATTAATCTGGTGTAGCACCTCCTGCAAAAAATGTACTGTAAGTAATCCACATATATCATGCTTTTGTTTAAGTTAAATAGACAGATACTTAGGCCCTTATTTAACAAGGGATAGCACCAGGTAGCGACTGGTGAGCGAACGGTAATGACGGTCACCGCCACGAGAACGCCGGCTCCCCACCACAATCACACATTTATCAAGCCGATCCTGCTTAGCGACTGAGATAGCGCCAGATAGCGACTCATTCATCATTATTCCAGCCTCACCCCACAGCGCCAGCGAGCGACCTTGAACAACGCCAGGTATGACCTCTCGCTACCTGCCGCTCTCCAATGCATTTCAATGGAACAATCTTTAAATATTCATAATTAATTGTTAATAATTTTTTTTTTTTTTGTTTTAATGTGAAAATTTCTGTTACCACTTCTGCCATGTTAGATAAAAAAAAAATAAAATAAACATTTGTGCAGAATTGATATTACAGGTCTGATATTAATGTATTCATATTACAAAATGTTTTTATAAACTTGTTTTTTTTTGTTTCAAAAAATATGGTTGTTTGGGGGTTAAAAAACTACTTTTAACCCATCGCCGCCAGCGCTCTGGGGTTTAAACATGCATTTCACAGCGCGAGAATTTTTTGAGCGTGATTTGTTAATGAATATGGTGGGAGCCGGTCGCTATGGCCATTCGCTATCATGCGCTCCCATACAGCGCGGAACCTGTCAAATAGCGACTCATCACCTTGTATTCAACATTACTGCACACCGACTGAGTCGCTATCAACAACCGAACAACGGCCAAGCACAGCGACTACTAGCGGGCGCTGTGAAAATACCGCTACAGTCGCTCAACTGTCGCTACTTGGCGCTATTAATAAATCAGCCTCCCAGAGGGCTATATTACTAAAGGGTTGTGAGCTTCTTCATATCACCAATTCACTCTGCCTGTATTTACTAAAGTGGAGGGAATTTCTCCACATTAACACACAATCAAGGCTGAAAGAGAAAAACATAAAACCTGTTTAGGACACCCAATCGAGAGGATACACCAAGAGGACAAAAGCAATAAGGCCCCAAAAAATAAAGGCAGCCCATCGCAACCATATTGGAAGGGTGCATTTTATGGTGAGTAACTATAATCTTCTTTTCTCCTCTACATCATTTACGTCAAGGGTAAATATGCCCAAAGCAATCCCAAGTTGGCAGGCCATTGCTAACAGCAGAAAAAAACTTGCCTGTGCCATCATATAATATAACCATAACAGCAAGAGAAAGTAACTTAAACTATTCCCCAGCATCTAAAATTAATATATTTGAAGTTTTTAGTTGCTTACTTATTATTCTTTCCCCCACTGGGCAGGAACGACATGTTGCCTCAGAAGCATTACATGCTGAGGAGAGGGAGGCAAGTGCAGGGGAGGGACTGTGCTCTACATAGACAGAGCAGAGCTGGGGTCAGTAAAAATATAGTAATCCCGAAATCGGCATAGTTAGACCATACTTCCTTTCTGCAGGCAGCCCAGACCCCACGGGCAGCCATCTTGGATGTTTAAAGGCTCAGAAAATGGACTAGGTGCAGGTAGGATGATTTTTTTAACATGGGTAATCTGTATGTACAGGGTGGGGGGGGGACATACAAGATAGGCTCTTTTTCAGGGTGAAGGTCTGATTTAAAGTGGACCAACACCCAGGATTTTGGCTATCCTGGGATTTGGTCCACTTCGGGGGGGCACCCCGATTGGGGGTGCCCCGCTGTGTGAAACCCCCCAGAAAGCCCCAAAAACTCACCTCACCATGCTCCCACGCCACCGCGCCGTCCAATCCCCGCCGACGGACAAGCGGGTGACAGCGACGGACAAGACAGCGCGTCCGCCGCCGCCTCCCGCACGTCACTCTTACAGGGCGCGCGCCCGCGCCGGCCATTCACAAACGGCCGACACGGGCGCGCGCGCGTCTAGAGAGGCGCGCGGGATAAGGTAAGGTTTTTTGGGGGTTTTGGGGGGGGGTTTCACCCCGCGGGACATCCGAGATCGGGATGGTGAGGGAGGTGATCGGCCCGGGAATCTTATACGGGGGATCACCCCTGGGTGTTGGTCCACTTTAAGCCACTGTCTAAAGACTTTGTGGCCAAACACAGCATCATTTGACGCTGCGAAACCCCACTTGTATAAGTCTTATGTGGAGCAGGCAATCACTGGGAAAATGATATAATAAACCCCAAACTGAAAATGGATTTAACTGCCCCCACAAATGTATCTGGCCCATATGGTAAAAAAATAAATAAATAAAAATAGATTGTCCAACTCCCAGGAAGGGTGGGCAGACTCCTTGCTACATATAATATGGAGCAGCCATTCTTTGTAATGAGATGCTGGAGGACAGCAGAATGATAAGACATTGGTGGGAATTAAATTTGAATACCTGTGCACTCAATGTGCAAAAATACATTATCTAAATACTGTTTATTAATATTATGAAAAAACAATCAATGTTCAGCATGAAGTAACTGTCCCAACCCTATGAACACTCAGAAAAGCCAGTTTAGCTGAACAGGCCTTCAATGCTGAGACCCTCACCAGGGCTGTGGAGTCAGTAAGCCCAAGCCCAGCTGCGATTTTATTAGGGTCTGACTCCTACATATATTTCCAATAATTAGTAATACATTTACTGTAGTTAAATGGTATCAGCAGGCAGCTTTTCCTCACCATTATATAACCAGGCCACTTAGAATATAAAGCATATTTCTTGAAATACAATGTTTGAACATTTGAGGGAAAGGGTTAAATGAATGGGGGATAAGGGCTGGCCTTGCCATCTGGTTATAGGGGTTGTAGAGAAATTCTCATTGCAATAGTAATCATTAAACAACAGAAATTGTATTTACAATTCAAGTATAGAGCAAAATTGTGTTCAGAATTTTTCAGTATCATTCATCACATTCAAGTATTAAGAGAACATCTACTCTCAAAATAAGTCCAATGTTAGAGATGGGGGGGGGTCTTCACTTGCTTCACTGAGGACAGGCTTCACTTGGGCTACGTTTTTCTCTGTTATGAAGCACCCAATTGCTCTTATTGCCCTGATACTTTTCGCCAAAGGGCGTCATTATAGGGCAGGAGGATTTATTCTGCTGGCCTGAATAAGTGGTTCTATGAATGTTTGCTGAGTGCCAAGGGGGAGCTTGAATCTAAAGTATGCTGGAGCTGAGGTGTAAGCCAGGTAGAGATGGTAACTGGTTGTCAATAATCTTGCAAAAGCTTAGGGCCTTATTTATCAAGGAATAGCGACAGATAGCGACTGGGGAGCCGGCCAGTAAAGCCAGGTACCGCAACTAGAATGCCGGCTCCCCTCCACAATCACACATTTATCAAGCCGATACTGCTTAGCGACTGAGATAGCGCCACCTCTCGCTACCTGGCGCTCTCCAATGCATTTCAATGGCAGAATGTATTTTAATTAATAATTATTTTTTAATATATATTTTTTTTTTTTAATTTAAAAAAAAAAATCTGTGAACACTTCTTCCTTTGAAAATGTATTTTTTGGGGATTTTTAAAAAACATTTTTTTTTTGCAGAATTGATATTACAGGTCTGATTTTAAACTATTCAGGTTTGAATATTATTTCAAAATCATTCCATTTTTTTTTTGGGGTGGTTAGGGGGTTAAAAAAACTACTTTTAACACATCGCCTACTGCGCTCTGGGATTTAAACATGCATTTCACAGCGCTAGGAATTTTTAAGGCTGATTTTTTAATGAATATGGTGGGTGCCGGTCGCTATGTCCAGTCGCTATCATGCGCTCCCATACAACAGCGAACCTGTCAAATAGCGACTCAGCATCTTGTATTCAACATTACGGCACACCGACTGAGTCGCTATCATCCACCGAACAATGGCCAAGCACAGCGACTACTAGCGGTCGCTGTCAAAATACCGCTACAGTTGCTCAACAGTCGCTATCTGTCGCTATCTGTCGCTATTAATGAATCAGCCTCCCCGAATCCTCCTTAAATGTCCATGTTGTAGTTGTAGGTGAACATCAGACTCTCTTCAAATTGGAATCAAATAAGTAGGCGATGGATGGATGGAGCTCGTGTGAAGCCTTGTGCCTCCAGATGAACCCCCCTCTAAAACTGGACTTACCTTGGGACTGTTGCTAAACCTGTTTTTGTAAAATCTAATGAGTTGTTCTCATGATACTGAATACAAATTCTGTACACACCTTTGCTCTATACTTGAAATGTAAATACAAATTCTATTGTTTAATTAGCACTAATGCAATCAGCAACAACACCTATAACTAGGTGGCGACGCAGCTTTTATCCCTCATTTGTTCCAAGTGCTCTCCAAGGTGCTCTGCCTGGATTTTAGACCAATCCAAAACATTGGACCTACATAAAAGTAAAGGATTAAATTAGCTGTTTTCTGCTTGCCCCATGCTGGTTGTTAGGGGTGGCATCTTTTATGCACCAGTACTTTGCATTTCCCCCTGAACTTGCTACTTTATGCTGACTCCTCTTTCTCAGTTCCCAAAATGAATTCATTTCTGAGAGGACTATCACACTGAAACATGAATAGATAAGTTATCCTCTTCAGCTGAAAGACCCAGCAGAAGGGGGGAAGTTCACTAGGTCTTATTAAGAAATATAAAGAAGGTGGAATAAAAGATGCAGCCCCTCACATTTAGAATAGAGAGAGCAGACACAGGCTAATGTCTCCTTTGCTTGGAAAGTCCCTTTAAATGTTCTGTCCAGGCAATAACATAAAAAGATATACACCCACTTTGTGTCCCCCACAGCTCCTCTGTGCAGAACTGGACTCCTTATACTTACCTATGAGGGAGAACAAGCGATTCCATCCTCCATCACTGGGCAGACATGGTGGCGTCCATCACAATGGCTTCACATCTCCTAAGACTCCTACTTCATTTATTGCAATGAAGGGTGTGTGTCAAGGACAGGCATAAAAATCTGGTTTGGGACATGCCCTCCATTGCAATTATTGGAGTAGGCATGTGGCGTTATAAACAAGGCTCCATGGATGCCACCATGAGAGGCCACCGGTGCTGGAAATGCAGAAACTCTGGCTCACTGCCATTGGTAACTATGAAGATGCCGGCACTGCACTGGACCTACACAGAGGGTCTGCAGGTGAGTATAGACTTGCTTTGTCAGGACAATCCCTTTACATTCCTGTAAGTTTCAGGCGTTGTAACTACGGGCCTTGGGGCAGCATGAAGACACTTAGTATAAGGGACAGGGGAGACTAGAGAACTCATCTATCACCACTAGATCAATCTTCTGCTGCTTATCACTTATTGTTATATATAATGCCCTTAGAATGAAAGAACATAAAATATATTTAGGATTCATGTTTCTAAACTTCATATGAAAGTTGCATTCGTTATGCAAATGGTGAAATGGTGCTGTCAGAAGCCCCTGGACTCCATTGGTGAAAGGGGCTATTGGGGAGGCTTCAGAGGCAGAGGAAAGGAATAACAATCCCCTGGGACAGATGCTACACCAGGTAGGCACCAAGATGGCTGCTACCGTGTAGTCCAGGAGTACATAAACGTTATGCTATTACACACCATCTGCATGAAATTAAGTTCTCTCAACCAGCTTATGTCAGTGAACATCAGAAGAGAAGTTTCGAGAACTTTGGGGCCCTTTGTGCAGGTCACCCTGGTTTTCACAGTGCTAACAGTCCCAATGCCATCTACTGATGCCAGGGAACAACATAGTCAGCCATGTTTCAACCTTGTGTACACACAATAAAGTTTAGTATACTGTCAATGCAGTTTGGGTAAGTGACATATACCAACCCCCTGCTTCTATTGTTAACCCTACTCTTTTCCTTTATACTGGCTTTGTCCCTATATTGGGGTTTATGCTCATGGCTTGAAAATAAAATACATTAAATGACTCAATCTGAACCTAGAACTGTACTAAGCCAGAAGCACTGTAGGGGGGGAAACGGTTCCATAGGGGGCATTTTCAGGCAGTCCCAATACCCCAACAGAACTCAGATACTCCACATGCTGGGTAATTACCTATTCTGTGTGTTCTGGCTGTCTGTTTCCCTCCCCAGCATACCTCTAGACGTGCTGTCTCCCTGGAATATATTCTGGCTGTGCCTTGCTTGTCTATGCAGGCCAGCATTTCCGCAAGCATTTCTGAGGGTTAAAGTTAGAGGCCCATGCATGGCCCGTGATAGCGATTGTTTCTTGGGCGGCTCTGTGTTTTTGTTACAGTTCATCCACTACCGACCACCCTCTGCCTGCAGCTTGCACCGACTTCTGCCACTCTTGCTTCGAGCTTGTCTACCCCTCTGCATACCGCAAACCATCTGACTCCCGGCTTCGACCCTCTGGCTTAACTGTTGACCATCCTTCTTATCAACCCCTGTGCCTAGACATTTGGAGGATGGATACCCTGTGTATGACCCCGGTTAGTCTGGACACATCTCTCAGTGTGCCCTTGGTTCATCTGCCTTCGTCCTGTCAGTCAGTGTCCTTTGCACTATAATAAGTCCTGGAGGCAACCAATGTCCGGTGAGTCCTGCTTGCGTCCCGGTAAGCATGGGCTTGGCTATAGGCTGAAGAAGCTGCAGAGATTGGGGGTTGCTGACTGACCAGAAGGTGGGTGTCCCACCGGGCCATACAAGAACATAAACAAAATGATCTCCCTAGAAAGTCACTATAACTGAAACATTTATCATAAAAAATGCACCTGATAAACTGGATCCCGAATTAATAACCGCAAGCAAATCAAGACCCGCAGCAAATGAATGGATGGGGCACGCTCCAGCCACTCCCTGTAACAAAAATAATATAATGCGTAAATAAGATGCGCTGCATCAAAGTTAAATAAAATACCAAACATTACTATTTATACAGTGCATATGATCAATGTTCTAGCACTTTTATAGATAATAGGAATCATCAGTGTACGGCAATGTAAAGATATTCGGAATATTCAAAGCATATTTTTGTATTTGACCATTTCTAATAAGGGAAAATTTCCCATGATCATTGTGTAGTAATGTGTTTCTTTGTTACATTCTGCTTCTACACTGTCAGTTAGGAATTGAAGCTTACTGGAGCATGTGTGGGATCTCAGCGTGGGCCGTTATACTGGGTCTGTGGTTATTAATGGATGCTCTGGGAGCAAGTCCAATGTGGATAATAATATTATTCAGAGTGAAAGACCACAATACAGTACAGCCTAATAAGGTATTTCTGGAATCTGAGCACTTCGGGACATAAATATCTTATGAATTCCACACAGCTGCATATTGTTGGCTATTTAGGATGATATATTGGATGAATAGACTAATTTAAAATCTATAAGACTCTGGTGTCCAGGGTCAGGCTGAGTATTATGGATCCAGTCCACTAAGTATGTTATTTGCTGCACCTTTACTGTGAGTACCTGCTTTCCTGTAAGGTTTCTGTCAAGCCATGTCTATGGCCGTTTCCACCTGGAATTTTCAGTGACTGTTGCCACCTAGGCTCACAAGGAATCTTGAGCGTCATGACTTTGGAGTAGTGTGACCCTAAAATCTATACTTCCTTGCAGAGGTTTCTGGGGAAGACTAGACTGCCATTTAGACTCCACAACACAAGGACTAAACGTCTAAACATGTCTAAGTCTTTTAATCTCATGGAGCAACCAGTGCTCAAAATATGGGGGTGGAGGGCATGCCCACACAATAAAGGAATCAATTGACATTTCTGCCAGAATCCTCTGAGTGAAGATGAAAAAAAAAAAAAAAGAATCCAGTCTGGATTTGAGGTTCACTGGTAAGCTAGCGGGTGGGGCAACTTTTTACAATAATGAAAGTAAGTCAGTAACTATGATATAAACTGGCCAATACAGTATTCTGTTCTTTTAGCAAGGCACAGAATGCCAATGTAGACAAACTCAATAGCATTCTGTCCAAGCTAGCAACAGTCAACTGGTGTGCAACAATGGTCTTTATAACAGATATATATATATATATATATATATATATATATATATATATATTCCAGCAGTCACCAGAGCCTGTCTATGACCATGATATCTGTGTAACAAAAATCTGGAATACATGGGAAGGCCCTGACTCCCTACAGCCTCATCAGGTAGACCTTATGTAATAGAGGAATCTGAGAAAACTTTTTTAAGGGGATCCCTGGTCAGAGCCCTAAAAACTCTAATATAAATAATATATTATTTTATCAAGCATCTACCCTCCTGCGGTGTAATGCAAACATCTACGTGCTTAGGATACCCCACCAAAAATCCTAAAACATCACAGGTTAGCGCCCACTTCACCAAGCTGGCCTGGTCCTCTAACCCTAGAATGCATATCGCTGACAGGGCCAGAACATGCTGCTCAGTTATAGTAGATCTGCTCCCAGAGCCACTTGCTAAAGCCATGGGGAGGTCCATGCCCTGGAAAGACACCACTTATCTACTCAAAATATTTGCTTGGTTTCCAGCTTTTTTTTAGGACTGTGGGGGGCACCCAGTGGGCCCATGTCAATCCGCACGGGGCTAGTCCACACACCCCGACCTTTGGGGGGTGCAAGTAATAGGGTGGGGGGGGGGGGTACTTGAAAACAGGTAAAGGGTACTAATTCAAAGGTAAGGGGAGCTGGTATGCCACCTGCCAGTATCAGCAGCTGCACATCACAGGTTAGCGCCCACTTCACCAAGCTGGTCCTCTAACCCTAGATTGCATATCGCTGACAGGGCCAAAACATGCTGCTCAGTTATAGCAGATACTTGAAAACAGGTAAGGGGTACTAATTCAAAGGTAAGGGGAGCTGGTATGCCACCTGTCAGTACCAGCAGCTGGCACATTACTCCCCCAACATTTGAATTGGACCTCTTACCAGTTCACAAGTAGTTAAAGCTAAATAACATGCCACACAAAAAGTATTAAATTAAATTTAACAGTATCAGTATATTTCTTCTATGTTCCTCCCCTCCAGTGACACAGATAGGCAATTAGGGGTGGATTGGCCATAGGGAGACCCCAGAGAATTCCAGGTGGGCTGCACTGCTTTGAGGCCAGTTGGGCTGCTGCCCCCATCCACTCCATGTCTCCTTAGTCTACTTTCTGACCCCCTTGTACCTGGCTCCACTGTATCCCCCAGCCAAGGGCCTCAGCCCATGTTCTGCCCCTGCATTGCTATAGCCTCGGAGTTCATTCATTACGCACAAGCACATTAAGTTAAGAGGCTCAGCAGAGATGTCGCAGGTTGGCTCTGGGCTGGCAAGACTTTGGGCCCCAGTCCACCATTGTAAGCAATACATGTAGCTGTACTGTAAACAATAAACCGGCCAGCCTCCGTGTTGTAATAAAAAGGTTGATTAAAGTGCTCCTTGTGGCAACATCAATACAAAACAGGCAGCTGCCACAACTTTTACACTGCCTGTTTTGTATTGATGTTGCCACAAGGAGCATTTTAATCAACCTTCATTAAACCTGGACGTTTTATTACAACACGGAGGCTGGCCGGTTTATTGTTTACAGTACAGCTACATGCGGAGGTGAGCTCTCTTTTCCGTGCTGCCTAACCGTGGTTGCTGGGGAAAGCGCATCCAGAGCTGGCATACACTTCTACAATACATGTGCTTTACCTGAGCTGCCTGTATAGATCTATGGCCTGCGTTGAGACCGTGCTGTGTGGTACACGCTGCATGCAGTATTTCCCAAAACATGTTAGCACAATGCATAAATGTGAAGGAGCCCAATGACTTCAATGGCAGGATTCTCTTCCCCAATTTTGTTGAGAATCCCTACTCCAACACAATGCAATCCTGTTATATTTTATTTCCAGTAAAGATTCGATTGCTGTGAATAGTTTATTGCAGGGTGTATAATAAACTAGCTAGTTTTGTTAGCTTTAATATTAGACCATTTTACATATAGATCTGCTTTAAGATTTTCTCTTCCAACTTTATGCGCAGTATCTGAAGGTTCCATTTTTAAAGCACCACTAATTTTTAAATATGAAATAAACATTACTTACCTGCACCCCAGCCTGTTCTTAATTAGTGCAATGAAGATGTCAAGAAACAAGCTCTGCTGAGAGTGTTGGCTAAAATTTCTTTCATTTTTGAAACTAACACTGGAAAGACCAAAATATATATAAATTAGTTAGGATCCGTTTTTCCTTGTTACATGCAAGTTGCCAGATTTTTCGCATACCTGAATTTTTCAAGTTCTACGGATTCTGTGGATTCTTGCCAGTGATGTTTGGGCGTATGGGTCTTCCCAAACTTCTGCTGAGACCTTGATGTGCCAGTGCCCTTTAAGGCAGGAAGCTATAAGAATGCACTAGTGTCATTAAGTGTCAAGTGTATCAAGTATTCATTCTCAACCTGAATTACCTACTAAAATATGCAATGGCTGACAGTGGTACAATGAATTATACATAGAAATGTGTGTACTTTAAGGCATACAATTGCAGGGGACTATCTAGGTGACAGTGGTAGCGTACTGCAGTGGTAGTCAGGGTCACGGTAATTATAATTTAACAGGTTTATGTCACAGTCAGCCAGGCACAACTCGACTCTGGCTTAAAAAGTGTAGCTCCACTTTATTGACTTCACAGCACAGTGCCACTCTTGGCACAAACACAAACTGAAGCTTCAACATCCATATAAGCCAAGTTCCAATTGCAACATATTTCAGCACAATTCCAGAATACTCAGTTCATCAGTCCACAGTTAATCATGGCAGTATAAGGCCTAGTCCACCCCACTCTCATGTGCACACTAGCAGGGAATCATGCAGGGCAAGCTTACATGCCAAAGGCACCCCAATGGGTTTTCGCTCTCCCAACACAGTCCTCTTCAGGCATCTTGAAACTCTTGCATGCCAAAGCAGTATATCCTCCTGTACTGTGCTTTTAGTTCGCGTCACTCCCTGAACTTTTATAGACTGATCCACCCAGTGACCTCCCGTGAACTCCGCCCACCATACCCTTAGTATATATGGAGACTCACATAAATGTATAATTGAATAGCATAGAGCAGTTATAGAATTATTAAAAACTGAAATGTCGAAAAGTCTGCAGTCTAGAAGAAGTTGCCAACGGCAACGAAACGCGTTACGGTGGACGGCGGCGGAGATATTATTTCTAGGAACACCTGTGCAAGTGGAGCGCTCACCCTTCCCCCCACCATCGGCCGAGGTGAAGTAAAGTCTGGGTGAGAACCGCTCGTGTACACATTGCATGTTTTTATAGGATTTTATTGTAAGTGCGCATTTGGCACCATTTTATAAAAGGATTTTAGGATTAAAAGAACGTATTACACTAGATCCTCTCCTTTCCTTTTTTGCTTTCATGTTGAATATGGCATTGAGCTAAGTTTAAGACATAAGCTCTACAAGTCTCTGTATGATTGGAAGGTGAAGCCTAACACAATATATGAGAAGACCTCTGGAGCTATAAACTAAGGCGTTTAATTGAATCTCTATCTGGTAAGCCTTCAATTTATAAGGTGACGGGCACTTGGCGGTCTAAATAGGATTGATTGCAGTCACAGTGGATGGAATAGAGTCACCGAGAAAATGTGCATGCGCTTGCGGGCTCATACCAGATTGGTCTAAAAGCATTGGACGTTTTTTATGCATAGGACATTTCAGTTTTTAATAATTCTATAACTGCTCTGTGCTATTCAATTATACATTTATGTGAACCTGCTGGATATTCAGGCAAAAGCACGTAGAGCAGTTGCACTGTGTAAGGTGTAGTTTTTCTGAACTAGTAATTAAAATATAAGGTCTAGCGCAGGTATTTTTACCCATTTTTTACATATATGGAGACTCCACACCTTCTGGTCTCTTATTAATTCTCTCTGGTTATAAGATAGCCCCTCCTACTATCTAGTTGTTATAAAACTCCGCCCACTTATCTCTTATTAGAAGGTGACTCATCCCACTGCCCTTTCATGCGCCATCTTAATGGAGGACAGCAGCACACAGGGGAGGAGGCTGCCCACCAGAGTGAACCCTGCCGTGCAAGGCCACACGACTACACTAGCAAACATCACACCCCAGGCTCCTGAAGCTTTATGCCACCAGGGTGCATAATCCACGCAACAGGTGCCCGTGGCATCCCTGCGGCACTGAAGGGCAACCAACCACCTCCCCCGACCAACCAGGAACAGCACTGTCGGGATAAGGGCCGAGGAGGCACATCCCCAGCCAAGGTAAGCCCCATTATTGCCTTCCGATTCTAGGCCTAGGGAACCCTCTGTGCCCTCCTGCACTAACTCTTCCCATTCTCCTTTCTAGAAGTCCTGGCTGGATGCGCCAGGGACACCCAGGGATGGCACAGGGCTCCACAGAAAGAACCAGACTCAGGGAACCAGATTGAATCTTTAGTAACTGAATTCCTTCTTTTCCCTTGACAGGCACCTGCTTCCCTCGACCCAAAAGAGAAGACGCAAGTGGACCCTGTTAACTCTTTCCTTCCTGCGCCTTACCGTTCCTGCCCCCTTGTTCCCAAATAAGGTCCCTTTTCATACTACCACACAAGGATTGTGAGGATGTGGGGTTGGAATTTGGGCTCTGGATGATCAAGTGTCCCGTTACATCAAAACTGGGCATCCACTTTAATGTGAATTGTTGCTAAAAATCAAGGTTTAAAATTTAAGAGCGCAGGTTTGCCAGCAGTCTTTGGGATTTTACTGTAACACCACAGCAGCAGTTAACAGACTTCAGCAACATAAGTCTTGGTTAAGTTTTGGGCACAACACGTTGTAAATAGTTACAGTACAAAATTCTATATAAAGAGCTGAACAGCCTATGGAAGATCGGTTGTCGTCTGCCAGCATGGCAAGAACACGTCTGGTAGAAAAACAAAGTACAAAATTAGCCTTAGGTGAATAACATACTGCGTGTTTATCAGCTAATTTGTCCCTGGAGGATAATTTATCCGTACAAAGCTATGCACATTAAAACATGCGGGTTTGGGGGAGTAGAAATCTAATTAAAGAAAGACAGAAGGGAGGAGACACAAAAGGACATTGACAGGAAATGACAACATAAAGTGAAATGCCACTACCTGGGAATGTCACGTTATTGTAACCAGTTATGCAACACTCAGGGCAAACATGCCTCCTTTTAACATAAACCAAAACACATATAAATGAACTCTTTAGTATATCTTTAGTATATTTCCTTAGGGGCTTCCTGTTTGAAACCCTCTAGTTTAAATGTATACGCATTTGGATATTGGATATATTAGCCGCACTCCGCAGCATCCCCACATCCTCTGGCCTGTGCTGCAAGTGATCAAGGCAGAGAAGTTCACCAGAGGCCTGTGCATGCACTGTGGGATCAAGGTGAGCATATGGGGAAACTAGAAGGTTTCACACTGCAGGACATCCCAATTTAGGATTCTCCTAGGACATGTGTCCTCTGAGATGGGGGTACTATAAGTCTCTTATCATTTAAACAGACGTACATGACTCAATCTCTTTAGGAAATTTCACTTCACTTCATGTTCAATTGAAGCACCATAGCAACTATACAAGCAGAACAACTTCCAATACAGTTCCTTACAGTTGGTTTTGAGAATACATACGGAGCACACTTTTCCCACTGCTGCACTAAGTCTGTTCTCCCTCTCCTCAGGTCCCTGGGATAGCTGTCTGGCCTAGTCTCAGCTTTTAGGGCAGCAAGGTCTTTGGCTGCTCCTCTCTCCTGCACATCACTTCTTGCTTGCTGGGCTCCATTTTGGCTCAACAAAAATCAAATAGTTCTATCCTAATTAAAATAGATTCTGCTCCCATCAAATCCCAAACCATGTAACCAACTCAGCATATGCCCTGTGCAGATAAGGTTCTGGCTAAATGAGGGGACAGACACATGGCTTAAAGCGGTCCAGTGCATATTATTTTAGAAAATGTATATTGGACACCAATGTACTGAGTGGCAGGGTGGGTGGCATCCATATTGTAGGGGTCCTCCTTGTGCACCCCCCTGCAAACTCCAGGTTTACTTTCCTAAATCAAAATACCCCGGCCAACAAACTGGCTGCAGGGCATTACTGGCTCCAGAGTTTCTTCTGATTTCCTGCTGCCAACTAGAGCCCGGACCAAGTGACCGCCTGCAGTCAATTATTGGTCTGGAACTGTCCGGATGGTTACAGCAGAGGTAAGTAAAATAGGGGTTTGCTGGGGTGGATGTGTAGGGGGCTACAACAATCTGGATTGCCCCCCTTTACTATGTACATTAGACCACTTTACCTCTCAACTATACATGTTAAATTTAGCCTACCTATAAATTTCCATTACTATGATTTTATGTTAAGAGTGGGGCCTACCATCAGGAACAGTTTATATATATATATTGTGGAGATTAGCTCTGGTAGGCGACCGGGTGTCAGCAGTATAGAGGCAGAGGCAAACAGTTCAAAGTAAAGTCTGTGTTTATTTCACACATAAATCCACAAAAGCATATGTCCAAACAGGTTACATCACCTTTTCAGGAAACAGCAGCATAAATGATTCAATCAGGCAAACAGCTTTTAGTCCTTGAGCAAACGTCCTGTTTACAGTCCAACTAGGCCTCAGGTCCGCATGAAACAGCCTCCACAGGAGATTTCAGCCAGGCTCACAGAGTCTCACTCCCATGTGAGCTCTAGACAAAGGACTCAGCACAGCTGATTCCCCAGGCTATTTAAACAGCCCGCAAAACCCGGACCTGGGTAGTGGGATGGAGTCCCACCCTGCTCTACTCCATCCCAGTAAAGCCGTCCCAGGTTAGCCTTTCGGCTATTCTAAATCATCAGCAGCAAACTGCCACCAGCAGCTGATGCTGGAAAAACAAGCTATACGGCTTTACTGCACCAATGCCAGGTACATTGGTGCTACATACCTGCCGTCAATAACGGCCCCTTGCACCTTACCACATACCCCCCCCCTTTGTTCAACCCTGAGGGGGTGGACACATGCCAAACAATGTGTTCTGGACAGGGCATCCGCGTTACCCAACAATCGTCCCGCTCTGTGCTCTACTGTAAACTTGAAGTTTTGTAATGACAAGAACCATCGGGTGACCCTGGCATTCCTGTCCTTAGCCTGGCACATCCACTTGAGGGGAGAGTGGTCCGTAATCAGACGGAACCTTCTCCCCAGCAAGTAGTAGCGAAGAGACTCCAGGGCCCATTTAATGGCCAAACACTCCCTCTCCACTATACTATACCGGGTCTCCGCGGGTGTCAATTTGCGACTCATGTAGACAACGGGGTGCTCCTCCCCGTTGACTTCCTGAGACAGTACAGCACCGAGACCTACCTCGGAGGCATCGGTCTGCACTATGAACTCCCTCTTAAAGTCGGGTGTCACCAACACCGGAGACCCACACAGGGCAGACTTCAAAGCGGAGAACGCTTTTTCGGCCTGTTCATTCCACTTCACCATGACAGACTTGCGTCCCTTTAACAGGTCTGTCAATGGTGCCGCTAGGGTGGCAAAATTGGGAATGAACCGCATATAATATCCCACCAACCCCAGAAATGACTTTACCTGGCGGGTGGTGTTAGGCCGGGGCCAGTTACGGATGGCTTCTAGTTTGTTCACCTGGGGCTTGACCACTCCTCGTCCAATCACATAGCCCAGGTATTTTGTTTCTTCTAGGCCTAAAGCACATTTTTTCGGGTTTGCCGTCAACCCAGCCTTCCTGAGGGAATCCACTACGGCCTGGACTTTGGGTAGGTGACTTTCCCAATCCGTGCTATGGATAATTATATCGTCCAGATATGCTGAAGCATACCGACGATGTGGCCTGAGGACAATATCCATTAACCTTTGGAACGTAGCGGGAGCGCCGTGTAACCCAAAGGGTAACACCTTGTATTGGAACAGTCCCTCTGGTGTAATAAAGGCTGTTTTCTCCTTGGCAGCCTCAGTCAAGGGCACCTGCCAGTACCCTTTTGTGAGGTCCAAAACCGAAAAGTACCTGGCTTGGCCTAGCTTCTCAATGAGTTCATCTACCCGGGGCATAGGGTAGGCATCAAACTTGGAAACTTCATTAAGTTTGCGGAAATCGTTACAGAACCGCAACGTACCATCGGGCTTGGGAATCAAGACTATGGGGCTGGCCCACTCACTCTTTGATTCTTCAATCACGTCTAACCGGAGCATTTGCTGCACTTCCTCCGCGATAGCTTGTCGCCGGGACTCGGGTACCCGGTAAGGCCTCAACCGGACCTTGACCTGAGGTTCCGTGACAACATCATGTTGGATGATCGAAGTGCGCCCAGGGAGTTCTGAAAACACGTCCGTGTTTCTGCTAATAAACTCCCTGGCTTCCTGAGTCTGTTTAGAGGAGAGGTTGTCGCCAGTTTTCACCTCGACTACTACTTCTCTACTAACAGACCGAAGAATGGGAAGCTCCACCCCCACCATACCTGGTCGGGGACTGTCACCCCCAGGGGTCTCCCTGTCTTTCCATAGTTTCAGCAGGTTTACATGGTACACCTGCTCGGGCTTCCTCCGCCCAGGCTGATGTACCTTGTAAGTCACTTCCCCAACTTTTTCAATGACCTCATAGGGACCCTGCCACCTAGCTAGAAATTTACTATCCACCGTGGGTACCAGAACCACAACTCTGTCACCGGGTTTAAAGTTCCGTACCCTGGCTTGCCGATTATAAACCCTGCTTTGGGCCCGCTGCGCTGCCTCCATGTGTTCTCTGACAAGCGGCAAGATGGTCGCTATCCGTTCCTGTAGCTGAGTCACGTACTCTACCACACTTTTGTGGGGTGTGGGTTGCTGTTCCCAGGCCTCCTTGGCTATATCCAACAGGCCCCGTGGATGTCGACCGTATAAGAGTTCGAAGGGCGAGAATCCCGTAGAGGCCTGGGGCACCTCTCGCACTGCGAACATCAGATAGGGCAGCAGCAAGTCCCAATTCTTCCCATCCTTGGCGACCACCCTTTTTAACATGGTCTTTAAAGTTTGATTAAACCGTTCTACTAGGCCGTCTGTTTGCGGGTGGTAAACGGATGTCCGCAACTGTTTCACCTGCAGCAGTTTACAGAGCTCTTTCATTACTTTCGACATAAACGGGGTACCTTGATCGGTCAGGACCTCTTTAGGCAGACCTACTCTGGAAAACATTTCCATAAGCTCCTTAGCAATGAGCTTGGCAGAGGTGTGACGCAGGGGCACTGCCTCAGGGTACCGCGTGGCATAGTCCAAGATCACCAGAATATGTTGGTGCCCTCTAGCGGATTTTGGCACTGGACCCACTAGATCCATGGCAATCCGCTCAAAGGGTACCTCAATAACTGGGAGAGGAACTAAGGGACCACGGTAATGAGGCTGAGGGCTGGTCATCTGACATGTTGGACAGGACTCACAATATCTCTCCACCTCCTTGTACACACTGGGCCAGTAGAATCGTTGTAAAACGCGGTCCAGTGTTTTCTGCTGGCCTAGGTGTCCACCCAGAACATGTTGGTGGGCCAAATCCAACACCAATTTGCGATATGAATTGGGTACCACCAATTGTTCCACCACCTCTTCACGTACCTTGTTTACTCGGTACAACATTTCCTGGTGAACCACAAAGCGAGGAAACTGTAACTCCGCCCCTGGCTGTTGTGGTTCACCTTCCACCTCAAGAACATTCTCCCAGGCCCGAGACAGGGTCGGGTCCTGGTGTTGAGCGGTACCAAAGTTAGTTGTGGAGACATGGAGATCTGCCAACTCTGGACCTGTTGTCAACTCTTCCACATCTCCAACCATAACATTTAGTGGGGTTGACTCCCCCTCTTCCATTTTAGGGACGGGCACCTCTTCCACGGTGCCTCCTGATTCCGGTTCCCAGGGCACCGGGGTCTCCCCTGAGTAGGGCCAGTCTATTGGGGACACACCCGCCTCGCGGGTTTCCGGAACTGCCAGCTTGGCCCACAGTGACCTGAACCCTGGAAAGTCTCTCCCAATAATCAGTTCATATGGGAGTTTAGCGGCGACAGCGACTTCATGTTTCCAGCTGCCGGAGACGGTGGTGAGAGACACTTGTGCTGTGGCATAGTCTCTCAAGTCCCCATGAATGCACAAAACCCCGGTTTTCCGCCCAGTGTACTCATCGGGCAGTACTAAGGCGGGTCTTGCCAGGGTAACCATACTCCCCGAGTCCAAAAGGGCCACAGCCAGGGTGTCTCCCACTTTCACCTGACAGAGGTGACTTTGCCCCACAAGCTCAGGGATACCGGCAGCACACAGCCTCCTGGCATACATGGAAGGGCGGTAACCAAAGTTTACATCCATGGGCTCCCCCTGGTGGGGACAATTGGCTCTGATATGTCCCGGCTCCTTACATCCCCAACACAACACTTGGGCAGGGACTTTGGGGGGTAGGTCCTGAGAGGGTTTAGGGGACACCACTCGCCTGAGCTGGGGCGGGGACCTCCGGGGTTTCCCCGAATCCCTCCTCATGGAGCCGCTTTGCAAGTTCCTGGTGGCCTCATATCGCTCCACTAGGTCCACCATCCCTAGTGCGTTGTCAGGGGATACCTGGCCAACCCAGTGCTGAAGAGGGTGCGGTAAAGCCCTCCAAAACATGTCCGCCAGCAAGCGGTCCAAAATGGCAGTGGGGCTTAACAACTCCGGCTGCAGCCATTTTTGCAGCAGGTGCAGCAGTTTATAATACTGGGGTCGGGCGGGCTCTGCCGACTGGTAGCTCCACTGATGCACCCGCTGAGCCCGAACCCACACATTCACCCCCAGTCTCGCCAGTATCTCACCCTTCAGAGTCGGGTAGTCAGCGGCTTGGTCCTCTGGGAGATCAAACAACACCTGCTGGGGTCCAGACGCCAGAAATGGAGCGATGACATCAGCCCACTGGTCATGCGGCAACTTCTCCCTTGCAGCCACCTTTTCAAACACCGCCAGGTAAGTCTCCACGTCATCTGAAGGGGTCATTTTTGTGAGCGCCGAGCGGACAGCTTTCCGGGCATCAGGAATACTTTTGGGCGCACCTGCAGCTTGCTGCGCCATCATATGTTGCAAAAACAGCTGGTTGGTCTCATGCTGCTGCCTGTTGGCCTCCACGAGCGCTTTCACGACCGCCTCCATTTTGTCTGCAGTCCCAGGTAGCAGCCTGGCAGGTTTAATATAGGACATGCACAACAAAAAACTTTTTCGTCGGTTGCTCCTAGCAACGGCCTCACTGCTATGCCCGCATCCGACACCAAATGTGGAGATTAGCTCTGGTAGGCGACCGGGTGTCAGCAGTATAGAGGCAGAGGCAAACAGTTCAAAGTAAAGTCTGTGTTTATTTCACACATAAATCCACAAAAGCATATGTCCAAACAGGTTACATCACCTTTTCAGGAAACAGCAGCATAAATGATTCAATCAGGCAAACAGCTTTTAGTCCTTGAGCAAACGTCCTGTTTACAGTCCAACTAGGCCTCAGGTCCGCATGAAACAGCCTCCACAGGAGATTTCAGCCAGGCTCACAGAGTCTCACTCCCATGTGAGCTCTAGACAAAGGACTCAGCACAGCTGATTCCCCAGGCTATTTAAACAGCCCGCAAAACCCGGACCTGGGTAGTGGGATGGAGTCCCACCCTGCTCTACTCCATCCCAGTAAAGCCGTCCCAGGTTAGCCTTTCGGCTATTCTAAATCATCAGCAGCAAACTGCCACCAGCAGCTGATGCTGGAAAAACAAGCTATACGGCTTTACTGCACCAATGCCAGGTACATTGGTGCTACATACCTGCCGTCAATAACGGCCCCTTGCACCTTACCACAATATATATATATACTATGAGACAAAGAGGGTAGCTGGCACCAGTAACAAGTGTAATATTATTAGTGATTGTGGTGCAATGCTCTGTTGTTGACCAAAATATAGACAATAGCTAAAGGTTAGGGGGTACCCCACTATTCACACCCCCAAAAGGTACTAAACAGAGTCTAATAACTGCACCACAAAAGAGGTAAAGTTAATATGTATTGTTTATTAATCTCAATCAAATGTTAAAAAAGTTAATTTGTTACATAGAAGACAAACTGTTAAAAAACATATACAACATACTAAAATACATACTGCCAAGAGGGGGCGCTAATCAACCTTACTGCCATGGTGTTGAATATGGATAAGAAAATTCATATATACAGTGTATCAACATCTATATAAAAATACATAAAAAGTGCCAACTCTAATAAAGTGCTAAGTGCTAACCCCAAAGGTACATCAATTACTAATAGAGCTCAGTGCAAAAAGGATTCCAATATTGCCCTGCACAAGAGGGCAATAACACAAATCAATAAACAAAGCAGTGCAAGGTAAAAGAAACCATTATTTATCAATCAGAGAGTGCAGAGCGGCAGCAGGTGTCCCCCCCGTTTTGCGCAAGCCCACGCGTTATATATATATATATATATATATATATATAGCAATCGTTAACCGTCACATCCCAGCTCAAACCCATTGTGATAAATCACAAAGAAGCCATTGAAAAGCTTTTAAAATAGCACCATGCACCAGTGCAAAAAATGGATGGTTAAAGAAAGCTGCATCTGTATATACTGTATGCATGCAGCTGGCTGTACGGTGGAGGGAGTGTATATTTCACCTATAGTGCTAGCTTGGGTGAGATAAGGAATCCAGGAGGCTGTTTGTTTCAAGTGATTCTAGAACACTGAAATACTGTTTTTGTGTGTTTTTGTCTGGGCCTGGGTTTCGATGGAATGGCATATACTGTAGGTTGTTAGAGGGACCTGCCGTTCCCCTTTCTCCGCACTGGAGTTTATCTGCCTGTCTCGGCTTGCATAGATGGCTGAGCCTAGACACAACCAGTCTCAAGCGTGGAGCTTGTGAAAGAAACATGTTTGCTTTATGCTCAATCTCTGGAATAGAGTAGGTTGGTGAGAAACCAGAGTTCTGTTTAGGTTTAACCCCAGAAGGGAAGGACTTTCTGTTACATTTATCCTGCACCCTGCTTGTTTGATTGAATGCAGTGAACATTTGCTGGACTTATTGCACAATAAACTGCATTTGATTTCACTACTGTTTCCAGAGTTGTCATTGCCCTTAGCAATCCCCACTCTTGACAATATATATATATCTACTCCAATGTCTAGTGTAGCAACCCATTTGTACTCCTCCCCGCTAACTATGGTAAACCAACCCTACCACCAAATATTATCCCTTATCGATTTACAAGGGTCTGCTGCTGAGCTATTTTACATGAGGCACCTTAGATCTTCCTTTTGTGTCATTTGATGACAGATATAACAACAAGGGTATATTCACACCAAGGCAATTTTGAAGTATTAACAACTTCCTATGGAAGGCATTGCGATTACACAGCGACTTCAAAGCAAATGCAATTGCCGTCACATCTGCACTCTTAAAATCACAGCTGTAAGGCTTTTGAGAGGTGACTGTGATCATTCTGTAATCACAATCACCTCCATGAATTTGTACATAGTTTAACATATAGGCAGTGATTAACTAGCGATCGTAATTGCCACGCTATCAAAGCGCATTGGTGGAAAAGGGTCCTGAAAGGCTAATGATTCTGGCAGCTTGTGATGTTTCCTGATGTTTTTGTAAGTCACATTACAGTTAATGCGGAACAAGGCTTTGGAATTTGACTTTTCCAGGGTTTGTAACTTTCATCCTGGGCATCCTGCATTGGGATACCCCACTCTGTGAACCCCCCCCAAAAAACAAACTCACAAACTCACCTATTCCACTTTACCATGGTGCATGTGTGGGCGCACAGCCAATGAGAGTCATTTGCTGCGTTTACCTCCTTCAGTAAACAACTCTCATTGACTTAAATTGGAAGCTTGCGCTGCCACACGCCCCCCCCCCCCCGCATCCTTGTCTCATGCATGTTCCTGCCCCAGCCTACCATTCCAAACAATGAGAGACGCTTGCCAAATGATGTAGTCACTGCAGGTGGCTCTCACTGGACGAGCGCCTGTACATGTGCCGTTGAAACGTGGAAAGGTGAGTTTTTACAGGCGCCCAAGATGGTATCACACAGCAGGGCATCCTGTTTGGGATGCTCTGGGGAAAAGCCAGCAGATTCCAGGCCAGTCGCTGGTGGATTTTGTCCAGGCATTCTGTTACGTTCCACCCACCCCTCCCCCTTTGCTAAGCTCAATTTGGTCAATAATATAGCTGGGCAGCGGACACTCTGCATGGAGGCTGACGCAGGGACCTTGAGTGACAGTTTAGTCAGTTAATACGTGGAGCAGTGTGTTATTGATATTGGATAGGGGGTATAGTAAAAAAAGAAACACAGGCTGTTTTGGGCCACTGGGCTGGGGATAGAAGGTGACTAAATAAACTTCATTTCTGGGTATAGGTGTGAAAAGTCTATTTATAGGAAAGGTAGTTGAAAAAAACAGCAAGTAATAAGATGTGCCAGAGAGTGGTGTAAGATAAAACTTCCAGTTTATTCTAAGTATGTCACACACCCCGCTTCAAGAAATTCATAACGTGTGGGTAATACTGACCTGTAGAGGGCGATATGCAGAGATGCCAGGAAAAAAGAGAGCCCCTCCCGGTCCATAAATACCTGGGACCTCCCACTCATTAAAAAAGTCTTAAAGGGGCCACAGCACTCAAACCAGTTAGCTTGCTGACCAACCTACAATCTGTCTCTAAACTAGGTTAAAAACAGGGAGCTCGGTCACACACATCTGCAGAAGTATGCTTAAGCTGCACCACCAGCGCCAAGGTGCCCCTGTGAGGTGCAGTCCTAACTCTAGTACTAATTCTAGTCTCTAAGAGCCCCATTTGGGACATACAATGCAATAGATAAATTGGGAGCAGGCTTACCTGAGGTTGCCCTAAGCCTCAAGTGCAAGCCATGGGTGGAAGGGTCAAAGACCTTGCAATACAGCCTAGACCCCACACTCCATGTGCTTGCACAAATTCAAAAGAAACAAAAGAGGGGTGGCAGCCGCTCAGACCATTTTATAACTAACCAGGGGCACCTTGGCGCTGGTGGTGCAGCTTAAGCATACTTCTGCAGATGTGTGTGACCGAGCTCCCTGTTTTTAACCTAGTTTAGAGACAGATTGTAGGTTGGTCAGCAAGCTAACTGGTTTGAGTGCTGTGGCCCCTTTAAGACTTTTGTATTCTAATTGCCCTGCTAATGTGCACCTCCCTGGTTAGTTATAAAATGGTCTGAGCGGCTGCCACCCCTCTTTTGTTTTTTTACCTCCCACTCATTACCCAGTCTTCATCTCTGCAGTCAGCGAGCAAGTCAGAAGATGTGGTCTCCTCCTTGCGCAGGGGGATTTCAGGTAGCCGGGATGACTCCCGGCCCTTTAGTTATCTATTTCCGCCTGGATCTTTTTTTTCTGTTACCTCGTGCCTCCCAGCCTAGGCTGACGGTCCGGGTGAGGGTAGAAAAGCACCCTCGGAGCTTAAGAGCAAATGCTCTCCCGTGAGACCCTATATAAGAGGGTAGGCGGTCATCCGGGACGGTGACCCCGGTTTGGGATGCCCCATCCCTTGGCCTTACACTTTGGGTGGTCCCCCCCTTTGGGTAATGCCCCTCTCTCTAGCGGGATAGCGGAGGGTAGGAGCAGGGCCCCTTATTCGGTGTTAGGTCCAAATTTTGTAATCATTAATTCTTAATAATGTTTTAATGTATTAATTTATTAAATTATCCTCCCAATAGTTAATTAACTTATTTATTACTTCATAACAGCGTGTATTTCTCTGTCAAAACGGCGCTGTAGCCGCCATTTTTATGCAGGCTTTCTCCCTGAGGTAAAAGGGGCGGGCTGGGCTTTAGGCACGAGCCGCGGCCCCCACCCTTCTATTTGGCGCTGATGCGGCTTGGATTCTGAGCGAGGAGCGGGGCCGGGCGTCAGGGTCAGAGCCACGGCCCGCTCCCCTCCTTCTTCTGAGACCGGCGCCGCGGCCGCACATGGCTGCGGTGCCGGCCTTTTTGCATTGTCATGGCGGGGGGGAGCTTCTCCCCTCACGCTTTCACTCTTGGGGGCGGGGCCGGGCTTTCCAGTGCTGCGGCTCGCCCCTGTGTCTCAGGCACCGCTGAGGTGCTTTTCTCTGTGCCTGTTTCCTCAGGAGGAGCTGGCCACGCCCCCCTTCTCTCCTCAGAGCTGCTCTTTACCTCAAGGAGAGAGGAAGCTGTCTTCAGGACCACAGTGAGTGGCCCGGTGGGCCCCCTTCTGTCCCATCACCTATAATTATATATTTTTATGTCATATATATATATATATATATATATATTTTTTATACTCCGCTTTTCTTATTAGCCTTTTTTATTATGTCTTTCAGATATAACCTACAGTGGTGTTAGGGGGTTTCTCCCGGTCCTAGGGTCCCTGGGTTCTTAATTGGCTTATTGCAAATCCTCCCACTTGGGACATTAAAGGGGCATCCCGGGTTGCTTATATGCGTAATTCCCTCGGTCATTGCGACCAACTATAAGTTCACCTTATGGAGGCATCCCCGTGTACTGGGCTCGGGCTCCCCTCAGGGCAATCCCGGAAGTGTATGGGGTGTGGGGAATCCCTTACTGGCGATGATGTATATCTGTGTATACCATGCGCACAGCAGACTATTACGCGGCAGTCCGGACCCCAGGCGTCTGGTTCAGCGCCGCTGGTCTCTCCTCCCCCCCCTCCCAGTTTGATCCGTGCCCAGTCTGACGTTGTCATGGGCGGGCAGTTGCAATCGGAGATGTGTGCCCGATTGGCCAATCTTGAAAAATTATTCTCCAGCACGGTCACCAGAAAGGCTCCGGCTAAGAGAAAGCACTTGTCGCCGTCTTCACCGGCGGCCGACTTGGATGATCTTGATAATCTGGACTGGTCTGATTACTCCCAACTTGAGGAAGGGGAGGTATATGAAGAATCAGATAATTCAGACGATCAGCAGTTTGTGGGTGCTGATACCGAGCGGGGCTTGGGGAGGTCTTCGGATACTCCTAATGTTCTGGCCCAGATGTTTGAGGTTTTGGCTATTTCTCTCTGAAGGCGGGTCCACAGCAAAAGGGGGAATTTTTCGAAGAATCCAGGCCGCGCTTGGAATTTCCTAACCAAAAGCATTTTGATGGGATTATTGCTAAGGAATGGGAGAGGCCTTCCCGGCTCCCAGGTGTCCCTCAGGGTTGGGACAAAAAATATCCCTTTCCCTTGGATACGGTTAAGCGTTGGGCGTCCCCTCCCGAGGTGGATGCACAGATTCTGGGTTTATCCAACACTACTGTTTTAAATTCTCCTGATTGCTCCATGCTTAAAGATGGTGAGGATAAACGCATTGACCAAATGGCTTGTCATGGTTTTGCCAGTGTTGGGTCAGCCATGAGGCCGGTTTGTGCTTCAGCGCGGCAGGTGGTGGCTACCAGGTCGGTGGTCAGGGACCTGTTGACTTCTTCCGGGTTAGATCCGGATAGTGATGAGTTCCTTGGCCTTAAAAGGTGTGAATTGTTTTTGTCATTTGTACTAGCCGCCTTGGATGACACACTGATGATGTGTGGCAGAACGTCGGCTCTATTGGTGACTATTCTGCGTTCGGTTTGGTTGCGCCAGTGGCCGGCTGATTTTGTGTCTAAAAAGTCGCTGACCGCTCTTCCCTTTGTGGGATTACGGCTCTTTGGTGAGAAGTTGGATTCAGTTGCCAAGGGTGGTAAGTTACCTCAACGCAAAAAACAGCATCGTCCCTTTCGGGGGGCGGGTTCCTTTGCTCCTTCCTTTCGTGTGGCTAGAGCTGGCAGAGGAATTGTTTTCCCCGCAGCCAGAGGAGATTCCTGGAACAGGGGCAGAGGACGTGCCCACCCAGGATACAGCTGGGGCTCTAAGCCCAAACCCGCTGCAAAGCCAGCTCAGCAATGAGGGGGCGCCCTCACCCATGTGGGTGGGGGGACGGCTGCAACACTTCTCCCAGGTCTGGGACCGGGAGGTCTCGGACAGATGGATCCGGGAAGTGGTGACTTCCAGCTACAAGCTGGAGTTCGAGCTCCGGCCCCCTCCCAGATTCCTCAGGTCTCGGGTGCCTTCGGACCTTCTGGCCGCGCAGGAGCTCCAGACGGCAGTAAAGAGACTGTTGCATATGGCAGTTATTTGCCCAGTGCCCCCCTCAGACAGGGGTCGGGGATTTTATTCCAATCTGTTCACGGTGCCCAAGAAGGACAGCTCGGTTCGACCCATTCTGGATCTAAAGATCCTCAACAGGTTTGTCCGTCCGCGGAAATTTCGCATGGAAACGCTGCGTTCAGCTATCCATTCTCTTCGGCAGGGGGACTTTCTGACGTCCGTAGACATCAAGGACGCCTATCTGCATGTGCCAATTTTTCCAGCGCACCAGAGTTTTCTCGGGTTCGTGGTGGAGGATCGGCATTTTCAGTTTGTGGCACTTCCTTTCGGTCTTACCTCGGCTCCAAGGGTTTTCACCAAGGTGCTGGCCGGGGTGATGGCTCTCCTCAGAGCCCAGGGTATTCGCATTATCCCTTATCTGGACGACCTTCTCATTATGGCATCTTCCTTCAGCCAAACGGTATTGGACACCAGAACTGTGGTGTCCACTCTGGAGAGATTCGGGTGGGTGATCAACTACCCCAAGTCCTCCCTTTCTCCGTCCAGGTTAGTGTCTTTTCTGGGAATGTCCCTGGATACTTCCCAGGCCAGGGTGTTTTTTCCTCAGTCCAAGGTTCTCTTGATTCAGGAGTTGGTTCGACTCCTCCTGTCTATCCCTCGTCCGGCCATCAGACTGGGGATGAGGCTGGTGGGATTGAAGGTAGCCTCCTTCAAAGCGGTTCCCTTTGCTCAGTTCCACACAAGGACACTCCAGCTCCATCTGTTGGCGGCCTGGGACGGGTCACCACTGTCGTTGGATCAGTCCTTCCTGATGACCCCCCGAGTTCGGTGCTCCCTTCAGTGGTGGCTGGATCCAATCAATCTGTCGAGGGGCAGATCCTTTCTGGCCCCTTGTTGGGAGACGGTCACCACGGATACCAGTCTATCAGGATGGGGGGGTTCTGGAAGGATCATCAGTTTCAGGGACTGTGGGGGCCTCAGGAGGCTCACGAGTCCATCAATGTTCTGGAATTGAGAATTCCGGATGGTTCTGTTTCGTTTGACTCATCAGTTGCAAGGATTGCCGGTTCAAGTCCGGTCGGACAATCGGACGGCGGTCGCCTACATCAATCACCAGGGAGGGACTCGCAGCAGGAGTGCCCTCAAGGAAGTGTCTTTGATTCTGGCCTGGGCGGAGACTCACGTCCCCTGCATTTCAGCAGTTTACATTCCGGGAGCGGAGAACACGGAGGCGGACTCTCTGAGCAGGTTTTCAGCTCGCCGGGGGGAATGGTCTCTCAGCCCCAAAGTGTTTCGCTTGATTTGTCTCAGGTGGGGGTCCCCGGTGGTGGACCTCTTTGCCTCTCGTCACAATCACAAACTTCCGACATTTGTGTCTCTCTCACGGGATCCACTGGCTCTGGCAGTGGATGCCATGTCTCTGAACTGGAGGGATCTGGGGTTTCTGTATCTGTTCCCTCCATTTCCCTTGGTGGCCAGAGTGGTGCGCAAGCTGGCCCTGGAGGGTGCGTCAGCAATTCTGGTGGCTCCAAGGTGGCCAAGACAGGTTTGGTTCGCAGATGTGGTAAGGTTAGCAGAGGATCAGTTCGTTCTGCCCCTGCTGCCGGATCTGCTCACCCAGGGTCAACTACGTTATCCCAATTTACCAACGCTGGCTTTGACGCCGTGGCTGCTGAAACCTCCATCTTGAAGGAGGAAGGTCTTTCCGATGTTGTGATTCGAACTCTCATTAGTGCTAGGAAGCGGTCTTCCTCTAATATCTACTATAGGACTTGGAGGTCTTATATTGATTGGTGTGAGATCAGGGCGTTGCCTTGTAGGGAATTTTCCATCTCCGGAATCCTGGAGTTTCTTCAACATGGTCTGGACCTGGGGCTCCAGCTTATTATTCTGAAGGGGCAGGTTTCTGCCCTGGCGGTGTTCTTTCAAAGGTCATTTGCCCTACATCCTTTGGTTAAGACTTTTTTCCAGGGAGTCACGCACGTGCGGCCTCCTAGAAAACCTTTGCTCCCTGTTTGGGATTTGAATTTGGTTCTTTCTGCTCTTCAGGATTCTCCTTTTGAGCCCTTGAATAATATTGCCTTGTCTTCACTTACGCAGAAGGTGGCCTTTTTGGTAGCCATCACTTCGGTTAGGCGTGTCTCTGAGTTGGCGGCTTTGTCCATTCAAGCCCCGTACTTTGAGGGGCATCAGGACAAGGTGGCTTTTCGTTTCAAGTCCAATTTCCTTCTTAAGGTTGTTTCTGCCTTTCACCTAAACCAAGAAATTGTTCTGCCCTCTCTGTGTCCTAATCCCAGCAATGACAAGGAGTGGGCCCTGCATTCTTTGGATGTGGTTCGTGTTGTGAAGTATTATTTGGAGGTAACGTCTTCCTTTCGTAAGACGGATGCATTTTTTGTGGTGCCCTCCGGGCCCCGAAAAGGCTTGGCGCCTGCCAAGTCTTCCATTAGTAAATGGATCCGTCAGACCATAGTTGGGGCCTATTCTGCCAAAGGGAAGGTACCCCCTTTTCGTGTTACTGCTCATTCTACTCGTGCGGTTGGGGCGTCCTGGGCTTTTCAGCACCAGGCCTCTGTTGAGCAAGTTTGTAAGGCTGCTACTTGGTCTTCTGTTCACACTTTTTCCAAGTTTTACAAGGTTGATGTTCGGGCCTCAGCGGATGCTGTGTTTGGCCGCAAAGTTCTGCAAGCTGCAGTGGTTTAAGTTGTGCCTTGTTGCCTTGTTTTGGATCCCCGCCCTTTATGGACACTGCTGTTGGTTGTCCCACACGTTATGAATTTCTTGAAGCGGGGTGTGTGACATACTTAGAATAATACCATTTTGTGAATACTCACCTGTAAAATGGGTATTATAATATGTCACACACCCCGCTTCACCCTGCCCTTTTGTATTCTGGATCCTTTATATGGTGAACTTTGCGTTGTTATGCTTTGTGTTGGGCTCTTCCTGGTCCCTTACCTTACTGCTGTTCTTATACTGGGTAATGAGTGGGAGGTCCCAGGTATTTATGGACCGGGAGGGGCTCTCTTTTTTCCTGGCATCTCTGCATATCGCCCTCTACAGGTCAGTATTACCCACACGTTATGAATTTCTTGAAGCGGGGTGTGTGACATACTTATAATACCCATTTTACAGGTGAGTATTCACAAAATGGTATTTTTACATCCTTTAAAACTACTCCTTATCCAGGATGCAGTGTTAAAATTCAATCACACTTCTGGTCTTTAAACTACACAGAAAATGCCACACCTCACCATTAAAACACAATAAAAAGGACTTTATGCTTGCCACCCACCTGAACAACCTAGGCAAAACCCGTTAGGGACTCTCTAATGCTGTAAAATAGGCAGGGCGCTGTAGATGCCGCAACAGGAATTCAAAGTTACTTTCCCATTCCCATTCTTTCAATCCATCAACAAATGTGGCCATATGCTCCGGTCCCTCATTGCTCTCAGCATGAGCGAGATCAGCAAGCAACAGTGGTCACACCTGTCAGGCTATTGGCAGCCAGGTGACTACATTTTAACCCCATTTGGAGCAACGTCATGGAAAACATGGAAGGGAAATAAGGGGAAAAGTAAAGGAGGGCCAAATTTTGGAGACCTGCTAAAGCATACCTCCAAATTGTCCCTCATTTGGAGGGACTGTCCCTCTTTTGAGTCCATGTCCTCCTGTTCCTCATTGTTCTTATTTGTCCCTCTTTGAGGTTTAACATGCAGATCTGCAGCAATACATGATTCATTTGGCTATTCAAAGTGTTTATATTGTTGTAACTGTTACTATTTCCTATCTATACCTCAATAAGCAGGCATGGCTTAATCTAACAATTGTTCCTCTTTCCCACCCAAAGTTGGAAGGTATGGCTAAAGCATTAACAGTGCACTGCAGGAAGTGGAGAGACATGTGCTGCCGGACTGTCCCTTTGATAAATTGATTGTAATTGTTGAAATTTAGTAACAACATTTTCACAGTAGTTTACCTGCTGTTTGCTTGCATGGACATTTAGGAGAGACCACAGTCTTTTCACGTCATAGCATTTCCTAACAAATAAAAAAGAAAATGCGGTTAACATATTTCAAAAGAATATGACAGTTACAATGCTAATGAGGTCTGACAACCCTCCAACTCTGTGGGAAGAATTGGGGTGTGGCATAGTAAACAATTTGCCATCCTCATTTTCGTTGTGGCAGGCAGGCTACAGTAGGGGGGCAACATTTAAACCAGACCAACATAATGGGTATTGATCCCGCAGTCAGCTGATTAAAATAAGCTCGGGGGGGGGGGGCAACCAGAATGCTGGAGTAACTTCCCTGCCGGCACTGAAGACGCGACCATGGCCCACGTGGACTACTTTCCCGGCGCTGGCTCATACTGAAGGTGAGGATTACGGGTGTTCTGGGGGGTTATGTGAAGGGGAGGCAATCCAGCATTCTGGATACCCCCTCAAGCTTGTTTTAATCAGCTGACTGCCGGACCAACACTGTTAAAGAAAAAAATGTGTATTGGTCCGGTTTAACAATACCAGCAGATGCATACTTGGTTCCTGGATGTGCGAAAAGCACCAGTGGGAGGATAGAAATAGAAAGAGGAAGAGGAGCTCTCTGCACCAGGTGTCTTTCACCCAGGCAGTCATTCCATACAGGAGCCACTTGGTAGGGTCGTAGTCTAGAAAGTTGAGTGTAGAGAGTGATTAGTTTAGTGAGTTTAGAAGGTAGAGTAATAGTAGTAAAGGAGGGGAAGTACCTGGTGGAGGTACAGTACAGAGACAGTGAAAAGAGAGAGGGGAACTCCTTGCACCAGGTGCCTCCCATTCAGGCAGCCTTTCCATTGTAGAGGTCACTTGGTAGAAGGTCCTAGTCTAAGCAACGTAAGGAAGTAGGAAAGAAAGTAACTAGTGAAAGAATTAACACTTGTACAAGGGGCCAACCTTCCAGGCAGCCATTTCATTGCAGGTGGCACTTGCTGGGGTCCTTCCACAAGAGTAGGGAGTAGCATGAGATAAGATCAGAATGAAGGCAGACATTGCTGGGGGTCCTTGGGTATAGGAGCAACACTAAGGAAGGAAGGGGTGATGGAAGGATAAAGCCTGTAAAGTCAATTTCCACAGGGTAAGATGTTGAGGTGGACATATCCTTGGGAAAATGGAGAGGGTTGGAAGAGCCACATAGAGGGGGGGGGGGAATGTTCAGGGGGGCATATCCTTGGGGCAAAAATGGAAGACAGGGGAGCCTCATTGAGGGGGAGGGGAATGAATCATCGGTGGGGGTGACTGACAGCCAGAAGGAGTTTTTTTAGGGGCATCCAATCCTATCCAGCCCTTTTAATGTAAGCACCAGATCTGCTAGATGGGAATGACTGGTGTCCTAAACTAATTATTCCAAATGAGTCCTAAAGATCTGTGTTCAAAAACCCAAGAGTCAGGTTTACAGTAAGATAGGTAAGTCTGATGTGTAGTGGCCTGTAATGGATCCCATTGAAAAAATTATATTTAATCATATTCTACAACGTTTTCTGTATTGGACTTCCATGTATAGAGAAAACACTATAACAGATGATCAGTCAGGTTAAGATCATTATTGTGCATTAAATAAAATAAGCATTAAATAAGTCGAAACCCTGTCATTCTTGGGATCTAAAAGCTCCTAACTTTGTTATGATGAGAAATATTCTAATTTATATTGGGCACAGCCAACCAGGGTAGGTGTAAATTCAAAGCACTGCTTACCTCCCATGCAGCTGATCCACCTTTATGTGTTGCTGCACAAATCTGTTGTTGCTGATATCTTGCCCTTTAGCCAGACCCTCAGATTTTTTCTCCATTTGATTACTTATTGACTCCATTTGACTACTTATTATTAGACCAAATAGTGGACTGAACTCCACCCCCTGCATGAGATAGACCAGTTACTGTGTGTGCAGAGGGATAGATGTGTCTTCCTCTGCTTATCCTGTTTCTTCACTGTGTCTCTACACTCATGAACTGAATAGAACATTTCAGTCACAAAGAGAAAACTCTCATTGCTTACAGCAGGCAATAGACAACTACAGCATTTGAGGCGGCAGACCAACTTTATGGGAGGCAATGAATATGTTTAGTTTTACTTTTAGCTTAATAAGTTTGCATACATAAAAATGCATCATCTATTCCCTTGGGAATCCTGATTAGGGATCCAATAAAATTCCCTGAATAGGAAAATACCCCAGTTTCATTTTCTGGCTTTTTTCAGGGGCTTTTAAATGGATGGTAAAAACTTGGGATGCCCTCAGATGGGGGTTGGGGGACAACAGCAGCCCTGAAACATGAAAAATATGCATAATTCTAATGCACACAGTTAAGTAAAGCCTTTGCCCAGCAAAAAACGCTAACAGGAAGCAGTATGACGTACAAATGGCGGCCATATGCTAATTAATTCAGTTACAACTAAACTGTCACATAATGGAAGTTAAGTTGAAGTGCTCCCCACTGCTGAGCTATGTGTACTGAATGTATCATCACTGGGGGCGGGGCTGCTCAGCCAGGAAGCAATATGCACTCAGTTTGTGTTATGAATATTGGGCAATAGCTTTAGTTAAAAAAAGAAACAGACTGTTTTGGACTGGGGATAGAAGGTGATGATATAAACTTCCTTTCTGGGTATAGGATCACATTAATACCCTTGCACCTGACAATATATTCATGATTGATTGAAGTTGGTGGGGCAGATGCAGAAAATCACGTAAACATGGATATGCTGAACACATCTGAGATCCATATATACGTTGGCTGACCTTAAGCATGTTCCCTGGTTTTTCTTATCAGTTGATTTTTCTGTTATCTTCTCTTTTTCATCCTGATCCAGCATTATAAAACCTCAGTTCATGGAAACAAAATTCTTAGTCCTATAGTAAATAATTGAAAAAAAAGGTTTACCATTGATAACAATGGTAAAAAAAAGTTCAAATGAATTACAGTGTTTAATATAACATAAATAAACATTAATACAAACATTAACACAAAGTACACTGCCTTTAAAAAATACCATTTTGTGAGTACTCACCTTTAAAATGGGTATTATAAGTGTGTCATACACTTCGCTTCCATAATCATGACATCTGGGTAATCTCCAGTAGAGGGCAAACTTCTGCAGAGATGAATGCAAAAAAGGAGCTCCTCCCGGTCCATAAATACCTGGGACCTCCCACTAATCCCACAGTGTATGATAGCAGTAAGAAGACCAGGAAGAACAAGTAACAATACTTTAACAATCAAAAATAAAAAATGGTTCACCATATAAAGGATCCAAAACACCAAAAGGGTGGGGTGAAGCGGAGTGTATGACACACTTATAATACCCATTTTAAAGGTGAGTACTCACAAAACGGTATTATTCCAAGTGTGTCATACACTCCGCTTCCATAATCATGACATCTGGGACATCCAATAGCAGTGTCCGTCATGGGTGGGAACCGAAAACAGTAAAAGAATGTACCAACTTAAACCACTGCAGCTTGCAAAACCTTGCAGCCAAAAACAGCATCCGCTGAAGCCCGCACATCAACTTTGTAAAACTTGGAAAAAGTATGAACGGAGGACCAAGTAGCCTTACAAACCTGTTCGACTGAAGCCTGATGCTGAAAAGCCCAGGACGCACCAACAGCACGAGTAGAATGCACAGTGATCTTAAAAGGGGGAGTCCTCCCCTTAGCACAATAGGCCCCAACAATGGCCTGACGAATCCATTTACTAATGGTAGACCTGGCGGGCGACAAACCTTTCCTAGGTCTGCAGGGCACCACGAAAAAAGCGTCCATCTTACGGAAGGAAGAAGTATCCACCAAATAGTACTTAACACAACGAACAACATCCAAATTGTGCAAGACCCTCTCCTTGTCGTTGCTGGGCTTAGGACACAAGAAAGGAAGAACAACATCCCGATTGAGGTGGAAGGCAAAAAAACACCTTAGGAAGGAAATCTGGTTTAAAGCAAAAGACCACCTTGTCCTGGCGTCTTTCAAAGTAAGGGGCCTGAATCGACAGAGCCGCCAACTCAGAGACACGCCAAACAGAAGTAATAGCCACCAAGAAGGCAACCTTTTGAGTGAAAACAGAAAAAGCAATATCCTGTAAAGGCTCGAAGGGAGGACCCTGCATAGCCGAAAGAACCAAAATCAAATCCCAAACAGGGACCAGAGCCTTCCTAGGGGGCCGCATATGAGTGACCCCCTGGAAAAAAGTCTTAACCAGCGGGTGCAAGGCAAAAGAACTCTGGAAGAAAACAGCCGAGAGCAGAGACCTGCCCTTTCAGAGTACTAAGCTGGAAACCAAGATCCAGACCGTGTTGAAGGAACTCCAAAAACCTAGGTATCGAAAACACCCTGCAAGGTAAGCTCCTAGCCGCGCACCAGTCAATATAGGACCACCAAGTCCTATAGTAGACGCCAGAGGAAGACCGCTTCCTAGCTCTAACCAAGGCCTGAACAACAGCCTCCGACAAACCTTCCTCCTTCAGAATGAAGATTTCAGCAGCCAAGCCGTCAAAGCCAGCGTTTGTAAATTGGGGTAAAGTAGTTGACCCTGAGATATCAAATCCGGAAACAGGGGCAGCCTGTACTGCTCTACCGCCAGCCTTACGACGTCTGCGTACCAGACCCGTCTTGACCAACTTGGGGCCACCAGAATTGCTGGTGCCCCTTCCAGCACCAGTTTGCGAACTACCTTTTCCACCATGGAGAAAGGGGGGAACAGATACAAAAAACCCCGGATCCTTCCAGGAAAGGATGCCAGAGCCAGAGGATCCTGAGATAGAGACACAAAAGACGGGAGCTTGTGATTGTGCCGAGAGGCAAAGAGATCCACCTCCGGAGTCCCCCACTTGTGACACAGGGACCGAAAAACCCTGGGATTGAGAGGCCACTCCCCTCGGCGAGAGAACCCCCTGCTCAGAGAATCTGCTTCTCCGTTCCCCACTCCCGGAATGTAAACTGCCGGAATGCAAGGAACATTGCTCTACGCCCAAGTCAGGATCAGAGAGACTTCCCTGAGACTTTCCTGAGGGCACTCCTGCTGCGAGTCCCTCCTTGGTGATTGATGTAGGCAACCGCCATTCGATTGTCTGAGCGAACCTAAACCGGTAGGTCCTGTAAGTGAGGTGTCAGCCGCGACAGAACAAGCCGGATGGCTCTGAGCTCTAAGACATTGATGGGGGTGTGAGCCTCCTGAGGACCCCACAACCCCTCTGAACTGATGACTCTTCCAGAAACCTCCCCAGCCCGATAGGCTGGCATCCATGGTAACCGTCTCCCAACGAGGGGCCAGAAATGATCTGCCCCTCATCAGGTTGCTTGACTCCAGCCACCACCTGAGTGACTGCCGAACCCTGGGAGACATCAGGAACAGCTGATCCAAGGACTGCGGACACCTGTCCCAGTGTGTCAATAGGTGTAGTTGGAGAGATCGCATGTGGAACTGAGCAAAGGAGACTGCCTCGAAGGAAGCCACCATCAATCCCACCAGCTTCATCCCTAGTCGGATGGAGGGGCAAGGAATGGCCAGAAGAAGGCGAATAAGCTCCTGAATCCCCTGCACTTTGGACTGGGGTAGAAACACTCTGGCTTGAATGGTATCCAGATTCATGCCCAGGAATGAAATCTTCCTTGAAGGATCAGCAGGTCGTCCAGATACGGCACGATGCGAACGCCCTGAGCTCTGAGCAGGGCCATTATGCCCGCCAGAACCTTGGTGAAGCAAGGCACTGAGGTAAATCCGAAGGGAAGGGCTACAAACTGAAAATGTTGATCGACCACCGCAAACCTGAGGAATCTCTGATGCGCTGGAAAAATTGGAACATGCAGGTACGCATCCTTGATGTCTATGGATGTCATAAAGTCCCCTCGACGAAGGGAATTGATGGCCGAGAGAAGAGTCTCTATGCGGAACTTCTTGGGTCTGATGTACCTGTTGAGGATCTTCAGATCCAGAATGGGTCTTATGGAACCATCCTTTTTGGGAACCGTGAACAGATTGGAATAGTAGCCCCTGCTTCTTTCTGAGGTGGACACCGTGCATATGACTCCCATGTCCAGAAGATTTTTTACAGCTGACAGGAGCCCCTGTGCAGCCTGAGGGTTCAACGGCACCCGCGACCTTAAAAATCTTGGAGGAGGCCAGTACTCGAGCTCCAGTTTGAACCCGGACGAGACCACTTCCAGAATCCATCTATCTGTGACCTCCTGGGCCCAGACCTGGAAGAAGAGCCGCAGCCGCCCCCCAACCCGTATGGGTGAGGGCGCCCCCTCATTGGTGAGCTGGTTTAACAGTGGGCTTAGGTTTGGAACCCCATGCCACAGCAGGACGGCCCCGACCTCTGCCTCTGTTCCAGGAAAAGCCTCTGACCCCGGAGTAGGCAAAACCTCTGACAGCTCTGGAACCTCGAAAGGATGGGTTGAAGGAACCCCCCGAAAGGACCGACGCTGCTTCTTATGCTGAGGTAACTTACCTCCCTTTGCAACCGCATCCAACTTATCTCCAAACAGCCGCGTACCCAAGAAGGGAAGGGCTGTAAGCGATTTCTTGGCCGCAAAGTCCGACGCCCACTGGCGAAGCCAGACAGATCGACGCATGGCCACCAATAAGGCCGAAGTTCTACTACACATGACAATAGTGTCTTCCATAGCAGCCAAGACAAATTCCATGAACAATTCACACCTTTCAAGGGTAGTGAATTCAGCGCTGGCCGGATCAAGGTGGGCGTCTTTTAACAAGTCCCTAACCAGAGACCTAGAAGCCACCGTCGCTAGCGCAGATGCACACACAGGCCGCAAGGCTGAGCCAACACTGGCAAAAGCATGGCATGCCATCTGATCAAGGCCCTTGTCCTCGCCATCCTTAAGGGTAGTAGCGTCTGGGGTGTGGATCACAGAGGTATTGGACAATCCCAAAACCGGCACATCGACCACGGGAGGAGAAGACCAGCGCTTAACCGCTTCCACCGGAAAAGGATACTTTTTATCCCATCCCTGTGGAACACCCGGAAGCCGACTCGGTTTCTCCCATTCCCTAAGGATCAATGCATCAAAATGAACTTGAGTAGGAAACTCCAAACGTGGCTTGGAGGACAAATAAATTCCCCCTTTTTAAGAGGGGGTGCCTCAGGAGGGGCAATATCCAAAACCTCCAAGAGATGTGCCAAAACCTTGGAAGTGTCAACGGCATCCCCCAGCGCCTGCCCAACATCAGCATCACAAAACTGTACATCATCAGCCTCTGACTCCTCAAACAATTCCCCCTCCTCTAAGGGGGGATAATCCGACCCATCAAGGGAATCGTCATCAAAATCCAAAGCCGCCAGGGCCGGCGACAAATGTCTCTTTTTAGCATGGACCTTCTTGCCCACCGCGCTAGCAATAAATCTCTCGATGCTGGCCAATCTAGCGCAAACATCAGAGTGCGACTACCCGCTAGCGACAGAGTCACTTGGGGCACGGATAAGGCGGGGAGGGGAAGGCGATGAAGCGAGCGAGGTGCCGACCCAGAAGGCTGGGTACCCGACTGCCGCGTTATAGCCCTTTGTGCACATGGTATACAAATAAGCACATTCTCACCCGTAAGGGATACCCCACAACCCACACACGGCCGGGATTTTCCCAGAGGGAGCCCGAGCCCGGTATCCTGCAGAGCCTCCATATGGTGATTTTTGTGGTCAGCCGCAATGACCATAGGGAAATAAGCTGGTAAGCAACCCGGGATGCCCCTTTAAAGTCCCTGTGGGAGGATTTGAAAATGAGTAATTTTAAGGCTAGGGACCCTAGGGCCAGGAGAAACCCCTTAAAATACAAACACAGACGACAATCTAAAAAACATAATTGAAAAGGGCCCATCCGGAAAACTCACTCATATAAATATATATATATATATATATATATATATATATATATATATATACATAAACATATAAGAATTACCATGAGAAACCAATAAGTATAAATGCAAAAATACATGTATTAAGGGCAGCCCCCCACGGAGAGGGGTACCACCCGTATAAGCTAAGGAAGGGGGCCCACAGGCACTCACAGACCGGCAGGAAACCGCAGCAGCAGGGACACTCAAAATGGCCACCGGAGCACAGCCTCAGAGTGAAGAGGGGCGGACCAGCGCAGAACGCGCTCTCGCCAGGCCACGCCCCCTCCCTCGCCCGAACTAGGGGGCGGGGCGGCCGCGCCGAGGGCCCGGCCCCGCCCCCTCCCAGAACGGAGCCTGAGGGAGAGAAGCTGCCCAGGCTGAGAAAAAAACGTAAAAGGAACAGTCAGCACCAAACACCCTGACACAAAGTAAAACACTCATACCACACACACACACAGTATACGCAATGAAATTACAAACTGTGGGAAAAAGCCATACCCCCCCCCCCGGAGGGTTAAGGAAGGGGACCCGGAAGGGGGAGGAATCCGAAACAAGATTCTGGTCAGAGGATAATGTAAGGGACAGGGCATCCCAAACCGGGATCACCAACCCGGACATCCGCCTACCCCTTGTAATGAGGTCTCACGGAGGAGCAATGCTCTCTCAACACCTAATAGGTGTTGCCTACCCTCACCAGGACCTGCAGCCAAGGCTGAGTGGCTCTACAGGACTAAAAGATAAAGGTCCAGGCAGAAATAGGGGCAATAATGGCCGGGCGTGAGCCCAGCATACCTGCAAGGAGTAGAAGTATTCATCTTCTGTCTTGCTCACCTTCCTGCGGAGAAGAAACTGGGGGATTAGTGGGAGGTCCCAGGTATTTATGGACCGGGAGGAGCTACTTTTTTGCATTTATCTCTGCAGAAGTTCGCCCTCTACTGTCATGATTATGGAAGCGGAGTGTATGACACACTTGGAATATATTCTCATCCCTCGGGAGAAGAAGCGGTGGTGCCAGACACTGAGTGGACAGCAAGGACAGCGCAAATGGCAGGGACATGGGGCAGGGATCAGTTGCCCTGCCTGCTTGCCTGCCCCTCCATCTTCTAGCCTCCCGTGGCTGTGGTGGCCCGGCTGTACAGGTATTGCCTGTACAGCGGCAGGTGAACGCCGGAGACGGCATGCAATTACACATTTATGAAGCCGATTCTGGTGAGTGACTAGAACAACGCCATGTAGCTTATGATTCATCATTATCCCAGCCTCAGCGTACAGCACCGGCATTCAGCCTTGCAGAGCGCTACGTCTAACCTGTCGTTACCTGGCGCTCTCCCATACATTTCTAAGGACGATCCTTAAATCCCTTTCCTGATCCCAATTTTTTTTTCCTAAATTGTCCTTACATGTCTGGTATTAAAGTGTTCATGTTACAATGTTATAACAATGTAATTCCATGTTTTCGCTTTGTTAACAGTGGATACATGTTCAAAAACAGCCTTTAATTACACAGCCCCTGGCGCTATGTGCTACAATTACATGATTTTGAGCACCGGCGATGTTTGTGGCTGTTTTTTGGATGAATGTGGTGTGAGTCAGTCGCACTGAGCTGGCGTTACGGTTCGCTCACATACAGCATAGTATAGCGACTCACAAATCATTTTCATCAATGCTGGACAGCGACTGAGGTGCTCTGAAACAATGATCCATGGCCGAGCACAGCGACTACTAGCGGGCGCTCTGAAATCCGCTCTACAGACGCTCATCTGTCGCTACCTGGCGTTAGTAATGAATCAGCCTGAGAATTGGAAGCATGAAAATCCCCAGAATGCATGTATGTTGTAGAAAAAATGCTGAATACTCTTCAACAATTTGTTCCTAGATATATACTTTATGAGCATATGCTCCTTATACAGACAAAAGACAAAACAGACAAAAGACAAAAAGGCAAAGCTTGCATACCAGTATTTAAAGAAGATGATATAACTACAATATATTCACAACTGAGCACAGGGGTTGTAACAAGGTGATGCAGAAGTGGTGCGGTAGGTGACAACAGTGCTGAATGTATTTTAAGAAAGGTATAATTACATGGCATTATATAATAGGCTACAGAAAAAGAAATATTTGACTAATTTACTTTATTTTAAAGAACAAGAATATTTTTTAATATACAGTGCAGGGTTTTCCTAGTAAAATAATATATTGTTTTTTCAGCAGAGTCTGGCCTTTAACATGAAATGTCTTGTTTGTAATTTTTTTCAGTACTTTCACTATATTTTGGGGTAAAGTATGTGTGCCAATGCCGGTCCCGGAGTTTAACAGACTCCAGGGCAGGCATGCCCCACTGTGTGAGCCCCCCCAGATCGCCCTCAAGCCACCTTACCATTCCCTGGTCCTATGCTGCAATTGCATCCCCAGCATCCTTGCAGTTGTGCACACTCCTGCGCCCAGCCATTCAGACAGGCTGGCCGTGTGGGAACTCCTTCTTCACAGGGGAGCCAGGGGATGGGGGCACCAGCACTGCCTATGTCAATGCGTCTTTCAAAACAATGGCTTTATGTCATGCATCAGTATACACGGCATAGATTGCTGGTTGGACGAGTTCCCACGCATGCATCGTGAGTACGGCGGAAAGGTGAGTGGAGTGGGTGATATGGGGGGTTTCACACAGCGTGGCATCCCAAATAGACCTATCACCAGGATAGTGAAAATCCTGGTGATAGGTGCAATTTAAAAAAAAAAAATGGGTGTCTAAAATAAATCCTGCACACTCCTTTCATGTCAAACCTTTGCAGGCCCTCTCCATTGGAATGAATAGTGTGGTCATGGCCAGTCACTGTGACTGACAGAGGGGGAGGCTGTTGGTCCCCCATTCCCATTGATTAGCTGTGGGCGACCTACATTGGTTTTTGGTCCACTTTCCAAAACAGCCTACCCATGCATCATAACACACTGGCAGGCTGATTCATCATTAGCGGCAGGTAGCGACAGATGAGTGTCTGTAGCAGGCATTTTCAGATCGCCCGCTAGAAGTCGCAGTACTCGGCCGTGAGTCGCTAGTTTATAGCGAATCAGTCGCTGTTCAGTAATGTTGAATACATTGTGAGGAAGTCGCTATTTGACCAGTACAGCGCTGTATGGGAGCGCATGTTAGCGACTGCTCATAGCGACCGACTCACACCATATTCAGCAAAAAAACAGCCTCACAAATCTCTGGCGCTGAAAAAAGCTTGTTTGAAGCCGAGAGCGCAGGAGGCGGTGTGTATAAAGTCTGTTTTCAAGCATCTATCAACTAGTAACAAAGCGAAAACATATGGAATTACATTGTAACAACATTGTAACATGAACGCTTTAATGCCAAACCTGTAATGTCATTTCTAAAGAAATATATAAAAAAATGAAAAAATTATGAAAAAACTGCTTTTTCAATGCCAGAAGAGGTCAAAGAATTAGTTGTGATTTTTTTGGAAAAAAAACAAATACCCCGTTTAAAGAGAAGAAAAGGTTCATCCATTGAAATGTATGGGAGAGCGACAGGTAGCGAGAGGTCATACCTGGCGCTGTGCAAGGCTGAACGCTGGCGCTGTTCGCTGAGGCTGTGAAAATTATGAATCAGACGCTACATGGCGCTATCCCAGTCGCTAAACAGATTCTGCTTGATAAATGTGTAATTGCGTGCCGTGTCTGGCGTTCAGCAGTCGCTACCTCTCATTAACCAGCCACTACCTGACGCTATCCCTTCTTAAATAAGGGCCTTTATTTATATAGTAATAAGTTACACTCAAATGCTTTGCTCTGATTTTACATGTCACTAGGGGCGGACTAGACAAAGGGAGATCCGTGACAATGTCTGGTGGGTCGCACTGCTTTGGGGCCAGTTGGGCTGCTGCTTTTAATACCCACATACAATCCTTGCCCCCTTAGACTCCCTCTCAGACCCAGGCCCCACTGTACCCACAAGCCAAGGAACCCCAGCCCCTAATGTTATAGCCCTGGCATCATGGTTGGGGGGCCTCAGCAGGGACATCTCAGACTGGCCAGGGGCTGGTAAAATCCAGGACTGATTTTGGCCCCAGTCTACCACTGCATGTCACTTTCCAGTTATACTTGAACAATTTATTAGAGGCCAATGAACATTATTTTTTTTTCCAAGTTTTAACAGTTTTTTTTGGGGGGGGGGGTGATGGTCAGCATGGGGTATATATGCAATGAGGGTGAAGGTCTGGTAAACACTGGTCAGCATGTAATATAAATGGGATGGAGCTCTTATAGTGGTAAATATTGGAAGGGTGGGAGTATATTGAATTACACATGTGCTGTTAGCCATAGTTTAGTATAGATTGTATACAGCATAGGTGACAGCAATGTATAGATAAGATGGGTGGGGGGTAAAGTCGGAAGGGCACCGAAGAGGAAGAGAAGACCAGACAGTGAGCATGGAGCACCCTTTCGGACCAGATGAGGACGTTGCCCGGCGGGGGAGGGGGGAGAAGAGGCAGACCAGAAATTAGTCAAATTACCTATAGAACACAGGGGGTGTGAAGGGGCTGTTGTTCAAGTATGGGCTGGAGGTGCCATGGCCACCCCTGGAGCACTAGATCCATACTGAACGGCATAAAAGCTGGTATACCGCCAGGACTTTGGTTACCAGCCTGTTTGCCTGCTGGTGCCTGGGCTAATTGGCTCTTGGGGGGGGGGGACAAAAGTTGAACTGGAGTAGGATGGAAGCCATGCGAGGGACAAAAGGTGAGTATGACTTTTGTTCTTTTTCCCTGCTGGACAGTCCCTTTAAAGAAAGACTTGTATTGTGTTAAACATTGATACCTCCATGATGTCCAGACTAGGCTTTTCAGTCTCTGGTCTGATGGGCCATGGGGCCAGCAACACAAAAAATTGGTGACAGTGGGGCCCCCTGCAAGCCTTAAAACCTGCAGCCAAAGCCACTACAGGGCAGGACGGAGAGTCCAGAGTAGCAAAGCCGTCAGCAACGCTACAGTGATGGGTGCGTGCAAAGCTGTCAAACGGCGGCGGCTCACTGCACTTAAACCGGGCCAACACCTGTTTTTACATTAACAAGTGTTGGTCCCGCTGTCTGTGCTTTACAATAACCTAGGGGGGCATACAGAATGCTGGAGCCCCATCGCAGATAACCGAACAGAAAACATATAACAGAACACTCGTAAAACTCACCCGCATTACAAGGCAGTGCCGGGAAAGTCCCACGATTGGCCGCCGGGTGGTCACGTGGGCAGGTCCTGCCGGTGGCCGGAGCAGAGGACGCGACTGTGGCCCACATGATCGCCCGGTGGCCAATCGCAGGACTCCTTTTCCGGCGCTGACTCGTAATGCAGGTGAGTTTTATGAGAGTTCTGTTATCTGCGAGGGGGCTACAGCATCCTCCACCCTCCCGAGGTAATTGTGAAGCACAGACAGCGGGACCAACACCCATTAAAATACTGTATCTGGGGCCACCACCAGATTTCTTGCCCAGGAGTCTCCACCACACTTAATCCGCCCCTGCTTAGAGGCAGAGGCATGTCCTGGAGCCAGCAAGGTAAGCGCTCCGGGAGCCCAAAACTTAGAAAGCATGATGAAATGAATCATCCCTCCAGGGGGTAAGGTGAGTATTCTTTACGTTTAGGCTACAGATGTAATTTAACCAACGATGATGAAGGTGAGGGACCTTGCCCCTGTTCCTCTGAATGTTGAAGGTCAATGGCCCTCCAGTTGGCACCCTCATTGCAGGGTAGGGTTGGGTAAACATAGTTCCGCCATATCAGCACCTTGGTACATTTTACACATTCAGGAAAACGCCTTAAACTCCATTAGCCTCACACAGATGGCATAAGCAAGGAAATGTCACCAGCTAATAACAGCTTAATGGCAGCTTATTCATACTTTATTGTGCACATTAGTTACAATGGCAGATATCAGATTGTGACGCCAGCAAACTGCTTGCTGTCTGCTGCCAACTTTGTTAAAAACATCATGTCTAATTGATCATTTTCAATTACTTCCTATCTCTGCTGCCACAACATAAAACACTTTGCAATAATTATATTAAAGGAGAAGTTTCATTCCTCCACACACCTTACAATCTATTTGTGCAAATCTAAAGTAGGGGCCCTGAGGTAGCCCTTTTTATTACTCAGGGCACTTTTATTACATTGCTTGTTAAACCTCCGTGGCTGGGAGATTCATTATCCAATGTGTGAAACCCCCTGGGATCGCCACTTTTCTCATTTTGCCAGTGATCCCACAATACATGCACAGGCCATGGCCTCATACCTGTGTTCTCTCTCCAGCCCCAACCTACTGTATTTAGATGTGCTTCAGTTAGAGGGAACTTGCATCAACTTCCTGCTTTCAGTCAGGCTTTGTTCTCAAACATTCTATGCATTAAAGCATACCTAGACCCTGTTTAGCTGGCCTTGGAGTATTAAAAAACTCTTTGGTTGGCCTTTTCTTAGGGCATCTGTAAGGGCATCTGTTGGTATACTTGTTGGAGATACTGTGCAACAGCTTACAGCTTGTCTCTGTATGTGATCTGCATCTATATTGCTCGGTTAATGCAGTTTACATTAGGGACAGTAGATGGCACTGTTACATATGTTTGTAGTCTCTGTATGCATTTTTCTGCTGTGTTGTGCTTCCTGTACATTGAGGTGATCTATATTGTGTCCAAACAGATAATGAATGTGAATGTGATCTCTATTGTGACCAAACCGATAATGAATGTGTCTGTATATATATGGAGAGAGAGAGAGAGAGAGAGAGAGAGAGAGAGAGATGTGTGTGTGTATATGTGTGTGTGTGTATATATTATTATTATTATTGTTTATTTATATAAAGCACCATCATCTTCCGTAGCGCTTTACAAAGTAGAATATATATATTTATATATATATATATATATATATATATGTATATATACTTTGGCTGACCTGCCTGCTTGGCTGACCTGCCACTCATTTCTTGTCCCCCTCCCACTTGGGTTTCACCTTCATCTCATACACACAGATATACATCCTGGGTCAATAGTGATAACCCCTCAAATGTGTCCTCTCCTACTCACCCCCCCCCCCCCCACCTAGAAAAACCTACAGAGTGGTTTTGAGTAATAAAACCCCCAGAGTGGTTGGAAAGCAAAATAAACAAATCACCCAACCGTGGAAAGCAGGGATAGGGCCCATCTCCTGCCCCTGCCCCCTTCCATGTAATGTCCTCCTCACTCCCCCTCCCTTTGGAATCCCAGGACAGATGGGGGATATCATATGGACCAATTTTCAAGATAGAGAATCCCAGATGCACCAATCAAATCAAACAGTGGGTGACTCCAATCACTCTGGCCAAAAGGAGTTAGAGGGAATAAGGTGAGCGTCAGAATGGCGAGGGTCACTGGAATCTTGCCATCAAGGTTGACACACACTCCATTTTAACATCTAAGGAGACAACTAGGAACCGTTGGTCATTTGGAAACGTGTGATGACTGACAGACAATTGTTTTTATCGAACCGCATCCCAGACAGACTCTTAACCCTTTCAGTGCCAAGCACGTAGATTCTACATGCTCGCTTCTACTCCACTTAAGTGCCAAGCATGTAGAATCTATGTGCCTGACTTTCCCCCCTGCTAGTTAAAAAAATAAAAATAAAAAATACTCACCTGACCCCTCGTTGGATCCGGCCGGGTCACCTCTTTAATTTGGTGCCATCCGATCCCCTGTGGGGGCTCGGATGGCTCCAGGAGAGCCCCCGGAATAGCGCCCCCCCCCCCCCCCCGCTTTGGCAGCAGCTGCTAACTGTAAAAAAAAATAAAAATTAAAAATGACATTTACTTACCTGAGGCCGAGTTGTCTCCCGACGGGTCTCCTCTTCACTGGGGGGCCTCCGATCGCCCCTCCCCCAGCCTCTTCCGTGGTGAGGAGAGGGCAGAAATTGCCATCCCCCCCACTTCCTGGAACGGGTCTGCTAGCCGTTGTGATGTCGCCAGCAGCCGCCTCTTATTGTCGGCACCCGAGACAGAAAATCAGTCTGCTCGGGTGGTTGGAGGAGAGGGCTGAGATCAACCCCCCCACAAAAGCTGGCCCCCCAACTCTGTTCCTACAAGCCCCCATAGCTGGTCCCGGGCTGGTAATGCTGGGTAAGGGGGACCCCATTTCATTTTTGTTTTTGGATATTTAAGGGTTTTTAACCCTTAAAATTCAAAAAAAAAAAAAAAAAGGTCCCCCCCACCAGGAGAGGGGACCCTATGTCATTTTTTTAAAAATTAAACCCTTATGTTTATAGTGTGGATAGTATTAGTATTTTATTTGTAAATGTTATAAAGTGCTATTTTCAGTTTGGGGGGTCTCCTGGGCAAGAATGGGGGGGCTACCGATACATATGTGGTACCGTTGTAATCGGGAGAAATTGGGCTTTCACGTGCAATATGGTTTTCTCTAATAAAGTAAATGTTTTATTTAAAATAAAGGAGACAATTGTCTAAAAAATATTTATTTATTTATTTTTACACAAAAATATAAAAAAAAACAGTAGAAAAATTACAAACAAGACATTTCATGTTCAAGCCTAAACTCTGCTGCAAAATATAAATCTATAATTTTCCTGGAAATTCCGGCAAAAATCACAGTTAAACATGGCGCAGAATGAGGAAAAATGGCCTGTCAACAGAGGGTGACAAAACTTCAAGTAGGTTGGCAATTAAAAGGGTTAATAGTACCTATGCATGTTGGGTATTGTTCTGCTCGGGGGGGCTTGCTCTTTCAGAATTAGCTTGTTTTTTCTTGTTTGCATATTTATATTTTAGGAAAACATGTTATTTATTCAGTTTTTTAATTCATTTTTTTAGGTAAACCCTGTGCAACCTAAGAATTCTTTGAGGGATTACTTCCAGAAAGGTGAGCCTACTACTACAAGCTGGGTACTCTTAGAAAGCTTAACATGTGTACTTTCAGGGAATATATGGTTTATAGGGGATATTCCAAATGTAAAGGTTTGTTTTGGTTGAAAAATTGCAAGGTGCGCATTTTGTCTGCAGAGCTGAAATTTTCAAGTAAAATTTCCGTTACGCACATGCTTTACTTTGTGGTGTTTGCCAACTCTTCCCTTGACAGTACCCATGCATGTTGGGTATCGTTCTGTTCGTGGCATGTTGCTTTTTGAGATTTTGCTTGTTTTTTCTTGTTTGCATATAGCTTTTTTTAGGAAAATGTGGCTTGATTCTTCCTTTTTATTCTCTTTTAGGGAAACTTTGTGCAACCAAAGAATACATTGAGGGATTACTTCCAGAAAACTAAGCCCACATAAACAAGCTTGGTATGCCTAGAAAGCTTGAGGTGTATAATTCCAGAGAATATATAGTTTGTAGGGGGTATTTTAAATGTAAATGGTTGTTGTTCTGAAAAAACTGCAAGGTGCGCATAGCGCATAGCATAGTTGTATTTTATCTGAAAATCTCCTAAAGCTCTGTTTCAGTTTGGGGGAGTCTCCTGGGCAGGAAAGGGTGTCTATCAATACATATGTGGTACCGCTGTGACTGGGAGAAAAAGTATTGAGAATACACTAAAAAAAAGGCCAAACGAGATTTCATGTTGAAGCCCAGACTATCTTGAAAAAAACAATATATAATTTTCCTGGGAAATCCCTGGAAATCCTTTCAAAAATCACAGTTGAACATGTGTAGCGCAAAATAGTGAAACATGGTCTGGCAACAGAGGGTAACAAAAGCTGCAGGTAGGCTAGCAGCGAAAGAGTTAAGTATTTTTCCCCTTTTTATTTGTATTGCTATCTATTTATTTGTGCCATGTTTTATAATTAATCCTGTTTACCTTGCACCGTTTTTCTCATTGTTTTTGTGCTTTGTTTAAATACATTCTGAAAATACAGCACAATACAGAGGGTCAATGATGCTCTGAATTAAGGATCTAAAAAAGCTCACTCTAGTTCTGAAGAGCCTGGCTACATTACTTGCCTAGGACGCTCAATCGCCCCCTGCCTGGAAGTGGTTATGGATCAATCGATTTGTTAGATCTGATTGTGTTGTGTGTGGCTTAGATAGTGGTGAACACGCCACTTTTTTTTCATGTTCTGGTGGCAGCCTTGTATAGCCGCGTGTGCTGCCAATTGAACAACGTCTAACGCCACAGTGACACACGTGGGTGCGATTGGCTGGTTTAAACAGGTGAACGATTAAGAGGTCTGATCAACCCATGCAATCGTCACATCTATGACTTCTTTTTTCCTGTCTATGTTATCTACCACTGCACTGCACTACTGCACTCATATTCCAGTAAAGCTAGTCCCTGATACATCACAAATGTCTATCTGGATTATGACTCACACTCCGCAACAGGTTATGGGCCCAGTGACCGAATAAAGCCCAGTGATCAGACACAGCACAGGCAGAGAATGGGAGACAACACGGCTGATGCGGAGATCGACATGAAGATGATTACACAGAGACATCTACTGTATACAAGTAAGACTGTTTCTCTATATAAAGGAGGGATAATGGTCAGAAGCTCAAAGCTTAAACTCTCAGTGGCAAAGCGGAACGATGACAATTATCAGCTATGGAAGTTTAAAGTGGAAATGCGATTATCCAGAAAGGATGCTGTTACATATATTTTTGTTTAGTCTCTCTATGCATTTTTCTGCTGTGTTGTGTTTCCTGTACACTGAGTTGATCTCTGTGACTTACTGCTGTCTATGTTATCCGCCACGTAAGTGACCTTCTATTACTGCACTCATGTTCCAGTAAAGCCAGTGAAGAAGGTGAATCAGTTTCAGGTGAGGTAAAAAGGGTTTTGAACCGCTTGAATATAGAGCCTGCACATGTGAAGTGGGATCACTGTCAAGGTGAGTATACCGGTGATTCCAAGGGGTCTCACAAAGTGGGGCATCCCAAAATGGAATGTACCGGAAACATGTACCAAGATCCACTTTGGTCCACTTTAAGACTGTATGATGACTGTACAATCAAATTGTAAAACGTGTAGCCAGCAAAACACATCTATCTTTATTTGATTTTAGTTTGATCAGATGATTGGAGCCTCAAACTACTGCAGAAAAAAAAACAGCTCAATCCTAAGGCCAGCCGATGGCCTTCCCATGGGGCATCCCAAACCGAGATGCCCCGCTGTCTGAACCCCACCCTGCCACCACGGGCCGCCACAAAACTCACCTGCTTTCTGGTTCCCTCGTCGAACATTGGGCAGCCGCATCCCCAGCATTTTTGGACTGTAAGCACACTCCCGTGCCCAGCCACTGGACGGGAGCGTGCTCACTGCTGGGGATGCGGGTGCTCGAGATCCCGATTGCTGTACATTTAACATGCAAGGCAAATAGCTCTAAATGGAAGAGGTCCGTACATGTCCAACTCGGTATGCTCAGGGGGCAAAATCCCAGGTTTTGTTTCGCTTTAAATGTTGCAGTGGATTATATATGATAATGTAGTGGGAGGTATCAGACATTATATGAGGTTTGGAACCAGCTAGAACCAGTCAGTAATGTAATGTAGATGTGTACGGGAATCTCCATACAGGTGAAGAGGAGAAGTAACTGGTTCAGCAGCAGACTCTATAGCTCTGTTTGAGCTGTAATTACTTCACTTTACCTGTGCATCTGTGTGGAGATCTGCAAAAATACGATTCTGTGAAACTCACCTGTAGAATTGTTTTTGAATATATTCAGTCCAGGTCGTCCCAGAAGTGATGACAATTGGGTATTCCGCCCCCAGGGGGCGCTCGACTGCAAGATCAAAAGCTGTCGCTCCTCCCGGCCCCTATAAAAGCAGGTGTCTCACTATGATTTCCCAGTGGTTAAACAGCAGTAAGAAAAGAGACAGGCCAGGAGGCCAAGAAAAACCATGTTATTTCACATATCTTCAGCATGTACTCTCTCCAACAAAAACCTTAAGGACAATGGTCCAATATAAAAATGGTAATCACCATAACAGGCAAACAAGAGATAATGAAACAAGGGCGGGGTGGGACGACCTGGACTGGATATATTCAAAAATAATTCTACAGGTGAGTTTCACAGAATTGTATTTTTCCCTATATGCAGTCCAGGTCATCCCAAAAGTGATGACAATTGGGACATCCAAAAGCAGTGTCCATTAGGGCGGGCTCCCCAGTGTGGAACAGCATGTAGTTCATTTCACTACTGCCTGAAGCACCTTTCGGCCAAAGACAGCATCAGCTGAGGCCCTAACATCAACCTTGTAAAATTTTGTAAAGGTATGAACAGAAGACCAAGTGTCAGCCTTACAAACTTGCTCAACAGACGCCTGGTGCTGAAAAGCCCAGGAGGCACCAATAGCTCTAGTAGAATGAGCTGTAATACGAAAAGGGGGTTCCTTCCCCTTGGCAGAATATGCTTGCACCACCGCCTGTCTGATCCACTTACTAAGAGTGGACTTGGACGGTGGCAAACCCTTCCTAGAACCTTCCGTTAGGACAAAGAGCAAATCTGACTTCCTGAAGGATTCAGTCGCAACTAGGTAATACTTAATGGCTCTAACCACATCCAAGGCATGAAGGGTCCTTTCCTTAGAATTAGTCGGTGCTGGACACAAGGAACGTAAGACAACTTCCTCATTAAGGTGAAAGGGAGAAACGACCTTAGGCAAAAAATCAGGTTTAAAGCGAAAAACCACCTTATCCTTATGCCGCTCAAAATAAGGAGGCTTCATACAAAGCACAGCCAGCTCTGACACGTGACGCACCGAGGTGATCGCTACCAAAAAGACCACCTTGAGGGTCAAAATAGGCAATACAGCATCGCACAATGGCTCGAAGGGAGGACCCTGGAGTGCAGAAAGTACCAAATTCAAGTCCCACACAGGTATTACAGGCTTACGCGGTGGACGTACATGGGTGACTCCTTGGAAAAAAGTCCTGATCAGTCTATGATTGGCAAATGATCTCTGGATAAAGATGGCCAAGGCTGAGACCTGGCCCTTGAGGGTGCTCAGCCCAAGTCTAAGCCATGTTGTAAAAACTCCAATATCCTCGAGACAGAGAATGTGCAACAAGGGAGACTCTTGGATTCACACCAAGCAATGTAGGCATGCCACACTCTGTAATATACCATGGAAGAAGACTTCTTCCGAGCCTGTATCATGGTCTGTACAACCGTGTCCGACAGCCCCTTTTCCATCAGGATTGAGGTTTCAATAGCCAGGCCGTCAAAGCCAGTGTCTGTAAATTGGGTTGCCGTAGCGATCCCTGAGTCCCTGGGTCTTCGGGCAAGATGTAGCGATCAACTGACATGTCCGCAAACCAACTCCGTCTCGGCCAGCGAGGAGCCACCAGGATTGCTGGTACCCCCTCCTGGGCTATCTTGCGCAGCACTCGGCCCAGGAGTGGAAATGGAGGGAATGCATAAAGGAGCCTGAACTCCGTCCAAGAAATTGCCAGAGCGTCTGTGGCAAATGCCAGAGGATCTCTTGACAGGGAGACAAACCTTGGGAGCTTGTGATTGTGTCTGGACACAGGGCGTGAAAGATCTTGTTGCTGAGAGACCATTCCCCCAGACGTGAGGCACTCCTGCTCAGGGAATCTGCCTCCTGGTTTTCTACCCCGGGGATGTAAACTGCCGAGATGCAGGGAACATACTCCTCTGCCCAAGTCAGAATCTGGGTCACCTCCTTGAGGGCTCGCTTGCTCCGAGTCCTGCCCTGGTGATTGATGTAGGCGACAGCCGTCTAAGCGAACCTGGACTGCGCGACCCCTTAAATGGGGAGTCAAGCGAAGAAGCACCAACCGGAACGCTCTCAGCTCCAGGAGATTTATGGGCAAGTGGGCCTCCTGCGGACCCCACTGACCCTGGATCTTCTGCGTTTGCCAAACGCCTCCCCAGGCGGTCAGACTGGCGTCCGTGGTAACAATCTCCCACCGGGGAGTCAGAAAGGACTTGCCCACCAATAGGTTTCTGGATTCCAGCCACCACAAGAGGGACTGTCTGGCCAGGGGAGACAGTGAAAATTCCTGTTCCAGTGACTCCTGCATTCGGTCCCAGCCCGTCAACAGTTTCAACTGAAGAGGTCTCATGTGGAATTGGGCAAGGGCACTGCCTCAAAGCATCACACCATAAGGGCCACCAGTTTCATACCCAGACGGATCGATGGCCGCTGACAAGACAGCAAGGCCAGCACCTGTTTCTGGAGGCCACCTTCTGCTGTAGCAGGAATACCTTGACCAGAGAGGTGTCCAACGTCATGCCCAGAAAGGACCTCACCATTGAGGGAGTGATAGAAGAATTTGGGTAATTGACTACCCACCCGAAATCCTCGAGAGTGGATAACACCGTCCGGGTGTCTCTCTCTAGGCCTGCTGAAGGGAATGAGCCGCAATCAGTAAATCGTCCAGATAAGGCAGCACACGAATGCCCTGGTTCCTCAGGATAGCCATGATGCCCGCCAGCACCTTGGTGAAAACCCGGGGGGCTGAGGAAATCCCGAACGGCAGCGCCACAAACTGGTAATGCTGATCCTCCAGCGCAAACCTCAGGAACTTCTGATGCCTCTGGAATATCCGGATGTGCAGATAAGCATCCCTGATGTCCACCGTGGTCATGAAGTCGCCGGGCCGAAGCGAGATCACTGCGGACCGTAAGGTCTCCATGCGGAAATGTCTGACTCTGACAAACCTGTTGAAACCCTTCAGGTCCAGGATAGGCCTCAGCGTTCCGTCCTTCTTGGGAACCGTGAACAGATTGGAATAGAAGCCTTGATCCTGTTCCTGAAGAGGTACAGGACAAATCACACCTAACCGCAGGAGGTGTTGCACGGCCATTCTCAGGCCCTGTGCCTTCAGTGGGTTCTGGGATATCCGAGACTGAAGAAATCTTGAGGGCGGCCTGACTGCCAGCTCTATTTTGTAACCAGAGGACACCACCTCCTGAATCCACCAATCTGAGACGCGTTGTCTCCAGATATGAGCAAATAGCAGAAGCCGTCCCCCCCACCCGGATGGGTGAGGGCGCCTCCTCATGCCTGAGGGGCCTTGGTAGGGGGCTTGGACTTGGACCATCAGGTGGGATTGGATCGGCCGCAGGGCCTACCTCTTCCCCAGAAATCTCTGCGGCCTCCTGAAAAAGAAGAGCCTCTTCCTCCTCGAAAGGAGCGATAGGCAGATGATCCCCGAAAGGGCCGCGCAGGCTTCCGTCGCTGAGGGAGTCTTCCGTCCCTGACCAGGAGCTCCCCGAACAACCTGTGGCCCACGAAGCGGAAACTAGTGAGCGACTTTTTGGCCACGGCATCAGCCGACCATTGCCGCAACCAGAGTGAGCGGCGAAGCGCAACAAGCAGAGCCAAAACCCTGGCACCGAGCCGGACACCATCGTCCATGGCAGCAACAACAAAGGCAATAAAATCCATGCAAGCCTTGAGGTCTTTATACTCCTCCACCCGCTTGGGAGACTTAGCGATATCCACAAGGCGTCTCACCTTCTTTCTGATGGCTAGGGAGACAATAGCCACGGCAAACACAGGGCGAAACCAGGCAGCCGCAAAGGTGAAGGCATGACAGACCAGCTGATCCATGCCCTTGTCAGCTGGATCACGTAGGGAAGCAGTATCGGTTGAAGGCATGACCATAGTGTTGGACAGTCGCGACACGGGGGAATCCACCTCAGGAGGAAGGGACCATAACCGGACCAGCTCCTCAGGAAAGGGATACCGCCTGTCCAGGCCCTTAGGCACCGATGGTAGCTTGTTAGGCCTTTCCTTTCCCATTCCTTGAAAATCAAATTAGAAAAATGGGCTTGTTCAGGAAAGACTCGTCTCTGTCTCTCAGGCCTAAACAAATCACCTTGCTTCCTCTTAGCCGCTCTTGGAGGGACAATGTGCAACGTCTCAAAAACTGACGCAAGCAACTTCTCCGTATCATCAGGGAGCCATGTATCCACCTCCGAGGAAGAACCAGAGCCGCTGTCATAGCCAGCGGAATAATCCACCGTGGAAATGGACTCCTCCTGCAACTCGCCTTCCTCCACGGAGCCAATACCTCCAAAAAGATCAACATTATCCGAGTAAACGAGCTTAATGTGCCGCCTCTTACTCGTGGCCTTCTTAGGGGCCGTTCGCGAGATCTGTCTCTCGAGACTGGCCACCCGGTATGCCAAATCAACATGGGATCCCCTGCTGGCTTCCCCTTCACTGGGGGCTGAGTGCAGCAACAGGGGGGTCTAGAGAGGCCACATGCAAGAAGGCCTAGGGGCAGGTACGCCTGCCCAATCATGCTCCAAAAAGACGCTCCTGGCACAAGTGGTACAAACTGTGCTGAATCCGCCCAGAGGGCTAGCACTACACATGGGACAGAGCTTCACCCGCCCAGATGGGGCCCCTAGCTTACTATCCACAGATGCCTCCATCATGGTGATTAGAATAATTGGTACGCTGGTTACAAGGCACTGACGGCCCAAACCTAACAAGCCCTCTGAATAGTTCCTCTTTTGTGATCCCTTTTAATAGGAAGAGGACGAGGGGGGCGGGGGACCAGGAGGAACCACAACCCTCAATCTATCAAAGGGGCCCACCTAGAAGACACAAGCAGAAAAGTGGCATCAGTATCCCACAGCACATGCGCAATATAAACACAACAATAGATATTAGCAAGAGGGACTCACGACACCGGCAGCGCTCAGCAGCTCGGAGGACACCCAGGCAGCGTGGCAGAGAAAGGGAGCACAAAATGGCACAGAGGCAGCACCTTCAGAGAGCCACCACGATGTCTGCGCAAGTATAAAAGTGAAGGTCCACAAAACACAACACCGTAATAAAGCTTGTGGGCCAGGAAGGGTAGGAAACTTGTGGGCATAAGTGGTTCCCCCCCATAGGCTCCTCATCAGCCTATGGCCGGCTACCCTTTAGACATGGTCTGCGGCCCCGAGCCTAGCTCTGCCAAACGCCTGACCCCGGCGTTCTCCCTACCGTCACCGTCCCGATCAGCCATGCCTGGGAGGCAGTAGTGGATCCACGGGATCAGTGGTAATAAGGTCGCAGCGGCCGACGGGCTAGGAGGCCCCGCTCAGCTGCAATATCTCAGACTGCAAGATGAACACTGGGAGATCATAGTGAGACACCTTTTATAGGGGGCCGGGAGGAGCGAAAGCCACAGACATTGCCACAGCAAGGCTTCCCTAAAGCCTTGCTGTGGCAATCAGTGACAAACTTATTAAGAGGGATTAACACCATGCAGATGTATGGAATTAGGGGCTTAGCGCATAGGCACTTTAATATAATATTAGTGATTTGTACCATTGTTATATTTCTGTAGGATATCCTCATCACTTTTGCACTTTAAGGAAGGTTAGGAGACTCTGCTATTGACTTATATTTTTATGTTAATTATTCATCTATGTACATTTGCATATGTGATTGATTTGCACTACTGCTATACTTGCACAGGGTATTGTTGTCACTTTTGCACTTTAAGGAATGGGTTAGGTGATAAATATATTTTTCATTTAACTATTTATTATTTCTCTTGCCGCAGCCACTAGACTTATTATTACCGGATGTATTTTCATGGTCCAGTGTGGATGGTGTTGTTTTTAAATCATGTTTTGTGATATCATGTGTGTTTTTAACTAGCATTTTGGCTGATTTGTTGTGTATGCTGGAGTCTAGGGGAAGCACCAGATTCATACTTATGGTTCTAACATTAGAAGTGTATTTGTGTATATGTTGTATTTATGTTTAAAAATGTATGGAATAGCAGGCAGATTCTGCACTCTGAAACATGCATGGCAGCGGCCATCTTGACACACACATGAAGAAGCTGATTCTGAAAAACCAAGGGCCTTATTCTTGAAGGGATAGCGCCAGGTAGAGCCTGTACAGCGGAAGGCAGCGCCAGGTAGCATCAGGTAGCAGCAAGTGAACTCCGGAGACGGCGCACAATTACACATTTATGAAGCCGAATCTAGTGAGCGACTGCAACAACGCCATGTAGCATACGATTCATCATTATCCCAGCCTCAGTGTACAGTGCCGGCGTTCAGCCTTGCAGAGCGCCACGTCTTACCTGTCACTACCTGGCGCTCTACCATACATTTCTATAGACGATCCTTAAATCCCTTTCCTGATTCCAATTTTTTTTTCCTTAAAAAAAATCTCAAAACATCTGACATGTTTCCTGGGCAAGAAAATGCCTTTTTTGAAAATTGTTGGGATTAATAATATTTTTATGCAGAATTGTCCTTACATGTCTGGTATTAAAGTGCATGTTAGCAGTGCTCATATGCATCCCTCCCCAGGTCAATTTAGATTGATGCACATAAAAAATAATTAACCTTTTTCTAGCGCCTGCTGGGGTAAATTTTAAAAACAAGATGGCTGCTCATGGGCATGCAGGCCACCTGCAAACAGGAAATCATGCTGGCCTTCCTGTTACTGTGCATTTTAGTTATGTCAGTTGGAAGAGGAAGCTCCAAAATGGGCGCTACCTTTCTTTCCCAACTGTGCCAGGTCGTTGGTCTGGTTTAATGATAAAGCCAGTGCGGGGGGGGGGGGAGTACTTGGGGCCTAATCACTCTGGAAACCTTTTTACACTACCTGTCTAAGCAACTGCAACCAGCTCTGCATACAATCCTGTCTTGATAATTTTCGACATGGAGAAAAAATAACAACTCACAGCACCAGTTGTATAATTCAAATCATTGAGGTCCATGACACCTTTCTCGTGGAGATGAGGCCATTTTGCTGATTGTCTAACACATAAACTTGTTTTCCCACAACAGGTCATGGTGTGAGGTTAGCTACACATCAGCTATACAACTTCTGAAGCACTCATTACTTTACCTGAGGCCTGTGCAAATCTTACATTGAGGAAGAGACTGAAGGAATAATAGATGATATGTGACGAGGCTGATTCATCACTAGTGCCAGGTACCGGCAGATGAGCGTCTGTACAGAGGTGCTAAGAGCGACCGCTAGTAGCTGCTGTGATCGGCTATGGTTTGCTGTTACCGAGCGCCTCAGTCGCTGACTGGCATTGATGAATTTGATGTGTGAGTCGCTATAACACCATTACAGCTATATGGGAGCTAAAGGTATCGACTGGTCAGTGCGACTGGCTCACACATTCATCAAAAAAACAGCCTCAAACAGTGAGCTCAAAATCGGTTCGCTGTAGCCCACAGCGCCAGAGGCTGTGTGATTAAAGTCTGTTTATGAACATGTATCCACTAGTAACAAAGCGAGAACATATGGAATTATATTGTTATTACATTGTAACATGAACACTTTAATACCAGACATGTAAGGACAAATCTGCATAAAAATATTATTAATCCAAAAAGTTTAAAAAAATGTCATTTTCTTGCCCAGAATACATGTCAGAAGATTTGTGTTTTTCTTTAGGGGAAAAAAAATTGGGATCAGGAAAGGGATTTAAGGATCGCCCATAGAAATGTATGGGAGAGCGCCAGGTAGCAAGAGGTAATACGTGGCGCTCTGCAAGGCTGAACGCCGGCGCTGTACGCCTTCGGGGGCGGGCTGATGGCGTCACCGCCGGGCGTCGTCGGGGCACCCGGCAGTTCAGCTGTCAGATGCCGGTGACGGCTGGGCAGAGAAGGAGGGAGGTAGGCGATCCTCCGATCACCTGTCTCCCCCCTTCTCTGCCCAGCCGTCACCTGCATCGGATCGCCGCAGGACACAGGAGATGAAGATTGGAGGTGAGTAACGAAATTTTTTTTTTTTTAATAAAGTTACTTGCAAAGTGTGTGTGTGTATGTTAATCCTTTGTGAACTGGTAAGGGGTCCATGAGACCCCTATACCAGTTCACAAGGCTCGGGGGCCTGGCAAGTCACCTGCGGCTAGCGGGTGACTTGCCATTTACCCCTGGCCCCCCAAATTACCTGCCTCCCCAAAGCTCAGGGAGGGGAGAAGAGCTGTGGCCCTAGGCTATGCCGGCTTGTAGCCTGCAGGGCCAGGGGCCACTAAAGCTGGCCCCTGCGCCCTGTTCTACAAGCCCCCATAGCTGGTCACAGGCTGGTTACGCTGGGTAGGGAGGACCTCACGACATTTTTTCTTTTTAAGGGTTTTAACCCTTAAAAATAAAAAAAAGGGGTCCCCCTCCTCGGGAGGGGGGACCCTATGTCATTTTTTTTTTTTTATTAACCCTATGTTACCTGTAACCCAGTAGGTATAAAAGGCTTCCAGCAGCAGCAGGAGAGCAGAAGTCAAAGTGATCAGCGCGGGGAAGGATGGGAGGTAAGTATTAAAAAAAACATAATAAAATATTTTTTCTCTATGTGTGGTGTTTTTTTTTACATTTAACCCTTTGTGAACTGGTAGGGGGTCTATGTGACCCCTATACCAGTTCATAAGGCTCTGGGTCTGGCAAGTCACCTGCGGCTAGTGGGTGACTTGCCATTAACCCCGAGACCCCCCCATTACCGGCCTCCCCAAAGCCCAGGGGGGGGGGGGCAGAAGAGCCCATGGCTATTAGGCTTTGGGTCTTGTAGCTGGCAGGGCCCTGTTCTACAAGCCCCATAGCTGGTGCCTGGGCTGGTTATGCTGGGTAGGGGTTTTTAACCCTTAAAATTCCCCCAAGAAATGCCTCCCCCCCTGGGAAGGGGGACCCCACACCAATTTTTTTTAATTTAACCCCTTATAGTGTGGATAGTAGTTGTATTTTATTTGTAAATGTTATAAAGTGCTCATTTCAGTTTAGCGGATCTCCTGGACAGGAACGGGGGGCTACCGTTACATATGTGGTATCATTGTAATCGGGAGAAATGGGGCTTTCACATGCAATATGGTTTTCTTTAATAAAATAAATGTTTTAGTTAAAATAAAGGAGACAATTTTAAAATATATATATATTTTTATTTATATAACAGTAGAAAAATACAAACAAGACATTTCATGTTAAAGCTTAAACTTTGCCACAAAAAGAAAATATGCCATTTTCTTGGAAATTCCTGCAAAAATCACAGTTAAACCTCATGCAAAATGGTGAAAAATATCCTGCCAGCAGAGGGTGACAAAATCTCAATACCTATGCATGTTGGGTATTGTTCTGCTCGGGGGACCTTGCGCTTTCAGATTTAGCTTGTTTTTTCTTATTTGCATATTGATGTTTTAGGAAAAGATGTTTTTATTCTGCTTTTTTATACATTTTTTAGTGAAACCCTGTGCAACCTAAGAATTCTTCAAGATATTACTTACAGAAAGATGAGCCCACTACAACAAGCTGGGTACACTTAGAAAGCTTAGCATGTGTACTTTCAGGAAAGATATGGTTTATGGGGGATATTCCAAATGTAAAGGGTTGTTTTGGTAGAAAAAGCACAAGGTGTGCACTTTGTCTGCAGAGCTGAAATTTTGAAGTAAAATTACAGTTACGCGCATGCTTTACTTTGGCGTGTTTGGCAACTCTTCCCTGGACAGTAGCTATGCATGTTGGGTATTGTTCTGTTTGGGGGACCTTGCTTTTTCAGATTTTCTTTTTTTTTTCTTGTTTGCATATAGTTTTTTAGGAAAATATGGTTTTGATTCTGCTTTTTTATTCTTTTTTTAGGGAAACCCTGTGCAACCAAAGAATAGAGAGATTACTTCCAGAAAACTGCACCAATGTCAACAAGCCTGGTACGCCTAGAAAGTCTGAGGTGTATACTTCTAGGGAATATATAGTTTGTCGGGGGTATTTCAAATGTAAAGGGTTGTTTTTCTTGAAAAACTGCAAGGTGCGCATATTGCATAGCATAGTTGTATTTTATCTGAAAACCTCCTAAAGCATTGTTTCAGTTTGGGGGAGTCTCCTGGGCAGCAAAGGGTGTCTACCAATACATATATGGTACCGCTGTAACTGGGAGAAATTGGGGTTTCACACGCAATAAGATTTTATTGACAAACTTACATTTTTTATTACAAAAAAAACACTACAAATTGTAAAAAATATTTTTTTTTTAATTTTTTTGCACATATTTCACCCAAAAATATTGAGAATACACTTAGAAAATGACAAACAAGACATTTCATGGTAAAGCCCAGGCTCTGCTGAAAAAAACAATATATCACTTTCCTGGGAAATCCCTGGAAATCCCTTCAAAAATCACAGTTGAACATGGAGAGCTCAAAATAATGGAAAATGGTCTGGCAACAAAGGGTGACAAAATCTCAAGGTAGGCTGGCGGTTAAAGGGTTAATCACACAGCTTCTGGCGTTCTGGGCTACAGCGTCCAGCTTTAGAGCACCGACGCTGCTTTTTTGATGAATATGGTTTGAGTCGCTCACACTGACCAGTCACTAGCATTCGCTCCCATATAGTGCTGTACTGATGTTATAGTGACTCACACATGAAATTCACCAATGCCGGTCAGCGACTGAGGCGCCCTGTAATAGCAACCCACAGCTGCCCACTAGTGGTCGGTTAGCCGGCTCCTCAATTTTATCAGGCCCAGACTCCCTCTCCTTCAGAAATGGCCAATAAGTAAGAAATTTCATGAGGTAAAATTGTTACATGGGGCTTTTTCTCACAATTATATAAGCAATGGGGCAACTTATATAGAACATAAAGCATATTTCTTATAATACAAATTCAGAACAAATAACGTAAACTGAATCAATACCTGTTTTTCCTTTAATGGGTGTTGATCCCTCAACAGAGAATAAGCATCCAGAATGCTGGAGCCCTTCCGAACATAACCCCCCAGAATACCTGATATCCTTACTTTCACTTCAGGAAAGGAGTCCCGTGATTGGCCGCAGGCGTGCACGTGGGCAGGGTGTTCCGGTGACCGGCGCAACCATGGCCCACGTGATCTCCCAGTGGCCAATCGTGGGACTCCTTTCCCGGCGCTGGCTCGAGGTAAAGTTAAGGATATCAGACGTTCTGGGGGGTTATGTTTGGGGGGGCTCCAGCATTCTGAATGCCCTTGTTTTTGTTAGCTGCCTGCGGGACCAACACCTATTAAAAAAAACGGGTGTTAGTCCGGTTTAAAGCAGAGGTGCTCAACCTTTTGAAGAGCGCAGGCCATATAACTTAAGCCTTTTAAAAACTGGTCGCGAGCCACAATGAAAATATTTTCTACACCAATTAGGATTCCCGTTGTCTCCACAAACTCTGTAGATTTTACATATTTTACATTTTACAAAATGAATTTACTTTGGAGGGGAGTGTCACACCAAAAATGCATGGGTAAGTCATCCTCTGCTGCTGAGGAGCCCACTTTAAAGTGGAACAAAACACACCAATCTAAAAGATTCCAGGGCCGAATCGGACGAATCGAGATAGCCTGCTGTGTGAGCAGGTAATAACGTACCTATCCCCGGTCCAATGGCACATACGTGGGCTCTCATCCAATCTGATTATTTACAATGGGGAGTGTGCGCTCCCCATTGAAGGCAATCAGAGCCCTTTGCTGAAGGATGTAAACATGGCAAAGGGCTCTGATTGGACGAGAGCCTGCGCTATGTTGGAACGATGAGAGGTGAGTTTTACTGGGCAAACTGGGAGGATTCTCACAGCGGGGCTTTCTAATTCGGTATGCCCTAGGAGCATGGAACAAAACCGGGGAATTTCCCAGGTTTTGTTCTGCTTTAACGGAGAACATTGCTGACTTATGGCACGAAAAGTGCTCTGATCATTCAGGCTTTGTAAAGTAGGGTGGCTTCTGAATCACAGAACATCATCTGCAAACAACAAACTTGCACCATGGAATAAGAATGTGGCTCCTGATTCACAAGCTAATTTCAGGTCAGAAGATGGACTATTGTAACTGGAGGAGGCAGAATTGTTTAGAGGCTGCTCAATGGATTTGTGGGTGCTGCCGCTCTATTTTTGACAAGTTAATACTGCTCATGTCACTTCCCCTCCTGTAATGTGACAGCACATTTCATCAAGATTTCACACCATCCATCCTGTTTTCCACATTCCATCTGCTCGCTATATTTATCCAACCTTCCAGCATCACATCGGCCCGGGAACATCTCTCACTTTCCCACCCCAATACAATGAGAATACATTACAGAGCGCCGGCAGATCACATTGCACTGCACCCGTGGTTTCATTCGGGCTTCCCGCCAATGTGAAACCACTGATATACTGATGGTCCAACCGAACTGTGGTGAAAGAAACATCTCCATCCACGTTATCAAACTGAAGACATACATCCAGGGCCGCCCTCTGGAATTTTCAGGCCCCATACAGCAGCGACTGGGTCCCCCTCATAACCAATGTGTGATGGCTTGGCTCCTAGTATAAACTGAGCCTCTGGCCCCAAGGGGAAAAGGCTTACCGCAAAATACAGACCATATGACAAACAAAAGCTCTAGGGGCCCAGTTATGGGGGGTATAGACACAATGGGGTTGATTCAGAGCCAGGTTAGAATTCTCACTCCTTTTTTTGGAGAGAAAAATACCATTGGCTTTCATTGTCTACCAGGTGTAAATTTTCACCTGGCGTTAAATTAATCCCAAGGGCCCCAATGAAAGTCAAATTTCTTTCCAAAATAAGGAGTGAAAATTCTCACCTGGCTGAATCGACCCCAATATAGGCTGTATAGAGACTGGGCCCCTCCATAACCTATATACATATAACTAGTTTGAACTGGACCTTTGTCCTCAAGGTGGCCAGACTTACCTTATAATTCAGGTTATGAAGGAAACTGAAAATCTAGGGGCCCAGCCAACACATTATAGGGCACAATATAAGCTCTGCCAGTCCCCAATCTATGTGTAATGGCTTGGCCACTAGCTGAAATGGGCCCCAAGACAAACCAGCCTGGGGAAGAGGGTGGCAGACACCATCATTTATCATCAACATAAGCAGCAATATCATGGCAGCCTGCGGGTCTCAGGTCAGGGTGGCCATTAGGGCCACCTGGCCAGGGGCCCCTTCTTCAAAGCTGGAGTCTTAGCTCTCTTGCCCTGATGGCTCCATTGCATAGACCTAATACACACATCATAATAATTGGATTTCCACCTGTTCCGCCTGTTTAAAGTGTTTATATTGTTTTAACTGTTACACCTTATCTCCTATCCATCCCTCAATGAAGGGGCGTGGCCTAATATAACAAGTGTCCCTCTTTCCCACCCTGAAAGGTTCCGAACAGAAAATACCGACCAATATGGGGGTGTGGTCTTTAATTATAATTTAAGGAGAATAAAAGAAAAGTGCAAGGAGGGAAAAAGAAAGAAAAAAAGGAAGGGAGGGGCAGAAAATGAAAATAAGAAATTGAAGTGAAAGTGAATGAGGGACAAAAAAGAAAAAAAAAGAAAAATAGACAAAAAGAAAGAAAAAAAAGAGAACTAGAGGGAGAGTGTGAGGAAAGGGAGAAAAGGAGAAGTTAAAAGAAGGGGGATAGAGAGAGAGAGAGAGAGGATGGGGGACAGGGAAAAAGAAAGTGAGAGAGAGAAGACAAACCAAAGTAGGCAGAAAGAGGAGGAGGAGGAGGAAGGAAACAAGGGAATGAAAAGCAAAAAATGGAGTGGAAAACAGAAAGTGCGAAAGAGAGGTAAGCAAAAGAAGGAAGTGAATGAAGCAAGGAGAGGAGGGAAGAAAGAAAGATATAAAAGAGAGGGATAAAGAAAAAAGACAATCAAAGTGAGAGAAAGAAAGGCTGTGAGAAAAAGAAGGAAGGTAAAGAAAGTGTGATAGAAAATGAAAGAAAGAAGCTATGGTGATGTGGCGGCTCCCCCTTTACTGGGCAGGAGTATACTGCACATGTGCAGTGGGCTTGTTGGTGAGGCAAATTTAGCGGGTGACTGGGGGGTATCACACAGCGGGGCATCCCAAATCATGATGCCCAAGGGAGGGGGGTTCAGGCTGCTCTGGAGTCTCATAGACATTTTGTCTGCTTTAATAGGAGGAGGACGCGAGGTCCGAGGACACAAACAAGGAAGGGAGCGAGGGAGAGTTTGTGGATGGGGCAGAGCTGAAGTTATGATAGGAGAGGAGGGAGAAGCCGGCACAATAGAGAGCGCTCTGACTGCATAAGCGTGAACCGGCCCCAGCCACCCCGCCTCTTCAATCTAAATTTCCGGTAAAAATAATTTAACGGTACCGGCCGGGTGGCCGAATAAGAGCATATCTTATATGTTTCCCAACCCCTGTACATACAGATTGCCCACATTAAAAACCATCCTACCTTCATCTACTGCTGCATGTTATGAGCCTTTAAAAATCCAAGATGGAGGCTCATGGAGCATCAGGCAGCCTGCAAACAGGAAGTGCCTTGTGATTGTGTCACTCTGCATTCTGGGATTGCTGACCTTTCCCTGATCCCGCTCTCCTCTCCTCAGTATGTGTAATGCTTCTGAGTCAAGATGGTGCCTGACCAGAGTTCCAGCCCGGTGGGGGAAAGAATAATAAGTAAGTGACTAAAAACTTAAAATGTTTAATTTTAGATGCTGGGGAATAGTGTTTAAGGGTTTGGGCTTTTCAATAAATCATGCTGAAAGTCCGGTTTAAGGTGAAAGGAATGACTTTATGGGGCCTCCGTCACAATTAATCTGGCCCTGTGCAGTTTGTAAGAACAGTGCTGGTATAATATGTAGGTTCTCGTCAAATCATAACTCACTGCCTTTAATATATATCCCTGAAGTTTTAAATGGAACAATTGCCAGGCACCTCCCACTGGCTGCTCCCCTCTGTTGCATGCACCCCCTCCCCACTACAGTCATTCAGAAATGCTGGCAATGGGTACACACATTAGCTGGGTGAGCAGGCGCCATGGGATTGATTCCAGAGGTGAGTGTATCAGCGATTCCCAAATTGTCCCAAATGCCCTGGGGGACAAGCTGTAACCCTAACCTTTGTGACAGCCAGATTCAACATAAATATCTTATTTGACAAATTTACGTGTATGACACTGCTGGGGGGCTGCCGAAAAAGGTAAACCAGCACACTTCTTCCCCTCCATGACTCCATTCTTCCTACATGGTGCTGATGGTGCCCAGCCCCAGGTGCCATGTCACCCTCTGGCCTCAACAGTGTGCAGTGTTCTGGAGTGCCACACAATTTGCAACAATAATGGGTCCCCTGACCTTCAGGGCCACAGTGCGGTCGCACCCCCTGAAGTTACGTCCCTGCTCATGCCCCCTGTCATCAGTCTCAGGAACCCTACCACACCCGCTCCATTCACAATAGAGGTGGCATGTCAGACCTTGACACCCCCTCCATTGCAATGAATGAAGAGGGTGTGGCAGTGCTTCTGTGACTGATGGTGGGGGTGTGAGCCCAACACATTCATTTTCCACTGCTGTTTTAGGGTCCCAGGCGGGGAAGAAAATGATCCAGCATTGGATGAGTTGTTGACCGCCAGAGTATTAGAGCTGACATTCAATCCCAGCTAACCCTTCCCTCCATCCTCCCCACTCAGCCTCCTCCTAGCAAGCAGTCTCACTCCCTGCACCGGCCCATCTATTATGCTTATCATTAGGCAGCATTACAGCTCCAAGGGCCACGCCCACATGTTTCAGAAGATAACTCATGGGGTAAAACTGTAAACCTTCATATCTCGGCCATTTCTTTTTCAATTTAAAAACTGAAAACAGTTTAGTACATTGCCAAACATATCCCAACACAATGGTCTATCACTTGGCTATGCCTGAAATATCACTTTAATCACTAAGCCATGGCTGTGCCTAGTAAGGGGTTCAAGGGACCCCTATACGAGTTCAAACAGCAGGGGACGGCAAGACACCTGCTGGCACTGGTACTGCCCATCCAATTACCTTCTATGCGGATCTTCTGCCGCCACCTTCTCCAATGCCGGGTCTCCTACCACCACTTCTTCCAATGGGGGGTTCTCTGCCAACCCCTCTGACTCCTGTAATCATTTCCCAGGTGTCGCCACCAGGGAACCAGTGTGGCACCAAATCTGCATGCTCCTGTGCTGCGAGGGTGAGTGGACCACCAGACAGTTTTGACTCACTTTAAAGTGGACCAGCAGACTCCAGGGCAGACATACTCGCTCCCCTTGGGGCACCAAAATCAGGGGTGCCCGGCTGTGCGAAACCCCCTAGGTCGCCCAAAACTCACATTCGTTCCCAGCCCAACAGCGAACGCGTGAGCTGAGGCCGTATCCCTGCTATACCTTTAGCAGGACGCGTGCCCACGACAGGCATTTATGAATGGCCGGCGCGGGCACACTCCCTATTAAGGTGTAGTGGGGGGTGTGGCTGCCAGCGCGCTCGGATCCGCTCACATTAGACGAGCTCCTGGACAAAGGGGCTCGAGAGGAGGCGACCTGGGGGGTTTCACATAGCTAGGGCAAGAACCAAAACCCAGCATAGTCCAAATCCTGGGTTTTGGTCCACTTTAAAGGAGCACTATCGCAAAAAATGGACCAATTATAAAAATCTATATAAATATGCAGGATGGCGGGTAGACAGGTCACTTATACAGCCGACATCAAGAAATATCAAGCCAAGCTTGTTTCTTTTATTTTAATGGAAGGAAAAGGACACCTGGGGTGACAGGCTCATAGACTAAACCTGTCACCCCTGGATTTTGTTCCTACCACGTGAGAATAAACCACAAGCTTGGCGGGAGTTTTATTTAGTTCAGGTATATAAGTGACCCTTCCTCTCATTAACCAATGTGTTTATATGGATTTTTAACATTACACAATTTCACGATAGTGCTCCTTTAATGTGTGATCACAAGTCTATTAGTCATACATTTTCTTCTGTAGCCCATCATACTGTATAAGGCTACATTCACACTATGCGGTTGTAAATGCAGTTGCAGATCAGGTGTGTTTTGCAGCTGAACTGCGTTTTTTTTTTTTTTTGCCAGCTGCAGTTCTATAGAATAGACACAGAATACATCTGCATATGCAGTCCTGTTTGAACGCAGCAAGCAGGACTCTTTCAACTGCACTGTATCAAAACGGAGAGGTGTGAAAGAGGCCATAGCGGATAAAGTACATGACATTTTCTGCAGAGCTGCAAAATGCAGAAACACATCTGGACAGGTGTGAATGTTGCCTTATAGCACTTTTCATGGGTGTTAGTTGTCCTTTGAACACTGATCAAGCTGAAAAAATGTATCAGACTTAATTAAAGCTTAACAAAACACAGGATTTTCACTCCCCAGTTTTGGATGCCCCTGTGTGTGTAAACAACCTCCCCCCCCTTTTTGCCCAGTAACTGGATTCCCACTCCCACAGCACATGTGCAGGCTCTCCACCAATCAGAATTTATTACCATGCAACCTTTAAATTAGGATGCCCCTGTGTGTGAAACTCCCAGGATCGCCAGTTCTCTTACCTTGCTTCATGCTCCCACTGTGCATGCACTGAATTTCATCCAATCAGAATAGATATCTGTGCATATTAATGTCCAGCAAGCAAGCGACCAGAGGATGATAGAGATGGTGGTGAGGAATGAAGAGCGATGAGTGGCGAGGACCAGAGGATGAGTGGCAGCAATGGTGAACTAATCAGCAGCAATGGTGAAGGTGGCAGGGACTAGGGGTAATTGGCACCAGTGGAGAAGGTGACAAGGACCAGAGGACAATCAGCAGCAATAAAGGGGTTAGGAATGGAGGACAATGAGTGGCATCTCAGAAGGTGGAAAGGTACAGAAAAGATCAGCGCCAATAGGGAATGTGGCAAGGAATGGGGGCGATGAGTGACACATCAGAAGGTGGCTATGTCCAGAGGATTATCAATGGCAGTAGAGAGGGTGGTGAGGTATGGGGGGTGATGAGTAACAGGTCAGAAGGTAGACTATTCAGCAGCAGTGGAGAAAGTGCCAATGACTGGAGGGTGATTGGCACCAGGGGTGCACCTGCAGTGAGGCCAAGTGAGGCGACAGCCTCAGACTGGACTTCAGAAGGGACATTAATTGACCTGTTAAAGGACCAGAGGACACTCAGCGGCAATAGAGAAGGTGGTGAGGAATGAAGGGCGATGAGTGGCAACTAATAAGCGATGACCAGAGGATGATTGGCAGCAATGGTGGAATATTCAGCAGCAGTGGAGAAGGTGGCGAGGACCAGAGGATGATCAGTGGAAATAGAGAGGGTGATGAGGAATGGGAGGTGATGAGAGACAGGTCAGAAGATGGTGAGGACCAGAGGATGATTGGCAGCAATGATGGACTATTCAGCAGCAGTGGAGAAGGTGGTGAGGACCAGGTGATAATCAGTGGCAACAGAGAGGGGGATGAGGAATAGGGGGCGATGAGAGACAGGTCAGAAGGTGGCGAGGAAATGATTGGCAGCAATGTTGGACTATTTAGCAGCAGTGGAAAAGGTGGCGAGGACCAGAGGATGATCAGTGGAAATAGAGAGGGTGATGAGGAATGGGAGGCGATGAGAGACAGGTCAGAAGATGGCGAGGACCAGAGGATGATTGGCAGCAATGATGGACTATTCAGCAGCAGTGGAGAAGGTGGTGAGGACCAGAGGATGATCAGTGGAAATAGAGAGGGTGATGAGGAATGGGAGGCGATGAGATACAGGTCAGAAGATGGCAAGGACAAGAGGATGATTGGCAGCAATGATGGACTATTAAGCAGCAGTGGAGAAGGTGGTGAGGACCAGATGATAATCAGTGGCAACAGAGAGGGGGATGAGGAATAGGGGGCGATGAGAGACAGGTCAGAAGGTGGCGAGGACCAGAGAATGATTGGCAGCAAAGGTGGACAATTCAGCAGCAGTGGAGAAGGTGGCGAGGACCAGAGGATGATTGGCAGCAATGGTGGACTATTTAGCAGCAGTGGAGAAGGTGGCAAGGACCAGATGATAATCAGTGGCAATAGAGAGGGTGATGAGGAGTGGGGGGTGATGATTAACAGCTCCGAAGGTGGCGAGGACCAGAGAATGATTGGCAGCAATGGTGGACTATTTAGCAGCAGTGGAGAAGGTGGCAAGGACCAGATGATAATCAGTGGCAATAGAGAGGGTGATGAGGAATGGGGGGTGATGATTAACAGCTCCGAAGGTGGCGAGGACCAGAGAATGATTGGCAGCAATGGTGGACTATTTAGCAGCAGTGGAGAAGGTGGCAAGGACCAGATGATAATCAGTGGCAATAGAGAGGGTGATGAGGAATGGGGGGTGATGATTAACAGCTCCGAAGGTGGCGAGGACCAGAGAATGATTGGCAGCAATGGTGGACTATTTAGCAGCAGTGGAAAAGGTGGCGAGGAGCAGAGGATGATCAGCGTCAGCTAAGAAGGTGTATAAGAGCGGAGGACAGTTGGTGACAGTGGAGAAGGCAGCGAGGATCTGTGGGCAGTCAGCAGCTGAAGGGTGACATGAGATGATGGATCATGTGACGTGACACGCCGCATATGGGCCTGCTAAGACTTGTTGCACAAGAGCCCGCAGAAACCTGGCCAGACAATTTATGGTAAACGACTGGATTGTCTCCCTGGGGCAACACATTCAGATAAGCCTGATGGGATGCTCGCAGTGGATGGAGGAGCACTGGGGAAGTGCATGTGCCATGGGATCGCTGGATCAAGGTTACTATTTAGAAAGAACGGGGAGTTTCCCAGATACAGGTGCCCCTATGGTGAGCTGTAAGCCGGCCCTGGAATTTAAATGGCACTAAAGGTTTTGGTCCACATAAAAAATGGATGGGTTTGTGTACAGAGAAGCCAGGTTCCCATTACATACTTACACCACAAACATTATTCAATATGTAAGTCTAAAAACTCCATATAACAAGGTGAGACGAGCTAAGAAAACTATAATAAGCCACCACACACATATACACAATGTATATGCCACATGCCCCGACACCCACTTCACCTCACTAGAGACAGGAATGACATAGGAAATATGGGCACGATCTATGGTCGGATGTAGTCACCTCCTCCTCCTGTATGCTGTGTGCTGTGTGCTGTGGCCGGCAGCGATGGAAGCAGAGGATCCCCCTTTACTCACATAGTTCTGCGCTGTGCGGGGCCCGGCCGCCGGTCTCCCAGGCAACGGCATAAACACAGCCGCAAAAAAAAAAAAAAGACGTGACGTCAGAGGGCGGAGCCGCTTACTGACACGGCGCCGTGTGAATCCTGACAGTCGGCGCTGCTTGGCGGGAGCTGCGCTGGGAGTTGTAGTGCAGCGGGGGGTCAGGCATGCAGACAGAACTATGGCTACATCATTCAGGCCTTCCAGGGGTCAAAGGGCGACAGACATCTTTTGGGACACTAAAAACTTTTTATTTCGTTTTAAAGCTCGTCTTTTTATTTTGCTTTTGTGAAGTTAAACAGGCTCAGACTGGATGACCAGGATACCGGGGAATACCCTGCAGCCCTCATACCCAAAATAGCCTCCTGACCTGGGTGTCCAGGTTGTGCTAATATTAGCCCCAGTACTCTATTCATCTCTATTCAGAACCAAATGGTGAGTTTTTCATGCAGGGGGCATCCCGAAGACTCATTAACCCCTTCTTACCCATTCATTCATACTCATTGAGCCCTGACCCATATTTCCCTATCCACTCAGCTTTACCCCATTCATTTCTATCCCCTGAGCCCTGACCCATTCATCCCTATCCCCTGAGCCCTGACCCATTCATCCCGAGCCCTGACCCATTCATCCCTATCCCCGAGCCCTGACCCATTCATCCCTATTCCCGAGCCCTGACCCATTCATCCCTATCCCCGAGCCCTGACCCATTCATCCCTATCCCCGAGCCCTGACCCATTCATCCCTATCCCCGAGCCCTGACCCATTCATCCCTATCCCCTGAGCCCTGACCCATTCATCCCTATCCCTTGAGCCCTGACCCATATTTCCCTATCCACTCAGCCTTGCCCCATCCATCTCTATCCCCTGAGCCCTGACCCATTCATCCCTATCCCTTGAGCCCTGACCCATATTTCCCTATCCACTCAGCCTTGCCCCATCCATCTCTATCCCCTGAGCCCTGACCCATTCATCCCTATCCCTTGAGCCCTGACCTATCTTTCCCTATCCACTCAGCCTTGCCCCATCCATCGCTATGCCCTGAGGCCTGACCCATTTATCCCTATCTCCTGAGCCCTGACCCATTCATCCCTATCCCTTAAACCCTGACCTATCTTTCCCTATCCCTTAAACCCTGACCTATCTTTCCCTATCCACTCAGGTTTGCCCCATCCATCTCTATCCACTGAGCCATGACCTATCTATCTTTGTTCTCTTCCCCATCCTTTTTCGCTCTGTCCCATTCATCTATGTTCCCTCAGCCTCCCTCTTCCTCAATAATTCCCCATTCATGTGGGGGCCAAACTAAAAAATAGCTCCAATAGGAGGTTGGAGGGCAAGCAGCCCTTCTTAGTTTTGGCCATATAACTTATAGACCCCCTGACCCGCAACTATCCACCGCAAAGGGGCCCACTGAGACCATGCCACCCGAGGGCCCACATAAACCTGGAGCCGGCCCTGCCCCCCAGTAATTTGCTTACCTTTCCCTGGTCCAGTGGCACATGCGCGGGCTGCTGTGACTATGTCATTCGGCAAATGGCTCTCATTGTTTTTAATGGGGAGCGGGTGCTGCTGCATACCCTGCATCCCTAACGGCATGTGCGCGCTTCTGCTCCAGCCATTCAGATAGCTCCCCCCACAAAGCCAACAAGAGCCATTTGCCGAAGGCAGCAAATGGCTCTGATTGTCTACGTGCCCACACATGTGCCGTAGGTACGCGGAAGAGGTGAGTTGTTCTGGGGGGTTCACACAGCGGGGCATCCCGAACAGGGAACAGAACAAACCCTGGGAAAGTCAAAGAGGCACAAAAGCCACGCCGGCTGGCTCTGTATTCCAAAAGACTCCAGGGCAAGCTGCTAGACTGACCCCAGGGCATCTGAAATTGGGATGCCCCTTCTGTGAATATCCCAGGGTTACCCGTAAACCCTTACCGGCAGATCCCACATTGCAGTCTTTGCCAGCTGCCGCATTCCCTGTAGCTGTGGCATGCTCCTATGTTTAGCTATTCAGGGGGTGGGAGCACTCCGCAGACTACAGGGAAACCAGAGATGCAGGCAATTAGCAATAGTGAGGGTGTTTAAATGGGTTTGGTGCCGCTTTAAAGTGGATCAAAACATCCCCGGAGTCTATGAGAACTGGGATGCCCTGCTGTGGGAAACCCCCCCGGTGCACCTGCAATTCTTACTTTACTGCACAACAGATGCAAGACCTGCGGCGGCATCACTCCCCTTCATGGCTGTGTGCCGATGTGTACAGCCGGGGATTCCATTCAGCTTCTCCAGCCGCACATTAATATGTGCAGCCGGAAAAGCCGATTGGACAAGTGGCCGCGTATGTGCCATTGGACCAAGGAAAGGCGAGTTGTGCAGTGAACAGCGGAGCACACCAAACCGGGGTGGGACCAATACCACGGATAGTGAAAATCCCGGGTTTGCGCTCAAACAAGCTGATGTTTCTTTAAAGTGAATCAAAATCCAGGATCTTCACTATCCCAGGTTTTGCCTTTTACCGCTAGATCACTAGACTGGTGCTGCGTGATCCCAAGGTGCAGTTTGACTCTTGTTGAATCAGCTTTTTTGGTGACGCATATTAAGGAGTGGCTAAAAATACAATTCTGTGATTACTCAGCTGTAGAATTGGTATTATGAGTATACAGTACGTCCTGCTCCAGATAGATTACTTACACTTGGGTATTACACCGCCAGATGGCGCTGGACTGTAGAGATATCGAAAATAGGCTCCATAAAGTAGGGTGGGATCCCCAAAGGTAACAACAGACAGGTCAGACCACTGCCACCTGCAGAACCTTACGGCCAAAAGCAGCATCAGCTGAGGCCCTAACATCAACCTTGTAAAACTTTGAAAAGGTATGAATAGAGAACCAAGTAGCGGCCTTGCAAACTTGTTCAACAGAAGCCTGGTGCTGAAAAGCCCAAGAGGCACCAATAGCACGAGTAGAATGAGCAGTAAGGCGGAAGGGAGGATTCTTTCCCTTAGCAGAATAGGCCTGAATCACAGGCTGACGGATCCATTTGCTGATAGTAGACTTGGCAGGAGCCAAACCCTTCCTAGGACCAGAAGGGACCACAAAAATAGCATCAGTTTTTCTGAAAGGTGCAGTAGCCACCAGATAGTACTTCAGACACCTAACCACATCCAAGCAATGCAAGACCCTCTCCTTAGCATTACTAGGCTTGGGGCACAATGATGGAGGAACAATGTCCTGATTCAAATGAAAGACAGACACTACCTTAGGCAGAAAGTCTGGCTTGAAGCGGAACACCACCTTGTCCTGGTGTCTCTCATAGTAGGGGGACTGGATGGAGAGCGCCGCCACCCCCGGGATGTACACTGCTGATATGCAGGGAACATTGGCCTCTTCCCAGGTCAGGATCAGAGACACTTCCTGGAGGGCCCTCCTGCTCCGGGTCCCTCCCTGATGATTGATGTAGGCAAGTGCCGTCTGGTTGTCCGAGCGCACCTGAACAGGCAGGCCCCGAAGGTGATGAGTCAACTGAGCCAGAACCAACCTCATCGCCCGCAGCTCCAAGACATTGATAGTTGTGTGGGCCTCCTGAGGGCCACACCTCACTTGGAACTGTAGGGAAACCCCCCCAACATGACAGACTGGCATCTGTGGTGACCGTCTCTCAGGAGGGGGTCAGAATGGATCTGCCCCCCCAACAGGTTCCTGGAGTCCAGCCACCACGAGAGGGACTGCCTGACCAGGGGGGAAAGCGCAAAGACCCGGTCCAGGGATGCAGGTTCCTTGTCCCATACTGACAAGAGGTGGAGTTGCAGAGGCCTCAAGTGGAACTGAGCATAAGGGACCACCTTGAAGCACGCCACCATCAGACCCACCAGCTGCATTCCCTGCCTGATGGAGGGATGATGACAAGATAGCAGAAACTGGACCTGCACAATCAGACTGTCCACCTTCTGCTAAGGAAGAAAAATCCTTGCCTGAACTGTATCCAGATTCATTCCCAGGAATGAAGTCACCAAGGAGGGAGACAGAGAAGACTTGGGGTGGTTGATCACCCAGCCAAATGACTCCAGGGTGGACACTACCAGCTGAGTATGCAACTCTGCCTGATGTAGAGACTGGGAAGTGATGAGAATGTCGTCCAGGTAGGGCAGCACGCGAATGCCCTGAAACCTGAGCAGAGACATCAGTAGGGATGAGCGAATCGATCCGGACGAACCCGGATTCGATCCGAATTTCAGGAAAAATTCGATTCGGATCGAATCCGAATTTCCCCGCGATTCGATCACTCGAAGTTTTCCTTTAACATCCATTCATTTACATTTACAGGCATTCTAAGATGGCGGACGGGACATGTCTGGACATGTATCCCGCGCCAGTGCAAGCTGGGGCAGTCACATGCAGCCTATCAGCAGCCAGCAAGCCCGGTGACGTCACACAGCGGTATTTAACGGCGGCCATCTTGCTTTTCCTCATTTCTCTATTGCATTCGTGAGAGACAGAACGCTGTGTAGCTGAGGCAGTTAGACAGGCAGGGACAGACAGGGACAGGCTGGAGACAGGCAGGAGACAGACAGGAGACAGACAGAAAGCCAGGGAAAGGTAGGAAAAACGGAGGCTGTCACAGGGAGATTTTTTTTTTTTTCATCCAGCCTGAGTGTTACTAGCTGGCTGACAGGCTTTGTTAGCGTTTTCAGGCTGCTTATAGTAACTAACTGTGCATATATACTGAACTGATCTTAAGTCTGCTGTGAGGCATCCCATTCTGTGACTAAAGCAGCCTCTGTTTAAGACCATATAAGCATTTGCTCTTATCATATTTGAAATTAGGCCTGATAAAGACACTTTTGCTGGGCAAAGCACTACTGGACCCTGCCAGGTCCATTCCTGTTGGGGCATCCCATTCTGTGACTACAGCAGCCTCTGTTTAAGACCATATAAGCATTTGCTCTTATCATATTTGAAATTAGGCCTGATAAAGACACTTTTGCTGGGCAAAGCACTACTGGACCCTGCCAGGTCCATTCCTGTTGGGGCATCCCATTCTGTGACTAAAGCAGCCTCTGTTTAAGACCATATAAGCATTTGCTCTTATCATATTTGAAATTAGGCCTGATAAAGACACTTTTGCTGGGCATAGCACTACTGGACCCTGCCATGGCATCCCATTCTGTGACTAAAGCAGCCTCTGTTTAAGACCATATAAGCATTTGCTCTTATCATATTTGAAATTAGCCTGATAAAGACACTTTTGCTGGGCATAGCACTACTTGTCCCTGCCATGGCATCCCATTCTGTGACTAAAGCAGCCTCTGTTTAAGACCATATAAGCATTTGCTCTTATCATATTTGAAATTAGCCTGATAAAGACACTTTTGCTGGGCATAGCACAACTTGTCCCTGCCATGGCATCCCATTCTGTGACTAAAGCAGCCTCTGTTTAAGACCATATAAGCATTTGCTCTTATCATATTTGAAATTAGCCTGATAAAGACACTTTTGCTGGGCATAGCACTACTTGTCCCTGCCATGGCATCCCATTCTGTGACTACAGCAGCCTCTGTTTAAGACCGTATAACCATTTTCACTTATCATATTTGAAATTAGGCCTGATAAAGACACTTTTGCTGGGCAAAGCACTACTGGACCCTGCCAGGTCCATTCCTGTTGGGGCATCCCATTCTGTGACTAAAGCAGCCTCTGTTTAAGACCATATAAGCATTTGCTCTTATCATATTTGAAATTAGGCCTGATAAAGACACTTTTGCTGGGCATAGCACTACTGGACCCTGCCATGGCATCCCATTCTGTGACTAAAGCAGCCTCTGTTTAAGACCATATAAGCATTTGCTCTTATCATATTTGAAATTAGCCTGATAAAGACACTTTTGCTGGGCATAGCACTACTTGTCCCTGCCATGGCATCCCATTCTGTGACTAAAGCAGCCTCTGTTTAAGACCATATAAGCATTTGCTCTTATCATATTTGAAATTAGCCTGATAAAGACACTTTTGCTGGGCATAGCACTACTTGTCCCTGCCATGGCATCCCATTCTGTGACTACAGCAGCCTCTGTTTAAGACCGTATAACCATTTTCACTTATCATATTTGAAATTAGGCCTGATAAAGACACTTTTGCTGGGCAAAGCACTACTGGACCCTGCCAGGTCCATTCCTGTTGGGGCATCCCATTCTGTGACTAAAGCAGCCTCTGTTTAAGACCATATAAGCATTTGCTCTTATCATATTTGAAATTAGGCCTGATAAAGACACTTTTGCTGGGCATAGCACTACTGGACCCTGCCATGGCATCCCATTCTGTGACTAAAGCAGCCTCTGTTTAAGACCATATAAGCATTTGCTCTTATCATATTTGAAATTAGCCTGATAAAGACACTTTTGCTGGGCATAGCACTACTTGTCCCTGCCATGGCATCCCATTCTGTGACTAAAGCAGCCTCTGTTTAAGACCATATAAGCATTTGCTCTTATCATATTTGAAATTAGCCTGATAAAGACACTTTTGCTGGGCATAGCACAACTTGTCCCTGCCATGGCATCCCATTCTGTGACTAAAGCAGCCTCTGTTTAAGACCATATAAGCATTTGCTCTTATCATATTTGAAATTAGCCTGATAAAGACACTTTTGCTGGGCATAGCACTACTTGTCCCTGCCATGGCATCCCATTCTGTGACTACAGCAGCCTCTGTTTAAGACCGTATAACCATTTTCACTTATCATATTTGAAATTAGGCCTGATAAAGACACTTTTGCTGGGCAAAGCACTACTGGACCCTGCCAGGTCCATTCCTGTTGGGGCATCCCATTCTGTGACTAAAGTAGCCTCTGTTTAAGACCATATAAGCATTTGCTCTTATCATATTTGAAATTAGACCTGATAAAGACATTTTTGCTGGGCACAGCACTACTGGACCCTGCCATGGCATCCCATTCTGTGACTAAAGCAGCCTCTGTTTAAGACCATATAAGCATTTGCTCTTATCATATTTGAAATTAGCCTGATAAAGACACTTTTGCTGGGCATAGCACTACTTGTCCCTGCCATGGCATCCCATTCTGTGACTAAAGCAGCCTCTGTTTAAGACCATATAAGCATTTGCTCTTATCATATTTGAAATTAGCCTGATAAAGACACTTTTGCTGGGCATAGCACAACTTGTCCCTGCCATGGCATCCCATTCTGTGACTAAAGCAGCCTCTGTTTAAGACCATATAAGCATTTGCTCTTATCATATTTGAAATTAGCCTGATAAAGACACTTTTGCTGGGCATAGCACTACTTGTCCCTGCCATGGCATCCCATTCTGTGACTACAGCAGCCTCTGTTTAAGACCGTATAACCATTTTCACTTATCATATTTGAAATTAGGCCTGATAAAGACACTTTTGCTGGGCAAAGCACTACTGGACCCTGCCAGGTCCATTCCTGTTGGGGCATCCCATTCTGTGACTAAAGCAGCCTCTGTTTAAGACCATATAAGCATTTGCTCTTATCATATTTGAAATTAGGCCTGATAAAGACACTTTTGCTGGGCATAGCACTACTTGTCCCTGCCATGGCATCCCATTCTGTGACTAAAGCAGCCTCTGTTTAAGACCATATAAGCATTTGCTCTTATCATATTTGAAATTAGCCTGATAAAGACACTTTTGCTGGGCATAGCACTACTTGTCCCTGCCATGGCATCCCATTCTGTGACTAAAGCAGCCTCTGTTTAAGACCATATAAGCATTTGCTCTTATCATATTTGAAATTAGCCTGATAAAGACACTTTTGCTGGGCATAGCACAACTTGTCCCTGCCATGGCATCCCATTCTGTGACTAAAGCAGCCTCTGTTTAAGACCATATAAGCATTTGCTCTTATCATATTTGAAATTAGCCTGATAAAGACACTTTTGCTGGGCATAGCACTACTTGTCCCTGCCATGGCATCCCATTCTGTGACTACAGCAGCCTCTGTTTAAGACCATATAAGCATTTGCTCTTATCATATTTGAAATTAGCCTGATAAAGACACTTTTGCTGGGCATAGCACAACTTGTCCCTGCCATGGCATCCCATTCTGTGACTAAAGCAGCCTCTGTTTAAGACCATATAAGCATTTGCTCTTATCATATTTGAAATTAGCCTGATAAAGACACTTTTGCTGGGCATAGCACTACTTGTCCCTGCCATGGCATCCCATTCTGTGACTACAGCAGCCTCTGTTTAAGACCATATAAGCATTTGCTCTTATCATATTTGAAATTAGCCTGATAAAGACACTTTTGCTGGGCATAGCACAACTTGTCCCTGCCATGGCATCCCATTCTGTGACTAAAGCAGCCTCTGTTTAAGACCATATAAGCATTTGCTCTTATCATATTTGAAATTAGCCTGATAAAGACACTTTTGCTGGGCATAGCACTACTTGTCCCTGCCATGGCATCCCATTCTGTGACTACAGCAGCCTCTGTTTAAGACCGTATAACCATTTTCACTTATCATATTTGAAATTAGGCCTGATAAAGACACTTTTGCTGGGCAAAGCACTACTGGACCCTGCCAGGTCCATTCCTGTTGGGGCATCCCATTCTGTGACTAAAGCAGCCTCTGTTTAAGACCATATAAGCATTTGCTCTTATCATATTTGAAATTAGGCCTGATAAAGACACTTTTGCTGGGCATAGCACTACTGGACCCTGCCATGGCATCCCATTCTGTGACTAAAGCAGCCTCTGTTTAAGACCATATAAGCATTTGCTCTTATCATATTTGAAATTAGCCTGATAAAGACACTTTTGCTGGGCATAGCACTACTTGTCCCTGCCATGGCATCCCATTCTGTGACTAAAGCAGCCTCTGTTTAAGACCATATAAGCATTTGCTCTTATCATATTTGAAATTAGCCTGATAAAGACACTTTTGCTGGGCATAGCACAACTTGTCCCTGCCATGGCATCCCATTCTGTGACTAAAGCAGCCTCTGTTTAAGACCATATAAGCATTTGCTCTTATCATATTTGAAATTAGCCTGATAAAGACACTTTTGCTGGGCATAGCACAACTTGTCCCTGCCATGGCATCCCATTCTGTGACTAAAGCAGCCTCTGTTTAAGACCATATAAGCATTTGCTCTTATCATATTTGAAATTAGCCTGATAAAGACACTTTTGCTGGGCATAGCACTACTTGTCCCTGCCATGGCATCCCATTCTGTGACTACAGCAGCCTCTGTTTAAGACCGTATAACCATTTTCACTTATCATATTTGAAATTAGGCCTGATAAAGACACTTTTGCTGGGCAAAGCACTACTGGACCCTGCCAGGTCCATTCCTGTTGGGGCATCCCATTCTGTGACTAAAGCAGCCTCTGTTTAAGACCATATAAGCATTTGCTCTTATCATATTTGAAATTAGGCCTGATAAAGACACTTTTGCTGGGCATAGCACTACTTGTCCCTGCCATGGCATCCCATTCTGTGACTAAAGCAGCCTCTGTTTAAGACCATATAAGCATTTGCTCTTATCATATTTGAAATTAGCCTGATAAAGACACTTTTGCTGGGCATAGCACAACTTGTCCCTGCCATGGCATCCCATTCTGTGACTAAAGCAGCCTCTGTTTAAGACCATATAAGCATTTGCTCTTATCATATTTGAAATTAGCCTGATAAAGACACTTTTGCTGGGCATAGCACTACTTGTCCCTGCCATGGCATCCCATTCTGTGACTACAGCAGCCTCTGTTTAAGACCATATAAGCATTTGCTCTTATCATATTTGAAATTAGCCTGATAAAGACACTTTTGCTGGGCATAGCACTACTTGTCCCTGCCATGGCATCCCATTCTGTGACTACAGCAGCCTCTGTTTAAAACCATATAAGCATTTGCTCTTATCATATTTGAAATTAGCCTGATAAAGACACTTTTGCTGGGCATAGCACAACTTGTCCCTGCCATGGCATCCCATTCTGTGACTAAAGCAGCCTCTGTTTAAGACCATATAAGCATTTGCTCTTATCATATTTGAAATTAGCCTGATAAAGACACTTTTGCTGGGCATAGCACTACTTGTCCCTGCCATGGCATCCCATTCTGTGACTACAGCAGCCTCTGTTTAAGACCGTATAACCATTTTCACTTATCATATTTGAAATTAGGCCTGATAAAGACACTTTTGCTGGGCAAAGCACTACTGGACCCTGCCAGGTCCATTCCTGTTGGGGCATCCCATTCTGTGACTAAAGCAGCCTCTGTTTAAGACCATATAAGCATTTGCTCTTATCATATTTGAAATTAGGCCTGATAAAGACACTTTTGCTGGGCATAGCACTACTGGACCCTGCCATGGCATCCCATTCTGTGACTAAAGCAGCCTCTGTTTAAGACCATATAAGCATTTGCTCTTATCATATTTGAAATTAGCCTGATAAAGACACTTTTGCTGGGCATAGCACTACTTGTCCCTGCCATGGCATCCCATTCTGTGACTAAAGCAGCCTCTGTTTAAGACCATATAAGCATTTGCTCTTATCATATTTGAAATTAGCCTGATAAAGACACTTTTGCTGGGCATAGCACAACTTGTCCCTGCCATGGCATCCCATTCTGTGACTAAAGCAGCCTCTGTTTAAGACCATATAAGCATTTGCTCTTATCATATTTGAAATTAGCCTGATAAAGACACTTTTGCTGGGCATAGCACAACTTGTCCCTGCCATGGCATCCCATTCTGTGACTAAAGCAGCCTCTGTTTAAGACCATATAAGCATTTGCTCTTATCATATTTGAAATTAGCCTGATAAAGACACTTTTGCTGGGCATAGCACTACTTGTCCCTGCCATGGCATCCCATTCTGTGACTACAGCAGCCTCTGTTTAAGACCGTATAACCATTTTCACTTATCATATTTGAAATTAGGCCTGATAAAGACACTTTTGCTGGGCAAAGCACTACTGGACCCTGCCAGGTCCATTCCTGTTGGGGCATCCCATTCTGTGACTAAAGCAGCCTCTGTTTAAGACCATATAAGCATTTGCTCTTATCATATTTGAAATTAGGCCTGATAAAGACACTTTTGCTGGGCATAGCACTACTTGTCCCTGCCATGGCATCCCATTCTGTGACTAAAGCAGCCTCTGTTTAAGACCATATAAGCATTTGCTCTTATCATATTTGAAATTAGCCTGATAAAGACACTTTTGCTGGGCATAGCACTACTTGTCCCTGCCATGGCATCCCATTCTGTGACTAAAGCAGCCTCTGTTTAAGACCATATAAGCATTTGCTCTTATCATATTTGAAATTAGCCTGATAAAGACACTTTTGCTGGGCATAGCACTACTTGTCCCTGCCATGGCATCCCATTCTGTGACTAAAGCAGCCTCTGTTTAAGACCATATAAGCATTTGCTCTTATCATATTTGAAATTAGCCTGATAAAGACACTTTTGCTGGGCATAGCACTACTTGTCCCTGCCATGGCATCCCATTCTGTGACTAAAGCAGCCTCTGTTTAAGACCATATAAGCATTTGCTCTTATCATATTTGAAATTAGCCTGATAAAGACACTTTTGCTGGGCATAGCACTACTTGTCCCTGCCATGGCATCCCATTCTGTGACTAAAGCAGCCTCTGTTTAAGACCATATAAGCATTTGCTCTTATCATATTTGAAATTAGCCTGATAAAGACACTTTTGCTGGGCATAGCACAACTTGTCCCTGCCATGGCATCCCATTCTGTGACTAAAGCAGCCTCTGTTTAAGACCATATAAGCATTTGCTCTTATCATATTTGAAATTAGCCTGATAAAGACACTTTTGCTGGGCATAGCACTACTTGTCCCTGCCATGGCATCCCATTCTGTGACTAAAGCAGCCTCTGTTTAAGACCATATAAGCATTTGCTCTTATCATATTTGAAATTAGCCTGATAAAGACACTTTTGCTGGGCATAGCACAACTTGTCCCTGCCATGGCATCCCATTCTGTGACTAAAGCAGCCTCTGTTTAAGACCATATAAGCATTTGCTCTTATCATATTTGAAATTAGCCTGATAAAGACACTTTTGCTGGGCATAGCACTACTTGTCCCTGCCATGGCATCCCATTCTGTGACTACAGCAGCCTCTGTTTAAGACCGTATAACCATTTTCACTTATCATATTTGAAATTAGGCCTGATAAAGACACTTTTGCTGGGCATAGCACTACTGGACCCTGCCAGGTGTACTTACTGCTGGTTTTTAGGGCATCCCATTCTGTGACTACACCAGCCTCTATTTAAGAACCTAACCATTTGCACCTATTCTAATTGAAATTAGGCATGATAAAGACACTTTTGCTGTGCATAGTCTTACTGCTGCCTGCCAGGTGTTCTCTGGTTTTTGGGACATCCCATTCTGTAACATACCATTAGCCTCTGCATTAACTGTAAGCTGCACAGTTATTTAAAGAAATTTGCCCTGTATGAGCCTGCTAACACACTGCTGCTGTGTGCATATATACTGATCTCAAGTCTGCTTGGGGCATCCCATTCTGTAACATACCATTAGCCTCTGCATTAACTGTAAGCTGCACAGTTATTTAAAGAAATTTGCCCTGTATGAGCCTGCTAACACACTGCTGCTGTGTGCATATATACTGATCTCAAGTCTGCTTGGGGCATCCCATTCTGTAACATACCATTAGCCTCTGCATTAACTGTAAGCTGCACAGTTATTTAAAGAAATTTGCCCTGTATGAGCCTGCTAACACACTGCTGCTGTGTGCGTATATACTGATCTCAAGTCTGCTTGGGGCATCCCATTCTGTAACATACCATTAGCCTCTGCATTAACTGTAAGCTGCACAGTTATTTAAAGAAATTTGCCCTGTATGAGCCTGCTAACACACTGCTGCTGTGTGCATATATACTGATCTCAAGTCTGCTTGGGGCATCCCATTCTGTAACATACCATTAGCCTCTGCATTAACTGTAAGCTGCACAGTTATTTAAAGAAATTTGCCCTGTATGAGCCTGCTAACACACTGCTGCTGTGTGCATATATACTGATCTCAAGTCTGCTTGGGGCATCCCATTCTGTAACATACCATTAGCCTCTGCATTAACTGTAAGCTGCACAGTTATTTAAAGAAATTTGCCCTGTATGAGCCTGCTAACACACTGCTGCTGTGTGCGTATATACTGATCTCAAGTCTGCTTGGGGCATCCCATTCTGTAACATAACATAACCTACCTACCATACTAAGCAGCTCTCTTATTTAAACTAAGCAGGCCTCTTGGAGGCTGATTGTCCACTGTTGGGTGTGCATTTATATTCGGTTTCATATACAGTGGGGTATCCCAATTTGTAAGATAACCTACCCCAACCATGTAAACTAAATAGGCCTGTTGCAGCCTGAGTTTCTCTGCTTGCGTATGGCCTGCATTACAATCTGTCTCTTTCAATGACACTGCTGCCTGGGGTATCCCAATTTGTAAGATAACCTACCCCAACCATGTAAACTAAAGGTTATGTCCTTCCAGAAGGAAAACTTATGCCGAACACTATTTTTGTTAGGGGCATTGACCTTTGGATTGATCGGCATGAAATTAAGGTTTTTTTTTCAAAGTATGGCGCTGTAAAGAAGGTCAAAATTATGTCTCATACTTGGATTATTGTTACTTTTTGTTCAGCTTGAAATATACCAGGCCACACGGGCATCCCAAGGCACATGCTATTTTAACCCTATCTGGTATACAACATAAGCGTTGATCAGGATCAGCTTCATTAAGCTACTTCAGTTTGCACTTCCTTTTGGACTGCTTTCATTTAACCAGGCCGCAGGGCACCCCAAAGCTGCACCTTGCACCCTACCTGTTTATACTAAATAAGCATCTACAGCCTCAGCTTTATTAAGTTATTGCATTTTGAATTGGTTTTGGACTGCTTTAAATACACCAGGCCGCAGGGCATCCCAAACCTGCATGTTGCACCCCATCTGTTATACTTGTGAGAAGGGTATGGTTTGGGAGAACAGATATCTGCCCTTGAAATGGTTAAACTGGGAATGGTAAGCCTTGGGTGTGTCTCTGGTAACCAAAGGGTTAACACAGACACAGTATAAGCAGGATTGATAGTCTGTGTTGTCTATGTTGGCCATAGCTAACATAGACAGATTGTAAAATACGTACTGGGACCTGCTTGTTCTGGAGTGAGTGAGGTTGGTAGTGGGACGCTCACTCCACCCGGGGGGGGTCCGGTCCGGGGCTTCCACAGCCCACAGCTGTGGATCCTCGGGTCCTAATTTAAAGCTCACTGCAGAGCTGAGGAGTGTGGCCATACCCGGAGAGCTGACTGCTGGACTAAAGGAGGTATTGAATGGGCCACACAATGCTTGTGATTTGTAACTGTGGGCCGGATAGCCAGTCCCACGTATAGCTAGGGATTGTTATATATTAGTGAGTTGCTTAGCCGAGCAGGATTTATTTTTGTTTAAGCCTGATGTTAAGGCCCTGTGTTTGTTGGAAGCTACAAGTGTGAAATAAAAAACACTTGAATTGAACTGTATCCTGTCTGTGACCCTGCTTACTGCACAGCTACCAAGTATCTACCAGAGCGGTTCCCCACATATGGTGGAGAATGCGGGCACAGTGCAGTGAAACATACACTGGGTGCATGTCCTGGCCTTCAACAAGCAACAAGCCACAGCCATGGATGAGCTAATTAAACAGCTGGTTCAGTCCAACTTCCAGCAACAGAAGGCACACTCTGAGGCTATGCAGGCCCAGCAACAGGCCAACTTACAGCAGCAAGAAACTAACAGGCTGCTAGCACAGCAGATGACAGCACTGGCGGCTGCACAACAAAAGCTGGGTGCAGCAATCCCGGAGCGGGATGCCAGGAGAGAAGTTCGGAAAGCCATGACAAAGATGACGTCAGAGGACGATGTAGAGGCCTTCCTAACAGGCTTTGAAAGAGTGGCCACCCGTGAAAGGCTGCCGCAGGAATACTGGGCAGAGGTTCTGGCACCCTTCCTCATCGCAGAACCACAGCAGGCCTATTTCGACCTAAGCGAGCAGGAAGCCCGGGATTATGCTACTGTAAAAGCGGAGATCCTAGCCCGTTTGGGAGTTGATATATACCTACGTGCCCAAAGAGTCCATAGCTGGAGGTTCCAAGAGGCGTTACCACCAAGGGCCCAGATGCACCACCTCATCCACCTGGTTCGCAAGTGGCTTCAGCCGGAGACATCAACCCCAGCCAAGATGGTGGAGAAGGTTGTTCTGGACCGCTTTTTGAGGGCCTTGCCAGGTGAGATACAGCAGTGGGTAGGACATGGGGACCCAGCTGACGCTAACACTTTGGTGGGGATGGTGGAGAGGTACTCAGCCACCCAAGCTCTGAGGAAAAAGGCCTCTCCCACCCCAGCCAGCCCCAAGTCCAGAAGGCCTATGGTACCTGCTAACTCCCGGGCCAGTGCAAATCCCTATGTTCAGGTGATGCCCCAGGGGAGGAGGAGAGCGGAGGCTCCTATCTGTTGGACCTGCCAGGAACCTGGCCATATTGCAGCCAAGTGTCCCCATAAACCTGAGCCCATGGACTGCAGCTCTGCCAGGAGGGTTTCCCTTTATGCGGCCCCGGTTTATACTGCTGCTACTCCAGACTCTATGGATGAGCGCCACCTCTGCCAGGTGACAGTGGCAGGGCTCCAGGTGCTGACGCTGTTGGACTCTGGAAGTCGGGTGACTCTAATTAATGGATCCCATATTAACCCTGGGACTGTCACAGGCCACACAGTTGGGGTCCGGTGTATTCATGGGGACGTGAAAGACTATCCTACTGCCATTGTGACCATCCAGACCCCCTGTGGAGAAAGTCAACATGAGGTTGGGGTTGTCATGAACTTGCCCCATGACCTTATTTTGGGACGGGATTTCCCCTTGTTCTGGACTCTGTGGCGGGGAAATCAGAGGACGGGGAGACCACCCTTAAGAGTACAACCCCAACAGAAGAGTCAAGTCTTAGACCCGGAGCCCAACGACCCAGACTCTGGGGTCCCAGCTGTAGGGGTGACCAGTGATGAAAGTAATGTAAGCACTGTATTTCCCCTAAATGTGATGGCCGGTGAGACTGAAGAGTTAGTGACTGGGCCACAGTTTTCAGATTTGGAGGTATCCCGTGACAACTTTGGCACAGCACAACTCCAGGACCCTACACTGGTCCGGGCTAGGGAAAATGTTGTGGTGGTGAATGGGGTGCCCCAGCACGCCAATGCTAATCAGATATTTCCCCACTTCATGGTTGACCAAGAACTTTTATATCGGGTTGACAAGATGCGGGGTGAGACCTGGGAGCAATTGCTGGTGCCCAAGCCTTATCGCCAAACCGTGCTGATGTTGGCTCATAAACATGTGCTTGGGGGACACCTAGGTGCCACAAAAACGTTGGATCGCATCCTGCAGCGGTTTTACTGGCCAGGGGTATATACTGAGGTTAAACGTTATTGTGAATCATGCCCCGAATGTCAGTTGCGTGCTCCTATGAGTCATTTTCGGAATCCATTAGTACCTCTTCCCATCATCGAGGTCCCATTTGAAAGGATTGCCTTGGACTTGGTAGGACCGTTGGTTAAGTCTGCCCGGGGGCATCAGCATATACTTGTAGTGATGGACTACGCTACACGGTATCCTGAAGCCATTCCCCTGCGGCACACATCGGCGAAGCTGATAGCTAAAGAGCTATTCGCCATGTTTTGCCGGGTGGGCCTGCCCAAGGAGATCCTCACGGACCAAGGTACCCCTTTCATGTCTAAAGTCACCAAGGAACTGTGTAAACTCTTTAACATAAAACAGTTACGCACGTCGGTATACCATCCTCAGACGGATGGATTAGTGGAGAGATTCAACAGAACCTTAAAGAGTATGCTGAAAAAGGTGGTGGACAAAGATGGGAGGGACTGGGATGTTATGTTGCCCTCTTTAATGTTCGCAGTCCGGGAGGTACCCCAAGCTTCTACGGGGTTTTCTCCCTTTGAATTAGTCTATGGCAGACATCCCAGAGGCCTGCTGGACATTGCAAAGGAGACTTGGGAACAGGAGCCCACCCCCCACAAAAGTGTTATAGACCACATCGCCAGTATGCAGGACAGGGTGGAAGCCATTATGCCCATCGTTAAGGAGCACATGGAGGCTGCTCAGAAGGCTCAAAGCCGGGTTTATAACAGGTCAGCCACAGTAAGGACCTTTAAACCTGGTGACCGTGTTTTGGTTCTGGTTCCCACAGTGGAGAGCAAGTTTCTAGCCAAGTGGCAGGGGCCGTATGAGGTATTGGAGAAGGTGGGTGAAGTAAACTACAGGGTACATCAGCCTGGTAGGAGGAAGCCTAAGCAGGTGTACCATGTCAATTTACTCAAAGCATGGAAGGACAGGGAGAGTCTGCTTACAGAGAAGTCTCCGGTTAAACTCCCTTCTGTGCTACCCCCTCAGGCTACCGTTAAGCCTGCGGAGGTGGGGGCAGAAGTGACGATTGCAGATACCCTCACGAAAGGACAACGCCAAGAGGCTCTAGAATTTGTAGCTAGGAATACAGACGTGTTTTCAGAGTTACCAGGGTACACGTCCGTAATCAAGCATGACATTGTCACGGAGCCTGGGGTGAAGGTTCGGCTAAGACCATATCGAGTCCCTGAGGCTCGTTGACAGGCCATTGCAGAAGAGGTTAAGAAAATGCTGCAGTTGGGAGTCATAGAGGAGTCCAAAAGTGAATGGGCCAGTCCCATTGTTCTGATTCCCAAGCCAGATGGTACCCTACGTTTCTGCAATGATTTCAGAAAATTAAATGAAGTTTCTAAATTTGACGCCTATCCCATGCCACGTATAGATGAGCTTATTGAGAGACTGGGAGGTGCTCGATATTTCACTACGCTCGACCTCACCAAGGGATACTGGCAAGTACCCCTGACAGAAAGCGCTAAAGAGAAGACAGCCTTCATCACCCCTGAGGGCCTATTCCACTATGTCGTGTTACCGTTCGGGCTTCACGGGGCCCCCGCGACGTTCCAACGCTTAATGGACATAGTGCTAAAGCCTCACAGGAGATACGCCTCAGCATATTTGGATGATATTATCATCTTCAGCGATGACTGGGAGAGTCACTTGGCCAAAGTACAGGCTGTGGTGAACTCTTTAAGGGCAGCCGGCCTAACTGCAAACCCCAAGAAGTGTGCGGTCGGGATGGAGGAGACACGCTACTTGGGGTATGTGATTGGACGAGGCATAATTAAACCCCAGGTCAACAAGGTTGACGCTATCCAGGAATGGCCTCAACCTGTCAGCACCAAACAAGTCAGGGCATTCCTGGGCATTATTGGGTATTACAGGCGGTTTATACCCAACTTTGCCACGCTGTCAGCTCCCCTGACTGACCTTTTGAAAGGAAAAGGGTCCGTCATGGTGCGGTGGAATGCACAAGCAGAAAGCGCTTTTCAGGCCTTGAAGTTGGCATTATGTGGATCCCCCATCCTCATTACGCCAAACTTCAAGAAAGAATTTATTGTGCAGACCGATGCGTCAGATGTAGGGTTAGGAGCTGTCCTGTCTCAGGAGGTGAATGGAGAGGAGCACCCAGTTACCTACCTGAGCAGAAAACTCACACCAGCTGAGAAAAACTACAGCATTGTAGAAAAAGAGTGTCTGGCGATAAAGTGGGCCTTAGAAGCACTAAGATACTACTTGCTGGGAAGACGGTTCTGTCTGATAACTGACCACTCGCCCCTCACCTGGATGAGTAGGTCCAAGGAGAGGAATGCCAGAGTCACAAGGTGGTTTTTGTCGTTGCAAAATTTCAGTTTCTCAGTGGAGCACCGAGCTGGGAGACTGCAAGGTAACGCGGATGCCTTATCCCGGACCCATTGTTTGATGTCAGAAGTTCGCCCCAGTGGGTCTGAACTGAGGGGGAGGGAGTGTGAGAAGGGTATGGTTTGGGAGAACAGATATCTGCCCTTGAAATGGTTAAACTGGGAATGGTAAGCCTTGGGTGTGTCTCTGGTAACCAAAGGGTTAACACAGACACAGTATAAGCAGGATTGATAGTCTGTGTTGTCTATGTTGGCCATAGCTAACATAGACAGATTGTAAAATACGTACTGGGACCTGCTTGTTCTGGAGTGAGTGAGGTTGGTAGTGGGACGCTCACTCCACCCGGGGGGGGTCCGGTCCGGGGCTTCCACAGCCCACAGCTGTGGATCCTCGGGTCCTAATTTAAAGCTCACTGCAGAGCTGAGGAGTGTGGCCATACCCGGAGAGCTGACTGCTGGACTAAAGGAGGTATTGAATGGGCCACACAATGCTTGTGATTTGTAACTGTGGGCCGGATAGCCAGTCCCACGTATAGCTAGGGATTGTTATATATTAGTGAGTTGCTTAGCCGAGCAGGATTTATTTTTGTTTAAGCCTGATGTTAAGGCCCTGTGTTTGTTGGAAGCTACAAGTGTGAAATAAAAAACACTTGAATTGAACTGTATCCTGTCTGTGACCCTGCTTACTGCACAGCTACCAAGTATCTACCAGAGCGGTTCCCCACATACTAAATAAGCGTTGATCAGCATCAGTTTTATTAAGCTATTGCATTTTGCATTGGTTTTTGTACTGCTGCCAAAACACTAGCCCATATGGGCATCCCAAACCAGCACGTCACCCTATCTGTTATACAAAATAAGCTTCTACAGGCCCTTTTTTTATTTATTTATTTTTATTTATATAGAGCTGTAATAGCTTATATTAATTTGTGAGGTAAATTTGCCATTTTGCAGCATAATATAGAGCAGCCCCTGTGTAAATCTGAGGGGCAATAGCTTATATAGTGAGGTAAATTTGCCATTTTGCTTCGTTATATAGAGCAGGCCCTGTGTAAATCTGAGGGGCAATAGCTTATATTGTGAGGTAAATTTGCCATTTTGCAGCATAATATAGAGCAGCCCCTGTGTAAATCTGAGGGGCAATAGTTTATATTATGAGGTAAATTCATGGTTTTGCACCATTATATGGAGCAGGCCCTGTGTAAATCTGAGGGGCAATAGCTTATATTGTGAGGTAAATTTGCCATTTTGCTTCATTATATAGAGCAGCCCAGTTGCCATCGAAATCAACTACTGTCCGGCCAGTACAGCTTTTCCAGGGCAAACTCTGCTAGTTGCGGACATAAGTCAAGTTTGGCTTCCCAGCAAATCCAGTGGATCCTGAAGGTGTGTTGGCATGGTCATGTCAAGGTATGACATGACCTGCTGTTTGAGGTCCAGCTCCAGGTCTTCCTGCTGCTCATGAGTAGACTCACTATGCGGGTGTAGAAAGCTACTCACTAGCGACTGAAGACTGAGGCTGCTGCTGATGGAGCTGCTGCTGCTGCTGCTCCTTCCACCCCCCCCAGCAGCCATGGCAGTGGAAGGTGATCGCAGAGGTCCCCCCGAGTCAGACCTGCGGGAGTATGGGCCATGGCACAGATAGACATCGCCCAACTGACTACGTGGGATGTCTCTGTAGTAGGTCAGTTTTTCCTCCCTCTCAGTGGGCGTAAAAAATGCCCCCATTTTGTGCCGGAAGCGAGGGTCCAATAAGTTGGAGAGCCAGAAGTCTTCCCGCTGACAAATGGAGACAATTCTGCGCTCACTAGTACGCAAGCATGTGAGCATGCATCGTGCCATTTGTGCAAGTGACTCGGAGGGACTACCTGTCTCCATCTCCACTGTAAACTGCCACGGTGTGTCTGGGTCCTCTGTCTCGCCTTCCTCACAACCCTCTAGCTCCTGTGGCTGCACCTCCTCTCCTGTCAGATGACTAGATAAAATGGTCATTTTGTGAAACCTAAACTGTGGTTTGCTGTGCCCCACCCCCTCCTCCTCCTCCACTTCAGCCCCCACAGGCTTCATGTGGCTGTGAAATGTATGTGCCATGTCTCCAGTGCCCTGACCAGCCATGCTTTCCAACATGTGTTGTAGTACATGAAGCAGTGGAATCTCATCGTTCATCTCATAGTCCTGGCAACTGACTAATAATGTAGCTTCCTCAAAGGGCCTGAGCAAACGGTCGGTGTCACGTATGAGCTGCCAATGGTTTACATTGAATTTACACAGGGGTGTCCCACTATCCGTTTGGATCATCCAGAAATCCGTGATGGCTTTTCTCTGTTCCTATAGTGCAGTGGTCCTCAACCCTGTCCTCAAGGCCCACCAACATGTCATGTTTTTTGGATCTCCAAATAGCCAGCTCTATTGCTCTGCAGCTGCACTAATTACTCCACCTGAGCATCTTTGTGGAGATCTGCAAAGCCTGGCCTGTTGGTGGGCCTTGAGGACAGGGTTGGGGACCACTGCTATAGTGGATCCTGCATATGGAGGGTGGAATTCCAACGGGTGGAAACATCGCAAATCAGACTATGGTGGGGTACACCGTTGTGACGCTGAGGCTCAATAAGGTTGTGCTTGGTGGTGTAGGAGTGCCAGAAGTGCATGCTAACTTTCTTTCCTGTTGTTCGGATGTCTTTCAGATGGGGGCAAGACTTCAAAACTAGACTGAACACGTGTGCCATGTCAGGACGCATGACTCTGGCTTCCTTGTCGCAGCGCAAACAAGATGTTCTTCCAAGTGTCAGTCACCATGGGTCCAAATTTGCAGTTTTCGTGGATTAAGCAATGCTTTCATGGATTGAGTTCTCATTTTTAGTAGTTCCTCCCATGTGTGACTCTGATGGTCAAGGAAAACCATGTGAAGAACAGCGTGAAACCACAATCACCAAGGGGGCCTAAAAGGATATATATTGTCCACCATGAGTCTATAGTTACAGCTCCAGGCGTAGACAACACTGTGCACTTTGGTACACACTGACAGGCTAAAGGACTGGCCCACCTTCTGTTCAACAACCATGCCATGTGACTCTCCACCTCGGCTCGGCACAAGCCATCAGTTCTCTGAAAGGTCCACCACTGGGTAATGCAGCAGGCTGGACTTATGGTGACGCTGTCTGAGAGGAGAAATCCCTCAGACATCAAGATTAAAAATTCCAAGAATTTTTGAGGGCTAATTATTCAGAGGCAAATGATAGCTAGTTGTTTCTGATTTAATTGCAAGGTGGAAACACACCCTCAAACAAAACTTCACTTTCGCAATACTATTGCATTTGTCTATTCATAATTTTATGTATATACACTAACTAACCTACTTTTTCTCCACAGGATGCTGCATGGAACACTGCCACATCGCTGAGTAGCTGATTTTTCCTACCAACAGTCCGCAATAATTCGCTGCTGCTGCCGCCGCCGCCGCCGCAGACTCCAGGGACCCTCTTCCACTACCTCGGCTTGCAACACCTCCTCCCACGACACTCTCCTCATCACTAATTGCCGGATAGTGGAAGAAGAGGCGAGTGTCTCCTCCACTTCTTGGCTGGGCAGTAGCTGCTGAATTTTATGATTATCAGATCTTGGATATCAGATCAATGGATAGTGGAGCTGAACCCAAAGCATAACAGACAGACAGTTGACTGGGGGTGTCAGATGCCACTTGTGATGCAGTGGACTGCTTTTGCAGCACTTCGAGACAAAGTTGCTTCATTGGCTGACACAATGACTGGTAAAGCTGTGGAACATATGGTTGAAAAGCAAGAATAACCATTTGTTTTTATATGAAAAAGACCCTGGTTTATACAGACTTTTTTTTTCCAGAGACTGCCCTGCGTGGAAATGAATGGCGCATGGATCAGCCAAGCTTTCCTCCCAACAATGCCTGATGTATTCCAGTAGATTGATGACGGGGCCAGACCAAGAAAGATGGATCGTGCAAAACAGATTTAAGGCGCTGCTCTCCAGTTACAGACATTCCTCCGCATCGGACCACAAGTAAGTATTGATAAAAAATCCTTTACGTTACTCTTACTTTTTATTAATATTCTTCGGATAAGACGGATCAGACATGATTCCAGATTAAAAATTCCAAGAACTTTTGAGGGCTAATTAGTCAGAGGCAATGATACCTTCTTGTTTCTGATTTAATTAAAAGGTGGAAACACACCCTCAAACAAAACTTCACTTTGGCAAACTTTTGCATTTGTTTATTCATAATTTTATGTAGATATTACTAACTAAGCTACTTTTTCTCCACATGACTCTCCACAGGGTGTGATTCATCCAATTTTTGGGCTCCTGAAGCCAACCCCAGGGTCTCTTTAAAGTAATATTTGGGCTCCTGCTGCTGCTTGCAACTCCAGGGTGTGATTCATCCAATATTTGGGCTCCTGAAGCCAACCCCAGGGTCTCTTTAAAGTAATATTTGGGCTCCTGCTGCTGCTACTGCCAACTTCTGCCAACTCCAGGGTGTGATTCATCCAATTTTTGGGCTCCTGAAGCCAACCCCAGGGTCTCTTTAAAGTAATGTTTGGGCTCCTGCTGCTGCCAACTCCAGGGTGTGATTCATCCAATTTTTGGGCTCCTGAGGCCAACCCCAGGGTCTGTTTAAAGTAATGTTTGGGCTCCTGCTGCTGCTTGCAACTCCAGGGTGTGATTCATCCAATTTTTGGGCTCCTGAGGCCAACCCCAGGGTCTGTTTAAAGTAATGTTTGGGCTCCTGCTGCTGCTGCTGCCAACTCCAGGGTGTGATTCATCCAATTTTTGGGCTCCTGAAGCCAACCCCAGGGTCTGTTTAAAGTCATGTTTGGGCTCCTGCTGCTGCTACTGCCAACTTCTGCCAACTCCAGGGTGTGATTCATCCAATTTTTGGGCTCCTGAAGCCAACCCCAGGGTCTCTTTAAAGTAATGTTTGGGCTCCTGCTGCTGCCAACTCCAGGGTGTGATTCATCCAATTTTTGGGCTCCTGAGGCCAACCCCAGGGTCTGTTTAAAGTAATGTTTGGGCTCCTGCTGCTGCTTGCAACTCCAGGGTGTGATTCATCCAATTTTTGGGCTCCTGAGGCCAACCCCAGGGTCTGTTTAAAGTAATGTTTGGGCTCCTGCTGCTGCTGCCAACTCCAGGGTGTGATTCATCCAATTTTTGGGCTCCTGAAGCCAACCCCAGGGTCTGTTTAAAGTAATGTTTGGGCTCCTGCTGCTGCTGCCAACTCCAGGGTGTGATTCATCCAATATTTGGGCTCCTGAAGCCAACCCCAGGGTCTCTTTAAAGTAATATTTGGGCTCCTGCTGCTGCTACTGCCAACTTCTGCCAACTCCAGGGTGTGATTCATCCAATTTTTGGGCTCCTGAAGCCAACCCCAGGGTCTCTTTAAAGTAATGTTTGGGCTCCTGCTGCTGCCAACTCCAGGGTGTGATTCATCCAATTTTTGGGCTCCTGAGGCCAACCCCAGGGTCTCTTTAAAGTAATATTTGGGCTCCTGCTGCTGCTGCCAACTCCAGGGTGTGATTCATCCAATTTTTGGGCTACTGAAGCCAACTCCAGTGTCTCTTTAAAGTAATATTTGGGCTCCTGCTGCTGCTGCTGCCAACTCCAGGGTGTGATTCATCCAATTTTTGGGCTCCTGAAGCCAACCCCAGTGTCTCTTTAAAGTAATATTTGGGCTCCTGCTGCTGCTGCTGCCAACTCCAGGGTGTGATTCATCCAATTTTTGGGCTCCTGAGGCCAACCCCAGGGTCTGTTTAAAGTAATGTTTGGGCTCCTGCTGCTGCTTGCAACTCCAGGGTGTGATTCATCCAATTTTTGGGCTCCTGAGGCCAACCCCAGGGTCTGTTTAAAGTAATGTTTGGGCTCCTGCTGCTGCTGCTGCCAACTCCAGGGTGTGATTCATCCAATTTTTGGGCTCCTGAGGCCAACCCCAGGGTCTCTTTAAAGTAATGTTTGGGCTCCTGCTGCTGCCAACTCCAGGGTGTGATTCATCCAATTTTTGGGCTCCTGAGGCCAACCCCAGGGTCTCTTTAAAGTAATATTTGGGCTCCTGCTGCTGCTGCCAACTCCAGGGTGTGATTCATCCAATTTTTGGGCTCCTGAAGCCAACCCCAGGGTCTCTTTAAAGTAATATTTGGGCTCCTGCTGCTGTTGCCAACTCCAGGGTGTGATTCATCCAATTTTTGGGCTCCTGAAGCCAACTCCAGTGTCTCTTTAAAGCAATGTTTGGGCTCCTGCCCCTCATAGTGATGCCACTTCAACTCTCTTGAATTCAATTGTGCCGCTCTGCGATTCTATTAGCGATGCCTCTGATCTGCATGTGATATTTCTTCAAAGTATTATTTAACTAACCCAGCACGCATCCTGTGCGTGTTACAGCAAGGCAGAATGGTTTACAACCCTATTGAGGCTCTAGGAGGCTCAGAAATAGCCGTTTTTAATAGCGATTCGTCGCGAATTTATTCGGGTCGAAACGATTTTTGTCGGAAAATTCGGCGAATCAGTCGAATCGAATTTTTCAAAAGTTCGCTCATCTCTAGACATCAGTCCTGCCAGCACCTTGGTGAACACCCTGGGAGCTGAAGTGAGACCAAAATGCAATGCCACAAACTGGTAGTGTTGATCCTCCAGAGCGAACCTGAGGAACCTTTGATGACCTGGAAACACAGGAATATGAAGGTAAGCATCTTTGATGTCCACAGACATCATGAAATCCCCTGGGTGCAGGGAACTGATGGTAGAGCGCAGAGTTTCCATGTGAAAGCGCCTGCACCTGACAAATTTGTTGGGGATCTTCAAGTCCAGGATGGGCCTGACTGACCCATCTTTTTTGGGCACTGTGAAGAGGTTGGAATAGAAGCCCTTGCCCCTTTCTCTTAAAGGGACCTTGCAGATGACCCCCAGCTCCAGAAGGCTTTGCACCGCCTGCACTAGATCCTGAGCTGACACAGGGTCCTGAGGAATCCGGGATCTGATGAACCTTCGGGGGGGGGGGGGGCAGACAGCAAACTCTATCTTGTAACCGGAGGACACTACCTCCTGAATCCACCGGTCCGAGACATGAAGCCTCCAGACGTGAGCAAAGTGCTGAATCCGACCCCCACCAAGATGGGTGAGGGCGCCCCATCATGCCCGAGGGGCTTGGGAGAGGACTTAAGCTTGGAGCCCCAGGAGGAGCCAGTACGTCCACGCCCTCTGCCCCTACCCCAGAAGTCTCCTCGGGCCCCAGTAAAGGAAACCCCCCCTCCCTTGTCTAGCACCACGGTAGGGGGAGGAAAAGGAGCCCTGACCCCGAAAGGGCCGAGACTGCCGCCTGAGCTGGGGTAACCTGCCTCCCTTAGCAGCCTGAAACAGTTCCCTCTGTTGCTTGGGGGCCGCAACAGGGGGAGAAATAGACAGAACCTCAAAAATCTGAGCCAACATTCTATCAGTATCATCAGGGGTCAGAGCCAGAATTGTCATGACCCCTGGGCCTCTCATCAGATGACCCTGAGTCAGAGAATAGCTCCCCTTCGTCCAGAGGGGTATAGCCAGACAGTTCCAAAAACTCATCAGCTTCCATAGGGAAAAGAGTGACATCAGGCGTTAAGTGACGCTTTTTTGCAGAGGCCTTACGCGCCAAGGTATTAGCAATCAACTTCTCAACACTAGCCAGTCTGGAAGACACATCAGGCTGAGAATCCCCACTTGTATGCAACTCAGTGGGAGTGAGATTTAAGCCAGTCTGGAAGACACATCAGGCTGAGAATCCCCACTTGTATGCAACTCAGTGGGAGTGAGATTTAAGCTTGGGGGGGTAGGTGAAGTGATACGTGGCACAGGCCCAGCCACTGGAAAACCAGGCTGCAGCGCAAGCACCTGCAGGGCACAAGGTACACAGACCCGCACATTGTCAGCGCTAATAGGGGACACCCCACAAGCTACACACAGCCGGGGTTGTCCCGAAAGCACATTATCCTGAGACGCCTCCATATGGTGATTATAGCGGCACAATAGGCTGAAAGGGATTGAAGCTATAAAAGCAACCCGGGATGCCACAATAACCCGCTAGGAAAGTGGGAGTGCATGACAGAGGTGTTAGATAACCCTAGGACCAGGGCATCCACTTCAGAATTTGATGACCAACACTTCACCACATCAGCAGGAAAGGGATACTTCCTATACCAACTCTTAGGTACACCGGGAAGCCTGCTGGGGTGCTCCCATTCCTTGAGCACAAGGTTATTAAAACGGGCTTGCTCAGGAAATTTCAAGCCTGACTTAGCTGTATGAAACAGTTCCCTCTGTTGCTTGGGGGCCGCAACAGGGGGAGAAATAGACAGAACCTCAAAAATCTGAGCCAACAGTCTATCAGTATCATCTGGGGCCCAGGGGTCAGAGCCAGAATCGTCATGACCCCTGGGCCTCTCATCAGATGACCCTGAGTCAGAGAATAGCTCCCCTTCCTCCAGAGGGGTATAGCCAGACAGTTCCAAAAACTCATCAGCTTCCATAGGGAAAAGAGTGACATCAGGCGTTAAGTGCCGCTTTTTTGTAGAGGCCTTACGCGCCCATGTATTAGCAATCAACTTCTCAACACTAGCCAGTCTGGAAGACACATTAGGCTGAGAATCCCCACTTGTATGCAACTCAGTGGGAGTGAGATTTAAGCTTGGGGGAGTAGGTGAAGTGATACGTGGCGCAGGCCCAGCCACTGGAAAACCAGGCTGCAGCGCAAGCACCTGCAGGGCACAAGGTACACAGACCCGCACATTGTCAGCGCTAATAGGGGACACCCCACAAGCTACACACAGCCGGGGTTGTCCCGAAAGCACATTATCCTGAGACGCCTCCATATGGTGATTATAGCGGCACAATAGGCCGAAAGGGATTGAAGCTATAAAAGCAACCCGGGATGCCACAATAATAATAATAATAAGTGGGAGTAATTAACACTAGGCCTCACAAGTTAATAAACTAAATAGAGGGAGTAGGGCCGGGAGAAGACAAGAGGGATCGGCCCGTCTGAAAGACATAAGCAAAGGGGAGCCGTAGTGACATGTAAATGACAATGGTAAATAAAGCTGCCCGCGAGGGGACTCACGGACCGCGGTAGGTAGAAGCCCATGACGCAGCAGCCGGAACCAAGAAAAAATGGCGTCTGGTATACCTCAAGGGGCGGGCCGCAAGGACAGTGACGCGGAACGTGCCAAAAGCGGGCCCCGTCCCCCCGAAGAGTGCGAAGCCATACACGTGACAAGCAGCCAATAACGGCGCACCAGCGCCTGAGGTAACGCCGCCGCCAAGCGCGGAACACAGTGGAAGCGTGCGCGGCGGCAATTTTAAGACAGACAATCAGTGCAACCAAGTCAGCGCGGCGACTGACACCAAGCATAATAAATAATACAGTGAAGCACAAAGGCCAATACACATACACACACACCCCCCCTCCCTCCCCTGAGGGCTACAAGGGAGAGTGAGGGAGGACAGCGGCCACTTAACAGGACCCACCGATAGACAGGGGTAATAGGGCGGGAGGGGCATTCCATAGAGGCTCACCATATGCCTATACCGCCTACCCTTTGGTGGGGGATTGCGGTGGAGCAACGCTCCTAAGCACCTGACAGCGGTGCTGCCTACCATCACCCGACCAGCGCAGCCAAGGCTGGGAGGCACATTACTAATGGAACGGGTGGGAATAGTCCTACAGGGCCGCTGGCTAATAGCCCCGCTCACCTGCGAGGGGAGCCATCTTCTTGTCCTTCGCAGTCCAGACTGCAGAGAAAATCTGGGGATTGTGGGAGGTCCCTGGGTATTTGAGGGGCCGGGAGGAGCCTATTTTCGATGTCTCTGCAGTCCAGCGCCATCTGGCGGAGTAATACCCAAGTGTAAGTAATCTATCTGTAGTAGGACGTACTGTATACTAAGAATAAATTGTAATAGGAGCTTAGCCACTTTTGCATTGCTGGTGGCCCCCTCTGCATTCCTCTATGGCTGTGCACTGCTGCACTAGCCATTCAGTTATGGCCACACACAGGCTAGACAGCTGCATTCACCATCAGATCAATTTGGAGGTATGCATAAAGGGTGCCAGGGAGGATCCAGCAGGGCATCCCAATTTAGCAGGAGCAGCTATTTAACCATATCTGGAGTCTTGTAGACTTTAGGTCTGGTTTTTATTCATTTTAAAGTCTTGTGGGGTCCTTTTAAAACCGCAGAATACTTTGTGGAAGAATTCTTGGCCAAGACGTTTGCGTTTGATCCATCCTTGTGGCCTCATTCCATCTAACCAATGCTTTTACCAACTATTCTAAGCCTTGTGTGCTGTGGTCATTTTATTAGGCTTATACTGCTTTAAAGCAGAACAAAATCCAGAATTCTGATTATCCTGGGTTTAATTCTGTGCCCCAAATCGGGATGCCCGCTGTGTGAACCCCCCTAGATCGGCAGTAACAGCTTACCTCTTCCCAGTTCAATGACACACGCTTGGGCTCTCGTCCAATCAGAGCGTTTGCTGTGCCATTGTCATGACATAGTCCTGATAGTCTGTAATAGGGAGTGCAAGCCGGTGTATCCCCAGCAGCCCGTGTGCTCCCAGGCCAGCCAGAAGTTGCTGGAAATGCAGCCACTTGTGTTCCCCATTGCAAAATATCAGAGCTGTTTGCCCTGGAAACTTTTAGATTCTAGGCCCGGCTTTGCAGGTTTTTGTTCCGCTTTAAAGTGCCTTAGCTCAGAGATGCCACTGCTCTCACTCCAGGTTGTTTACATTACCAGAGCCACCAGAAAAAGGGAATTTTGGAGCTCCCGGGGGGGCACACAGCAGGGGAAGGCCAGTAGCCCTGGTGAGTTTTTCGACAATTCATCAAATTCTGAAAAGCATGAAAAGAAGCATCTTGGCCACCATTGAGAACTGAATTTGGCCACCCTGCAGGAGTCTCAAAGTCCTCACTATGTGGACAATTCAAGATGCCCTCAACCAGAGGATGATGTCCCCAGAATATTATTTTCAGCATCTCCAGGGTCAAGACTCCTCAGAGCCTGAACACCTTGACTTTCCCCAAATGAAAACGTTTTTTTCAGACCTTGGATGCAGGGGCTGTGCATACCTTAGTGGTACCGAAGGCCACTGTGACTAGGCCAGTAGGAGGAGGAGGACCTGCTGTGCAAGCTACCCTCCCCTGCCTTTCAGAACTGGTGGCAATGTTCGGACTAGCCCACCCCAAGATTGGAGGAACAATTGCCATCTTGATTGGCTGCCTCAGGACCAGGGGCTGTGTGGTGGGATTTTATTTATATTTTTTAACTCTGTGGGTTTGGCCAGGTGGGGGTAATATTTTATTAATGCAGAGGACCGGCCTTCATTAAGATTCACTAGCCGCTATTAGCGGCAAAATTTAAATTAATGCAAGCCGGTGATTGGCAAAGCAAAGGTGCGTTTATGGAGCTTTGCGGCATAACAAATCAGGTGCCCCAGACAGAAGGAACAAAACCTGAGTGAAAAACCATAGGTTTGTGACTCTTTAAACTAGCCCGCTTTGTGGTCATTCAAGGTTGCCCGTCAGGGAAGGCAGCTTTCATTAGCCAGCACTTAACATTCTCAATAGCCGCCTGCCATAACTACGTCATTCAGCAGATTAATTGAAATGAAAATGGAGCGTGCGCTGCTGCATCCTTCGTATCGCCAGTGGGATGGGAGTGTGCACACAACGCTGGGGATGCAGCAGCTCCCTATTCAAAACAATGAGAGCCGCCTGCCGAATGATGTAGTCCCGACAGGCGGCTCTCATTGGATGAGAGCCTGTGCATGCGCCATTGGAGCCAGGGAAGGAGTTTACAAGCATTCTGGGAGTTTCACACAGCACAGCATCCCGATTTCGGATGTCCCAGGGGAAAGTCAGCGGCAGGCCCTGGAGACTTTTAGATTCCAAGTCGGCCGCTGCTGGGTTTTGTTCTGCTTTAAAGGGGTAGATTTCTATCCTGTTGGAGGAGTAGGACAGCTAACAAACTTTTGGAGTTGATCAAACTTTGGACTCACTATGACCCCACACAAATTCATGAGTATGTATTTCTAATATTTTACCATTTATTTTGCTGTTGCGGTTATTAACCCATAATCGCCAGGAATAATACGCACCTTATGGCAGCATTCACACATGCATGATTAGACAATGGGGTTGATTCAGATCCTGGTGAGAAAAGTCACTCTTTTTTTTTTTTTTTTTGGAAGAGACAATGAAAGTTAATGGCAATTTTCACTCTTAAAGCGGACCAAAACCCACAGAACGTGTAAAATACATTTGGCCAAAGCCCCCTGCCGATATTCCCTTCTTAGGGTGTAGAACTAGAAATCAATGTTTTTGTTTTTCTAATCATCCTGGAACACTGTTTTTTTTTTTTGCTGTCCCTCTCTGCAGGATGCCAGGAGATCAGTCATTGCATAAGTGTGGCATCATGACACAACAATGGCAATGAATGGAGGAGGTGGAGCTTTACAGCTAAAACAGGCACATTATCTGGGATTAGAGTGAAGCAGGATCACTAAATATTGACAAAAGGTACTCTAAAACCTGCTTCACAGGGGGAGCAATTCAGGGGATGCTAGTTAATGTGGGTTTTGCTCTGCTTTCAATAAGTGAATTTTCTCACCAGACTCCCAATATCCAATATCTATGGATCACAATATCTAGCGTTGCAGTGGCACATCTGGGGTGTGCTGTTGGCTGGCGAGGAGGCCAGTCTAGCAGCAACAGGCATCAAATGGGTGTACCTCCACTTTAAAAAATACCATTTTGTGAATACTCACCTGTAAAATGGGTATAAGTATGTCACACACCCCGCTTCAAGACATTCATTACATGTGGGTATACTGACCTGTAGATGGCGATCTTGCAGAGATGATATCAAAAAAAGGTAAGACCCTCCCGGCCCATAAATACCTGGGACCTCCCACTCATTCCCCAGTATAAAGATAGCAGTAAGGTCAAGGGACCAGGAAAGCCAATTAAAACTAACAAAGGTTCACCATATAAAGGATCCAGAATACAAAAGGGCAAGGGTGAAGCGGGGTGTGTGACATACTTATAATACCCATTTTACAGGTGAGTATTCACAAAATGGTATTATTCTAAGTATGTCACACACCCCGCTTCAAGACATTCATTACATGTGGGACATCCAATAGCAGTGTCCATAAAGGGCAGGGATCCAAAAACAAGGCACAAACTTAAACCACTGCAGCTTGCAGAACTTTGTGGCCAAAAACAGCATCCGCTGAAGCCCGAACATCAACCTTGTAAAAAGTGTGAACTGAAGTAGCAGTCTTACAAACCTGCTCAACAGAAGCCTGGTGCCGGAAGGCCCAGGATGCCCCAACAGCACGAGTAGAATGAGCAGTAACACGAAAAGGGGGAACCTTCCCCTTGGCAGAATAAGCCCCAACAATGGCCTGGCGAATCCATTTACTAATGGAAGACTTGGCAGGTGCCAAACCCTTCCTAGGCCCAGAGGGCACCACAAAAAGGGCGTCAGTCCTACAAAAAGGAGAAGTAGCCACCAAATAGTACTTCACACAGCGAACCACATCCAAAGAATGCAAAACCCTCTCCTTGTCATTGCTAGGCTTAGGACACAAGGAGGGTAGAACAATATCCTGGATGAAAAGCAGAGACCACCTTAGGAAGGAAATCTGGCTTGAAGCGGAAAACAACCTTGTCCTGATGCCTCTCAAAGTAAAGGGCCAGAATGGACAAGGCCGCCAACTCCGATACATGCCGAACGGAAGTGATGGCAACCAGAAACACAACCTTCTGAGTAAGCGTAGAAAGTGCAATATCATGCAAAGGTTCAAAAGGCGGACCCTGCAAGGCAGACAAAACCAAATTCAAATCCCTAACTGGGAGCAAAGGCTTCCTAGGAGGCCGCACATGCGTAACCCCCTTGAAAAAAGTCTTAACCAGAGGATGAAGAGCAAAAGACTTTTGAAAGAAAACCTGCCCTTTCAGCGTACTAAGCTGCAAACCTTGGTCCAGACCACGTTGCAGAAATTCCCAGACCCTAGGGATAGAAAACACCCTGCAAGGCAAGGCCCTAACCTCACACCAATCAATATAAGACCTCCAAGTCCTATAATAGATGGCGGAGGAGGACTGCTTTCTAGCCCTAACCAGAGTCTGAATGACAGCATCAGAAAGATCTTCCTCCCTCAAAATGGAGGTTTCAGCAACCACGCCATCAAAGCCAGCGTTGGTAAATTGGGGTAGAGCAGTGGGCCCTGAGTGAGCAGATCCGGCAGAAGGGGCAGGTCTAACTGATCCTCTGCCAACCTTACCATGTCTGCGAACCAAACCTGTCTTGGCCACCTTGGAGCCACCAGGATTGCTGACGCGCCCTCTAGGGCCAGCTTGCGCACCACTCTGCACACCATGGGAAACGTAGGGAACAGGTACAGAAACCCCAGATCCCTCCAATTCAGAGACATGGCATCCGCTGCCAGAGCCAGCGGATCCCGCGAGAGAGACACAAATGCCGGAAGCTTGTGATTGTGACGAGAGGCAAAGAGGTCCACCTCCGGAGTCCCCCACCGGTGGCAAAGCGACCAAAACACCTTGGGGCTGAGCGACCATTCCCCCCGGCGAGATGACCCCCTGCTCAGGGAGTCCGCCTCCGTGTTCTCCACTCCCGGAATGTATACTGCCGAGATGCATGGGACGTTGCCCTCTGCCCAATCCAGTATCAAAGACACCTCCCTGAGGGCACGCCTGCTGCGAGTCCCTCCCTGGTGATCGATGTAGGCGACTGTCGTCCGATTGTCCGACCGAACCTGAACCGTTAGTCCCTGTAACTGAGGAGTCAAGTGAGCCAGAACCAACCTGATGGCTCTCAGCTCCAGAACATTGATGGGGTCGTGAGCCTCCTGAGGCCCCCACAGCCCCTGAAACTGAAGATCCTTCCAAAATCCCCCCCAACCTGACAGTCTGGCATCCGTGGTGACCGTCTCCCAACAAGGGGTCATGAAGGACCTGCCCCTTGTCAGATTGCTCGGTTTCAGCCACCACCGGAGGGAACGCCGCACCCGGGAGGACATCAGAAAGGACTGATCCAATGACAGTGGGGACCATCCCAGGCCGCCAAGAGATGGAGCTGGAGCGTCCTTGGGTGAAACTGGGCAAAGGCGAACCGCCTCGAATGACGCCACCATCAATCCCACCAGTCGCATCCCTAGCCGGATGGACGGGCGGGGGATGGATAGGAGACGCCGAGTCAATTCCTGAATTAGAAGAACCTTGGCTCGGGGGAGAAACACCCTGGCCTGAGGTATCCAGAGACATTCCCAAGAACTCCACCACCCTGGAGGGAGTGAGGCAGGACTTGGGATAGTTGATCACCCAACCGAAACTCTCCAGAGTGGACTCCACAGTCCTGGTATCCAGCTGCGCCTGATGAGAAGATCGTTCAGATAGGGCACGATGCGGATACCCCTGGCTCTGAGGATGGCCATCACTCCTGCCAACACCTTGGTAAACACCCTTGGAGCCGAGGTAAGGCCAAACAGAAGAGCCACAAACTGAAAATGCCGATTGTCCACAACAAACCTGAGGAATCTCTGGTGTGGTAGAAATATTGGAATATGCAGGTAAGCATTCTTGATGTCTATGGACGTCATGAAGTCCCCCTGATGAAGTGAATGAATGGCTGAGCGCAGAGTTTCCATACGGAACTTCCGGGGACGGACGGACGAACCTGTTGAGCAACTGCAGATCCAGAATGGGACGAACGGAACCGTCCTTCTTGGCCACCGTGAACAAACTGGAATAGAAGCCCAGGCCCCGGTCTGAGAGGGGCACCGGACAGATGACAGCCATGTCCACGAGACTTGCTACTGCCACCCGAAGCCCCTGGGCGGCCAGAGGATCTGACGGCACCCGAGACCTGAAGAATCTGGGAGGGGGCCGGAACTCGAACTCCAGCTTGTAACCGGAAGACACCACTTCCTGAATCCACCTGTACGAGATATCTTGGACCCAGACTTGGGAGAAGAGTTGCAACCGTCCCCCCACCCACAAGGGTGAGGGCGCCCCCTCATTGCTGAGCCGACTTGGCAGCGGCTCTAGGCTTGGAGCCCCAACTGTGTCCTGGACGGGCCCGACTGATTGCTGCCCCTAGGCCAGGAATCACCTCTGGACGAAGGGAAGGCCGAACCCCTGCCAACTCGACTGATTCCTGCCCCTAACACACCCCGCCCGACTGATTCCTGCCCCTAGGCCAGGAATCACCTCTGGACGAAGGGAAGGCCGAACCCCTACCAACTCTAGCCCCACGAAAGGACTGAGAGAAGGAAGCCACCCCCCGAAAAGGGCGGCACTGCTTCTTACGCTGAGGTAACCTACCTCCCTTTGCCACCGAATCCAATTTTTCTCCAAAGAGCCGCGAGCGACTTTTTGGACACAAAATCAGCCGCCCACTGGCGTAACCAAACCGACAGGCGGATAGCCACAAGCAGGGCTGCAGCTCTGCTACACATCACCAATGTGTCATCCAGGGCAGACAGCACAAAGGACAAAAATAAATCACAGCGCTTAAGGTCAGCAAATTCCTCACTAGCCGGGTCAAGCCCGGAAGAGGTCAACAATCCTCTAACAACCGACCTGGCAGCTACCAATACAAGTGCAGAAGCACAAACCGGCCGCAAGGCCGATCCAACACTGGCAAAACCATGACAAGCCATCTGGTCAATGCGTTTATCCTCACCATCCTTGAGGGTAGTGCACTTCGGAGAATGGAGGACTGAGGAGCTGGACAACCCCAAAACAGGAGCATCCACCTCGGGGGGGGAGACGACCAGTGCTTCACTGCGTCCGCCGGAAAGGGATATTTCTCGTCCCAACCCGGTGGGACACCCGGAAGCCGCGTCTGCCTTTCCCATTCCTTGCGAATGATAGCATCAAAATGCTTTTGATAAGGAAATTCCAAGCGCTGCTTGGTCACTTCAAAGAACTCCCCGTTCAGCGGAGGAGCCGCCTCGGGGGGAGAAATAGCCAGGACCTCAAACATATGAGCCAGGACCCTAGAGGTATCCGAGGAATCCCCCTGGCCCTGCCCGGTATCAGCGCCCACAAACTGCTGATCGTCTGAGTCATTAGACTCCTCATACAGCTCCCCTTCCTCACGCGGGGAACAATCAGACCAATCCAGGGAGTCAAAATCCTCCCTATCAAAGTCCTGCGCAGCCGTATACAAATGTTTTCTCTTTGCCGTGGCCTTTTTTGCGACGGCACTGGAAAAAATTTTTCAAGATTGGCCAATCTGGCACACACCTCAGATTGTGACTCCCCGCTAATGACCACATCACACGTACGTGTCAAGCGAGGGGGAGACGGGGAGAAGACTGGTGGAGCAGAACCAGACGCCTGAGATCCGGTCTGCCGCATAATAGACCGCTGGTACACATAGAAATACATCATCCCCCAAAAGGGATACCCCAAACACAGCCTGGATTGCCCCGAGGGGGCATATATATATATATATTATAAATATATGTGTACAATGCTCTTTTTTGGGAATTACGCAATAATGCAACCCGGGATGCCCCTTTAAGTCCCGAGTGGGAGGATTTTAAGCCAGCTAAAAATTAACCAGGGACCCTGGACCGGGAGAACCCCCCTTTAATATGATCAATGGTCCACCTGGAACACAAGAAAACAAGCACACGCTCAGACCATGGTAAAATGTACAAAGAGTTAAAGAACAGATGAAAGTGATGGCCATCAGGCCCCTCACCCGACCTTCGGTACCGCAGGCCAGGCACCGTGACGATCCGCAGTGTGCAGGAGGAGGAGGAGGAGGGAGGGAGGGAGGGAGGGCCGGTTCGCGCGTCGCGCCCGGCCCCGCCCCTCCCGGCCAGAAGCCGGGACATGAAAATACCATTTTGTGAGTACGCACCTGTAAAATGGATATTGTCAGTGTGTCACACACCCCACTTCCCCTTTAATTCTGACGATAGGGTTATCCTCCAGCAGGAGGCGACGTTGCAGAGAGAAGTCTTGAAAACGAGCCCCACCTGGCCTACATATACCTGGGACCTCCCACTTAACACCCAGTGAATTCAAACAGCAGTAAGACAAGGTACCAGGAAATCCAACGGTAACCTCAAAATAAAATAAAGGAAAGCTTCACCATATAGAGGATCCAGGATACCAAAAAGGGCGGGTGAAGCGGGGTGTGTGACACACTGACAATATCCATTTTACAGGTGAGTACTCACAAAATGGTATTATTCTCAGTGTGTCACACACCCCGCTTCCCCTTTAATTCTGACGATAGGGACATCCAAAAGCAGTGTCCACAAGGGGTGGGTATCCGACAGCAAAATGAAGCATAACTTAAAAGACTGCAGTCTGCAGAACCTTGCGGCCAAACACAGCATCCGCTGAAGCCCGCACATCAACCTTATAAAACTTAGAAAAAGTATGAACGGAAGACCAAGTAGCAGCCTTACAAACTTGTTCAACAGAAGCCTGGTGCTCAAAAGCCCAGGACGCCCCAACAGCACGAGTAGAATGAGCGGTGATACGAAAAGGGGGAACCTTCCCCTTGGCCGAATAGGCCCCAATAACCGCCTGACGAATCCATTTGCTAATGGAAGACTTAGCCGGAGCCAAACCCTTCCTAGGCCCACAGGGCACCACAAAAAAGGCATCAGTCTTACGAAAAGGAGAAGTAATAAGCAAGTAGTACTTAACACAGCGTACCACATCCAAACAATGCAAAACCCTCTCCTTGTCATTCTTAGGTTTAGGACACAAGGAGGGAAGAACAATATCCTGATTCAAATGAAAAGCAGAAACAACCTTAGGAAGAAAGTCCGGTTTGAAACGAAAAACCACCTTGTCCTGATGCCTCTCAAAGTAGGGAGCCTGAATCGACAAGGCCGCCAACTCCGAGACACGCCGAACCAAAGTGATTGCCACCAAGAAGGCAATCTTCTGAGTCAAGGTAGAAAGAGCAATATCCTGCAAGGGCTCAAAGGGAGGAGCCTGAAGAGCAGAAAGAACCAAATTCAAGTCCCAAACAGGGAGCAATGGCACATGCGTAACAAGGCAGAAGATAGACAAGGCAGAAACCTGCCCCTTTAAAGTACTCAGTTGGAGACCAGAGTCCAGCCCTGATTGCAGAAAATCCAAAATCCTGGAAACCGAAAAGACCCTACACGGCAAAGATCTAACCTCACACCAAGCGATATAGGCACTCCAATTCCTATAGTAGATGGTAGAAGAAGACCTCTTCCGGGCACATATCAGAGTCTCAACAACCAAGTCAACAGCCAAGCCGTCAAACCCAGCGTTGGTAAATTGGGGTAACACAGCCGACCCTGAGTGAGCAGATCGGACCGAAGAGGCAGAACGACCTGATCCACCGCCAGCCGAACGATGTCTGCGAACCATACTCGCCTTGGCCACCTTGGAGCCACGAGAATGGCGGACACCCTTTCCAGAGCCAGCTTCCGTACCACCTTGCCTAGCATGGGTATCGGAGGAAAAAGGTACAGAAACCCCAGATCCCCCCAGCTCAGAGACATGGCGTCCACTGCCAGAGCCAGAGGATCCTGGGAGAGCGACATGAAGTTCGGGAGCCTGCAATTGTGACGAGAGGCAAATAGGTCCACCTCCGGTGCCCCCCACCGGAGACACAGAGACCGAAAAACCTGAGGATGGAGAGACCATTCCCCCAGACGGGAAGAGCACCTGCTCAACAGATCCGCTTCCCTGTTTTCCACACCCGGAATGTAAACTGCCGAGAGACAAGGAACATGGGCCTCCGCCCAGGTCAGGATCAGGGACACCTCTCTGAGGGCCCCCAGACTGCGAGTCCCTCCCTGATGATTGATGTAAGCAACCGCTGTCCGATTGTCCGAGCGAACCTGAACCGGAAGGCCCAGAACATGCCGAGTCAAATGAAAAAGAACCAGACGGATGGCTCTCAGTTCCAGAACATTGATGGGCAAGTGGGCCTCTCGAGGCCCCTACTGCCCCCGAAACTGAAGATCCTTCCAGAATCCCCCCCATCCCGAAAGACTGGCGTCCGTGGTGACAACTTCCCAAAGAGGAGTCAGGAAAGACCTGCCCCTCAAGAGATTGGTCGAGACCAACCACCATTGAAGGGACTGTCGGACCCGGGAGGACAACTGGAAGGGCCGATCCAAGGACCATGGTCGCCGGTCCCAAGACGCCAACAGATGAAGCTGAAGCATCCTTGTGTGAAATTGAGCAAAAGGCACTGCCTCGAAAGAGGCAACCATCAACCCTACCAGTCTCATCCCCAGACGGATGGACGGTCGAGGATTCGAATAAGGAACCGAGCCAATTCCTGAATCAGAAAAATCTTGGATTGGGGCAGAAAAACCCTGTGTTGACAAGAATCCAACCGCATTCCCAGAAAGGACACCACCCTGGCCGGGGCGAGGGAGGACTTGGGATAGTTGATCACCCAACCGAAGCTTTCCAGCGTGGAGACCACCGTCCTGGTGTCCGTCTCCGATTGATTGAGAGAAGGAGCCATGATGAGAAGATCGTCCAGATAAGGTACGATACGAATGCCTTGAATTCTGAGAATGGCCATCACTCCTGCCAGCACCTTGGTGAACACTCTTGGAGCCGAGGTAAGGCCAAACGTAAGTGCCACGAATTGAAAATGCCGATCCTTCATCACGAAGCGAAGAAAACGTTGATAAGCCTGGCAGATGGGAACATGAAGGTAAGCATCCTTGATGTCTATGGACGTCATGAAGTCCCCCTGCCGAAGAGAACCGATGGCCGATCGCAAAGTTTCCATGCGAAACTTCCGCGTACGGATGAACCTGTTGAGGAACTTCAGATCCAGAACGGGGCGAACCGACCCGTCTTTCTTGGGGACTGTGAAAAGATTGGAGTAAAATCTGAGGTCCACCTCCAAGTGCAGCACCGGCCGGATGACCGCCATTTCCAGAAGATTCTTCACCGATGCCAGGAGCCCCTGCGCGGCCAAAGGATCGGTGGGCACCCGAGACCGGAAAAACCGCGAAGGAGGGCGAGACTCGAACTCCAGCTTGTAACCGGACGACACCACCTCCCGGATCCATCTGTCCGGAACCTCCTGGTCCCAAACCTGGGAGAAGTGTCGCAATCGTCACCCCACCCGCACGGGTGAGGGCACCCCCTCATTGCTGAGCGGGCTTGCCAGCAGGCTTGGGCTTGGCGCCCCAGGACTGACCGGGACGGCCACGGCCCCTCCCCCGGGTCCAACCTACACCCCTGGTAGCGGGAAAGGAGGCCCCTCTGCCCGCTCTGGCTCCCCGAAAGGAGGGACTAAAGGAAGCCGCTCCCCAAAAGGAACGGCGCGGCCTCTTGAGTTGAGGCAACTTACCACCCTTGGTAACCGAATCCAATTTGTCGCCAAACAGGCGCAAACCTACAAAAGGAAGAGCTGTAAGCGACTTCTTAGAGCTAAAGTCCGCCGTCCACTGCCGCAGCCACACCGACCGACGAATAGCAACCAACAGTGCCGCTGTCCTGCTACACATCGCAAGTGCATCGTCCTGGGCGGTCATGACAAAGGAAATAAACGACTCACACTGCTTGAGAGAAAAGAACTCATCACAAGTGGGATCAAGATCTGCGTACAAATCTCTAACAATGGACCTGACAGCCATCAAAAGAAGCGCCAAAGCACACACCGGCCGCAGTGCCGATCCAGCACTGATATAACCATGGCGAGCCAATTGATCAGTCCGACGATCCTCACCATCCTTAATGGTAGTAGTGTCAGGGGAGTGTAACACAGCCGTGTTAGACAGCCCCAACACGGGGGCATCGACGTCAGGGGGAACAGACCAAAGCTTCACCAAATCCTCCGGAAAAGGATAACGCTTATCCCAGCTAGGAGAAACTCCAACAAGGCGCATAGGTTGTTCCCATTCCTTAAGGACAACCCTCACAAAGTGTTGTTGTCTGGGAAACACCAAACGCGGCTGGGGCACATCAAACAACTCACCCTTTGGCGGGGGGACCGCCTCAGGCGGATCCAAAGCCGAAATCTCAAACATTTGAGCCAAAATGGAAGGAGTGTCAAGGAACACCCCCGCAGCCTGATCGCCAGCGGTACCAAACAATTGCTTGTCTACAGGCTCGTCGGACTCCTCTAGGAGCTCCCCCTCCTCAGCCGGGGGACAATCGGACCAATCCAACACTTCCAACACCTCATCCTCCGGAACAGGCGATGCCGGAGAAAGGTGCTTCCGCTTATCCGTAGCCTTCTGGGCCACCGCGGCGGAAACTATTTTCTCGAGGCTGGCCAACCGTGCACACACCTTGGATTGCGAATCCCCACCTTTGACAACGTCATACGGGGTCCGGAATAGGTGGGAGGGGTAGGAGATGACGGAGGTTGCGAGGAGCCAGAAGCCGGAGTGCCGGAATGGCGCGCAATATTTCGCTGTGCACATGGAATACATCGCCTGGAAGCGGAGCCCCACAACCCCCACACAGCCTGGATAGCCCCGAAGAGCCGTTTCCGGTAATGTCGGAAGCCTCCATATGGTGAAATTATGGCATTCGTAATAACCCAGGGATTTACACATTAAGCAACCCGGGATGCCCCTTTTTATAATTAAAGTCCCGGGAGTGGGAGGATTTTTACACAATAAGACTACCCAGGTATATCAGACCGGGAGACCCACCGCAGCACGGGAATCCCCGGACCTGTAAGAAAGACCACAATCAGCCTCCAGAAAGTACCAAAAGGTATGCAGCAAGCATAAACATACACACACACACACACACATTAAATACCCAAGGTATACTGGCAATCACCTAAAAATATGTATATATATATATATATATATCAAAATGCAGCCCTCTATACCCCTAATGGGCTCAAGAGTGCACCAGCACAATAATAATCAGTGCAACCAATCTAGAGAAATTACTTCCAAATTGGCCATACATAGGTTAAAATACTTAATATGCATATACTTAATATGCATAAAAATACCATTTTGTGAATACTCACCTGTAAAATGGGTATTATAAGTATGTCACACACCCCACTTCAATCATTAATTATTACACTTGGGTAACTCCACCAGCAGGTGGCGACGTGCAGAGAAGTCATGAAAAACAAGCCCCTCCTGGTCTATACATTCCTGGCACCTCTCACTCATTCCCCAGTATTCAAACAGCAGTAAAGACAAGGTACCAGGAAAAAACCCACAAACTGTAAACGAAAACGTCACCCTATAAAGAATCCGGGATACCAAAAGGGCGGGTGAAGTGGGGTGTGTGACATACTTATAATACCCATTTTACAGGTGAGTATTCACAAAATGGTATTATTCTAAGTATGTCACACACCCCACTTCAATCATTAATTATTACACTTGGGACATCCAACAGCAGTGTCCAAAAAAGGGCGGGTATCCAACCAGGCAATAATGCAGAAAACTCAAACCACTGCAGCCTGCAGAACCTTGCGGCCAAAAACAGCATCCGCTGAGGCCCGCACATCAACCTTATAAAACTTGGAAAAAGTGTGAACCGAAGACCAAGTAGCAGCCTTACAAACTTGCTCAACAGAAGCCTGGTGCTGAAAAGCCCCGGACGCACCAACCGCACGAGTAGAATGAGCAGTGACCCCAACAATCGCCTGACGAATCCATTTACTAATGGAAGACTTAGCCGGAGCCAAACCCTTCCTAGCCCCACAGGGCACCACAAAAAAGGCATCAGTCTTACGAAAAGAAGACGTAATACGCAAGTAGTACCTGACACAACGTACCACATCCAAACAATGCAACGCCCTCTCCTTGTCATTCCCAGGTCTAGGGCACCAGGAGGGAAGAACAATGTCCTGATTCAGATGAAAAGCAGAAACCACTTTAGGGAGAAAGTCTGGCTTGAAACGGAAAAAAACACTTTCCCCTCGATTCAAAGAGCAAAAGTTAATTGATTTCGTATCGAGAATCGTAAGTTTGGGTGGGTGTTAGTCATTTTTTCCTGTTTTTTTGGCCATTCCCGACTCGCACGAGCCTACGTACGTATGCGTATATGCTCTTACGATCAGCGGCAGTTCGTTCGTAAATTTTAGGATCAAAACGTAAAACTTAGGATCAAATCCTAAAACTTACGATCAAAACGTAAAACTTAGGTTAATTGGATGTGTTTAGGTGTGATTCAGAGAAACCTCTAAACGCGTTTTAAAAGAAAGCCACAGCCGACACCTTTTAGCAGCCGGATTGCTGTTCGTGAACAGGTTTTTTGGCTATGTGGAGGAGTCTGCGCGTCTTGAGCTCCAATGAACTGCATGTATCAGCATGGCCGAGGCCATAAATTGTATGGCAATGCATACCTGATTCATGTATGCCTTATAAAAGCATTTTAATGTGGACCTTAATTAGTCCTTTGCATGTAAACCTTTATTTTGCAATATATTTGCGTTAATTAAAGAAACTTATGTCCTTTGTTATTTATTTTAAAATTGAGGTACTAGAATAATATTTTTAGATTGCATTTATTGGTGTAGTTGTTTACCTTTGCTTTGTTTAATTATTTAAGCACATCTTTGGTCAGATGCATCATACTTACTGAGGAGAGGAGAGCGGGATAAAGTGCTGGATGTGGGTTACTGCTGTATTTTGCACAGACACAGCAGAGCTGGGGGCATGGAAAGGTCAGAAATCAAAGAATCCAGAGCAACACAGTCACAAGGCCCTTTCTGTTTGCAGGCTGCCCGATAATACCTGAGCCGCCATCTTGGCTGTTTCTAGGCTCATAACATGCAGAAGTTGCTGGGTGTTTTTTAATATTTGTGAGCAATCTGTATGTAGAGGGTGTGGGTAACCACACAAAAAAGTTAAAGTTGTACCATTTGAAGCCAAAATATTAAAATTAAATCCACAAGTAAAAAATGCAAGTTAACTAAAAATTAAACAAAGTAAGATTTACTTATGCAAATGCATTCATTAATGGTTGGTTACTACAAAATGAATGAAATAACGAAAATTAAAAGACCAAATATTTAGAATGCACTTTAATGAGGTAAGTTTGTATTGCGGAGCCGCAAGATCAGAAGGATTTACGTCCAGACAAAAAAGGAAAAAGGGCAAAACCAATGTTGCAACCTGAGAAATGAAACGGAAAATTCAGGATGGAAACTGACATAGGTCTGATTCCCGAACTGCCATACGAACGGACGTATATTTTAGGATAGAAACGTATTTGCTTATTGAATCACTCGCAAGTTCATACGAACGCACGAGCGGACGTGAAAAATAGGATGATCGTGACCCAAATCCAAGCTGTTACATGTTTCTTTGAATCAACCCATTTGTCCTGATGTTTCTCAAAATAAGGAGCCTGAATAGACAAGGCTGCCAACTCCGAAACACACCGAACCGAAGTGATGGCCACCAAAAAGACAACCTTCTGAGTCAACATGGATAGAGCAATATCCTGCAAAGGCTCAAAAGGAGGAGCCTGAAGAGCAGAGAGGACCAAATTCAAATCCCAAACAGGGAGCAAAGGCTTCCTAGGAGGCCGCAGATGCGAAACCCCCTGGAAAAAAGTCTTGACCAAAGAATGAAGAGCAAAAGACCTCTGAAAAAAGATAGACAAGGCCGAAACCTGCCCCTTCAAGGTACTAAGCTGCAGACCAGAGTCCAGCCCAGATTGAAGAAATTCCAAAATCCTAGAGATAGAAAAGACCCGGCAGGGCAAAGATCTCACCTCACACCAATCAATATAAGATCTCCAAGCCCTATAATAGATGGAAAAAGAGGATCTCTTCCTGGCACTGATAAGAGTCCGAATGACCGAATCCGAAAGGCCTTCCTCCTTCAAGATGGAGGTTTCAGCAGCCAAGCCGTCAAAGCCAACGTTGGTAAACTGGGGTAACACAGTAGACCCTGAGTGAGAAGATCCGGCCGAAGAGGCAGCTCGAACTGCTCGAGCGACACGAATGTCGGAAGCTTGTGATTGTGACGAGAGGCAAACAGATCCAACTCCGGCGTCCCCCACCGAAGACACATCGACCGAAACACCTGGGGATGGAGAGACCATTCCCCCCGGCGGGACGAACACCGGCTCAGAAAGTCTGCCTCCGTGTTTTCCACTCCTGGTATGTACACTGCCGAGATGCAAGGGACATGAGTCTCCGCCCAAACTAGAATCAGAGACACCTCTCTGTGGGCACCCAGACTGCGAGTCCCTCCTTGGTGATTGATGTAAGCAACCGCCGTCCGATTGTCCGATCGAACCTGAACCGGCAGGCCCTGTAAATGATGCGTCAAGTGAGACAGAACCAACCTGATGGCTCGCAACTCCAGAACATTGATGGGCAAGTGAGCTTCCTGAGGGTCCCACTGCCCCCGAAACTGAAGATCCTTCCAGAAACCTCCCCATCCTGACAAACTGGCATCCGTGGTGACAGTTTCCCAAAGCGGGGTCAGAAACGACCTGCCCTTCAGAAGATTGTCCGAGACCATCCACCACAGAAGAGACTGCCGAACCCGAGGGGACATCCGGAAGGACCGATCCAACGACCGCGGTCGCCGGTCCCAAGACGCCAAAAGATGAAGCTGAAGCGTCCTCGTGTGAAACTGCGCGAAGGGAACTGCCTCGAATGAAGCTACCATCAGCCCCACCAGTCTCATCCCTAGCCGAATGGACGGGCGATGATTGGAAAGAAGAAGCTGAGCCAAATCCTGAATCAAAAGAACCTTGGCCTGAGGGAGAAAAACTCTGTGCTGGCAAGAGTCCAAGGACATCCCCAGAAAGGTCACCACCCTGGCCGGAACCAGAGAGGACTTGGGGTAATTGATCACCCAGCCGAACCTCTCCAGCATAGACACCACCATGCTGGTGTCCCCTTCCGCTTGACTGAAGGAAGGTGCCATGATGAGAAGATCGTCCAGGTAAGGCACAATGCGAATCCCCTGAGCTCTGAGCAGGGCCATCACTCCCGCCAACACCTTGGTGAACACTCTCGGAGCCGAGGAGAGGCCAAATGGAAGAGCTACAAACTGGAAATGCCGATCCTCCACCACAAAGCGAAGAAACCTCTGATGAGGCGGAAAAATCGGAATGTGAAGGTAAGCATCCTTGATGTCTATGGACGTCATAAAGTCCCCCTGCCGAAGCGAACCGATCGCAGACCGCAGGGTTTCCATGCGGAACTTCCGGGGACGAATAAACCGGTTGAGAAACTTCAAATCCAGGATGGGACGGAACGACCCATCCTTTTTGGGTACAGTGAAGAGATTGGAACAATACCCGCGCCCCACCTCCGAAAGAGGGACCGGACAGATGACTGCCAAATTCCAGAAAATTCCTTACCGCCGCCAGGAGCCCCTGCGCGGCCAACGGATCTGAAGGTACCCGAGACCTGAAAAACCTTGAAGGAGGGCGGGACTCGAACTCCAGCTTGTAACCGGCCGACACCACCTCCCGGATCCACCTGTCCGAGACCTCCTGGTCCCAAACCCGGGAGAAGAGTCGCAACCGTCCCCCCACCCGTACGGGTGAGGGCGCCCCCTCATTGCTGAGCAGGCTTGGCAGCTGACTTGGGCTTGGCGCCCCAGGCGTGAACGGGACGGCCACGGCCTCTACCCCTATTCCAACCTGCGCCTGCCGGCTCTGGCTCCCCGAAAGGACGGATTGAAGGGGGCCGCCCCCCGAAAGGAACGGCTAAATTTCTTGCGCTGAGGTAACTTACCTCCCTTGGCAACAGAATCCAGCTTTTCACCGAAAAGCCTCAAAGCCAAAAAGGGAAGAGCCGTGAGCGATCTTTTAGAATTAAAGTCAGCCGTCCACTGTCTCAACCACACAGAGCGGCGAATAGCCACCAACAGAGCAGAAGCCCTGCCACACATCAATATGGCATCATCCTGAGCGGCCAGAATAAACGACAAGAAGGAGTCACAACGCTTAAGCACAAGAAACTCATCACCAGAGGGATCAAGATCCACACATAAATCCCTGACAATAGACCTAACCGCCAAAGTCAAAAGAGCCGAAGCACAAACAGGCCTCAAAACCGAACCCGCACAGACAAAACCATGGCGGGCCAGCTGATCAATCCGGCGATCCTCGCCGTCCTTGAGAGAAGTCGTGTCAGGAGAATGAACAACCGCCGTATTAGACAGTCCCAAGACCGGAGCATCCACCTCGGGAGGGACAGACCAACGCTTCACCAAGTCCGCCGGAAAAGGATATTTTCTATGCCAGCTAGGCGGTACGCCGACGAGCCGTGTAGGTTTCTCCCATTGCTTAAGGACAACGTCCTCGAAATACTGTTGACTTGGAAAACTCCAAGCGCTGCTTGAATCCCCCAAAAAGCTGGCCCTTAGGCCGAGGAGCAGCCTCGGGAGGGTCCAAATCCAAAACCTCAAACATTTGGGCCAAAATGGAAGACGTATCAGGAGCGGGACCTTCAACCTGGTCCCCCTCAGCGCCCAGCACCTGCTGGCCCTCTGAATCATCCAATTCCTCCACAAGCTCACCCTCTTCAAGGGGACGATCAGACCAATCCAGATCCTCAACAACCTCCTCATCAGAGTCCGGCGGAGGCGGAGATAGGCGTTTACGCTTAGCCGGAGCCTTCTGAGCGGACATAGCGGAAAACATTTTCTCGAGGTTGGCCAAGCGGATGCACACCTCAGATTGCGAATCCCCACCCATGACAACGTCACACGGGGTCCGGAACAGGCGAGGAGGAGAGGGAGATGGCGCGGCCGAAGAAGTACCAGGCACCGGGGTGCCGGACTGGCGCTCAATGTTCCGCTGTGCACATGGAATACATATAATGACATCATCCCCCGGGAGCGGAGTCCCACAACCCCCACACAGCCTGGATTGTCCCGAAGGACCGTTTCCGGTATCTTTGGCAGCCTCCATATGGTGAAATTTATGGTATTCGCAGAACCCAGGGATTTACGCAGTAAGCGACCCGGGATGCCCCTTTAATTACTATATAACTATGATTCTATATAACCCTGACCATGGGAATTTAGCAAAAAAATTGGAGTAATGGTCAAAAAATCCCAAACTAGCCAGGTATATAAGACCGGGAGAGCCCTGTAAGATGGGGTCCCAGGATCAGAAAGACAAAAAACAGGGACAACAATCATTCCGGGCACAACAGCACATGGAAATACAATGCTCATAACCCATAAAGGCCGTCTTCCCCCTTTAACCACAAGCCCTATAATGATGGTTAAATAGTCCTGCCATCACCCCCAAACAGTGGGAGCGAGGGGGAGGGGGGATAAAAATGGGGGAGTAAGAGAAAAGCCATACTACAATAAAATCACCACGGGGCTACCTCAGCCCCAACATCAGGAACAAAAACGAGCCTACCTGAAGAGAAGGCTACCTCAGCGCGACTACCACACCGCGGCGAAATGGCGGCCAGTAACTCCGCACCACCCAGGAGAGGAGAGAAGGAAGACGGGCCCATGGAAACGCGGGAGCCGCATTAGCCACGCCCCTCCCCAAAAACGACCAACCACAGCGCGGACCGCGCAAGACGCGGTCCCGCCCCTCTCCTGCATCGCCGAGCGGCAGGCGCCGGCGAGGATAATGCCCGCATCCCCGCTTAACACAGACCGGCGGCACGACTGTCCGGTCCCCCCCAAGTGAAAGCAATAGCCACAAGGCACACACACACGCTGACAGACACGCTGACAGACACCGCAGCAAGCGCCGACCTCGGCGCTTCACAACCAGGCGGGCCCGAGTCGCAGAGCGCCGCGCGACCCCGCCCATCGCCTTCTGACAGGAATCCCGCGCTAACGGGCGCCACCATGACACCCCCAAGTAAAACACAAGCGGCGGGCCGGCGACACTCGCCCAACCCGCCCATTTGTAAAGCAGTGCCAAGGCAATAAAGCACAAACGCCACGCACAGACCACCCGTCCCAGCGCACACATAAACACACACAGAAAGAGTTCACCGCCCGGAAGGTGGAATTGAACTGAACTCTGTCAATAGACAGATTGTCACATTGTCACTCACGCAAGGGGAGTATAGCTAGCTGGGAAGGGAAAAAAAACTGGTCCCATAACACGTATCACCTCATGTTTTTAATAAGGCAAACAGGCTCGCTCTATGAGCCGACTATCTAGCAGCTATGTAAATAGGGGCATCCCACATCCGGATCACCACTCCGGGATACCGCTATGCCCCATAATATGGGGTCGAGCGGAGGAGCTAATCTCTTAGGCACCAAGGGTGCCATCTACCCTCGCCCGGCCTACAGCCTAAGCTGGGAGGCTGCCAGTTACATGTGAGAATTGAAACAAACGGAGCCGGGCAGAAATAGACCATGGGGGGGGGCCGGGGTGATACCCCGGCTACCTGCAAGCAGGAGACTTCTTTCTTCTGTCTTGTCGCCATCTTGCAGAGAAGAAAAACTGGGGAATGAGTGAGAGGTGCCAGGAATGTATAGACCAGGAGGGGCTTGTTTTTCATGACTTCTCTGCACGTCGCCACCTGCTGGTGGAGTTACCCAAGTGTAATAATTAATGATTGAAGTGGGGTGTGTGACATACTTAGAATACGAATACTTGCCAGACAGAGCTTTTTCGCTGGCCTGTTGTGGAGTGCCTTCTCTGTGGACTGCAGCAGACCCCAGACCGCAGACGGACCCGTGTACCACCTGAGGGATTACTTCCAGATGCTCCGACCGGAGCGAGGAGACGAAGGGCTGACTGGCAAAGTGCGCGAAGCGCTCCGGCCCCGCCCCCCGCTTACGTCAGCACGGCGCGGGCCGCGAAGGAACGCGGCCCCGCCCCCTAGAGACGAGCACCGCGGGCGCACTACGAGCGAGGCGGGTGCCAGAAACAGGCACCCCGCCCGGCCGCGCAGCACCGAATGCGCACACACAGAGCCCCCGCAGCCCGGGGATTAAAACCCCAGCCGCAGCGCCGACCTGTTAAATCTGCTCACAGAAAAAAAACACACACACACACACACATCATCCTGGCCAGACTCAATATTAAAGATACCCCACACGCCACCCCCCCCCCCCACGCTAAGGGAGAAGGGACCAGGCGAGGGAAGGCTAGACTAAAAGGGGGGACCGGGACAGGGCATCCCAAATCCGGATCACCAGCCAGATAACCGCATTGCCCCACGCGTGGGGACGAGCGGAGGAGATAAGCTCCTAGGCACCATGAGGTGCCGTCTACCATTGCCCAGCCATCAGCCTAGGCTGGGAGGCTTCCAATACCAACTGAGTGAACAAAAAACAAGTAGCTGGGCAGAAATAGACCATGGGGGGATGCCGGGGACTGACCCCGGCTACCTGCAAGCAGGAGACTTCTTTCTTGTCGCATCTTGCAGAGAGAAAACACTGGGTGTTAAGTGGGAGGTCCCAGGTATATGTAGGCCAGGTGGGGCTCGTTTTCAAGACTTCTCTCTGCAACGCCGCCTCCTGCTGGAGGATAACCCTATCGTCAGAATTAAAGGGGAAGTGGGGTGTGTGACACACGGAGAATAGACGCGCTCGCAGCACGGGGGCGGGCCGTAGGCGCGCGCGAGTGCCCGGCCCCGCCCCCAGCCCAGAGGAGAAGAAGCCCTCATGGGCTCACCGCCGCCATTGACAAACAGCTCCCTTAGCACGCCGGAGGCCGGCGCCAGTAAAAGTGAAAGTAAAAGCACACACACACAGTTAAACATATACACGCACACACACATAAATGATAGGAATCCATAAGGGATCCGCCCCCCCCTCTAAGGGTACTCGGGAGAGGGGGAATCCATGCCAGGGTAGGGCCAAGGGACGGGCATCCCAAACCGGGATCACCAACCCGGAGAGCCGCCTACCCCTTGTTATGGGGTCTCACGGCTCCTAAGCACCAGGGGTGCCAACTACCTTTGCCCAGACCAGCAGCCTAGGCTGGGAGGCAGGAAATATTAAACAAAGGGGATCCAGGCAGGAATAGAAGGCCGGGAGTCATCCCGGCTACCTGCAAGGAGGAGACATCATCTTCTGACTTGCTCGCCACTGCAGAGATGAAAGAATTAGTGGGAGGTCCCACGTATTTATGGGCCGGGAGGGTGTTACCTTTTTTGATATCATCTCTGCAAGATCGCCATCTACAGGTCAGTATACCCACATGTAATGAATGCCTTGAAGAGGGGTGTGTGACATACTTAGAATAGTGTAACGTGTCGCTAGTAGAATCTCTATCTCGGTGCGATCTGTAAGTTACCAGACACTGGAATTTAACAGACACAGAAAATACAGACACTGGTGTTTAACAGACAAAAAATACAGACATTGGGATTTAAACAGACAGAAAATACAGACACTGGGGTTTAACAGACACAGGAAATACAGACACAGAACATACAGACACGGGTTTAACAGACACAGAACATACAGACACTGGGATTTAACAGACACAGGAAATAAAGAAACTGGGATTTAACAGACACAGGAAATAAAGAAACTGGGGTTTAAAATTTCAGTAAACTTTTATTGCTTTCAATTAACTTTTTTTAAGAACATTACAAAATAAACTTTGCATTTTTCTAGTTTTTTTCCAACAAATAATAAAGGCAGGGTTTCACATCTCAGGTAGAACAGACTCACATATTTGCTGTAAAACTAACAAAATATAATTTTTGTTTTGGAACTCGCTTTGGATTGGTTACAAAAGACAAGAAAAAATCAAATACATCTTTTTTAATACAAAAATAAAAAAAACAGGCAAAATGCGCTTTCCTGAAGGTGTTCAGTAAAATAAATACTAAAAGTCAGGCTGTGTTCAGGTATCGCCACTGGACAATGGAAGACAACACAATTTATCCCATATACTAAATTGGAGAGAACTGTACACTGTCCAGAAGAATTATAAAAGAAAAAATATAGATGCTGGTAAATGCTCACACTCTCATTACAATAAATGATCCCTGTTTAATACATGGCAAGTCATTCCACCTAATTTTATTATCTAAAATGCATTGAAATAAAATTTCAGCTAAAATGGGTTTCAACACTATTCAGAAAGGCAAATACATTAGTCATTTTGTACCAGTAGCGTTTTATAAACCGCACACTTCTTTGTCATCTTTTTTTTTTTACGTTATAAATTTTGATGTTTAGCATGAAGTTTCATGAAAGTTCATGCTAAACATCTGGTGAAGCAAGTTAAAGCTGATCAAAACCCACATTTTTAACTAGCATCTCCTGAATTCCCCCCCCCCCCCCCCCCCCCGAATATCACATTTTTCCATTTTCACTGCTCCCGCGTTTTTTAAACTCAATTGATAATTTTTTTTGCATTTTCACTCTTTTGGTGTGGTGTGGTGTGGTATATTATATTACCAATGAACGGCACTTTTTACTCCCTAACAGAGCACTTTTTGCATTTGATGTTGAATTACTCCTTCGATTTATCACCAGGTGGAAAAAGGTGTTGTTCATTTTCATGGTCAATTCAGCTCTGAACTTTTTCACCTAAAATGTACTTTTATGCACAGGAAGCCAAATCATCCCCATATAGGTAATCTGTGTGCTACTTAAAGTGGACCAAAACTCCCAGAAATTGTGAAATACGGTTGCCCATAGCCCCTGCCGATATTCCCTTCTTAGCGTGTACAATTAGAAATTGATAATTTCATTATTCAAATCGTCCTGGAACACACTTTTTTTTGCTGCCCCTCTCTGTGAGATGGCAGGTGATCAAGTCATTGCATAGGTGTGGCTTATCATGCGGCTTATCATACTTACCACCACATACCATGTGACCACCAGCAACTAATCGGGGGTTACCCCCACAAACTCCTCCTTTAGCTCACCCACTCCAAACGCTGAGCCCTGTATGCTCTGCTTCCGCCTCTCTGGAATCACATGGATTTGTGGGTGATAAACATGTTCGATGGGACCACTTTAAGCATAGTGATTGATAAGGCCTTGGATTTAAAGGGCAGCTATGGCCAGAAAAAGGAACAGCAACCAATCAGAGTTTACCCCCACAAACTCCTCCTCTAGCTCACCCACTCCTTCCCAATCATGAGAGCCTCATGAGAGGGAAGGTCTGAAATTACCACAGTGAAAAAAAGTAATCCTGTGTTCTTAGTCTGGGTGTGCTGGAGCTGCTGCAAGAAAAATTCCTAGAGCCCTACTGAACCTGGCAGAAAAACTGGGAGGCATATGAAGCAGAGACACCCCTGAATCATGTCATCTGGAGTTAAAGGAGCAGTATCGCGAAATTTGCATTAAAAAAGATAAATAATTAAATATCCACACAATAGCTTCTAACATGTGTATAAATAATGTGGCGATAGAAAAAGGAAAAAAATATCTGCCTTTCTTTTAAACTGTATAATGACAATGGCTCAGGGGATCTGTTGGGTTGTATTTAGTGAGCTGCTTCATTTAGCCCACTGGTCTCCTAGCAACACTTTACCTCAGAGGCTGACACTGTAATCAGTGGTAACGGCTGTGTGTGTGTGAGGTGCTGCTTTTGTTATGAGACCAGGTGACTCAAATGTGTAAAATCTATACAAAATAAACTAAACTGACTGAAATTCTTCTTTGAATAACTGTGCAGGAAATCTAAAAGGTATTAAAGTGGAACAAAACCCTGAGTTGCCGACCCTGAAGTCTATAAGACCCGGCCATTGACCTTGCCCCTTGGGCATTCTAAATCAGGATGCCCACTGTGTGAAACGACCCCTGGATAACCACAGATCCCATTTTTCTGGCGCACTCACGCAGATAGTCATTTAGACAGGCCGGCGGCAAGGAAGGTTACTGCTCAGGCTCCCCATCTGCATGCAAACAGAGCTGATTGGATGAGAGCCCGCACATGCGATGTGGGACAGGGAAAGGTACATTTTCACAGGCGAACTCGGGGATTTCACATATCAGGGCATCCCAAGTCGGGATGCCCCTAGGGGCACAAAACAAAACTCCAGATAGTGAAAATCCTGGGTTGGGCTTTGCTCAAAACACACAAAGCTGAAAGAAAGATCATATGGAAAAATGAAAAATAAGAATATGAAAGAGTAAATGGTAAACTGAAAGATTCTGCAGCAGAGCCAACATGAAGGGAAAACTGTCAAAATAACAAAAACAAAAAAACAGACATTTTTTTCTAAATTTGAAATTCTTACTCCAACACTTACCTACATTCAAAGTACCATTTAAATATAAGTCACCAAGAAAAATTCGCGATACTACTCCTTTAAGGTGAGAAAATGTTTGATTTTAATGTTTGGTCATAATTGCAAAGTTGCATTAAACACAGCCATTGCTGGGCAGACATGGCCTCATTAGGGGAAAACAAAAATTATACACAATTCAGGTTTGGTTTCTCAAGCCTCGGTTTAGGTCTCCCAGTGTACTCCAGCCTGCTTTTCACAGTCAGTCACAGTAGCGGTGCATGTCCCCTCCCATTTACTGCAATGGAGGGGTGCCAGGCCCTGCCTATACAAGCCCCCTCCTTCATATGCAGAGAATGGAGTTGGACATATAGAAAAACATTAACCTTTAAACAAAATTTGTAATAAAGTAATCAATAGTCCAGTGTGCTTACATGACGACATGCATTGGCTCATTTCTGGCCATTGTATTACTTGTATCTGGAATTTGTTTTGTTTTTAGCAACTTTCCATTCTCTAGCTAAATATTTGGTTATAGTTCTCTCAAAAATGTGTAAGTAGCTTGTCTAATCTTGAAAAAAGTACAGTAAATGTGTTATTACTAAATATTGGCCCTTTATGAGTTAGGAGTCTGACAAAATAGAAGAGTCTGAACTTTGGCTTACTGACTCCACAGCCCAACATGTGTGCCCCACCAGTGTCAGACCTGGAGGAAGCCGCTTCAGGGAAGAAAAGGTATGATTTTTTTTGTAATGGGTTAACAGTCACTATTTTGGATGGCCTTGATAATAGCTTAAACCGGACCTTCAGCATGATTTAATGAAAAGCCCGGAGGAGAGGAGAGCTGGATAAATTACAGGGGGCAGTGTTATAGCAGGAAAAGGACAGCAATCCCAGAATTCAGAGCAGCACAGTCAGAAGACACTTCCTGTCTGCCTGATGCTCCATGAGCCACCATCTTGGATGTTTAAAGGATCATAATATACAGTAGATGCCGGTAGGATGTTTAATGTGAGCAATCTGTATGTACAGGGTGGGGGAAACATATAAGATAGGCTATTATTTATGAAGATCCGCTTTAAGATATTTTTAAATGACTTGATGCATGTATATATTGTATTTAATATGACACATTAGATATCTGGCTTATCCCCCCCCCCCCAAAAAAAAAAAATATGACTTGTTGTACATATTGTATTTAATATAACACATTATGTGTCTGGCATATATCCCCCTCGAAAAAAAGATATGACTTGATGCATGTATATATTGTATTTCTCACAGATTATGATACAACCTTCGATACCCTGCCAGATCCAATTATAAAACATATAGCAACATTCAAATGTAAATATAACAGCTGGTTTAAAATCAAAGTTTCTTGGAAGTCCTTGTGAGCAAGAACAAAGAGGGAGAGGCTTCATCACGCATCTCCAAATATACAGTATATATTATGTGTCTGTACATTATACATAATACTAGCAAACATGTACCTTGACATTCATTCCAAAAAGGGTGGCAGATGCTTGTCCTACTTAATACAACAATGCACTACTGCCCCGTCCCTCTACATCTTCACAAACAGGAATTGGTGCTAGTGACCCTATTTGGGCCAGCGCCTATGTAATCTAGTACCCCCATGTTTTCAATAGGATGGGATGATTTCACAGCATGAAAACACGAAAGCAGAACTTAGTGTTCAGGTCTAAACATCTTGGGTAAGGTTTCAAGTTATCACAATAAAGTCCAACAGTCCCTGTTAAATTAAAAAGGGCAATATATATTTTACAGTACCACCTATGCAACCTGTAAAATTATTTCACACAAAAAAACTCTAGGTAAACTGCCACATTATTTATTCGTAGCAAATTTGGCAAGAAAAAATGATTAAGGTCCCACGCTGGGACCTACTAAGCACTGTTGTGGCATATTGCACAAACTCCTGAATTAGGTCTTTGAGATGAGCCCTGGGCTCATATCAAGCACTTTAAGATGGTAAATAATATCATTGTGGCCATTTAGCAGCCAAAATTTTTACAACACATACTAAAATATTGTACAAATATGACAAGTCAATAAATTGTAATGCAGCAGTAAAGCAAAAATTCTTCAAGGATCTAAAAAAAATTATTTATACACAAAAAACTATAGTAAAACAATAAAACATGGCTTATGGCTATTGTTTCTGGCAGTATCACCTAAGAATTACCTTGTGAGGTGCCGACAGTTGCAACCACTGTTTTGGTATATTCTTGAAAAACATTTAAATAGCTATACAACTTTCTCCAGCAAACTGGCCATGGTTGGCAGATCAAGTGTTTACCATGCGTCTGATTGCTGGGGAAATAATTTACAAGATCCCATGTAGATGGCCAACCTCATCGGTCAATGGCTGCTACAGTAACATCTAGAAACAAAACACATATGGTAGGGGCCAGCAATGTTTGAAACTATTTTTAGCGACAGCAATATCTCCAATGTCCTCACCCATAGTCAAGCAGACTTCTCTACTGGCTAGAGGTCCCTATGTGCACAACAAGAGGAGCTGCTCCTGGCTGATGAGCACCACAGTAACACCCAGTGGGCAACAGGGCTGATTTGAGGAAAGTAACACTGAAGGGCTCACCAATATAGCCACAGAGTGGTTAAAGGGCATCCAATAGTGGCTAAGAATTTTCCATAGAGCTGAACACATCAGTTATCACAAACCTAAGACCCTATAGGACAGGAAGCCATTTTTCACCAACCAACTTATGGAAGCATTTTCACAGGCACCTGGTGCAGTGAAGTTTTTTCTATCACCATGGGAGAGGTTTTTTGTTTTTCTGTTTTTTTTACTGTGGTGCAGAGTAGAAAAACACCTTAGATCATAGGTGTCCAACCCTCTTATCTAGGGCCACCAACAGGTCATGTTTTGTGAATTTACATTGAACCAACTCCATAGGTCTCGTCTTGAGCACTAATTACTGCATCTGTGTGGAGGTCTGCAAAACCTGGGTTGTTGGTGGGCCCTTGAGGAGGAAGGTTGAGCACATGTGTCTTAGAACGTTTCCATAGAAAGCAAAAACTTTATATATACTACGATCTGCTTTATGCAGTGCCCGCAGCCTACACTATATCTTTACACTGGTGCCATCTTACACAGCACACTGTAACAAGTGGCAAAAGGGGTTGACTCTCCAGGTGATACTAATTTACTCTGTATAAGACGGTCATCTGTCATCCCAGAGCCCCAGTATACAGATAAAGCATTGAATATACTTGTAAGCTGGAGAGCATTTTATAGCACTAGAGATTTTTGCAGGATTAGAGAAGTTTTGGCCTTTCTAAAGGGTCATGGAAAATTGTAGAATAATGTAAGATCTTTGCTGGGTAGTCTATCAATCAAGCTGGCCAAGTCAAGACTTCGGGGGGTCGATTCAAAACCAGGTGAGAATTCAAACTTTTTAAAGAGAGAAAACAAGTCATTTTTATTGCCCACCTTGGGGCTGATTCAGCAACAGGATGCAAATTTTCACCAGGTGTTAAAAGGTAGACAATGAAAGTGAGTTTTTTCACCTGGCTCTGAATCCACTCCATATCTGTTCCCTGATAAAGAGAACGGTACCCCAAAATGATGTGCATGATATAGAAAGAAGTTCAAATCCAAAGGTCTTAATGGTGAATGGTACTGCCACAAGAAGCAAGTCTTGGGCCATACATTAGTGTTTTAAGCCATTAAGCAGTCACGATGTTGTGATTTTCCACACAGGTCATTCTATAGCACTGCCGATGCACTCAATCTTACACTGGTGCATCTGTATGACAATCCACCAGCCATAAACGTTTGATAGTACTTGGATGTGAGGATTAAGAAACACTGCAAATGGTTAAAAAGCAACCCAGGCAATTTAACAAACTCCATAAAATGAGGGATTCCTTGATGGATGGTCAAAATAGTTCTCAAATGTAGGACTGGCTTGAAGGTGAAATTCCAGTCAGAACCCCCCCCCCCCCCTCCCCCCACTGCCAACCTCTCCTAGAAATGAGGCAGGATGGGGGAGTGGTAGCAAAAAAAAAAAAAAAAAACCCTTACCTCAGCCTCGGTCCTGCCACACAGAATTAAGGTTTTTTTTTTGCTTTGTATCCATCCTGCTTCAGGGCCAGGAAAGGTTGGCGGGGGGGTCATTTTGGACTGGACTACTGGTTTAAATTATACATGTGCATGTATGAGGGCGTATTTAGCCAGTTACGGGGTGCAGTGCATATGCCTTCAGTTACACCCATATTAAAAACAGAGCAACATGGTGACTTTTTACCAAACTTGCTGGGCAGATGGAGCTTCATTTTGGATAGGGAAAAGCAGAATGTACTACTGTTTTAGAGGATATGTTTTTGATGAATTTCAAACTCAGCGCTTTAGAGAATATCTATGAACATATAATGTTCAGTGGAAACCAAAAAACATTCAATAGGCAGATTGGTAATCAATGTTTTGCTGTCCTATACAGTCTATAGCCCCCAAAGGTCTTTTGATAGAATAAAAGGTCATCTTCTGAATTTGTGAAATCGATTGGTGGCATTGTCTTTAATAACAAATTGTTTTCAGAGGGATAAAGTTACAATTATCAGTATTCAATAAAGCCCTTGGCTGTATTGTACTGAATATGGATTTAACAGTTTAAATGTTTAACTTATAAAAATTACAGCAACTTAAAAATATACAAGGAAAAAAAAATTAAAATATACACCAACATAGTAAAACATTTTTATAGAAATTATGGGAATGATGAGTGGAGAGATGTCAGGTATCTTAACAGTATTGCTCAATGACAGTTTTTTTCTTAAATATACAATAAAATCAATAAAAAAAGTCTATAAAAAATTCCTATTGAATAAATAATTGTTGAGTGATTATTCTGTGGCATATTATTACAGTCGGAGACTGCTCATTTTCGATCCTATACAGTATATACAGTGCTAATAATTTATCAGGCACACACTCAGTATCTTGGAAAGGTTTTCACACTTTGATGGTCTGATAGTCACTTTAGAATACACACATCCATTCTTAACGTGAAGCTCATACGACAAAACACACACACACACTCTTCTCGGTTCTATACGGAGGTCTCGGCGTCCATGAATTTGCGGAAAGAGTCGCCTTCAAGGGTGATCTTTACACATACTGGCTTGTCAGGGCTGTGAAAATAAACAGATACTAAGAAACATGACAATACACAGGATTCATTTTCCAATGTTAATCGGTTAATATTTTACAAGCATTACATATTGTTAATAGCCAGCAGTGATGCAGAATAGCCAGAAGCATAGCAAAGAAGTAGAAGCAGCTGTAGGCACACAAGTTTTAGTAACTCACCAACATGAAAGTGTGTTGTACTGAATAAAAGGTGCAGGAGTACATCAGCATGCAATAATATTAGCATTAGGGTGTCTAGAGTAGGTTCCTTGTAGAAGTAGTAGGGTGTGGGCTTCTTTGTTTAAATTTCCTCCATGTAGTAACACAGCAAAGTCCTCGCCTTCTTGTAAGGACCCTGTACCTCCCCCAGCCGTTTTGCCTGGCATTAAAGGGCAACAAGTAAACTCAACCAATGTTCCAGTGGAATTTGGAATCTGGAGAGACCCACAGAGCCTATGTTCCTGTCTTTGTCCTCTGTACCCCAAATAACCCCCCCCCCCCCAGTTGTTGTAGCCAATGCCTCCACTTGGAAAATGGAGTGGTGTTGTCAGGATGTAGGGCCAGCCTTTCCACTTGTGAGTGTAAGCCCCTGGTCTCTTGATGACAAAACCAAAAGGAGGTTTTCTCTATTAAAACACAACTGTCCTACATTACTTGAAACCCTTTGTTCCTCATCTAGAGAGCTTCCACTCTAAGAGAGTCATTATACATTTTAGTTTTTAAAAAAACTCTCATGTTCTCCTTTGCTTTAGTGAAGGCCAACGTCTAATTAAACTCATTATCAGGCAGGGCATGGTGACCCCCACCACATTAGCACAGATTGGCCAGGTAGATGGATTTAGTTAAAAAAGAAATCTGTATTAGCCAATGGCGATTCTAAAGAAAGTTGAACCTACACTATTCATTATAAAATGGCTTTATAGCTCTTCCTAAGAAACCTATACTTTCCAAATGTTTTAGCTTCCTTATCTAGAGGTGAAAGATTGACTGACCAGATTCAATAAAATTTGGAGCAACTTTCCAATTTTGTCTGTCATGAGAAAGAAAAATACAGGCCCTAAAATACTTCCAATGGCCTTGATTCAATAAGGGTAGAAAAAAATTCACTTCATGAGGAAAAAGCCTGATAATTTCACTGTTGCTGAATCACCAGAAGAAAAAAAAGACAATGAAAGTCAATGACACTTTTTACTACAGTGTAAAAAGTTCTCTACTTTTCCTTAGTAGTAAAAAGCACCATTGACTTTCATTGTTTTCCTAGCTGGTGATTCAGCAACAGTGAAATTCTCAGGCTTTTTTCTCATGAATTGAATATTTTACTATCCTTGAGAATTGTTTTCTACCTTTATTGAATCGAGGTCAATGTCTTTTATTTGTATATAAAGGGGAACTGCTGAGTTTTTGTGTAGACCCAGCATATTTGCAAAGGGCAGCAGCCATCCAAAAGGCTCTTAAGATAGATGTCATGGAAGCATTAGCATAATCAGATAATCCTTCCACATGTAGTCACAGCTTTAGGTTAAAGTAGATTCCTCCTAAAAGCCATTTAGAAAGATGCACAGTGGTTCTAAATCCTGTAGATGTCAGCCATTAGATCTGGGAACATTTCCAATTGTTTAGTACTCCTGTAGACTTATTTTATGGCACGGACCTAAAACCTAGCTGTAAAAATGTTGACCCTCCTATGTGGTGGTGCTGTCTGACAAACCTAAAGACGAGGATCCTTCTGGGTTACTTCATGGAAAGGCCCTACAAGAGGGTTCACTCTTCGTTGTAAGCTGAATACTCCAACAATGTAGTTTGCATGCATCCTATTATTTAATATATGTAATTATTTCTAAAACTGTGGCACTAAGGGTTCTTTGTAGCCACCCCGAATATCCTCAAGTATGTACTGGGGAGTCTCCACACTGTACCTGGCTGAGATTCTTTTCTGCAAATCCTACTCCTGCTGGGATCGGTCTTTCGTCCTCCGAGAGCGCGACCTCCTATGTTACATGACAGGTTCACTAACAAGCAATAGTTTATTTTACTGGGCCACAACCCCAACCCCTAGAGTTTCATAAAACACTGCCAGTCCCCTTGCCTGGGATAGTCAAGTGGAATATCAAAAAGAAACGTCTCTTCAAATGTGAAATAGTAAAGCCAAAGGGATGGGTTACATGATGCTTGGGGCTAGAGCTGGAACATCCCTGTGCAGACACTGCAGACTCAACATGCTGCTGGCATCCATTCCCTGATAAGCCACACCAGGAGAACATGTAGAAGGTTTAATAACTCAAATATATGTTCAGCCACTAAAATCTGCACAGCACATGCAAATTAAAAGTGCAAACTCTGTAAGCTTTCATACATGCCCCAGAGTTTCTCAGCACACTTACTTACCCTTACTTTATACCGGTCAAATTAAGAATTCTATAGCCTGTCAGAAACAACTCAGTTTTAGCCTTTGTCATGTCCAGATAATACAAGCGTTGTGCATTTTTGCATGTTCTGGTGGGTTACTTAATATGAAAAAAAGCTTTACACAATTATGTTCTTTTCTTCGTAATTCACTAACTGCAGTCAACTCCTCAAAATGCTAGTTGTCCAGCTGCCAACCCATAATACATGGTGGGTCTGCAACAACAAGCTTATTTGCACACCTGCTTCAGGTCAGTGACTTTTCAGGTATTTAAAGGAACATTCCAGGTTAACTAAGGGTGTTAATTTGTTAACTCATGCTTGTGTCAGAGTTGTGTTACTAATCAAGCATTGTCTCACTTTTTAAGCCCACACTGCTTAGAGTCATTCACTGAAATGCCTTTGTGTTTCAGTGTGGGTTGTCTCCTGCACAGTTCTGGGAGGAAGATATGGCTGAATAAAAAAAGAAACCTCAAACAATGATTGATTAGAAACACAGCCCCTGACACAAATATGAGTTAAGAAGTTTGCACAATTAGTTAACGTTTTGCCTTTAAAAAGACAACATAGGGTTGATTCAGCACCAGATGTGAAAACTACTACTTTTTAGGAGCCAAAATGACATAAAACGTTTCTATCATAGTCTACCTTAGGGCCGATTCAGCACCAGGTGGAAATTTACATCCGGATGCAGAATCACTCCCAGTGTTGACGATCAAAATGAATGGCAGTTTTCTTTCCCAAAAAGAAGTAGCATTTTCTCACCTGGTGCTGTAACCACCCTTATATGTCTTCCAACTCCCACAGGACATCCAGATTTGGGATGCCTGCTACCTAGATTTCTCTGGGAAGCTGAAAGTTCAAGTTCCAGCTTCTATGCAGCACTTGCATCCAATGTCAAGTCTGGTAAACCCTACTGGAGAAGTGGATGAGCAACATACTACTGACGAAGCACTGGAACCCGGAAGAGGGCGTAAATTATCCTGATGCCAGGCTTTATAGAGAACTTTAGGTAGCAGTATACTACAGTAAATCAGGATGTTTGGCAGTGTGGGTGCTACTGAACCTATATTTTATTTAGACTACGGGTCCACTTTAAAGGGACAGTCCAGAAAAAGGGTTATATTAGCCTCCTTTCTGCTCCCTGCATGCTTGCTATCAGGGGCCATGCAGTTCATTTGCATTTCTGGATAATCCCTTGAAATTTCTCCCTTCTGGCGACCCCTCTAGTGCATGTATGAGTCGTCTCCATGCTCCTATCAGAATATCCTCCTAAGTGGACTTTTCTGAGGGGACCTGCATAACTTAGTCTTCTGGAGGGTACTTATCAGGAAATGCAAAACACTGGTGAATTGAAGACATCTGGCTTGAGGTGGGCATCATTTACTTATGTGTTAAAAGACTGTCCTGGCAAAGACAACCACTTTAAAATGTCAAAAATCTCCTGGTGCCCTCCAAACTGCACGCATCTCTCTGGGTCATTTCTGATGGTATTTCTACTCGATTTGTGGCTTACAAGCTGAGAATGGGGTCTGTACTTTTTATTATGAACTATAGGGTAGCCAAAAAAAACTTAGCCCGTACAGCCTATGCTTTTGGGAGGGTCGGGATAGGGAAACATTCTGCCACTTTATTGACCTGAAAACCATGTCAAAGTTCCAGGTTGAGGTATACACACTGCCTGAGGGCGCTAGTGCAAATACCTCTCCCAACATCTTGGAGGAGTGTTTTCAGTCGGGGGAGTACGAAATTTGCAGGAATTAAATGCAACAAAATGCTAGATTGCCCAGCCAGATTTTATGGTGGGTGGGCAAGTGCTAGATTGTACAGCTAGATATTATGGTGGGTGGGCAGTGCTAGATTGTACAGCCAGATATTATGGTGGGTGGGCAGTAATAGACTGAATGGCCAGATTGTATGGTGGGTGGGAAGGGCTGGATAGTACGGCCAGATAGTATGATGGGTGGGCAGGGCTGGATTATATGGTCGGATTTGAAAATACGGACATCATTTTAGTAGCCTGGCGCTTCTGAGATTACTGGATACTTGAAATCTTTTTTTAGGCATCTATTACACAAACGTTAATGCGACTACATCGGATCTACAATATTTATTTCCTGGTCATGTCGGGCATCTAGCGGGACATGGCCAGGGGATGGAGTTGTTCTAACTTTGAATGTGATAGCAATAGATATATGTTGCTGCAATGGGACACCTCCTGGTGCTCAGCAAAAGCCATTGTATAAGTGAGCTTTTTGCAGTTCATTGGGTTCATTTGGGTGAGACAGGAGCCTAATGGGCACCACCATATTTTCCTATTAATCTTTATTAAATGTTTCATGGACATGTGTAATCAGAGATTGCGAATTACCTCACATAAAAGGTTTACTATAAATATACATTTTGACTTTTTAGGCGGCTACAGCAGAACTAATGAAGCTTAAAGTAACTCTGTCACAGGGAAATCATAGGCCTATATGTATGTGGCACAAGGTAGGCACAATTCTGTGGGTGTTCTGAATCATTTGAAAAATAAAAAAAAATGAATAACTCCGCTTTATTAAGCTTATATACAGTTGTTTTCCCAGGGGGGCATTTTTGGTAACAGAGGTACTTTAAGCTAATTAATGGCATTTTATATTAGTAGGATCAGAATAAGCAGTTAGCCAAAGCATTTGCCATGTTGCACAACTGATTGCTTTGCTGGACTGATAGAAGCGCATAAGCTGTAGCACAAAACTAAACAAAGTGCAAAAGGCAAAAAATGAAAACACGTTAAATACATACAACCCCCCCCCCCCCCCCAGATCTACCCAGGGGGAGCGAAGGGGAAGCAGCGGACCACTTAAGAGGAGCCTAACTGAGGGGACAGGGGGCGAAGGGCACACGGCCGCAGGAGGGGCATCCCATAAGGCTCACCACGGGCCTATACCGCCTACCCTTTGGTGGGGGACTGCGGTAGGAGCAGCGCTCCTTAGACCCTGACAGCGGTGCTGCCTACCTTCACCCGACCAGCACAGCCTCAGCTGGGAGGCAGAGAAAAGGAACGGGTGGGAATAGTCCTACAGGGCCGCAGGCTAATAAGCCCCACTCACCTGCGAGCAGAAAGAGACATCTTCTAGTCATCACAGCCTAGACTGCAGAGAAGAACTGGGGAATTTGTGGGAGGTCCCTGGTATATATGGGGCCGGGAGGAGCCTCTTTTCTGTCTCTGCAGTCCAGCGCCATCTACTGGATGTATAACCCAAGAGTAAGGAATATCTTCTGGGACAGGACGTGCTGTATACTTAGAATACAAGTGCTTCATACTATTCAATATGCAGTTTACTAATCACACAAAATGTCATAACACTAATGTAAAACATCAGACATGATTATTCTCCATTACATAAAAATTAACATAGGACACCTTAAAGAGGACTAACGACTCTGTCTTCATCCAAAGTTGGATTTGGGCAGTAAAAAGAAAACCTGACCGCCACAACCCTCCACAGATCGTGGCTGAAGCACAGGCCTGTTTCACAGCTGCCATAGAGCGAGGAGCTTGGCTGGAGCCATTAAGGGACTAGCATGTGACACAATATGACTACACGGAAGTTGAAATAAAACAATACTGTACTCTGCTCCAGCCATGGTCGACGGAGGATTGCAGCAACAAGGTGAGCCTTTTTTGAACAAATTCAGCTTTGGGGTTTTTGCAAGGTGACCCTTGACAGTCGATCCTCTTTAAGATGGTTTTATGCAGACAAGCAGGTTCTGTTGCTTCAGCTTGAAGTTTTCAAATGCTTTGAACTTTGCAAAAGTCCTCCAGGGAGTAGAAAGATTAGGATGATGCAAAAGCCTGGCTCTGGTCCAAAGGTTTGCAAACATGTGCAACCGAGACTTTGGTTCTTTTACTACTAGTGTCAGACATGACCTTTTGTTCCATACTAAAATAGGACTTGATAGCAGGTTCAACTATATTCCACTCACACCAATTTTTAAGAGCAAGTTGCTATTTTTACTTGTCTGGCAGATACATGCCATGTATGGGGAGGAGCAATCAGGACGTCCCCAGATTCCTCCCAATTATGGATCACCTATCCATTATAATAGGGGCCACGCCACTAAGGGACATTTTGACAGTGTGTGACACTCATTAATCCCCCCCCCCCCAAATCACTGAGCCCTGCATTAGAAAGATACTTACTTCTTCCTGTGGGAGCCTCCTCCATTAGAAGTTTTGCTTCAGTGTGCAGCTTTTTCCTGTCCCCCACCATACAGCGTTCCACGACTGCTTTCGGCTTCCTAAAGGTCTTTAAAGGCACTCTCTATAGGCAAACACAACTAACAATACATACTAACCATATAGTTCCACGCAACTGATCAGCGATATACCGGGGGTTTGAAACTTACCTCCACAGCCGATCCATATTGCGACATCCCCACACTGGCCTATGGCCCATAGTAGCGCTGCTGCTTCTTCCGAGCATCAGTCAAGATGACTGGCCACAACTGCTTCATTCATTTCAAAGGGACCTAAAGTGATTTTTGACATAAGATGCCTTAGAGTGAATTGAAACTTCAGTTGTATGACTAGCGGAATGTTTTTAAGAAATGAACACAACAAGTCCAGTTGCTTTGGTTTATTCCTTCAGATATACCATGATCTGGATAAATGAGAACTTCACAAACAGGAATGATGGGCGTTTCACCAACTTCCACCTTGATTTAGATCCCAGGAAAGGGCAGAACTACGCTATTATACAGATCACGTAGAGGGCTGGTGTGATTTAGTGGGGGATGAATCAAGGACAACTATCATTCAGTATAGGGCTGGTGTGATTTAGTGGGGGATAAATCAAGGACAACTATCATTCATTACACACAAGAAGCAGGGAAGACAAACTTATGAGCTCAGTAAACAGCCGACTGGCCATTACATTGTTTGCTACTCACTATGTAGCTGTTACAGTTTGTTACATTCTCTGTTGTTTAGAGGCAGTGGAGGGTGTGTAATAAAAGAAGATAGTGGTCCTTTAACCCTTTAAATGCCAGCCACGTAAAATTTACGTGGTTGCCTCTCCGCCACTTAAGTGCCAGCCACGTAAATTTTACGTGCCTGGCATTCCCCAATCCCACAAAAAAAAGTTTTAAAAAAAGTCACTTACCTGACCCCTTGTTTGGTCCGGCCGGGTCTCCTCTTCAGCCAGCGGGGCTCCGATCGCCGATCGGGGCTTCTCCGGCTGCAGGGGAGGGCCCGGAATAGGGTGCCCCCCCCCCCCTTTCAGCAGCCGCCGGGATTGCCTGTGAAAAAAAAAAAAAAAAAAAAAAAAAATGACAGTTACTCACCTCCGCTCCCGCCGACTCCCGCCGCCTCTCCTCTTCATGGGGGGGGGCTCCGATTACCCCCCCCGGGTCTTCTGTCTTCTGGAGGGGGGCATAACAGCCCTCCCTCCGTCGCATCTTCCGATGGCGGCCGGCATCTTGGATTTTAGCCCCGCCCCTTCGGGGGTGGGGCTAATGACGTCACCGCCGGGTGTCATCGGGGCACCCGGCAGTTCTCCTCTCAGATGCCGGTGACGGCTGGGCGGAGAAGGAGGGAGGTAGGCGATCCTCCGATCGCCTGCCTCCCCCCTTCTCTGCCCAGCTGTCACCTGCATCAGATCGCCGCGGGACACTGCATCTGAACATCGGAGGTGAGTAAAGTTAAATTTTTTTTTTTTTTTTTAATAAACTATTACAAAAAACTGTGTGTGTGTTTATTTTTTTTTACCTTTTAACCCTTTGTGAACTGGTAAGGGGTCCATGTGACCCCTTATACCAGTTCACAGGGCTCAGGGGTCTGGCAAGTCACCTGCGCAAGCGGGTGGCTTGCCATTAACCCCTGGCACCCCCATTACCTGCCTCCCCAAAGGCCAGGGGGGGGCAGAAGAGCCCGGGCCCACATAAGCTATGTGGGCTCGTAGGCTGCAGGGTGGGGGGGCCACAAAAGCTGGCCCCCCCACTCTGTGCCTACAAGCCCCCATAGCTGGTCCCGGGCTGGTTACTGTGGGTAAGGGGGACCCTATGTCATTTTTTTTTTTGATTAACCCTTTGTGTTCTGTCATCCAGCAGCTATAAAAGGCTTCTAGCAAGTGAGCAGAAGCCAGTGATCGCCGAGGGACAGAGTGCTCCAGGATGGATGGGAGGTGAGTACAGTGTAAAAAAAAAATAAAAATTAATAAAATATTTTTTTTCTCTGCTTGTGTCTGTGTGATTATTTACTTTTAACCCCTTGTGAACTGGTAAGGGGTCCATGACCCCTATACCAGTTCACAAGGCTGGGGGGATGGCAAGCCACCTGCGCAAGCGGGTGGCTTGCCATTAACCCCTGGCACCCCCATTACCTGCCTCCCCAAAGGCCAGGGGGGGGCAGAAGAGCCCGGGCCCACATAGGCTATGTGGGCTCGTAGGCTGCAGGGTGGGGGGGCCACAAAAGCTGGCCCCCCCACTCTGTGCCTACAAGCCCCCATAGCTGGTCCCGGGCTGGTTACTTTGGGTAAGGGGGACCCCACGTCAATTTTTTTTTTTTATTTTTAAGGGTTTTTAACCCTTAAAAATCAAAAAAAAAATGGGGTCTCCCTCCCCTGGGAGGGGGGACCCTATGTCATTTTTTTCTCGATTTAACCCTTTGTAGTGTGGATGGTATTTGTATTTTTTTTGTGAATGTTATAAAATACTTGTTTCAGTTAGAGGGGTCTCCTGGGCAGGAACAGGGGGCTACCGATAAATATGTGGTACCGTTCTAATCGGTAGAAATGGGGCTTTCACATGCAATATGATTTTCCTTAATAAAATACATTTTTTATTTAAAATAAAGGAGGCAATTTTCTAAAAAAATTTTTTATTTATTTATTTATTATTTTTACTTAATAATATTGTAAAAAAAAAAAAAAATTTACAAACAAGACATTTCATGTTAAAGCCTAAACTCTGCTGCAAAAAAATATATATATAATTTTCCTGAAAGTTCCAGCAAAAATGGCGCAAAACATGACGCAAAATGGGGAAAAATGGCCTGTCAACAGAGGGTGACAAAATCTCAAGTAGGCTGGCAATTAAAAGGGTTAAAAGTAGCTATGCATGTTGGGTATTGTTCTGTTCGGGGGACCTTGCGCTTTCAGACTTAGCTTGTTTTTTCTGATTTGCATATTTATATTTTAGGAAAAGGTGTTTTTTATTCAGCTTTTTTATAAATTTTTTAGGGAAACCCTGCGCAACCAAAGAATTCTTTGAGGTAATAATTCCAGAAAGATGAGCCCACTAGAACAAGCTGGGTACCCTTAGAAAGCTTAACATGTGTACTTTCAGGGAATATATGGTTTATGGGGGATATTCCAAATGTAAAGGGTTGTTTTGGTTGAAAAATCGCAAGGTGCGCACTTTGTCTGCAGAGCTGAAATTTTCAAGTAAAATTACCGTTACGCACATGCTTTACTTTGGGGTGTTTGGCAACTCTTCCCTTGACAGTAGCTATGCATGTTGGGTATTGTTCTGTTCGGGGGATGTTGCGTTTTCAGATTAAACTTGTTTTTTCTTGTTTGTATATAGTTTTTTTAGGAAAATGTGGCTTTGATTCTGCTTTTTTATCCTTTTTTTAGGGAAACTCTTTGCAACCAAAGAATCCATTGAGGGATTACTTCCAGAAAACTATGGCCACATCAACAAGCCTGGTACGCCTAGAAAGCTTGAGGTGTGTACTTCCAGAGAATATATAGTTTGTTGGGGGTATTTCAAATGTAAAGGGTTGTTTTTCTGGAAAAACTGCAAGGTGCGCATATTGCATAGCATAGTTGTATTTTATCTGAAAATCCCCTAAAGCGCTGTTTCAGTTTGGGGGAGTCTCCTGGGCAGGAAAGGGTGTCTACATATACATATGTGGTACCGCTGTAACCGGGAGAAATTGGGATTTCACACGCAATAAGATTTCATTGACAAACTTACATTTTTATTACAAAATTTTTTTTTTTTTTGCACATATTTCACCCAAAAATATTAAGAATACACCTAACAAATGACAAACAAGACATTTCATGTTAAAGCCCAGACTCTGCTGAAAAAAACAATATATCATTTTCCTGGGAAATCCCTGGAAATCCCTTCAAAAATCACATTTGAACATGGGGAGCGCAAAATAGTGCAAAATGGTCTGGCAACAGAGTGTGACAAAAACTCCAGGTAGGCTGGCACTTAAAGGGTTAAGGTAGAGTGGTATTTAAATGGAATAGGTAGCAAACGTTAAACCTGCTTATCTGCATAACATTTTGCGTTTCACCCACATCACAGTTAGTGAATAAAAAGAAGCTTGAGCGCTACCTCTGATTAGATCTGGATGATTTGGCATTGTCTGGATTCATTGAAAGAGCCTTCCACTGTGCAGTTTTTGCCATCTCATCTGATATGTTTACAATGGATGGGTCAAGGCTAAAGGATAAACAAAGGCCGAGGTTAGTAGCTTACCTTGCACAAAGCATTAATGTCGTTACCTGGACAATCAGACTTGGAAGCATTATTTTCGAGGCTTGCGGTGTAGCATCATGAAATAGGCATTGGATTAGTCAACCATAACATATGCTGGCTCAGCAAAAATTGCCCACACTTGAGGTGGCACATTTTGTGCAAAAGGAAATACAAACCCAAGTAGCCTGCCAAGGTGGCAGCATTTATTGACTAGCAATGTGCTGGTGAAAAATACACTTTAAAAGCAAATCTGTCATCAGGAAGGCTTAGGATGATGTACATGGCTCGTGTACATGTGTCTAATGGTAAGCTCATACTGGAATCAATAAAGAAAAAAAAAACACCTTCAGGCTGAAATTGTAAAAACAAAAACCACAACACGAAAACACCAAAAGGTCGGCAGCACTACAGGCAGGGGGCTTGCATGCTAAGATTTAGCTCCTGCCTGGACAGAAACTTTAAATTTACTCATCTTTTCCTGGCAAAAATAAGTAGTAAGGACAAGATCCTCCAACTGAATCACACACAACATAAAGGCAGACCTAATCTACCTTTGGTTTATTTCTTGTTTTATACCTGTATTTTAAGCTCTTTATTTGAAGAACATCTCTGCCTTCATAATCCACATGGTCACTGTCCTCCCCTTGCAGCATTCGTTCAGCTTCCTGTAAAGCGCATAAATCATTCTAAGAAATACACCTTGTTTCCAGTGACTTATCAATAATCGGGAGACACATATCAGAAAGTAATCAACGAGGCTTTTAAAACAACATGTACATGCTTTCAAGTAAAGTGCTATGCTGAAAAACAGGCCAATCAATACAGAGCATGCAGTAAGGCAAATTATTATTTACTTATTTGAATACATTCTGACTGCAGAGGGTTTTGTTTATTCAGGTAATTGGTAGATCTGTAGTAATAAATTAGGGCAACTGAACTGGCTGTTTTTTTTTTTTTTTTTTTTAAACGTTTCTCTAGCTATTTAACTGGCAGCTACATCTTCAAGAGGAACAAAGGCTCAATTTCCTTGATTTAATACTATAAATAATACATTCGGACTTCTAATAGCTTCCTAAAAACCACATCATAATAGCATTAAAAGTGATTCAGCAGACACAAAAAAAAAAAAAGGATGCTTCCCTTTTGTCCTACCCCCAAACCCTGGAAATCCCTCTTCTAGATTGCCAGCTGCTTAAATCCCTGTGTGGTAACAGAGTGAGAGTTTTTATCCCACCACATGCACCAACGGTTCTATTTTTAGCATTGGTTAAATTGCGCAAGTCTGCCCAATCGTTTGCTGTGTATGGTCTCCAGTTGCCTCTCATCTTTCACTATGCATGGTCTCCAGCCACCTGTCGTCATGTATCTCACTGTGGGGACATCTAATACGAGTCGCGCGCTCTCTAGTGCCGAAGGATCCGGATGTGACATCACCTCCTGTGTCTGCAGCCACCCATCAGGAAAACCAACTACGACTGGCCCTCCCACGTATGCGCCGGCGGCCATCTTTTTTAAGCGCAATGCCCGATTATGCGCACTCCTTCTCTTCCCCTTATGTGACTCCGGGCCCGCCCCGTGCATCATCCCCCATTGGCTGCTGTTTATGTCAGCCTGAAGGAATGATCAGGACGGACCCCGGCCATCACAAATGACGTCACGCTCCAGCGCGCGGGCACGCCGCTCTTGGCGCCATTCCAGGCAATTCACTGGAGACCACAGCATTTAAAAACCTGCTCTCCTCTCTCTGGGATACCGCATCCTCTTGATAAAGGTCCTAATCGATCGAAACGTTTAGGTATTTTTGCCCTGCGGTCAGCCTGTAAGCTATTCTTCATGCTCTATGATCATCTTGTATTTCGCTGGTTATGCCTATTGAAATTTCGTGTACAAGGGGTTCTTTACTACTATGGACTATGTATAATGTATAATGGACTTTAATTGCGTTTGCTGCATTTCCTCTATATCCTTTGAATTTGTATGACCCCTGATGTGCTATATGCTCATGTGCCCTTATTTAGGTCACTGCTGCTATACCATAGAACCTCATCTATACACAGTATATATTTTTGCACTGTTTTGTACAAATTACACCTATGAGCATTAAAAAACATGACTTTAATGGCATAACGTTGCATGGTGTTCATTCTCCCCTACTTTGGTCATATATGGATTGTATCAGGTACCTACACAAGCAGAGGTACCAGGGAATTTTTAACCCTATTCTGTTTTTTCTCTTTTTACTATAATTAATTGATTCTTTGACAGTGTGCTGCAACCAATCTCTAATATGGTAACAGTGATTACAATCACCTGATTCTGGTCATTTCATGGAGGTCCAATACCCGGGAGCTTTATTTCAGAAAAATGCAAGGGACACTTTATTGTAGAGTAGGACTGCACAACACGGCGGCACATTGACATGGAATGTGGTTTCCACATATATTTGCAAATGTGTGAAATGAAGACTTCAGTTTTTAAAATGACAGAACAGGCAAAGGTAATTGTTAGATCATGGTGTTGGGCTATGTTTAGCACTGTTCTAAACGGTTTTCTATTTATAAATAGAAGAAGAAATAGCCAAGATATCAAGGTTTACAATTGTACCTTATGATTTCTCTTCCGATGTGGGTGTGGCCTTTAGAGCTGTGATGCAGCATAATAATCAGCATAATGGAAGGGGTCTATAAGATCATGCTTCAGACACAGGCATTCTCAACACCCTGTCAGTACTTGTTCAGCTTCCATTAAAACATAGCTTTTAATATTGGTGATTAAAAATAGAGTGTAGAAAAAATGATTAATGAAAAATGATGATTAAGGGCCTATACGTCCCGAAACGCGTTACTGAGGCTAAGCTGCAGGGCTGCGTTGGCGCCTGGGTTTGATCAAACTTTTATTTGTATGCTGCTATTTTTCTACACTCTGGCTATATTTAATCATGAATATTAAAAGCTATGTTTTAATGGAAGCTGGACAAGTACTGACAAACAAGGAAGAATGCCAAGTGGATCTCCCTTTCCATGCTTCTGTGTGAGCTGGCTTGTGTTTCTTTGATGTGCTGAATTCTCAACACCCTGGCTGTGTTTTTAGCTGTGCTTGAATGGCTCTGGGAGCACCATTCCAGCCATCTATACAGAGGGGGTGTGATCTGGACTAGCTACTCACATTAGTATTGGTGGCCCACAACGGAGGGGTGGGGCTGTAAGGGAAGATGAAGAAGTGGGTTTCATTCACTGCGCTGAGAGGAGACAATGTGCTGGAGGAATGCTTGGCAAGGTAAGCTGCGTTTTATTTTTTGTTTTTTTTTAACCTTTTGCCTGAAAAATCCCTTTAACAAAATGTGCACCATGCAACTACTTAGAATGAGCAACGTGGGGGGGGGGGCTTTCTAAAAACAAACAGAATTAATATGTACTTGTGATGAAATAAATTAAAACTTGTTGCTACAGAAATAGAGACTGGCTTAACTGTTGGAAACAGACATATGATATTGAAGTGACAAAAACAAATTAGAAAAAACAGGAAACCAAGAGTAGTCAGTGACGCCCATTGACATAAATGTGTTAACAGTGAAATATGTTACGCATAGATCAAAACAAAAACAGACTTCCCACTTTATTATAAATAGAAACAGATTTGACTTAAGTGAAGTGACATTGACATATCTGTTCAACAGGAAATTTTGCAAGCCGATTAACATGGACATCTGTGGACATACCTCTGGGGAGCCATCTTCAATCTTCTCGTTTTGTAAAGGAGAGAGGAAAAGGGTGGTCAAGAGCCAAGTCACTCCTTTGCAAAACTCTACTTCTAGGAATATAGCCGCTGTAGGCAGTGCATATGCAGAGGGGTACAATTTAAGTTTATGGTAATTGAATCCTAAAGGCCAATGAAGAACTACAACTCTACAATGCTAGGGCTGCTAAAGACCATTAATAACAGATTCCACCCCATGGTATTGGGGTCAGTGCAGGGAGACGGGAAGATTTACAAGGTTTCATTGCTACAGAAGCTAGTTATGCATTTTGTCTTTTGTTTTTAGCAACGTCACTGTTTATTATAGATACTTACCAACATAGCAGTCGTTAACTTGTATTATCGCAACATTAATTGCAAGAATTAAGTAAAAATGCCCCTTAGAATGGTAGACTTTTTTGGAAGTTGCAAAAGACGCCTGGCGTTGGCCATCAGTTTCCCTCCCCCTAATGGCGTTTTATATGGTTAAGCTGTGATCATGAGGTCCAAATCTTTTTGAATCCGATCACACAATTGCATGTTCAGAACACACACAAAAAAACAAAAAGGTAGCAGGAAAAATATAAGAGCAGGAAAAGCAATCATGTAACCACACGGTACTAATGAACATTCATTCTTGTGTTATTGGGTGTTGGTGTTTTAATTTGGCTTTAATAGAAAGGAACAAAAAGGGGTAACCACCTTTTGTCCCACGCAGCTGATCAGTGCTAGTCTAGCAATCAGTAACTCACCTGATCGCTGGACTCAGGCCGCTGCATCCCATGCCATCCAGGGCCAATACATGGGGGTTGGGATTGATGGCAGGTCGGCTTCGTGACCAGCCATCAGACACAGCGTTGCCACGCCTTCTACATCCATTCCCATGGAGGGAGTGTGCCAAGACCTGACATGCCTCCCCTCTATTGTAGTGAATGGTGAATGGAATGGGCGCGTCCTTGAGACTGGTGAACGGAATTCAGGCCCTGGGGAGAGAAGGGAAGCAAGGGATGCCGCTCAGGCTCAGATCCAGCAAATCAGGTGAGTTACTGCTCACCGAACCAGCAGTGATCAGCTATGCGGGACAAAAGGTCCCTTTATTTGCCTGTTGAATAACTTTTTCCATGACACTATGGCAGTTAGGGTGTTCAAAACATCCAAGAATGTGTTTCCATTAGCAGAGGTGGCTCTAGACACACAGTGCAGAGTACGGGTGGGGTTCATACGGGGCTTTTCCAATATGGTTACGACTTCTATGAAAATTCCTACCACATTAGGGATTGTGATGACGTTTCGCATGCGCTTGCCACACATTGGAGTGGAATTGCTATTGCGGTGGCTGTTTCTAAGCGCTGCAAAAACGCAATCGCATATGTTAAAGGCCCTATAGACTTACATGGGCTGTGGGGAGAATCACAGGTTTGTATTTTCTCTCATATTCCACTCCAGGACATCACTGAATTGGATACAAATGGGACCTCCCAAAGCAGTATTAATATACAAATTTTAGGCTCAGAGCACACCTCAATGATCCAATGTTAGCTAAAATAGTATAATGGGTGCAAAATATATCCAAGGTGTCTCCTCACTTAACACCTTAAATCAGAGCATCTTATTTAGAAACGGCGGATATATGCACACCATACGTTTCTTGCAATTAAAAGGGTATTTATATAGGTGATATACAGAAAGTCAAAACAACATATATGTTTACAGGCTATGCAAAAAAGGATACAATAAAAGGTATTCTGGTATGTGGATATAGGTACAGTCTACAGGATCCTGGACCACCTCAAAATAAAGGAAATGCGTGATACAAAACTAATATATACAGATCAGATGTGACTATAGTAGGGTAAAACATTACCAGTGGAAAGTCTATTGAGGGGTCTTTGTACAGGTCCTGAAGAGTAGAACAATGGATTTGCTGACCAGGATATAAGCAGTTAAAGTGGACCAACACCCAGGATTTTGACTATCCTGGGTGTTGGTCCACTTCAGGGGGGCACCCCGGTTAGGCGCTGTGTAAAACCCCCCAGAAAGCCCCCAAAACTCACCTCACCACGCTCCCACGTAGCCACGGACAAGCGGGTGACAGCGGCGGACAAGACAGCGCGTCCGCCTCCCGCGCGCCCCTCTGACAGTGCGCGCGCCCGCGCCGGCCATTCAGAAACGGCCAGCGCGGACGCACGTCTAAAGGGGCGCGCGGGAGGCGGCGGCGGCGGCGGCCGATGATGTACGTTTTTCGGGGGTTTTGGGGGGGGGGGGGGGGTCCCTCACCGCGGGACATCCCGATCTCGGATGTCCCGCGGTGAGGGAGGTGATCGGCCCGGGAATCTTATAGATTCCCGGGCCGATCGCCCCTGGGTGACAGTCCACTTTAAGGAGAACAGTGTATAGAGGCATTGTTATACATAGTAGCATTCTATTCCTGGTCAGCTTGTTATTGTAAATTCAACACATCATACCAAGAACAGCACGATAGATAGCATCACACACATATAATATATATATATATATATATATACACATCAATAGTGTAGATCATGACCTATATAGAGATCGTGATCGCAAGACACAGAGCCCACGTTTCGGAACCGCAGGTTCCTTTTCGAGACTGTACCTATATCCACATACCAGAATACCTTTATTGTATCCTTTTTTGCATAGCCTGTAAACATATATGTTGTTTTGACTTTCTGTATATCACCTATATAAATACCCTTTTAATTGCAAGAAACTTATAAGTGTGGTGTGCATATATCCGCTGTTTCGAAACAAAACCTTCCAAAGCAGTGCCATTGTTCCAGGGTGGGAATCTCAAGTTTTAACCTTATTCCTCTAACCTGAGGCGTAAGCTATTTCGAAAAAAATCAAACCTCAGCTAAAGAGCTTACTACCTCTGAAACAGGATTATCCACTTTCCAAGGAAAACGTCAAATCTTAATTAGGCCTGTAGGAAAAGGATACTTAAAGCCCCCTACCATTCCTAGAGTCTTGGGATACTATCAGGTTTTTCCCATTCTTTCTGGATAAGCTTAGTAAAAGGAGACAGCACAGGACGGAGCTTGCCTTAGTTTTTCGGATCTGTATAGATCCCCCTTCCTCCTCTTATGGGCTCTAGGAGCTAGGATGCCCAAAACCTCTAAAAACGGAGGAAGTATATATAGGCCAGGAGGAACCACACCTTATTTTGCAGTCCCACCCTTCAGACGAGAGTTAACTCCTTCGTATCTGATTCAATGACGCCCTGGAGTTGAATATGAGAGAAAAACAGACTATTTGAAATGGTAACACCATATCACGTAATGGTCCTGCTACAGATAACAGCACCCAGGCAGAAAATGTACCATCCAAGAATCAGCTTCATACAAAAGGCAAAACTCTAAACTACCTCTTTCTCCATTTTCTTCTTATCGTCCTCTTTCTTCTTTTTACTTTCAGGCATCAGATCATCTAACCAGCTCAGTTCACGTTTAGTGAAGCAGAAGTCCAGTAGTTTGCGAATAAACACCAGAGCAAGGACCTTAAACACAAAAAGTGACCATAGTTATAATGTCTGAGTCACTTCATCTTGGAAGCAGGCAGCCAACAGGAGGGTTTTGAGATGATTTTACCACAATGTTACTGGTTATATTTTAAATGAACATATATAAAATTACCATCATAGGAAACACAACAGCGGCTGCGGACGCTTTGATGACCCATAAAAGCACAAGGCAAGTTAGCTGGATGACCGTGAAGACGTGCACTTTCCAGAGAGGAACATAACGCAGGTAGATCAGGTCGGGCTGATGCTTGGCTGGCATTCCAAATAGCTTTATCCGATCAAAGAACTGCAGAAACAAGAGAAATTAAGGTTACTGATGACAGGCGCAATTTACATCACCTCCCTTTCCCGGTCTGAAAAGTGATAAAGTGAGGATCAAGAAAAATAGGACTTACCTGGATACCCTTTAGTGAAGACACTCCCATATACAGAAACACTCCATATAGAACTGGCATTGGAATAAACTGAAATGATAAAACACATACATTAATATATTTATGCAGGTAGCTATATAAAATTCTAATAGCCTTTTCACTTTATAGGGTTTATACTGCATGTGGGAGAATGTTCATAGTAAGCTTGCATGTTAACTATATTATTACCTAGCAAATAAAATAGTTTGTTTGAGCTTTAAAGTAGACCCATCACCAGGATATTTACATTCCAGATGATAGGTTCTTGTCTTTGGGGCTTCCCGATTTGGGATGCCCCACTGTGTGGAGCCATCAAAGGTCACCATCTCATCTAAGCAGTGCCATATGATGTGCATACAAAAATGCATACAGCTTGGTTTACACACAAAAGGAATCTCTACAGCCTGTATGAATGTCCAGCATGGGAGCATGCCACTGCCACAAGATCCTGGGGATGTGGCCCCCAAACATGGTGTGAGATCGCTAGAGATGTGGCCGATCGGTGGAATATCACACATAAGTCATCCCACATGGGGGGAGCCAGCACTAAAGACTTTTAGACTTTAGGGCTGGCTAACAAGCCGATAGGTCCACTTTAAGGGGAAGGATAACACCTGATACGGCACTGGTCACAAAAGACAACAATTGCTTATTCTTAAAAAAGTAGACCAAAACCCACACTGGAGTCTGAGAGGGCAGGCTAACCCCCCCCCCCAGGCATCCAGATTTGGGATGCCCCGCTGTGTAAAAACCTCCAGGTTGTCCAGTAAATTCACCTTCGATCCAACGCAACTGTCAGCGCGGGAACGCACCCTGTTGGATGGCAGCGGAGATGCGGCCGCAGGCAAGCTTGTCTAGACTGTAGCCGAGTGTTAGACAAGGTCATACATGGGCTGCAGGAGAAACAAGTGGGAGACCTTCTGGCTTTTACACAGCAGGGCATCCCGCATAGAGGTGCCCCAAGGGCAAGTCCCAAACCCGGGATAGTCAAAATCTCTACAGCCTGTATGAATGTCCAGCATGGGAGCATGCCACTGCCACAAGATCCTGGGGATGTGGCCCCCAAACATGGTGTGAGATCGCTAGAGATGTGGCCGATCGGTGGAATATCACACAGAAGTCATCCCACATGGTGGGGGGGGGGGCTTAATGGCCAGCACTAAAGACTTTTAGACTTTAGTGCCCCAAGGGCAAGTCCCAAACCCGGGATAGTCAAAATCCTGTTTTTGGCCACTTTAATGATTTATTTTTGGTTCTCCTGAGTGAATAAAAAAGTCTACAGGTGTATATGTACCTAAACAACAGTTGTAGACTGTCATAATAGTTATATACAATCTCAAATTCTAGTAATTTATTAAGATTTTCACACTTTTGGCCAATCATAATCCTGACACCTGACATCCTTTATCAGAGACATTAAAAAAAGGACTGTCCAAGCAAGTTGATGGGGGAGGGGCAATAACAAACACTCTCTCCAAGCAGTTTTTCCGGCCCTATTCCAGCATTGTAAAAATGTACCAATGTCAGAGGTCTAGTCCCGCATCAGACAGGTCCATTCTTTATTATACTGCAGGAAAAACCTCTGCATCAGTCACAGCAAATTGCCAGTCCCAGCATAGAGGGGGTGTGCAGCAAACACTGACTGCTGGGGGGGGGGGGGGGGGGGGCAGCCTTTAGTAAATGGAGAAAAGTAATGGACTATAGATGATAAGCTAAATATTGGAAAAAGTAAAGTTTCTTTTTTCCTTTTCTGGAATGTTCCTTTGAAAGAACACCTTTTCATAACAGCCTTCTGTGCACAAATTTCCTAAAAGGACACAGGGGCTTCAAAAGCAAATGCAGACTGAAGTTAGGAACCAAGGACAATATAACCCTTCACAAAGTAACTGGCATAAAATCTTTTGGCGAAGAAAATACTGTGCAAAAACAAAAGTCAAAGCAGCAACACAAAAATGAATTAAATCAGGACACGGTTATGGAATGGACCAAAGCAGGGCTTTACTAAATGACACAGAAATCTCTACAGGAAAAATACTGCACATCTAAAGAGCTGTGATGGGCTATCCATTTATACTTATCACCTGTACATGATAGCTTTATGGCCTTCACATGAACGCTTAAAGCAAGAGATGAGTTATTTAAGTTGCTGCTATTCAATAAACATCTGTAACATTAGGACGCATTATAAGGCATCTGTGAGCCAAGGCAAAACCATTAACTTTGCTGCAGCCGATTCCTACTGGTCTGTTCTGCAGCAGCCTCTCACACCAGGACATCTCAGGCAATTGTCCCACTATATTAAACCAGACCTTCAGCATCATTTAATGAAAAGCCCAAACCCTTAAACTATTGAACTTTTGGATTACTAGTAATTAAATACCTCCCAATTGTCTCCGATTAGGAGGGACTGTTCCTCATTTGAGGTCCCCATGTCCCTTGTACCCATTTGTCCCTCTTTGAGGTGTAACATGCATCAATATAATCTGCATAAATATATGATCTATATGCCTATTCAAAGTGTTTCTATTGTTTTACCTGTTCAACCTATCTATCTCCTTATCCACCCCTCAAAGAGGCGGTGCGGCCTAATTTAACAAATTTCTCTTTCCCACCCTGAAAAGTTGGTAGGCATGTAATTACAGCCTGGCAAGACCCACCCTTTGAAACATAAGCAGCCCCTTCGAGTCTATAAGATTCCCGGGCCGATTGATACCCTCCCCCCTGAGGCATCCAAAATCGGGATGCCACACAGTGTGAAACCCCCCAGGTCATCCCATACACTCATCTTGTTTCCCGGTCACGTGCCACGGCCGCATCTCCGTTATCCCTCTAGCAGGGTGCGTGTCCGCGCCAGGCATTTGTGAATGGGCGGCGTGGGCTCGTTCTCTGTTAGAGGGTAGTGGAGGATGCGCCCATCATGCTCGGAGCCGCTGGTGGCCTTAGACGAATGCTTAGACAACGGGACATCTGTGGCTCCAAGCGTGTAGATTGGACAAGTAGCTGCACATAGGACCGGGAATAGGTGAGTTGACTTCAGCGATCTGGAGGGTTTCATGCAGCAGGGCACCTCCGATCCCTCTTTCCCACCCTAAAAAGTTGGTAGGCATGTAATTACAGCGTGGCAACCCTTTTCAGGCTATGCTTTTACCTATGCTGGATATGTTAAACCACTCTTAGTAGTAGTAGTTACCAGTTATCCAAAAGGTATTTGGAACTTTAACCAAGCCAGGAGACCTCCTAGGGAAGGTGCTTGCCTGACTTTTTAGACATGAGGTCTAGTTTTGGTACATTTCAAACAGAGTACCGGAAACTCTAAACTGTCACTATATCTGTAGCCACTCCCTTCTTATGCATTTCAAGGTATCCATTAATGGTATATTTGTTTTTCACGTTCAGTTATAGGTGTGTATAGGGGAGCATTTTCTATTTAAAGCTACAAATGATGTAGGACTATTGAGCAGTTAATATTTGCTCACTGCGTATGCCGGCTGTGCCTCCTGCTCATTAGACTTGTACAAGGATGCTTTAATGTTCCACCCTTCCGAAGTTTGCTCAAGATAAACACTATATATTGTTCTACGGCAGAGGATCACAGAGCAAGTGAGATGGTGAAAAGTGTGTCTACTATATAGACAACATATATACTACTATAAAAATATTATTACCAGAATGGAGCCTCAAACATAAAAATTAAAATAAGAGAAACTATACTTCAAAAAGGTATTATAACACCAATTTACATGGGTGCTACCAAACCCCATCAAGGATCCCTACAAGTCAAAGCTAGGAGTTTGTTAATGGTTGACTGAACCTGTCCATTGTGTGGTCTGACTCATTCCTACTGATGCATATGGCTTCAGGAAGTGCTCTGAAGAACCTCGCCCTGACTGACAGGCTTAGAGACCCAGGTAGACTGGCTGGTTCACTCCTTCTAGACCTAAATAATGATGACACAGCAAATACCCAAATGCTGTACAAATATTTAAACTTCTCTTCCCTGTCATGAGTATTGTAAAGATGTAGGTTATATAAAGGCTTTAGGCATGTATTTGCTCTACTGCATTCCAATGGGAGCATTATGGACAGAGATGCCTAGCCTGGAAGACACATACATACTGTACATACATCAGTCGCTTTAAAGTGGACCTCAAACCCCCCAAAACTCAATCTATTTTGCTTCCCTACCCCAGGTACATTAGCATTTGGATATTTTCTGCCCTCAATGCTTGGTATTCCGGTAAATTTTTTGTTTTCCCCAGGTATGCCATTGGTTTCTGGCAGGATACCATTGTTCTAAACTAGCTCTAATTATAGCCTGTTAATAATAATGCTAGAAGGAAAATAAGAGCCAAAAGAAGATTAAACTTTACCTTAACGTTCCCCCAATTTTGCCTGACGCCAAAAACTTTTGTGAGTATTTTTATATTTAAACTAAAGGCAAGCCCAATTGCTGTCCCATTGTCTCATGCTACATGTTACACTGTCAAACTTCAATCAGTTTTCAAAAAGACCCTGAAGTTCCTAAGTTATCCTTAAAAGAATAAAGAACAAATGAGGAGAAACAGTGGGTGTGACAACATCGATGTGATGTAAGCACACTGATGTGTGTGAGAGAAGAGAGAGAAGGGTGGGGTTTCAGAGCTGCAGAGAGAGGCAGCCAATCAGGACATCTGGGCAGGGAGTGAGGGTGTTTCAGTTCTTGGTCCACTGAAGGATGATTGATGGACCAGATTAGCGGAGCGGGGTGGGGGACTGAAAGCTGAATGAGAAAGTTTTTTTTTTTCACTAAAGAGGCAGACAGAGAAGGAAGCAGAGCGCTGAAGCCACTCAATGAAAGGTAAGTTACTGATTTATTTAACTTTTGACTTGCCAAACACTTCGAACTTTCCATAGGACGTGGTTGGTCCACTTTAAGTCTCCAGAACTCTATGACTATCAGGCTCTATAGGCTATATAGGTTCCCATATATATTTTCCTACACATTGTAAAGCAGGCAGATTTATGCCTGTCCTGTTCACATTAATTCTGTAATACAGTATGTAGGCCAGGCCTGGTCAGTCTGTAAGAATGGCTGCCAAAGCCCTAGTCAACGATTCTCTCATAGTACATCCAGTCAACAAGTACAGACTAGTCAGCCAATGTGGGAAGAAAGCCTAAGGTAGGGGAATCCAGCCAAATAGGAGAGATTTCATAAAGGAATCTTGTCTGGGGAGAGATCTTCCTATAAATGACCAGCAGGTACTTCCCCTGAATGGCAATACATCCTTTCCCTAGTTTTGGGGTATTTATTCACAGTACACAGGGCATACATAGGTCACATATAAAGCCAAACATGGTCCACAGGCCTGTTCTATCACCCCTCCCCAGATGTGCCCATTGGAATTACCCATGGAATCGCCCACGTTCCTGAGGTTGTAGCAGTGGTGTATATTTCCCTTAAACAAGAGATGCAGAGACCCCATATAATTTAGGGGTTAAGCCCGCTTTAATAGGTGCAATGCTACTTTTAAGTTTGATTGGGTAAAATCATTAACTGGTTAGGATACCACCATGTTTAGGATGCCCATCATGAACCTTGCCCTCACCATTTTGGCTTTCAAACGTTATCTCTCCCCTCTCAACTGAATCTAGTTTCCACAGTCATGGTGCCCAGCTGACCCCTAAACCTAAAAAGGTTAGCAGGCTACTTTACGCAGATTTGCTTGTGATACTTAGCCCTAAACCATCAGAGTAGACATACTTCTTTTTACTTCCTAATCTTTGTTCAAGTTAATCATTTCCCAACTGGAACCTGCACAAAGTGGTGGAGATCTCACCTTCCTCTCTCATACTGTAACATTAAGTTGCTGTACCCTCGCTAAATACTCTTCCCTTCATTTCTTGGATTTGGACGCCCCTTGCATGTGGCACCTTAATGGCTGCCTTGGTAGGAGGATCCTAATTCAGGCACTGTCCTAAAACAGCATAATAGGCAGGGTCTGTAAGTGCAGAAATATAGCTTCAGACACAGACATTCTAATCTATCTGGCTGTGCTCCTTGCTCTCTGTGTCCACAGTCTGATGACCAATGGTGAAGGGAGGGAATGCTGCCTCTGTTATTGTGACACCTAGTCACAACCACAAGCACACAGGTGGCCATGGGCGATTCAATGCTAATTAGGTGTGAAGGTGATTGAAACACAGTTGCTATTCATATGCTAATTAGGCGCATCAAGCACAAGCATGGAGGGGCAGAGGGGTGGAATGGAAGCTGGCTGTAATGGCTCAGGCTGCATAACACTAGTGTGCTCATTTTTGCTGAGCTGACAAACAGGGGTGGAGCTATAAACCACCAGTCAAACCTTATGATTGGTCTATGGCAAATGGGTTGTGCCACTATTCTACCTTGTTTTAAATTTCCTGGGGCAGCTGCGCTCAGACAGGATGAGAGAGGGCAGCCATAAGGAAGTGAGCTGCTGAATGATAGTTTATGCACTGCAGAGTCCCTTTAATCTCTAGTCTATACTGCAGCTTTTCACTGCCAGGGACCAGGACCCCCTCCACCTGGTGCCTCAGAACTGGCTGCTTGAGTCCTTTCCTAGAACTGTGAAAGTCCTTCCCCAACCTGGTTTCTACAATCCTCTATTCCTCATTCTTCTATTGTTAGCTTTAGTCTCCTATCTGTTGTACTAGCCGCTCTGCCACAATAAATTCCTACTAAGTACTTAAGTAATATATACACATACCTACTTTTGTTTTCCATTTCCTGTGAAAATGTATGTTGGCATATCATAAATACACACAACTAAAACCTCATAAGCTATATTAAATGAGCGTTATGCTGGCGTTCATTTCATAAGTGATCAAAGAGGCACAAAGCATTCCAATGTACGGATGTCTCTGAGGTTAGCAGGTCACCTTACCTTTAAAACAGAAGTCATAAATACAGAGAGTCCCATCAAAACAAAGATCAGAAGGCCTGTCACTCTCTGCTCTCTGATGCCCAGGAATTTTGGCTGCTCTCCTGGAGCAGAGCATTCTGATTCCACTTTCAAGCTGTTAACGTGACTTATGGACAGGACAGTTGCAGCTACAAACCATGGCAATCCCATGAGAGAGCAGACCCCTAACATGATTGCGACCATGAATAAGTCAAGATGGTAACCGCAGCCTTTCTGTAAAAGGAAATAAAAAATAGAAACATTGCTGCTATTTAGATACTAATGTTTATTAGATTTTTTTTTATCTGTAAAATATATATTTAGTTATACTGGAAGCTAGATATAGGTTTGGTTGATTGGGTCTAAGGTAAGTTGTTTTAATACCTTCAGCTTGTGCTCTTTTCGGTTAATGATGACAGCTGTAATCTGCTGATCCATGAAGATCAAAATGGTACAAAGCAGTGCTGGAATAGCAGCAGCCAGTAATGTCCACCAAGGATTGGGTCCCAGAGGATCCATGAACCACCCCCGGTCTTTAAGTGTAGGCTGGAAACAAAAAAAGAAAAGAAAATATAAAATAAAAAATGGGTTCAGAAAATTGGATCAGGCCAAGACAATAAGTACAAAAGCATATCAGGACAAATCTATAATTCATTGGGAGGGGAAGAAGCTTTACCTTAGTCTTCAGCAGTTTATCTAGGTCAGGAATGCCTAACTTCTGCCCCTATACTTACAAACCTAACTGAAAGTGGAATGCAGTGTAGATATGGGAATTATGCGGTGTAGGGTATAAGAACGATGCTGTGGGGTAAATAGAACTGACACATATAGGGAGTTTAATTGAGGCCGAGTAACGATGGCAGGTTGCAAGGAGAATGATATAAGAGGGCTGCATTGGCAACAAAAAGGTGGGAGCATCGACTTGAGGAAAACAGAATGAAAATCGATTGGTAGCTGTATCCCAAGGCAAGTCAAGTCCTGATAGCAATAGGGCGAGTAGGTATGTGGGACTGTATTGGGTTTGGAATTGGTTTGGTGGTGGGGAATTAGATGGTTTTGTGATTGCGATTAAACTCAATGGAGTCAGATTCAGCACCAGGATCAAAAAGTACACTTCAGCTGAAAAATTAGTGCAAGTGTTTCTCAAATCACCCCTAGGTTGAATATGAAGGTGAAAAGCACATTTTATTCCTGTGCTGAATTACACCTTTGATTTAAAACCAGGTGTAAACATTTTTTGGAAGTAACAAGTGCCCATTCACTTTAATTATATACCTTGGTGGAGGCTAAATTACTAAGCACCAGATTGAATTAGAACAGGTTTTTTTACCTTTATTGAATCTAAGTGGTGCTGAATAGATCCCAATGTTGTTTAAAATCTTCATTATGCTCTCAATCATTTCATTTTATTGTGGCCAGCAACTGGATACCAAACTACTTAAAAAGGGACAGTCCCAGACAATGGCAATAATAAGGCAGCAAGGAGCTGAAGCCTGTCCTATATATGTCTACTTGATTTCCTTTAGGGCATTGTAGATGCTGTAGCAGACCCCAAATATTTTGCCCAGCTATTCAATCCTATTCTGCGACCACGATTAAATGTTATCACATGGTCCACCATGTCCTTCACCACTGCCAGTGTGAGTCTGGGAAAGCGTGGAAGCAAGGTGAGAACTGTCATAGAAAATGGAAAGGAAAGCCAGGGCAAATATTGGAGACTTGCTAAAGCATCTATAGCGCACTGCAGGAAATGCAGGAGAGGCACACAAGTGAGCTCCTCGCTGTCTATTATTGGCTGGACTGTGCCTCTAAGTGGACAGCACTGTTCAAAAAGTTGAACACCCCTGATTTAGGTGGTAAAAATGTGAAAGTTTGCTTACATACCTCAAATTTTTCAGGAACATGCAGCTTTGGAGATGGAACACCCACTAAATAGTCAACGAGTACCATAATGACTATAGTAAGGAAGACCGCAAAATCACTGATTGTAGAACGCACCTAGAGAAATACAAGCAAATTGGAAAGAATTGAGAGTCTTGACCACACGTACTCAACATCTCTTCAGAAATGCATTCAATTGGAAAAAAAAAATTTGTAGTATATTGCTGTATGTATATGCAGTATTTATATATTTGTTCCGGGTCTAAACCCCAGTTAAAGCCTCAAGTCATTTTACTGAACTGCAAACCATTAAGCTGTTGCAATGTAAGGACAACTGTTACACCATTGCATCGGGCTATGTTTCTACTTAGTCTTAAATGGTTTTCGGTTTTTAAATTGAAGAAGAAATGGCAGAGATGAGGTTTCACCTCATGATTTTTCTTCTGAAAAAAGTGGGTGTGGCCTTCAGATTTGTGGTGCAGCATAAAAATCAGCAATGTGATGAATCTGGAGATGGAGGCGGGAGGGACCAACAACCTTGTACCGCTCTGCTGAACTGATTGGGGGACAGGAAGAGAAGGTCATTGGCTGAACCTGTAAACCCCGATACCTCAGCAATTTCTGCTTCAAATTAAAAACAGAACACAGTTTAATACAGTGCCAAATGTAGCCCGACGCAATGGCGTAACAATTACCTTTGCCTGCAGTATCACTTTAAAATAGGGACCTCTTTATTTCCATGTCAAGTTATTACCAGGTATAAATTCATGAACTGTTGCCTATGTTGCATGTGTCCAAATAGGGGACACCTTGACGTGACGTGACGTGGGGTTTTAAAACGTGCAATTACTATTGTATGCAAACTAAGGCCCCTAGTTTCTTTACAGGATTCATAAGCATGTCTGCTGAATATTATATAGTAGTTAGAGGATGAAACAGGGCCGTTACTTGGTTTCCAGTTATGGAGCAACTCCCTCCCCCTTAATCATGTTACACGTGTGCCCAAAAAATAAACAGTATTCACCTTGGTTGGAAAATAATTCTTGGTTTTGAACTGTTTCAGAAAAGAGGAGAGATAGAACGTTGTGAAAAATAAAATAAGAGACCAGAAGAAGACATCAGGAATATAAGGACCATGATGACCACATGCTGAGCCGACAAATGAACCATGATGAGACAGACAGTCCTGAAAGAGAAAGGCAAACACAAATCTCAAACACTACTGCAAAACTCTAACAAGACTCTTGGCTCCATTACCATTTTCCATAGGGGGCATCACAATTTGGGGTACCCTGCAAAGTAAATACTAAATACTTTATTTTGTGAAGTAGATCGGAAACACGCAAGGAATTTATTTTGGCCGGGTACACACGGGGAAGGGTACAAACAACAGATGGCTGTACAATCAGGTTACATTAGAGAAAAAACTTTTGACGTACACTAGATGGTCTACATTAGTAGCACATTGGTTTCCTAGACCTTGGCTGCTGCAGTTTTGCCCATGTGTCTGTACCCTAATGGCTATGCAAAGAACCCATTTTTCTGACCTAGAAGTCCTACAAGCAAGAAACCTAAAGTGCCTCCCACATGGGAGAAGTTGAAGCAGATCGTGTTCTGGGTGGGAGGGGTCCCCAAGGAACATCTCTGTACTTGTCCACATGCTCAGTTTCCTGAGGAGAGCCATTTTCCAGAGGCTCTCATTGTTCCAGTTATAGCTAAAAATACAATTCTGTGAGTACACACCTGTAGAATTGATTTTGGTGGTGTCCTGCTCGGGTCGCTCCATTCTTGACAATTGGGTTATCCGCCACAAGGTGGCGCAGTTGACTGCAAGACGAAACTTGTGGCTCCTCCCGGCTTATATAAAGGCATCTGTTTCCTTAATAATCCCCAGTGGTTGAAAAGCAGTAAATACAGAGACAAGCCGGGAGGCCAGAGACCATGTTAATTCACACAGCCCCAAAATGAAAACTCAATCAATTCTACAGGTGAGTACTCACAGAATTGTATTTTCCCTGGTGTCGTGCTCGGGTCGCTCCATTCTTGACAATTGGGACATCCAAAAGCAGTGTCCTAGAAGGGTGGGATACCCAGTGAGCAACAGCACGTAGTTCATGACACTACCGCCTGAGCGGCCAAAAACAGCATCAGCTGAGGCCCTAACATCAACCTTGTAAAACTTAGAAAAAGTATGAACTGAAGACCAAGTAGCGGCCTTACAAACCTGTTCAACCGAAGCCTGGTGCTGAAAAGCCCAAGAGGCTCAAATAGCTCTGCTAGAGTGAGCTGTGATCCGAAAAGGGGGTTCCTGCCCCTTGGCAGAGTAAGCCTGCTCCACCGCCTGTCTGATCCACCTGCTGAGAGTGGATTTTGCTGGAGGCAAGCCCTTCCTAGGCCCGTCAGGAAGGACAAAAAGAGAATCCGACTTCCTAAAGGATTCCGTAGCAACCAGGTAGTACCTAAGGGCTCGGACCACATCCAAGGAATGGAGGGTCCTCTCCTTAGAATTAGAAGAGGCGGGACACAAGGAAGGCAAGACAATGTCGTCATTGAGATGAAAGGCAGAAACAACCTTGGGTAAAAAGTCAGGCTTAAGACGAAAAACAACCTTATCCTGATGCCGCTCAAAGTAAGGAGGCTTCATACAAAGCGCCTCCAGCTCCGAGACCCGACGCACCGAAGTGATAGTTACCAAAAAAAACACCTTCAGAGTCAAAATGGACAAAGCAGCATTGCACAAGAGCTCAAAGGGAGGACCCTTTCAAATCCCACACCGGTAGCACAGGCTTACGCGGTGGACGTACATGAGTGACTCCTTGGAAAAAGGTCTTGATAAGTCTACGATTGGCAAAGGATCTTTGGAAGAAAATAGTCAAGGCCGAAACCTGCCCCTTGAGGCCCGAATCCAAACCATGTTGAAGGAACTCCAAAATCCTAGAAAAAGAAAGTGCGACAGGGGAAACCCCTAGACTCACACCAGGCAATGTAAGCGTGCCAGACCCCGAAATAAATCATGGAGGAGGATTTCTTCCGATCCTGAATCATGGTACGCACGACCGGGGCAGACAGCCCTTTCTCCGTCAAGATGGAGGTTTCAGCAGCCAAGCCGTCAAAGCCAGCGTTTGTAAATTGGGGTAGTGTAACAGACCCTGAGTAAGAAGCCCTGGATTGTTGGGCATGACGTAGCGATCCACTGACATCTGGACTATGTCCACGAACCAACACCGCCTCGGCCAACGAGGAGCCACCGGGATGGTCGGTACCCCTTCCTGGGCTATCTTGCGCAGCACGCGACCCAGGAGAGGGAAAGGAGGAAAGGCATAGAGAAGTCGGAACTCCGTCCAAGGAATTGCCAGCGCGTCCGTGACAAAAGGCCAGAGGATCTCTTGACAGAGAGACGAAATTTGGAAGCTTGTGATTGGTGCGGGACGCAAAGAGGTCCACGTCCCGCTGACCCCAGCGGCGACAGAGCGTGAAAGACCTGGTTGTTGAGAGACCATTCCCCCAGACGCGAAGTCCCCCTGCTCAGGGAGTCTGCCTCCTGGTTCTCCACCCCGGGGATGTAAACAGCCGAGATGCAGGGAACATTCTCCTCCGTCCAAGACAGGATCTGGGTCACCTCCCTGAGGGCTCGCTTGCTCCGAGTCCCTCCCTGATGATTGATGTAGGCGACCGCCGTCTGATTGTCCGAGCGGACCTGGACCGCACGACCCCGTGGCTGAGGAGTCAAAAGGAAAAGGACCAACCGGATCGCTCTCAGCTCCAGGAGATTGATAGGCACGTGAGCCTCCTGATGGCCCCAGTGGCCCTGGAACTTCAGTGATCGCCAAAAACCTCCCCAACCGGTCAGACTGGCGTCCGTGGTAACAATCTCCCAACGCAGAGTCAGAAAGGACCTGCCCACCAAGATTTCTTGAGTCCAACCACCACGAGAGGGACCGCCTGGCCAGAGAACTCCTGCTCCAGGGACTCCTGTGTCCGATCCCAAACGGTCAAGAGATTCAACTGAAGAGGTCTCATGTGGAACTGGGCGAAGGGTACAGCCTCGAAGCAAGACACCATGAGACCCACCAGCTTCATGCCCAGACGGATGGACGGGTGTGGACACGACAGCAAGACCCGTGCCTGCATCTGAAGACCCTCCACCTTCTGCTGGGGGAGGAACACCTTGACTTGAGAGGTGTCCAACGTCATGCCCAGGAAGGACCTCACCAATGACGGAGTGATCAAGGACTTGGGATAATTGATCACCAAGCCAAATTCCTCGAGAATGGACAACACCGTCCGAGTGTCGCTCTCGGCCTGCTGAAAAGATTGAGCAGCAATCAGCAAGTCGTCCAGATAAGGAAGAATACGAATGCCCTGGCTCCTCAGCAGGGCCATGACACCCGCCAGCACCTTGGCGAACACCCGGGGGGCTAAAGGAAATTCCAAATGGCAGTGCCACAAATTGGTAGTGTTGATCCTCCAGCGCGAACCTCAGAAACTTCTGATGTCCCTGAAAAATAGGGACGTGCAGGTAAGCATCCCTGATGTCCACCGTGGTTATGAAGTCGCCTGGCCGAAGTGAACTCACCGCTGACCGTAAGGTCTCCATGCAGAAGTGTTTGAATCTGACAAATCTGTTGAGTCCCTTCAGGTCCAGAATGGGTCTTAGAGTACCGTCCTTCTTGGGCACCGTGAAAAGATTGGAATAGAACCCTCGACCCCGTTCCTGGTGAGGCACAGGACAAATCACTCCGGACAACAGAAGTCGTTGGACAGCCAATCGTAGGCCCTGCGCCGACAATGGGTTCTAGGAAATCCACGACTGAAGAAATCTTGGGGGCGGCCAAGCTGCGGCCAAGCTATTTTGTACCCGAGGACACCACCTCCTGAATCCACCGGTCCGAGACGTGCTGTCTCCAGACGTGAGCCAATAGCAGAAGCCGTCTCCCCACCCGAATGGGTGAGGGCACCTCCTCATGCCTGAGGGGCCTTGGGAGTGGGCTTGGACCCCCAGGAGGGACTGGGACGACCGAGGGATCTACCTCACCACCTCCAGAAGTCCCTGCGGCCACCTGAGAAGGAAGAACCTAGTCCCCCTCGAAAGGGACGAAAGGAAGAAGAGCCCCGAAAGGGCCGCACAGGCTTCCGACGTTGAGGGAGCCTCCCATCCTTCGCCAGGAGATCCAGACGCTCCTGGAACAACCGGAGTCCCAGAAAGGGAATACCAGTGAGAGCTTTCTTGGCGGCGGCATCCGCTGCCCACTGTCGCAGCCAGATAGAACGGCGAAGAGCGACCAGCAGGGCCGAAGCTCTGCCGCGAAGCTGGACGGTATCATCCATGGCCGAAATCACAAAGGCAATGAAGTCCGTGCAAGCTAAGAGATCCTTATACTCCTCCTCTTGCTTGTGGGCTCTGGCGATATCCACAAGGCGTCTCACCTTCTTTTTGTTGGCTATGGAGACAATGGCCACGGCTCAGACAGGGCGAAGACCAGTGCCCACAAAAGTGAAAGCGCGAGATGCCAGCTGATCCATGCGCCTCTCAGCATCATCGCGCAAGGAAGAAGTATCAGGGGACGGCAAAACCGTGGTATTAGAGAGCCCCAAAACAGGAACATCCACCTCAGGGGGACGGGACCAGAGACGAATCAACTCCTCTTAAAAGGGATACAGTCTGTCCAGGCCCTTAGGCACTGACAGCAGTCTATTAGGCTTCTCCCATTCCTTAAAAATCATTTTAAAGAAGTGGCCCTGTTCAGGAAAGACAAGCCGCTGTCTCGGACCAAAACAGGTCCCCCTGCTTCTTTTTGGCTGCCTTTGGGGGTACAATGTGCAAGGCTTCAAAAACCGCAGACAAAAGAGTGTCATCGGGAAGCCAACCGTCCTCATCCGAGGAAGACCCGGGGTCACTGTCAAAGCCCCCCGGTCGGTCCCCAGAGGAGACAGAATCATGAAATAGCTCACCCTCCTCATGTGGTCTCGGCCACCAAAGGCCTCAATCATCATCGGCAAAAATTGAATAAACTGGCTTCAAATGCTGCTTCATACCCGTGGCCTTACCAGTGGCTGAACGCGACAACTGACGCTCTATACTGGCCACTCTGAGTGCCAAGTCCGTTTGAGACCCCTGCTGGTCTCCCCCTCACTGACGGCTAAATGCAGACGCAGGGGTGTCGGCGAGGCCGTCGGTAAGATGGGACTGGGGCCAGCAACGCTCACCCCATCCTGTTCCGAAATGACGCTTTGCGCGCAGGGTACACAAACAGCACTGCGACCGCTCAGAGGGCATGTACCACACAAGAGGCAGAGCTTAAGAAGTTCCGAGGGGGCCCCAAGCTCGCTATCCCCAGAAGCCTCCATTATGGTGATTATAGAGGAAGAACCGGGTCACAAGGCAATAACGGCCCAGAACCGGACAATCCCCAATTTGGTCCCTCTAAATCCCTTAAACAACTGGGCAGGAAGGGAGGGGGGCGGGGGGAGAAGAGACCGGGAGGAACCACTCTATGGATAAGCTGGGGCCCATCTGGAAAACATAACAGAAGAAAAAACGAAACATCTCACAGCGCATGCACAAGGCAAAATAATCAAAAAAACAACACAAAGAACAAAATTACTCACGAACCGCAACCGGGGAGCAGGGCCAGGAGCAGCACCGAAACCAGAGGAAGCTCGCAGCACAAGGATCCAGGGAGAGGAGGACGCAGCAGCCAGCAACCATGCGCCCGACAAAATGGCGCCGGCGGTGAGCTCCTCGAGGGGCGGAACGCGTCATCGCAGCCCCGCCCCCCACACGCAGCAGGCAGGAGGTGAAGAGGAGCAAACTCCTGCCGCAACTCCCAAAATGGCGCCCGGACCACAAGAGGAAGCCAGCAGGGGAGGCAAGGCCCTTCCCTGCCACAGAGGGAGACGCGCAGGTGCGCGCAATCGGCGTTCGGCCCCTCCCGCCCCCAGAGCCCGACAGACGGCCCCGGCCGGGTCTGCGCCCTCCCCCCCCTCGCAGGCCTGGACGAGAGGAGAGGGGCAGAAGAGGAGGAAAAGGTGAGTAAGTGAAGTCAAGCACCAAACACAGTACACAAATAAAGCTTGTGGGAGACAAACAAAAGGGATCCCCAGGTGGTTCCTCCCCTCCCCCCATATAGGCTCACCATAGCCTATGGTCGGCTACCCTTTGTGACAGGGTCTGCAGCCCAGAGCTAAGCTCTGTTGAACACCTAATCCTTGGCGTTCCCCTACCTTCATCTGATCCGTAGCCAAAGGCTGGGTGGCAGAAGGGTACACGGAAAAAGGTGGGAATAGGGCTGCAGCGGCCGACGGACTTGGGATGCCCCGCTTATCTGCGAATCCATGGAGAGAGAGATAGCATCCATCTTCGCAGTCAGACTGCAAGAGAACTCTGGGGATTATTAGGGAAACAGATGCCTTTATATGAGCCGGGAGGAGCCACAAGTTTCGTCTTGCAGTCAACTGCGCCACCTTGTGGCGGATAACCCAATTGTCAAGAATGGAGCAACCCGAGCAAGACACCAGGAAAAATACAGTTTTGTGAGTACTCACCTTTAAAACTGGTATTATGAGTGTGCCATACACTCCTTCGGTCTTCATGACATCTGGGTAATCTCCAGTAGAGGGCGAACTTCTGCAGAGATGAATATGCAAAAAAGAAAGCCCCTCCCGGTCCACATATACCTGGGACCTCCCACCAATTCCCCAGTGTATAAAAGCAGTAAAGGGACCAGGAAGAACCAAATGTAACCTTAACAATCAAAACCAATGGTTCACCATATAAAAGCCCCAGAATACCTGAAAAAAAGGTGGGCGAAGTGGAGCGTATGGCACACTCATAATACCCGTTTTAAAGGTGAGTACTCACAAAACGGTATTATTCTAAGTGTGCCATACACTCCACTTCGGTCTTCATGACATCTGGGACATCCAATAGCAGTGTCAGTCATGGGTGGGAACCAGAAACAGTAAAGAATGTACCAACTCAAATCACTGCAGCTTGCAGAACCTTGCGGCCAAAAACAGCATCCGCTGAAGCCCGCACATCAACCTTGTAAAACTTGGAAAAAGCATGAACGGAAGCCCAAGTAGCAGCCTTACAAACTTGTTCAACAGAAGCCTGGTGCTGAAAAGCCCAGGATGCACCAACAGCACGAGTAGAGTGCGCAGTGACCGTAAAGGGGGGAGTTCTCCCCTTAGCAGAATAGGCCCCAACAATGGTCTGACGAATCCATTTGCTAATGGTAGACTTGGCAGGCGCCAAACCTTTCCTGGGCCCACAGGGCCCCACGAAAAAAGCATCCGTCTTGCGGAAGGAAGAAGTAGACACCAAATAGTACTTCACACAGCGAACATCCAAATTGTGCAGAACCCTCTCCTTGTCATTGTTAGGCTTAGGACACAAGGAAGGGAGAACAATGTCCTGATTGAGGTGGAAAGCAGACACCACCTTAGGAAGAAAATCCGGCTTAAAACGAAAAACCACCTTATCCTGGTGTCTCTCAAAGTAAGGAGCCTGAATCGACAGAGCCGCCAACTCAGAGACACGCCGGACAGAGGTAATAGCCACCAAGAAGGCAACCTTCTGAGTGAGAACCGAAAGAGCAATATCCTGTAACGGCTCAAAAGGAGGACCCTGCAGAGCCTAAAGAACCAAATTCAAATCCCAAACAGGGACTACAGCCTTCCGAGGGGGCTGCACATGCGCGACCCCTTGGAAAAAAGTCTTAACCAGCGGGTATAAAGCAAAAGACCTCTAGAAGAAAACCAACAGAGCAGAAACCTGTCCTTTCAAAGTACTAAGCTGGAACCCAAGATCCAGATTATGCTGAAGAAACTCCAAAATCCTGGGTATCGAAAACACCTTGCAAGGCAAGGCCCTAGCCTCACACCAATCATTATAAGACCTCTAAGTCCTATAGTAAATGCCAGAAGAGGACCGCTTCCTAGCCCTAATCAGGGTCTGAACAACAGCCTCAGACAAACCTTCCTCTTTCAAGATGGATGCAAGGGAAGCCGGTACTGGTCTACGGCCATCCTTACAACGTCTGCGTACCAGACCCTTCTTGGCCACCTTGGAGCCACCAGAATCGCTGGTGCCCCTTCTAGAACCAGTTTGCGAACTACCTTGCCCAGCATGGAGACAGGTGGAAACAGGTACAGAAAACCCAGGTCCTTCCAAGCCAGTGACAAGGCATCCACTGCCAGAGACAGGGGATCCTGAGAAAGAGACACAAAGGCCGGAAAATTGTGATTGTGCCTCGAGGCAAAGAGATCCACCTCCGGATTCCCCCACTTGCGGCAAAGATCCAGAAAAACCTCGGGGTTGAGAGACCACTCTCCGTGGCGAGAGGAACCCCGGCTCAGCGAATCTGCCTCCGTATTCTCCACTCCCGGAATGTAGACTGCCGAAAGGCAAGGAACATTGCTCTCCGCCCAGTGCAGGATCAGAGAGACTTCCCTGAGGGCACTCCTGCTGCGAGTCCCTCCTTGGTGATTTATGTAAGCCACTGCCGTTCGGTTGTCCGAACGAACGAACCTGCATCGGAAGACCCCGTAAATGTGGGGTCAGCCGAGCCAGACCCAGTTAAATGGCTCTGAGCTCCAATACATTGATGGGGGTGTGAGCCTCCTGGGGACCCCACAACCCGCTGAACTGATGACTCTTCCAATAACCTCCCCAGCCCGACAGGCTGGCATCCGTGGTAACCGTCTCCCAACAAGGGACCAGAAAGGATCTGCCCTTCACCAGATTGCTCCAGCCACCACCAAAAGGACTGCCGAACCCTGGGAGACATCCTGAAAGGTTGATCCAATGACTGCGGGCACCTGTCCCAATACGTCAATAGGAGAAGTTGAAGAGATCTCATGTGGAATTGTGCAAACGGCACCGCCTCGAAGGAGGACACCATCAGACCCACCAGTTTCATCCCCTGTCGGATAGAGGGACAAGGACTGGCCAGAAGAAGACGGATCAGGCCCTGAATCCCCTGCACCTTGGTCTGGGGCAGAAACACTCTGGCCCGACTGGTATCCAGATTCATGCCCAGAAATGAAATCACACGAGACGGGGAGAGAAGAAGACTTGGTGCGGTTGATCACCCACCCGAACCTCTCCAGGGTCGACACCACCTGGTGGGTGTCCAGTTCCGCCTGATGAATGGAAGACGCTGAAATCAACAGATCGTCCAGATAAGGCACAATGCGAATGCCCTGAGATCTGAGCAGAGCCATTATGCCCGCCAAAACCTTGGTGAAGACCCTCGGTGCCGAGGTCAGACCGAAGGGAAGAGCTACAAATTGATAATGTTGATCCTCCACCGCAAACCGGAGGAATCTCTGATGTGCCTGAAAAATCGGAACATGCAGATATGCATCCTTGATGTCTATGGATGTCATAAAATCCCCTTGGCGAAGGGAATTGATAGCCGAGCGCAGAATCTCCATGCAGAACTGTTTGGCTCTGATAAACCTGTTGAGAACCTTGAGGTCTAGAATGGGTCTCACCGAACCCTCCTTTTTGGGAACCGTGAAAAGGTTCGAGTAGTAACCCCTGCCTCTCTCCGACAGAGGCACCGGGCATATAACCCCCATGTCCAGAAGATTTTTTACTGCCGACAGGAGCCCCTGTGCAGCCTGAGGGTCCGAGGGCACCCAAGACCTTAAGAATCTTGGGGGTGGCCAGTACTCGAACTCCAGTTTGTACCCGGAGGAGACCACTTCCAAGATCCAATTGTCTGTGACCTCCCAGGCCCAGACCTGGAAGAAGAGCCCCGGGTGAGGACGCCCCTTCATTGCTGAGCCGCTTTAACGGCAGGCTTGGGCTTGGAACCCCAGGCAGCCGCGGGACATGCCCGACCTCTGCCTCGGTTCCAGGACGAGCCCCTGACACCTGAGAAGGCCAGACCCCTAGACGCTCTGGCCCCCTCGAAAGGAAGGAGTTAACAGCATCCAATTTATCTCCAAACAGCCGCGCACCCAAGAAGGGGATAGCTGTAAGCGACTTCTTGGCTCCAACGTCCGCTGTCCACTGACGGAGCCAGACCAATCTGCGCATGGCCACCAGTAAGGCCGACGTCCTACTACACACAACAATGGAGTCCTTCGCAGCCATGACAAAATCCATGAACAATTCTCACTTCTTAAGTATAGCGAACTCCGCGCCAGCTGGATCAAACTGAGCGTTATTCAGCCAGTCCCTGATAAGAGACCTGGTAGCAAGCGACACCAGGGCAGATGCACTAAAAGGCCGCAGGGCCGAGCCCACGTTGGCAAATGCGTGACACTCCATCTGATCAAGGTGCTTATTATATATTTTTAACTGGCAAAAGGGCAAATAGTCTACGCTGGGCCTTTCTCAGGATGGTTGTAATGTGTTTCTGCCACCTTAGAAGGTCTGAGATGATATCTAGAAATAAACAAACAGTCTCTTTAACCCTTGAAATCTCATTCAAAGGAGGATTGCGAGAGTTATTTATTGGTTTCCCTCTAAAAGTAACTAGGGAGGACAGCCAATTGCAGGACCGCATTTCGGATCGAGAGAGTCAGGATACCGTCCCACATCCGTTAACTAGGAAACAGGTGTGGGACCTCTTTAAGAGGGATGTTTAGTTGGATCAACTTTTCAGCTAGAAAACATGGCTATATAAGCCCAAGGTCCCATGCTATAGACTGACCTACTTCCAGGGACCCCATGCTGGTGACATGTGCCAAACAGCAGAGTGCGATTTAAAGCAGGATGATCCCTGCTTCTTGTGCCCAGCAAACTGATGGTCTACCAGCAGTCACTCACACAGTAAAGGAATTAGGGATACAGATGTTCTACAGCGCACCCTGCTGATTGCCAAACATTACCTCTGTAGGATCTTAGAGGTAGGCTGGTATCTAGCACGAGGCCCAGGGTATGTAGTGATTTACACTGCAGGGCATCTCAAATTGATCAGCTTAATCAATGCTAGGAGGTAAACTTAAAATAAAGAAATCAATCAGGAACGCACATATCAAGGGAGAAAGACTTACAGAGACAGTGAGGTTGTTCCACGATACTTCACTGCTTGTGATATTATTGCTACTCCAAAAGGCCAAGGTGTTATTGCTGGGGTTGACTGGCTCTTCACAAACACACCTACAAAAAAAAAAACAAATTATATATACACACAGTCCAAGGGTTACGCAGTGGTGAATACAATACCTACAGCAAGGTCAATTGAAAAAAAGATCTCAAAATCAAATAGACTGCAATACTTCTTGTTTGAAAGGACACGTTGATCACCCAAAAAGATAAAGGGTGTCAAATCAAATAGACGGCAATACTATTTGTTTGAAAGGACACGATCACCCAAAAAGATAAAGGGCGTCACTGGCACGAGGCACATGCTTGATGCTGGTTATTACATTTTGGTTCAAGGATTTCGCTTTAAAGCAGTCCAAATGCCTGAAAAGCTATCCCTGGGACGCATCCAAATTTCCAACACCCCAATGGTATGATAGTAAAAGGAAGCCCAAGAAAGGGGCTCCTTACCAAACTCTAGGATACCTGAAAACCTCAACTGCAACCTTCCCTCGTGACCAATCGCATTTAAGACACATTGGTCACTACAGATAACATGGCACACAAGAGCAGGGAACAACACTGGGCCCTCCTAGGTTGTTAAGTGGACCTAATGCCCTTTCTGACTAAAAGTCCTTGACCAGGAAATTTTTTTTTAAAAAGTCAATACTCCTCTTTTGTCCCCCACAATGGTTTGTAATTTCACAGCTTAGCAAAACTTACTGGCGCCTAAGAACAGGTCCTGTGGTGACCAATAGCACCCTCGCCACTGTCTCCTATAGAGACATGCAGCAAGACAGAGCCCGACACTCTGGTCGACGTGATGGAAACTGGGCCAAGCCTCGTCCACCAATTTGCTTGCACTCTGCAGGAATCAATCTTGGGGGTGGGTACATTTTAGAATGCCAGGGTGAATCAGCTACAGGGAGCAAGGCAAGTATTGAATTTTGTTTTGTTTCTTTTTTGGTTGGATAACCCAAATAAGGTGGAACAAAACCCATGATTTTCACTACCCCTGCCAGAGGCCAGCCCAGGAATGATTAAGAATCCCCAAAATACACTTGCCCCATCTGCATGCATGACACTGAATCATTGTCAGCACTTAGATTTACTCCTACACCCACTCAAAGCTAAAAAGCCACCTCACCGATTTTCTCCTGGTAGCGGTCATTTTGGAGCTTCCTTTCCCAGCATATCAGCCGTGTTGCTGCCTGAATACAAAATTCCATAATGCACAACAACAGGAAACTTCCTCTTAGTAGGAGGCCTGCAGCTCCATGAGACATTTTGTTTTTGAAATCGACTACATCAGGAGTTACAAAAATACAATTCTGTTATTACTCACCTGTAGAATTGGTATTATGAGTATACAGTACGTCCTGCTCCAGATAGATTCATTACACTTGGGTATTACTCTGCCAGATGGCACTGGACTGCAGAGACATCGAAAAAGGCCCCTCAAATACCCAGGGACCTCCCACAATCCCCAGCATTGAAAAGCAGTTAACGAGAATCCGGGAGAAATAAAACAAACCCAAACTGGTAACTACAACAATGAAAACAATCACCATACAGGGGATCCAAGATAATGCAAAACCAAGGGTGGGGTGGAGAATACCAATTCTACAGGTGAGTAATCACAGAATTGTATTATTCTTAGCATACAGTACGTCCTGCTCCAGATAGGTTAATTAGACTTGGGACATCCAATAGCAGTGTCCATAAAGTAGGGTGGGATCCCCAAAGGTAACAGCAGGCAGGTCATACCACTGCCGCCTGAAGAACCTTACGGCAAAAAGCAGCATCAGCTGAGGCCCTAACATCAACCTTGTAAAACTTTGAAAAGGTATGAACAGAAGATCAAGTAGCGGCCTTGCAAACTTGTTCAACAGAAGCATGGTGCTGAAAAGCCCAAGAGGCACCCATAGCACGAGTAGAATGAGCAGTAAGGCGGAAGGGAGGATTCTTCCCCTTAGCAGAGTAGGCCTGAATCACAGCCTGACGGATCCATTTGCTGATAGTAGACTTGGCAGGCGCCAAACACTTCCTAGGACCAGAAGGGACCACAAAAAAAGCATCAGTTTTCCTGAAAGGTGTGGTAGCCACCAGATAGTACTTCAGACACCTAACCACATCCAAAGAATGCAAGACCCTCTCCTTAGCATTACTAGGATTAGGGCACAAGGAAGGAAGAACAATGTCCTGATTCAAATAAAAGGCAGACACAACAGACAGAGTAAGAATGGCCAGGTCAGCATCCTGCACAGATTCAAAGGGCGCACCCTGCAAGGCTGACAAAACCAAGCTCAAATCCCAAACAGGCAACATAGGCTTACGTGGGGGACGCACATGAGTGACCCCCTGGAAAAAAGTCCTGATCAGAGAATGCTGAGCAAAGGCCTCCTGGAAGAAAACAGCCAGGGCAGAAACCTGACCCTTCAGAGTACTGAGTTGGAGCCCCATCTCCAACCCATGCTGCAGGAACTCCAGGATCCTGGGAATAGAGAACACACGACAGGGAAGAGTCTGAGACTCACACCAGTCAATGTAGGCACGCCAAACCCTGTAATAAATGGAAGGAAGAGGATGACTTCTTCCTAGCCTTTATCATAGTATCAACAACCGAGGTAGACAGCCCCTTCTCCATCAAGATGGAAGATTCAGCAGCCAGGCCGCCAAAGCCAGAGTTTGCAAATTGGGATGGCGTAAGGGACCCTGAGTGATCAGGTCTGGCACCCTGGGCAGAATGTACTGATCTACTGTCAGCTGCACCACGTCTGCGAACCACACTCTTCTTGGCCACCTGGGGGCCACCAGAATTGCTGGCACCCCCTCCAGAGCAATCTTGCGCAGAACCCTGCCCAGCAGGGGGAATGGAGGAAAGACATACAGGAGCTGAAAGTCCTGCCATGACATTGCTAGGGCATCCGTGGCCAAGGTCAGAGGATCCTGGGACAGGGAGACAAAGGCCGGGAGCTTGTGATTGTGACGCAACACAAACAGATCCACATCTGGTTGGCCCCAACGGTGACACAGATTGAAACACCCTGCTGCATAGGGACCATTCTCCCTGGCGAGAGATCCCCCTGCTCAGAGAGTCTGCCAGCAGATTTTCCACCCCCGGGATGTACACCGCTGATATGCAGGGAACATTGGCCTCCGCCCAGGTCAGGATCAGAGACACTTCCTGCTCCGGGTCCCTCCCTGATTGATGTAGGCAACTGCCGTCAGGTTGTTCCGAGCGCACCTGAACAGGCAGGCCCCGAAGGTGATGAGTCAACTGAGCCAGAACCAACCTGATCGCCCGCAGCTCCAAGACGTTGATAGGTGTGTGGGCCTCCTGAGGGCCCCACCTCCCTTGGAACTGCAGGGACTTCCAGAACCCCCCCCCCCCCCAACCTGACAGACTGGCATCCGTGGTGACCGTCTCCCAGGAGGGGGTCAGAAAGGATCTGCCCCCCAACAAGTTCCTGGAGTCCAGCCACCACAAGAGGGACCGCCTGACCAGGGGGGAAAGCGCAAAGACCCGGCCCAGGGACGCAGGGTCCTTGTCCCATACTGACAAGAGGTGGAGTTGCAGAGGCCTCAAGTGGAACTGAGCATAAGGGACCGCCTTGAAGCACTCCACCATCAGGCCCACCAGCTGCATTCCCTGCCTGATGGAGGGATGATGACAAGATAGCAGAAACTGGACCTGCACAATCAGACTGTCCACCTTCTGCTGAGGAAGAAAAATCCTTGCCTGAACTGTATCCAGATTCTTTCCCAGGAATGAAGTCACCAAGGAGGGAGACAGAGAAGACTTGGGGTGGTTGATCACGCAGCCAAATGACTCCAGGGTGGACACTACCAGCTGAGTATCCAACTCTGTCTGATGTAGAGACTGGGAAGTGATGAGAATGTCATCCAGGTAGGGCAGCACGCAGATGCCCTGAAACCTGAGCAGAGACATCACTCCTGCCAGCACCTTGGTGAACACCCTGGGAGCTGAAGTGAGAGCAAAGGGCAATGCCACAAATTGGTAGCGTTGATCCTCCAGAGCAAACCTGAGAAACCTTTGATGACCTGGAAACACAGGAATATGAAGGTAAGCATCTTTGATGTCCACAGACATCATGAAATCCCCTGGGCGCAGGGAACTGATGGCAGAGCGCAGAGTTTCCATGCGAAAGCGCCTGCACCTGACAAATTTGTTGAGGATCGTCAAGTCCAGAATGGGCCTGACTGACCCATCTTTTTTGAGCACTGTGAAGAGGTTGGAATAGAAGCCCTTGCCCCTTTCTCTTAAAGGGACCTTGCAGATGACCCCCAGCTCCAGGAGGCTTTGCACTGCCTGCATTAAATCCTGAGCTGACACAGGGTCCTGAGGAATCCGGGATCTGATGAATCTTGGGGGCGGCCAGGCAGCAAACTATCTTGTAACCGGAGGACACTACCTCCTGAATCCACCAGTCTGAGACATGAAGCCTCCAGACGTGAGCAAAGTGCTGAAGCCGTCCCCCCACCCGGATGGGTGAGGGCGCCCCATCATGCCTGAGGGGGCTTGGGAGAGGACTTAAGCTTGGGACCCCAGGAGGAGCCAGGACGTCCACGTCCTCTGCCCCTACCCCAGAAGCCTCCTTGGGCCCCAGTAAAGGAACCCCCCCCCCTTGTCTAGCACCACAGTAAGGGGAGGAAAAGGATACCTGACCCCCCGAGGCTGCCGCCTGCGCTGGGGTAACCTGCCTCCCTTAGCAAACAGGTCCAGGCGGTCCCCAAACAGGTGTAGTCCTTGGCATCGTTGTCAGCAGCCCACTGGCGCAGCCAAACCAAGCGGAGTATAGCCACCACAAGGGCAGAGTTTCTGCCACACATTCTAATGGTGTCATCCAAGGCAGAGAGGACATAGGTTACAAAAACAGGTTACAAAGACATCACAACTAGAGAGTGCATTAAACTCCTCCCTAGACACATCATCAGGGGCACCTTCAAGGATACTTCTGAGCAGGGTCCTGATAGCCACAGCCGTAATGGCAGGGCCCAGGGGTCAGAGCCAGAATCGTCATGACCCCTGGGCCTCTCATCACATGACCCCAAGTCAGAGAATAGCTCCCCTTCCTCCAAAGGGGTATAGCCAGACAGTTCCAAAAACTCATCAGCTTCCATAGGGAAAAGAGTGACATCAGGCGTTAAGTGACGCTTTTTTGCAGAGGCCTTACGCGCCAAGGTATTAGCAATCAACTTCTCAACACTAGCCAATCTGGAAGACACATCAGGCTGAGAATCCCCGCTTGTATGCAGCTCAGTGGGAGTGAGATTTAAGCTTGGGGGAGTAGGTGAAGTGAAACGAGGTGCAGGCCTAGCCACTGGAAGGCCAGACTGCAGCGCAAGCACCTGCTCGGCACAAGGTACACAGACCCGCGCATTGTCAGCGCTAATAGGGGACACCCCACAAGCTATACACAGCCAGGCTTGTCCCGAAGGAACCCCAAGCACATTATCCTGAGACGCCTCCATATGGTGATTATAGCGGCACAATAGGTCGATAGGGATTGACACTATAAAAGCAACCCGAGATGCCCCAATAACCCGCTAGGGAAGTGGGAGTAATTAACACTAGGCCTCACAAGTTAATAAACTAAATAAATAGAGGGAGTAGGCCCGGGAGAAGCCAAGAGGGTTCGGCCTGTCTGAAAGACATAAGCAAGGGGAACCGTAAGTGTACAAATAAATAACAACGGTAATAAAGCTGCCCGCAAGGGCACTAACGGACTGAGGTAGGTAGAAGCCCGTCACGCAGCAGCCGGAACCAACCCACACCCGAAGAGCGCGAAGCCATACACGTGACAAGCAGCCAATGACGGCGCACAAGCACCTGAGGTAACCCCGCTGCCAAGCGCGGAACACAAAGGCCAATACACATACACACACCTCCCCCTCCCTCCCCCGAGGGCTACAAGGAGAGCGAGGGAGGACAGCGGCCACTTAACAGGACCCACCAATAGACAGGGGCAAGGGGCAATAGTGCGGGAGGGGCATCCCATAGAGGCTCACCATATGCCTATACCACCTACCCTTTGGTGGGGGATTGCGGTGGAGCAGCGCTCCTAAGCACCTGACAGCGGTGCTGCCTACCATCACCCGACCAGCACAGCCAAGGCTGGGAGGCACATTACTAATGGAACGGGTGGGAATAGTCCTACAGGGCCGCAGGCTAATAGCCCCGCTCACCTGCGAGAATAGAGAGCCATCTTCTTGTCCTTCGCAGTCCAGACTGCAGAGAAGATCTGGGGATTGTGGGAGGCCCCTGGGTATTTGAGGGTCCGGGAGGAGCCTATTTTCGATGTCTCTGCAGTCCAGCGCCATCTGGCGGAGTAATACCCAAGTGTAATGAATCTAGCTGGAGCAGGACGTACTGTATACTAAGAATAAGGCAAATTAATTTTTATGTGCAGCAATCGATTGTCCTGGAGAGGGATGCATATGAGCACGGTTTCTTTTAATGCTGTTGGTCCGGTTTAAGGCTTTTCCCTGTAGGCAACACAGGCTACAGCCTACAAGGGGCAGTTAAGACCCCTATAATTAACAGTCTTTCGAAAAAAGTTGAACCATTTCTTCCAATCTTCCTGGGCAGCTCATTTCCCCATTCATGCATTCGTAAGGTTCATGTTGTGGCAGAGAGTCAGCTTAAACTATTATATTTCAGCCTGGACAATATAGCCTGTGACCCATGGTGCCACTGTTTTAAGAGTGGGAAACACTTATCCTTTAATTACAAATGCACACCCTTAATGTGGTGTATAGAGAATGCAGGAAAAAAGTCAAGACCCAGGGCATCGTGAAGAGAGACATGTCAGACTTACGAATATTTAGTCAGCATTTCAAGATCATTGTGCATATTAAAAGCATATTTTTCTCCCAAGTGGTACAGCTTCTCCAGCGCTTCATAAATGAAGATGATACAAATGAGAGCAGCAAATGCTTCTTCTGTAAAGCGTGTGATATAACAGACCAGGCTGCTGGCATCTGTGGCCACCAGTATTAAACACAAGAATGCGGTCCACAAGCCAATGCTGGTACGCAGCGACAGGTACGAGAGTTCATAATCTCTGAGGAAAGAAAAAGAGAACAATCAACCTACTGTTTATGGTGTCGATATACGGACAAGAAAGTTGGACACAATTATAAATCACTCTATTAACAAAAGTAAGTTTACTCCTCTCCCCACCAGTGCAACCAGGGATCATCTATTCCAAACCTGTTAGTTGCCTGAAGTTTGAAGCAGACCTAAATCTTCCTTCCTTGCAACTCTACACCAGGAAGGGTTCTGGTCTACTAGGACACCAAGGTAACACCTAAACCATCCTCTCATATTATCTGTGAGCTCTGCAGACGGATTTTCCTAGCACAGCTCCGTCTGGGAGAAAGACAAGCTACTTAGAAAGAGACCCATGTTCAGCTTAATATAGTGGACTAAAAGACCAAAAATGGAAATTACTAACATACCGACCATGAATAAAAATGTCCTACCCAAGATTCTTAGCAGTACTTACACAGCCATCACTTCCTACTTAAAGCAGGTCCAATAAAATGTAACTCCATGCAGGAGTACAAAAATCCAATTACAGCTCATAGCACCACAGACTGCTCTCCCCGGCCCTCCACATGTCTTGCTCTACCCTTCTCTGCTTGACCTGCCCCCCCCCCCCCAGCAGTGCCATTGCGCACCCGTTCCATTAAAAAATGGGTGTGGGACTGCTTTAAAGTGGACCAACACCCAGGATTTTGACTATCCTGGGTCTTGGTCCACTTCGGTGGGGCACCCCCGATCGGGAGGCCCCGCTGTGTGACACCCCCCGAAAATCTCACCTCTCCCCGCGCCGACAGACAAGCGGCTCCTCCGCCGCCTTCCGCGCGTCACTCTTGACGCACAGACGGCCGGCGCGGGCACGCCTAGAGGGGCGCGAGGGAGGCGGCGGCGGCCGGCCGCCGCCGAAGCTATGGTAAGGGGGTTTGGGGGGGTTTCACCCCGCGGGACATCCTGATCTCGGATGTCCCGTGGGGAGGGAGGTGTTCGGCCCGGGAATCTTATAGATTCCCGGGCCGATCACCCGAGGGTGATGGTCCACTTTAAAGAAGACTCTGTGTCCAGATTATAAATCTAAATTTAAGACAATGTCTTAACCACCTCACTATGAGCATCTCAGTAGGGGACTGTATGTAATCATAATAATAATAATATGCAGTGTCCAAGAAATGTCAATAGACACAGGCTTCTATTTTAGGGATTTAACAGAAAGAATTTGACTGTTATAAAACCAGGATTTTCTGATACACCCATGTTGCTGAATCAGACTTACTTGCAAAACTTAAAAAGTATCTTTTCAAAGACCAGGACAGGGCCTGTGCTTCCCAATATGGTCAGGGGTTGTCCAGCAAATAAAGAATAGGCAATGCCCGTTAGTGACGCTCCAAATAGAGACTCTATTGCACTCTATTCAAAAGAAAAAAAAAAAACAGCAGGTTGTGTTACTAGTGCAGTAATTAAATATAAATACATACATACATACATACATACCAAAAAGTGTAAAAAGTAACCAATCAATCACAAGTCACATGACATACACGTTACAGCCTGCAGGCATAACTAGTACAATTCTTCAGTTTGTGCATGTGAACTAGTCACAGCAAAAAGAATTACATGAATGGTTACTGAATACTAAGTATTACATTTCACTGAATCCTTTCTAGATTGACATTCAATTCTAATATTGAAGTAGTGGCCATATTTTTTAGATTAAAAAAAAAAAAAAAAAAAAAAAAAAAAAAAAGAATATGCTAATAAACATAAGATGACACTCTAATATAAAATTGTAATAAACAGCAGCTGATAATCTAATATAAAATCATAATGAACAGTAATTGATAACCTAATATAAAATCGTAATGAACAGCAGTTGATAATCTAGTATAAAATCAACCAATAAGGTCAATTAAACAGTCTATGAGCTGTGAAAATAAGATGCACTGTTAAACTGCAGTTAAAATACTTGCTCATTGCAAATGGTTATATAACATATCTAGGGTGTTAGAAGTGTATACATGAAACATTCATTATAGTGTCCTATAAGAAATATATACATCAGGGGCATATATAAAGTGAGGAAAGAATAAAACCATCACAATTTCACTTTTTTTTTTAAATTAAATATAAAAATGCCCCCCCCCCCCCCCCCCCCCCCCCCAGAATTATGGCTATAACTAAGTTGCACCTGTCTATATACACAGAAAGAAGCCATTTTAAAAGGCTATAAATTAAGAAAACACTTAAGTGATAATTGAAATTGAGAAAGGCTAGAGGCGTAGCCTGTGAAGTTACATAGGACAATACCATTTTTCCAACTACAGACTTTTCTCTGCGTTATAAATAGGGGCCTACGCCTTAATGACGTAATATATTTTAACTTGCAAAATAACGTCATTATCTTGATAAAATCATAGTTGGAGGTACCCTTAACAGGGGCCCAACAAGACATACCACGTCGTCATAACTCTACCCCCTTGCAAATCGTTAGGTGGCACAATCAGCCCAAAATGTTCTCTACTTTCATCATGTGTATAGACGAGGTACTACACATGTACAATAAAGAAGCCTGCAAAAAAAATCTAGCAATTTAAATGTAGAAAACAAATACTATAAAATGGCATTTAACAGTATTCAAAGTAACACATAAACCTAAATGCAAGTATAAAGGAAGTAAAAATGTTGCCTGGTGTAGTACTCTGTAGATCGCTGTGGGCCCATGTCTTGTTAGACTTCCTGATGTCGAGGAAAAAAACTTTTTACCTTTCAACTTTGGATCTTCTGTTCACTTTGTCTCCCCAAATGTGTGTCAGGGCTCTGACCAGGGGGAAGGTCAAGTACTGTGGGGTAGACTCTTTGGATCAAGCATGAACACGTGAGACAAATGCACATGGACACCTTCCTGGGAAGGTCTAACAAAAGCCTGGGCACTACCAATCTTTCTTTTGTACTCACTATTCTGTTTTGTGTGGCTTCTCCCAGGAGACCTCCAAAAGTGATTACAGGAGACATACAGGCACAGTATAGGAAAAGAACGGAGGCCAGGCACTGCAGGCTTAATGCATCCTTGAAGTCACTCAAGAAAAAAGGTGCTTTCCTTTTGATGTCATGCATCAAACCACCAAAAAGCCTAAATAGGTGAGATGAAACTCGTCAATCTGTACACTGCAGGAGTCTAACGATGTTCTTATGTATTCAAAAAAAGGAGCTAACCATCTACATTATAATGTTCTCAGCACCCCCTTTCTAGACTTAACAGAGCGCATGATGTCCAGGGCCTTTAACCTGAAACTATTGAACCTCTGGCAACTCTATAATCGTTCATTATATTCTTAAATTCCTGCTGCGGACATAGCAGTTCCTTTTCAGGCATACTATAAAGTCTAGATATTCGCAACAACCTATAGCAACCAAAGACAAAAGGCAAAAGACTAAAAAGGATGAATTGGTTGCTATGGGTCATTACAGACCTATTTGAATAATGAACAGTGTGCTCAGAGCACTGAACCAACAACCTGTAGTGCTCATTTAAGGTCCTGGACATAATGACCGCTGTTAGCTGGTCACAAGGGGGGCCTCCAACTGACACAATCAGGGCAGATATATCTAAAGCCCTTGTTTTGTTCTTAAATGTTGCCTATTAATGCATCATCCATAGGATGTAATTTTACTAAATTGCTAGTGTATTCCCCTCCATGTCATATACTATAAGCTAAAAGAGAAATAACTGCAACATATAAACAACATAAAATATGCAATATTAAAGATCTGTTAAAAAGTAGTATCACAAACACTATTAGATATCAAAGACTAATGAATGGGTGTTGGATGCAATGAATATTCATGCAAGTGGGAAAGAGTCATGCTTTTTAGTTTTGTAAATTTAAAATATGAATATTTCCAGCATAAAACACAACTTTTGAGAAATTACTACGGATAGCGTGATAAGCTGTTATATAGGATCCTAACATCCACAATGAATTTGGGGGTTATAAAATAATGTAACATATAAATAGGATTTGCATTAATATATTCCTGCATGTCTATTAAAACACATGTAGATTAAGCAAATAATAATTAAATGTGGGCCCACATAACTGCTCTGTCCGGTTTTCCTTGCTCCTTTTTTCGTTTCATGGAAGGGGGCTTCTAGGTTTACGTAAGTGCACCTATACTCAAAGTTTATGTGGTCACCTTCCAACCCCAGCCCTATACCCCAAAACAGCCTATGTTTAGCTCAGCCTTTGCCTAATATCCATAAAAACACCAGGAAAAAACAGGAAGTAGTATTATGGTGAATGGCGTGCCATATGCTAATTAATTCAGTTACAACCAAACTGTAACATAATGGCACTTAGGTTGAAGTGTTTGCTATTGTTGAGCTGTGTGTACTCTGGTAGCATCATCGCTGGGGGTGGGGCTGCTTAGCCAGGGAGCAATATGGCCGACTGCATCCATTTGGTGGCCTTATGAATTTTGGGCAAAGGCTGAAGTAGAAAAGGAAACATAGGCTGCTTTGGGGCACTGGTCTGGGGCTAGAAGGTGACCTCATATCGTAAAGGTGCGCTTTAAGTGGTATTGTTTCAAGCATTTATAAAGTAAAGGGGGGGGGGATGTTTGAGTCCCTTGTTTTCATTACTATTACAGTTTAGACACAAAGGATGTGAGACCAATAGCCCTACGTTAACATTGCAATGAGTTTATTTAAGGTGTGGTGTAATTAGAGATGCTCTATTAGAGATGATTTTTGGCCTACATCTTCTATAAAACGTGTAAAATAAAGTAGTCCCAAATCTTGAGGGGCCGTCGAGTCCCTCACCTCCTGGGTAACCTAGGGATGCAGTTGAAGCATGTTTGGAAATTACCAAAATACAGGCATGACCCCGCATCCTGCCCCCCTTGCTTCCACATTAACACCTCTGGCCAGTAGTCTACATAATCACCAGCAACCAATTTTGGTGGGCATGTAGGACACCATGCATTCCTTATCCTCAGTGGCTGCTTCTGGGCACGTGGGCCTCAAAAGGACAAAGAGGGTGAGTTTTGTCACATACTTCAGATATTTACAGGGGCGTTCAAGCAAATGTGCATCCCAAATCAGGATGCCTAGAGATGGGAGAGGCAAGTGCAGGATGTTTATTTTTATTAAAGTACATTCTGTAACATTACTGATTAATAGAAAGACTTGATATATATACACCTAAACCTACCTACAAGTTCTATCCACAGCCCACAGGTTTATCAACTAGTCATTTACCTCTTTTTCTGTCTTGCAGAGCTGGCTGCAACATCAGGGCAGCTTTGTGAACACTATTTAGTGTGTAGCATGCCCCTGACCTGCGTCCCCATCAGGGTCCATGGCTGGGGACAAACATGAACCTAGTGCCAGGGCATACTGCAGGATCAAGAGCACTCACAAAGCTGCCCCAGGATCCCAGAATCTGTTGGAGTAAACAGCTTGGAATTGGAGGCCAATTTAACATAGCAAGACTTCCATGAAGTGACTTCAGCGATTTTTGTGAGAAAAAGTTATGTCAGGCAGTTTGGGTGAAAACGTGTGGGTAGTGATTGAGCCTTAAGGTATAGGACCACTTTAACAAGTAGATTTGTGTATTATGAGAAGGGACTAGACCTCTAAAATCTTTCTCTTCCCAAAAGGAGGAGGTAGTTTGTATGGCATGTGGCACCACAAAGAAATGTATAGCCCTAATATAAGGAGGACTGCATGTTTAACACACAATGTAACCGTTAGGGATGCACATTAGAAAATTGGATCAAATTTAATTTTATTGAAAGTAACTGGCCACAATAACCGAACCTTTTAACATAGATGTAATTCTAATGGTTGGACATAGTAGTCCCTGGCCTTAGGGAGTTCCAAGACTCAAGTCAACAGTCTTCCGCTTCTGAAAAAAATGCTTTGCCCATTCCTGAGCCTTGAACTTCTAAGGCAGGAGCACCCCTGTGTTTAGCTATTTTTGGACACAAAATAGTGATGAAAGGCACATTAAAAACAACTAAAAATGTAAAAAGTAGTAGGTGAAACGGCCTAATTTGTCTTATGTGATTTACGTTCATGTGCTTTACAACATGATGCTTTCATCTAGTTGTATTTATCTTCTACCTGGCAAAGCAAATCTCCATTATAGAATCACATGACTGAATACTGTCAATTATGGAGTATACTGTGTTTTATGCGAAATAAGGTCTAAAAAGCAAAACAGTTTCCCATAAGCAGAAGTGTAAGTATGCCATCCTGTAACGAGTAGCAAAAGCTATGAGAGTTGCAGCGATGAAAGCAATTTCAACTATATAACCGCTAAAACAGCAGAAAATATATGTAAATATACACGTTAGGAAGCAGCACCTGTTGTACTTGCTTTTAAGGCAAATCACATGCAGGAATGTTTGTTTTTTTTGCTTTACCCACAAAAAAAGGTACAAAAGTATAAAACCTACATACACCTGGAATAATCATGAAACATATCCTTAGGATTTTTCAAGTTAGGCTTTCACAGACTTTCCTTACAGACCTCAGGGAGGCATGAGGTCTCTTTGCACTGGTCGCTCTCCTGCTTTGCCAGTAAATGAAGATGTGTGCTCCTTGAGACCTCCATAATAGGCACCTGGTTTTAGCCTTCTACATTGCACACACCTAACTACTGGCAGAAGTAGCTTCAGATATTAAAGGTAATGGTGAGCAATTGCTGCAGTGGGATAGGGCAATGTTAAGCAGGGGAGGGAGGGCGAGTGATCCTCTGGCAGCACTGATCTGACTGAGGCCTCTAAGGAAAGTCTTCAAAAGCGGGCCCATGTCTGTTTTTCAACAATTAAGACTTTTTTTGCATTTTAGTTGATATCAAAATGAAATAAGCAATACAAACCTTCCAGTTCTCTGAAGCTCAGGGCCAGTATGATGTTGTTCCTCTTTTAACGTCTCACCTGTTGGTGTTGAACCATTAGGGATAGTTGGTATCTTGCGCTTTTCCTGTAGAGGAAATATTTTACCAGTCACTTAAAGGGAGTCTGCAATATTCTTTTTTTTTTTTTTAGTTTGCTGAACAATAGCATGACCACTTGTGCTTACAGACCAAAAGGTTCCCCTGCTATTGAGGAGCAAGCCAGCGGATGACAAATTTGGCTGTGGGTTTCATTGTTCTCAAGAGCATGACCAGATTTAGCCTTTTTTCCTTTATAAATTGAACTGCATTTTACAAGGCCAAACATTAGTTAAGTAGACCCAAGTGCAATATTTTAGATGGGTCTTCGGAATGACCAGGTGTCTTCTGAAAGAAGAGCCAAGGAATGTGATACATGCAACTCCACTTTTTGACCTGTGTTTTGAAAGTTATTACTTGTTGGAAACAAATGGCACCTACCTGAGAAGGAACACTTTTTGGTGGCTCAATACGTATAGATGGATCCCACTCCCCAGGAGGTAGGACTGTTACTTGGTCTAAGAATTCATCAATTCCAGCAAGGAGATCATTTCTGTCTTTAGCCTTGTAGGCAACATCATGGAATATCTTCAAAGAAAAGAGAAATAATTCAAATATCCTTTCACACTTGGACCTGTAATGAACAGCCTTGGTCCACCAAGGAATATAGTCTGTATCTCAATCCAATAGAGATACAAAAGTGGGAGTTTGGAAAAAAGGAAGGAATAGCCAGAAAAGTACATGATTGCCTATCCTATTTGGAGTATAGTGCTACTGTAGCATAGTAAACACATGCTTTCCCTTTAGAAAGCTAAAAATATTCTACCTGCTAAAAATTGGCTGGAGATCAGCTTGAGTATTCATAGTATCTACTGTAACTATTCCTCAAACTCCTTTCCCACAGGTGCATTTGAAGGCCCTATCGGTGCAGTTGCATCACAATCGGCGGGCAAGCAATGTCCACAGCAGCCTTTGGGCACTGGGACATATGCACTTGCAAGTGCCTGCGCTGCGTTTGCAATCTCCCTCCATAGAGTGGCAATTACAATACCTAGTGCTTGGCAATTGCATTAGAGTTACGTGCTATGCAGTCATAGGAAATCCCTTGCACAAATGCCATTGTGTGAACTGTAAGAGGAATGTGGTTGCTAGTGTTTGTTTTGTTTTTTTATATACCTAATGTACTTCCATAGTATAAGAGTATATTGTAATACAGAGAGATATGGAAGGAACATTATTTTGTTTTTGAATGGCATTCAAAAAAATATTTTCGGGGGTGTTTACGGGCAAACACCACCTACTCGCCTATAGTCCCACACAACTGATGTGGGTGTTTGAAACGTACCAGCACTGGAGAGCCAGACCACTCCACACTGGACCATGGCCCCTGGTTGCGTTGCTTCCTCCTGCCATCAATCACGATGACTGGCCACACCTATGCTCTTCATCTCAATATAGTCGATAGCAGTGAATGGAGAGTGCTTGGCAAGTCATCGTGACTGATGTAAGCGGAGAACACTTGGCCACCCAGATGGTCAACAATGCAGGTAAGATTCAACCTATTGGGATTGTGGGATTCAGCTGTGTGGGACTCTAGGGGAGTCTGTGTTTTTTATTTTGTTTGCCCGTGCAGGGACTTTAAGCATTACTACTTTTACATAGAAACATAGAAGGTTGACGGCAGAAGGAGACAGTCTAGTCTGCCCTTGTGTGTATACTGTATGTACTCTTTATCTTAGGATAGATGTGTGCTTATCCCAGGCATGTTTAAATTCAGTGACTGTTGATTTTTCAACTACCTCTGCTGGAAGTTTGTTCCAAGCATCTACTACTCTTTTTGTAATCTACTACTCTTTCTGTAAACAATGAACCTAAACCACCTTTGGGTCTGGGAGGCCACTAATCTACAGGGACACCAAACTACCCCATCTCCTGTAACCTGTGAGTGCCACAATTTAGAAATTCTCAGTTTTTTCCTAGAGGAGCTCTGTCCCATGCAGGGGGATCACAGAGAAGGCGTACAGATGGAGCTTTGCAACGAGAAAGTAATTATCTATCCTATACTGGGCTCAGCATACGCTGGAGTGGGTGGTGTAGGTTAGTTTAGCATTCTTGAAGACCAGGATCTTCCCAGGCAGGGCCCGATTTAAAAGGTCTAAAAAACAGATACTTGCCTCATCAGTCATTAGGGTAGCTATTGATCTTCCTATCTCGTGATACTGAGCAGCTTTTCCAGTTGGACCCAATAAGATAAATAAAAACCTGTGGATTTAAAGCCATTACTAAGGTCATATATTCACTGACCATACATTTTACAGACAAAATAAAGCTACATGCAAATAAGACTAGTACATTGATATTCACCCAGGTCCATTAATACAGTAGCATGGACATTGTCATGACTCAATCCAGTGCACTGTGTGTGTTGAGGTGGAAAGCTCTCCAAACTTTAATGAATGCTGGTCTACCAATATGGAACATTTGCTATATGAGAGGATGGACTCCAGATGAGGTGGCGAGCTTACGACATTTCACAGAATTACCCAATAGCAACATATGTACTTAATCTAGTTTTGTAATGTCCGAGTCCGGCACAACCTTATGTTTTGTTTTATGCCTTGATGTGGCACCAGAAATGTATTTGATACATGGAGAATAAAACTAGCCTGTTAAAATACATTACAGATAAGGACCAAGGAAAATCTAATTCAGAAAAGGAGAAGGATATAAAAAAATGTGATCATCAGCAGTGTATGTTGTTGGGAGCACAGTGTCCGCACCAGAGCAGACAGCAGAAGAATGGAGGCAAGTATAACTGAATGGTATCAAGGAATCACTTCTGTGCCCTGCAGACGATCACTCTAGCACTCTGTATCTCTAACTTATTGCCAAATGCATGTCATGACAGCAGGCCACCCTCATCAGTCAAATTGACGCTGGGACTCCTTCATTCACTGCAACAGAGAAGGTGTGCAAGGCCTTGGCACACCTCCGCCATTGCAGTCAATAGTGTAGACATGATTAGGTGTAGACATGATTAGGAAGTCGTTAGAGATGGCGAGGGGCGGCCTGCTGTTGTGAAGGTGGGTGTGATCATCCATTGGACCCAGGGTGGTACAGGATTAATCTAGACATCAGTGCACCGGACTAGGCGCCATCATCTGGACAAAAAGTTGAGTATATCGTTTTCCTTTTGTTTTCTGGACAATGCTTTGAAGTGGTCCAAAACCTGAGCGGAGTGGGCCTGGATCCAGAAGATTTCAAAGCCGTCCATTTGGCTACCCCCGGGGCATGCCAGTTTGGGATGCCCCTCTATGTGAAACTCCCAGGTTGTGCCAAAAACTCTGGGTATTTTCACAGGCACATCCTTTTTAGTTGAGGCGGACTACAGCTATTTAGGGGAATCTGATTCCCCCCAGGTGAAGAGAAGGCCTGGACAGATCGTTTGAGGGGTCAAGTGAGCGTTTTTTGGCTGTTATAAGGGGGGAACGCTAGGCCCGCAAATTTTATGTGGCTGGCGATTAACGGTTGGAGAGGCAACAACATAAAATGTATGGCCTTGTCATTTAGAGGGTTAAAGAAAAAGGTCCAGTCTAGCCATCTGGTGATTCAGTACAGTACATAGTCACCTTACCTAGAGCTTTAAACTCTAGAGCTACTCTACAGCTTACCTGCTACTTCTATCATGGAGTAAAGCAGTTGGTTCCATTTATTTTCTATATCTATAGAGCTACCTACTTTAATAGGAAGCACCAGGGGCACATCGTCCCAATATGAGATCAGAGCATTATCTACATTCATTTCAAACAGCTAGTATTAAAAACTACCAGTCTTATACCTAGTTGGGATCGGTACTTCTGTGAGTCCAGACAAAAGAATAGCCGGACTTAACCTCACAAAGGCAATAATGGGCCGATCCAAAAATTCAACTTCTCCCACCAACACATTTGATGCCTCGGCTCCAGGGGGAATTTTCCTCATGAAGTTCATATCAACCTAAGGCAAAAAATAAACTTAATTTTATATGTCTTTTATACACCATTGATGAATTACCTGTGAAGCGGTATCCGATGACTCCAGGTTAGAACATACAACGAGGGAATACATGAATTTGAGGTGGAATGTTTTTTTCTCTTTAGGAGAAGTCTGTCAGGTGTAATTTTTTTTCTAATCGCTTTAAACACATACCTTTGTTACAATTTCCAAATGAGGACATAGATTGTTTTTGCAGAATATAAAATATTTACATTTTCAAAATCCGATAACAAAAAGTAAATGATAGAAGTTACCAAACTGAATTTCACAAATTTCAAAGAAATGCTTTAATTTTTAGCTTTGAGTGTTTTAAAGCCCCTTACACCGACAGACATCCTTACACATATGGAAAGTACATTTACAATACATCAACTAAATTAACAAGATTTAAAATTAAAGGGGTAAAACACAAAACTGATATTATACACCATATGTCCATTTGTCTGGACATTTTAGCTAATGAAAAAGGTGCAGCCATTGAAGTTGTTCAAATCATACGAGACTTAAAAGAAACAGCATGGTCATATGTGTATAATAACAGGGGCTACAGCACAAATGAGTCTGGAAGACAAGGTGTCATGATTTGTACTGTAGAGAACCACTTATATGGCTTCTCCAGGAACTTACAGTCAACCTCCTGCGTCCCATTATAAACGTGCCACAATTACAGTGCCAGGAGTCATAATTCTGCTGGTCGACGGAAAACAAAAAGGGCCAAGCAAAAACAATGACACACACTGTCATAAATGTACTGGCAGACATCAAGGACAATGCTATGCTAAGTTTAGCACATACATAGAATACAACAGGTTGATTACAAAAAAAAAAAAAAAGTCTCACTTGAAGCAAAATATACACTGGAGACTAGTTCTTAAAGCAGACCTAAAACCTAAAAAACAAAACCTCTTCCCTCAGATGCCCTACCCCAGCTAAGTGGGGCACGGTTTCTACCGATGAGCCACTTTAACAATCAGCCAATCGCTGCTATACTTCAGCAATGATTGGGGAGGACACCTGGGGGAACAGGCTGCAGCCAAGCAGTGGGTAATGTTGTTAAAGACAGCAAAAGGCTGACTAAACTTTATCCAAAACTTTTTTTTGCTGGATTTGGGTATTAAAAACAGACATGGCAGGCTTCCACAGACTAAACCCCTTAAAGTGGTAAAAGCCAGGATTTACCGCGATACCCAAACGCCATCTGCATTTTTAACCAGCAACAGGATTCCAGCAGTAAAAAGTTACTTCTAGACCTCCAAGTGGCATATCTACTTCTCCTGCCAAAAGTGCAGCGCATGCTGAAGAAACAGCAGAAGCTAAGCATTGTCCACGGTGAACACAGTGGGGGATTTGAGAAAGGGTTTTGCATTCCGTTATTCGCTTTCGTCCTTAAAGTGGACCAAAACCCACGTGATTGGCCCGGGGCATCCTGATTTTGGATGCGCTGGGGGGTGGGGGAGGAATCGATCGGCTCCCGGGCCAATCGCTGTTTGAAACCCTTCAGGTCACCCATACATTTACCTTCTTTCCCTGTCCAACGGCATGGCATTTGTGAATGCTCCCTGTTATGCTCCTGTACATGCTCTCTGTTAGAGGGAGCTGCTTACCTTAGACGAAGGCTTAGACGACGTGGCGTCAACGAATCCGAGCGCACTGACTGGACGAGTAGGACCGGGAAGAAGCGAGTTGGTTTCAGCAACCTGGGGGTTTCACACAGAGGGCAGCCCTGATCAGAGGTCCCTCGGGGGAAAGGACCAAAACCCAGGATAGTCAAAATCCTGGGTTTTGGTCCACTTTAACGCAATATTCATCTTTAATCGCTCCTCAAGCAATCGCAGATAGTCCGGTGCTCTGTCACTTACCGGATTGGCAGATCCCAGTCCTGCTGGTGTACATTCAACACCTGATGGACTGACCCATATCATTCATCACAGGCACTTAGGCTTGCCCCCCCCCGTCCTGTAACAACGGCGTGAGGCAGTCCATCAGGTGTTGCATAAATGCATGCGGCTTGAAGATGGAAGCGCGTGGAAGTGGTGTAGGACTGGATTAGATGATCCAGTAAGTGATCGCCAGACCATCAGCAATCACCTGCGGGGGGCTAGGAGAGTATAGAGTTTCTGTTTTTTGTATTTTCTTTTTTTCTAACTGCCTTCAGAATGTATTTAATTGACAATTCTGGAATGACAATATTTTAAATGGGAGGATTGGTTATTGTAGTAGCACAAGCTCTAAGAACTTCGTTCCTTCGCCCTCACCCCACTATCTCTAATCCCAGCTTAATCTACAATAGATTATAAACTGTAAATTATTTTAGAGGGGGCAGTAATGTCAACTTAGCAGCAGATGCAAAGCATTATTATATATAAAAATCACATATAAAGCTTCTGCTTGGCATGTGATCTTTCGGAAAAAAGGATTATGCCCCCCATCTTCCAAGATTTAATATAGGCAAATAAGCTATTATATATCAGATCTGCAAGTAAAAGGCAGGGCAGCTTTAAAAACTGAGAAAAATGGGTGTAGTTTTTACCATGTGAATTTAGGGAGAATAACAATTTGGTGGACTGTTTATATATCATCCCGCATCTAACATTTATGGATAGCCGACGATGACTATACATATAGGTAAACTGTACTTCCATTTCATTATAAAAAAAAATAAATAAAAAAAGTAAACTTCGAGCCAATGGCTCGCCCATAGCATCCACATAAAATAATATTAATTTTAACATTTGGTATTTTTAGGATCTTTGCAATAAATTAAAATGAAAGAAAAAACTACTGTAAAAACACAATTTTGGTTAGTATTAAAAATGTAAAAAAGTTTTAACTAAATGCTTCGCTTCATAACAAACATGTTACAAACGGATGCCAGGTAAATTTTAATAATTTTTACACACCTTACTAAAGTCCACTGTGCTGTTCTCTTGGCTGCCTCCTCCCATTCCATTGCGCTTTAGTTCTGAAGATTTACTGGTGTCCAGATTTGCTGGTGTAGACTGTGGAGAAGATAGTAGGCCTACAAACAAGCATGAGAAGTTAGAGGTTTGCTTTTTCAGAGGATGGCAAAGTGATAACCTAAACTCCATGCTGGAGATGTGCAGATTCATTGTGTACAATAAAAAACTAATCCAGGAGTATATTAGGACAGGCTGGTGAACATGGTGCCACACACAGTGCTTGTGTTCTTACAGGTTAATAAAAATAGAGTAATCATACAAATAACTCTGCTAGGCATTAGCGTTCACTTTATTTTGTAGAAGTTATAATATTGCCATTTCCGATACTAAAAGTTTTAATCTTAAATGGAATTGTGATTAGTATCCATGGCAGCAAACAGCCCTGGATATGCTGATGTCCCTAGCTTTTTTTTCCCCCAAAGCCTCTAAAAATTCCCATTAGGCTTACCAGTAACAGTGTTTCCACAAGTTCTTTGGGATGGCCACAGAGAGGCTCCTCCCCCTAGAGTGGAAACACATACTGGGACAAAAGGAATTCCTCTTCTCTTGATTCAAGGGTTATCAGAAACCTTTTTTTCTATTGGTCTGTCCTGGAACAGTCTGTCCTGAAAGAAGGTCAGACGGCCTCCCACTGGGGAGATCGGCATCAGGGCTGAGGCTTGTCCATAGGCGGGGGGAGGGGGTTGCAGACCAAACTGGGTCTACGGGTTCCCTGGTGAGGCCCCCTATTGTCTTCTAGGCTCTGCCTGTTTGGACTGACTAGGAGCTGTCCTGTTCTTGAAGGAGGAGTTCTATCTTGGTCTCCTGACCATGACAGGAAACTTCTTTGCTTTTTCCGAGGATCTAGCTAGAACCATGTCTAACTCCAATCCATACATGAGGGTACCTTCAAAGGGGAGGCCGCACAGCTTTGCTTTAGCGGCCAGATCCCCTTGCCAGGCTTTTAGCTAAATAGATCTTCTAGCACAGTTTAAAAGACCAGTGGTCTTTGTTGCAGCTCTAATTGCCTCAGCCGAGGCATCCTCTAAAAAGGAAACTCTAAACTGGATGGTAGAGTGTTTAGGTGTTTCACTTGTAACCTTTAAGGTTATTTAACCAAACCCCTTCTCTTCCACTTCTCTTTACCCACAACATATGATACATGGCATCCTGCACAGATAAGGACTCATCCGCCCATTGGATATTCATGGTGTCATGAATATTCTCAAGGAGGAGATCTCAGACATCGTATTTTGGGGGCAATGACCTTCTTCATCTGAACCCCCTACACCAAATTCTATATTAAGGGAGTCCAGATCGGGTGAGGGTTCCCCTTTGCTAATCTCCGCTTTAGAAGGAACTGGAGTTTACATCAAAAGTCTTTGACTGGGTTCAGCCAGAGAAATCTAAGGGATTGGTGGTGGCAGATCTCTGTGGGTAGATAGGGCAGACTCCACCACACTGCAGCAGACCCGCAAAGTGGAAGCTGCATTGGAACTCATGGCTAACATTTCCTTCCATAATGTTTCATCTTCCAGCCCCATTTTATGTTTCAAACACGGCTGACAACAAGATTTATTCCATGACAGGTAAAATATTGGGGAAGTTAATATAGTTTGACTGGTCTAGGATCCTTTAGTTGGGATTTTTCTTGTCTTTTTTCCTGTCTATTTCCTTTTCTTTAAGCTTTGACCATGGGGGTGGCCTAGGAGAAAAATATGGGAAAAATACACAGTCAGCCCCAAGAAGGATTAGGCTAACTATACTATAAAAGTCAATCAATTCCTGTAGAATAATAAAAAAAAAAAATAAATAAAAAAATCTGCATAGATACATCTCACCAGCTTATCCTGAAGAGGCAACCTGGAAGGGATTTTCTGCCAGTTAGCCACTGCCTGGACTGCCTGTACCTCTCCCGGTCCATCTATTCTTTCCTCAGCTGCAGAAGGATGGTGTAACCCAGCCGCTTCGGAAACCATTCTACATCAACAGGCATGTCAGCTGCCTGCCAAAATGCTGTCGTCCAGACATCATTTGCAGCCCGAGATCAACGCCGCCAGCCTGGAACCACCACCACAGCCCTGCGTACTACTGCTTCACTGAGCAGCTATCCAAAATTGTGCTGGAAGGCAGGCGCCCGGAAGTGAAGTCATCCTGCAGTGCTGTGACCCGGAAGTCTCACACGTGCACCCGGTGCCTCCAGGCTTTCCAGTGCCGCCGTTGGATGCAGCACTCCCTGCCCCACAGTTCCATGCCACAGTGAGGAACTACAAATTCCAGCAGACTCCCCGATGACGTGGTGCTCCAGTGGACCCCTTGAGGCCACAGGTACCATGCCCTGCATGAAGACCCGGATCGGCAAGCACCCCCCCCCCCCAAGTTCTCCTGGGGTTTGAAAATAAAAAACAAAACACAAGAACTGAGGTCTGGGAGGAAGGGGTGGGGCTTCTAAACTGTTTTCTCTCTAGGGGGAGGAGCCTCTCTCTCTGGCCATGGCCGTCCTGAAGGATGAGGGAGAAATCTAAGAGAAATCTTACCTATAAGTTGTGTTTGCTTATCATTTCTGGGGTGGAGATATGTTGAATATCCACAAGAGCAAATGCATGCATGTAAATGGGGGGGGGGTTGTTGGAATTTTTAACTTCAAAATGTCAAAATGCAGTTCTAGCTATGTGGAGTGGATGGCAGAAAGTGACATCCAATGGCCCATTGCAGCATCGCAAGAGCAGGAATGACAAGTTTAAGTCTCTGCCGAGTCATAAACATGTGGTATGCTCTATAGCAGGAATGCTCAACCTGTGGTCCTTGTATCCATCTGATAATGCCTCTAATCTCAAACCTAAGTAAAGCCAGAATGCAGCTTAGCTAGGAGCATTATGACATAAGCACGCTGCTGTGGGAAAAGTAAAGGGAATTAAACAGAGGCTCTGTAAGGCTAGGGGGTTGCAAGGAGAGTGATAGAGGAGTATGCAATGGCAAAGACGTGGCAGCAGTGGCTTTAAGGAATTTAGTGACATTGATTGGTGGTTGTATCCCAAGGCATGCCCAGATAGCAATAAATAGGTAACTCTCTACTACAACACTACAAGTGCCATGAGTGGCATTCTCTGGTACAATAATAAAGTAATTGTTTTTCCATGTTAACTGTATGCTTAGCATCAGTGGGAGTTCAGAAAGTTATGGGATTGGTGATACGGTTAAGATATGGGACTACAACTGGTTACAAAACAAGTGGCTTGTGTACTTAAAAATAAAAAAAAAAGGCGGATGACAAAGTGAACCAAAACCCAGATTACTGCACTTTGTAAAATTCACCTACAAATAAGGATAAAGGTTGCCAGTACTCACCAGACTAAAGAACAAGGCAGGAAAAAAAGAGAAAACCATCTTTATAAAACATAGCAACCATGTACAGACGAGTAACACAAGTCAATCAGCACAAAGTTCAAGTGGAAAGTCCAGTCTGTTTAAAAAAAAAAAAAAAAAAAAAAACAGACTGGACATCCACGTTATGGCCATGTTCCCACTGGCATATGGAGGAAAAAAAGTCAGGTAGTGTTCTCTTCTTTACTTCTTCTTGAGGTTCAGCAGTTTGCCAGCGTTACTAGGATATGCTAAAATTTGCAACAAAGCACCTAAAAGATGTATGGAACAATCATGGTACTTTAAATTTTGCCACATGTGGGAACTTGGCCTAATAGTGCTGAAATTTGTGGATAAACAATCAACACATGCACTTCTCAGAGTGTTTTGCAGTGTCTAATGGTCCTCCCAGGTAGGTGGTAAACACATGTTGATGGTCTAAGCATGTGTTTCCCATAACAATCAGAAACTGATCCATGTGCTGCTGAGGCCGATGATGTGCTATTTGTTGTCTGGATATAAAAAGACCAGAAACACATAGGGTACATAGATCACATGCCATGTTTTAGTAAAAATAGAAAGTAATTACATCGGCCTTTTGAACTACCTGAGAGGAGCACAGCAGAAATACTTGAGTTGCCTGATGGCTGGTGATGACAGTCCAGTGAAATCACACAAATGCAATGCGGTTAGATCAGCAAGCAAAGACCACGCACATTCCAGCTTTGGTTGGTCTAGAAGACTGCGTTTGTGCACTATAACAATGTACTATACACTGGCTATAGAGCTTGTGGTCATCACATGCTACACAATACCAAACGCAGAAGGTTTAGTCCCATTCTTATGCCACTGCTTATCTATTCAAGTTATTTTAGGTTGAGAACCACTAGTAGGACAGTGGAAGATGTCAGCTTAGTGGTTTTCTCCATGGCTTTGGCCCAAAGTCCAACAAATGCAGGAAAATTAAAGCAGCCTAAAGTCTATCCACCAATTCACTTAGCAGCTTTCCCTGCTCGGTGCAGGACCCGACTGCCCGTTCACAGTCTGTGCTACTGCCTGTGTGCTGCTGACAGACATCCCTGGATTCCTGGATGAGGTAGGAATTGCCTCAGTGCGGCCCCACTGCCTGTTATAGGGGATTGGGGAGAATCTGCCACACTGCATGTTATGGGGGGGGTAAACTACAGAACTTCTGGTTATTAGGTTTTTGGGGTGGGGGGAGGGGGGATTTCATAACACCATTTGGTTCAGAATATTTTTTGTTCCTATTTTTCTCCTCTAAACCCTAGGTGCATCTTATAGTCAGATGTGAAGAATTGGGCAAATCCTTGGTCATCATTCATGTGATAAACCCCAAACTCCAATAAGGTCACACCCCTAATAATCCAATGGACTGCAACAAAATAATCACCTGCAATGCTTTTTAGCCATAAGTTTACTGTTCATGACAGAGTTCAGTACCCACCCATACTAACAAAATCATTTAGGATTAAAAGGTATTTAATGGTCACTGCAAATGGTAAAATGCATGCACTCTGAAGCAACTCTGCAAGTTGTAGTAATCAGCTGATGCCATTTCTAATGCTTAGGCAAACAAAGTGCTCAAACGCATTCCATGGTGAGTGATTCAGCTGAAGGTGCACCGCAAAGACAGAGGAACAATAGTTGCCTGGATCAAGGTCACCATGATCTTCATTCTTTGGGTCAATGTCTTCCAGATCCTCCTCTTCCGGTGGGTGAACTACCACCATAGGGATGAGGTCATCAATAGAAGTCTGTGTCTCTGGGCCCCAGCGGTCACTCTGCTGAGAACTTGTAGACTGCAGTCGATCTAATTCGGGGCTGCTGGGTGGTGTGTTTTGGGGGGTCGGCACAGGGGTTGCACGCCTGGAGCCAGCTGGGGTTCCAACTCTCGAGGGAGGAAGAAGATAATTGAGGAGAACGGAAATGCGAGATTCGGCTCGCAGTGAAATTCGGGAGGCGGAAAGGCCTTCCCCTGAGGTAAAATAGAGAAAAGAAAATAAAAAACAAAAAAAAGTGTTTTTGCTCTGAAATAAAACCCTGGTTTCACACATAGACACATTATTCATGATAGATTCCACTCACATGCAGGCTCAGGGAAAAACATGCGGTTTGCAAAAGGACTGGAGCTGCTGGTTTAAAATCTAATAAATCAATAGTGGACTAAAGGAAGAAACAACAAATACATTATGAATGCCAATAATACAATTCTGTGAAACTCACCTGTAGAATTGTTTTTGAGTATATCCAGTGCAGGTCGTCCCAGTGATGACATGTGGGTATTCCGCCCCCAGGGGGCACTCGATTGCAAGATCAAAAGCGGTCGCTCCTCCTTGTACTCTCTATAAACAAGACTTAAGGACTCCAGTCCAAGAATAAAAATTGGAATCACCATAACAGGCAAACAAGAGATAATGAACAAGGGTGGGGTGGGACGACCTGTACTGGATATACTCAAAAACAATTCTACAGTTTCACAGAATTGTATTTTCCCTATATCCAGTCCAGGTCGTCCCAGTGATGACATGTGGGACATCCAAAAGCAGTGTCCATATAGGGCGGGATCCTCAGTGTGGAACAACATGTAGTTCATTTCACTACCACCTGAAGCACCTTTCGGCCAAAGACAGCGTCAGCTGATGCCCTGACATCAACTTTGTAGAACTTTGTAAAAGTATGAACAGAAGACCAAGTGACGGCATTACAAACTTGTTCAACCGATGCTTGGTGCTGAAAAGCCCAAGAGGCACCAATAGCTCTAGTAGAATGAGCTGTGATCCGAAAAGGGGGTTCCTTCCCCTTGGCAGAATATGTTTGCACCACCGCCTGTCTGATCCACCTACTGAGAGTGGACTTGGCTGGTGGCAAACCTTTCCTAGAGCTCTCTGTTAGGACAAAGAGCAAATCCGACTTCCTGAAGGATTCAGTCGCAACCAGGTAATACTTAATCGCTCTGACCACATCCAAGGCATGGAGGGTCCTATAGTCGGTGCAGGACACAAGGAAGGCAAGACAACTTCCACATTAAGGTGAAAGGGAGAAACAACCTTAGGCAAAAACTCATGTTTAAAGCGAAAAACCACCTTATCCTTTATGCCGTTTAAAATAGGGAGGATTCATACAAAGCGCGGCCATCTCTGATACGCAACGCACCGAGGTGATCGTCCCACACCGGTAATACTGACTTACGAGGTGGCCGGACATGGGTGACTCCCTGGAAAAAGGTCTTGATCAACCTATGGTTGGCAATGGATCTCTGGAAGAAGATGGCTAAGGCCGAGACCTGGCCCTTGAGGGTGCTCAGCTGGAGACCCAAGTCTAAGCCCTGTTGTAAAAACTCCAGAATCCTCGAAATAAAAAATGTGCGGCAAGGGAGACTCTTGGTCTTGCACCAAGCAATATAAGTGTGCCAAACTCTGTAGCATATCATTGAGGACAATTTCTTCCATGCCTGAATCATGGTATGCACAACTGTGGCCGACAGCCCCTTTTCCGTCAGGATTGAGGTTTCAATAGCCAGGCCGTCAAAGCCAGCGTCTGTAAATTTGGGTGCCGCAGCGACCCCTGTGTGAGAAGCCCTGGGTCGCCGGGCATGATGTAGCGATCTACTGACATCTGAACTATGTCCGCAAACCAACTCCTTCTCGGCCAGCGAGGAGCCACCAGAATGGTTGGTACCCCTTCCTGGGCTATCTTGCGCAGCACTCTTCCCAGGAGTGGAAACGGAGGGAATGCATAAAGGAACTTGAACTCCGTCCAGGGAATTGCCAGAGCATCTGTGGCAATGGCCAGAGGATCTCTTGAGAGGGAGACGACCCTTGGGAGCTTGTGATGGACGCCTGTCTGGACGCAAACAGGTCCACATCCGGCTGACCCCAGCGGAGACACAGAGCGTGGAAGGTCTTGCTGTTGAGAGACCATTCCCCCCAGGCGCACGGCGCCTCCAGGTTTTCCAACCCGGGGATGTAGACCGCCAATATGCAGGGAACATTCTCCTCTGCCCATGCCAGAATCTGGGTCACCTCATTGAGGGCTCGCTTGCTCCAAGTCCCGCCCTGGTGATTGATGTAGGCGACAGCTGTCTGATTGTCAGAGCGAACCTGGATCGCACGACCCCTTAAATGGAAGAAGCACCAACCGGATCGCTCTCAGCTCCAAGAGATTTATGGGTAAGCAGTTCTCCTGCAGACCCCACTAACCCTGGATCTTCTGAGTCTGCCAAACGCCTTCCCAGCCGGTCAGACTGGCATCCGTGGTAACTATCTCCCAACGAGGAGTCAGAAAGGACTTGCCCACCAAAAGGTTCCTGGAGTCCAACCACCACAAGAGGGACTGTCTGGCCAGGGGGGACAGCAAAAATTCCTGTTCCAGCGACTCCTGCATCCGGTTCTAGCCGGTCAATAGGTTCAATTGAAGAGGTCTCATGTGAAATTATGCAAAGGGCACTGCCTTGAAGCACGACACCATTAGGCCCACCAATCTCATCCCCAGACGTATCGACGGCCGCTGACAGGACAACAAGGCCTGCACCTGCGTCTGGAGACCCGAAACCTTCTGCAGTGGCAGAAAAACCTTTACCTGAGCAGCGTCTATCGTCATTCCCAGGAAGGATCTCACTGTTGAGGGAGTGATAAAAGACTTTGGATAATTGATTACCCAGCCGAAGGCCTCCAGGTTTGACAATACCTTCCGAGTATCGCTCTCGGCCTGCTGCAAAGACTGGGCCGCAATCAGCAAGTTGTCCAGATAGGGCAGCACACGAATGCCCTGGTTCCTCAGGATAGCCATGATGCCTGCCAGCACCTTGGTGAAGACACAGGGACTGAGGATATCTCGAATGAAGTGCCACAAACTGGTAATGCTGATCCTCCAGAGCAAACCTCAGGAACTTCTGATGCCCCTGGAAAATCGGGATGTGCAGATAAGCATCCCTGATGTCCACCGTGGTCATTAAGTCGCCGGGCTGAAGCAAGCTCACCGCTGACCGTAAGGTTTCCATGCAGAAATGTCTGACTCTGACAAACCTGTTGAGACCCTTCAGGTCCAGGATTGGTATTAACGTTCCGTCCTTCTTGGGAACCGTGAATAGGTTGGAGTAAAAACCTTGACCCTGCTTCTGATGAGGAACAGGGCAAATCACACCTAACCGCAGGAGGTGTTGCACAGCCATTTTCAGGCCCTGTGCCTTCAATGGGTTTTGGGATATCCGAGACCGAAGAAACTTTGTGGGTGGCCTGACTGCCAGCTGTAACCGGAGGACACCACCTCCTGAATCCACCAATCCGAGAAGTGCCGTCTCCAGATATGAGCAAATAGCAGTAGCCGTCCCACCACCCGGATGGGCGAGGGCTCCTCCTCATGCCCGAGAGGACTTGGCAGGGGGCTTGGACTTGGCCCCACCAAGCGGGATTGGGTCGGCTGCGGGACCTAGCTCTACCCCAGATATCTCTGCGGCCACCTGAAAATAAAGAGCCTCTTCCTCCTCGAAAGGAGCAATAGGCAGATGAGCTTCGAAAGGGCTGAGCATGCTTCCGTCTCTGAGGGAGTCTACCATCCTTGACCAGGAGGTCCAGACGCTCCCCAAACAACCTGTGCCTCACGAAGGGGATACTAGTAAGCGACTTTTTGACCACAGCATCAGCCGACCATTGCCGCAACTAGAGCGAGCGGCGAAGTGCAACAAGCAGGGCCGAAATCCTGGCACCAAGCCGGACACCATCGTCCAAGGCAGAGACAACAAAGGCAATGAAATTCATGCAAGCCTTGAGGTCCTTATACTCCTCCGCCCGCTTGCGAGCCTTAGCCCTATCCACAAGACGTCTCACCTTCTTTCTGATGGCCAGGGAGACAATAGCCGCAGCACACACAGGGCGAAACAAGTCACCAGCAAAGGTGAAGGCATGACAGACCAGTTGATCAATGCGCTTTTCAGCTGGATCACGTAAGGAAGCAGTATCAGGTGAAGGCATAATAGTAGTGTTGGACAACCCCGACACCGGGGAATCCACCTCGGGAGGACGAGACCATAGCCGGACTAGCTCCTCAGGGAAGGGATACCGCCTATCCAGGCCCTTAGGCACCGACGGTAGCTTGTTATGCCTTTCCCATTCCTTGAAAAAATGGGCCTGCTCTGGAAAGACTCGCCGCTGTCTTTCAGGCCTAAACAAATCACCTTGCTTCCTCTTAGCCGCTCTGGGAGGAACAATGTGTAAAGTCTCAAAAACTGAAGCAAGCAATTTCTCCGTATCATCAGGGAGCCACGCATCTTCATCCGAGGAAGCACCAGACATACTGTCATCGCCAGCAGAATAATCTGCAGTGGAACGGGAATCATCTGGCAACTCACCTTCCTCCACAGAGCCCAGATCATCAAAAAGATTGTCATTATCCGAGTAAACGGGCTCGATGTGCCACCTCTTACTCGTGGCCTTTTTAGGAGACGTTCGCAAGAGCCATCTCTCGAGACTGGCCACCCTATGCGCCAAATTAACCTGGGACCCCCGGCTGGCCTAACCCCTCACCAAGGGCCAAGTGCAGCAGCGGAGGTTCTGGCGAGGCCGCAGGCAATGAAGGGCTAGGGGCAGGTACGCCCGCCCGGTCATGGTCCAAAAAGATGCTCTTGGTGCGAGTGGTGCAAACAGTGCTGAATCCGCCCAGAGGACTTGCACTGCACAAAGGGCAGAGCTGCACCCGCCCAGATGGGGCCCCCAGCTCACTATCCCCCAGATGCCTCCATTATGGCGATCAAAAAAATTGGAAAATGCAGGTTATAAGGCACTAACAGCCCAAACCTATATGATCCCTCTTATATGATCCCTCTAAATAATAGGGGGGGGGGGGACCGGGAGGAACCACAACCCTCAATCACAAATGAGATTGTTCAGGGAAGTCTAAACGTGGCTTGGCAATATGAAACAATTCCCCCTGCTGCTTAGGAGCCGCGACCGGGGGAGAGATAGCAAGCACTTCAAAGATCTGAGCCAAAAGCCTAACAGTATCATCTGGGGCCCAGGGATCAGAGCCAGAATCATCATAACCCCTGGGCCGCTCATCAGATGTCCCCTTCTTCCAGGGGAGTATAACCAGACAGATCAAAGAACTCTTCAGCCTCCATAGGGAAAAGAGTGACATCCGGCGTCAAATGCCGCCTCTTAGCAGAGGCCTTACGCGCCATGGTATTAGCAAGCAACTTTTCAACACTAGCCAGTCTAGTAGACACATAAGGCTGAGATTCCCCACTGGTATGCAGCTCACGGGGAGTCAAATTTAAGCTTGGGGGAGTAGGCAAAGCCATACGTGGCGCAGGCCCAGCTGCTGGTAAATCAGGCTGCAGCGCAAGCACCTGCTGAGCACAAGGTACACAAACCCGCACATTGTCAACACTTGTATGGGACACGCCACACACCACACACAGCCGGGCTTGTCCCGAAGGAACCCCTAGCACATTATCCTGAGAAGCCTCCATATGGTGATTATAGCGGCACAATAGGCCGATAGGGATTCACGCTATAAAAGCAACCCGGGATGCCCCAGTAGCCCGCTAGGGAAGTGGGAGGAATTAGCACACTAGGCCTCAAAAAGTTTAATAACTAAATAGAGTGGGTAGGGCCGGGAGAAACCAATTGAGTTTGACCCGCCTGCAAGACATAAACGAAAAACCCCGTGACATGCATACATGACATTAGGTAAAATAAACAGCCCGTGAAGGCATTCACAGACCGCAGTAGGTAGGAAGCCAGCCACGCAGCTCGAAGAGCAAGAAAAAATTGTGCGAGTATACCTCGAGGGGCGGGCCGCGGAGACAGTGATGCGGAGCGCGCCATCCGCAGGCCCCGCCCCCCGAAGAGCGCGAAGCCACACCTGTAATAAGCAACCAATGATGGTGCAGCAGCGCCTGAGGTAATGTTGCCGCCAACCGCGGAACGCCGCAGAAGCGCTCGCGGCGACATATTCAAAAAAGTAACCATTGCAACCAAAGTCTGTGCGTTGACAGAACTAAAGGCAACCAAGCACACATACAAGTGAATGCACAGAAGCAAACACACACTCACCCCCCCCCCCCCCCAGTTAGGCTCACCATCAGCCTATGGCCGGCTACCCATTAAACAGCCTATGGCCTGGTTCCTTATGACTGGAAGCAGTATTTGTGTGCATTTGAGTCACCTGGGCCCCACATGTTGGCCACTGACAGAAGCAAATGAATACATCTTCGGCTGTCAGACTAGACCAGTTACAGCTGGGCAGGGTAAAGAGTATACAATGTGATTATTTTAGCCCTAACTAAGCTTTAATGTTTACATTATCTAAGATGGCTTTAGAAAGTATACACTGGCTTTCCCTTCAGACACTGCATATGCAACAAATAGCATATTACCGTATTTTTCGCTCCATAAAATGCACCTTTCACCCCAGAAGTTGGGGGAAGGTTTTATTTTGTTGTAAACTCTGCGTTGGGGGGGATGTGGGCATCAGCCACACTGCCTGTTATAGTGGCACACTGCTTACTATAGGGGGATTGGGGGAAGGCTGCATGCTGTTATGGGGTGATTGGGGGGGGGGAACTCTAATTTCTGTTATTTTGCAAATTCTTGTTTTTTTTTTTGGGGGGGGGGGGGGGGTGTTCTAGATCATCATTTGGGTCAGAATATTTTTTTTCTCATTGCCCTCCACTAAACCCTAGGTGCATGTTATAGAGTGAAAACTACAGTATGTATACCTAAACTATATAAACAAATAAAAATACTGACTAGGATGATGGGGGGTTGGAGGGGGGGAGCCTGTAGCTGGCATTTTATATTGGCAAAGTGATCTATTTCTCACCAAATTCTTTATTTAGTGTTCAGAACCCCCCCCGCCCCCCCCCCCCCCCCCCCCAAAGCCAATATTGTATCACAGAAATTGAAAGCTTGACACGGATGTAAACGCGTAAAGCTCATTAATGCTTGAGGCTAATATTCAATTATCCCAAATCTATTTCTGCAGTCATTGAACTGACATTGCAATCAGGACAGGTCAGGACATTACTGTCTGTGCATCAGAACAGACTGACTTTAAAAGGGTCAAAACTGATATTTTAGCTTTTGGTAGATGTTGGAAATTAATAAATATTTATAAGAAAAAAAATCTAAAAAGCATGCGGTTATATTTACTGGGGGGGGGGGGGGGGTAGTTCTTTTCCTTACACAATTCTGGGATGGAAGCTGCAGGTAATCTCATCATGGCTGCTCCCATAAACCACAAGAATTATATTTAGACTGGACTGTCCCTTTAAAGTGGACCAAAATCCTCTCCACCTGGCCCTGGATTCTAACAGACTTCAAGGCTGGCCGCCTTCTCCCAGGGCATCTGAAATTGGGATGCCCTGCTGTGCGACACCTCCCAGGTCGCCTGCTAAACTCACCTTTATGGGGCTTCCAGGACGCCCTCATTGCCCGTGGCCACATCTCCAGCTTCTCTTTAGCTGAGGCGTGCTATTTGAATGGCTGGGTGAGGGAGGCAGGTCACGTCATCTGGCATTTTTTAGATCAGCAAATCGGCTGCTGAGTGGGTGGAGGGCATGGCAGAGCATTTATCGGGTTTTGGCCCACTGTAAAATCAGACTTAAACCCTACCATGCAACTATGCCAGAGAGGGTCCTGGGCACACAGGGTCACTACACTATCCTATCGCTTACGCAATCAGTGCTTTTAAAAGCAATAAAATGGTCTGCAGTTGTACTTGGAATGGATATGCAGCTATATAAAGAAGTAAAAGGAAAATAAATTTAAAATAGAATAAAAAATAGATTTTCAAATATAAGCCCAGCAGTGTAATATCACTCTGCTTCTATACCAAGCTGGCAAACTTATAAAGCAATGCATGAGCTTTTCTATATGAACCCTTACTATATAGTCCCATCTTCAGCTTTATCCAGGCATGGATTATTCGATAACTCTTGTCCATGGTAGAGTTCCAATTGAAAACCGATACACAATTTACAGTAATGCATACTGTGCGCTCGATGAGGCTATGCCAACATAAGTCTATAACCTTCAAGTCCAGTCAATCAATACCATGATTGAATACAATATAAATCGATGTGATGCGTTGCATTTGCCATTGAATTGCCCTGAAGATCTAAAAATTCTGTTAAACCCAACGCCTAATTAGAAAAGTGTGAATTACACCTAAAGTCCTGTCAATATATTTCAGTCTATTTTACAAATAAAACAAACACATATAAATTGCACCACAAAGCAAAGGTAAAGCAGCAGCCAATAATACTTTTACTCGATTAGTGACGGATTGTTTAAGCCCCAATTTTTTATAGCAAGAATTTACTTTATCATCCCAAATAAAAGGATCTTAGCAGAAGCAGAAGCTGGGCGGAAGGCTCGCCTTGCAGGAATAGAGCAGGAATAGAGGGGTTATGATTTTAAGCAGTATATTAATTGTGATTGGTAGCCAAATTTCCGAAATCCTAAGAATGTGGGCTGCTGCTTTAAGTACAGACAGAAGAAAAAAAAACAGCGAAATAGGTTAGAATAAGCTGCTTGTGACAACTTATCTCACCGTTTCGTTCAAGCAAGTGAGGATCAGAATGTTTCTTGCCTATGTCAGCGAAGGAGCGCACGAGTGGAATACGGTTACTCAGCTTTTTCTCGTTCTGATGGTGGTGTCTTTTCAAAAGGGCTTCTCTTACAAAGTCCCTCATGGAAACATCCAGCTGTTCTGATGCGGTCATGTTGTCCAACACCATATCTGTGGAGACAAGAACTCTGGATTAGGATGTGGGAAAGGTTTCAAACTAAAGTTCAAGACATGTTGGTTCACAATTGTTGGCATTTTCTGCTCACACCTACCTGTTTATCACCTACAATAAAGGGTTAAAACATGGGCAGGTTTGATCAAAGAAGAATATCAGGATGTGTAAAATGAATGCACATCTGTAGTAATATATCAAGGCAAGGAGACTTGCTACATTTTTCTTAAAGTTGTTTGGCTAGAAACGAGTACCCAGTACCTAAAATAAATGGCCTCAAATCAGTAAATGTTCCTGCCATTTCATGCTTTGCATCAATAAGACACAATATAAAATAAGTGATTAAAAGAAAATAGAACATTACTCAAAGCCATTTTTCAGGCAACAAACAAAAAAAAAAAGAAGACTTACAGGCTAAGCCAACCATTGGGTTTCACTTTCGTTTCCCGTTCCCCCCCCCCCCCATGTCTACAAACCGGCTCACCAGGCATAAGGGGGCTTGGGTCTGGACACCAACCCCTATGCCCCTCAGCATGGGTCCGGTGATCCACCAAGGGTGGGGGGGGGGCAGGATGGGAGATGGGGGTTACACTGTTCCTGGACTTTTGCTTTTAGTCTGCCCCAACACGAAGTGGAGTTCTCCAACACTACGTTTATTGTCCATTTCTTGATAACAGCGGCTCATCTCAAAGGCAGGCAGGAAATAATGCTAGGAATGTAAAATGGACATAAATCTTTCCCCTTTACAATGAGACACCGACCATCAACCCTTCATACCATCAGATCACACCTACAGGCATCACTAAGGCAAGGTCTTTACATCCTCTACACCCAATGTTACAGCATATAGTGAATGCAGAAACCGAGAGAACACAGGAAGAGCCCGGAATAATATCAGCTGCCTGGGGCAATGGCAGACAAGCTCCTGTGATGACACAGCACTGGAACTAGATTTTCCAGTCTAACTTTTTATCGATGAAATGGTTATTATCCCCGGGGATTAGATCTAACCTCCAAAGCACTATGCTCTTATTTTTGAACTACAGTTCAATACAAAAATCACTTTTTTGGCGATTTTGTATGAAATATACATATGAAAATAACAGCTGGGATAAAATGCAGGTGGATATCTCATGGGAGGCTTTTCTTTACACATTTGTAAAACATTCTACACCTCACCCATAGAACTGCCCCACCTAAATAGCCAATCAGATTTTTTTTTTCTTTGCATTGAGTGAGACTCTCCAAACTCCAAGAAATGTTTTGAAGAGGAACAAAAGCTGGGATTTTGAATCTCCTTATTAGCGATGTCCTGCTATGTGTAAAACAAAATAAAACTGATGATTCTAACCTTGTGGACGATCCCCTTGGCGCATATGCGGTCTCGTCTCCAAATCAGATTTCTATGCTGTGCATATTGAAGAGTGGTGTAGAAAGCTAAATGGAGGGGAAGCAGCACGCATCTCCGCTGTACTCACCCACGCCACCATTCAGATAGGCCTGAAGCGGGAGTGTGTAGCACCCACGAGGTCAGTGCAGCTTGCACATGTGCCAAAGATCTGCCAGATAGGAGCGTTCCACAGCGATCCTGGGGATTTCACACATCTGGTTATGCCAAATCAGGAGGTCTCAAAAAGTGGGAGACCACCGACCCTAGCTTACAGCTTATAAGGCACCAGAGGTTTGCTATAATTAAAGATAATTATTTCACATAAAGATTCATACAAAGCACTGGGGGAGGGGGAAGCATTTGGTGTATTTCTACTGACGTTCCATCCTGGAAAAATTTATAAAAAGATAAAAACAGTACAAGACAGCTGTATAGACTTTTGGCTTGGTTCCCCAGATTCGACTATGATGAAGATTTAGTCCAGCAATCATCCTGAGGGGCCTGCTCTGTGTCAATAGGGTTGATTCAGGACTATTTTTTACTCACTTTAGAGAGTAAACACTTTCTTTGGATTTTTTTAATCAAATTACACAGCTAAATATGGTACTGAATTGCACTCATGGAAAAATCCAAAAGAAAGATTGTTTACTCTCAAAATAAATGTGAGTAAAAATATTACGGTCAATGTTTCAGAACAGAACTTTAAAGACAATTGGAGTGCTCCATCGGCCTTGCTGGCTTTCAAACGGGGAACAAAACCATTTGGCCACTGCCTATCAATGGCTGGGAGCAGGAGCAAGTCTTAGCTGAAGGGAAGGTAGGTATGCGACTGCAGGCAGTGATGGCACCATAGGAGTCCTGGTAATAATTTGCGGGCAACTACACAAAGCAGCATCCCAATTCCAGATGCCTCAGGGGCAAGACGAGCGGTCAGCCCTGGAGTCTGTCTCCAGACCCAGCACCACCATCTTTTTGTTCCACTTTTAGCAGTGCCATACACTTTCAATACTGGTTGCAGTGCTATCAGGAGACTGCTAAATGAGCAGCCAGGAGGCAGCAAAAGGTGTGGAAGTGGCTCCAGATTTATTCTGACCTAGAGTATTACTAAAGCCAAATGTATTTGAGTTTTGCTTCAGGGGGTGAAGCTCAACTTACTACACAACAAATGGTGTCTTAGCACCACTAAGATGGTTGTCCAGTTACAGTCAAAAATTACTTCAGGTCAGGGGCAACCCTGCATACTGATTTGGCATGCCAGCCTGCTAACTACCACCAAAGTAAAGGAATGCAGACATTTTCCTAGCAGAGTTTCCTTTGATGGACACCTACGCACTGTAGTTCCATGTGCTGCTCCTTATTGGTGGAGGCCTAGCTGCTGCAATCATGCAGCCATTTTATGTGCCAGGAAAAGGTTATCCACTTACTGTGGGGGTATTCAGCAGATGGGTATCTTAAACCATAATGCCCAAAGGGCCAAGGCAAGTTAATAGGCAGCAGGTCAGCTTTACTGATTTTGGCTTTGAAAAGAGTTGTATCTAAAGTGGACCAAAACCCAGGATAGTCAAAAGTTTTAACTACCCTGGGTTTTGTTCCATTCCCCAGGGGCACCCCCGGGGCATTGACCTATGAATTGTGCCTTTTGGAGAAACGCTGCGGAATTATTTAAAGTGAATTAAATTGCTTATACTTCTTGCGTGAATTTTTTTGAATGTGGAAGCTCCATTCACCTATATGCTCATATATGCTCATCTCTGCTGTGAATCTGGTAAGAGGCTGTGCAGCTTGGGTGGTGGAGTGTGTCTAGCACGAAGTTTGCTTCCTTTGCACTGTGGAAACAACTAGTCTGAAGCAAGACTAAAACCTCCCTTATCCTATCATATTAGCTCTGTGTATTATATATTATTTATGACCTACTGAGTGGAAGGACTCTTTTCACATGTTGAGCTTCTGTTAAAGACTTTGATTTGGTTTTGAAGTGTTGCAATCCAAATTGCCCTGGGGAGGGATGCATATGAGCACTGCTTGTTTTATTTTTATTTATTTTTATTTTTTACAAGCCGGCATAGCCTAACGGCCATGGGCTCCTCTGCCTCCCCCCCCCCCCCCGGGCTTTGGGAAGGCAGGTAATGGGGGGGGGGGGGCCTTGGGGTTAATGGAAAGTCACCTGCTAGTTGTAGGTGACTTGCCAGAGCCTTGTGAACTGGTATAGGGGGTCTCAGGAGTCAGAATCAATACTAGGGAGAAAGAGTTGATTCTGGTATCGCCTAATGAAATATCGCAATACTTGACAGAATCGATTATGACACCCCTAGCAAGCTGCTGAGGTTGCGGCCGCTGCAGTCATGGTTGCCGAAGCCCTGCATGTAAACAGAGCCATTTACCAGTTAAAACATAGTCAGGATAAATCTGCACCCTGATTATTGTGCAGCTCAGGCTTCTCTGAATTGCAGCCAGGTCTGACCTAGGCATCTTCAGATTTTACCATTCACAGTGGTTCCCCTGGAGTTTGTGAGAACCCTCCCATCATTACACTCAAATTGATAAAAGAACACCGCAACGGAAATAACGATGTAAGAGTGGAATGGTTATATTGCTCTGCAGAGCTCTCTAGCCAACATTTTTAAGCCCGCCTTCAATTATTTGTAGACAGAAGCAAGCCCATCATGGGAGTCATCCTCAATGATTCGAGAATACAGTATAAATATGGAAGCCCCGGTATTAAATGTTTATTTATACTATAATGGAGCTGAACATGCCATTACAGAAATGATGGTAACCTCAATATCAAATATTGCAAGGGTTTAATAGTCATTTAAAATAAAAGATGACAAACAACCACTTGAATTAGGTTTCCGCTTACTTTACCTGCAATTTCTTCGATGGTGTTGGCCCTCATATCCAGCATTACCGTGCCATTAAGGATACAGCTCCTCAGTTCAAACAGGCTGTGTAGTGAGAGTGTGGCCACATAAGGCTTGCTCCATCTATCTCCGCCATCTTCCACGTCTTCCTCAAATTTCAGCCATCTAAAATCAGAATCCACATACAATTCATTTGGAAAGTAGAAGACCAGGCTCCTGCTTATCTATGCAATAGTCTGTGGCTTTGAGGTTACAAGCATTTTTCCTATTTGTTCTTTACAAAAGGCCAAGAGGGCAATTCACTAAAATAAGGCAAGCTTTCCAGTTCATGTAGGAGAGTCAACAAATGTGGCGAGTTTGGCTTCTAATGTGGAAAGTTTGCTACACTTTAGTGAATAGCCCCTAGGGAGAAGAGATTTTCTCATTTGTGGAACGATCTATCAAATGTTCCAAGCTTTTCTGTAATGGGAGAGAAGAGTTCACACTGATCCAAGGGAAGCCCAAAGCCCCAGGTTGATGTGGCCATCTGTAAATGTAATGACTAGAGAGAAAAAAAAAAAAGTGTCATAGTTAAAGTGGACACAGAGTTCGGTCCAGGAATCTATAAGATGCCCCACTGTGTGAAACCACCCAGGTCGCCCATAAACTCACCTTCTTTCCAATGGCCGGTCCAATGGCACATGTGCAAGCAGCGGCAGCATCCCCGCTATCCCTCTAGTAGGGCATGTGCACTTGTCAGGCATTTGTCAATGGCCGGCACAGGCACGCTTCCTGCTAGAAGGTAGCAGGGGATGCAGCAGCCAGCGCGCTCTGATCTGCTCGCCTTAGACGAGCTGAGAGGATCAGAGCGCGCTGATTGACGAGAGGCTGCGCATGCGCCATAGGACGAGGAGGGGTGGGCGCGACCGGGTGACCTGGGGGGTTTCACGCGGGGGCATCCCCGATCGGGGTGCCCCAGAGGCAAGGCCAAAACCCAGGATAGTCAAAATCCTGGGTTTTGGTCCACTTTACTACGGTTGGAAAAAAAAAAAAAACTTTTCTGTCAAGTTCAACCAAGGGTCAGGGAAGTTATTTTTTATTTTTTTAGTAACTGTTAATGTTACTTTACTTTAATAAGCATCTCATCCTTTTTTGAAGCTGTCAGCTGTTTATGTAACAAACTTCTGTGGGAGGCTATTCCACAGATTTATAGTTCTTATGGTAAAAAAGGATTGTCACCTCTGCAAAGGAAATCTTTTTTCTTTCCCCAGCTGGAGGAGTGCCCCCTTGTCTTTAGAGGGGGTTTTACCTGAAATAGTGTTTCCACATATTTTACACAAGTTCATCATGTCCCCCCCTTAGACGTCTCTTCTCAAGATTAAACCGATTTAATTCCTGAATCAAATGAAATGGTTTTTCATGTTTCGTGGTCAGAGAGATGTTGAAAGACCTACTCGCTTCAGTAAAAACATTGGGAGCATCTTGTCATGGACCTTAAAAGGGACTGAAAACCCAGTGGCAATAATAGGGCAGAAGGCAGCTCACTAGAAGCCTGTGGCTCCTCCATTTCCTACAAAGCCAGGTAAAAGCTGTAGCATTGCTCCAAAGCTTGTCCCTCCTTTCAATTCCATCTATCCAGAACCACGTAAAAATTGGTCAACTGCCACTTTGACACTTTGTACTCTCAGCATCAGCAAGCATGAAAAGCCACAGTGGTCACTCAGCTGACCACAGCTGCCCTTCTCAGCTCAGACACAACCCACACATGAAAGCATAGAAATCAGATTAGATTATAATACATACAGTATTTACATGGTTCACAAGAGGGATAAGATGGGAGGAACTTTGTGTACACCTGGAAACTGTTTAACCAAGAGAAGAAGTCCTCCTAAAGCGGCCCCAACCCCTGCTTAGTAAAGTGCTCCAGGTGAACCCAGTCTAGGGAGAATTAGAATTAGGTGATTACACAGTGAGGCTAGAGAGATTGCCAATTTAGGGTGCCCCCAAGGGAAGGATTATGTCTGGAGCCAGATAATTGCCACCAAATATAATCTCCCAAGTCTGCTAAATGCAACAATACCAGATAAGACTATTACAGGTTAAGAGGTAAATGACAAAAAGTCTCTTAAAGTGCACCTATACTCAGACAGGAAGTTTATGTCATCACCTTCTATCCCCAGCCCAGTGCCCCAAAACAGCCTGTGTGTAATTTTTACTAAAGCCTATGCCCAATATTCATAAAAACACGAACCAGATGGAGAATGTTGAATAGCAACCATATGCAGATTCTTTTTCAAGGTAAACTACCACATAATGGCAGTTATTAAAATTGAGGAAGCTGACCCCCAGTGCGGAGCTGTGTGTGTAACTGAACAGATCACTGCTTTCTCTTTCAGTAATACACAGCCATCTTGTTGTTATGGAGAAACCAGTTATTGCACTATGCCCCCCCTAAAGGGTAACAATTTAGCCATTTAGCTTTTTTTCCTTACAAGGCAATTTACTGGGAGATCAGTGCAGGGTCACAGCGGCGAAAACACGTAAACAATGAAGTTGGTTTAAAAAAACAGAGCGGTGATGGGCAGGTGCCATTAACAGTTCATTACCAAGCATGGAGGTAAAACTAAAACATTATGTTTAATAATGATTAAAATAAAAATCACTGTCCGTGTAGCTTTTGCCAAACGGTCTGTAGCCTTTAAATAAACTGACTTGTGATATACAGTCGGAAGGACCTGAGATTGCAACATGTACAGCCAGCAAAAATGTATTTTCAACAACAATACATTTTAAAGCGGAAACAGTCAAAATGAATTAAATCAGACCAACACTACAAGAAGTGCTCATATGCATCCCTCCCCAGGGCAATTTGGATTGCTGCACATAAAAAATTATTTACCTTTTTACACCTACTGTGTTAAATTTAAAAAACAAGATGGCCGCTCATGGGCTTACAGGCCACCTGCAAACAGGAAGTCGTGCTGGGCTATTACTGTGCATTTCAGTTATACGAGTTGGGAGAGGAAGCTCCAAAACGGCCGCTACCTTTCTTTTCCAACTGTCCCAGGCTGTTGGTCCAGTTTAATCTGAATTGGGGGGGGGGGGGGGAATAGGGACATTGTGGAATCTTCATTTAAAAGGAGTTTGTGAATGTGCAAGAGTTGTAAAGACACGATTAAGACAATAAACAAAAACATAAGTGGGGAAAGGAAAAAAGTTTGCGGGGAATCACTATAAAACTCAACTCTTCCTGGTTCCCACGTAGGCATCTCAGCCAATCAGCAGTGCTCATTCCATTTAGCATCAGGGCAGCAAGGATACCAAAATGGAGCAAGCGCCCCTGGCTGCATCCCCACTCACCTGTAGCTGTGGGCATACCCTTGCCACCATTTAGAAAGGCCTGTCCTGGGTACACGCACCAGATAGAGGGGGTCGGGGTGTCACGCAATTCAGTATGTCCCATAAAGAGGGAGACTAGCACCCAAGAGACAGACTTGGGGGGGTTCCGCTTTAAAAAGAACCTGCCAAGTGCACGTTTTCCTTTCACTAGAAGAAAGTATAAGCAGATGTGATAGGTTTTGTCCCATGGCATTTGCCACTCAAATTTCTGCCAGATGCACTGTATGATGATTCAAGTCTTTAGCACATATAATCACAATTTAAATAGCAGTATGCCATTACAGCCTAGATCAGGAGACAGGCGGTATGTTGCTCGTCGTGTAAAGGCAGCTCAGCAGCAGCTAAGGTTATCCTGACTTGTGTTCCTGTGATCACTAAGGAGACAGGTAAGGTTACAGCAATAGGGGCACCAAGGACAACACTGCCCGCTTCTGCATATAGATCCGTCTCTGCCATGGTGAGGGCTCTGGTTTCACAGGCCAGGTTACCAGTTTATAACAGCTTTGCAACGATATACTAACATGTCTTTTTTTTAAGAATTACCAGTTTACTTTCCCGTTTTATTTTAATGGATTTCTACTCTATGTGTGGAGTTATTGCTGATCCTTCTATAACCTTTTACTAGGGGGGTGAAATGGCAAGAATCTGGCGATACGATACGTATACACGTATGACGATGCGATATATCCCGATTCTGTATCAAAGACGATAAATTGCGTATTTTTTTGGAATTTTAAAGACCCTTAAAAATTCCCCCAAACAAATGGCATGAGGTCCCCCTTACCCAGCATAACCAGCCTGTACCAGCTATGGAGGCTTGTAGAACAGGGCGCAGCTTTGGTGGCCAGAATTGATTCCAGAAAGGGGAGGAGGAGGAAGAAGAAGAAGAAGATTCTAGTATCATCAAATGAAATATCGCGACACTTGACAGAATCTATTTCTGACACATACCTTTTACAATGTGTTTAGTCATGTTATTACATGAGCCAGTGTTATAACTTCTTGGAACGGTTGTACAAAAAAAGGATGGGCTAATATTAAAAATGTCCAGTACATGCTAAATGGCAAAGGGTGGGGTTCTTATAAACCCTGGTCATACTGGGCTCTACTTTGGCCAGATAAACCACACAGGAACATCTACTGTCACTTCCTGGGTGAGGTAATCTACCCAAAAAAGCAACAAGTGTCCATTCTCCTGGAGGGCGATACATTCCTACATTTTCCATGTAGTGATAAAGAAAAGGGCAGCTGGATGTCCCCACCCACCTGAGATATTAAGATGTAGTAGCTTTAATTCAGCACTGCTACATAAATTGGATCCTTGCAGTACAGTAAACATAGCATGGTCAGGTTTTTGATGTTGGTGACCCTGCTGGGAAGGTCCAGCTCGTCATAAGACAACTCCGACTCTGGCTTTATTTGCTCACCTTGCAGTCTCTTTCCATTCACATTCCCCTCCATCACGAAAGCAAAGCTCATCCATCTCCGTGAAGAGGTCATGGGGGATGTGCTCCTCATCGTCATCTTCAGTACCGAGAATAAACTGCACGCGCTGCGATGGGGTATCTGCATGGGGAGTAAAGAAATTGTTTAGACGCATAGCACAAATGCAACAGGAAACTACCCTGATAAAGAATTATGATGGACATTTATAAAATCAGAAACCGCTATCCAAACACCCATGGTTGCTAGGTGCATTTAAAATTGTATTGCCAAAGTTTTTTGGAAACCTCCTTCTCTCAACTCCACCGCAAATTAGAAGAAGCTTCCTCCTATTCTGCTCCTGACCTTTTATACCCCAGCCTCAGACCAGCAGGTCACATGGCAAGCCAACCTAAGAAGAAATGTCTACTTTAATTAGGCTACGTTCACACCTGTCTGATCACGATTGCAACATGCGTTTTGAGTCAGGAAATCCGTTTTTGTGGTCACGTTTTTCTTTGCACTTGCGTCTGCTTTTAATAGACATTCCTGTTTAAATGTGATGCGTTTGGAGCCAGGACGCAGCAGGCAGGATTTTTTGTGTCTGCGTTTGTATAGGGCCAAAAGAGGTGCCATTGTTGGATTTTTTTGCGCTGTACCACTGCGTCTGCCGTAAACACAGAAACACATGCAGGTAATGAACAGGTGTGAACTAAGGCTTAAGTTTCCACTACACATCAGAGTGTACCAGTTGGCATGAGACTTACCTCTCACCTGCTATTCACACCAACACCACTGTTATTTAACCCACCAGGGATAATAAGAAGCCAGCCTGGAGAGTGGCCATGGCCTGAGTACAGCACACTCCCATTTACCTCACTGGGTGTCCTTTATACGAAGGTGCCCACTGAAGTCAAGAGGAGAGTATTGTGCCTTCCAGCAAGTCGAATATGAGGTCTTCGAAAAAGCGAACTTTCCCTTTGAAGTGGGCCTCATTTGAAAAAAAAAAATAAAAGCAAAACTAAATTACTTTTCAAGATTTGTATATGTGCTGTATTTTCAGAGAGTGGGGTTGGTGTAGGAGGTATTAAATAGAACAGAAAAAGCTTAAAGAAGCTCAAAATTGTGCGTGATGCTTTAAAGTGGACCAAAACCCAGCCCCCTCCCCTACACAGGTTGATCCGCTTAACTGGAGCATCCCGGTTTGGGATGCCCCTGTATGTGAAATGTATGGATTGCCAGGGGCACCCTTTCTGATTGTGTGCACCCACCGGCAGCCATTTAGGTATGCTGGCGATGTGCAGACATCAGATAAAAGGAAGCTAGGGACGCCATTGGAGGAGCACACCGTGGCAGCTGGAATCGAGGTAAGAACACAAGCAATCCTGAAGGTTTTATGCAGCTGCCAAATCATCTTTTAATTAGACTGGATCAGGTTTTAGTATGCTTTAAAACCATGTAAAGTGCCTGTCCAGGCAGGACACACATACAGTGGTTTATAGCAGCTTTGCCATAAGTGCTGCTTGCTGATTGTTTCTGTTAAATCGTGTCACATTAGAAAGCGAATAATGGGAACTAAAAATTTCCACAGTGGGACTTTACAGTGACGTCGTCAGGAGGTCACAGGACCTAATAACTGTATTTCTACCACTCCCTGCGGCTAGAGACACAAAGCAGAGCAGACATGGCGCTTTCGCTCTCCTCATACTGTGTATCCCTAGCACATCATAGCATGGACTTGGCAGGCTCCGGCCTAGAGCGGAGGGTTAGCTCTGTTTACACTACATTTTCCAATACGCAGGATTAAATAAACAGACAGGAGACGTGTATGCCCTCCCAGCATGCAGCACTGGGGAACACTAGCCAGCCAAGATCAATGAAAAGGACTATGGGTACAATAAATATTTATATATATCTCAATATATATGTTCTATGCGCGGTCTGTCCCCTACTGCGGGCAGACAAGACTCCCTGTGGTCACCAAACAGGAGATTTATGTAAATGAATCGAAATAAATCACAGGGGCCAAATGGGTTTTACTGGCACAGGAATCCCATATTTTGCACCTAGACAGGGAAGATGAGGGTCTGCAGGAACACCGCAGAGAAGATCAGATTGTCCATGCCCAGGGCCAGCACAGGGCAAACCTGGGCAATTGCCTGGCATCTGCAGGGGCCCACTTAGGCTCACACTTGGCCATGGTATTCTTTATACAGTGGACCTGAACCACTGAATGCCGGTTGCTGTGTGCAGAGCTGCTCATGGATGGCCTCAGCAACAACAGGAGATGATCAGCGACAATGGAGAAGGTGGCCAGGAATGTAGGGCAATTGATGGAAGCACAGAAGGTGGCGATAACCAGGTGACAGCTGACACGGACTGGAGGGCGATTTGTGGCAGCGGAGCTGAAAGGTGACATTTGACTCACTACTTTGGAGCCCATTAAGACTCTTGCCCAAGGGTCCCCACAAACCTGGAGCCAGCCCGGTCCATGCCCAATCACATGGGAGGCAGAAAAAATGGTCAGTTGCTGGCTGGGGAGCGTTCTGGAAAAGAAAGTCTAACCCACAGACAAGGACTTCCCCTTTACTCCAGTGTAGGCCTGCTCACAGGAAATACAGACCACCAGAGCATGGCACAGGGAGCCTGGCATCCATCTGGGGGTTTGCAAAAAATATATATACTCCACCTATTCAGGTACCTAAGTCCTCAGCCCCCAGTACGCTTCAACTGAGTATGAGGTGCAGGGGAACCAGGCCCTCCCATCAGCCCCCCGCCCAAAAATAAATACATAAATAAAATATGAAGCTCTTCCACACGGAGGGCTGAGAGAAAGAACAGACAGGCCTTTAAAGCAGGTCAAAACCATTGAGGCCGGGCCCTGGAATCTAAAAGGTCCCCGACCCGGCCGCTAACCTGCACCCTGGGGCATCCTAAACCGTATATCCTGGATGCCGGTAAACTTATCTGATCCTGACCACATCCCTGGATTCTCTGTGGCCATGCATGCTCCCTTTCAGAATGGCTGGGCGTGGGAGCTTGCCTCAAAAGTGCCACAGCGCATGGCTTTGGCGAGCCAACAGCAGTGTCCGGCTGCAGGGACCAGAAATGGCTTTTCATCCGCTTTAATGCTTTAATGGGGGGGGGGGGGGGGCTCCAGCCACGCTTGTTTTATTTCTTTTACTGGAATGGAATAGAATAACGGCAGACTGGTTTAATCATGCCAGTCTGCATTTATGAGGAAGACTTAATTCTAGCAGCCTGTCCCCAGAGTTAGCCTGTGCTGGAATAGCTGCTTATTGCTAATGCAATTTTTCATAATGTGTGTCGATGCTTTTTCCCCATCATACAATGCATTGGGCAGCTAGAATGCATAACGCTGCTGCTGCTGCCTCAGGAGACAAGACATTGGAATGAAGCAATTCTGTGAGTACTCACCTGTAGAATTGTTTTTGTTCTTGCATGGCATGGCCTGCTTCGGTATTCATAACAGTTGGGTTATTCCGCCACAAGGTGGCGCAGTGGTACTACAGAAAGCTGTGGCCTCTCCCGGCCCCCTATAAAAACGGGATTAACCATAGAGTCCCCAGCGTAGACAAGCAGTGAGACAAGAAGCCGGGAGAGAATAAAGGTAAAAATTAAAAAAAGGTAAAAAAAAACCCAATTAACTTGGTACAATCACCATAAAGAGGCAACCACGAATAACGATAACAAGGGTGGGTCGAAGAAGGCCGTGCCATACAAGAACAAAAAATTCTACGGGTACTCACAGAATTGTTTTTTTCTTTATTGCATGGCACGGCCCGCTTCGGCATTCATAACAGTTGGGACATCCAAAAGCAGTGTCCAAAAGTAGGGTGGGATCCCCAATGAGTAGCAGCCGGCAGTTCAAGTCACTACCGCCTGAAGCACCTTGCGGGCAAAAGCAGCATCCGCTGAGGCCTTAACATCAACCTTGTAAAACTTGGAAAAAGTATGAACAGAAGACCAAGTAGCGGCCTTGCAAACTTGTTCAACAGAAGCTTGGTGCTGAAAAGCCCAAGAAGCCCGAATAGCACGAGTGGAATGAGCAGTAATTCTAAAGGGAGGTTCCTTCCCCTTAGCAGAATAGGCTTGAACCACCGCCTGACGGATCCACTTGCTGATAGTGGATTTAGCTGGAGGCAAACCCTTCCTAGGTCCAGAAGTGAGAACAAAAAGAGGATCAAATTCCACTCCTTGGAATTAGCAGGATTAGGACACAATGAAGGCAAGACAATGTCCTGATTGAGATGAAAAGCAGACACCACCTTAGGCAAGAAATCCGGCTTAAGCCGAAACACCACCTTATCCTGATGCCTCTAAAAACAAAGAGGAGGTTTGATGGAAAGCGCCGCCAGCTCAGAAACTCGCCTTACAGAAGTGATAGCCACCAAAAAGGCTACCTTAAGAGTCAGAATGGGCAAAGCAGCCCCACGGATAGGCTCAAAGGGAGGACCCTGCAGAGCAGACAACACCGGATTCAAGTCCCAGACTGGTAGCATAAGCTTACGAGGTGGACCCACATGAGAAACACCCTGGAAAAAAGTTTTAACCAACCAGTGGTTGGCAAAGGATCTTTGGAAAAAAATTGCCAGAGCTGAAACATGGCCTTTGATGGTACTTAGTTGAAGCCCAGAATCCAAACCATGTTGCAAAAATTCCAGAATCCTGGGAATGGAAAAAAAAACCAACAGGGAAGAGACTTGGACTCACACCAGGCAATGTAAGCATGCCAGACCCTGTAATAAATAAAGGACGAGGACTTCTTCCTAGCCCGAATCATGGTATCCACAACAGAGGTAGGCAATCCCTTCTCTGTCAAGATGTAGGTTTCAACAGCCAAGCCGTTAAGGCCAGCGTTTGTAAATTGGGATGGTGTAGCTGTCCCTGAGTGAGAAGATATGGATCCCTGGGCAAGACATACTGGTCTACTGCCAACTGCACGACGTCTGCGAACCACACCCTTGGCCAACAGGGGGCCACCAGGATGGCTGACACCCCCTCCTGGGCAATCTTGCGCATGACCCTGCCAAGTAGAGGGAACACATAGGAAAGCCGAAACTCCGTCCAAGGCATTGCCAGTGCATCCGTGGCGAAGGCCAGAGGATCCTGTGACAGGGAGACAAACCTGGGAAGTTTGTGATTGTGACGGGGCGCAAACAGGTCCACATCCGGCTGACCCCAGCGGTGACACAGGGAGAGAAACACCTGGTAGTTGAGGGACCATTCCCCCAGATGAGACGTCCCCCTGCTCAGGGAATCCGCCACCTGGTTCTCCACCCCTGGAATGTATACCGCTGAGATGCAGGGGACATTCTGTTCCGCCCAAGACAGTATCAGAGACACTTCCTTGAAGGCTTGCTTGCTCCGAGTCCCTCCCTGATGGTTGATGTAGGCAACCGCCGTCTGGTTGTCTGAGTGGATCTGAACAGCCCGACCCCGAAGGTGTGTGGTCAGGTGGGACAGAACCAACTTGATCGCCCGCAGTTCCAGGACATTGATGGGAGCATGGGCCTCCTGGGGGCCCCAACTACCCAGGAACTGTAGGGACTTCCAGAAGCCCCCCCAGCCCGTCAGACTGGCATCCGTGGTGACAGTCTCCCAGCACGGGGGCAGAAAGGTCCTGCCCACCAGAAGATTCCTTGAGTCCAGCCACCACGAAAGACTGCCTGGCCAGAGGAGACAGAGCAAATTCCTGATACAGGGACACAGGGTCACGATCCCAAACTGACAAGAGGTGCAACTGAAGAGGTCTCATGTGAAAATGAACAAAGGGGACCGCCTCGAAGCAGGACACCATCAGGCCCACCAACTGCATCCCCACACGGATGGAGGGATGAGGACACAAGAGCAGAGCCCGTGCCTGCTTCTGAAGGCCCTCCACCTTCTGCTGAAGAAGGAACACCTTGACCTGAGAGGTATCCAGTGTCATGCCCAGAAAGGACCTCACCAAGGACGGGGACAGTGAGGACTCCAGAGTGGAGATCACCACCTGGGTGTCCTGTTCGGCCTGATGAAAGGACTGAGCCACAATGAGGATGTCGTCCAGGTAAGGAAGGATGTGAATGCCCCAGGTTCGTAGCAGAGCCATCAGTCCCGCCAGCACCTTGGTGAACACCCGAGGCGCAGAGGTGATACCGAATGGTAAGGCCACAAACTGGTAATGCTGATCCTCCAGCACGAACCTCAGAAATCTCTGATGACCTGGGAAGATAGGCACATGAAGATAAGCATTCTTGATGTCCACGGTGGTCATGAAGTCGCCCGTGCGAAGGGTACCGACAGCCGAGCGTAGCGTCTCCAATGCGAAAATGTTTGAATCTGACAAACTTGTTGAGGCCCTTCAAGTCCAGAATGGGCCTCAGAGAGCCGTCCTTTTTGGGGACCGTGAAGAGATTGGAATAGCACCCCTCACCCTGTTCTTGATGGGGCACCGGACAAATGACCCCCGACTCCAGCAGGCATTGAACCGCCGAAAGCAACCCTTGAGCTGACAGGGGGATTAATCTTGGGGGCGGCCAGGCTGCAAACTATCTTGTAACCGGATGACACCACCTCCTGAATCCACCGGTCTGAAACGTGGAGCCTCCAGATGTGAGCAAAGAGCCGAAGCCATCCCCCCACCCGGATGAGTGAGGGCGCCCCTCATGCCTGGGGGGCCTTGGGAGGAGGTTTGGCTTGGAACCCCAGGAGAGACCAGGACGTCCACGGGATCTGCCACGGCCCCAAGACTCTCTGCGGCTACCTGAGAAGAGGGAGCCACGACCTCCTCTGGAAGAACGAAGGGAGGGGAGGGAGACAGAGGTCCCCCGAAAAGGCCGGGGCTGCCTCCTACGCTGAGGCAGCCTGCCATCCTTGGCCAAAACATCACAACGCTCATGAAAGAGCCGCAGCCCCGCAAAGAGGAGCCCAGTGAGAGCCTTTTTAGCAGAAGCATCAGCTGCCCACTGACGTAACCAAACAGAGCGGCGCATAGCCAAAAAAAATTGCAAAGGCCCTACCCCCCAGCCTCACAGCATCATCCATGGCAGTAAGGATAAATACAACAAAATCAGAGCAAAGGAAGAGGGTCCTATAATCCTCCCTGCTCCTAACAGCCATAGCGCCATCACAGAGATGCTTGAGCAGTTTCTTAAGGGCAATAGCAGTAATGGCAGCAGCATAGGCCGGGCACAGTCCAGCCCCCACACAAGTAAAAGCATGGCAGGCCAGCTGATCCATGCACCGGTCCTCGCTGTCCTTCAGAATGGTAGTGTCAGGGGAAGGCATGACCGAGGTATTAGACAGGCCTAGCACGGGAGCGTCCACCTCAGGGGGACAGGACCAATGCCTTACTAGATCAGCAGGAAAGGGATACCTCTTATCCAATCCTTTGGGCACAGCGGGCAGCCTGTTCCCACTCCCTAAGCACCATAGAAGTGAAATGGCCCTGCTCAGGGAACTCCAGACCCTGTTTACCAGGACGAAAAAGCTCACCCTGCTTTCTCTTAGCCACCTCAGGGGGAGCAAAAATTTGTGACAGCAGATTGTCAGTGTCCTCAGGGTACCATGATTCCTTCCCGGACGCAACCCAGGGTCACTAATGCAGCCCTCCTGCTGGTCCCCAGAGGACAGAGTCCTGGAACAGTTCCCCTTCCTCTAGGGAAGAAAGTCAACCAGTGGCATCAAATTCCTCATACTCCTTAGTGGAGCGGGAGGGTGTGGAAGTCAGGTGCTGCTTGCCAGAAGCCTTCCTAGGAATAGGCCCAGCAAGCTGCTTCTCAATGTTGGCAACACAAAGTGCCAGATCAGACTGTGACCCCCTGCTAGCATCCCCCTCACTGGGAGCTAATGGCAGCAGTGGGGGGGGTAGGTGATGGCAAAGATGGTGCAGAGCTAGGAAGCGATGCAGGTAAACCAAGCTGGAGCGCAAGGACACTTTGAGCACACAGCACACACACCGTGACATCATTGCTGATAGGGGATACCCTGCACATGGAACACAGCCAGGATTGCCCCGAAGGACCCCCGAGCACGCCATCCCCAGAAGCTTCCATATGGTTATTAACACAGGCGGGATGCCCCCAGATCAGCAAAGGGTGGGGGGATGAGGGGGGAGGAAGGAATAGAGCCGGGAGAAACCACAACCCACTGGTATCCCGCCTGAAAGACATAAGTAAAAACGACACATGAGCATCCCGCAGCACTGCCAAAGCACCACAACTAATACCACTCGCTGCTACCACCCGCCCCCCCGAACAAAGTCAGGGGGGGGGGGGAGAGAGATGAGAAGTCAGCGGGGAGTATCCAGGCCAGAAGGGGGGGGGACCCCTGAAGGAATAGAAGGAGACTTAGTCCCCAAAACACTTACGCCCTCAGAAGCCAGGACAGGAACTCCGCATCCCTAGTAGGCTCACCATAAACCCTATGGCCGGCTACCCTTTGTGGAACAGGGTCTGCGGCTTGGAGAAGCGCTCCAGGAGCACTTGACCCTAGTGCTCTTCTACACTCACCCGATCTGTCAGCCAAGGCTGGGAGGCAGTGAGGGTCCAGAAACAGGTGGAAATAGACTTGCAGGGCCGCAGGCTTGGTTGCCCTGCTCACCTGCGCAAGAAAGATAGCCATCTTCTAACTTCGCAGTATCACTGCAGAGGAAGCACTGGGAACTCTATGGTTAATCTGCAGTACCACTGCGCCACCTTGTGGCGGAATAACCCAACTGTTATGAATACCGAAGCAGGCCGTGCCATGCAATAAAGAAAATAGATTCCCTGCAGAAGTGAAATGGAGCAATCAAAAACTTGTCACACCTAGAGGAAAAGAAAGCCACAAACTTGGTGAGATCTTTCAGCTGGGGTGTAACTCCTCCTCACTATCCAGCAGGTTAATATAGATTTTATAGATCAGCCCGATCGCCGTGGGTTTTGATCCACTTTAACTACAGTAAAATGTAATGGTGCAATACCAGCTAAAGAAAACACAGAGGGGGTGCGGCATCCAGTGGGCTTTACACTCACCATAGTTTGGGGACTCCCGACCATCCTCCCGGTCATTTTCCCTTTCTTTTCTTTTTCGATGATGCCTATGGCCACGATGCCGATGTCTTCTTCGGCTCTGTCTGCCAAACGGCACGTGGACACCGATATAAACCGCTCTGTGACCTGGTGGGGGAACATTGTAGAGAGATTAGAAGTGCTCATACAGTATAGATGGGTTTTATCTTTACAAATTCACTCAAGAGCATACGGCACTCACAGGAGAGATTGTTGTGTGACACAATATCAACAGAATGAAAACACAGAAATACCAAAGAAATCCTAATAGCAGGCTTTTGTGTTACTACTGAATGCAATGTCAAGCTCGGTTACCGCTTTTTTTTATGTTTGTTTGTGTTGGGTTTCCATGGATGACTTCATTTCTTATATCCACAAGTGTACAAAACATAACATTTTAAACACTTGTGTTTATACTTTATACAATCTAAAGCTTAAAGCGGAATTCCAGGATTTTCCCGGGTTTTGTGTCTTGCCTCTGGGGCATCCCAGTTTGGAATACCCAGCTGTTTGAATACCTCTCAGATAGCCCACACAAAATCACCTTTCCCTGGTCCTATGGCACATGCATGGACTCTCGTCCAATCAGAGCAGTTTGCGGCCTAATGCTCGGCAAAAAGCTCAGTTTATGGCAATTGGGAGCAAAAACGGCCGCAACCCCAGAATGGGCAAGAGCACAGGCCAAAGATGTGGGGTTGCGGCTGTCCGATGTTTATGGCTAGAGAGCCTGGAAGCAGATTAGTTTTGTAGCACACCGGGGACAACCCCGGTGGCAATTTTGTAGATTAAAAAAAAAATAATAATAATAATAGTGAAGCACTCTCCAACAGCAGATCTCCTTACCACCCCCCCACCCCCCAAATAACTGCAGAAACTGGGGCGGCAACATCGAGATCGCGTCACGGGGTGAGCAGCACTTGAGACAAGGAGTTTTTTCTTTTTAACAAATCTGGGAGGGGGGCTTTATATGGGGTAAGAAGGGATTTTTTGGGGCGCAAGATGTTCTAAACTAAGGAGAGAATACATTGATCAGGTTATCTGGTCTGTCCTATCTGGTCTGAGAACACACACACATATTATATATATATATATATATATTTTTTTTTTTTTTTTTTTTTTATTTATAATTGGGGGTGGTTATCTCCTTCTGTGATTTTGAACAGTTTTGTACATTTGACCCTATGTAACTCAGCAGTGCAGTTAAAGCAGGCCTCCACAATCGCTCCCTGGCAATTCTGGTCCTACCTCACAAGGACACTAAACTTAAAGTGGACCAACACCCAGGATTTTGACTATCCTGGGTATTGGTCCACTTCCGCGGGGCACCCCGATCGTGGGTGCCCTGCTGTGTGAAACCCCCCAGAAAGCCCCGAAAACTCACCTAACCCCGCTCCGTGACTCGCTCGTCCAATCGCTGCCGCCGGACAAGCAGAGGCAGCGCCGGACAAGCTGAGCACGGGCCGCCGCCTCCCGCGCGTCCCTCTTACAGGGAGCACCCCCGCGCCGGCCATTCACAAGCGGCCAGCGCGGGGGCGCTCCCTGCAAGAGGGACGTGCGGGAGGCGGCGGCGGCCCGCGCATGCGCCGCTGGAACGAGGATCAGGTAGGATTTTCGGGTATCTAGGGGGGTTTCACACAGCAGGGCACCCCCGATCGGGGTGCCCCGCAGTCAGGGAGCTGATCGGTCCAGGAATCTTATAGATTCCTGGGCCGATCAGGGGAGGGTGTTGGTCCACTTTAACTAACCTACCTGCTCATGCCATCAGCAAGCCCTTAATTAGCTGCCTTTCCTTATCAGAGCTCAAATGAATGGAGGACTGGAAATAGTTGTGCACACATGCAGCAGCCACACTTGCTCCAATAGGAAACATGCTTCATTGCAGTGTGCATTTACTTTACCCCATTATAAGCGTTGCCTGCCTTATTTTGGCTTACAATGGATCTCTAACTGTAGTGTCATCTCTAATCTGGATCCACCATGGGCGTGTGATAAGTACAGTCACTTAATCATTTTTGGTTGCAGGTCCAATTGAAGTAATTCTACTTTCCAGGCCAGGGAGCCTAACAGAATCCTGTGTGGTTAAAAGGAGTGCTATACCTAATGAACTCCCAACACAAAGTTATGCAAAAAAGAAAAAACTTAATAGAACACTGAATAGTCACACTCTTCATTAAGGCCCAGAGGGCTCCTAGTCTGGAGTTGAAAAATCCAGAAAAGTTCTTTCTGAAGTAGTTTCAATCAATCGGATTTGCTCATGCATTTTCTTCATATGACACAGGCCAATTCTCTATATGTACTATGTAAAATTACTGACAGCTTCTAGTGTTCGTTATCTTTTCCATGGGGGTTATTTAAGAAATGATAGCTCCAGGTAGTGCTTCGTAGTGGCAGGTAGCGTCTGGTGAACGCCGGGCACTGTACACAAAACCACATTTAAGAAAGTGAATCTGGTGAGCGACTCTAACAGCGCCATGTAGCGTCCGATGTATTACAGGTGGCTCAGTGTATAGCGCCGGTGCCCAAGCTTCCAGAGCGGCAGGTATTACCTTTCACTCTCCCATACATTTCAATGGGCGTTCATTCGCTTGTGTTTAAACAGCATGCTAGACATTTTTTTTTTCTAAAATCATTGTGTGACCTCTCCTGGCTGCAAACAAACACTTTTATACATTTTTTTGACTTTATATTTTTATGCAGAATTGTCATTACAGGTCTGGCACCAAAGTGTTATTGTCCCAGTGTTGGCACTCTGTGCTACAGCGCCCCAAGCTTTTGAGCGCCGACGCGGTGTGTGAGTACTTTTTTGATAAGTATAGTGTGGAGCGCTGAGTGCCGGTCGCACTGAGCTGGCGCTATGTTTCGCTCCCTGCGGCACTGTACTGGTGTTAGAGCGACCAACATGCATCACATTCACCAATGCTGGCCAGGTTACTACAGTGACCAAGTCACTATGTTTACAGCGCTCACTAGCGGTCGCTCTATGCGTCGCTATACAGGCGCTCATCTGCCTAAACCTGACGTTCGCAATGACTCAGCCTCTATGTGTATTTTTACTGTAGATGACTATTCTCTTTTTCATTGTATATTATATGTTATATCAAAACATTGTGTTGGGAGTTCATTAGTTATAGCACTCCTTTTAATTAGTATATGGTCAGCTGTGCCCCAAGCAGGCACTGATAGCTATACATTGAACCCCTCCCCTCTTTCCCCCACTACCTTTTGCTTATATTGATGCTCTTTTATGGTGTGCAATCATAAGCTGATTTATTAATTATTCTACATGCCTAATTTCCAGACAATAGCATTCCACAGGACCATAAAAGCACCTACAGCTGCTCAAGGGTTAAAGGGGACATAAACCCCCTCTGCCTACTCTACACCAGCTAGGGTCCAGGTCCGAAACGAGACTAATCTCTCCGGAAATACTTTTTTGTTAGGGGAGAAACCAAAATCTCTGCCTTTGAACCCTGTTCCTTGTGGTTCTGACCATGGGCAGCCTTAGTGAGCATTTTTAAGACTTAAAAGCCACACTGGCAAACAGCTCCAGTCATTACATCCCATAGTAATTACTTAAACCCTACAAATCTTGAAGTAACAATGCTAGTAAAAGTGCAGCAAGGGCAGTTCACCATAGGAAGGTCCCATATCAGATTACATGGGAGGGAAAGGAAGTGCCATGTATGTACTTGCTTAGGAAAACACAAAGTAGTAACAGAAGCAATTGTTCCAATCAATGAGCAATGTATTCAGAAACTGGAACGCAGCCAGTCAGTCATCACCCCGCCGTTGTGACTCAGTGATGGATTCATAGGCTATGAAATGTTCAGAGAGGTCACACATTCACTTCCTCCATGAAGCAACCAGAAGAGGAAACACCCATAATGTGACGCGCTGACTACCCATCCGAGGGAAAAAAACAGGAGGTGCCGAAATCAATGTAATAATTTAATTGTGTAATTGGGATAACAGGAAGCAATATTACATCGGTCCAGTTCATGAATTCCTGGTGGAGGATACGCCAACCCCCAGCACAGCAAGAAAATCTATTGCACAACTTCTTAGACAGAGATTTGCTTCACACGTGCACATGGACTTTCAGCCTTCTTTAGAACTGAGGACAGCTGGAAACATTCCCACCTCTAATCTCACCCAGAAAGGATGTCTCAACTTTAAAAACAGATTTTAGAACCAAATGTGGCCTGAAAACCACAACCATTGCCTTTGGGCATACAAACTTTAAAGAGACCCTTCCGCCACTTAAGCTGGGGAGCAATCGCTACCCCCCTCCCCAGACCCAGCCCCAGAAGCAGGATAGGGCTGGAAAAAATATATATATACCAATAATCTCACCTAGTTCTAGAATCGAGCACTGGTATCAGATACTCCAGCTTTGCAGGGCTGCATCCCCCCCCCCCCTGCTCCACGAGTTAACCAGCTGCCTATGAGCGTCACCAATTGCTGGGAGCACACAGAGCGGGGGTTGCCACTTTGCAAAGCCTACGGCTGCAAGAAGCACCGATTGCCAATGCTGGATACCAGGACCGGGTGAGTGAATTTTATTTTTTGTCCCCCACCTAAGCCAAGAATCACCCTCCTACCTAACCCAAGATTCAGCCCACCCCCCACCTTAGCAGAGTTTCAGCTGCTCCAGAATTCCTTTTTCAGCTTGGTCAGTTTTCTGATGTTTAGGCTCCTTTCACACCTCCGGAGATGACCATCTTTTTTTTTTTTTTATTACTATAAGAACTACAAATATGTGGAATACCCTCCCACAGAAGCGTGTTACAGCATCATCAGCTGACAGCTTCTAGAAAGGAATAGATGCGCATTTAGAAGAAAACAACATTAACAGTTATAGTAAAAAGACAAGTTGTCTCGGGTTACACGTTGCACTATCCTAAACTTTAATCCAATTTAAAAAAGACCCTGTAGTTCCTAAGTTATTTGTAAAAGTATTACAGCATAAGTGCATTGTTGTACCTCTAGTTATTCTTACCAGCCCCTAGGGTGCAGGCTAAAAGTGTCTCCAGCATGCCACCACATAAGGTGACCAGAGGGGAGGGCAGGGTCTCATAGCTGCAGAGAGGCAGCCAATCGGGTAGTCTGGGGAGGAAGTGGAGGGGTGTTTCTGTCCTCGGGCCACTTAAAGTTTATTGAAGGACCAGGTCAGCGGGATGGAGGCTGAAAGCTGAATGAGGAAGTGATTTCCTCACTAAGTAGACAGAGATAGCAGGAAGAAGAGCATTGGAGGGACCAGCTACTAATATTATTACTAATCAGTAAAAGATAACTTTCCCCAACCCTTGGCTGAACTTAATACAATTGAAAAAACACCTATATGTCCATTAACCATGTAACCTCCCCCATTGTAATCCTACTTCAGGAAGTTTCAGCTCTTGTGCAGTCCTCTGATCAGAGTAGTAGGGCTGATTGATGCAAGCACGCTGTGTGCATTGCACTGAAGTAAGCCAAGACTCAATCCAGCCTATCAGGTGGTGTCAGGATAAGGACGGGAGGAAGAGGAAGAAGAAATTCCCCTTCCTTTCGGTGACCCGAGGAAACAGACAGCATGGGATTGACAATGCATCAGGTAAACTACCAGGCAAGTTATTTTATTGAAAGCGATCCCACAGCCTAGGACCAATATATATATTCACCTATATGTGCTTGTGGGCAGCGTTTCATCTCTGCATCCTCAGCGCTGTCTTGCGTGGCTATCCCATAATCCTCCTAGGAGTATTCTGGTTGCAAACTCGCACAGCCACACTGTGTGGGCGCGAGCTGTTCTCCATCCACCAGTGCCATCAGTGTCTCCACGAATGAATCAAGCCTCAATAGAGAACACCCGATTGGCCCTCAGCTTTCAAGTGGAACGCCCATTCAGGCTCTCCCTCCCAGTGCATGGCAACGAAGCAGAGCTTGCAACCCTGAATGCTGCGCATAGCATGCGCCCCAGCATGTACTAGCGATGTTATGCAAGACCACGCAGCAGCAGCATGCAATGCAAGCTGGGAAGTAGTGTCACCTCAAGTTGTTCTGCTAGACATAGTAAAGCAGAATTTTACAATTAGGGGACATTATGTCAAAGGGCATGAGGTTGCTTTAAGTGAAGTCTGTGCATGTGAAGCCATGCCATGGATGTGCGGCTGCATTTGCTGTGCCCTGCCAGCAACCTCCCTGAGCTTACCTAAACCCATGTACGCTCTCCTCACTCCTTAGGAACCGACTTCGGGCATCTAACAGGGGTCCCCAGGAACACTGCAGCTGGTGAGGGGCTGGGAGTCGAAGCCCCAACTCCTGGTCAGAACTGTAACTAAAAGAAAAATCCAGACATCTTCACAGTCCCTTACGACTGCAAGAAAAGAACTGAGGAGATTCTGCCGCAGCCTACAATATATAGGCCGGGAGGAGATCATTTTTTTTTTCAATCTTGCAGTCCCCGCCTACGGCTGAGATTAACCCATGCATTGCTACTGGTGGTGCCCCGGGATGGAAAAGATGAGAAAAGGTGGTAAAGTTTATTTTCAGGGGATGTCTTTTTTTCCATAAATAGCAAATAGCGAGATAAATAGCTGCCCCCCCATCCCTCTGCAGCGAGTGTCCCTGAGGGGGGAGGGCAGCGGCAGCCCAGCCAACCCCCCCCTCCCTGTGCAAGTGTCCCTGATGGGGGGCTGGGGGGGATGGGAGCGGCAATCCAGCCATCCCCATGGAGAGGTGGGGGCAGCACAGCCGACCCCATCCCTCTGTAACTAGTGCTTATTTTCAGGGGTAGCGCTTATTTTTAAAGTGGACCAAAACCCATGGCAATCGGCCTGGGAACCTATAAGATTTAGGGGCTGATCGATTCCCTTCCCCCATGTCATCCAAAATCTGGATGCCTCGCTGTGTGAAACCCCACAGGTCGCCCATACACTTACCTTTTTTCCCGGTCCAACGGCGCATGCGTGACCCATGGCTGCATGCTCAGCTATCCGTCTAGTAGGGCGCGTGCCCGCGCCTGGAATTTGTGAATGGCCAGCGCGGGAACACTTCCTGTTAGAGGGAAATGGGGGATGTGGCCGTCAGCGCGCTCGCCCTAGACGACGTGACGTCAGCAGAACCGAGTGCACCGACTGGACGAGCGCCCGCGCACGCGCTGTAGGACTGGGAAGAGGCGAATTGGTTCCGACCTGGGGGGTTTCACATAGCTGGGCACAGGCCAAAACCCCAAATAGTCAAAATCCTGGGTTTCGGTCCAATTTTTTGTGGGAAGAAAAAAAAATGTCAAATCACACTAGGGCTTATTTTTGTGGAAACAAGGCAGTTGTGGGAAAACAATCCAGATTTATCTTGTGGACATTTTTAGAAGCCCTCAGTTCAGGGACAGACCAGCAAGATCCGCACCAGGTGTGTGCAGCTCTGCCGCTCATCTATAGAGTTGAAGGGTAAAGGGAGGGCAGAGCACTAAGCTTGCAAGTCCAGCTCTCTCCCAGCACCCGGCTATAAATATGACTGCACGTATTAGACCAGTAAAGTAGAAACCCATCCAATTTTGGATCAAGTCATAGCCTTAGATTTTTTTTCTTTTGCCATCTCTCTATTACGGGGAGAGTCCACAATGACATTCATTAATAAAGAAGAAAGAAGTACATTCATTAGGAGATTGAAAACTATTGCATTGACTTGCAGGACATTACGTGGCCTGCAAAGTAACAATGGCCGAGGGACAAATCGGATATCTCCTTCCTGTCATATCATTATCCTCCTGGTACTCTTCATAGGAATGTATTATGTAATGAGTTACACTCTTGACTTCCTGATACGGTCACAATTTGGAGGTACAAATGAAAGGCATCGGCCCTAAAACACTCACAGATCTAAGCGACGTAATCCAAAAGCTCTGGTTCATATCAGATTTCCTACGCGTGCCAAAAAAGATAAATCCGATCTCCGCTACATAAACCAAGATGCTCGGTGCTATAATTATTTCATGCCCGGCATTTAGCAACTACGTTCATAAATGATCGGTGTCCAGAAAGATTTCACTGCCTTTCTGTTGTAATGTTATAAGTCAGCCTTGTACTAGATGTGGTTTCCTATGTTAATGTGGAATATCGCATTCTGATCCCGAAACTTCCTTATATTAGCTCTGTATTTAAATGAATTTGTGCTGCAACCTAACCCAGAAAGTCAGTCAGGAGATGTACATGCATTGCATTTTCCAAGGAAAATTCAGAAATAGTTTAATGCAGAAATTGGACACATACCAAAAGAATATAAAAGGACTTACGGTAAATATAGTGTAGATCAGTGGAGGTAGCATATGTACAAAAACTTAATATTCTCCAAGTGCCATGCAGAAGATTGATCCTTGTGAGCTTCTAAATAAAGGGGTTGCTAAAAAACAGACCTTTTTTGGCTTATAGGATTATCTTTTTTTTTTATTAATCCCCTGGTAGAACGGGGAACAGAACAAAACCCAAGAAAGCAAATTCCTGGGTTTTGTTCCGTTTTAACAGCAGTAAAATAATAAATGATTTAAAACAAATAGCTCCACGATCCTTGGTCCTGCGGGTTATCTGAAGAGAGGATAGAGGGGCAGGATCCAATGCCTCCCCAACCTCCCTCCACCAATCACCGGCATCTGTCACCGGAGATAGGCGTGGGACAGCGGTGGATCGGAGAGGAGTAATAAATAAATAAATATTTCTGGCTGTGTGTTTTTTTTTTTTTTTTTTTAACAGTTAACCCTTTGTGAACTGGTAAGGGATCCATGAGACTCCTATACCAGTTCGCAAGGCTTGGGATCTGGCAAGTCACCTGCAGCTAGCGGGTGACTTGCCATTTTTAGCCTTTTTTTTTTTTTTTTTTTTTTTAGGAAATTGTGGAAATTTGTGGAATGTGGAATTGATTCTGCTTTTCTATTTTTTTTGTTTTAGGGAAACCCTGCTCAACCACAGAATTCATCGAGGGATTACTCTCAAAGAACTGTGCCCATGTCAACAATCCTGGTACGCCTAGAAATCTTGAAGGTGTGTAACCATATGTAAAAGGGTTGTTTTTCTTGAAAAACTGCAAGGTGTGCATAGCAGTTGTATTTTATCTGAAAAACTCCTAAAACGCTTTCAGTTTGGGGGTGGGGGGGTGGCAGGAAAGGGTGTCTACCAATACACATGTGGTACTGTTGTACCCAAGAGAAATGGGAAATGGGACTTTTACACACAAATTATTTTATTACAAAAATTAACTTTTTACAAAAAAAATCCATGGAAATACCCTTTAAAAACAACAATCATGTATAGCTCTTGTATAGCTCAAAATAGTGAAAATACAATTCTGTGAGGTACTCACCTGTAGAATTGGTATTATAAGTATACAGTATGTCCTGCTCCAGATAGATTACTTACACTTGGGTTATCCTCCGCCAGATGGCGCAGCACTGCAGAGACATGTAAAAACAGGCTCCTCCCGGCCCCTCAAATACCCGGGGACCTCCCACAAATCCCCAGCATTGAAAAGCAGTGAACAAGAAGCCGGGAATTTAACCACCCAAAAACTGGTAACTTATAACAATGATACCTCACAGAATTGTATTATTCTTAGTATACAGTACGTCCTGATCCAGATAGATTACTTACACTTGGGACATCCAATAGCAGTGTCCATAAAGTAGGGTGGGATCCCCAATAAAAAAAAGGTAACAGCAGACAGTTTAAACCACTGCCGCCTGCAAAACCTTGCGGCCAAAAACAGCATCAGCTGAGGCCTTAACATCAACCTTGTAAAACTTTGAAAGGTATGAACAGAAGACCAAGTAGCGGCCTTGCAAACTTGTTCAACAGAAGCCTGGTGCTGGAAGGCCCAAGAGGCACCAATAGCACGAGTAGAATGAGCAGTAAGGCGAAGGGAGGACTCCTCCCCATAGCAGAATAGGCCTGAATCACGACCAGACGGATCCATTCGCTAATAGTGGACTTGGCATGAGCCAAACCCATCCTGGGCCCAGAAGGGACCACAAAAAAAAGAGCATCAGTTTCCCTGAAGGATGCAGTGACCACCAGGTAATACTTCAAACACCTAACCACATCCAAGGAATGCAAAACCCTCTCCTTAGCGTAGCTAGGATTAGGGCACAAAGAAGGAAGAACAATATCTTGATTCAATGAAAGGCAGACACTACCCTAGGCAGAAAATCTGGCTTAACGCGGACCACCTTGTCCTGGTGTCTCCCAAGGTATGGGGGCTGAATAGAAAAAGCCGCCAACTCAGACAGACACACGCCTGACCGAAGTAATGGCTACCAGAAAAACAACCCTGAAGGTAAAACCAGCCAGAGCAGAATCCTGCATAGGTTCAAAGGGAGCACCCTGCAAATCAGACAAAACAAAGTTCAAATCCCAAACAGGGACCACAGGTTTACGTGGGGAACGCACATGAGCGACCCCCTGGAAAAAAGGTCTAAATCAGAGAATGCTGAGCAAAAGACTTCTGAAAGAAAACAGAAAGGGCAGAAGCCTGACCCTTCAGAGTACTGAGTTGGAGTCCCGACTCCAACCCATGCTGTAAGAACTCCAGAACCCTGGGGACTAAACACCCGACAGGGAAGACCTAGACTCACACCAGTCAAAGTAGGTATGCCAAACCCTGTGATAGATGGAAGAAGAAGTTTTCTTCCTAGCCTGCACCATGGTATCAGCCACCGAGGCGGACAAGCCTTTCTCCATCAAGATGGAGGTTTCAGCAGCCAGGTCGTCAAAGCCAGAGTTTGTAAATTGGGATGGCGTAAGGGGCCCTGAGTGAACAGATCTGGCACCCCTGGCAGAACGTACTGGTCTACTGCCATCTGCACCACGTCTGTGAACCACACTCTTCTTGGCCACCTGGGGGCCACCGGAATTGCTGGCACCACCTCCAGAGCAATCTTGCGCAGAACCCTGCTCAGCAGGGGGAACGGAGGAAAGACATACAGGAACTGAATGACCTGCCATGACATTACTAAAGCATCCGTGGTCACGGCCAGAGGATCCTGGGACAGGGAGACAAAGGCCGGGAGCTTGTGATTCCGACGGGACGCAAACAAATCCACATCTGGTTGGCTCCAACGGTGACACAGAGATTGGAACACCCTGTTGCAGAGGGACCCCCCCGGAATGTATACCGCTGATATGCAGGGAACATTGGCCTCCACCCAGGTCAGGATCAGAGACACTTCCTGGAGGGCCCTCTTGCTCCGGGTCCCTCCCTGATGATTGATGTAGGCAACTGCCGTCAGGTTGTCAGAGTGCCCCGGAACAGGCAGGCCCTGAAGATGAGTAGTCAAGCGAGCCAGAACTAACCTGACCGCTCACAGCTTCAAGACATTGATAGGTGTGTGGGCCTCCTGAGGGCCCCACCTCCCCTGGAACCGCAGGGACTTCCAGAAACCCCCCCCCCCCCCAACCTGATAGACTGGCATCCGTGGTGACCGTCTCCCAGGAAGGGGCAAGAAAGGATCTGCCCCCCAACAGGTTTCTTGAGTCCATCCACCACAAGAGGGACCTCTTTACCAGGCGGGAAGCACACAGACCCTGTCCAGGGATGCTGGGTCCATGTCCCATACAGACAATAGGAGAAGTTGCAGAAGCCCCAAGTGGAACTGAGCATAAGGGACCGCTTCGAAGCACGCCACCATCAGGCCCACCAGCTGCATCCCCTGCCTGGTGGAGGGATGGGGACAAGCTAGGAGGGACTAAGCCTGTACAAGCAGATTGTCCACCTTCTGCTGAGGAAGGAAGATCCTTGCCTGAACTGTATCCAGATTCATTCCTAGGAATGGAGTTACCAAGGAAGGGGACAGTGAGGACTTGGGGTGGTTGATCACCCATCCAAATGACTCCAGAATGGACACCACCAGCTGAATATCCAACTCTGCCTGATGTAGAGACTGGGAAGTGATGAGGATGTCCAGGTAGTGGCAGCACGCGGATGCCCCTTGGCCTCAGAGACATCACCCCCGCCAGCACCTTGGTGAGCACTCTGGGAGCTGAAGAGAGGCCAGATGGCAAAGGCCACAAATTGGCAGTGTTGATCTTCCAACGCGAATCTGAGGAACCTTGGTGTCCTGAAAACACAGGGATGTGAAGGTAAGCATCTTTGATATCCACAGACGTCATGAAACCTCCGGGGCGCAAGGAGCTGATAGTCGAGCGCAGGGTTTCCATGCGAAAAACGCCTGTTCTTGACAATTTTGCTAAAGATCTGTAAATCTAGAATGGGCCTGACTGACCCATCTTTTTTGGGAACTGTGAAAAGGTTGGTGTAGAGTCCCTTGCCTCTGTCTTTTAAGGGAAATCTGCAAATGACCCCCAGACCCAGCAGACCTTGCACGGCCTGCGCCAACACCTGAGCAGAGGCAGGGACCAGGAGTATCCGGGACCTGATAATCTTGGGGGAGGCCGCACAGCAAATTCTATCTTGTAGCCGGAGGACACTACCTCCTGAATCCACCGGTCTGAGGCGTGATGCCTCCAGACTTGAGCAAAGTGCCGCAGCCATCCCCTCACCCTGACGGGCGAGGGTGCCCCATCATGCCTGAGGGGACTTGGGAGAGGATTTGGGCTTAGCCCCCCGGAGGAGCCAGGACGTTGTCTTCCGCTCCTGTGACAGGAATCAGCGCGAGCCCCCGCGAAGGACACCCCTGTTTCTTGTTTAACACCATGGTAGGGGGGTGAAGGGGGCCCTGGCCCCGAAGGGGCCGAGACAGCCGTCTGCGCTGGGGTAACTTACCTCTCTTAGCAAACAGGTCTAGATGGGCCCCAAACAGGCGTAGCCCCTTAAAGTGGACCAACACCCAGGGGGGATCGGCCCGGGAATCTATAAGATTCCCGGACCGATCAGATCCCTCCCCGTGGGGCATCCGAAATCGGGATGTCCCGCGGGGAGGAACCCCCCAGGAGGCCCACAATCCTTACCTTACCGGCGATCCAACGACGCATGCGCGAGACGCGGCCGCGTCTCTCGCTTCCCTCTAGCAGGGCGCGCTCCCGCGCCGGCCGTTTTGTGAATGGCCGGCGCAGACGCGCTCCCTGTTAGAGGGAAGCGAGAGACGCAGCCAATGACAGCGCTCTGGTATGCGCGTCCAAGTGGCTTTGGACGCGCATACCAGAGCGGCTCTGAGCGCTGTCATTGGCCGGACGAGGTCACGTGGGAGCGGGGAGAGGTAAGTTTTTGCGGCGATCGGGGGGTTTCACACAGCGGGGCACCCCCGATCGGGGTGCCCCACCTAAGTGGACCAACACCCAGGATAGTCAAAATCCTGGGTGTTGGTCCACTTTAAAAGGAAGCCCAGTGAGGGCCTTCTTCGCAGCATTGTCAGCATCCCACTGTCGCAGCCAAACCAAGCGGTGTATAGCCATCACGAGGGCAGAAGTTCTTGCACACATTCTGATGGTGTCATCCAATGCTAATAGGACAAAATTTACAAAAACATCACAATTGGAGAGTGCATTAAACACCTCACAAGGGAGAACATCAGGGGCACTATCAAGCATTTTTCTGATAAGGGTTCTAGTGGCCACAGCAGTAATGGCAGAGACACAGACCGGGCGCAGCGCCGTCCCCGCACATGCAAAGGCGTGGGAGGCCAGCAGGTCAATGCGCTGGCCCTCAGCATCCCGCAGGGTAGTAGAATCAGGGGAATGCATGACAGGGGTGTTAGATAGCCCTAGGATCGGGACATCCACCTCGGGGGGGGGGGGGGGGGGGATGACCAACATTTAACCACCTCAGGGGGAAAAGGATACTTCCTATCCCAGTCCCTTGGAACCCCGGGAAGTTTACTGGGGCACTCCCATTCCTTGAGCACAAGGGTATGGAAATGTGCCTGCTCTAGAAATTCCAAACGTGATGTTGCTGTATGAAAACGCTCCCCTTTTTGCCTGGGAGCCTCACCAGGGAGAGAGATAGACAGAACCTCAAAGATCTGGGTCAATAATCTGTCAGAGTCATCTGGGGCCCAGGGGTCAGAGCCAGAATCGTCATGACCCCTTGGTCTCTCATCAGATGAGCCTGAGTCAGAAAAGAGCTCTCCTTCATCAGAAGACCCCTTCTGATTCATAAAGATTCACACAGATTCATAAACTCCTGAGATCCCATAGGGAAAACAGTAACATAAGGGGTCAAGTGCCGCTTCCTACCAGGGCCCTTACGCGCTAAAGCCCTCGCAATAATCTGTTCAGCAGTAGGCAGTCTAGAAGACACATCAGGCTGAGAATCCCCACAAGTATGCAACTCAACAGGAGAGATTTAAGCTGGGGGGAGTAATGAAATGAGGTGCAGCCACTGGCCGGCCAGATTGCAAAGCCAGCGCTTGCTCAGCACGGGGTACGCAGACCCATGCCTTGTCAGCGTCAGCATGAGGCTGTCCACACGCCATACACAGCCGGTCTTGTCCCAAGGGGACCCCGGTCACATTATCCTGAGATGCCTCCATATGGTGATTATTAGGCACAATATGCCAGTAGGGATTGACGCTATAAAGCAACCCTGGACGCCCCAATGACCCGCTAGGGAAGTGGGAGTAATTTTACAAGGCCCAACTATCAATTACACCGGGCCGGGAGAAGCCAATGGATTCACCCGTCTGAAAGACACAATGAGAAGAAAGGGTGTCAGAACCAAACACACTACAATGAGTATAAAGCCGCCCGTGAGGGCACTTACGGACCACGGTAAGTAAGCACGTCACGCGCATGCAACCTGACAACATGGCGCCGAGTACCTCGAAGGGCGGGCCAGAGCGAGCCGTGACGCAGGGCGCGCCAGGCTAGGCCCCGCCCCCCTGAAGAGCGCAAAGTCCACCGACAAGCAGCCAAGGAGAACGCAGAAGCGTCTGAGGTAACGCTGCCGCCCGGCGCGGAACATCCAAATGAAGGAAAAGGCGCGCGCGGCGGCGGCATTTGCAATAGTAAAAAGACAAGTCAGCGCGGCAGCTGACACCACATATACTAGGCCAAAAAACATGACAAAAGGCCGTATGCACGAATCACGATACACGCTCACACACACCCCCCCCCCCTTCTTTCCCCCCCCAAAGGCTATAGGGAGAATGAGGGAGGATGGTGGCCCTTTGTACAGGGCCCACCGCTACCGGGGCATGGGACAATAATGCGGGAGGGGCATCCCATAAAGGCTCACCATCAGCCTATACCACCTACCCTTTGGTGGGGGACTGCGGTGGAGCAGCGCTCCATAAGCACGCATGGTGCCGCCTACCTTCAACCGACCAGCGCAGCCCAGGCTGGGAGGCACATCACACGAAGGACGGGTGGGAATAGTCCAACAGGGCCACAGGCTAATAGCCCCGCTCACCTGCGAGAGAGTGATAATTTCATGTCTTCGCAGTAAGCACTGCAGAGAAATCTGGGGATTTGTGAGAGGTCCCCGGGTATTTGAGGGGCCGGGAGGAGCCTGTTTTTACATGTCTCTGCAGTGCAGCGCCATCTGGCGGAGGATAACCCAAGTGTAAGTAATCTATCTGGAGCAGGACGTACTGTATAATAAGAATACTGGTCTGGCAACAGAGGGTGACAAAAAAAAAAAATAGAAAAACTGGAAAAAAAACGGGCTAAAAGACGGTTATAATGGATAAAATAAGCAAAGTTAACAACATGCTAATTTAAGGGGCCACACACAAACTTAAAAAATGGCCAACCATGATAGGATAAAAACCGCAAACTAATAGTTCCTCACCAGAGGTCACACTACATGGTTTTCCGAGAGAGTAAAGATACTCCAAGCATTTCTAAAGAGTATTTTTAGCAGATGAGGATCACAATTTAGTAATTAAAATTAACAATACAAAAGGCATACACAGTGTTCTAAACATCCCTATTTGTGCAAGGAAACATTCCTACAACTTCAACAATGCTTCCAGGCACATGGAGCATTGCTGGGTGGTGTATTCATGGTGTGTTATGGGTTAGTCTGTGGATATTCAGCGCAGGGTTGGTTACTAGAAGAGTACATGTAATACCCCAAACATGGGTCAATCAGGCCCCTTCTATTACACATCTACATCAGTAGGTGCCCAACCCTCTCCTCAAGGGCCACCAACAAGTCATGTTTAGGGGATTTCCACATAGCCGACCCTATAGCTTTGTCAGCGCATGGATTACTTTACCTACACATCTGTGTGAAGATCAGCAAAACATCACCTGTTGGTGGCTTTTGAGGAGAGGATTGAGCATGTGTGATTTACATTGTGTCAGTGACAGCCCTCTACATCCGATTTACAATACATACACACATTTACAGAAGACCACCTTCCACAGGTATACACATGCATACATATACACACACACCTCAGATGATCACCTTCCATAGTATTAACCACACATGTATTACTGTGAAGTGTGACCCATCTGGGGTAACCAAATACATGTGCAGAGGATAACCCTCCTCAGTACCAGGGGTGTGAATTGTCAAGAATCTGGTGATACGATACATATGAGACAGGTATGATATATATCCAGATTCAGTCTCAAAGACAATATATTGGGAATATATATATATATATATATATATATATATATATATATATTTTTTTTTTTTTTGTTTTTTGTTTTTTTTTGTTTTTAGTATGACATAGGGTCCTCGGGGGTTAAAAATCCCCCAAAATGGCGTGAGGCCCCCCCACTTACCCAGCATAACCAGCCCCTGCAGGCTACGAGCTGGCAAAGCCCAACCGCAACAGGTACTTCTGCCCCCCCCACACCTTTGGGGAGGCAGGTAATGGGGGGGCCCAGGGTTAATGGCAAGTCACCCGCTAGCCGCAGGTGACTTGCCAAACCCAGAGCCTTGTGAACTGGTATAGGGGTATCAGATCCCTTACCAGTTCACAAAGGGTTAACAGTATGAAGAAAAGGAAAAAAACCCGTAGAGAAAATGTTTTTTTTTTATTTTCTCGACCGATGTGGCGATCGCTGGAGGGGGGAGGCAGGGGATCAGAGGATCTCCTGCCCCTCTGGCCAGCGCATCTGACAGCTGAACCGCTGGGAGCCCACAGGGGGTCACATCATCCGCCCCACCCCCCCAAAGAGACGGGGCTAGTCATGAAGATGGCGGCGCCCAACGGGAAAGCAGGGGGAGAGGGCCTGTCGGCTCTCTCCTGAAGACTGAAGGGGGGGGGGGAATCGAAGGCCGCCCAGTGAAGAGGAGACCCGGCGGGGGGTTGCGCACAAAGGTGAGGGGCTTGACGGCGGTGGCTGAAGCAAGGGGGGCCCTATTCTGGGCACTCTCCTGCAGCTGGAGGTATAATGACAGATACATTCTTTACCCTAGCCTTCATAAGAACACGCACAGTTGTATAGGGATATATGGGATTTACCACAGGGTGGTCACATGCCACAGTTCTACACCTGCATGTTTATCCAAACATTTACCCTAGAGAGAATCATTCAGCACAGTTGAGTGCACACATGTATTTTATTCCAGGGGGGGTCACTTTCCATGATGCCCACATGTACAAAGCACGGTGCCACCTCTGGCATGGGCATACACTGCACCTCCCTAAGTGAAATACAGCTAGATTATTATGTATAAATATAGGTATTGAGCCCTTATGAATGTATCTGTCTGCATATGCCTATATTACCCTTAGAGGCTGCAATAAGGCCTATAAAACTATGCCTATATACTCGAGTACATTCTACTCGCATTCATTGCCTGCTGGGATATCTCCTGTTACACCCGTGTGACAAAAAGCGTTTCGGTCAGGTATGTAGCTGTGTTCTATTATCTGAAGGAAAGGGCAATAATAAGTGGCCATAGTCCATAGAAGATTTTAAAGTACCGTAGCTCCTGCAGCACTTACCTGAAAGGCTTCACATAGTTCCGCCGCACATCGCCGCTCTCTTGTTTCACTTCCTGTTTCCCTCTGACGTGGCGACACCCTCGCCATCAGTCATGGTAAGCTACCATGCCCCTTCATTCATTGCAATGGGGGGGGGGGGGCATGGCAGCTCACCATGACTGATTGCGTCGCCACATTGGAGGGAGATGGGAAGAGAAGCCCGACGAGGGAGTGGCGCTGTGCAGGGACCTGGATGAAACCTTTCAGGTAAGCACTACAGCCCCGGACTAGGAGCGACGGTGTGCACGGGAGAAAAGGCGAATATAGCTTTTTTACTTTTTGCCTTAAAATATACTTTAAAGGCCCCTTCTCCAATTCCTTCCTGTGAGCTGTTCATTCTAAGATACTTTGCTGCCAAAGATCAGTTGGGAAATTAGATAAGAAACGCCTGTGTTATGTCCCCAAATAAAAGACTGGAAATGGAAGGAGCCAAGAGACACTGTAGGAGTTCGGATTCTAAAGCAAAATAAAAATCCACCCAATTATTTTATTTTTCTTAAAGTGATACTGCAGGCAACACCGCTGTGTTGTGCTACATTTGGCACTGTCCTAAACGGTTTTTCGTTTTTAAATTGAAGCAGAAATGGCTGATATCAGAGGTTACAGGTTCAGCCAATTACATTGTCTTTTTCATCCTGTTCCCTAATCACCTCAGCAGAACGGGGCAGGATTGATGGTCCCTCCCCCTACAGATTTATCACATTGCTGATTATTATACAGCACCGCAGATCCATGGGCCATGGAAACTTTTTTCAGAACAGAAATCATGAAATGAAAATGTAACACCAATATCTTGCCCATTTCTTCTTCAATTTAATAATGGAAAACAATTAAACCGGACCTTCAGCATCATTTAATGAAAACCCCAAACCCATAAAAAACTATTCCCCAGCATCTAAAATACATATACTTTATGTTTTTAGTCACTTGCTTATTGTTCTTTCCCCCACTGGGCTGCAACTCTGTCCAGGACTCTAGGATATGGGAACCACCATCTTGCCTCAGAAGCATCACATATGGAGAGAGTTCAAAAGTGCAAATGGTCGGGCGGGTTATAGCTGTGCTTTGCACAGACACAGCAGAGCTGGGGTCAGGAAAAGGACAGCAATCCCAGATTGCAGAACAGCATAGTTGGAAGACACTTTCAGCCTGAGACTCCATGTGCCACCATCTTTGTTGTGATTTTTAATGTGGGCAATCTGTATGTACAGTGTACAGGGTGGAGGAAACATGTAAGATAGACTTTTCTTCAGGGTGAAGGTATGGTTTAAGGACAATAACCTTTGCCTGCAGTAGCACTTTATTTTTTTATCTGCAAACAATTGTGGTGTTATACTGGAGTAGCCAAGCACACCAATATAAACTGCGTACAAGTGTGGACTAAATCAAAAAATATGCAACCACATATAACCATTTCACCTCTGTCTTACCATAAGAACTAAAAGTAAAGTAAAAAAAAAACAGAAAAAAAAAAAACACCAACACGACATTAGGCCAGTTTGGGATGTCCAGTTGGAAACTGTATTGCTCCCCAGTCCCTGTTCATGTGCCACTTTTACCCCTATGTAACATTCAGCTGATGGGGTATGCAAGGTATGTGTGCACATGGTACTTTCATGCTGAGAAAGGTAGGCACAGCCTCTGGTTGGCCCTGGAAGTATTAAAGCCCATTTTCCTTGCAGCCAAAAATGCTGAAAAATTGTCTCGGAGCACAGGTCCCCCTGCTGACCTCCCATCGCCTTTCAGAGAGCTGGTGTGCCAAGGCAGTACCAGGCATGCCACCTTGATGTGAATGGAGTTTGGCAAGGGACACAGTGATGTTACACCTCCCTCCAGCACCAGGTGTGACAGAGTGCCTAGCCAGCCAATCAAGAGTGCTGCGGTCCTGAGCATAATGCACGGGGTGCACAATCTCCCAGTGACTGTTGAGGATCAGCACGGGATCCAGAGGACAGAAAAGGGAAGCCAAGTAACTTTTTTTTAAATGCCAGGCCCAGCTCAATCAGGAAAGTCACAAGCAGCTCCTGTACCACCTCTCTTTAGCAAAGTGTGTAGGATCACTTTCAGTTTAGCTTCAAGGTCACATGCCGGGTCAGGTTGGAATCTGACCAGATCCTGTACAACATGCAATAGAACATATGCACACCTTGAAATTAACATATCAAGCTTTCTCAAGTCTATACACATGTTGTTTCATATTATGCATTTCACCGAGGGTAAAATTGATAACTAATCATCTTCCTTTAATGTTAGTGCAGTTTGGCAAGGCTCATCTAGCAGTTGGGAAATACCAACAGAATTTACTGGCCTAAAACAGGAAATTGTGTAATGCAGCCTAACTACAAGCGTTGTGATTGTTCAAAGGAAGCAGAACGGACACACACAGAGTCTTATAAGTAACTGCCACAGACCGTTTTATTTCTGAAAAACAAATCTCATCTTCTGTGAACTGCGGGAATCAACGACTAAAACATAATCCCGATAAAACGGTTTTCTTTCATCTTTTATTCAGCTTTGCTGTCCCTGGCTATAGAGGAGCCGCCCCTCCAAGGGTATGGCATGGAGACAGAGGACACTTCATATTACACTTGTTGGTAAGCTGATTTAGGAAACCACGCTGCTCCCGTATTACCAACACAAATAAAACAGGTCAGTGATCAGATTAAAGCCAGTTTCATTTATGTGCAGGCGAATAAATCTGTATGACACTTACTTTCTAGTTCTTCCTTCTCAAAATTGGTGTTAACTGTAGAGCTGGTTTTCCCCAGATCAACCACCGCTTCCTCATCATGTCCCTGAGAAAAAAAAAAGAGAAAATTGTGTCAGTCAACATCAGACATTCCACACACTAAACATAGAGAAATCCCAGGCTGAGTAAGGGAAGCGTCACCTGTGATCCTGACCTCTAGTTCTGCATCACTGATTTACAATTAAAGCTGACCTCCATCCTTTCCCAAAAGAGGAAGCCCAAACATCTGTCCCCCTGCCGCCCCCGTCTTCCTTGACAGCTGGGGTGGGGGTGGCAGGAAAAAAGATGTATAAATGAATGATTAGGAAATCTGTGCAGATATGAATTAAACCGGACCGTCACCATGATTTAATGAAAAGCCCAAATCCTTAAAAAAACTATTCCCCAGCATCTAAAGTTAAGTAATTTTAAGTTTTTAGCCACGTACTTATTATTAAAGCACTGGACACAAACTATTGGGTCAATTCAGAGCCTGGTGAGAATTTTTTTTTTCAGGAGTGAAATTGCTCTTACTTTTTTTTTTTTTTTAATTCTTTATTTAAGGGTTTTTTGCATGAACACATACAAGTAATGATACAAAAACACTATGTAAACATATAAACAATACACATTAGGCAATGGGGTGGGGGTACAGGGGGTGAGGGGACTAACAAGGGGGGGTAGGGGAGCAGCTAGGTAATTTGCATGTCACACACGCACACGGGTAGATGGATTAGCTACACATTGAGGCCCTCTAGGGGACCATCGCCCACGGGTCTGAGGAGCCCACGCCCGGGTCAGAGAGGGGGGGGGGCTGGAGTGTGCCTCCCATTCGGCACTCCGCCCTGGCGGCGCCGTTGCCGGACTCGAGTTTTCGGGCTCTCTGAAAGACTGCCTGAACTCCTCAGACTCCTGGTAGATCAACCAAGGCATCCATGTACGCCTATACTGCTCATCTCTGTCATACATAGCCAAAGTGAGGTCTTCCATTTCTGAGATATTCAGCACTTCCATAACCCAATCTCTCACTGTGGGGGCTCTCTTTTGTTTCCAATATCTCGGGATCACCATCTTTGCCGCATTCAGCAGGTGGGCCAGTAGAGATTTTTTGTATCTGTTTATGGGGTGGTCTGTTAAATGCAGCAAAATTCGAGCTGGGTCAGTGAGGGCCGGCTCCTCTGTAAGGCGTGAGATTATGGCAAGTACGCCCCCCCAATAGTCTCGAATCTTGGAGCATGACCACAATATGTGCATTAGTGTGCCTCGCTCGGATCCACACCTCCAACACTGGGGGTCCGCTGCGGCTGATATTCTGTTGAGTCTATCGGGGGTGTAATACCAACGGGTCAAGACCTTATAGTTGGACTCCTGCACTCTGGTAGCTATTGAGGATCTGTGGGCAAGGGCTGCCATCTTCTCCCTCTGTGCCTCACTAAATTCCGTCCCTAGGTCAACCTCCCATTCCTTCCAAAATGACGGGGGGCCGCCACGCTCTCCCACTAGCTGCAGGTACAGTCTGGAGGTTAGATGTTTGTTTGGCACCTCCCCCAAACAAATTCTTTCGAGGTCAGTATGGGGCCTGCATTTTTCTCTTCTCAGTCCCTGCCTGGCTACAAAAGACTGTAAGCGAACCAGAGTCCATAGGTCGAGGTCTACATTTCCCCACCTGGATCTCAGGTCCGCTAGGGGCGTCCAACCGCTCTCCGTGATCAGGTCCCCTGCTCTCAATCGAGTCAACCCGCCCCACTCCCTGAGGTCTGCTCTGGACAATCCCCTGGTAAGTGACGGATTCGTAATAATGGGCACCATGGGAGAGGGCCATGGGGAGATCCCAGAGTAGTGTCTGTGCTGCCTGAAGACCCTCAGCGTCGCTGCAATAGTCGGATGGCTCTTTAGCTCTAAGGGAGCGGCCTCCCCCCCCCACATTAAAACATCGGGTGGGGTGCGGGCCGCGGCTCGTTCCAACTGGACCCACCTCTTTGAGTCCTGACATGTAGCCCATTCACACGTTCTCTGTAAGTGCGTGGCCACCCAGTAAAGCTTGATGTCTGGTAGTGCCATGCCCCCTTGGTTTCTGGGCTTGTAGAGAATGTGTTTCCCCAATCTCGCTCGCTTTTTGTTCCAGACAAAGCTCATGAGGGATTTGTTAAGGTCTGTAAAAAAACCTGCAGGTATCCGAGTCGGCAGGGCCTGGAACAGATACAGCAGTCTGGGAAGGACCGTCATCTTTATTATATTTACCCTCCCCATCCAGGAGAATGTGGGGAGGTCCCATCTCTCTAAGTCTGCCTTGATCTTCTTGGCCAGCGGGAGGAAATTCAGGGGAACCATGTTATACAGGGAGTTTGGTAACTGGGTCCCCAGGTATGTCAGGGATGCCCTGGCCCATTTAAAGGTGAAGGACTGGCGCAAGGTCTCGACTAGGTCACTCTGGAGGGAGACGTTCAATGCCTCCGACTTCTCAAAATTAATTTTTAGGTAGGAGAGCCTCCCATAGGTCTCAAATTTCCGCATCAGGACTGGAATAGTCACAGAGGGGTTGGTGATGAAGAAGAGCATGTCGTCTGCGTATGCAGCGATCTTATGGATGCTCTCGCGGGATACAAATCCCTGGATATCTGGGTCGTTTCGGATTGTGCACAGGAACGGCTCGAGAGATAAGGCAAAGAGGAGGGGTGAGAGAGGGCAACCCTGTCGGGTTCCATTCTTGATCCACAGCGGGTCGGAGAGGTGGCCGTTAATTCTCACACGTGCTGAAGGGGTAGTGTACAGCGCCTCTATGAGACGTCTCATGTTGTCACCTAGGCCGCGTGCACAACATTAATGGCGCGGACAACATTATCTCTGGCCTCTCTATTGAGCACGAATCCTGTCTGGTCTAGATGTACCAGCTGGGGGATCAGTGGGGCCAAACGATTGGCCAGGATCTTGGCGTAGAGTTTCATATCTACGTTGAGCAGAGAGATGGGCCTATAACTTTTACAAGACAACGGATCCTTCCCCGGTTTGTGTATAACCGTGATGTGGGCTTCTAGTTCTCTGCATGAGAAGGCCCCCGGGTTTTCCTCATCTAGTATGGTGTTCCAGGCCCTTACCAGCCGCGGACCCAGCAGTGGCTCAAAGGTTTTATAGTATCTGGCCGTAAACCCGTCTGGCCCTGGCGCCTTGCCCCCGGGAGTCAGTTTAAGAGCCTCCGCCAGCTCCCCCGTGTTAATTGGGGCTTCTATTAGGGCTGCAGCTTCCCTGGTGATCCTTGCCATGTTAGAGCGCGACAGGTATTGCCTGATTCTTTCTAACAACTTCGGCCCCGGTGCTTCCCCGCTCAGGCCATAAAGGCCCGCATAGTAGTGCCTGAATGCTCCCGCTATTGACTCAGAAGTATGTTTTTTCTGACAGGAGTCGTCCAAAATCTCAGATATGAAATTCTGGGCTTGCTGTTGCTTGAGGGCTCGCGCCAGGAGGGCACTATTTTTATTGCCATACTCGTAATAGCGTCTCTTACACCTTCTAATGTCATGCTTGGCTTTTTGTCTCAAGTGTGCGTTGAGGGCAATCCTAGCCTGTGTAAGTTCACCCAGTACCTTCGCCGCCTCTGACCGTTTGTGGGAAAGCTCCAAGGCATTGACCTTCTCTGACAGCTTCTCCAAGAGCGCTGTATTTTCTTTTTTCAGTCGCGAGGCATGGCGGATCAAGATACCCCGGATGACGCTTTTATGAGCTTCCCACAGGGTCAGGGGCGACACCTCCCCGTTATCGTTTTCGTTGAAGTACGAAGTGATATCTTCTCTAATCCCCTGCAGGACCACCGAGTTTTTCAGTAAAGATTCATTCAGCCTCCAGGTTAATGGGGGGGGGGGGTCTATTTACGAGGTCCAAATCCAGATATATCGGGGCATGGTCTGAAAACGAGGTGGGGTAGATGCCATCCCCTGTGACTCTCTCTAGCAGGCTATGAGAGACCCAAAGATAATCAATTCGGGAATAAGTCCCGTGCACTTTTGAGTAAAATGAATAGTCTCTAGCTGTGGGGTTCCTGATCCGCCACACATCCACCAACCGCAGTCCCTGGAGTCTCTCTCTAAGGGATCTCAGAGCAGATTGGGAGATTGTTGACCTACCCACCGAGGTGTCAATGAGAGGGTCTATCGGGAGATTGAAATCTCCACCTAGGATCAGCTCACCTTCAGCAAATTTTTCAACCCTATCCAATGTCTGCCTAAGAAACTGAACCTGGCCCTGATTGGGAGCGTAAATCGACGCCAGGGTGTATCGCTTCTGGCTAATAGTACCCTTCACCATGACTACTCTCCCCGAGTCATCAGCCCAGGAGTCCAACAACGAGAAAGGGGCATCTCTCGCTATGAGGATGGCTGCTCCTTTTTTCTTACCCTCAGAGGAGCTACTGGTAAAGACGTGGGGGAAATATTTACTGTTTAACTTTGGGGATGCCCCTCTTTTAAAATGTGTTTCTTGGATAAAGATTATATGCGCCTTATGTCTCCTCATCTCTTGTCTCAGTATTGTTCTCTTTTCAGGCGTATTAAGGCCTTTGACATTCAGGGAGACCACCTTCAGCGGACCCATGCTGGACGAGTCCCCGTGGGCGACCTTCAGGCAGGACGTGCGGGATGAGGTAGCTGCTAAGACCTCAGGGGCTGCGGGGGAATAGAGGGGGGGTCAGGTGTGAGGGTTCGGGATAGACCAGAAAGGACCCAAAGACAGGGGAGTAAACAAATGTGTATCAAGAACTAGACTAGTTGATAGTCTGTTAGTGGATCACAAAGTACGTGATCCGAGAAAGGTGCCTTTTGGCGGAGAGCAGTGAAAGTCCACTCTGTCCCCCAAGAATGGAAGTGGGGGGCAGTCCGCTTCTGTCTTCCCGTCTACGAGGACCTAGGTCGTCGCTAGAGGGGTGCACCAGTTGTTTGGGGTGAGGAGGGCAAGGGTCATAGAGCCGCTGGGGGGCAGCCGCACTATAGTATTGATGTTCATTCTAGTGCACTTAAGGGCAATGTATTTACAAACGGACATGTGACGGGACCCATGGGGGCCACAGACCGGCGCACCAGGATCATCTCAGGATCCCGCCTCGGCAGAGGCCGGTGCATCAAACTCCTCGCCAGGAGGCAATTGGCTCGTCATTGGTCGGCCGACCGGCCCGCCCCGCCCGACACCAGCGGAACTCATTTACTCACACATGTGGGAACATCAGCAAACAGTCCTAACAGAGTTATCATAACAACATATTGATAAACAGGTAAAGAGGCTCGAGGGTGCGCGCCCCGCCAGACACAAGGAGGCCCCGAGTAGCCAAGCCGCGTAGGGCGAGGCGCGGGCCCACAGTATAACACTTAACTCAACCACCTCGTTCTGGACTTCCAATCGGTCATCCACGCACAGCGGGCAGCCAACCGGGGGCCCACCCCGCAGGGACCCCGTCTGGCCGCCAGCAGGCGAAGACGTTTCCAACACTATTTTACCCACCTCACCTGTCCCGGACACCCACCCCCACGATGTAATACACTGGGTTGTGGGGATAACCGACACAGGGAGGCCCGGGCGCCAGCGCCGGATGATCAGCGTCCTCTTCTGTTTCCTCGTCCTCTATCTCGGATAGGACCCGCCGCCCCCCGCGGTAGACGACCACCGATCACCGGGAGATCCGGGGCAGTCCAATCCGGAATCTCCACCGGCGCTGCCTCCAGGAAGCGGAATAAGTCCCGGAGCTGGCCTGGGGATTTCAGCACAAAGAGCTCACCATTTCTTCGGACTCTCAGCTGGAAGGGGTGGCCCCAGCGGTAAGTGGCGCCCCGGCTCTGGACCGTCTCCAGTAGGGGCTTCATGAGCTTCCTCATTTGCAAAGTTCTGCGGGACAAGTCCTGTAGAATGAGCACTCGGGCACCCTGGAACATGACGGAGCTCCCAGGCTCGGCGGGTGATCTCCTCCTTTATCTTAAAGAAGTGGACTCTGCATATAGTGTCTCTTGGCCTGTCCCGCTCCGTAGGACGTGGGCCCAGCGCGCGATGTACGCGGTCGAGCTCTATGCAATTAGTGCTGGGGAGCTCCAATATCTCATTAAAGATTGCCGTAACCGCAGCCGCGAGGTCGCGGGTCTCTACAGACTCGGGAATTCCCCTTAAGCGGAGGTTGTTACGCCGGTTGCGGTTTTCAACATCATCATGTGCGAGGAGCAATTCGGACACATGGCGCCTACTCTCATCTTGCTGTTGTTCCAGGGCCGCCACACGTGCCGCCAGCTCCCCCTGCGAGTTTTCAACGACGTCCACTCTGAGCGCAACATCCGTCACCGCTCCCTGTAAGGCCGCCAACTCCTTCTTAAGTGCCCCCTCCATTCTGGACACATATCCATCGAAGTCGCTCTTGGTAGGGAGTCCGCATAGGGCCTCCTTGATGTTAACTTTAACCGCCTCTGAGACTATTTGCGATAGGACATCAAACGGTATGGACGGGTGGGAGCTCTGGCTGCACCCCGGAGGCGCGGGGTTCATAGGGATCATTCCTCCGTCCCGAGGGCCGATCTCAGAATCCCGGGGGTCCCGCTCAGCTGCGAACAAGAAGGTGTGAGGAGTGTGGGGCAGACTTCTCACGGCGGGGGAGGGGTGTCCGCATTCCATTTGCTGCAGCCGACCAGTGGGGGCCCAGGACAGGCGGCCACTCATCTCAGCTTGTGGGGGCAGATCATGATGGCCTCCCCACGACAGGGTACGGCGCCCGGGGGATGACGGGGTGCCCGGCGAGTCCCTGGGCTCAGGTGAAAAGGCCGGGGATCCGGGCGTGACCTGTGCCCCCTCTCGACTGCTTGAGGACGTGCTCCGTGGACTTGGGATCAGGTGCAGCAAGTCAAGGGCTTCCCCGCGGCTCCCAGCCCCATTCAGGCGCTCCTGCGCTACACTTGGTGCGGGGCTGCCATTGCCCCCCTGCCACGCGTCAGGCACTGGGTCAGGGCAGGTCTCAATGCGTTGTGGCCCCCCCCATGCCCCTCTTAGGTTGGTGGCTCCGCTCATACCTCTTAGGGAGTCCTCTGTCTTAGCGCCGCCGGGTGTTCCTCCGGTGTGCCCGGGGCAACCGTCCGCCCCACCATGGATCTGGGCCTCCACCGTCATGCAGCGTCTCCCGCTCTCTAGCGCTGTCCTCCTCTCTACAATCTCACCCGCGGCAGGCATGGGGGTGAGTGTGCTCGCGGCCGCCCGGCCATGTCCGTCCCCGCTGCTCTCCGGTGGCGGCGGCAGGGGGAAGTCTCCCGCTCCTCCCGCCAGATCGCGCGCCCCGCTCCCGTCCGTCTCTGCCCCTATGGGGGGCTTACCTTCGCTCGGCGGGCGGGCGTCCCTCTCCCCTGCACCACCGGACCCCCGTCGGGTAGCACAAGCAGGGTGGGTGGTCTCTCCTTCCTCGTCTCGGCGTCCGGCCGCCATCTTTGATTCTCCCTCACACGCCGGCTCGTCCTCTCGGGCCCGGAAAAACGAGGGTATAGGGCGCTCGCAGGGCTTCCTGGGGGCTCCCCTTCCCTTCCCCCTCCTTGGCATTTAGGGTCCCGGCTCTGCTGGATCGCCCAAGTGGCTCAAATACAGATGTTCTGTGCGGAGCTCCCCCATGTGCATCTTCACGGAGCCATGCCAAGCCCCGCCCCCTGCTCTTACTTTTAATGTTGCCCTTTGGGCCGATTCAGGGCCAGGTGGAAATTTACCACGGTAGACAATGAAAGTCAAGTCAATGGCAGTTTTCTCTCTTGCTACAATAGGTTCATAATTCAGTCACTACCACGCTAAGTTAATGTCTATCAAACAAGATATTGATAATGGAGAGGTGGAATAATCATGGGGGGAATGGTGAAGACCCACTGGATGATTTCCAACTAAAGTGCCAGCACAGCAGCCACTTTTCATCCATTCAGAATTCAGATGTCTATGGAAGATTTAGAGGGAAATCAAAGCCAGGGGTTTGTTATGTGAACTTTAGCTATGTTTCATCAAGTTCTTATTTCATTTTGCCAAGCAAATTCACATTCCCTGTGTCACCTTATGAGTGGCAGTGGTCCTCTTCTTATGCGTTGCAATAGAGGCATGCCCCATACTCGCACAACAGCACTGGGGAATTTGTTCCCATAAAAGGTACTATTAATATTAAAGCGGTCACCAAGTTATTATTAAAGAGTTTGAAAAGGAGGACCACCACCCAGGTGTTCATCTCCAAGTGGGTATCGCATTGGCCGTGTTCCAATCCTACCGCACTTAGCTGACCTAACATCAGATCGGTTGGATCTGATGGATTAAGCGAGCGCCACTGGCTGCACCCCCTACTCCTCCCCGTAACTATGCAAGTCATTCAGAAGTGCCTGGTGCAAGCACTGTCCTATTGCATTTGGACTCCAGGGAGGCCGTTGTTCCCAATTTAAAAGCAGGACAAAACCTAGAAACCCCACCTATGGTGCATGTGCGGGCTCTCGTCTAATCAGAGCCATTTGCTGAGCATATTAAATGTTCAGCAAATGTCTGTTAACGGCAATCCCCAGCAGTGGGTGCGATCCTATACCCAGCCTATCTGATCGGCTGGGGGTGGGAGCGCACTGACGGGCCAAAGATGCAGGGATGCGATCGCCCTAAGGGGGTTCACACAGCAGGGCATCCCAATTTGGGATGCCACAGGGGAGGGCCAGCAGCAGGTCCTGTCATCTATTAGCCTTCTGCTTTAAAAACCCTGTCCAGACAAAATAAAAAAAATCATTGATACCCCTTTTTCCATCTTAGACCTGTTAAATTAATCAGGTCCTAGGATAGAGTCCCGATAAATGCATACAATGGGGACATCCTTATCCTGGGATGCCCCGTTGAAAATGAACCCACTGCAAGCCTGGCCAGCAGAGCCTAATTCAGTGTTCCCTTGCTGGCTTACCACCCCACATGACTGCTGGTGGCCATTCCAGTCCCCCTGAACAGGCTTCCACAAAGCTGTGTGCCCCTCCGCATAGTGAACCCCATTGGCTGCCAGCAGTCACAAGGGAGCTTGCAGAGAGGAGATTTACAGCGGGGCATCTTATAGTACATTACTTACTGGGTCCAGGCTCCCACACTGCTCTTCTTCCCCACATGTCTGCCATGTGGGCAGTCAGTTTGTCAGACACAGTTGTGCTGCACCATGAACAGTATGTGCAATCCTACCTGGCACAAAAAGATGGCAAAAAATATATGTCTCCCCCACTGCATAGCAACTGTCGGGTAAACATGTGGGGTGCACAGTAGGTCCCCTAGAGCCACATGTAGGGTTCTTGGAGGGTTGGAACATCAGGTTTTGGAGCTCACAAAATGATAGAAAATTAAAGGCATTCTGCATTAAGTGAATAGACAGTTATTCAACAGATCACTTCCTAATGGCTGCCCTCTCTTTTCCTGTCAGAACGCAGCTTCTCCTGAAGTAGAGAGGGCAAGGAGTAGTGGCACAGCCCCTGAATCCTTTGCTATAGACCCCCACTCATTTGGCTCCACTGGTGGTCTATAGCTCTGCTCCACTTGAGCACACTAGTATTCCCACTTTCCATTCAGCCTCTCTCCCCTCTTCTCTCCTTGTGACTTCCACCCTCGGTCGTGCCCCTAATTAGCATATTGCACACCTAATCAGCATTTCAATCACATACATTAGCATTTGAATTGCCTGCGTGCCTGTGATGAGGTGGTGCAATCACAGCTCTGGAACAAGAAAATAGAGCCTGCCCCCTATCTTCACTACTGATTCCTGGACTGTGAACACTGTGGATTAGAAATTATTCTGCTGGTGTTGGACAACTTATTCTATCCAATCTAGAAGAACACTAGCCCCAGGGAAAGAGGGAGGAGCAGAGCCAGGGTATATAAAGCAGAATAGTATTGGGCTCTTCCAGACCTCGCTCATTAGGCTGAATATTATGCATGCCCACTTGCTTCAGAAAATACATTTTAAGGTGAAACTGTAAACCCCAATATCTCAGCCATTTCTTCCTCAATTTAAAAATGGAAAACCATTTAGGACAGTGCCAGATGTAGCATGACCCAATGGTCTAACAATAGCCTTTACCAGCAGTATTCCTTTAGCATGTGGTCTGAGGGAAAAGCAATGTCAAATGTGCTGGTTTATACACCTTATACGCTGCATTTAGCAACTACAAAAAGTGTTCTCCTGCCATACAGCCCAATAACAAACGTTATCAACTAATCGCATCACAAAAAGGAGGCTCAGAAAAGAATCACAAAAGAACTGGACATGATCGTGTAGGTGTGAGTATACGCTCGGCAACCTCCCTCTACTCCCACGCCACAGGTGTTTCTTGTGGCAGCAGTTCAGATGCACCGGTGGCAGGTTGCAGGGAAACTCCTCTAATGTTTTGTAGGTAAAACAGTAACTTTAAAGCCAAGCTGTAGAAATAAGTTATCCAACATGCAGAGCCCCAAGAACGCTGCCCCACCTACATGAATATAATCAGCGAACTACAAGCCTAACACATGAGCGTTAGACGCTTGTTTCTTGTTCTACTTTCCAAAGAGCATTTGTGTCCATTTTTTTTCTCTCTCATTTAGTCCCCTGTATCTATGTCCTATGCTCTATTTTACCCAAGCACTAGGCCTGCGTTACGGTACTCCTTTCACAGGATAATTAATGTTCATTTTCAAATCAGTACTTTCCTGTCCACCAGTAGGCTTAAACCCATGAAGTCCTAGGCTTCAGTGGTCTGGTTCCAGTGTAGTCAGCTCTGGTGTGGACAACACTGCTCCCCAGTTGGCCTCTATGTGTGCCCCCTGCTTCCAGTTATGAGGGATCAGGATCTCACCGATAAGCAGCAGGTGACGCGCCACGCAAGTGTCAACCATGTGTATGCACTCAAATGAGCATTGGAGAACAGCATTGTGGCATCAACTTCAGAGCGGATGGTTCGCTTTTGGAGCGGACACCCCCCACAAGATTCCATAGGACAGAACATGCGGGTTGCTTAGCTAGTACTTTTTACATTTTGCCTGGACAAACCCTTTAAAGCAGACAACACTCTCCCTTGCAACTCTGTGCCAGGGTGGACCCTGGTTTACAGGGACACTAACTAACCTAACCTACTATCTCACACCATCATTGAGCCCTGCATTAGAGACATACTGAGTTTTACCTAGCAGAGCTGCTTCCCTTGGGAGACAGGTAATAGCACACGGGAGACTTCTGCAGCTCATCCGAGTTGCGTCACTGACGTATGCAGCTACTTCCCCATGATTAAGAGCATAATGCACAGTTTTGGCTTCCTAAGGACCTTAAACTGTAGAGGCATCCCAATTTGGGACACTTCAGGTGAGCATGTAAAGGATGACAAAACCCAGCACAGTCAGCACTGGAATCTAAAAAGATTCCAGGGCTGACCAATGGCCCTCCAAATCAGATGTCCCACTGTTTGAAACCCCAATGGGTCACTGCAAACTCACCTTTTACGGTAGCTTTCTCGGCAACATAAACAATTTGCAGTGTGTCCGTATCTAGGGATGTAGCTGCTATTGCTCCGGGTTGCTGGAATCCATGTCCGCCAGGCCGATGAGCAAGCCTGTCCACGGAGCCTAAATGATGTAAGTAGTCATGTGATGGCCAGTCTGCCATTAGCTGCCTGGTCCCTGAGCTTTTTCGGTTACAATGAAAAGTGGCACATACCAAAACAGGATGCCCCTAAGCCGCAGGAATCAGAGGAACTACTGTAGGGATTTTGATTACTTTACATCTTTGAGGCAGCCCTAAAGTCAAATAAGTCAAAGTACGTTAAATAGTCTTCCTCAGAATTGGGATGTCCACTCCTGAAACCAGTTTCAGATATCCTTCTGGTATCCTCTAGTGCAGGAACCCAATCAGCAGCTATCTGTCAAATGAGCTATATAAGTGGCGCTGCAGCACAGACCAGGTGACAGACATCGCCTTCTTTTTAGGTTGACTAAGGCGCTGTTAGCACCCCCCGAGTCTTTTTGGGCTATTTAAAAGGATAGCATCTGTTTAGAGAGCACTTAAAAGTTACTACCCCCAGTTTGCCGACATAGGAATCGATTCAGAGCCAGGTGAGAAAACTCACTCCTGTTTTAGGAGAGAAAACTGCTATTCACTTTCATTGTCTCACACACACACCGTAGTAGTTGTCTGTGGGGTTGGCACTGAAGGAAGACTGACAAAAGCTGCCAATACAAAAGTCACATTTATTATTCACAGAAAAGGCACAAAAGCAGGGACTGAATGTCCTACTTTGGCATAAAAACCCAGCATTGTGCAAGTAGTAAAACACATGGGGTCCCCGTGAATGCCCTTACGCAGCACATACACAGACCACTCGAACTGGCTGGCCAGAGAAAAGTCTATCTGCAATAAGCGGCCCCCCAACCTGAAGGTAAACTAATAGTTCTGTGACTACTGTAAATCCACACCAGGCATAAGATCATCAAGTCAATGGGGGGACACTGAAGGGCTTCACTGTGGCCATATATGCGGACCATACAAGCCATAGAGGCTGCCTTGGTGTGTAGTGGCCATCCTGCCCCCTCCACTCAACCACCTCCAAGTAACTTTTACACCACTGCTGGTGTAGAGCATGCCTCCACCGCAGCTTTGTCAGGGTGTCTACCTTGGGGCTGATTCAACACCAGGTGAAAATTTACATCCGGTTTTTGAATCAGCCTCAAGGTAGACAATAAATGTGAATGGCAGTTTTCTCTGTCAAAAAATATCCTATGTAAATAAAGCAGTGATGGGCATGGCCATTGTCATTTTACTTTAGGAGACATGGAAGTAAACAAAAAAAAAAAAAAAAAAAACACTACATGGTGTCTTTAAGGTCACCCAAGGTGTGTTACAATACAACTGGCAGCATCCCCGCAAAGCAAGTGGTGATATTTTAACACTTCCTGATATATGCAAAGGAATCCCAAGTGTTATTTCAGCAGACAATATTCAGAAGGCGCCTTCGCCCCATACAAATGGCATTTCATCTTCTAAGTTGGCACAGTGTCCATAAACACTAGCGTGATACAACTAAGAGTCACCAGGGGGTAGTGGGAAAATAATATTTAAGTTTTAGGTCATGACATTGCAAGGAGATTGACAACGGACTTCACATTTCAACGTGCTAAGAGGTTCATGGATCAAGACAGATCTTGTCAGTACAGATCCTGCAGCCAGCAAAAGGGGATTAGAAAGCCTAAAATAAACTGGTGATCCAGCACCTACTTCTAATATACCCTATAGAGAAATCTGCTAGTCAGACTTTCCAAATCTACTCCCACTGCAGGATCAACACCTTTCCAGCCTTTATAGTCCTGGCCAAATACAAAAAGGCCCAAGGCAAGGGGGATTCCTCCAGTGTTACTGATACATCCCATATGTAGATACCGGTATTTAAAAGATAAATAAATAAAAAATTTTTATTAGACCTTCACATCCGATTCTGCTGGGAACCTGAACCAGAAGCTTCAGCTCACAACTAAATGAAGACTGATGGAAAAAATTACAGACATCCTCAACCAAGACGTCTAAAAGAAATAAATGCATTCTTTGTAAGCATTTATGGAAATGTTTCAACTATACTGAACTTAAATTATCCAGTAGCATTTGCAAAGCAATCAATAATTTCACTTTATACAGGGCGAGTAGCACAAATGTTTCATCAGATTAGCAAGCATGTTTAAACACAGCCCTATTGACCCAGTCTGGACAGCATGGAGGCCAGTGTGGTTAGCATTATTCCCTTGCAGGACAGAGGTGTTTGAGTATTGTGAGTCTAGTCCATCCTTAGCAGGCATATGCCAAACACTTGAGCAAATGTAGTATAATGTCCTAATATATTCAATGCTACCCATCTACCCTAACCCCCCGTACCCACTATCACCATATTTGCGACTTTGGTTATTTATAACTAAATGTATGAAAGGGAAACTGGGAAGTAGAGAGTCAAGGAGAGCCTTCAGAATTTGGGGCTTCAACATCGCTTTAAAAGAAACACTAGCTCTCAAAACCCTGTTTCCAATGCAAAGCAACCTCACCCTCTATAGGAAAAAATATAAATAATAAATGTGAAGAATAAGCAAGTTTTTTTTACCGTGATGTGCACCAAAACCCCACAATTTTTAGTCAAGATTGCCCAACAAGTTTACCTGCATGTATTGTCAGCATAAGCCATGGGCAATTTTTCGTACAACCAGAGCTGGATTATGCTTGGTGGAGGCCCCAGGGCAGAAAATCTTGTGGAGGTCCATGATGCAGTGTTTTTTTCCCCCTTTAAAATTGTCCAGGGCAAACCACTGATTGTCGGACATGCTATGAACACGCCTGCCCTGGGGCCACCTGATGTCTATCACTCACTCTGTTCCGATCTGGAGAATCCTGCTGCCCTAGCCATTGAACCTCTTTTCCACCCCTGTTGGACTCGGCAGTCATCCTCAGCTCTAGTCCTTGCCAATGCTGCTCTGGGCCTCCTCCCTCTGGCTGAAGAGATGCTGGTAAAGCACAGAAAGGAACAAGCTACTAGTATTTTTGTTCCACCCACGGAGTCCACATTCCTGGCCCCTTCCACACTCACCACAAGGTAGAAAAATCCCTGCCCAAGCGGGTCAGGCTTCACCACCTCCAATCCTGGCCCCGTCATTGCCGTCCAGGACGATCTTTCTGCTATTCAGTGAAATCGTCTCCTGGGACTGTAAGAAGAAGCCCCTTCCTACTTTCCCTGCAAGGCCGATGTTCACTGTTTTACTGATGCAGGCATTGGCATATTTCATGCCTCGACCATCCAATGACCAGAAAAAACAAATGGTGGAGGCCTCGCTTGACATAGCAAATAGTGGAGGCCCAGTGGTCCTGCCTATAATCCAGCCCTGCTAAAATTGGGCAGATTTTAGCAGGGAAATACCTGTCTATGGCTGGTCATCCTGAGTCTAATAAACGGTAGTTGTATCACAACAGAGGATGCACCTCCATCATAATAAGGACTTGTTTTATAAGCCTTAAATTATACAGGAGAACCTACAAAACTTGGAAAAACCCAATGTCATCTCCTAAACTGCACATGAACAGCCCTAAATTCCAAAGCAAAGCTGAAAGACGTATGGCTGACTTTGTTTGGAGCTTAGTCATTGTGAAAAGTGCAGCTAAATTGGATTTGAAACACAGTTGCTTGACTTGTCAGTGCTTGTAAAAGCAACTGGGAGAATCCTTTAACCATGAGAATGAGCCACACATATGTGAAGCCAGCTAGCATAAATATAGTACACATCCGATGGCCTGTTTGAAGGACTCTGCAAGGTCATTTGAGGTTATTTAAATATGGTTAGTTTTCCACCCTTTCATATTTACTTTTAAAGCGGACCTTCACCCTGAATAAGAGCAGACCTTCACCCTGAATAAGAGCATATCTTATATGTTTCCCCCACGCTGTACATACAGATTGCTCACATAAAAAAAAATACAATTCTGTGAAATACTCACCTGCAGAATTGATTTTACTGTGTACAGCACGGCCTGTAACATTTCAATCATTACTTCTGGGTATTCCGCCACAAGGTGGCGCAGTTGACTGCAGAAGACTTGTGGCTCCTCCCGGTCCTATAAAAAGCCAGGAATAGACCCCCAGTGTTGAAAAGCAGTTATGCAAGAAGCCGGGAGATAAACCATGATAAAAGAATACACAGCCTCAAAAAAGCTAACTTTTAAACAAATCCCCATAAAGAGGCAACCAAGGGCAACGATAACAAGGGAGGGATGAAACAGGCTGTGCTGTACACAGTAAAATCAATTCTACAGGTGAGTAATCACAGAATTGTATTTTTCCAAGTGTACAGCACGGCCTGTTTCATTTCAATCATTACTTCTGGGACATCCAATAGCAGTGTCCTTAAAGTAGGGTGGGATCCCCAATGAGTAACGGCAGGCAGTTCAAACCACTACCACCTAAAGCACCTTGGGGCCAAAAACAGCATCAGCTGAGGCCCTAACATCAACCTTGTAAAACTTAGAAAAAGTATGAACAGAAGACCACGTAGCGGCCTTACAAACTTGTTCAACAGAAGCCTGGTGCTGAAAGGCCCAAGAGGCACCAATAGCCCTAGTAGAGTGAGCAGTAACACGGAAGGGAGGTTCCTTCCCTTTGGCAGAATAAGCTCGCACCACCGCCTGTCTGATCCGCTTGCTGATAGTGGATTTGGCTGGAGGCAAGCCCTTCCTAGATCTGGAAGGAAGAACAAAAAGAGAATCAGACTTCCTAAAGGGCTCAGTGGTGACCAAATAATACTTGAGCTCCCTGACCACATCCAGAGAATGAAGGTTCCGTTCCTTGGAATTAGCAGGGGCAGGACAATAGGAAGGTAAGACAATATCCTCATTGAGATGAAAGGCAGACACAACCTTGGGCCAAGGCCGTCTTGTGCCAAGACGGAACACCACCTTATCCTGATGCCGCTCAAAATAAGGAGGTTTCATGGAAAGCGCCGCCAGCTCAGATACTCGACGCACCGAAGTAATAGCGACCAAAAAGGCTACCTTAAGAGTCAGAACGGACAGAGCGGCATTACACAGAGGCTCGAAGGGAGGACCCTGTAGAGCAGAAAGCACCAAGTTAAAATCCCAAACCGGTAACAGAGGCTTACGCGGCGGACGCACATGAGTAACTCCCCGAAAAAAAGTCTTGACAAGCCTATGATTGGCAAAAGATCTTTGAAAAAAAAGATTGCCAGAGCCAAAACCTGTCCCTTGAGGGTACTAAGCTGTAGACCCAAATCCAGACCATGCTGCAAAAACTCCAGAATCCTGGGAATGGAAAATTCATGACAAGATAGAGACTTGGACTCACACCAAGCAATATAAGCATGCCAGATTCTGTAGTAAATAGAGGTTGAAGACTTCTTCCAAGCTTGAATCAAAGTATCAACAACGGAGGCTGGAAAACCCTTGTCCATCAAGATGGAGGTTACAGCAGCCAAGCAGTTAAAGCCAGCGTTTGAAAATTGGGATGGAGAAGCTGCCCCTGAGTGAGAAGCTCTGGATCGTCGGGCAAGACGTACCGATCCACCGCCATCTGGACGACATCCGCGAACCATACCCTCCTCGGCCAGCGGGGGGCCACTAGAATGGCCGGTACCCCCTCCTGGGCTATCTTGCGCAGCACACGACCCAGCAGAGGAAAGTGAGGGATTACATAAAAGGAGCCGAAACTCCGTCCAGGGAATCGCTAGCGAATCAGTGGAGAAAGCTAGAGGATCCCTTGACAGGGAGACGAATCTTGGAAGCTTGTGATTGTGACGGGCCGCAAACAGGTCCACATCCGGCTGACCCCAGCAGCGGCACAGATCGTGAAATACCTTGTTGCTGAGAGACCATTCCCCCAGACGAGATGTCCCCCTTCTCAGGGAGTCCGCCTCCTGGTTCTCCACCCCCGGTATGTAAACCGCCGAGATGCAGGGAACAGTCTCCTCCGCCCATGATAAAATCAAAGACACTTCCTTGAGGGCTCGCTTGCTTCGGGTCCCTCCCTGATGGTTGATATAGTCCACCGCTGTCTGATTGTCCGAGCGGACTTGTACGGCACGACCCCGAAGGTGGGGAGTCAACTGGGAGAGCACCAACCTGATCGCCCTCAGCTCTAGGATGTTGATGGGCGCGTGGGCCTCCTGGGGACCCCACTGACCCTGGAACTTCAGTGACTGCCAAACTCCCCCCCCCCCCCCCAGCCGGTAGGATTGGCATCCGTGGTGACAATCTCCCATTGCGGAGGCAGAAAGGACCTGCCCACTAGAAGATTCCTTGACCAACCACCACAAGCGGGACTGTCTGACCAGAGGGGACAGAGCAAACTCCTGATCCATGGACTCCTGAGTCAGATCCCAAGCCGACAAGAGATGTAACTGAAGAGGTCTCATGTGGAACTGAGCAAAGGGAACAGCCTCGAAGCAGGACACCATTAGCCCCACCAACTGCATCCCCAAACGGATGGAGGGGTGAGGACACAACAGCAGGGCCCGTGCCTGCAACTGAAGGCCCTCCACCTTCTGCTGAGGGAGAAAAACCTTGACCTGAGAAGTATCCAGCGTCATGCCAGGAAGGACCTCGCCAAAGACGGAGATAGTGAAGACTTGGGATAGTTGATCACCCAGCCGAAGGACACGAGAGTGGAAGTCACCACCTGAGTATCCCTCTCGGCCTGATGAAGAGACTGAGCAGCAATCAGAATGTCGTCCAGGTAAGGGAGGATGCGGATGCCCGGGTTCCTGAGGAGAGCCATAACACCGGCCAGCACCTGGGTGAAAACCAGAGGAGCCGAGGTGATACCGAACGGCAAGGTCACAAACTGGTAGTGTTGCTCCCCCAGAGCGAACCTCAGGAACCTCTGGTGACCTGGGAACGTGAAGGTAGGCATCCTTGTCCACCGTAGTCATGAAATCGCCCGGCCGAAGGGAACTTACGGCCAAGCGCAAGGTCTCCATGCGAAAGTGCTTGAACCTGACAAATTTGTTGAGGCCCTTTAAGTCCAGGATGGGCCTCAGGGATCCGTCCTTCTTGGGCACCATGAACAGGTTGGAGTAGTACCCCCAACCCTGTTCCTGAAGAGGTACCTGACAAATGACTCCGGACGCCAGAAGACGTTGTATGGCCAAACGCAGTCCCTGAGCCGACACAGGGTTTAGAGATATCCGGGACCGGAGGAATCTTGGGGGCAGCCAGGCTGCAAACTTGTATCCGGAGGAAACCAACTCCTGAATCCACCGGTCTGAGACGTGCAGTCTCCAGACATGAGCAAAAAGTCGAAGCCGTCCCCGCATACCTTCTATCCAACCCCTTAGGCACCGAAGGTAACCTGTTAGGGCGTTCCCACTCTGAGGACCATATTAGAAAAATGGCCCTGTTCTGGGAACTCTAGGCGTTGCCTGCCGGGGCGGAAGAGCTCACCTTGCTTCTTCTTCGCCACCTTAGGGGGAGCGATGTGTAATGCATCAAAAACAGCCGACAGGTATCACCCGGGAGCCAGGTATCCTCGTCCGAGGAAGATCCTAAACCACTATCATATTCACCCTGACGATCCTCAGAGGAATCAGAGTCACGGAACAACTCCCCCTCCTCCAGGGAATCACAGCCACCATATATGTCAAGGCCCTCGTCCTCATCGGCAAAGATGGACAAATCCGTGTCTAGGTGCCTCTTCTTGCTGCAGGCCTTGCCCGCAGCCGGCCGGGCCAGTTGTCGCTCAATGCTGGCCAGGCGCAGCGCCAGATCCGATTGCGACCCCCTGCTGGCTAAATGCAGGCTCAGGGGGAGTAGGAGATGCCATAGGCAGGACAGGACTGGAAAGAGGCGCTCAGCCCAACCTGTTCCGCAATAATACTTTGGGCGCACGGAACACAAACCGCACCGCCACCACTCAAAGGGGATGCCCTGCGCATGACACACAGCCGAACCCACCCCGAGGGGCCCCCAGGCTCACTATCCCCAGAAGCCTCCATGTGGCGATTATCAAAAAAGGCACAATAAGGAAGGAGTCAGCACCCCCCCCCCCCGCCGACAACACCTACGCCAGGGAGAGGGGGAAGGGGAAGAGGAGGGGGGCGGCGGCGGCGGGAGCGGCGACAGCGGACACGGGGCACAGGAGGGAGGTGGGGGGGGGGAAGAAAGGTAAAAAGTGAAGGGCAGGACAAAAAAGGGCCCAGGAACAACCGTGCATGAATAAAGAACAACCCTCCACAATACAACTCACCCCAGTAAAATCACACCAGGGACACCAAACAGCAGTGGTTTCTCCATTCCCCCTATAGGCTCACCATGTGCCTATGGCCGGCTACCCTTTGGGTACAGGGTCTGCGGCCTGGAGCAGAGCTCACCGAACACCCGACCCCAGGTGTTCCCCTACCATCACCCGATCCGATCAGCCTAGGCTGGGAGGTAGGAGGGTCCAGAAACGGTTGGGAATAGGCTTACAGGGCCGCAGGCTTGGTTGCCCCGCTCACCTGGGAATGACAGAAAGCCATCTTCTGGTCTTCGCAGTATGACTGCAGAGAAAACACTGGGGGTCTATGGGCGATTCCTGGCTTTTTATAGGGCCGGGAGGAGCCACAAGTCTTCTGCAGTCAACTGTGCCACCTTGTGCCGGAATACCCAGAAGTAATGATTGAAATGAAACAGGCCGTGCTGTACACTTGGAAAACATCCTACCTGCATCTACTGCATGTTATTCAAACATCCAAGATGGCGGTTCATGGAGCATCAGGCAGCCTGCAAACAGGAAGTGTCTTCTGACTGTGTTGCTCTGCATTCTGGGATTGCTGTCCTTTCCCTGACCCCAGCTCTGCTCTGTCTGTGCAAAGCACAGCTATAACCTGCCCCCTGTACTTTATCCTGTTCTCCTCTCCTCAGTATGTGATGCTTCTGAGTCAAGATGGTGGTACTCGTACACAGTTGCAGCCCCGTAGGGGAAAGAATAAGTAAGTAAGTGAATAAATACTTAAAGTGGACCAACACCCAGGGGTGATCGGCCCGGAAATCTATAAGATTCCCGGGCCGATCACCTCCCACCCCGCGGGACATCCGAGATCGGGATGTCCCGCGGGGTGAAACCCCCCAGAAACCCCAAAAAGTCCTTACCTGATCCGCCGCCTCTTCCGCCGCCTCCCGCGCGCCCCTCCAGACGTGCGCACGCCCCCGCGCCGGCCCTCTGTGAATGGCCGGCGCGGGCGCCGAGAGTGACGCGCGGGAGGCGGCGGCGGCAGCGGGAGAGGCTTGTACGTTCCTGTCCCCCGCCTAGACGTTGGCGGGGATTGGCTGCGGCATTCACGTGGGAGCGGGGAGAGGTGAGTTTTTGGGGGTTTCTGGGGGGTTTCACACAGCGGGGTGCCCCACCGAAGTGGACCAAAACCCAGGATAGTCAAAATCCTGGGTGTTGGTCCACTTTAAAATATATTAATTTTAGATGCTGGGGAATAGTTTATTAAGGGTTTGGGCATTTCAATAAATCATGCTGAAGGTCCGGTTAAAATAAAGTGTGTGTGTCATATGGGAGGATTACCTATTCTGCCCCCGCAGCAGCTTCACCCGAGTCAGGCAGCCTAATAATCACTTTACGCGAGATAAGGACCAGTGAGTGCAGGCATCCAGGGACCCCTTGCCAACTCTGCGCCAGGGACAATCCTGGTTCACAGGGACATTAAAACGAATTTGCTGGTAATTCTCTCCATCAGCAAGAGATTAGAGAGACCTAAAGCTTATTATTATTATTGTTATTATTTTAGGTTCACATTAACCAGGATAGAGTAGACCATGATGCTCAAAATTGTAGCTCTATTCCATTGGTGATGAGCAATACAGGAAAATACATTCATTTACACTTCATACGTGCTTGAGAGTAAGGCCCCCCTGCCAAGCAAAGCTCCATTCACGTGGTATCTGCATGTCCACGAGGATAACATTACAGACAGGCATGCCCTTGTAATTCCTGATGTTACTTTATACAGCAGTTAACCATAGGGATCGGGATAGAGGTTCCAGGAATAAACCACTGGCAACCGCAGAGCATCTCTGGAAGCAGAGAATGGGGCCATTCATCCATTCATAACTGGCACATGGTTGGCTGTAATCTTTTTCCACAGTATGAAAAATAAATAAATAAATAAAAAAGAACTAAATTGCCTCACAGGCTCAGTGCTAACTAACTTGGCTCTCAGAATGCTGTGCGAAAGAGTGACGCACAACCCAAATATTTCCAGCAGTTAAAAATGCAACTGAAAGAACAGGAAAAACAAATCGGGACAGTTTCACGGAAACAAAAAGTTTGCTTGAAAGGTAACACAGCTTCACAGGTAAGCATAGAAAATACACGGGACACACCTGCCGAAACGCTACAGCTACATAAAGACGCAAGCACTTTCCGTTTACTGAACTTCCAAGAGTTTGTTGTCTCTTGGGAATCTCATATTTCAGCAGAATCTTTTGCAGACAATCAAGGAGTTGAGTGAAAACATTGGGGTAAAAATACTAAAAATAAATATAACATAAAATTGCCAAAGGCTTTTTCCTTATATTCTGGCCACGAGAAGATTCAATAAAAATAAATCACCCCCCTCCGTTCTTTGCCTCCATTCCCATTTTAAGCCCAGGATTTTTGAGTGTATTGGTTAGGAGCAGCTACATTGGGACTGCTAAACTCTATGGCCGAGTTGTGCAGTGCGAGAAGATTGCAGAGACCCAGTGGCTTTTGAGCTGCTTTAAATCGGACCAACAACCTGGCACAGTTGGAAAAGAAAGGTAGCGGACATTTTGAGCTACCACTCCCAACTAACAAAACCGACAATGCACAGTAACAGGAAGCCCAGCAGCACTTCCTGTTTGCAGATGGCCTGCAAATCCTTTTTTTACTGCCAGCTTTTTTTGAAAATTGACCCCAGCAGGAATTAGAAAAAGGTAAATTAATTAAAAAGTAATAGATGCTGTATCCATTCCCATTTTAGCCCAGGATTTCAAGTGTATTGGTTAAGAGCAGCTACATTGGGACTGCTAAACTCTATGGCCGAGTTGTGCAGTGAGAGAGAAGATTGCAGAGACCCAGAGTTCTCGGATTCAATAAGCCAGGGGGGATCCGACGAGAGACGGACTGTAAATTGGAGATTAAAGATGGAAATTAAAATCCAGAGATGAAATGGGGAGGGCTTTGACGCAGTGAGAGAGACTGCGCGGGACACAGTTTCGGGCTGAAAAGGGACACAGAGACAGAAGACAGAACAGTGCTGCTAACCCAAGACTGTAAAAAAGAAACTTTCATGGACTTTCCTCAAGGCCAAAGGCCAGAAAATGACCAAAGGTTCCCCACCTCCCTGGTCTGAGGTCTAGGGAAAAGTCAGCTCAAGTGCAAGTCTACCCAAGCACCACTCAAGGTACAGTTGGGTGCTGTTTTTGTTGGGACAGTGAGGAAGAGTCAGTGTATGGGTTTCCTATAAAAAGCGGTTCCTGTTTGAAGGTTGATAATAAAAGCTCAGAAAGAAGTTGAGCTTTTGACCCATAATGCCTGTCTAGCTCACTGTTTTGCTGTGCTGTTACGGAGACCAATTCTCACTAATTCAAAATCCCAAAATCAGGTACACCACCAGAAAATGTGATCATAAGTCAGCGAGTGGCAAAAATTAAAAAGTGCTACAACTTTAAAAGCGGCAGAAAACCCATTTTGCTAACCCTTGGAGACCTTTAGACCAGTGGCTTTCGAGCTGCTTTCAACCGGATCTTCACCCCGAATAAGAGAAAATCGTATACATTTTCCCCACCCTGTATATACAGATTGCCCACATTCAAAATCATCCTATCTACGCCTAGTGCATTTTCTGAGCCTCTAAAAAACCAAGATGGCTGCCGATGGAGTCTCCAGCTACCTGCAGAAAGGAAGTGTCTGACTATGCCGCTCTGCATTCTGACTATACATAGACCTGAATATATCTTTATACAGTCAGACATCATGTTTTTAGAGCTTTCCAGCAACACCCCTCTTCTGCATATACAACACAGAGACAGAGTCCTTATTTCACAGGCTGTATAAGTATATACCACACAAAGAGCTTTCCTCTTCTACAGATACAAGCCATAATTTTGGTAGGCTGTATAAATAGCGTGATTGTGTCTAGAACGTAAGGCCCATTTTTAGGTCCAAGTCGAGTGAATATTATCCAGCAGTGTGCATTACAATGCGGCCGCTTGTTTTCAAGTCTAGGCTTGCATGTAGTTACTTAACGGTGCTTCATTTTCATACAGCGTTTGAGAATTTGCAGTAAAAGCAGCATCATAAATCACTGCACAAAGCACTACACTAAATGGAGCTGTCAAGGAGAGAAAAGCGACCATACAAGCTCAACGCTTCATCTACGTAGACTACATATGGGTAAGCCTTACACCATAAGGAATGCATGAGGAGTTCCATGAGCCATAGTCTATTACAGGGCCATCTTGAATATGTATTTGACCAGGTTAAAATGGTCAGCTAAGGAAGAGAAGACTGGAAAGGTTTTCTACGTCAACCAAAAATAAAAAATTCAGGGATTCAACCCAAGTTCATTTTTGCAATCTCCATCCAAAGAAAAAAAAAAAAAATAGGTCTTGGTCTACCCCGGAGGGCATTGTGATTAACAGCCCCCCAAACAACCTCCTGCAAACCCCCCTAAATATTGCTGGTCACTGCGCTCTGCCAGTAAAATGCAGCCATGTGGTGGACCTTTGCCGGCCAATCATATAGCCACATTTTACAGGCAAGTTTTAAAAGGGGTTTGCAGGGGGTGGCGCCTATCAGGATGGCCCCTGGGTCCAGACCAACGCGCATTTTTTTACATTTTTTTGTACTCTTTAATCAGTGTTGGCCCGGTTCAAAGACTGTAAACCCCAAAAGTAATGAGGGAGGGGAAAATACTAATACCTAATTTTAGGCATTTTAATGAGATAGAAAGATTGAGCCCAAATCTGGAATTGTGGGTGGTGGGCGAAATAGACCCCTAGCCAGTTGCTTCACTTGAGAAGGGCAAGTCCAAGTATATTACTTTCACCAACCTTCCTGCAAACAATGCAATATAGCTACAGCGGTCTTATTTTGAAGCCGTCAGCTCTACTGCACATCTAAGCATCCGGCACAAATGGTAAATCAGCAGTAGACGCTCAAGTCATGTTCCCCCTACGGCCAACCAATGAGCCCCCAGCTTTGTCACTGCCAGCAGGATGTGCAACCAAGGCCGGCCAGGGGGTTCACTATCAGCTGAAACCAACCCACTGCAGTCTTTAAACCAGACCTTCAGCATCATTTAATGAATACAGATATAAATGCACTGAATGTGCAATTCTCCGCGGGACAATTCAAATACAATTTCTTTTTTCTAATCACCACGTGGTTTTTCTTAGTTAATTAGCTGCAAGTGTATCCATCACCTGTCACACCACACACGTACCAGATAGTGAAAGGCAATACGCTTCTCTATATATTCAATCATTTAATGAATAGCCTAAACCCTTAAAATATATTCATTTTAGATGCTGGGGAATATTTTACGTTTTTAGTTGCTTACTTATTATTCTTTGCTCCACTGGGCTTCAACTCTGTTCAGGATTCTAGAATATGGGCAGCATCATCTTGCCACAGAGGCATCACATATTGAGGAGAGTAAAGGGGTGAAAAGTACAGGGGGTGGGGTTATAGCTGTGCTTTGCACAGACAGAGCAGAGCTGGGGTCAGGGAAAGGGCAGCAATGCCAAAATGCAGAGCGGCATAGTCAAAAGACAATTCCTGTCTGCAGGCAGCCTGAGACTAAATGAGCCACCATCTTGGATATTAAAAGGCTCAAAAAACCCAGTAGGTGCAGGTAGGGTGATTTTTTAATGTGAGCAATCTGTATGTACAGGGTGTGGGAAACATACAAGATAGATAGTTCAGGATGAAGGACCACTTTAAGACTGTGGGATCGAACCCTCTTCCTTATGGAACATGTGTGCAGCAGAGTATGGCCCGTCCATAATTTATGCCTTGGAAAAAGAAGGAGGCGATCAGGAGCAGTGTCAAGCTGGTCATTACCATTAACTGTAAATATGACAAGTCTTTTGACCTGTTTAGACAGGCTTACAAGTGCATCTGCCTGCCGAAAAAAAAATGTAGAACCTGTCTGTTTACTGGAGAAATGCAAAGCTTTGTATATAGGCATTTGTACCGTCCTGCACCAACATTTCTTCACAGACCTGTAAATTGACCGGTTCCAAATGCCGGATTCAGGGCATTTAATTTCTTTTATGTCTCTTTTAAACACTTTACCCCAGGGGCGTCCCAATTTGGACATTCATGTGGGCCAAAAAACACTATCCTAGGCTTTGGTCCGCCCCCTCAGGCATCCCAGTTTGAAATGTCCCGCTGCGTGAAACCCCCTGGATCACCTGCTTTTCTTAGCTTTCCAACAAACCCATGGCAAGGCTCTCCTCCAATCAGCTTCTCCAGTTGTGCTTATTAATGTGGGTCTGGAGAAACTGAATGGAATCTTAGCCGCACACGATTAGCACGTGGCCACGCCAGCCATTCAGTTATGACCCAAAAGAGATTGAGAGATGCTGCCACCAGCTGTGCATGTGCCCTGGGTTCCTTGGATAGGTAAGAAAAGTGGGCACCCCAGGGGGCCAGGGGATTTTCACACAGCAGGGCATCCCAGGGGGACAGGCCCGAAGGAGGAGCGGTCAACCCAGAAATGGGGTTCTATCTGCTTTAAGGGGACAGGAAGCACTTCTGTGATGTGTGTCTCCTATTGGCTGAGCTGTGGCCTCCACACATGTGTAGCCATTAAAATGTCGCCTAAGAGAGGTAACGCTAGGCGAGTCAGTAAGTAAATGAGTCTTTAAGCAGGTTTACATGGGTAGAAGATCTGTATCTTGTAGGTATCTCAAGGCAAAGTCTAGGTGAATATTTTTTTTTTTTTTTTTTTTTACAAATGTATATATTCATTGTTGTCTTTTGGGTCCATTACTAAGAACCACTCTATTAAAAAGGGTAATTCCACAGTTGGGGGGGGGGGTCGGGGGATTTGCATTCCAGTAGCTAAAGTGTTACCATTACTGCTACTTGGCTGCACACCAAAAACCTGACAAAAATGGAGTTATCCTTTAACAGTTCAATCATAACTTTCAGAATATAAAAACACATTCATTCCTAAAACGCTCTTCAATGGTACTTTGTTTTTTCCCAGTTTTCATTCTTTCAATTTAGTGATAAACCAGGAATAATCTAAAAACACATCCAGGAGGGGAAAAAAAAAAACAAGGGCAAGGTCCATAGTTGTCACATGCTTAGATCATGGACACAACAATGTTTTTGACATCTGCCCTATAAAGTGGTCAATAGCCAGGCTTGCCCTAAAAGATCAGGAGCACAGTTGGCCACACTTGCACTAGACCCCGCTCCACCTTTACATGGCAAGGTCTCCAGAATGAGGGCAAAAATTATAACAACAGCTCATTACATTAAAAACAGACCCGCACACTACCTGGCAACAAACTAATCAAATCCAGGAGCTATACCCCGAATAGATCCCAGTAAGTTAACACATGTGCCATTATTCTGGTACCAACTGTGATAGCAAGGAATGTAAAAAATCAAATATTGTTAAACAGGAACAAAACCTGAACATTTTACTTCCCTGGGTATTGTTTCATGCCCCGGGGCAGCCCGAATTGGGATACCCCGCTGTGTGAAACCCTCCAGAAAACTCACTAAAACTCACCTTTTTACCGCTGCATGATCGGGCTCTAGTCCAATCAGAGCCCTTCGCCTTCACTACGCCGTTTGGCAAAGGGCATGGATTCAAATAAATGGTGGGTGTGTGCTGCCCCATCCCCCGTATCCCCAGTTCCCCATTCAAAACAATGTGAGCTGCCCACTGAATGACATAGTCATGGCAGTCTGCTCTCATTGGATGAGAGTCCATGCATGCGCCATTGGGAGCATGGAAAGGTGAGTTTTTTATGGGCGCCAGGAAAGGGAAGGGGGGGTCAAACAGCAGGGCATCCCAATTCGGGATGTCTCAGGAATCTTAAATTCCAGGTCGGCCACTGGTGAGTTTTGTTCCGCTTTAAGAAAACAAAATGTAATATAATTAAATATCAAAGTGAAATTCCCAGTCGCCCAGGTCTGGGACACCTTCCCTCCCACAGATGATATTTGGCAGAATACTCACACCACAGGGTGTGTGAACATGGACATAGCAATTCCACCAGATATCGGGCATCCTACAGAAGTTTAACCTGAGCAGCCCGCATGATAGCGGGTGGCTGCAACCGAGTAAAGGCTTCCTTCTGCTTACACTAAAATATTTACTCAAAGCAAGCAATTTACTTAGGCAGTTTAAAACCATGTTGGTGTAAAGTTTAAAGCGGAAAAAAACCCAGGAATTTTACTATCCCTGGTATTGTTCCATGCCCTGCTGGTTGAAACTCCCCAGTTCGCCCAGTAAAAAAACTCTCCTTGGTCCAAAGGCACATGTGCAGCGTCTCGCTCAACCAGGGCCTTTTACCAGGTTAACATCCTTTGGCAAAGAGCTCTGATTAAATTCAATGACGCACTCCCGCATCCCCAGAGGTGTGCGAGTCACCGGGGATGCAGCAGCACACAATCTGATTGGACAAGAGCCTGTGCATGTGCTGTTGGACTGGGGAAAGGCGATCTTTTCCAATCCAGTATCTGTCCCCTGACCCATCTTGTAGAGAGTGGCAGCATTCATAATCGGGATGCCCCACTGTGCGAAACCCCCAGGTCGTCCGGAAACTCACCTTCCCCGGTCCAATAGCGCATGAGTGAATAGCCACATCCTCGCTAATCTCTTAGCGGGGCACGTGCCAGCTCCACGCAGGCACGCTCCCTGTTAGAGGGTAGCGGGGGGGGGGGGGGGGTTGGGGGCGGCCGTCAGTGCGCTTGGGTCCACTCCTTTAGACGAAGGGGACGGATCAGAGTGCGACGATTGGACCGGGTAAGGGTCAGATCGGGTGACCTGGGGGGAGGGTTTCACACAACCCCTGATCAGGGTGCCCTGGGGCAAGGACTAAAAGCAAGGATAGTCAGAATTCTTTAAAGGGACTTAACACCCAACTGCAATAATAATCAGCAAGCGTATCATCTGATGCCTGCACCATGTACCTCTATTTACTGCAGTGCAGGGTAGAAGCTGTAGCAGGGCTCCAATTTTGCCCTCTTTCAATTTTATTTCTCCAGGACCACGCAAAAATAAAACCCACTCCTTCCCTTGGTGCTCCTAGCATAAGCGAGTATGGTAAGCCACAGTGGTCTCCACAGCTGCCTCTGACAACAGCAGAGCATGCCCACGACTGCACCATGGTATACCTTTCCCAGCCACCATCCAGTAACAGAAGTTAAGAAAGTGGCTTCCCTCAGGATATAAGATATTTTTCATATAAATCAGATTTTTAGATGCTCCACTTGGGATAAGGTGGGTGGAAGTTTAAAGCAGAGCTTCTGTTCATGACCTTGGGGCATCCCAAATTAGGATGGCCCCGTGTGAACCCCCCCATTTCACCCAGCAAAACTCCCCTCTCCTCGATCCAACAGCATGTGCTCTTGCCCAATCAGAGCCCGTTGCCACGTTTACATCCTTCGGCAAAGAGCTCCGATTGCCTTCAACGGCAAGTGCACGCTATCACCCTATCTGAATGGCTGGGGTGGGAGCACACACACACACACACACACAGTCGGGGACGTGGCAGCACTGAAAGCAATCAGAGCCATTTGCCAAAAGGAAAACTGCTCTGATTGGACAGGTGCTCGCACATTTGCCATTGGACCAGGGAAAGGTGAGCGATTACCAGAAAGTAAACAACCAGCCCTGAAATCTTTTAGATTCCAGGACGGTCGCCGGTGGGTTTTGTTCCGCTTTAAGTACTCCAAATATCTACACAAAGCACTGCATGATGGGTAACAACATCTACATACAGAAGAACTGCAGTAGCAATAAGCTGTTCTTCCAGCATAGGCAGGCTTAAAAGAGAGGCCCCTAGGAAGAGCAAGTTTATTGGGATCAGAATTATTGGACCAGTTTTTTCGCAGTCGTGGTACTTTAAAGAACCTGTCCTAGCACACACTAACCTTTCTCTCTCTTTTGTGGTCAGAGACAGATGCACAGGCTCTGTGGCGTGTGCTCACTCACAATAAGAGCACCAAGGGACAGAATGGCTGTTGGTCTACTTGTTTGTATGGTCCTGGAGGACCAAAACACAGCTCGATCAGCCCAGGAATCTTATAGATTGATTCCCTCCCCCCGTAGAATTGCTTTTACCATGCATGGCACGGCCTGCTTCATGAAATCATTACATCTGGGTAATCCACCACAAGGTGGCGCAGTGTACTGCAGAAGAGTTGTAGCTCCTCCCGGTACCATATAAAAACGGAATCACCATAGACTTATCCAGTGTTGACAAGCAGTTATTCAAGAATCCGGGAGCTAATAAAAAAGGTAAAAAGGTAACAAAAAACCCCAACTAACTTGGAACAATCACCATAAAGAGGCAACCAAGAATAACGATAACAAGGGTGGGGTGAAGCAGGCCGTGCCATGCATGGTAAAAGCAATTCTATAGGTGAGTACTTACAGAATTGTCTTTTTCCCATTGCATGGCATGGCCTGCTTCATGAAATCATTACATCTAGGACATCCAAAAGCAGTGTCCATAAAGTAGGGTGGGATCCCCAAAGAGTAACGGCAGGCAGTTCAAACCACCGCCTGAAGTACCTTGCGGCCAAAAGCAGCATCAGCTGAGGCCTTATCAACCTTGTAAAAATTGGAAAAAGTATGAACAGAAGACCAAGTAGTGGCCTTGATTTGCAGGAGTTGGATTGAGGAAAGCGCAATTAGATAATTTGAGCAGCTCCTATTTGAGGGAAAAACCTGTATTCCCTGGGAGAAATGTAGATGGGTTAAATCTGTTCTAACTTAGGTGTGGACCTAGGTGGAGAAGAGATTAGTGTAGATTGCGGAGAACAGGATTGCGGAGAACATTAACCCTTTATTTACTCTCCCTTTTAAACCTGCCTTTTTATCCACAGCGCACCTACACTAATCTCTTCTCCACCTAGGTCCACACCTAAGTTAGAACAGATTTACCCCAAGCAGTGGCCTTACAAACTTGTTCAACAGAAGCTTGGAGCTGAAAAGCCCAGGAGGCACCAACAGCACTAGTGGAATGAGCAGTAACCCTAAAAAGAGGAACCTTCCCCCTGGCAGAATAGGCCTGCTCCACCGCCTGATGGATCCACTTGCTGATAGTGGATTTAGCCGGAGGCAAACCCTTACTAGGTCTAGCAGGAAGAACAAAAAAAGCGTCAGATTTCCTGAAAGACTCAGTAGCAACCAAATAAAACTTCAGAGCCCTGACAACATCCAAAGTGTGAAGGGTCCGGTCCTTGGAATTTGCAGGGTTAGGACACAAAGAAGGCAAAACAATGTCCTGATTGAGATGAAAAGCAGACACAACCTTAGGCAAGAAATCCGGCTGAAGCCGAAACACCACCTTATCCTGATGCCTTTCAAAATAAGTAGGTTTGATGGAAAGCGCCGCCAGCTCAGAAACTCGTCTGACAAGTAATGGCCACCTAAAAGGCCACCTTAGGAGACAGAATGGGCAAAGCAGCCCCACTGATAGGCTCAAAGGGAGGACCCTGCAGAGCAGACAACACCAGATTCAGGTCCCAAACCGGTAGCAAAGGCATACGTGCTGAACGCACATGAGTAACCCCCTGGAAAAAAGTCTTAACCAACCGGTGATTGGCAAAGGATCTTATGAAAAAAATTGCCAGAGCTGACACCTGTCCCTTGAGGGTACTAAGTTGAAGGCCCGAATCCAAACCATGTTGCAAAAATTCCAGAATCCTAGGGATAGAAAACACCCGACAAGGAAGAGACTTGGACTCACACCAGGCAATGTAAGCATGCCAGATCCTGTAGTAGATAAAGGACGAGGACTTCTTCCTAGCCCTAATCATGGTATCAACAACAGAAGCCGGCAAACCCTTATCCATCAGGATGGAGATTTCAGCAGCCAAGCCGTTAAAGCCAGCGTTTGTAAATTGGGATGGCACAGTTGTCCCTGAGTGGGCAGATCTGGAACCTTGGGCAAGGCATACTGATCTACTGCCAACTGCACGACGTCTGCGAACCACACCCTCCTTGGCCAACAGGGGGCCACCAGAATGGCTGGTACCCCCTCCTGGGCTATCTTGCGCATTACCCTGCCCAGCAGAGGGAAGAGAGGGAAAACAGAGGAGCCGAAACTCCGTCCAAGGCATTGTTGGCGCATCCGTGGCGAAGACCAGAGGGTCCTGTGACAGGGAGTCAAACTTGGGAAGCTTGTGATTGTGGCGGGTCGCAAACAGGTCCACATCCGGCTGACCCCATCGGTGACACAGGGAGAGAAAAATCTTGTTGCTGAGGGACCATTCCCCCAGCCGAGACGTCCCCCTGCTCAGGGAGTCTGCCTCCTGGTTCTCCACCCCCGTAATGGAGACCGCCGAGATGCAAGGAACATTCTCTTCCGCCAAAGACAGTATCAGGGACACTTGCTTGAGGGCTCGCTTGCTCCGAGTCCCTCCCTGATGATTGATGTAGGCAACCACCGTCTGGTTGTCCGAGCGGATCTGAACAGCCCGACCCCGAAGGTGTGTGGTCACTGAGACAGAACCAGCCTGATCGCCCTCAGTTCCAGGACATTGATGGGAGCATGGGCTGGGTGCCCCACCGACCCTGGAACTTCAGAGACTTGCAACTTCCAAGCCCCCCCAACCGGTCAGACTGGCATCCGTGGTGACAGTCTCCCAGCACGGGGGAAGAAAGGTCCTGCCCACTAGAAGGTTCCCTGAGTTCAGCCACCACGAGAGGGACTGTCTGGCCAGGGGGGACAGGTCAAACTCCTGATCCAGGGAGACAGGGTCCCGATACCAAACTGACAAGAGGTGCAACTGAAGAGGTCTCATGTGAAACTGAGCAAAAAGGTACCACCTCGAAGCAGGACACCATCAGGCCCACCAACTGCATCCCTTGCCAGATGGAAGGATGGGGACACAAGAGCAGAGTCCGTGCCTGCTTCTGAAGGCCCTCCACCCTCTGCTGAGGCAGAAATACCTTGACCTGAAAGGTATCCAGAGTCATGCCCAGAAAAGACCTCACCAAAGACGGAGACAGTGAAGACTTGGGATAGTGGACCACCCAGCCGAAGGACTCAAGAGTGGAGGTCTACACCTGAGTATCCTTCTCGGCCTGATGAAGAGACTGAGCCGCAATCAGAATGTCGTCCAGGTAAGAAAGGATGCGAATGCCCCGATTCCGGAGCAGAGCCATCACGCCCGCCAGCACCTTAGTGAATACCCAAGGGGCCGGGGTGATACCGAACGGTAAGGCCACAAATTGGTAATGCTGATCCTCTAGAGCGAATCTGAGAAATGATACGCATCATCCACCGCCCCCCCCCCCCCCCCCGAAGAGCACGAAAATGGCGATCACGTGACCTTGCTAGCTTCATCACAGTAGAAAAAAAAAAAAAACGCCTCACAAATATAGTGCCGCCTGCCGGAGCGTAGTACAAAACGACGAGGTGGCGAAAACAGTTAAACACAGTAAAAAACAGATTGAAAAACACAGCAAAGAACACCCTCGCCGCTACCACCCGCCCCCCCCTTCCTCCCCCGAGCACACGACGGGGAGGGAGAGAGGAAAGCGAGCGAGCAGCGGTGTGAGCCCAGGCCAGGGACGGGGGGGGACCCCAAACGCCAGAACAAGTAAACAGTCCCCAAAAACACTCACCCCCTCAGAAGCTAGGACAGGAACTCTGTATCCCTCATTAGGCTCACCATAAAGCCTATGGCCGGCTACCCTTTGTGGTACAGGGTCTGTGGCTTGGAGCAGCGCTCCTTGAGCACTTGACCCTAGTGCTCCTCTACCGTCACCCGAGGCTGGGAGGCACAGAGGGTCCGGAAACGGGTGGAAATAGCCATGCAGGGCCGCAGGCTTGGTTGCCCCGCTCACCTGCGCAATATAGAGAGCCATCTTCTATCTTCGCAGAGTCACTGCAGAGAGAACACTGGATAAGTCTATGGCAATTCTGTTTTTATATGGTACGGGGAGGAGCCACAACTCTTCTGCAGTGCTCTGCGCCACCTTGTGGCGGAATAACCCAGATGTAATGACTTCGTGAAGCAGGCCGTGCCATGCAATGGGAAAATTACCCCGCCTTGCACCCTTCAAATAGTGATCCTGCACATCCACAATCCAACCGGCGAACACCCGTCGCCATCTTCCTGAGGTCCCAGCCGCCGCTGGGAGCCGACACTCTCGGCATTGTGTGCACTCCTGCCCATTCAAGTGAATAGGAAGGCGGGAGCGTGTGCAATGCGGAGAGCGATGAGATTTCGACGTCTCAATTCAGGGTAAAGGCGAATGTCTTTTTCCTTATTACCTGTGCAGGATCGCCATTTGAGGTGGGGGGGCAGGGTGGGGGGGTTATGTTTTATTTTCAGAAAGGGGCTGGAGTGGCCCTTTAAAGAAGGGCAAACTTTGAAGCCCAGTTACGGTTACTACCCTGGAGGAGAGACACATGGGACAGGCATCAGGTGAGCTGCTCGCTGGCTTATTATTGCTGTTTACAGACCCACAAACAAAATTCATCATTCAAAGTGAAAAAAAAAAAAAGTCACAGGTCAAGCGTATGGGGTTACTATATGCTCAGCACATGGGAACTTTTTTTTTTTTCTTATGCCAGAACTTTTATCTACAGAGAAGGTCAAAATTAATGAACTGTGTAAATAAAACACTCAAAAATGTATGTTGTATGTGTGTACGTTGTGTGTACGGGGTGTGTGTAGCATTACCCGTCCTATCCAGACAGCTCTGCTATACAAACACAGCCTCGGACCCCTGACAGACGCCATAGCAGCGCTGGGCCATGATCTTTGCACTTACTGTGTGACATACGTTAAACTTTTTTTTCCCGGACAGCTCGCAAACATCCCTTTACGTAACCTCCCAGCAGCCACATGTCTACAACGTGGACAGGCTAAAGAGGGTAAAAATAAGCCAAAACTTTAATCCTCATTGCATTAAGCGACAAGCGTTTTGTAAATATGCCAGAGGGGCATTGTATCAGTACAAACACTGCGCTTTTTATGCGTTTGTGTTGTGTTTTGTTTTTGCAAAGAAAAACTTTTTGCATAAAAAGTAAACAGTAAATTTTATGGCAACGTATGTACAATGCATTATACATGCGTTACACATGCGTCGCTAAAGACTTATATTGACATGCACGGTTACAACTTTGCGCTGAAAAAGGGGTTTGCAACGCACATCTCTGCTTGCGCTGCATTGGGCAATGCAGTCACAGTGCAAAGAAAAGTGCTGCCTATACACACACACACACACACACACACACACACACACACACACACACTGGCCCATTAAAGAGAAACATCGGAAACTCCCGAGTTTCAGTCCTCCACTGTGTGAAACCCCCCGAACACTCACTCTCTCCCAGAACCCTTTGCCCCTTCCGGCCGCATCCCCGACCTTCCTGAATGGGCAGCGTGGGCACGCCACGGCTGCCAGGTGGGCGGGGGATGCTGCTGGCAGCTGCTTAGCCACCCAGGTGGCTTAGCCATCCTTGACACCAAACAGAGCCGATTCACAGCAAGCGTGCTCAGCCAATCAGTGCACTCGCCGGAGTCTGAGCTGTGGGAACAGAAGGAAGGCGAGTAAAACGGGGCGACCTGGAAGGGTACACACAGCAGGGCATCCCTATTCGGGATGCCACCGCAGAGAGGAACACGCAGGAAAGTCATGTGTGTTGTTCCTCTTTAAAAACAGGCAGCATTTTCCTTGCGCTGTGACTGCGTTGGCCAACGCAACAGGACTGGTGTAAATAGAGGCTGTGTGTTGCATGACGCAACTCAGATGTGTGAACTATCTCATCTAGAATAATGTACAGTGTTTCCTAAATACCCCGGCATGGAGCACCCGGCAGAAACAGATATTTAGCTGTAAACTGATTACAATGCAGCTCCAAATCAGCTTAACCTAAACCTAAATCCGATCAACATCATGTTGTAACACTTTTTAGATGGTGGTGTCAGTTTGACACTATCCTGCCCTAACTGCACCATTTGATTCTAGCAAAAGCCCCCCAGCCAGGGGCAAATGGAGAGTCTTGGAATGACAGCAGCCATAGGAGAACGTCTCAGATACCTACAAATACACAACCAACTGCTAACAGCAATGAACACACACATATACACACACACACACACACACACACACTCTTCTTGGCAAGCAAGGAATGCATGTGAACTACAAGAACATGAAAGGAGTTATGGAAACCACATCGGATACGCTAACGTTATATGCTATACGCCCACTATAGAGAAAGAGTGATAGCAGTAAAAGGGGCAAAAAAAGAAAAAAAAAAAAACTCAAGCCTTACAGAGAGCATATCCCTGCGGGGACGGCTTCGCTCCATGCTGGCTCCTTATGTGCAGAGCATGTCCTTGTAATGCAATCCAGCTCCTGGAGATGTGTGAAGCAGACTACGTGACTGCTTTATGGTGATGTGGTTACACAGACGCCTCGCTCCAGCCACCAGCCAATCAGGAGGGAGGGCAGGAACACACGCCAATTCACACACACCCCTCCTGAAGATTTGGGAAACATGGCAAGTGGCCAACTTTCTGTCATGTACATAAAAGCCAAAGAAGGAGCCCGAGAGGAAAAGAAGAGCAATGCAGAAACTAAAGAGATAATGCACCTTTAGGGAATTTTATAGGCATTTGAAGGGGGATCTTCACCCACATTTGTGAGAGGATTAGACACGTCTACAGGACCTGGATTCCAGGAAGTGAATGGGCTTCTGGCTCAGAGCAGGTGAGTATTTTATTTAAAGCGGACCAAAACCCACTGAACTTGTGAAATACATTTGGCTAAAGTCCCTGCGAATATTCCCTTCCTAGGGTGTAGAACTAGAAATGGATATTTTTTGCTTTTCGGTACGTCCTGAACACTTTTTTTCCCCTGTCCGACTATGTAAGATGGCAGGTGATCAGTCATTGCATAGGTATGGCAACGACATCATTACCACACACATCAATGGCAATGAATAGAGGAGGCAGGGCTTTACAGCTAATACAGGCGCCATTATCTGGGATTAGAGTGAAGCAGGAGCATTAAAAATTGGCAAAAGGTGCCCTTCATGGGGGAGCAATTGAGGGGATGCTAGTTAAAAACCTGGATTTTGGCCCGCTTTTTGGCCAATCGATTACTTTCAAAGCATAACTAAACCGTAGGACAGGTGGGGAAGGGTGCCCAGCTTCCAAAGTGATTGGAGGGTTTTGGTGTAAAGGGAGTTTTTTTTTTATAACTCCAAAAGAAAACTTGCAAGTGGAGCAAATCCCTGGATATTAACTATCCCGGGTTTTGGTTCCTGCCCCGGGGCATCACGTAATAATGTGAAGCCCCCCAGGTCATCCAGCAAACTCACCTTTACCCAGTTCTATGGTGCATGTGCAGGCTCTGGTCCAATCAGCCACATGCCTCTCTAAAAAAGGTATAGCCACGTATTACAGGAGACAGAGGGGTTCACACAGCCGGGCATCTCGAATTTGGATGCCCAAGGGGGGAGGGAAGCAAGCGGCCCTGAAAACGGACCTTTACCCTGAATAATCTGAAGAGTCTATCTAGTATTTCCTTCACCTTTTAACATCCAAGATGGCAACCCGTGGAGTTTCAGGCTGCCTGCAGACAGGAAGTGTCTCCTGAATATGCCACTCTGCATTCTGGGATTGCTGACATTTTCCTGACCTCAGTCCTGCTTTGTCTGTGCAAAGCACATCTAAAACTTGCCCCCCCCCTCCTGTTCTCAGTATGTGATGCTTCTGAGGCAAGATGGCGGCGCCTAGAGTCCTGAACAGAGTTGCAGCCCAGCGGGGGAAAGAATAATAAGTAAGTGACTAAAAACTTTACATGCTGGGGAATAGTGTAATGGTTTGGGCTTTTTATTAAATGATGCTGAAGGTCCAGTTAAGTCTTATAAAACTCCAGGGCCACAAACCCTGTACCTTTCCGCCGGTCCCTCGCCCCATCGCCTGCATCTCTGCGTGCTCCGCAGGGAAACTGGGAGATGCGCTGCCTCCCTATCCCGAAGCATTGAATGGACAAGCAAATGCACATGCTCGGCGGGTACAGCAAAAAGGTAAGTTGAGTAGGCAATCTGGGCGTTTCCCACTATGGGGCAACCCAGATTGTGATGCCCCCAGGACAAGGACCAATCATCAGAATAGTAAAATCCCTGGTGATTATTTCACTTACTGAGCCAGAGGGCACGTGAACACAGCAATAGTAGCAGGATGTGTGCAGAACGTTTTGCTCTCAACACCCTGTGGGCACTTACAGATTTTAGGATCTCTTAATCGAACCTACCCAATCAGTGAACCCTTAATAGAGACTGAGTAACCTTTATCTAGCATGCTCCATCTGACCGGACAGAAAACAGATCCATCAGGTGGAAAGGCACACCTTCTCCTATAGGAGGAATGTGGCACTGCAGTGTACAGCCACTTCCCGTCCCCTACTATACAGAGACTCTACGTTGGGTTTGCGATACCTAGACTGAGCATCCCAGACCTCCTGGTTTTGGTCTACTTCAGTTCCACTGGCCAATTTTCAGGGGGATCTGTAGCAACTGGTCACGAAAGTACGGAAATAATCACTGGTAGAAGCAGTCCTGACAGTGGTAAGAATGGGGGGGGGGGGGGGGACAGTTTTTAAGCTTGCTGGGGGAACCTGCAAGGTGTGGGGCTGTACAACAGACTTAAATGGACCGTAAACCTAAATAAAACAACAAAAAGGCACTCACCATTTCTCCCCTCAACAGCTCCCCCCTCCCCCCAATCTGCCTCTCAGAAACTGCCCGGTTTCTGAGAATGAGGGCCGCCATGAACATGCGTCCTGGAATTTCTCGAGCCAAGACTACTGCTCGCTATTTATGGTTCCCACTCTTCCCAGTGTCTGTGCTCGCCCCCCTCCCCCTGAAATAAATAGAGAGCAATGTGACTGATGTGAGGGGTATCAGGCGAGGATGCCAGGAGCTCCATTCTCTAAACCAGGGGGTTTCTGAGCACCGGTTCGGGAGCTGTGACAAGGGGACAGAAGGTAAGTCCCTGTTTTTTTTTTCTTATGTGGGTTTTACAGTTCCTTTAACTATAGGAGCATTTTTGCATTGATTAAAATAGGACACAAGCTTGGGAAAAAAATTCCTTAAGAAATGTAATAAGCCAGCAAGGGTCACCAAGAAAGCAGGGTCACCCAACCCTAAAATAGCTGCGACGTGAGGGACACATGACATTTATGGTAAAGAGAGGCCGAGGATCACAACAAACTATTTAGTGGAATTCTTTCCCACACTGCGTCCTACCTTAGTCAGTGCAAAAAGAAGGGTCCAAATTTGAAGTGCCTTGCCACATTTTTTCCTTCAGTGAAGCAAGTAGCAAAGCACCAAGTTACTGCCAGTGGAAAAAAAGAAAACACACACACACACACACCATCTATGAGCTAAAAGCTGCAATATATCCACCCAGGATCACCTGAAATCTCAACTTTTCTTACGTTCTCACCGCACATGCACGGCCACTCACAGGCTTGCGTTCACATGCACGGGCACGCACGCACACGCTTGCGTTCATGGAGTGTGCATTGCTGCCCACATCCTCGTGTGCCTGCGCCATGGCAGGGTACGTGTCTAGACTAAAGGGATAGCAGGATGCAATGTGGGATCATTGGTGAGTGCACCTGGCGACCCCTGGGATGCCCCATAAATAGGAGGGACATCTAGGGAGGTGGTTGCTCCTCCTGTCAGCGAGGGAGCCCGCTCTTGCATAATGGGGGAAAGTTGAAGCAAGCAAGGAAGCTGCTCACAAGTGTCCTTCAACCAGGACCAAAAGATGATCCAAAATGCTCATAAAAAAAAGAAAGAAAGAATCCTACATGTCTACCACAGACTACACAGAGGCTACTGCAAGAGCAATGAAAGGGCGCAATGGAAGAGCTAGATCTGGGCTGCAGCTTCCTGTAGCAGAAATTACATTTCCTGTAACACACACATTATGTCATTTACAACCATGACGGCTTTGCTAGTACCTACCACACCCACACCACCCCCTCGCCCACCATTTCATATTCTCATTTAAAGTGATAGCTGCAAGGCTGAATAAAACTGTGGGAGGCCATTCATATAGTTCTTACTAAAGAATGATTGTCACCTCCAGAGACTGAATTTCTTTTTTTTTCCCAATCGAAGGGAGTGCCCCCTTGTCTTTAGAGAGGATTTCACCTGAAATAGTGTTTCCCCAAATTTTCTGTATTGGCCTTTTATACATTTATACAAGTTAATCATGTCCCCTCTGAGTCGTCTTTTCATTTATTTCCTCTGATTAGTTTGGTGGCTCTCCTATGCATCCTTTCCATAATCAGAGCGCCTATTCTGGTGTCCAGCACTGGACGGCATATTCCAGGTGAGGGCGCACTGGTGCCTTGTAAAGAGGCAAAATTACAACTCTATCCCGTGATTCCATGCCTCTTTTAATGCATGATAATATCTTGGTGGCCTTGGAAGCAGCTGCTTGGCATTGCATACTGTTAATGAGCCTGTGGTCTACCAGTACCCCCAGATCCTTCCCAACTAGTGTTTCTCCCAGTTTTACTCCCCTAAGAAAATATGTGGCCTTCAGATTATTATACCCCCAAGTGCATGACTTTACATTTCTCCACATTGAACTTCATTTGCCAAGTGGATGCCGGACACTCAGTGTCCAAGATATAAATAGAGATTATAGATAGATCGAGATTATAGATATATATCTCTATCTATATATCTAATTTTTTTTATATCATGCCATCAGTCGCTAGCCCCTGGGCTGCTGCACCTCTGCCAACCAGAAGGGACAAAGGAGACTTTTTTTTATTGTATTTGAAGGTGCTTTATGCAGATGGGCATCCCAAAAAGGGGACAAGTAAGGATCAATTTGGCCACATAATTCCAAATCAATTGACTGGAGCTTACCTGATGTCAGTCCCAAGCCGTTTCTTTGCTCTGGTCACTGAAAGGAACGGATAGGCCGATAGGCTAGAATAGAGCCCTCCACACTGTCAGTCAATCCCAGCTCACTCTAATGCAATGCACACAGCATGCTTGCATGAGTCAGCCCTGCCATTCTCACAGAGGACAGCACAACACAAGGTTTAACTTATTTTATAATTATCCTGGCAATATATCCTCATCGGTCCACCGCACCTGCCTTCATGACAGCAGGCGGCGCCCAGTATCAGTCACAGTGACTCTGACACACCCCGCCATTCACTGCAATGGAGGTAGCAAGGTCACCCACCCCGCGTTTTTTGCAATAAATAGACGTCAACCCGATTTGGAATGCCCTGCTGTGTGAAACTCCCCCCCCCCCACGTACTGGTGATATCATGGCGCATGCACAGGTTGCAGCAGCATCACCTGTATTTCACTGCTGATGCACATACCCATGCCAGGTGCACATCAGCTATAGGGAAGCACCCAGTGCAAGACTCATGTATCCTATTGATTACATGGATTGTTGGATGATGTAATCCATTCTTATTGGCTGGGGGCACCAGGCCATTATTGTAACTGGAGGAGAGCCTGTGCATGTGTCGTGGGATTGACAGAGAGGTAAGAACAGTGAGCAAAAGGGGGGGGGGGCTTCCCCACACAGGGGCATATCTACACAGGATGCCGCAGTAAAGAAGACCAAGACCAAGGTGAGTGAAAAAACGAGCGAGTCCAGCTATGTTAGGTCTACAATTAAAAATATATAAAAATCTATATAATATAGAAACAATACATTTGCTTAAAAACAATAAGAAAGCCTAGTAAGGCAATTAGCACGTTGCTCTTTAATTTTACATGACTGGCTCTAAATTTAGAGCGGTGTATCTGCAATGATCATTACATACTGTGTCTGGGTACTCAGCAAATGATACCGCTGCCACTCATAAGCCTGGCTGGAGAAGACACAGAGTCCCCCTGCTGTGTGTCGGGAGATGGCGAGCACGACACAAGGTTCACAAAGGTCTTCAAACCGGTGGGAGACAGCTTTGAGAATGTCTAGAAAAGGTTTTGCTGTGGAAAAACAAATGAGGATGCACCACGGGTAAGATATACCTAATCATTGTCCTAGGTATTCTCTCTGCACTTCTGTTGGAAGTTGGAATAAATTTAAAGTGGACCATAAGATCCTCTTGATTAAATGCCACCAACACTGGCAAGCCAGGCCTACCAGGGGAACATGCTGTGTTGTGACCATTATAGTAACCAACTGCTTGGGTGGTAGAGACATGAAGCCCAATAGCAAGTTCATGAGGCAGGGTCTGACCTTAATGTTTTAGGTCATTTTAAATAGAACGTAACTTCTGGCAAGCTTAAAACAGAACAATACTCAATAGCTCAAATCGACAAGCTCTGGATGGCTAAGAAATGCCGAATGGAGCTGAGCGTGGCGATTGGGTGCACGCATGCATAGTTGGATAGCTTTTTTAAATAAATATCAAGGCTGGCCCTCAACTGTTAAATGTTTAATTTTTGCCCACTGTGTATTTCAGTTTGACACCATTGCTTTAACTGAATGCATTTGAGAGGTCCCAGCCTACAGCAAACAAAATATTATTATATAATAATATATTAGTATATTGGGAAAAGAAAATGCTATATATTGCTGGATTTTTTGCTCTATAAGACGCAGAATTTGGAGAAAACTTAAATATTCTGAACCAAATTGTGTGCTAAAACACCCCCTACCAATCACATTATGGACACTATACAGAATCCCCCGAATCACACCATTACAGACCCCACATTACAGGCAGTGAGGGGCAGCCCAATTACAGGCAGCGTGCCCTGAAAAACAAGCAAGGAAAAAAAAAAAACCCACACACATTGACCGGCGTTCCTGCCACTGCCCGTCGCCCCCATAGTTCAAAGCAGGCCAATTCCAGCCCCCGGGGAGGGCATGGCCTTCTACTCCTGCCAGTGCCCAATGACACTGGGAGGAGCCACAGGCCAAGCCCACCCAGAAGCTGAAACCGGCTCGCTCTGATCTTGCGGCTGCTAACTGCCGCCTTCGTAGCCACCGATCCCCACCACCTCCGTAGCCACCGCTCATGCAAGATCAGAGCCGGTTTCGACCACCGGGTGGAGGGTGGCCTGTGACTCGTTGGATGCTGGCAGGAGTCATAGGCCATGCCCAACTAGAAGCCGGAACAGGCTCGCTCTGATCTTGCGGCAGCTGCAGAGGTGGCGGGGAACGGCAGTCAGCAGCCGCAAGTTCAGGTCGAGCCGGTTCCGGCTTCTGGATGAGCGTGGGCTATGACTCCTGCCAGCGTCATTGGACACTGGCATGAGTCTCCAGACTACGGAGGTTGTGGGTAGTGGGGGAGCCATGGAATGTATGTAGTTTTTTTTTTTTTTTTTTTACATTCGCCCAGTTTTAAGCCCCCTCCACTTTTGGGGGAAAATAAGTGTGTCTTATAGAGCAAAAATACGGTATAATATATATTTTACACACACCTTAACGTGGACTCAAAAATCAGATTTTTTACAAAAAGAAAATGGGGGATCAACACTGTATGTATAGCTTCTAGGTATGCAGATCCCCTGGGTATCACGAGTCACAGGTGTGCCACCCAATCACTGCAGCAGCAGGCAGAGGCAGCCAGACAGAAAGCCCCCCCGGTTCGACCTACAACTCGCCTCAATGGCTGCTCTTCTAAAGCATACTGTATGTGGGCTCTAAGGCATATTAAAAAGGCAAACACCACCCAGGAATTGTGACTCCCCCAGGTATTGTTCCTCTCCAGTGGATCATACCAATCTGTAGTATATCAGGAGTGGAATTTAGAATGAATGGATTTCTGGGCACCTCCCACTGGCCCTTCCCTCTGGCAGTGCGCACCCACCCCCAGTCATTCAGATACAAATCACAGTAGATGGAGGAGTGCCCACAGCAGGGGATGCCCCGATGTGTGAGCTCCAGTGAAAGGCTGTCCCAGAAAGGCCTGGACATCATTTGCAGAGCCTGTAGCAGGTGCTGAATCCTCGGCGGCCTGTACAAGCTGTGGCTTCCCAAGATTGCATTTCATTACCAGCTAGGCTGGCGACATTCACAGGATGACAGTATTTTAAGAAACTTTGTGAAATCTGTGCTTAATCTGCTGACACCACATGGAACCGGTGTCCTCCACCATGTGATGCCAGCGGCGCGATACACCGAGCAAGATTTAAAAAAAAAATAAAAAGCAGGTGATGAACATCTGTGGAGGTCGCCCTGACTCTAGGATAAAAGTCTGTCAGAGAGAGAGAGATGCACTTTTCAATTTAATCTCTTTTAATTGATAAAGAGCTCAGAAACAAAAGGGCAGATCGAGAAGTGTGTAGCTTTTACTAGAATTAAAGTAAAGTAGACTCTAGAGTCATCTAAATTAGAGTCATCAGTCAATTGGAGGTGGTGGAGCGCCTGCTCATGAGTGTGACTTTATCTTGTCCCCCATTGTAAAGAAAAAAAAGGAGTGTATCTCTCTATTGCAGGGCTCATTAGTGGTGAGGGGGAGGATAGTTCGGCATCCATGTGGACCAGTATCCTCCCTAGCACAGGAGGTCAACTGAGAACTTTCCCAGGTGTTATCTTTGGTGGGACATCCTGATTCTGGATGCCCGATTGCATTAAACCCCCCCCCCCCCCCCCTAAATGGCCATCTTCCGGAGTTCCTGTGGTGCATGAATTGCTGACCAATCAGCGCTCACAATCTATTTACATGGTCCTTAGATGATCCTAAGCCAGATAGGAGGTCAGGACGGCTAAATTTGTAAAGGGTGTGTGTGGCGATGGTTGCACCCCCGAGCCAGCCATACACAAATGTTCGGCACGGGTACCTGTCTCTGCTAGAGGGATAGCGGGGATGCAGCTTGTGTCACAAGATTGTCAGCTATTGTGGGCAATACTGGGGGTTTCACACAGAAGGGAATAGGGAATCCAGGGAGCGGCCAGGAGGCCAGTGGCAGGGCATCACAAGTGAAGCCTTTGCATTACACACACACACTTTCCTTTAGTGACATAAACCCCTCATGGCAACTCTGTGCCAGGTGGGGCCTAGGTCCACAATAACCCTAAGCCAACCACACCCACAGCCCATAAACCCTGAATGTCGGAGATCTGTATGATCGGGGCGGAAACAGTTGCACACTGCAGTGCCGTACACCTCCTATTGGAGACTAGCAGCTTGTCACACATTTCCTGTGCCCTGTCAGATGGAGCTATGCTAGGAAAAGGTAGGCATCTCTCTAATGCAGGGCTCACTGATGGAATGAGGGGATAGGTGAGGTTAGTTTAATGTCCCTGGCACAGAACTGCAAGGAAGGTTTAGGTCCACTTTGTAGCAGAACTGAACTAAAACCCCCAATTTTTGACATATTCGTATTTGCTAGTGTTGGACGAGCCCCTATAAATTGAGGTTCAGCAAAGTTCAGTTTGGCTACCCAAACTTGACCCGAAACCTGATCCCTATTGAAATCAACGGGGACCCGCATTCTGGAACCCGAAAATGCTCCCCCCATATGTAATTTAAATAAATAAATTGCAGCGAGTGAGGGGTCCCCTTTAAGCTGATGCAAAGTGTGCAGCAGCAGCAGGAAGCAGCTGTACACTTACTTGAGATGACAATGGGGGGTCAGCATTCTTTCCTTTGTCAAAATGGTCACAGCCGGGGTTGCAAAAAAGATGGCCGCCCCCATGAGCAAGGATATTGGCTGTTGGCACTATAAGTGTTCAGGTTTTGGTACCAGAACTTGCAAAATTTGGTACAAACCCAAACTTTGTGGTTCGGGTTCCCCCAGCACTAGCAATCACCTTTTATCCCCCTAAAACCCATAGCTTTTCAACTATAAGAATTTTTTGTTTCCTCAATGTGAGGTAAAAGCTTCACAATTCCAGCAGCCAAGCTTACATCCTCCAACGTATGAGACCCCCCTTATTTCACCTGGCTTAAAAGGTCTTCCAATACCTGGGTCGCCTCTTCACGAAGGTAATGCTGGCCATCGGCACACGCCATTAGCAGCTTTATCCCGCTTTCACACCTTCCAGTGCATTATGTTACTCCAACGCAAAAAAGAAATAAATAATTCGAGAAGACAGGGTCGACTGCCTCAGATAGGGGACAAGAAACAATGGACAGTGCAGGGTGGCCCAAGCAGCCACAACGTAATGGAGGCACAGTTCTTGTGTGGTGCCCCGCAATATGTGTGAGGAGCAGATTACACAAAGCTTATTTAAAAATGCACATGAACATTAGAGGTCATTTTGCTTGTTTGGCAAGTAGGGAAAAATGTGCGAGTTTCCCTCAGTCACTGCTTTTATGGCCATTTTGTCACGCTGGCAAGTGGTGAAGAGACTGGAGGTGCATTTCATAACAATCCCACAGAGTTTCGTTTTTGCTGTAGCAAGCGGTTGCTATGGGCAACACCTCACCTTTCTAAAGATAGGGGAATGCTCACAGCCATGGAACCAAATAGGGGAATTAATGAGAAATAACAGAAGCTCAATTAGAATTTCCACTTCTATACTCAGACTGTGAATAACAACTTATAGATAAGAGACAAACACCACACGGTCAATAAGCAGATGCCTATTTTGCATATTGCACATAAGTGCTCACAAAACACAAACAACAAAACTGCTGAAGATTGAACGCTTTCCAAGAAGAAATAACTGTGGGTGAAATGCAGGAGCAGGTTCTTGCCAGTCCTTTTTTCACACAGCTATTCCTTAAAGAAGACCAAATCCCCCTTTAGTGGACCAAAACCCAGGTTTTTGACTACCCTGGGTTTTGGTCCTTGCCCCGCTGTGTGAACCCAGATCGCCAATGCCAACTCCGCTCTTCCCGGTCCTACGCCGCATGCGCAGCCGCTCGGGCCAATCAGCACGCTCGGAGCCGTTGGCGTCACGTCGTCTGAGCCTTCATCTAAAACCAGTTGCTAACAGGGAGCATGCCCGCGCCAGCCATTCACAAATGCCCCACGTGGGCATGCACCCTGCTGCAGGGATCTTATAGATTCCGGAGCTGATCTGCGTGGGTTTTGGTAAACTTTTAGGATGTGCCCCCTGTTTTGGGATTCTCCTATAGCAGAATCATTAGGCGTCTCAAAGGTATAGGCTTCCCCCACCACCCAATATAATGTTGTCACAGAGGCCTATTCTGCAGGGGTGGGGGCTTTCAGCATGGACCTACATATTACCTAGGACATCCATCTGCTTTTAAAGTGGACCCACAAATCTATAAGATTCCCGATCGATTCCCTCCCCCCGGGGCATCCAAAATACGATGTGCCGCTGTGCGAAACCCCCCCAGGTCGCCCATACATTTACCTTGTTTCCTAATCCACTGGCGAATGCGCAAGCCGCATCCCCACTATCCTTCTAGCAGGGCACGTGCCCACACTGGGCATTTTTGAATGCTCCCTGTTAGATGGAAGCGGAGGATGCAGCCGCTGGCCTTAGACAAAGCAACTACGAGTGCGCTAATTGGATGAGCACCGGGCATGCGCCTTAGGAACGAGAAGAGGTGAGTGAACTTCGGCGTTCTGGGTGGTTTCAGGCAGCGGGGCATCCCCGGTCGGGGCCAAAACCCGGGATAGGCAAAAACGCAATTCTGTGAGGTACTCACCTGTAGAATTGTTTTTTCTGGGAATCCATTCCATACACTCCTTACTCTTGGGTTTCCTCCTCCTTGCTGATCGCGTGACTGCAAGAAAGAAAAACAGGCGTAGCCTTCCCGGCCCATAAGTAGCAGCTGCCCCTAATCAGATCAGTTTACTTAAAAAGCAGTAAAATAACTGGCCGGACAGGCTGGGAGGCCCTAAAAAGAGTCCATGTTACTACACATCAAACTCAACCAAAAAATGCTCTCAAAATTAAGTCCTATTACTTTTTTTTTCTCCAATATTATGAATTAATAATCAAAAAATGGATTAACACCCCATCAGTAAAACATCGGAAGATAACATGACCCAGAATGGGTGGGCCGGAGTGTATGGAATGGATTCCGATAAAAAAAAAAAAACATTCTACAGGTGAGTACCTCACAGAATTGCGTTTTCTCTTCCAATCCATTCCATACACTCCTTACTCTTGGGATCTCCAAAAGCAGTGCCATCTATGGGCGGGATCCTCTAACGCAGAACGGCAGGTAGTTCACTTCACTACTGCCTGTAGAATCTTCTGACCCACAACAGCGTCAGCTGAAGCTCTAACATATACATGGTAAAACTTGGTGAATGTATGCACCGAAGACCAGGTGGCAGCTTTGCAAACCTGTTCCACTGAAGCCTGATGTTGAAAAGCCCAAGAAGCACCAATGGCCCTAGTGGAATGGGCCGTGACCTGAAAAGGGGGTCCCTTCCCCTTGGCTGAATAAGCTCTAGCTACTGCCTGCCTAATCCACTTACTGATAGTGGCTTTAGCTGGCGGAAACCCCTTTTTTGGTCCTTCTGAAATGACAAAAAGAAAATCTGTCTTGCGGAAGGCATCTGTAGCTGCCAAATAATACCTGATGGCTCTAACCACGTCTAGAGAATGAAGTGCCCTTTCCTTAGCATTAGCCGGAACTGGGCGTAAGGAGGGTAGAATTACCTCCTGATTAAGGTGAAAGGGAGAGAAAACCTTAGTTAAAAAATCAGGCTTAAAAACGAAAAACTACATTGTCTCTATGTAACTCAAAATAAGGAGACTTCATACATAAGGCGGCTAACTCCGAAATACGCCACACAGAAGTAATTGCCACTAAAAAAAAACTACTTTAAGCGTCAAAATGCTAATTGGAGCGTCAATCATAGGTTCAAAGGGAGCGTCCTGTAGAGCCGTCAACACCAAATTCAAGTCCCACACCGGTAATATAGACTTGCGCGGTGGACGGACATGAGTGACTCCCTGAAAAAAAGTTTTAATGAGTCAATTACAAGCGATAGACCTCTGGAAAAAAAATAGATAAGGCCGATACCTGCCCTTTTAGGGTACTTAATCGTAGGCCCATTTCTAAGCCATCCTGAAGAAATTCTAGAACTCTGGAAATTGAATACGTTCTGCATGAAAATTTCCTAGCCTCACACCAGGATATGAATGACCGCCAGACCCTGTAATAAATCATGGAAGACGACTTCTTCCGGGCCTGGATCATGGTATGAATGACCTTAGCTGATAATCCTCTCTCTGCTAGGACCACCATCTCAATAGCCAAGCCGTCAAAGCCAGCATCTGTAATTTCGGGTGCCGAAGCGCCCCCTGAGTGAGAAGATCTGGCTCGACCGGTAGACGCCATTGGTCTACCGCCATCCTTGTTACGTCCGAGAACCAACTTCTTCTTGGCCAATGAGGAGCTACTAGAATGGTGGGTACTCCTTCCTGAATTATCCTTCTTAGCACTCGACTCAGAAGCGGAAACGGGGGAAAAAATGGACAGAAGCTTGAACCTTGTCCCAGGGACTGAAAGGGCGTCCGTGGCTATGGCCAGAGGGTCCCTTGAAAGGGACATGAATTTTGTCCGCTTGTGATTGTGTCTGGACGCAAAGAGATCCACTTCCGGACGCCCCCAGCGAAGACAAAGGGCTTGCAAAACCTTCCGACTGAGGGACCATTCTCCCCGGCGCCGGACCTTCCTGCTCAGAGCGTCGGCCTCCCGGTTTTCTATCCCCGGGATGTAAACTGACGAGATGCAGGGAACATTCTCCTCTGCCCAGATCAGAATCCGGCCTACCTCCAGAAGAGCACCCTTGCTCCGGGTACCCCCCTGATGATTGATATAGGCTACCGCGTCCGGTTGTCCGACTGGACCTGGACTGCCTGCCCCTTCAAGCAGGGGGTCAGATACTGAAACACTAGCCCGATGGCTCTTAATTCCAATACATTTATGGGGAGCTGATTTTCTCTTGTTCCCCATTGGCCCTGGACTTTCTGAGTTTGCCAGACGCCGCCCCATCCTGTGAGACTGGCATCCGTGGCAACAATCTGCCACTGTGGAGTCAAGAAGGACCTGCCTACAGAAGAGGCTCCATCCACCACAGAAGAGAATGTCTTGCCAAGGGCGTTAGTACAAAGACTTGATCCAGCGACTGTGGGGCTCGATCCCAGCTTGTCAACAGATTCCATTGAAGGGGCCTAATGTGAAACTGGGCAAAAGGTACCGCCTCGAAGCAGGCTACCATCAGGCCCATTACCCTCATACCTAGCCGAATAGTCGGCTGCCAGCAAGCCAGGAAGCACTCTGACTTTGAATTAGTCGAGCCTTCTGTTCTGACAGATACACTTTGACTTGGACAGTGTCAGGCCGCCAGCCTGACCACATCTTCCATTGCAGTAATGGCAAATGCATTAAAGTCCAAACAGTCCTTAAAGTAGACCATCACCCTCCGGTGATCGGCCCGGGAATCTATAAGATTCCCGGGCCGATCACCTCCCTCCCCGCGGGACATCCGAGATCGGGATGTCCCGCGGGGTGAAACCCCCCCAAACACCCCAAATCCCCTTACCTTGGCCTGCCTCGCGCCCCTCTAGACGTGCGCGCGCCCATCAAGAGTGACGCGCGGGAGGCGGCGGCGGAGGAGCCGCTTGTCCGCGGCTGTCAAACTGCTTGTCCGTCGGCGCGGGGAGAGGTGAGTTTTCCGGGTGATCGGGGGGGTTTCACACAGCGGGGCACCCCGATCGGGGGTGCCCCACCGAAGTGGACCAAGACCCAGGATAGTCAAAATCCTGGGTGTTGGTCCACTTTAAACTCTTGTGACAGCCTGCGCAATTTGGCCCTGGCTAGATTCTTCTTCTTTCTCGAAGCCAGGGACACAATGGCAGTGGCACAAGCCGGGCAGAGAAGGGAGCCTATCATGGCGAAGGCATGGCGGGCCAACTGATTCATACGCCTTTCTGTGGGATCTCTAAGGGACCCCATAGTAGCGGATGGCATCACTGAAGTGTTAGACAACCCTGCCACTGGAGAGTCCACATCAGGCGGATAAGACCAAAGTTCGATCATGTCTGCCGGGAAAGGATACCTGACATCTAGGATTTTAGGAACGGCCGGTAATTTATTAGGATTTTCTCACTCCTTAAGAGCCATTTTAGAAAAGTGTGGTTGTTCCGGGAACACCTGCTTTTGCCCAACAGGCTTAAACAGATCATCTTTTTTCCCCTTTCACTACCTCACGAGGGGAGATATTCAAGGTATCAAAAACCGCCGACAGTAGACATTCTGTCTCATCCAAAAGGAGAGGATCTTCATCGGATGAAAACAGAATGGAGTTACTATCCTCTTCCGAACGCAGCTCACCCTCAGAGGCCTGCTCATCCATAAAATCCTCATCCTCTTCTTCCCCAAAGGAGGTAAACATATCCTCCTCTGCCACAGGTTCTAAATGTCTTTTCTTATATGCGGCCTTCCTTGGCAAAACAAAAGACAACTGTCTTTCCAGATTATCCAGCATGTGAGCAATATCTGTGTGCCCCTCACTGTCTTCTCCCCCTTGAGGGGAAACAGGGGATGGATGAGCCGCCCTGCTCCCACCAGCACTCGCTGGACTAGATACTCGGTCAACCGCTCTGTTGTGATCTAGGCCGATACTAACGGCACAGGCGGAACATACTAGGCCAAAACTGCCTAGAGGATCCTGTTTGCACAAAGGGCAGATCTTGCCCTGCTCCAGAGGGATACCGTATCACTATCCCCCGATGCCTCCCTCTTTTTTTTTTTTTTTTAAATAAATCTTTTTAACCTTTTTTTTTTACTTTTTATATAGGCCAACCGATCCAAGAGGACCTGAGCCTAAACCAATCCCCCAAAAAAGGGCCCGGGAGGAACCACAACCCTGTTTTTTATCCTTCTTCCAAATCTAAAAATAAAAGAGGAGAAAAAATGGATTTAATAACTCATCTCCCTATACATAAGCGTATTAATAGTAACATTAATCATGAAAATAATAGATAAAGCAATAATATAAATATTAAAGATGAATAAATAATAATAATAAATAATAATAATAATAACATTTGGAAAAGGTTTAAAAATATTTAAAAATGTTTAATAAAAATTGATCCTTAACCAGCCAGATATTTACATTCTATAAAAATATATCAATATTGATAGGCAAACAGAAAAAAAGAATAAGATGATTCACTCACCCTGCTGCAAGTCTTCACCTGAAAGCAGATGCCAGAATAAAACAACACAGGCACACAGCTACTTATTAATGAATCAGGCCTCCCCTGCGACTCACAAACCCCCTACACGCAATATCCCCCTGGCCACAGAATGGCCGCTGATCCGACCCGCCGCTCGCCGTGCGGCCATGCTAAGACCACGATCTGGGGGCGCCGCCAGGGGGTCCCCCGATACATTGAAGAGGGGAGGGAGGTCTGGGGGAGAGGCGCTCGGCGCGCCTGGAACAGCCTCGAGTATCATGGGGGGGGGAACCCAGGCGGCCACCTAGGCTGCGCTGCTACACGGGGTAAGGGGAGGAAGAGAGCCGTCGCTTCTTACCTGCTCATCAGAGACTAGAAACCTCCACCTCCCTCCGCAAGAGATGGAGAAGTGAGTAAACAGGCCATGTGGGTCAGATATAACTCTGCCCCCTGTGTGACGTCAGACCTCTTAATGGCATATACACCAACAAAAAAAATCATTTTTTTTATTTTTTTTTTTTTAAATAAAGCCTACCTAACTGGAAGAAGGAAGGGTTGGGTGAAAAACCATCCTCAGCAGGTACACCAGAGAGAAACCTGCGGCTGACTTGCTTTCTGAGAAGCCTGCAGCCCAGAGCATACACTCTGTAAGCGCCCCAAGACCCCGGCACTTCCACCTTACCTACACGGACCCCCAAAACAGCCAACGCTGTGGAGGCATAAACTTGGGTCTTGAGGGATCCGTGGGAATAAGGCTCTGCAGAGAGCCTACAGGGTTCAGTCCCCCGCTTGCTGCCAAAACCTTGAGAGCTACCTGAAACCTCAGTCAGTCATCTTGCCACTGCAAGAAAGAAAACTGATCTGATTAGGGGCAGCTGCTACTTATGGGCCGGGAGGGCAAAGCCTGTTTTTCTTTCTTGCAGTCACGTGATCAGCAAGGAGGAGGAAACCCAAGAGTAAGGAGTGTATGGAATGGATTGGAAGAAAAATCCTGGGTATTGGTCCACTTTAAAGAGGACCAATTCCCCCTTTAGGATGCCTTCCATCATTTCAATCCTTAAAAAAAAAAAAAGGTATAGGCTTCCCCTGCCAGCCAACATAATGTGGTCACAAAGTCCTATTCTGCAGGGGTGGGGGCTTTCAGCATGGACCTACATATTACCATTGGCTTTTATGGAGATAATATTATTCCCTCATCACTCACCTCCCCCTCATCTACTGACACAAGGCGAGTAAGATTTGCCCTATTTGCTATGGAGTCATAAGGAAACGATAGGCCAGGGTCAATTTTCCCCCCAGATTTGTTCAGGAACTTTTACAAAGGTTCTATGTGTGTAAATCTGCCTCCTTCACAATAGAGGAAAATAGTATTCTAAGGCTTTCCCAGGGAAGCTCCATAGAGTAGCACTGACAGCCTGCTCCCTCGTTGGCTTCCACAAGCTAAGCCTATTCTATTATGCAAAAATGTGCACATTTTGAGAGGAACTTTCATCATGGCTAAGATCAATTTATCACTAGACGTCCACTTTAAGAGCTGGGGCCCAGCCTTCTCTATATATACGCACCAACAATCTAGATAATGGGGGCTCGAGACATGGGAGTTCCGCTGAGAAGACTTTGTGTGGCTGTTTTTGTAACAGTATTAATGGGGAATCCCAAATATGCAAAGTCATCATGAACAGAGACATGCACAAAGCATAGACACGCAGCTCAACGTGGTCAGATGGCGTCCTTCCTCACCAAAGCCGCCTTATTCTATAGAATGTTCTATAGGAACAGGACAAACGTGATGATCTACAATTAACTCTTACTCAAAGGCCACATTTATGTCTCTGAGCTGTAACTGCGTTTATAGTATGGTAAAAACTGCTCTAGATCATTAATTTTTCATCTTATAAATGGAAATAGCAACTCTGAACCTGAACCTGCAACATCAAGTGATCCCCCTACCCCGGCATAAACTAAAGCACAAGAACCAGTGACCTGAAACTTAAAGTGGACCAACACCCACGGGTGATCGGCCCGGGAATCTATAAGATTCCCGGGCCGATCACCCCCCACCCCGCGGGACATCCGAGATCGGGATGTCCCGCGGGGTGAAACCCCCCCCAAACACCCCAACTCACCTACCTTATCTTCGGCGGCGGCCGGCCGCCGCCGCCTCCCTCGCGCCCCTGTAGGCGTGCGCGCCTCCGCGCCGGCCGTCTGCGAATGGCTGGCGCGGGCGCGTCAAAAGTGACGCGAGGGAGGCGGCGGCGGCCGCCGCCGCTTAGACGTTCCAGATCTTCCCTTGTACGTCGGCGCTGGGAGAGGTGAGTTTTTCGGGGGGTTAGGGGGGGTTTCACACAGCGGGGCACCCCGATCGGGGGTGCCCCACCGAAGTGGACCAAGACCCAGGATAGTCAAAATCCTGGGTGTTGGTCCACTTTAAACCGGACCTTCACCATGATTTATTGAAAACCCCAAACCCTTATAAAAACGATTCCCCAACATCTAAAAGTATTACATTTTAAGTTTTTAGTTACATACTTATTCTTTCCCCCACTGGGATGCAACTCTGTTCAGGACTCTAGGATATGGGCGCCACCATCTTGACTCAGAAGCATCACACTTACTGAGGAGAAGAGAGTGGGATAAAGTACAGGGGGCGGGTTATAGCTGTGCTTTGCTCAGACACAGCAGATCTGGGGTCAGGAAAAGGTCTGCATTCTAGGATTGCTGAGCAGCACAGTCAGAAGGCACTTCCTGTTTGCAGGCTGCCTGATGTCCCATGAGCCGCCATCTTGGATGTTTAAAGACTCATAACATGCAGTAGATGCAGGTAGGATGACTTTTAATGTGGGCAATCTGTATGTACAGGGTGTGGCAAACATATAAGAAATGCTCTTATTCAGAGTGAAGGACCGCTTTAAAGAGGAACATCAGACCTAAAGTTGAATGTGGCCGATCCACCCCCCCCCCCAATCGGGCCCTGCTTACCTTTTGGATGTCGCCGCCGCTGCTTCAGATCCCTATCCTCCCCCCCCCCCCCCCACCACTAGCTTAGCCGTCTCTAAGGGGGTATGACTAAGAGGGTTGCACCCCGAAACGCATAACCTACTGAGGGGGGCGCAACTTGGCACATAACTTTTACTCTAATTATTAAAAATATATGAATCCCGTCCTGAGATATGTTTTATGGGACTTGGTAGAGCTAGATGTGTGGTACAGAGATTGGATTTGGATCTACACAGGTCCATCTTGCGGCTTTTCAGCACCTCCCCTTGCACCCCCTTAAAGTGGACAAACACCCAGGATTTTCACTATGTGTGAAACCCCCCAGAAAGCCCCAAAAACTCACCTGACCCCGCTCCCACGTGACTCGCTCCACCAATCACCGCCGACGGACAAGCGAGGTCCGTCGTAGGACAAGGTGAGAGCGCCCGCCGCCTCTCGCGAGTCCCTCTTACAGGGAGCGCGCCCGCCATTCACAGACGGCCGGTGCGCGCCCTGCTAGAGGGATGCGCGAGAAGCGGCGACGGCCCACGCATGCGCCGTTGGAACGAGGAACAGGTAGGATTTGTGGGCGTCTGGGGGGGTTTCACACAGCGGGGCACCCCCAAAATGTGACCCACACCCACCAACCCCAGTTTACCCAGAAGCTCATATTTTCCAGTGATCCCCAGCACTATTCCAGGTGATGTACACATTCATGGCCAGGCCAATCTGATTTGCGGGTGCACAGCCAGAGAGAAGCAGACACAGGGATGGTTGCCATTCATTAATATGCAAAACATATAACACTGATTGAAGGAAAGCCACCACGTCTCCGGAAAGGCTACGATCGCTTGAGAGGTAAGCAGACCTGGCATTCTGGGAGTTTAACACAGCAAGGCTATCTAATTCGGGATGCCTCTGGGAATAGGACATATCATGGATCCCAATCCCATTAAAATTAAGCAGAGAAAAGCTGTTTAACCAGATTTTGGAGTCCCCCCAGTGTCAAAAGCCCCTTGTTAAAGGCATTCCAATTTGAAACAGTGTAAAACCCATTGGTCCTGCTGTAAACTCCACTGATAATGGGATCCAATGGGAGGGGGGGGGGAGGATAAATTACACGTGACTGCATTAGCAGGGGCAGGCATGGGCATGCCACGACTAGGTGAGCAGGGTCGGCTGGCGGCAAACTCAGCTCCCTTCAGCCCCGCTCGGCTGCTTAGCCATCCAGTCAGCTTAGCCAATCAGCACACTTGCTTTCACTCGGCACTGCTGACTGCTAAGCGGCGCGCTCAGCCAATCAGCACGCTTGTTCTCGCCCGAATCTGCACCGTGGGAGCGATAAGAAGGCAAGTTTATGGGGCGACCTGGGGGGTACACAGTGGGGCGTCTCAATTCGGGATGTCGGTGCATGGAGGAACACCACCCCAAAGAGGCAAAATTGGGTGTGTTGGTTCTCTTTAAACACAAGGAACTGTACATTCTCACGGCATTGTGTCAAAACACATCTCAACAGCCAAAGACGGGAATAGGAGCTAGTGGGTGGAGCCATGCAAATTATCTCTTTACATCTCAGTGCCATCCAAGGCACTCAAAGCCGCTGAGTGTGCAATGCTAAGGATAAGCTTGAAAAGTAACCATCTTAAAAGACAGTTGCACATTTTGCATCCAAATAATCAGCAGATTAAAAATACTCCTAAAGTGGAACAAATCAGAGGATGTTGACTATACTGGGTTATGGTCCTTGGCCCCAGGGCACCCCGATCGGGATGTCCTGCTGTGTGAAACCCCCCAGGTTGCCCATACGATCTATCTCTCCCCAGTCCTACGGTCTATGCGTGGCCACTCGCCCGATCTGAGTGTTCGGATCCGCTCCCGCCCCTCCGAGCTCCCTCCCTAGTGGCCGCATCCCCCGCTACCCTCTAACAGGGAACATGCTCACGATTCGGGCAGATTTGTTAATTCCCGGTAATGAGTTAGTAATATTGTATGCAGTATTAGTATCTCAGCAAACAATTATAAATAAAGATGACAACACGATGATCCATCCTACTGATTTTACCTGCCACCTTCTATGCAGGAAATGAGAGAAAAGGAAAAACACAGCTATTCCCTTAAGAGTCTCCGGCTGTATACATGAACCCCCTACAGAGCAGGTCGCTACTCCTAGAGGGATCTAGTCAGCGTCTTTAGATGCTGGAAACAAAGAAACGTTAAAGATTTGCTTCCCAACGATTACAGTTACAATTGCCCATATTTATTAAAAAAAAAAAGGTAAAGATAGATTTAGCTATTTTTCATTTGCCACTTAGATTATTTATTTGAACATATTAATGAAAATGTGAAGAAAACAAGATCTGGAAATAAAGACATAATGTGCTTCTATTGCGTAGCAATCACAAGGGAATCACCGCCAATGTCATCCTATGGACCCTTTCCCAAATGCTATATGTGAGCTTGATAAAAGTGGACTATAAGCCTCATTTGGTATGCCCCGCTGTGTGTACCCCCCCATTCCCTGTAAAACTCACCCTCACCCCCCCCCCTCCCCCAGGAGTGTGCAAGCCCCGGCAGCCACAAGCAATATCTTTAGCCAGGTGGGTGCGCATGCCAGGCACTTTTGAATGACCGGCACGCAACCTGTTTAAGGCCGGCAGCATGCTCAGATCCACTCCTTTCAGCTAAACTTGGCCCTTGGCGGAGTTTTAGCCAATATTGATAAGAGCCAATTGGATGAGAGCCTGCACATGTGCCATAGGACCAGAGAAAGGGGAGTTTTCCTGGGCAACTTAGGGTGGGTTTCACACATTGGGGCATTCCAACTCCGAGTGCCCCAGGGGAAAGGACCAAAACTCAGGATAGAGATTTCAATTGCCATGAAAAAGCCATGCTGTGATATTGCAATTGGCAATTTCCTAGGAAACCACTAACACAGCGCACCAGCCATTTGTGAAAGGAGCTAAAAGAAAATTATGGAGAAAAAGTGAAAAAACACTTTTTTTGTGGCCTGCTGTGTGAAACCTGCCGATAATCAAAACTCACCTACCCGGCGCTCTGACCAAACTCTGGTATAGAGCACAGCATAGAGGGGAGCGACCACATCCTGGATATTCCTATAGGCTTTAGCATTCTGCCGCCCCTAGCCTATGTAAATGGACTGACACAGGTGTTGCACATCAGCCGCAAGATGCCAGATAGGCCCGCCGGAAAGGTAGGTTATTAATGCAATCACCAAGGATTCCAAATCAGGACCAGAGGTCGCATTAATGTCCATATTTGCATAAAAATCAGATTTCACACATCCAGGAATCACGGAAGCGTTTGGCTATGGGTCTCCCCTACGGGGAGCAGTACCAGCAGGTGGCACTACACTTTCCTCATTCATGCAGCATTGCTCTTCCATCAGATGTGTTTCTCTATGTCAGCTGTTTCTACAGGGCAGGAAGATATGCTACCGATATTGATCACACAGGTGGGGCAGCTGGGGCAGGAGGCTCCGCTGAGCCAAGACATAATTTTACAGTAAAACCCAATGGTGCATGTATCTACCTTCCAAGTAGATTGGAGGCTGGACAACATTAGATAGTAACTTACAATTAGATTAGTGGTTGGTTAATAATTTAAGGTAAAACGGGACAAACCTTTAGGGGTTGTACAATAAAATGTCAATATTGGCAAATCAATCCAGCCCTGCCCACCCGCCATGCAATCTGGCCGCGCAATCCAGCATCGGCCACCCGCAGCGCAATCGGGCCATACAATCCAGTCCTGCCCACCCACCATACAATCTGGTCATTCAATCCAGCACTGTTCACCTACCTTACAATCTGGCTGTAGAAACTAGTGTTGCATTATAGGGGTGTTTTCTTGTGTTACATTGCCTGCATTTAAAGCATGTTGTTGCATTTAATTCCTGCGAAGTGCGTACTCCACCATGACTGAAAATATTCAAGAAGTTGGGAGGAGTATTTGTAATCTTTGTAAAAAAAATATAGTGCAACCTCTGCAGGGGGTAGATCTGTCTATGGCCCTGGGGCATTCTGATTTGGGATGCCTCACTGTGTGAAACCCCAGGGATCGCCAAGGAAACTCACCGATTGGCTGCCGACCAGCGCCATGGGATCTGCTGCCAGAGAGGAGAGTGAAAAATCACAGGTGGTGTTCTTCTGGGCCAGCTGTCATAGTACATAGTTGCCAGCAGAGGAAGTCTCCCTGTTCTGGAATCAAAGGCAAGAAGGTTTTTGTTCTTGCCTTTTGTCATGGTGACACCCAGCTGTGAACTGAACTTTCTGTTAATAAGACCTCAATGTAAACGCAACAATCTTATTCCAAATGGATTTGGATTGTGGACATGGAGGCAATGTTCTGATCAAAAGTAATGCTACATTTAAACAGCTCGTGCATTGCATTTTTCCATGCTAAATTTAGCAGGCCTGCGTCTGCTAAGTTTGTGTCCGCACATGGATTTGTTTGAGATCTCCTTAGTGATGGGTTCACTCTGAGGCTAAAGAAGAAATGGTATAAAACGGAGACACTGGTTGGGTCTGTAAAAGTCATAAACCATCCGGCAAGTCCAGGATTCCTGATTAATGCACACATTCATCTCTGAAGCGCAGACTGGTCATAAAGGGCACGATCTAGGCCAGAGGTGCACAACATTTTTGGTCTAAGGGTCACATTGCCTTACTGTTCTACTTCAAGGTCGCAATAAAACATAAGCTGCCAAAACGCTAAGTTTACTGCAGAAAAGCTGTAACCCTCAGGCTATGTTCATACCTGTCCGGCAGCCGCATTTGCGGCAGCCAGACAGCTCTAATGTCTTGCATTAGGCGTTCGCTTTTTTTTTGTATCTGTGTTGTTCATTGGAAAAAAATAATAAAATAATGGGGTGGGGTCCTCCCTCTGCAAGTCAGCATGCCAGTCCCTATACCCTTCACTGCAGGTCCCGTTCTCCCCTAGGGGTGAACGGGCCAGTGCTGATGGGCACCGGGTTCTTCCGTACCCCCCAGTTCGTTGGGGATATGGGTAATGAATAGGGGGGGTAACGGCAAGTCACCCGTTGTATTAGAGGTGGGGCAACATTAGATTGTTAATTACAATCTAATGTTCCCTAGTTTCCAATCAGATTGTAAGGCATGTGGGCACAATCGCCATTAGATTTTACAACAGAATGAGGTCAACCTACAATCTGGCGCTGTGCTGCCCACACACACCAATCTGGCTGTAGTCAGATGCTCATGCTACCTTATTAAATGCTATAGGAATATTCATTAATTTAAATTATTTCTATTGAAATTGGACAAAAACGGGTCATAAAGTCTATATGTTTAGGGCCAACAGATTCCCTACCCGCAGGGCATGGCATTGTTGACCTACCTCTTCGGTGATCCCAGTGCATATGTCCAGGCTGCTGGTGGCATCCATGCATTCCTCCAGAGCACTCCTGCACCCGGTCTATCTGAATGGAGCAGAGCCATGGCATGTACCAAAAGATCGCTGGTGGGTTTCATACATTGGGATGCTCCAGAGGCAAAGACCAAAACCCAGGATAGACGAAATGGTCCATGTATATAGCTTCATGTTGCTCATTTTAATTATGCGATTTGTATACTCCTTTGCGGCTAAAAATACTCCCTCAAGATAGTAAAACTGTAGTGTGACCTCTGTCGAGAGAGTTGGCTTATAACCCTGAAAACAAACAAGAGTTGCCCTCAACTCAGGTAGGTAGTATGTGGATATAAACAGCCAGCGCGCTATTGTAATGGAGAGCGGTCACACCCACTGGCTGGAGATTTCAAAAATGAATTTAAACTCCGCTTTGGGAGGGGGGCCCGGGTTTAAATGTGATTATATGGTCTATGGAGTTGCCTGGACATTGCCTAAAATAAAGAACCTAGTCACTTGGATACTCGCCTCTTCCAGGTCGTGTGTCCCATGTGACCGCAAAAAGCCCATCAGTACAACCAGTTGCCAAGCACATCACTGTGCAGCCGCTGGCCGTACAAGCCGATAGGCTAACGGCTGCCATAGAAGGATTCCCAAAGATACGAGTATCCGGCTCCATTATTTTAGCAAGCTGCTGCATATTAAAGAGGGAGTCCTCATTTATAATTACTAGACATTTGTCGACTACACCACATTATCAGCCGGATTATCCTGAAATTAAAGTAAAAACAAAACCCAGGGTGGGTAGCCCTGAAATCTTAAAATGGGATGCCTCGCTGTGTGAACCCCCCCCCCCCACCAGAAGGCAGAGCTAACTCACCTCTCCTCGAGACCACATTGGCCGCTCGTCAATCAGCTTCTCCTGCCGCGCATATAAATGAGAGTTTGGAGAAGCTCCCCAGCCACACTTACGCGTGGCATCACATACAGTCAGTTGTGCCCACCACTAGCGCATGAGCCATCGGCTCAGGGGAAAATACCATTTTGTGAATACTCACCTGTAAAATGGGTATTGTAAGTATGTCACACACCCCGCTTCAAGAAATTCATAACGTGTGGGTAATACTGACCTGTAGAGGGCGATATGCAGAGATGCCAGGAAAAAAGAGAGCCCCTCCCGGTCCATAAATACCTGGGACCTCCCACTCATTACCCAGTATAAGAACAGCAGTAAGGTAAGGGACCAGGAAGAGCCCAACACAAAGCATAACAACGCAAAGTTCACCAAATAAAGGATCCAGAATACAAAAGGGCAGGGTGAAGCGGGGTGTGTGACATCCTTACAATACCCATTTTACAGGTGAGTATTCACAAAATGGTATTATTCTAAGTATGTCACACACCCCGCTTCAAGAAATTCATAACGTGTGGGACATCCAACAGCAGTGTCCTTAAAGGGCGGGGATCCAAAACAAGGCAACAAGGCACAACTTAAACCACTGCAGCTTGCAGAACTTTGCGGCCAAACACAGCATCCGCTGAGGCCCGAACATCAACCTTGTAAAACTTGGAAAAAGTGTGAACAGAAGACCAAGTAGCAGCCTTACAAACTTGCTCAACAGAGGCCTGGTGCTGAAAAGCCCAGGACGTCCCAACCGCACGAGTAGAATGAGCAGTAACACGAAAAGGGGGTAACTTTCCTTTGGCAGAATAGGCCCCAACTATGGTCTGACGGATCCATTTACTAATGGAAGACTTGGCAGGCGCCAAGCCTTTTCGGGGCCTGGAGGGCACCACAAAAAAAGGCATCCGTCTTATGAAAAGAAGGCGTTACCACCAAATAATACTTCACAACACGAACCACATCCAAAGAATGCAGGGCCCTCTCCTTGTCATTGCTGGGATTAGGACACAGAGGGCAGAACAATGTCTTGGTTTAGGTAAAAGGCAGAAACAACCTTAGGAAGGAAATCGGACTTGAAACGAAAAACCACCTTGTCCTGATGCCCCTCAAAGTACGGGGCTTGAATGGACAAAGCCGCCAACTCAGAGACACGCCTAACCGAAGTGATGGCTACCAAAAAGGCCACTTTCTGCGTAAGTGAAGACAAGGCAATATCATTCAAGGGCTCAAAAAGGAGAATCCTGAAGAGCAGAAAGAACCAAATTCAAATCCCAAACAGGGAGCAAAAGGTTTTCTAGGAGGCCGCACGTGCGTGACTCCCTGGAAAAAAGTCTTAACCAAAGGATGTAGGGCAAATGACCTTTGAAAGAACACCGCCAGGGCAGAAACCTGCCCCTTCAGAGTACTAAGCTGGAGCCCCAGGTCCAGACCATGTTGAAGAAACTCCAGGATTCTGGAGATGGAAAATTCCCTACAAGGCAACGCCCTGATCTCACACCAATCAATATAAGACCTCCAAGTCCTATAGTAGATATTAGAGGAAGACCGCTTCCTAGCACTAATGAGAGTTCGAATCACAGCATCGGAAAGGACCTTCCTCCTTCAAGATGGAGGTTTCAGCAGCCACGCCGTCAAAGCCAGCGTTGGTAAATTGGGATAACGTAGTTGACCCTGGGTGAGCAGATCCGGCAGCAGGGGCAGAACGAACTGATCCTCTGCTAACCTTACCACATCTGCGAACCAAACCTGTCTTGGCCACCTTGGAGCCACCAGAATTGCTGACGCACCCTTCAGGGCCAGCTTGCGCACCACTCTGGCCACCAAGGGAAACGGAGGGAACAGATACAGAAACCCCAGATCCCTCCAGTTCAGAGACATGGCATCCACTGCCAGAGCCAGTGGATCCCGTGAGAGACACAAATGTCGGAAGTTTGTGATTGTGACGAGAGGCAAAGAGGTCCACCACCGGGGACCCTCACCTGAGACAAATCAAGCGAAACACTTTGGGGCTGAGAGACCATTCTACCCGGCAAGCTGAGAACCTGCTCAGAGAGTCCGCCTCCGTGTTCTCCGCTCCCGGAATGTAAACTGCTGAAATGCACGGGACGTGGGTCTCCGCCCAGGCCAGAATCAAAGACACTTCCTTGAGGGCACTCCTGCTGCGAGTCCCTCCCTGGTGATTGATGTAGGCGACCGCCGTCCGATTGTCCGACCGGACCATCCTGATGGCCCTCAATTCCAGAACATTGATGGACTCGTGAGCCTCCTGAGGCCCCCACAGTCCCTGAAACTGACGATCCTTCCAGAACCCCCCATCCTGATAGACTGGCATCCGTGGTGACCGTCTCCCAACAAGGGGCCAGAAAGGATCTGCCCCTCGACAGATTGATTGGATCCAGCCACCACTGAAGGGAGCACCGAACTCGGGGAGTCATCAGGAAGGACTGATCCAACGACAGTGGCGACCCGTCCCAGGCCGCCAACAGATGGAGCTGGAGTGTCCTTGTGTGGAACTGAGCAAAGGGAACCGCTTCGAAGGAGGCTACCATCAATCCCACCAGCCTCATCCCCAGTCTGATGGCCGGACGAGGGATAGACAGGAGGAGTCGAACCAACTGCTGAATCAAGAGAACCTTGGACTGAGGAAGAAACACCCTGGCCTGGGAAGTATCCAGGGACATTCCCAGAAAAGACACTAACCTGGACGGAGAAAGGGAGGACTTGGGGTAGTTGATCACCCACCCGAATCTCTCCAGAGTGGACACCACAGTTCTGGTGTCCAATACCGCTTGGCTGAAGGAAGATGCCATAATGAGAAGGTCGTCCAGATAAGGGACAATGCGAATACCCTGGGCTCTGAGGAGAGCCATCACCCCGGCCAGCACCTTGGTGAAAACCCTTGGAGCCGAGGTAAGACCGAAAGGAAGTGCCACAAACTGAAAATGCCGATCCTCCACCACGAACCTGAGAAATCTCTGGTGCACTGGGAAAAAAAAAAAATCGGCACATGCACATAGGCGTCCTTGATGTCTACGGACGTCAGAAAGTCCCCCTGCCGAAGAGAATGGATAGCTGAACGCAGCGTTTCCATGCAAAATTTCCGCGGACGGACGAACCTGTTAAGGATCTTTAGATCCAGAATGCGTCGAACCGAGCCGTCCTTCTTGGGCACCGTGAACAGATTGGAATAAAAGCCCCGACCCCTGTCTGAGGGGGGCACTGGGCAAATAACTGCCATATCCAACAGACTCTTTACTGCCGCCTGGAGCTCCTGCACGGCCAGAAGGTCCGAAGGCACCCGAGACCTGAGGAATCTGGAAGGGGGCCGGAGCTCGAACTCCAGCTTGTAGCCGGAAGTCACCACTTCCCGGATCCATCTGTCCAAGACCTCCCGGTCCCAGACCTGGGAGAAGTGTTGCAGCCGTCCCCCCCACCCACATGGGTGAGGGCGCCCCCTCATTGCTGAGCTGGCTTGGCAGCGGGTTTGGGCTTAGAGCCCCAGCTGTATCCTGGGCGGGCACGTCCTCTGCCCCTGTTCCAGGAATCTCCTCTGGCTGCGGGGAAAACAATTCCTCTGCCAGCTCTAGCCCCACGAAAGGAAGGAGCAAAGGAACCCGCCCCCGAAAGGGACGACGCTGTTTTTTGCGTTGAGGTAACATACCACCCTTGGCAACTGAATCCAACTTCTCACCAAAGAGCCGTAATCCCACAAAGGGAAGAGCGGTCAGCGACTTTTTAGACACAAAATCAGCCGCCCACTGGCGCAACCAAACCGAACGCCGAATAGTCCCCAATAGAGCCGACGTTCTGCCACACATCATCAGTGTGTCATCCAAGGCGGCTAGTACAAATGACAAAAACAATTCACACCTTTTAAGACCAAGGAACTCGTCACTATCCGGATCTAACCCGGAAGAAGTCAACAGGTTCCTGACCACAAACCTGGTAGCCACCATCAGCAGCGCTGAAGCACAAACCGGCCTCATGGCTGACCCAACACTGGCAAAACCATGACAAGCCATTTGGTCAATGCGTTTATCCTCACCATCTTTAAGTGTGGAGCAATCAGGAGAATTTAAAACAGTAGTGTTGGATAAACCCAGAATCTGTGCATCCACCTCGGGAGGGGACGCCCAACACTTAACCGTATCCAAGGGATATTTTTTGTCCCAACCCTGAGGGACACCTGGGAGCCGGGCAGGCCTCTCCCATTCCTTAGCAATAATCCCATCAAAATGCTTTTGGTTAGGAAATTCCAAGTGCGGCCTGGATTCTTCGAAAAATTCCCCCTTTTGCTGTGGAACCGCCTCAGGAGGAGAAATAGCCAAAACCTCAAACATCTGAGCCAGAACATTTGGAGTATCCAAAGACCTCCCCAAGCCCCGCTCGGTATCAGCACCCACAAACTGCTGATCGTCTGAATTATCTGATTCTTCATATACCTCCCCTTCCTCAAGTTGGGAGTAATCAGACCAGTCCAGATTATCAAGATCATCCAAGTCGGCCGCTGGTGAAGACGGCGACAAGTGCTTTCTCTTAGCCGGAGCCTTTCTGGTGACTGTGCTGGAGAATCATTTTTCAAGATTGGCCAATCGGGCACACATCTCCGATTGCAACTGCCCGCCCATGACAACGTCAGACTGGGCACGGATCAAACTGGGGGGGGGGGGGGGGGGGAGGAGAGACCGGCGGCGCTGAACCAGACGCCTAGGGTCCGGACTGCCGCGTAATAGTCTGCTGTGCGCATGGTATACACAGATATACATCATCGCCAGTAAGGGATGCCCCACACCCCATACACTTCCGGGATTGCCCCGAGGGGAGCCCGAGCCCAGTATCCGGGGGATGCCTCCATAAGGTGAACTTATAGTTGGTTGCAATGACCGAGGGAATTACGCATATAAGCAACCCGGGATGCCCCTTTAATGTCCCAAGTGGGAGGATTTGCAATAAGCCAATTAGGAACCCAGGGACCCTAGGACCGGGAGAAACCCCCTAACACCACTGTAGGTTTTATCTGAAAGACATAATAAAAAAGGCTAATAAGAAAAGCGGAGTATAAAATATATATATATTTATATATGACATAAAAATATATAATTATAGGTGATGGGACAGAAGGGGGGCCCACCGGGCCACTCACTATGGTCCTGAAGACAGCTTCCTCTCTCCGTGAGATAAAGAGCAGCTCTGAGGAGAGAAGGGGGGCGTGGCCAGCTCCTTCTGAGGAAACAGGCACAGAGAAAAGCACCTCAGCGTGCCTGTAACACAGGGGCGGGCCGCAGCACTAGAAAGCCCGGCCCCACCCCCAAGAGTGAAAGCGTGAGGGGAGAAGCTCCCCTCCGCCATGACAATGCAAAAAGGCCGGCACCGCAGCCATGTGCGGCCGCGGCGCCGGTCTCAGAAGAGACAGAAGGAGGGGAGCGGGTCGTGCCTTTGACCCCGACGCCCGGCCCCGCCCCTTTTACCTCAGGGAGAAAGCCTGCATCAAAATGGCGGCCACAGCGCCGTTTTGACAGAGAAATACACGCTGTTATGAAGTAATAAATAAGTTAATAACTATTGGGAGGATAATTTAATAAATTAATACATTAAAACATTATTAAGAATTAATGATTACAAAATTTGGACCTAACACCGAATAAGGGGCCCTGCTCCTACCCTCCGCTATCCCGCTAGAGAGAGGGGCATTACCCAAAGGGGGGGGGGGACCACCCAAAGTGTAAGGCCAAGGGACAGGGCATCCCAAACCGGGGTCACCGTCCCGGATGACCGCCTACCCTCTTATATAGGGTCTCACGGGAGAGCATTTGCTCTTAAGCACCAAGGGTGCTTTTCTACCCTCACCCGGACCGTCAGCCTAGGCTGGGAGGCATGAGGTAACAGAAAAAAAAGATCCGGGCAGAAATAGATAACTAAAGGGCCGGGAATCATCCCGACTACCTGAAATCCCCCTGTGCAAGGAGGAGACCACATCTTCTGACTTGCTCGCCGACTGCAGAGATGAAGACTGGGTAATGAGTGGGAGGTCCCAGGTATTTATGGACTGGGAGGGGCTCTCTTTTCCTGGCATCTCTGCATATCGCCCTCTACAGGTCAGTATTACCCACACGTTATGAATTTCGTGAAGCGGGGTGTGTGACATACTTAGAATAGGTTAGTTTACTGGGCGTCCTGGGGGAGGGGATTTTCCCCCAGTGGGGCATCCCAATGCAGGATGCAGCCTTCCCTGGAGTCTTAGTCCTTTAAAGTGATTTCTTTTACTTTTTATATGTTTCACTTTAATCCTAAAGACCCCCTGTAATGTATCTTGGCCAACAAGCCCTCACAAGCAGCTAAGGATTGGTTCGGGGAAGCCCTTTCCCACCAAGACTCAGTTTGAATAGTCATGCTGTAAATTGGGATGCAACTGTACAGGACAAGTTTTCTCGGCAGCAGAAATTCATTATCACATAGTTTGAGTTGTCACCAGATTTGACTGAATTCCAAAGCTTATAAAATTTCCGATGGCTGTTAATAGGGTTTGCCTAGTTACAAATCAGGAAATCTTTCTAGAAGTTTGGGCTGAGATTTTATAGAAAAAGGATCCTCACAGTTGCCAACTTCAGGAAACAGAGCAGTGATTAGCCTCACGTAGGCACCCGAGAGCCATCCGCAACAGCCTCCGGATCTACAAGTCAGAGACTCCCAGCGCTACTATTACAATAATGGATTTGCTTCACCTTTAGGCGGATAATCCTCATATACAAAGTCACTCAAAGCAAAAGGTGGGTCAGCAGTCTGACCGACAGCAACGCCATTCCAGGCACACTGCACCCATCAAAAGGATGCTCCCAACCAGACGCTTGTTCTCTGGTGACCCCAATTATTCTGATGCTTTCATATCTACATAAACCAGCAAATTAGATTGAGCTTTGGAAGCCTCGGGCAGCGAATTCTTGAATATTTTTAAAACTAACAGGAGCTAAAAACACAGATAAAAACTCTTATATCATACATGATGTATGATTAAGGGCCTCTGTGGCCTGAAATGCGTAACGGGGTTCTAGTGGCAGGACTAGTTGGATTCTGGGTCCCTGCTTTATTTTTTTCACTTATCTTGCCATTTTTCAATGGTAGGCTATTTTTTTTTTAACAAGATAGATTAAAAGTTACATTTTATTTGGAGGCTGGATAAACGCTGACATTTTGCTGTAATCTGGGAGGACTGCTGAGTGGATTCCCTCTTCCGTGCCTTTATGTGGATGTGGTGACCTGGCTACTTTACTTGCTTCTTATGCTCAAATGTGGGGAAGCCTTTAAAGTGGGCCTACACTCTAGAACCAAATTCGTCCATGTGGCTCTAACTCACTCCCAGTTAAAAGGGAGAGCTCCTAACATGATAAGAAAAATCAACAATTACTTGGCCCATGGTGCGGTCGCGGCAGAGGTCAGATGCTGTGCCACTGTCGCTGTGATTGGGCTTCATAGTCTGCATTGGCCTGGAAGACCAGAACAATGCAACGCAACTGCAAAGCTCTTGGCATAGGAGTGGGTGCAGACCTGCGCCAGGTAAGTATTTTCTATAAAGCTTTTATGTCTGTTTCCCCAGCCAAGTGCAGGGGGTGGGGGCAGGGATGGACGAGTAGTTGCTTGCCCAGGCTGGGCATTAAAAGGTCCTGGCCTGCTGTGTGTGCCACAGTACACTTCTCTAGTGGCCTCCTTGGCCTGTCAGTGTTCCATGCTAATGTCCGTTCCATACGAGATGCTCAGGGCTGGTGTTTAATGGTCTTGTAAAACAGTTGTTAACAGAAGAGCACATTCACCTTTTAGCACAGCGCTGGATCGGATAGTGCCGAAAGGTTTTAATGCAGAACACAACCTGGGATTTTCACTCTCCTGTATTTTGGTCCGCTTCACAACGTGTGGAACCCCCATAATCACAACAATCATGCTTTCACAGCACACAAGCTGATACTCCAATCAGAATATGAATTTAGAATAAATAGATTGCCAGAGCACCTTGAATCAGAATATGAATTTAGAATAAATAGATTGCCAGAGCACCTTGAATGAAGAGGTGCTGGGGATGCTGCTAAAGACCCGCACATATGCTGTGGGAGCGAGGCATGAGGCAAGTATTGAGGAAATCCCAGGGGGATTGCAACCTAATCGGGATGCCACTGGGAAGGGCTTTCACCCAGTTCAGGCATCTTTTAGAGTCTAAAGTGGACTCAATTCCTAATCCCCAGACCCTAAATGGTCTGAAAACCCTCACTGGTTCTTGCATTACATAGTTGTTCTATAAAAGAACATCTCCAGGTCTGACGCGGTGCACTCCATTCACTGTGACACTGGTAGGAGCAGAGTGGATGTGGAGGGCAGAGACATTTAGGTGCCCAGAGAAATAGAAGAAGCAGGTTAATGGCGAGGACATCAACATTTAGGTGAAACGTCAGCTTAAAGGTCTCTGTGCCCTTGTCTTTCTAGGCTGCAGTCATCAGTGACACACACACTGGCCAGCTCAGAGCCGATACATGGAAATGGCAGCTGCCACACAGGCAGGCCACGGGCAGAACTGCCCCCCCCCCCCCCACTACTCTCAAGTCCATCACTGGAAATACACTGCAAGATTCTTCAGGGACAAGGACACACCGACCAGGACTGTTCAATAAAATTATTAAAGTAAACAAAGCAAGTATGACCTTAAATATGCTCTACAGGCAGATCCTACATTCAAAGCGGAGGTGTCTTACCTCCCTGACACTTGATTTCTAATCGCTCACCACAAATTGCACCATGCTTTCATAGCACACAAGCGGATACTCTAATCAGAATATGGATTTTGAATAAATAGATTGCCATTCCTGTGATTACATCTCCCCACACTACCTTATAGATGTTGGCGTTATCTAAAATGCCAACATCCTGCTGTAACAAACCTGTCCCCCCCTTTAGCTGTCACTGGCTGATCGCAGTGGACTTACTTGTACTTACCTCTACCCCCCTGCTCTTTAGATCTCACACTCTTATGCGCTAAGTGTCATTGCAGCCTATGCAATGACACTGCGCATGCACAAGATCTGGGGTGCAGCAAAGTGTAAGTCGGGAATCCAAGCTGATGCTGCCCTATGGAGGATGACGGGGAGCGGAGAAACACAGAGTGCGATGCGAACGGATAAGCAATTTCAAATTAGCTATTTTCTAAACCAGATGGGCAGGGGGGTCAGGCAAGCCAGGTCTGAGGAGTTTTTACTAACTTACTAACCCATGACCTGTAATGTTCCTCTTGAACCCTGGGGCATCGCCCTGTGTGAAACCCCAAGGATTGCCTTCAAAACTCACCCTTCCGATGGTCCAATCAGCAATGTATGCCATGCTTATTAAAGAGGAACAACATACATGAATTTCCTGTGTGTTGTTCCTCTCTGCGGTGACATCCCGAACTGTGTGTACCCCCCAGGTCGCCCGTTTCACTCACCTTCCTTCCGCTCCCACAGCGCAGACTCGGGCAAGAGTGAGCTGATTGGCTGAGCTCAGCCAATCAGTGCGTTCGCTGACACTTGGCTCTCTTTGGCACCAAGGACGGCTAAGCAGCACCACCAGCCGCATCCTCCGCCCACCTGGCAGCCGTGGCGTGACCACGCCGCTCATTCAGGAAGGTCAGGAGCGTGCACAGCTAGGGGTGAGTGGAGAGGCGGCCAGAACGCACAGATTGAGGAAAAGGTGAGGTGATCCTGGGGTATCCCAAAATAAGGGGAACAGAGTTCTTAGATGTGGTCCTCTTTAAATGCCTGGACAGGGACTTACAGCATTGTCCCTTGTATTCTCCTGATGCACTTTGGCCGGCCGGAGCTCCTGCTGACATTTTCATTTTGCTCAATCAAAAGGTCGCTAAACAAGCCGCTAATCCTGCTAATGCATTGGAAAAGTCAGTAACCATATCCCAACACGCCCAGCAAACCCTGTAATCCCAATCCACACAAGATGATCCTGCTTAACGTCTTTGTGACCCCGTTTTAGACATAAAAGTGTCCTGTGGTTAACCGGGGCCAGAGGAGAGATCACTCACCTAAAGCTGGGCGAGGCAGATGCCCTACATACACACAATACAGATTGGAGGGCTTCTGTGGGACTATAACTCCCAGCAGACCACACCACACACACAATACAGATTGGAGAGCTTCTGTAGGACTATAACTCCCAGCAGATCACACCAACCACCCACACACGAGATTGGAGGGCTTTTGTGGGACTATAACTCCCAGCAGACCACACCACCTACACACACACACAATACAGATTGGAGAGCTTCTGTAGGACTATAACTCCCAGCCAGCCACACCACATCACCTACAAACAATACAGACTGGAGGGCTTTTGTGGGACTATAACTCCCAGCCGACCACACCACCTACACACAATACAGACTGGAGGGCTTTTGTGGGACTATAACTCCCAGCCAACCACACCACCTGCACACAATACAGATTGGAGGGCTTCTGTGGGACTAGGAGGCCAATTCATTAATAGCGCCAGGTAGCGACAGATGAGCGCCAGTAGCGTGATTTTCACAGCGCCAGCTAGTATTCGCTGTGCTTGGCCGGGGTTTGCTTGTTGACAGCGACTCAGTCGGTGTGCGGTAATGTTGAATACGGGGTTAGGGGTCGAGGTTTCACAGGTTCTGCGTTGTATGGGTGCGCCTGACAGCGAATGTCCAGAGCGAACGGCTTGCTGCAGATTCATTAACAAATCACGCTCAAAAATTTCTCGCGCTGTGAATTCCTTGTTTAAACCCCAGAGCGCTGGCGGCGATGTGTGTAAAGTAGTTTTTAACCCCCAAACAACCATTTTTTTTAAATGTAAAATTTATACAAGTTTTTCTAAACATTTTGTAATATGAATACATTAATATCAGACCTGTAATATCAATTCTGCACATATTTTTTTTAAGGTAAAAAAAAAAAAAAAAAATATCTAACATTGCCGTAGTGGTCACAGAATTTTTGACAGTTAAAAAAAAAAAAAATCAATTAATTATGAATATTAAAAGATTGCTCCATTGAAATGCATTGGACCACGCCAGGGAGCGACAGGTCATACCTGGCGCTGTGATGGGATTAGCAGCGGCGCTGTTCATTGCAGTCGGCTACAGGATGAATCCCGCGCTAGCTGACGCTCTCGCCGGCGCTAGCCTCATTTAGCGTGATAAATGCGTCATTGTGTCCGCCGCCGGGCGTACTTGAGTCAGTAGCCGCCGTTAGCTGGCGGTACCTGGCGCTCGTCGGACACTACCTGGCGCTAGCCCTTGATAAATAAGGCCCTAGGACTTCCAGTGGACCATACCAACAAAACACAATACAGATTGGAGGGCTTCAGTGGGACTATAACTCCCAGCAGGCCACACCACCTACACACATAATGCAGATTGGAGGGCTTCTGTGGGACTATAACTGCCAGCAGACCACACCAACTACACACACTATACTGTACTTATGTTACATCGCCTGAGGCTGTCAGGTTTGGGGCTGCTTTAAATGTTACTCATCTGTTTCTATGTCAGTCTTCCTTCATTTTGTGTATTTACAGTAAATTTCCACAGTACTTTATAGACTATTTCCAGGCAACACAGAAGCTTCCTTTCCAGACCTGTCACTCATAAGAAGACATTATTTACGGGCAAATATTAAAAAGGGATCATCCAGGCTTCTAAAAAAACAAAGGGCGCTCACCTCCCAGCCTGCAGGCTTAATCCCACGCCCACTGCAAACAGCATGTCTTCTGTCCGGCCCTGAGAATCCCCCACTGAATACTAATCAGCAAGGACCACTACATGATGCCGTACGGCTGAAACACCTTCTCCAATTGGTGGTGTAAGGCATTGAATGTGCATCTGTTTCCTGGTCTACGTACCTGGCTTAGGCTTTCCTAGGAAGTAAAGAGGACTTAAAGTGGACCAAAACCCAGAATTCTGACTACCCTGGGTTTTGATCCTTTCCCCGGGGCACCCCGATCGGGGATGCCTGGCTGTGTGGAACTTCCCTCTAACAGGGAGCGTGCCCGTGCCGGCCATTCACAAAAGCCTGGGGTGAGCATGCGCCCTGCTAGAGGGATAGCGGGGATGCGGTCACTGCTCGTGCATGCGACGTTGGACTGGGAAGCAAGCTAAGTGAATGGGGTGACCTGGGGGGTTTCACACAGCGATGCATTACGATTTTGGATGCCCCGGGGGAAAGGAATCGATTGATTCCTGGGCTGGTTGCGCTGAGTTTTGGTCCACTTTAAACACTGTAAAGCCAGCCCTGGAGATAAATAGGCTCCACACTCAACTGAGTCATTACCACCAGTAAATCACATTTTGGAAAGCCCTCTATACGGACATTGCCAGTGATCCCATGGCGCATGTACAGGCGGGATCCCTCCTCTATTACTAAAAGTCCCTCTGATATACCATCATGCACCCCTCTATTACTATATGCCCTTCTGTCATCCCATCATGCACCACTCTGTCCTTGCATCCCTCCTCTTATTACTATATGCCTCTTTGTCATCCCATCATGCACCCCTCTGTCCCTGCATCACTCCTCTATTACTATATGCCTCTCTGTCATCCCATCATGCACCCCTCTGTCCCTGCATCCCTCCTCTATTACTATATGCCCTTCTGTCATCCCATCATGCACCCCTCTGTCCCTGCATCCCTCCTCTATTACTATATGCCTCTCTGTCATCCCATCATGCACCCCTCTGTCCTTGCATCCCTCCTCTATTACTATATGCCCTTCTGTCAGCTCATCATGCACCCCTCTGTCACAGCATATACCTCTATTGCTATATGCCCTTCTGATACCCCATAATGCACCCCTCTGTCCCTGTAACCCCCCTCTATACTGACATCGGCAGTGATCCCATGGCGCATGTACAGGCGGGATCCCAGCCTCTCATGGCTGATGATCACTCAGGTGAAGGGAGTCTGGGATGCAGGTGCCAGGCTCTGTGTGCCATGCCGATTGGGTGGGAGCCCGCACATGCAGCATGGATGCAGCAATGGCCCATAACACGGGATGGTCAAAACCAACATACAGACATGCAGCACATGCCCTCCATGCAGGTTGTAAGCCCGGCAGTATGTACTGGATTTGCCAGCTGCACCTGCATGGCCCCATCTGTTGCTGAAGCGGCAGCTAAGTGAGAAAACACAGTGATCCGTTTGGGATGCCCAGCTCACAAATCAGGACCAGCATATCAAGGCTTTTAGCTCTAGGTCCACTTCAGACAGGTTCTAACCTCGCCTTGCTTTATCAGATCCACTGGTGGGTAATATAGGGCAGGTGTAGGGGGCATCCCATGAATCTATAGGGGCACCAATGTCAGTATGACACAGACACGAGGCTCTATTTACAGAGGAGCAGACAAAGCACAGGCAGCCATGGCGACAGCCTACACAATGGGCGAGGAGGGCGCCGGGGAGACACACAGCGGCGGACTGGTCCATGTGGGGGCGGGAGGGGAGGGGGGACACCTGGCCCGGGGATGGGACTTCCGTGTGACTCGCAGACAGACCCCGCAGTGCACAATGTGTCTGTGCCCCCCTCTCCCCCCAGTGGTATCACCGCCCCCCAGCTCAGGGCACCGCCGTGGCATCACCCCCAGAACCTCCCTCCCGCTACACACATAGGACGTGGCACCGGAACAATGGGCCGGCCAGCCAATAGAGGGATGGCGGGGAAGTTAAGCGAGAGGGCATCCCCAGCCCGGGCACCCACACAGGGACATCCCCAGCCCGGGCACCCACACAGGGGCATCCCCGCTCGCCTACCGTAGTCAGCAGCGGTCTCATCTGCTCGCCGGCGCGGTCCTCCTCCATGGTGCCGGGCCGGGTAACGGTGAGCGGATCTGGGCGGTGCTGCCACAAACCGGATGGCGGATGGACCCGGTAACGATCACACCATCGGAGGCGCCACACACACCGCGATCAGCACCGGCAGACGCTGCTTTATCGGAAAGAGCGCTGTGTGATCTGACCCCGCCCCTCCGCCTAAGCCACGCCCCCTCCTATTCCAGCACCCCAGACGTGTTCTCTGTCTCCCAGCCGCTCTGCCCCTCCCCCAGCCCCGCCCTCTCTCAGTGATTGGCAGGCGGGGATCCCCGGCCTCTGGCTGCTGGAGCTGACAATGCTCAGACCCACACATACAGCTGCAGCCATTGGCTCAAAGTTTCTGGGCCCCGGTGCAAGCGCCAACCTGGGGCCCATTATACTTTACACAGGGCACCCAGCTGCACCTCATGGAGCTGTTACTGCCCCCCTTTACTATTTGCCCCTCTGTTCCTGCATCCCCCCTATTATATGTCCCTCTGATATCCCAGCATGCACCCCTCTATTACTGTATGTCCCTCTGATATCCCAGCATGCACCCCTCTATTACTACATGTCCCTCTGATATCCCAGCATCACCCCTCTATTACTATATGTCCCTCTGATATCCCAGCATGCACCCCTCTGTTCCTGCATCCCCCCTATTATATGTCCCTCTGATATCCCAGCATCACCCCTCTATTACTATATGTCCCTCTGATATCCCAGCATGCACCCCTCTGTTCCTGCATCCCCCCTATTATATGTCCCTCTGATATCCCAGCATCACCCCTCTATTACTATATGTCCCTCTGATATCCCAGCATGCACCCCTCTATTACTGTATGTCCCTCTGATATCCCAGCATGCACCCCTCTATTACTACATGTCCCTCTGATATCCCAGCATCACCCCTCTATTACTATATGTCCCTCTGATATCCCAGCATGCACCCCTCTGTCCCTGCATCCCTCCTCTATTACTATATGTCTCTCTGATATACCATCATGCACCCCTCTGTCACTATATACCCCTCTGATAACCCATCATGCACCCCCTGTCCCTGCATCCCCCTCTATTACTATATGTCCCTCTAATATACCATCATGCACCCCTCTGTCCCTGCATCCCTCCTCTATTACTATATGTCTCTCTGATATACCATCATGCACCCCTTTGTCACTATATGCCCCTCTGATAACCCATCATGCACCCCTCTGTCCCTGCATCCCTCCTCTATTACTATATGTCTCTCTGATATACCATCATGCACCCCTCTGTCACTATATGCCCCTCTGATAACCCATCATGCACCCCTCTGTCCCTGCATCCCTCCTCTATGACTATATGTCTCTCTGATATACCATCATGCACCCCTCTGTCCCTGCACCCCTCCTCTATGCCTATATTTCTCTCTGATATACCATCATGCACCCCTCTGTCACTATATGCCCCTCTGATAACCCATCATGCACCCCTCTGTCCCTGCATCCCTCCTCTATGACTATATGTCTCTCTGATATACCATCATGCACCCCTCTGTCACTATATGCCCCTCTGATAACCCAGCATGCACCCCTCTGTCCCTGCATCCCTTCCTCTTGCTGTATGCCCTTCTGTCATCCATTCATGCGCCCCTCTGTCCTTACATCCCCCCTCTATTACTATATGCCCCTCTGATATCCCATCATGCACCCCTCTGTCCCTACATCCCCCCTCTATTGCTGAATGCCCTTCTGTCATCCCATCATGCACCCCTATGTCCCTGCTTCCCTCCTCTATTACTATATGCCTCTCTGATATCCCATCATGCACCTCTCCGTCACGGCATCCCCCTCTCCATACCTCCCAAATGTCCCTGATTTGGAGGGACTGTCTCTGCTTTGAGTCCATGCCCCCGTGTCCCTCATTGCTTCCATTTGTCCCTCTTTGAGGTGTAACATGCAGATCTGCATCAATAAATAGTTAATTTGTCTTTTCAAAGTGTTTATATTGTTGTAACTGTTACATCCTATCTCCTATCCATCCCTCAATGAGGGGACGTGGCCTAATTTAACAAATGTCCCTCTTTCCCAACCTGAAAAGTTGGGAGGTATGCCTCTCTATTATATGCCCATACCTACCAACTTTTCAGGGTGGGAAAGGGGGCATATGTTAAATTAGGCCACACTCCTTATTGAGGGATGGGTAGGAGATAGGGTGTAACAGTTAAAACAATTTAAATAGGCAATTTGATCATTTATTGATACATATCTGCATGTTACACCTCAAAGAAAAGAGGGACAAATGAGAATGACGGACAGGGGGACATGGACACAAAAGAGGGACATTCCCTCCAAATCAGGGACACTATGTATGCCCCTTTGATATCCCATCATGCACCCTTCTGCCCTTGCATTCCCCCCTCTATTAATATATGCCCCTCTGATATCCCATCATGCAACCCTCTGTCCTTGTATGCACCCTCTATTACTATATGCCCCTCTAATATCCCATCATTCACTCCTCTGTTCTTGCATGCCCCCTCTATTACTATATGCCCCTCTGTTATCCCATCATTCACCCCTCTGTTCTTGCATGCCCCCTCTATTACTATATGCCCCTCTGTTATCCCATCATTCACCCCTCTGTTCTTGCATGCCCCCTCTATTACTATATGCCCCTCTGTTATCCCATCATTCACCCCTCTGTTCTTGCATGCCCCCTCTATTACTATATGCCCCTCTGTTATCCCATTATTCACCCCTCTGTTCTTGCATGCCCCCTCTATTGCTTTATGCCCCTATGATATCCCATCATGCACCCCTCTGTCCTTGTATGCACCCTCTATTACTATATGCCCCTATGATATCCCATCATGCACCCCTCTGTCCTTGCATCCCCCCTCTATTACTGTATGCCCCTTTGATATCCCATCATGCACCCCTCTGTCCTTTCATCCACCCTCTATTACTATATGCCCCTCTGATATCCCATCATGCACCCCTCTGTTCTTGCATCCCACCTCTATTACTATATGCCCCTCTGATATCCTATCATGCACCCCTCTGTCCTTTCATCCACCCTCTATTACTATATACCCTTCTGATATCCCATCATGCACCCCTCTGTCCCTGCATCCTACCTCTATTACTATTTGTCCCTCTGTCATCCCATCATGCACCCGTCTGTCCTTTCATCCCTCCTCTATTACTATATGCCCCTCTGCTATCCCAGCATGCCTCCCTCTGTCCCTGCAACCCCCCTCTACTACTATATGCCCCTCTGTCGTCCCATCGTGCACCCCTCTGTCCCTGAATCCCCCTTCTATTACTATATGCCCCTCTGTCGTCCCATCGTGCACCCCTCTGTCCCTGAATCCCCCTTCTATTACTATATGCCCCTCTGTCATTCCCTCATGTACCCCTCTATCCCTGCATTTCCCCCTATTACTATATGGCCCCCTGTCACTGTACTCCCCTCCCTCCTTACTAAATGCCCCTCTGTCACTGCATCCCATCCCCACTTACTGCAGTATATGCTCATCAGTCACTGCACACCCTCTACTATATGCCTCTCTAAAATCTCTAGTGCTAATGTGATTGTGTTTTGTTATAGAATTTGCTATGCCATTCTGTTGTATGCGATCTCACCGTTACTTGGAACAGTCCATAGGCCCATGACAAATTTCCTCTCTGTGAATGTGCCTTTCTCTGTAGTCTTCTTTGTCACCATGCCCAGCTTGGTCACCATGTCCTCCATTGTCAGTGTATGCTCCGGGGTCAGTGTACCCTTCTCTGGCTCCATGCCTCCCTCTGTTCCAGGCCAGTACAGCCAGGGCTACTGTATGGGGCCTGGCCCCAATGACAGCCCGGCAGCAACTTTTACCAGACCTGCTCAGGATGATCCCAGCCATCAAGTGAATCTTGCAGCCTGCTCCCCTCTTTCCTCTGCTACCAAAGCGATTGTGTCCAGTTTCACTCCTTTTCCCACCTCCTGCCCAGTTCCACTGGATCTCCAAAAAGCTCCAAAATGGCCGCTACCTTTCTTTTCCAACAGTACCAGGCTGTTGGTCCAGTTTAACCCAACTTCACATAGCCACTAAGGTCCCCCCAACCCCCCATGCTAATCACCCTTCACCCAGCTTCACTTACCCATCCAGCCCTCACCCGGCTTAACTTATCCTTCCCACCTCCAATAAACTGGACTGACTCCCTTACAGTGGACCAAAACCCATGATTTTGACTAACCTGGGTTTTGGTCCTTACCCCGGGGCACCCTGATTGGTGTGAAACCGCCCAGATCGCCACAGCCAATATCCCTCTTCAGGGTCCTTTGGCGCATACGCCGTCGCTCATCCAATCAGCATGCTCGGAGCCGCTGGCATCACGTCGACTAAGGCTTCATCTAAAGCCACCGGCTCCAAGCGCACTGACGGCTGCATCCCTCGCTACCCTCTAACAGAGACCATGCCCACGCCGGCCATTCACAAATGCCAGGCGCAGGCACGCGCCCTGCTAGAGGGATAGCGGGGATGTGGCTGTGGCTTGCGCATTTGCCGTTGGACCGGGAAACAACTTAAGTGTGTATGGGGTGACTTGAGGGTTTCACACTGCAGAGCATCCCGATTTTGTATGCCCTGGGCAGAGAGAATTGATCGACATGGGAATCTTATAGATTCCCGAGCCAATCGCAGTGGGTTTTGGTCCACTGTAAAGCACCATTGGACTTGGAAGAGGTGAGCTGGGCTCGGCGCCCTGGGGGGTTTCACACAGCGGGGCACCCCCAGTTGGGGTGCCCCCCCGGGGAAAGGACCAAAACCCAAGATAGTCAAAATTATTGACTATCCTGGGTTTTGGTCCACTTTAAAAGAAACAGTGCACATATGCATCCCCCACCAGAGCAATTCAGATTGCTGCACCTAAAAATGAGTTACCTTTTTGTAACCCCTGCTATAGTCAATTTGAAAAACCAAATGGTGCCTATTGGAGCTGCAGGCAGTCTGCAAAGAGGATGTTTTCTGCTGCTGTGCATTGTGGGGTTATATCAGTTGAATCCAGGCAGCAGCATGTCTGGGATGCTGAAAGGGAAGCTCCAAAATGGCTGCTGCCAGGAGAAAATCTATGAGGTGGCATATTAGCTTTGAGTGGGTGCAGGAGCAAATGTAAGTGCTGACAATGATTCAGTATCGTGCATGTACTGTAGATGGGGCAAGGAAGTTTTGGGGAGTTTTTTTTTTTTTTCCAAAAGTGCAAGGCTGTTGGTCTGGTTTAATCATCAGCCCTCTGTGGGACAGTTCCCCACCAAAAGGACCTCCATAAAAAGGGGGACATTCCTGATGACAGTCCTGCTGTACTATAGCCTCCAGTGTCCAGTGATTATACCTCTCTGTCATTGTATCCTGTTATAGTCTTCGTGGACTGTTACTGTTCTCCTCTCAGTCAATATGGCAAAAGGGGCAGAACTGCCCGAGAGCCATTTTGACAAAGAAATTCCACGTAGTGCTCTTATTTTTATATGACTGTATACAGAGCTTTAATACGGAAAGGAAAAGGGCAGAGCTTGAAGCAGTGTCCCGGATGAACGTCATCATATTCTCCCTTGAAACAAAGGTGTAAAGTAACTCAGCCAGATGCCAGTTAGAGAGGCAAAATAAATATTCTTGTTCTTGTTTGTTACTTTGTTTTCTACCTGGGGAAGGGGCGCATGCAGCCCACAACCACTGTCCCCAGCATGAATAGAATAAATGCATTTGTATCTACAAGAAGGTGTGCCAGATCATTTCACTAGATCAGCTTTGTGACCATGGCCGGCCTTTTAGGGAGTACAAGCTGTGTGATTGCACAGGGCGCTATTCCAATCCCTCTGTATGGGGGCGTCGTGAGACACCAATTATACCACCATTGTAAACTCTGTAACCCAGCATTAGTAATAGTCCATGAACTGTGTGCTTCTACCCATGTACAGCTCTACGGAGGGTGATGGCGCTATATAAATAAACAATAATTTATACAGGGCATTACAGAGAAAGCACTCAGCTGGTCCAGCAAGTCTCGCTTTTCTCTGTCTCTCCTATATATTTCCCTTTTTACATTGCTTTCTCTCTCTCTCTCTCTTTCTCCATCGTTTCTTTTTCTATACTTCTTGCCTTTCCCTGCCCCTGACTTTTTCTCTTTCTCTCTGACCCCTCCATTTTTCTTTCTTTATCATCCACTTTTATAAATATTTTTCCCAAGTTCCCTTTATTTAGCTCTCATTTCCACATTCCTTCCTGTTTTTTTTACCTTCCTCCCTTGTCACTTTTTCACATTCTTTTAACCTCTTACTCTTTTCACCTTCTGTATGTCTTCCTCTTTCTTTATTTTCTCTCCTTCTCGCTCTTTTCCCACATTTCCTTCTCACTCCCCCACCTTACCTCATTCTTTCTCTTTTTTTTTTTTTTTGCACTCCTTGCATTTTCTTCCTCTTCCAAGCTCCATCTACCTCTCTCTGTCTCCTTCTTTTCCCCTTTCCTTCAGTTTTTTGCATACCCTCCACCCCCTCGCTCTTTTCTTCATTACCAGTTCCCCTTTGTCTGAGTATGAATGAACGTATATGTGTGTTTGGGGGGGGGGCACCATCCTGTAATCTTGCACAGCATGAATAAAGGGGGTGGGAGCAGCTCAATCACTATTATTTATACAAAATTATTATTATTATTCAGGGCCTGGGAACTAATTTACCACCCAGTTTAACCCTCTCATCAACTAAATATCAAGCAACAAACATGTCTAGCTATGTGGAAAGACAGAGATTTGGTTGCATATATCTGCAGATACATGTGGAAGCCACACTGTCCCGGCAAGGCACTCTGTGTTTAGTGTGGTCCCTACTCTTAATTTTGAGCCCCCAACATTGGGACATGCAATGTAGACAAATATTTGAGAGCTACTCACCTGGGAAGCTGCCAGCCTCCCTTTAGAACACTTCACAGGGAGAAATCCATATTGACTGAGCACAAGCAGGGAGGAATTCAGTCAATATGGATCTCTCCCTGTGAAGTGTTCTAAAGGGAGGCTGGCAGCTTCCCAGGTGAGTAGCTCTCAAATATTTGTCTGCATTGCATGTCCCAATGTTGGAGACTCAAAATTAAGAGTAGGGACCACACTAAACACAGAGTGCCTTGTTGGGGCGGTGTGGCTTCCACATGTATCTGCAGATATATGCAACCAAATCTCTGTCTTTCCACATAGCTAGACATGTTTGTTGCTTGATATTTAGTTGATGAGAGGGTTAAACTGGGCGGTAAATTAGTTCCCAGGCCCTGAATAATAATAATAATTTTGTATAAATAATAGTGATTGAGCTGCTCCCACCCCCTTTTATTCAATCTTATAGATTCGGCGTTGGTTTTGGTCCACTTTAAAGAGGGACTTTGGAGGCCCTGGAGTCTCCTGGGCCAGGGGCTTCCTGAATTGGGATGCCCCACAATGTGAAATCCCCCAGATCCACTCACCTTCTCCCGGAGCCTCGGCGCGTCTCTGCGCTGCGGCTGCATCCCCGCTCACCTCTAGCTATGCACACACCCGGCTTTTCTGAATGGGCAGTGCGGGCACGCCATGGCTGCAAGGTGAGCACAGGATACTGTTGGAGGAGCTTGGGTGCCAAAGGAAGCCGAGTGACAGCGAGTGGGTTCTCAGCCAACCAGCGCAGTCATTCTTGTCTGAGTCTGCACTGTGGAAGCGGAAGGAAGGTGAGTGCATAGGGCAACCTGGGGGAATACACACAGCTGGGTATCCCAATTCAGGATGCCGACGCACAGAGGAACAACACACAGGAAAGTGAAATTCCTGTGTGTTGTTCCTCTTTAAGGGGCAGGTATGTCCTAGCAGTAAGGAATTGATTTTCTGACTAGAGGGTTGCAGGTTCTCATCCCGGCCAGGGATTCATGACTGCTCCCCGGGTACTGTAAATAGGGACATGCCACTCTGGGCATGTGTATACTCACTGCTTGTGTTTGTCTCAACTTATCGGAAAATTCCTATGTGTATGTGCGAGCATACAATGGCTATATATGCACAATAAAAATACATTTAGCCTAATGCTGACCCTGATTTGGATAGCACTGAAGGTCCCAAACCGTTCCCCTCACTAAAGAGGAACAACACCTGTGATTTGGGTATTGTCCCTCTCCAGCAGGGCATCCCAGTTTTGCATACCTGCCTGTGTGTAATCCAGGGGATTGCCAAAAAACTTGTGTGTATTAATTGCTTGTGTCTCACTGCACAGATGGATTAAATGCAGGGGAAAGTTCCTGCATGTGCACAAGCATACAATGGCCATATATGTCCAAAGATCCCATTGCCATGCAAACAAGGCTTTGGGAACATAGAGGTAGGTAAGTGGTTGGCGATTTCAAGGGCAAGGGGGGCGTGCGCGCATCCCAAATTAGTCTCTGTGGCTGGGTGACAAGGGTTTTGGTCTACTTTAATCCTTTACTGTACTAACATTAGTGACAATGTGCTTCACATACGCACTAGCATGTTGCGTTATCGTCCTATGACAATAAAGTTGAAGACTTTTCCATTTCTAGCTACAGAAACACCACCTGTCTTCTGCTGTCAGTAATTCGGCTGATATTGCTCTCTGCTGCGTGCTTCAGGACATACCCATGCAGTGTCAGACTGGGCCAGGACCTCAGAAGAAAGATATTTAGGCATACTTATTACTGAAACCTGCAAGATGAGTGGACAGTGTAGCCAGACAGTGGGAAAAGCAAGAAGGATGCTCGACTGCATAGCTCGAGGCATCACCAGTAGGAAGAGGGAGGTTGTGATGCCGCTGTATAGAGCCCTGGTCACAGCTAGAATCTGTAAAAGCAGTTCTGGAGACCTTACCTGCAAACAGACATTATTCAAATAGAAAGGGTCCAAAGGCGGGCAACAGAAATGCACTTAAACTTAAAACTTATCAGGAGAGACTTAAAAAACTTAATTTGTACAGTCTGGAGGAAAGAAGGGAGAGGGGGGACGTGATTGAGACTTTTAGATATGTGAAAGGATTCAGTAAAGTTCAGGAGGGAAGTGTTTTTAAGAAGAAACTTAATGATAGAACAAGGGGGCACAACCTGAAGCTAGTCGGGGGGAAGATCAGGAGCAATGTTAGAAAATATTATTTTACAGAAAGAGTAGTAGATGCTTGGAACAAACTTCCAGCAGAGGTGGTTGAGAAATCGACAGTCACTGAATTTAAACATGCCTGGGAAAAGCACACATCTATCCTAAGATAAAGAGAACATACAGTATACACATAAGGGCAGACTAGAAGGACCTATGGTCTCCTGCCGTCAACCATCTATGTTTAGATGCAAGTATTACCAGCTTACATTCAGTTACATACAGAAACAATATGCCAAACTGTATTGTCTCTGTATGTGCACTTGGAATGCCACAAAGGGGGCCCCTGGAACCAGGGTGCACCAAGCCTGCACCCCGTAACCCCAGTCTCTATTAACAAGGTGCATCTAAGGGATCTGGGAGGGATCAGACTATTCTTTGCACTTTTCTGTGATTAATCCCTATTTTGTTCCAGTGATACAGGGTGGGGAGCATCATACATGAGAATTGCCTGGTTTAATTGCATTCAAATTACATGGCCTACCTTTAAATGCACCTGAGTACAATGTAAATGCAAATGCGGATTGTCTGTCTTTATACAATGGCCTGCTTCACTTTACAATGGCTTCAATTATTGTGACCTGTGGCTGCCCAACTCTTTTGACTTTCATTTGTGAAGACAACTAAAAGGGTGAGGATGTCAGTAATTTAGCATTGCTTGAAGCAGAACTTGCTTAAAGAGGACCAAAACCCACCCTGGAGTCTATGAGACCAGGGCAGACATACTCGTTCCTCCCCGGGACACCCCAATCAGGTGTGTGAAACCCCCAGACTGCCCGAGAACTCACCTTCGTTCCCGGTCCAACATACGCAGCAGCCGCATCTCCTCTATCCCTTTAGCATTTGTGAACGGCCGGCGCAGGCACGCTTCCTGTTAGAGGGTAGCGGGCACCAGGGCGCTCACATTAGACGAGCTCCTGGAGGAAGGGGCTCGAGGGGATCCGAGTGCGCTAGTTGGAGCAGCTGCGCATGTGGCGTAGGACCCGGAAGATGTGAGTTTGTTCAGGTGATCTGGGGGGTTTCACACAGCGGGGGGGAGAAAATCCCAGGCTAGTCAAAATTCTGGGTTTTGGTCCACTTTAAAGCAATCCAACATACATTTATGAAAAATGTGGCATCCCAATTGCCAGAGCCTATCCGCACATATCTCCACTATACTCTTGGCTCCCTTGGCAAAACCAGGCCACGTGATTGGCCTCTAGCGGTCACATGGTCCCTGAAGAGGAGAGAGCCATGAAAAGGTAAGAATGCAGTGACAATCGGGATACCCCTGCATGGTGCAGTAAGGTGCGATCAACATCTCTTTTTTTATTTAGTGGGTGTTGGATCATTTAAAATAGGACCAAGGCCCTTATTTATCAAGGGATAGCGCCAGGTAGCGAATGGTGAGCGAACGGTAATGACGGTCGCCGCCACGAGAATGCCGGCTCCCCTCCGCAATCACACATTTATCAAGCCGATCCTGCTTAGCGACTGACAGAGCGCCAGATAGCGAATCATTCATCATTATTCCAGCCTCACCCCACAGCGCCAGCGAGCGACCTTGAACAGCCACAGGTATGACCTCTCGCTACCTGGCGCTCTCCAATGCATTTCAATGGAGCAATCTTTAAATATTCTTAATTAATTGCTATTATTTATTTATTTTTTTTTAAATGTCAAAAATTCTGTGACCACTTCTGCAATGTTAGATAATTTTTTTAAGGTAAAAAAAAATAAAATAAATAATTTGGGCAGAATTGATATTACAGGTCTGATATTAATGTATTCATATTACAAAATGTTTTGAAAAACTTTTTTTTTTTTCCAAAAATATGGTTGTTTGGGGGTTAAAAAACTACTTTTAACCCATCGCCGCCAGCGCTCTTGGGTTTAAACAAGCATTTCACAGCGTGAGAATTTTTTGAGCGTGATTTGTTAATGAATATGCTGGGAGCCGTTCGCTATGGCCATTCGCTGTCATGCGCTGCCATACAGCGCGGAACCTGTCAAACAGTGACTCCTAACCCCGTATTCAACATTACCGCACACCGCCAACAGCCGAACAACGGCCAAGCACAGCGAATACTAGCGTGCGCTGTGAAAATACCGCTACTGTCGCTCATCTGTCGCTACCTGGCGCTATTAATGAATCGGCCTCCCAATGTATTCATGACACTTTTCTCCCAAGGAGATTCCTGGTCTGTGGCACCCTAAGAGGAAGTCCAAGCATTTTGTTACACTACATCCACCCCTCCCTCCCCCCCCCCCCCCGTTCTAAGCCCAATTTAGGCAATAACAACAAAAATCACTAGGGGTTGGGCAATCTTGCAGAAGCTGAAGTTGTGACCCTGAATGGCATGTCTGGCACCCAATCCCATGCAGCAGTGTGACTGTACTGGTCTGTGACTCAAGCCCAACTGTCAATCAAGTCTACGGCTGCCATTCTGAGTCCAGGCCCTTGCCAGCACCAGGAGGAGATTTTGGCAAACTAAGCCAAGGACAGCGAGAGAAAGAGGTAACTGGGCTTACAAATAGCTCGGAATCCCTCTTTAAAGTAGACCAAAACCCAGCTGGATAGATTCCAGGGCCGATCCATTCCCTCCCCGCGGGGCGCCCCGCTGTGTGTAACCCCTTAGGTCGCCCGCTAGACTTACCTTAATCCCGGTCCAGCGGCGCATGCGCAGGCCGCATCCCCGCTATCCCTCTAGCAGGGCGCGAGATGCAGCCACCAGCGTGCTCGGAGCCGCTGAGCTAAGAGTGCGCTCAGATGTGCATAGCTCAGCGGTTCCGAACCCGCTTATTGGACGAGCGGCTGCACGTGCGCTGTAGGACCACGGTGAGGTGAGTTGATGCAAGCGATCTAGGGGGTTTCACATAGCGGGGCACCCCCGATCGGGGCGCCGCTGGGGAGTGGACCAAAATCCAGGATAGTCAAAATTCAAAAAGACAGATCTCTGTCCTTTGGGGTAACCAGCAACAACTGCACACAGTAGCCACACCTTCAGGACACACCGCTCTTGGCCAAAAATGAGCACAGAACCCCCCCCCCCCCGGGTATTCTCCCTGTACAAAAAGTTCCTCTTATTCTTTCTCTCTACTCCTACTAATACCGTCACTTTACTCTATGAATTAATATGCATTTGCTGAAATGTTTAACTGTTAAAGGGACTGTAAACCCAAGGCCAATAATAAAGCAACAAGCAGCTCACCCGATGCCTGTTCCATGTGCCTTTTATTCATTTCCTGCAGCTCCGGGTAAAAACCGGGCAGAGCTCCAAAGTTTTCCCTCATTTCATTTTCATTCCTCCAGTGCCAGGTAAAAAAGTGATCTAACAACCTATCTGTCCTTTGGTGCTCTCAGTGGGTGTGGCAAGCCACAGTGGTCCCTAACTGTCTCTGACAGCCCAGAAATGGAAGCTATAAATGGCCTTTGCTTAGAATACATAAGGTATTAAATTTAATCTGAGACTAATTTAATACATTTAATCTGAGACTAAGGCCCTTATTTAACAAGGGATAGCGACAGGTAGCGACTGGTGAGCGGCCCGGTAATGATGGTCCCCACCACGAGAACGCCGGCTCCCCACCACAATCACACATTTATCAAGCCAATCCTGCTTAGCGACTGAGAGAGCGCCAGATAGCCACTCATTCATCATTATTCCAGCCTCAGCCCACAGCGCCAGCGTCCGACCTTGAACAGCGACAGGTATGACCTCTCGCTACCTGGCGCTCTCCAATGCATTTCAATGGAACAATCTTTAAATATTCATAATTAATTATGATTTTTTTTTTTTTTTTTTAAATGTGAAAAATTCTGTGACCACTTCTGCCATTTTAGATAATTTTTTTAAGATAAAAAAAAAAAATTGTACAGAATTGATATTACAGGTCTGATATTAATGTATTCATATTACAAAATTATTTTAAAAATTTGTTTTTTTTTGTTTCCAAAAATATGGTTGTTTGGGGGTTAAAAAACTACTTTTAACCCATCGCCGCCAGCGCTCTGGGGTTTAAACATGCATTTTACAGCGCAAGAATTTTTTGAGCGTGATTTGTTAATGAATATGGTGGGAGCCAGTCGCTATCATGCGCTCCCATACAGCGCGGAACCTGTCAAATAGCGACTCCTCACCCAATATTCAACATTACGGCAAACCGACTGAGTCGCTATCAACTACAGAACAACGGCCAAGCACAGCGACTACTAGCGGGCACTCTGAAAATGCCGCTACAGTCGCTCAACTGTCGCTATCTGCCGCTGTTAATGAATCGGCAAACAGTTCCCATGAGGGAGAAAATTAGTGTGTGTCTGGACAGGGACTGCTCCCCTACCCATTGTAACCCGGTGGCCTCTCTGCTGCAATGGAATCCTAGTACATATGTAATGTAAGGACCTAGCAAAATAAATCTGGTTCTGAGCTTTAGGTGTGGCCATTTCCACTCCTGCCTATGATCTGCTGACAAATGCACTGGCACTGGCAGGGAAGTACCCAGGTGGCAGGGCTCAGCAGCCCATTGGCTGGCCAGGCCCTGTAAAGGTCCGGCTGATTTTTGCCTCCCTTCACCACTGGCTGACACTTGTGTAAACTGTTATACAGACATAACCTGGCTTCCTTTTACTGACTGATACTAGACGGCATAGTTGAGATCGTTTCCATGTTCTCCCTCGGTAAATACAAACATGTTGAACTTGATTACAGTTTGATTTCATTTCTCAAGGCTTCATTTTTTACATTTCCTCTATCATCACTTTGATATATTATAGGACACTTTTGTTCACCCTAGTTATCACATTAAGGATTTTTCTTGGCTAATATCTGATCGTGATTTGATGTCTCATATATAATCCTACTCCCACAAAGTGAACTTTGGTGGTGGTAGTTGGGAGTCGATATCTGTGTCACTTTGATTTTCTGAAGTAATGTCTTAACATAGAAGTGGTGTGGAGAAATGTGTCATTGTGTGTTGAGTCATGAATGTGGGTATGCAGAGCATTCTTGCTTAATAATACTTAAAGTGGACCAAAACCCACGGGATGTCCTGCTGTGTGAAACCCCCCAGGTCGCCCACACTTACCTTCTTTCCTGGTCCAACGGCGCATGCACAATCCGGGTCCGCATCCCCACTATCCCTCTAGCAGGACGCATGCACAATCCGCGTCCGCATCCCCACTATCCCTCTAGCAGGGCGCATGCACAATCCTTGTCTGCATCCCCACTATCCCTCTAGCAGGGCGCATGCACAATCCTTGTCTGGATCCCTGCTATCCCTCTAGCAGGGCGCGTGCCTGCGCAGGCATTTGTGAATGTCTGGTGCGGACATGCTCCCTGTTATAAGGTAGCAGGGGATGTGCCCATCAGTGCTCTGATTGGACAAGCTGCTGTGCATGCGCTGTAGGACTGGGAAGAGGTGAGTTGATTTTGGCGACCTGGGGAGTTTCACACAGCGGAGCACCCCCGATCAGTGTGCCCTGGGGGCAAGGACCAAAACCCAGGATAGTCAAAATCCTGGGTTTTGGTCCACTTTAATAAATGCTTAAAATGCTACAGCACTAATTGTAATTGTTACACCATTGTGTTGAGCTACATTTGGCACTGTCTAAATTGAAGAAATGGCCAAGATATTGAGGTTTACATATTCACCTCATGATTTCTCTTCTTAAAAAAGTACCGTATTTTCACCTTATATGACGTACCAATTTTTCCCCAAAAGTGGGGGGGAAATGTCAGTGCGCCTTATTGAATGTAAAAAAAACGCCAACCGATGAAAGAGCGGCGGGCAAGGAAGGCAGGATAACTGAACCCCATCCACTGTCCCCGCTCTGGCCACTCCCAGCACCGCCGCTGTTTCTTGGGCAGGAGCACGCACACACCCGGCCCATGCAGCCAGTGGGTGTCCCGGCTGCATGAACCGGGTGTGTGCGCACTCCGGCCCGGGAAGCAGCAGCGGTGTCGGCAGCGGCCAGAGTGGGGACAGTGGGCAGGGTTCAGTTACCCTGCCTTCCTTGCCCGCCGCTCTTTCATCGGCTGGCAGTGCGAGGCCGATAAAAGAGTGGCGAGCAGGGAGAGGGCAGGGTAACTGAACCCCGCCCACTATCCCCGCTCTGGCCGCTGCCGACACCGCCAGTATTTCTCCGGTCGGTGTGCGCACACTAGGGATTCAGTCAATATGGATCTCCCCCTGTGGAGTGTTCTAAAGGGAGGCTGGCAGCTTCCCAGGTGAGTAGCTCTGGCTGCATTGAATGTCCCAACTTTGGGGACTCAAAAATAAGAGTAGGGACCTTGTCGGGGCAGTGTGGCTTCCACATGTATCTGCAGATATGTGCAACCAAATCTCTGTCTTTCCACATAGCTAGACATGTTTGGTGCTTAATACTTAGATGGTGAGAGGGTTAAACTGGGTGGTAAATTGGTTCCCAGGCCCTGAATAATAATGATAATAATTTTGTATAAATAATAGTGATTGAGCTACTCCCGCCCACTTTACTCAGTTTGAATTGCCATGAACACACACAGGGAGGGATTCAGTCAATATGGATCTCTCCCTGTGAAGTGTTCTAAAGGGAGGCTGGCAGCTTCCCAGGTGAGTATCTCTGGCTGCATTGCATGTCCCAACCACTCAAAGTTGAATTTCCTCCATTTCTTCCAGATAATAAGGTGGATGACTTAGACAGAGGGATGGAGAGTCATAGAGATCACCTTAATGTACCAGAAACGCAACATGCAGCAGAGATTACACATATATGTAACAGCACCATCTACTGTAATAAATGTAGACAAGCTTTAAGCTATTATTGGTATATCCAACACCCCTTCTCAACAGCTGAGGCTTAGTCTGTTAAAAGCATCTTCTTTGTATGCCCCGAGTGTCTTTCAGCAATCAGCGGCTTGGTAAGGATATCTGATTCAATATCCTCAGTAGGGCAATAAAGTAACTCAAGAAGTCCCTGCTCTTGAAGATCCCTCAGAAATGTGCTTGGTTTTCAAGCTAAACCTTTCCATCTGCCCAAGTGCAAGGCATTCTTGATTGTCCTCAAAGATTCTCATTGGTTGCAAATGTGGATGACCCGAGTCTGTTTACAGTTGTCTTAGCCATAACATTTCTTGGCTTGCCTGTGCTGCAGCAATGTACTCTGCTTCAGTAGATGATAGTGTAACAGAGAGCTGCTTTCTGCTAGTCCAACTGAGAGAACCTCCTGATAGAAGAAATAAGTAGCCACTGGTAGATTTCCAATCACTGGTGTCTCCAGCCCAGTCAGCATCCACATAGAGCATCCTGTCAGGATGCTTTCTTCACTTGCTGGTAACTTTAGCTTGTAATGTAAAGTACCTTTAAGATAGCCAATGGTAATGTACAGCATTTCCCCTATTGCTTTTATAGACTGAGTGTTTACCTTTGTTTTCTCTTGTTGAGTGTCTGAACTTGCTTATGTCTGCTCTTCAGTACTGGTAGGTTCTGCACTCACTTGAACTGATTGTTCAGAAGTTACAGATGATGGCCAGTCAGTGTCAGTTTTCACTTCTGTTGTTACTTCCTCTGCTGTCATCACATTGTCAGATCATCAACAAAAGTTATGCTGTTGTTAATGGTAACCTTGTCTATTTTGGGATTTAAACCAGACATTCACTCTAAAAACAAGTTATTCCTATTTTATGCTACTACACAGTATATTCAGATTGGCAGCATTAAAATTGTAATTACTATCAGCAATAAAGAAAAACGTACCTTCTTATATCAAAGATGGCGGATCCTGGAGCTTCGGAAGTGCCTCCTCGGGTCCCCAGCTGTCGATTATGGGATGTCTTTTCCTAAGCACTGAGCTTCTGTTCTCCTGCAAGAGCTGGCATCTCATCTCACCCTCCTCGCTCCCCCCACAGTCTGTGCATCTCCAGCAGGCTGACTAGAGCATGCTCAGCATACTGTCATGAGCGCACTCTGCCTCTGTGAGCAGTGCTCTTCTCCTCCTCAGTCAGTGATTGGTTGACAGCCAAACGAGCCCTGCCCAGAGCAACACTCATTCATGAGCAGAGCGCCCATGAATGAGTGACGTGGAAGCTGGCGGCACGCTCCCATTTGCGAGTCCACGCATGTGCAGATGGCAGCTTCGGGAAAGATGACGGCTCTCCAAACTGGACTAGCTGCGTATGCGCAAGATCTGAAATAGCACACAACAGCATTCTGGGAAGGGGGAAATTTTCCTTCCTCAACCAACATGGCGGCTACATGGAAAGTAGCGAGACGGCACACCAGACCGGTAATGGACAAAGCAAAAAGCTAACACTTTTTGAAAGTTTTGTTCATCACTCTAGCCATGTGGGACAGCTTTTTATTACATTTTTTTTAAGATCGACTTGTGAGTGAAGGTCTGGTTTAAAATTCTGTAACCCTTAACATTGTCACTGTATCCAACAAAAATTCATTCAAATGATCTGTTTTGGAGTTTGGTGCGTTTTTCCTCTGGAATGTAGATTAATGCTTTGCATCCAAAAACTCTTAGATGTTTTACAATTTTTCTCACAGTTTGTATGGAGTTTTCTCCACCGCTCTAGAAAAGAGTCTGTTCTGCAGTCTGGCTGTCATTTCTGCCTCACCCCTGTATATTTGTGGTAGTCCAGAATTTGTCAGCATACATCTAATCAATTCAGTCAGAGTTTGGTTCTTTCCTTAAGCTACCCCATTTTGCTCTGGTCTGTACAGCACTTTAAAAGCTGTATTTCTTTCTGCTTTAAAGTGGACAAAAACCCAGGATTTTGACTATTTGGGGTTTTGGTCTTTTCCCCCTGAGGGCACCCTCATAGGGGATGCCTAACTCTAACTCAGCTTTCCCCAGTCCTACGGCACATGTGCAACCTCTCAATCCCAATCGGAATGCTCCGAACTCGCTAGCGGCTGTGTCCCCCGCTACTGCACCCTGCTAAAGGGATAGCGGGGGTGGGCCCACTACTCGTGCATGCGCCGTTGGACCAGGAAAGAATATGAGTTTCCAGGCGATCTTATAGATTCCAGGGCCATCGGGTCTTAGGTTTTGAGACACTTTATACTTTGTGTCCTGTAAATTCACCTCCATTATCACTGTTAAGTATGAGAGGTTTCCTATGAAACTTGTTACTAGTCTTTACTACATAGTCCTGTAATATGTCAAGAACTTTCTTGTGTTGCATTAGGTAAGTGACTGTGTATCTTGAATAGTCCCTATATACCTGCTGTCTTCAGGTGTAGGTGACTTTAGAAAGTGTTGTTCTTGTAGCTTTGGATTTGATGCAACATTAACACTTAACAGTAACTGGACAAGGGGATACTGTTAGATCCTTTGTCAGATTCTTCTTTTGTAGTTCTTGTACATTCTGGGTGTCTGTGACCTAAATGCCTGTGCCATATGTGTATACAGTCACTGAATACAGTCTCTGTGTTGAGGTGATACAGATAATCATCCAACTTGGCACCTGCTATTATCTGCTTACTCTCCATAATAGAACACTTGTCACCTTGAAATGTTACAGTCAGATGCTTCACAGATAAGAGTCCTCCTTCTAGACCAAGACCATAAAGCACATGTATTGGTAAATTGTGTCCCGCATTATTGGGGCATAGAAGGGGGCCATACCCCTCTGCATGTATTTTACCATCAGCAAGGTAAATATTCTCTTTGTTATTCAGATCAAGTTCTGTGAAAGAGCTTCTATCATTTGTCATGTGGCCCCCGAGTCAACACACCAGTCTTGAAATGTATGGTTGCCTGTCACTTCAAATGTGGCACTCGAGTTCCCCTCACATGGATCAGAAATTGTTGCGTTGAACTTCTGTTTAGTATAAGAGGGACACTGTCTCATTTGCTCCGTTTTCCATATAGCACAGTCCTTCCTGTGTAACCTTGTGTATGTAGATTTAAACCGGATCTTCAGCAGGATTTAATGAAAAGCCCAAACACTTAAAAAACTATTCCCCAGCATCTAAAATCAATATATTTTAAGTTTTTAGTCACTTACTTATTATTCTTTCCCCCACCGGGCTGCAACTCTGTTCGGGACTCTAGGATACGGGCGCCACCATCTTGAATCTGAAGCATCACACATACTGAGGAGAGGAAAGCGGGATAAAGTGCAGGGTGGTGGGTTATAGCTCTGCTTTGCACAGACAGAGCAGAGCTGGGGTCAGGGAAAGGACAGCAATCCCAGAATGCAGAGCAACACAGTCAGAATACACTTCCTGTTTGCAGGCTGCCTGACACTCCATGAGCCGCCATCTTGGATGTTTAAAGGCTCATTACATGCAGTAGATGCAGGTAGGGTGATTTTTAATGTGAGCCATCTGTATGTACAGGGTGTGGGAAACATATAAGATTTGCTCTTATTCAGGGTGAAGGTCCGCTTTAAGAGCAGTTCCAGTGTTGGTTTCCTTTCTTCACTGATACTCATCTATGAACTTGGTCTTTACAAATGCTAGTGTCAGATCTGTCTCAGTCCTTGTCTAATTGATCAGTGCAGTTTATGTGTCGAATAAGCTGCACGACAACATTGCTGTGGCGTTACTGTCTGGTATATTCTCACCAGCTGATCTGAGTTGTGTGATCACTTCTAGTATGGCATTTATATGCGCCTGCATGTCCTGCTCTCTGCTAAGCCTCCTTTTGTAATAAAGTAATTTTTTTTACTTCAGGTTAGCTTTAACTGGGCACATTTGGGTGTATGATTGGCACAATACAGAAGTTTATTGACTTGATCCTTGCCTATTGTTTAATGTGCATGCTTACACATTTTAAACTTGCCAGGCAAACATTTGATAACACATAGTGGTGAAAAATATTTGCTATCAGTGCTTATTCAGATAAGATTAGACTAATACATATTAATGATCAGCAGTTTGCAGCAATCATATTGTAATTATGCTCAGAATTATTACGCTGAATGTGATGATCGAGAGGTGGTGTTATTATTTAGCTGCTTCTATCAAAATTCTGCTTACTCACAAGGTGTTCTCTCGCGTTTAATTGATGGAGCCCATTGCCTAACACGTTTTATCTTAGAAATATTTTGTTCACTGTTCATGTGTGATAAGTGGGGAATTTAAAGTTGGAACTGAAATTGTCATGAAGCAAAGTAACTTAATCAACCATTATGAGCAGGAGCGGACTAGCTATAGGAAGCCCCGAGTAACCCAGTGGGCCACACAGATTTTGGGGCACGTTGGGCTGCTGCTTTTTATACATCTATCCAATTCCTGCCTTCTTAGTGCCACTCCCAGAACCACTGTTCCCAGCTTCACTTTAATAATACAGACTCATTATTACAGCTGGGGGCATGTGTGGACATAATCTGCCTCTACAATAATAAAACATCATGATAATCAAAATGGCCATACATACAAAATGGCCATACATATCCCTGTAATTCTATCGATTAAGCCTTGGTGACTATGGAGTGCTTTGGAGGCTCACAGGCTGACCTGGCCAGTAAATTCCTGAGCTAATTTTCTCATCTCTTCCATTCCGGGGCACCACCAGTAGCAACACGTGGGTTAATCTCAGCTGTAGGCGGGGACTGCAAGAATAAAACTAGCTCCTCCCGGGTTATATAGGGAAGGCTATGGCAGGATCTCTTCACTTCTTTTCTTACTACTGTGAAGATGTCTGGATTTTTTTTTTGTTACAGTGCTAACCGGCAGTGGGGGCTTCGACTCTGTCTGTCCAGACCCTCACCAGCTGCAGAGTTGCTGGGGACCCCTGTTAGAGGCCTAAAGTTGGCCTGCCACGCCTGGAGGATGGGAGGAGGATGAGGGATGGCCACATTTGTGAGGTCTGTGGCTCCGCCCTCCTTTCCTCACAGCACGAGGCAGCTCCATCTTGAGCAGTGCCCGGAGGTCCTCTGCTACATCCCCAAATCATCCTATTCCTACACTGCCTTGCTGTTCTTCTGGGGTAAGTATCGGATTGAGCGCAGCTGCTGCCCCGCGGTTTTCCCTGGTCAGGTAGGGCTCCCTCTGGGGGCAAAGCCTTTTGCCTTGTACTGATTCCTTTAGGAAGTTAACATTGTCCATGTTGTTACAGGGTGGGGGTCCGGAAGCTGCTGCATCCTTGGCCAGTGGGTTGATCTCAGCTGCAGGGAGGTTGCTTTTCTGGTAGTGCAGGCAGGCCTGACCAGTAGTCGACAGGCAGGAGGGTGTGGGGACCAGAGCTCTAGCTGTATTGCTTAGCACTTAGAGCAGCCTTTTTACCATGGGGAAGGCATTATTTTAACAGAGAGTGTCCCATGTGCCAAGCGCACCTGACCTCGCTTAACTTGCTTAGCAGTTAGAGCAGCCATTTTACCAGGTCAGAGGCATCAGAGGCACCAGGGTTTTGTATTTTAACAGAGAGTGTCTCATGTGCCAAGTGCGTCTGGCCTCGGAAGAGGGACCCCTGTGCACTGGGTGCACTACTGTCCTGCACCGCCTTACAGAGCTGGTAGGTTCCAAGCCTCAGTTGGATTGTCCAGTTTCAGACTCGTCGGAGCAAGATACCCCCTAGGGTGGTTTGGGGGGCTGCCAGGTCCATTTGTGTCCCAGGGTTCGCCCACAGATGGGGTTCCTTTTTCGGGTGTGGCAGACGGGTGGCTCGGTTGGCGAGCATGGTCAATGGCCTTCGTCAGCAGGGGCATCCAGAGTCTGTCTCTACTCACCCAGGTGGAAAGGCTATGGCGGAAAGTCACATGCATCTCGGTGGATCACATTCCGGGGGTGGAGAATCTACAGAATGATTATTTAAGCAGGAAGAGGGTGGACCAGGGGGAATGGTCCCTTCACTAGGGCATGTTTCAAGCCCTCTGCAACCAGTGGGTATGCCGGAGGTGAACCTCTTCTTATGTCAGCACAATCAGAAGGTCCAGAGGTTCATGTCTAGGGTGCGAGACCCCCTGGCCATGGAGGCCGACGTGCTGGCCATTCTCTGGTCAGGGTACAGCCTGCAGTACACATTCCTGCCACTGCCACTTCTGGGTCGCGTGTTAAAGAAGGTCAAATGTGAGTAGATTCATCACTGATTGCCCCACACTGGCTCAGAAGGGTGTGGTTCACAGATCTGGTCAGCCTGGCAGTGGAGCCCCCATGGCGACTCCCCAACTGTCCAGATCTTCTGCAACAGGGTCCTCTGCGACACCCCAATTCTCCAGTGCTGGCTTTAGCGGCTTGCCTGTTGAGACTAGCATATTGAAGGAGAGGGGTTTGTCCGCAGCGGTAGTTCGGACCTTGATTTGAGCACAAAAGTCATCCTCTAGAATTTACTACAGGACTTGGATGGCCTTCCTGTCTTGGTGTGAATCTAAGGGCCACTTCTGTAGGAGGTTCTCGTTACCCAAAATTTTGGAGTTCTTCCAGCATGGCCTGCACGCTGGCCTACAGCCAAGCACCCTTGTGGGCCAGGTCTCGGCCTTGTCCTTTTTCTCCAACGACTGCGGAGCATAGCTTAATCCGCACTTATATGCAGGTTGCTGCGCTTGTTTGGCCTCCACAGCGGTTGATAGTCCCACCCTGGGATTTTAATCTGGTCTAGCACTTCAGGGGCCCCCCTTTGAACCCATGGTGTAGGCTTTCCTGGGGACGCTCAAGTTGATGGTGGATTTTCATGTGGCGGTCACCTCCATCCGGCAGGTTTTGGAGCTGGCCGCACTTTCGTTCAGATCATCCTTTTTGTTTTGTTTGCTTGAAGACAAAGTGGTGTTCATATGAAGCAGGTTTTTTTCCCAAGGTGGTCTCTCCCTTCCATCTTAATCAGGAGATAGTGCTCCCCTCCTTGAGCCCACGCCCCACTCCTGCATTCCTTCAATGTGGTCAGGGCATTAAAGTATTTCTTGGCCCGCTACTCGAGAGGTGCGTAAGACGGATGTCTTGTTCATGATCCCAGAAGGACCAAGGAGACTGCCAGGTCCACTCTTAGCAGATGGATCAGGCAGGCAATCATACAATCCTATGCCTACAAGGGGAAGGAAGCACCCTTCCGGGTCACCGATCACTCCACCAGGGCGATTGCCGGGTCTTGGGCTTTCCAACACCAGGCATCGGCGGAACAAGTCTGCAAGGCGGCAACCTGGTCATCTCTCCACACCTTCACCATGTTTTACAGACTTGATGTCAGGGCATCTGGTGATGCTGCTCTGGGGCGTAAGGTGTTGCAGATGGTGGTGAACCCCTCTCCGGGGGTCTAGGCTTGAGGGGTCAGTAGCGTTGTTCTTGATTAGGTTGACGTAGTCGGCTGTTCTTGCATGATCCCACCCTTATTGAGAAAATTCCAAGACCATTTTTTAACCCCAGTCTGTTTCTGCTTACAGTTAAAAAACATAGAAGCAAGTGGTGGACAACCAGATAAGCTTTAGTTGCAGAGAATCACATTAATATTTCATTTGCTACCCTGGGGCAATGCCAAAGGGCAATTGATGTATAATACAAAAGATAAGGAAAAATGTGGTGCCAGGGCAACAAAAAAAATGCCCCACCACACCCCCCAAATACCCACTGTAGTGAATAACACTATAAACACAAAATAATTTGTGCAACAATGGGAAAATATAATGTAAGGGGGATCAAAAAATTGACAGTACAAAGACACCAGAGAATAAAATAAGTTAATTATATCCAGACTGAAGGAGCTCACCGGGGAGAGCAAACACCAATGCGTTGCGTGGTAGCATCTACCACTTCATCAGGGTGTTGGTTTATGGGCATTAATAATTCCCCTCTTATGCTGCCCAAATAGGAGTGCGCCGTCAAAGACCATGCATGGGCCCCACCTGTTCACAAGTGTGTCACATAGGGGCGGCATGTCACCGTGTCCCAGCGTAGGTGCCAGGCAGCCTGTAGCACAAACAGTAAGCGGCACCATGCAGCAAAATATGGTGCTGAATTGCCCTTAGAGAAAAAATCAAAAGAAAACAACAGCACAATGGGGAAACAAACAAAATTACATATAAAACAAAGAAATAAAATGTACGGTACATTTTAATTTAATGCTAATCAAATAAAATAATAGCAACATTCACGAGAGTTATGATTAAATGATTGGTATCATAAGTGAGTACAATGTAAGCAAGTAAATAAATCCTATGGCAGGAATAAGGAAGATACATTGTTCTTATTGGCTATGTTATAATAATGATTAATTTAGAATTTAATACACAGCAAGAACAACATAACAATATAACAATACACACCAAAGAGACCTGTCATGTTATTTCTTTAAGAAAAAAATCCCGGTCCAACGGCGCATGCACGGGCCGCATCCCCGCCATCCCTCTAGCAGGGCACGATGCAGCCACAGCACACTCTGGCCTCTGAGCTAAGACGTCGGGTTAGACGTCCATAGCTCAGCGGCTCCGAGCGGGCTGATTGGACAAGCGGCCTCGCATTCGGCGTAGGACCGCTGTGAGGTGAGTTGATGCGGCAGATCTGGGGGGTTTCACATAGCCCCCGGGGGAGTGGACCAAAATCCAGGATAATCAAAATCCTGGATTTTGGTCCACTTTAACGTATGCTGGGAGCACATTTGTTTACCCAGTATCAAAGGTTACAAAAAGTCCTGTTCCTAAAAGGGCCATCGATAGCCAAAGAGGCCAGGTATGTGCCTCTGTCTATAGGTGGTTGCAGGACAACTCTGAAATGAATTGTAGAAAAGGACAGAAAGGAGGTTCAGCTGTAATGCCCACATTCGAGAGGAAACCAAGTTTGTTGTCCCAAGGAGGGGGGGGGGGGGGTGGGCAAGATCTATATCCAAGGTTAATCTTGTTGCAGTGGGAAAAACAGCGAAAATCTTCTACAGTATCAAAAATCGCGAATCAGATGCCCTAAGATTCAAATGAGGGTTCCCCCCAGCCAAGGCAAACATCAAACTAATTACTAATTCTGGATACCGGACATTCTAGTAAGATCTATTGAATTATTGGAGTTATTTGTATTTGTTGGGCTCAAATCTCATTTTCATAAGATATACTTAATATTGGATTAAGGCAGAGCCAAACCGTTTTCTTTGCTCCCCTGGTCCCCTTACCTGCCTGAGTACCTCGGGTGATGTTGTCGGCTTGGCGGTGGATGGGTTTTTTTTTTTAAAAAAGGACGTTTTTCACCACCAAAGCCATGCCCCTCTGCAGTTTTGAGACTGCTGATTGGCTAATCTCAAAGCTGCCGAATGACAGTCTGCAGCCAGCTGGACGCATCCCCAGCTTTCTAATTAAGTCGGATAGGCTGGTCTTTTAGATTCCAGGGCTGGCTGCACAAGGCTTTGATCTGCGTTATTATTGTTTGCGGGCTGCTCTCGATTGGGTTTGTTTAGGTGTTTTTACTGAGGTTTGTCTACTTGCAAGTTGTTTTAGCATTATAAAAAAAAGTCTATTATTGCACCTGTAATGAGGCCAGGTGGGGCAGCCACCTCAGGTAGCACCACCATTCTTGTTTTGTTAATGGATTATTAGTGGGGCTCCACTACATGCCATTGTGTTATTTTATATTTTATACTTCGATCACTGGTGGCTCAGCTGCCCCTCTGGGCACAATACACAGAATATGTTTCCTTTCCCCACTGAGAGCTACTTCGCCTAGAAACTTCCCTAACTATCGTAATCTGTGTAAATAGGGTTTGGGAATTATATAGGATTATTTGGGAGAGCATTACCCATAGCAGAAGGTAATGCTTGAGATTTTTTGTTTCTGGTTGGTGTAGTGTCTATGGGGGTACAGGGAGAAGTCTCTATATGACACCGTAAGGGCGACACATTTTAGTGAATGACCCCCCTACTCCCTTTAGTTAGAAAACTGTGGAAAAGAAAATGTAAAAAGAGCACAAGGCTGACCCCTGGTGGCTATTAATTATAATGCAGGTTTAGTTCTTCATATTTGTGTTGTGTCATAGATCCCCTGCTAGAGATCCGGAAGGTTATGGTTTTGCAGGGCCACTAACAGGAATTTATAGGCCCCATAAAACTAAAATGTTGATGGCCCCTGACCCTTCGCCCTAGTAACCAATATGTGATGACTGAGCCCCTGGCCCAGTGATAACCAGGCTTACCTTAGTATTCAAATTATATAAGAAACTATTCAAATTTTAAATAAGGGGCTCATCCACATTATAGTATATAGGGGACCCCAGACACAATATAGGCTTCCCCCCTCATAACCTATATGTGATGGCTGGGGGCACCTGTAGGTGTGCTCCTGTGCCCAGCCATTCAGATAGACTGGGGACGGGAGTGCTCCCTCATCTACAGGGGAACAGGGGATGCCGCAGGTCACAAGGAGATCAGCCAATTAGCGTTCAATGTTCAAAATTTTTTTTTGTCCAGTTTAAAGAGGAACAACAAACAGGAATTTAACTTTCCCGTGTGCTGTTCCTTTTAGGAGGGGCATCCCAGTTTGGGTGTATTCCCCCATGTCGCCCCATACACTCACCTTTCGCTTTCACTCTGCTCCCTTCAGATCCGCTGATGGCTAAGCAGTCAAGCAGCGCTGAAGGGAGCCAAGTGCGTGGTGAGCCGCATCCCCTCACTCTCCTTCAGAAAGGCTGGACACGGGCACAGCTAAAGGTGAGCGGAGATGTGGCTGGAGCGCAGAGATGCGGCGAGGGCTCAGGGAGAAGGTGAGTGTGTTTTACATAGCAGGGCATCCCAGTTTGGGTTGTCCCAAAGAGTGGAACTCGGAGCACCCTGGATTCTTCCAGACTCCAGGACCCTCGATGTTCCTCTTTAAAGTGGCTGTATCGCATGTTAGATAGTGAGAGGAGAGGTGAATTTTACACCTCAACTCAAAATATCCCCTCAAGCTTGTGGTTGCAACTCTGTTCAGGTCTCCAGGATACTGCCGCCGCAATCTTGGCTCAAAAGCATTGCATGCTGAGGAGAGGGGGCAAGTGCAGGGGGGCAGGTTATAACTGCTGTGCACAGACAGAGCAGGGCTGGGGTCAGGAAAACGAGAGCAATCCCAGAATGCAGAGCGGCATAGTCAAAAGACACTTGAGACTCCATGTGTCGCCATCTTGGATGTCTAAAGGCTCAGAAAAAGCACTAGGTGCAGGTAGGATGATTTTTAATGTGGGCAATCTGTATGTACAGGGTGGGGAACATACAAGATAGAACTCTTTCTCAGGGTGAAGGTCCAATTTAAGGAATCTTCTGGAAGGTGGGGATCCAGGCACATGTTTGAAACCATTAAAGGAATCGTCCTGTCAAACTCGAATTATTTGCCTGGCAGCTTACCTGATGTGGTGCCAGACTCATGCTGTCTCTTTGATCCGGTCACAGAAAGGAAGGGGAATTTCTTCTTCCTCTTTGCTGCCTCCAGTGCCTCACCCCTGATACTGACCACAAATCCAAGCCTGAGGCCTGTGACAAATTGACACCCCCTCTCTTGGTGGTAGACTAGAATTGAGCGCTCTAAACTGTCACTCAAGCTCAGCTCACACCAGTGCATCACTCAGCCCTGCCAAAGCCTACTTACCACTACCAGTGACTAATATCCCTAGAGAAGAGTGAGCTCTGCTCTACCTACCTCCCTGGAATGGCTAGCCTAAAGGGGGCTCCCGCACACTGTCACTGCAGTTACTAAATGAAACTTCCAACTGCCCACCAATAACCATCCACCAACGGATCAACAGACAATCGCAGCCTGCATTTACAGCATCCAGTTACCTGCAGCTTTGTTGTGGGGAGAGCAGCAAAAGGCAACTTTATTAAAGGCCAAGTATTGTTTGCCCACTTCTCTGCCGATGGGCTGTGTGTTTATTTTCGTTAAACTGGAACACCACCACATAGGAGTCTGGGGCATTGTGTCCGACACTAAATTAGACTCCATGGCCGGCCACATGCTGCCTGTCTGCCTTTTTGGTGCACCCCTCTCCCCCCGTCTACTCGTCTGCATTTGGCAGCAAATAAACCATTTAAACTAAAGAAATCTTACCATTCAGATTGATCCCCCAGAGAACTTAAAGTGGACCAACACCCAGGGGTGATCGGCCCGGAAATCTATAAGATTCCCGGGCCGATCACCTCCCACCCCGCGGGACATCCGAGATTGGGATGTCCCGCGGGGTGAAACCCCCCAGAAACCCCAAAAAGATCTTACCTGATCCGCCGCCGCTTCCGGCCGCCGCCGCCTCCCGCGCGCCCATCCAGACGTGCGCGCGCCCGCGCCGGCCCTCTGTGAATGGCCGGCGGGGGCGCGCGCGCGCCGAGAGTGACACGCGACAGGCGGCGCCGGCGGAAGAGGCTTGTACGTTCCTGTCCCCCGCCTAGACGTTGGCGGGGATTGGCTGCGGCGTTCACGTGGGAGCGGGGAGAGGTGAGTTTTTTGGGGTTTCTGGGGGGTTTCACACAGCGGGGCACCCCCGATCGGGGTGCCCCACCGAAGTGGGCCAAAACCCAGGATAGTCAAAATCCTGGGTGTTGGTCCACTTTAAGCCCGTGATTGGCCGCCATGGTCACGTGGTTCCCAGCACCGGTCACCAGGCTACACATTGAATGCTGCAGGCCGCGGCGAACAATCACAGGGCTCGAGTTCTCCGGGGGATAATTTTGAAAGGCAAGATTTTTTTATTTAAAATGGTTTATTTGCTGCCAAACCAGGGAGTAATTGCAGTTTTTGGGATGCCCCCTGTAATAAGGGGGGTTTTAGGGAAATGTGTGTGAATAGGATCACACTGTAAAAGGGATCTGGCAGCAAGGGATGCAAAGGTACTCACTCAGGCCACCCTATAGCTTCCCTGATGAATCCAGATCAACTAGAAGGTGACACAAATCGTAGCTATAAACAGTCCATAAACATTGCAAACAGGTTCTCTTTTTATTGAGGCAGGCAAAGTAGACTTTCCTGGACCCTTGCACATAGGGCACACAGGGCCCTGCACAACCCTACTTCTATGGTTGTTCCTCATTGGTTTCGCCCTCCAGGTTTCCTTCTCAGCATGGTTTTCCTCTCCTCATGGCCACTCGGAGCTTGGGAGCAAAGGGAGTCAATCTCAGCCACAGTGACCAGACGGGGTCTGGCGGCCTCTTGTTTTTGCTGCCCCAGCCCTCTGGATTGGTTGGTGAACGGATGAGGTTGGGATTCTCCCCTCCCCTACCTTCTCTTCCCTCCCGCATGCTGCTCTGGTTTGGCTGGGGGACGTGCTTGAGGCTCTCCATCCCCACTGGTTTCCTTTCCAGTCTGGGGATTGAAAAGGATTATTGAAAGAATAGTGAATCAGCGCCGCTTGACAAAGTGGAGATGACCCTCAAAATGCATCAGCTGCAAGCTGCAGCTGTGCCAGGATCAGCATGGTGGTCCCACCGTAAGCTCATCTATTTTAATGAAGCACAGTAAAGGTTATGCTCTAACTTTTTTCTTATATTGCACTTCTGGGACTTTCCTTGACTTGTGCTAGGATTTGTCTTTGCATCCTTTCTTTACCGCCCCTTCCTAAGGGGGTACTCCTCTGTCTGGACTTCCAAGGTTTCTCCCTCAGTAAGGTGGCTGGTATGTTCCCTCTAGCACATCTTGATGATAATCTTTGGCTTGCTATCTCCTTCTGTTGGCTCTCTTGTCTTACAGCCAGTCTGGGTCTGTTTATAGGCCTGGCTATGCAACTTAGGGGGTTATTTAAGAAACACTAGCAGCAGGTAGTGCCGGGTAGCGGCAGGTAGCATTGGGTGAACGCTAGGCGTGGTATGTGAAAACCACATTTAAGAAAGCGAATCTGGTGAGCGCCTCTAACAGCGCCATGTAGTGTCACATGTATTATTACAGGCGGCTCAGCGTATAGTGCCGGCGCTCTAGGTTGAGGAGCGCCATGTAGTACCTTTCGCTCAGTGTCTCTTTCCGATACATTTCAATGGGGTTTCATTTGGTTGTGTATAAATAGCGTGTTGGGCTCAAATCATTGTGTAACCTCTCCTGTCCTGAAAACAAACACACATATATATATATATATATATATATTTAAAAAAAAAATTTATGCAGAATTGTATGTGCAGGTCTGGCACTAAAGTGTCATTGTCAAGTTAAAACAATGTAATTCCATGTGTTTTCGCTCTGTTACTGTATATGTGTATATGTGTTCAGAAACAGACTTTGATTACACAAGCATCTGGCACACTATGCTAGAGCGTCCAGCTGTAGAGCGCCTTTTTTTCTTAAGTATGGTGTGGAGCGCCGAGTGCCGGATGCACTGAGCTGGCGCTACTTATCACTCCCTGCAGCACTGTCTTGTTGTTAGATGTAGCGTAGCCTTGGGCGCTATGACCTTGGGACACCACCTAGCGTTCTCGATTGGCTCTGCAGTGAATCAGGGAGAGCGCTTCTACAGCTCCCACCAGATATCACATTCATCAATGGACAGGATAGTACAGCGCCACTTGTCTGCCCGCTAAGCTAGGTTTTAGCACCCGACACCCGCTTACAGTGTCTACTAGCGGTCGCTCTAAGCGCTGCAATACAAACACTCACATGGCAATACGTGGCGCTATTATTAACTCAAACTCCACGTCAACCTACATTTCTATGGGTAATTAATTTCATTTTTAAGGACATATTTAAAGGACAATATTATTCACGATTGTCAAATATGATAAACTCCACAATCAATTCTGCTCCCACATATACCCAAAATGTCCATATATATTTTCTCAGCTACACACTCTCTGGGTTGCAGACTTAAAATATAAAATATTTAAAAATATTAGATCCTTTGCTGCTTTGGAACCCTTTAGAGATTAAAACAGCAGAGACAAACCTGATCCAAGCAAACAAAGCGGACAGTTTCTAAGTGCAAATTCTGAGCACTGCAGTTGAATGCAAAAGCCACAGGGCAAACGCCGGCTTCCCAACGATTATCTGTGACACCGAGAAGTGCTGTCTGATTTTTCTGCAGGATGAAGGAGATTGTCACGCCTGTGGGCACCACTGAATTCCAAGGTGTTAATGTACCCACTTGACTTATAACATCAAATCATATGTGCTGCAAGAAGTAATGTCTTTCTTTGTCATTTTTCTCTTGGAGCGTTTTTTGTGCAAGGACTATAGAACGTAATGTAAAACCTGTAGAAAATGAAATCTTTGTATTGCTTAACAGTTACATGAATAAATGAATACATTAAAAGTCTAATCTGACTGTTAAGTGCTGCTTGGTAAGTGGTGAGTTAAAGCAGGAGTTAAAAGCAGAAGTTACGAGCAGAAGTGCTGAAGCTGTAAGTATCTACCTTTGAATTCAGAGTGTTATTTAATTATTGTAAATACTTCACTTAATAAAAGGATTGGTGTTCCAACAAACTGATACAATGTGTTCCATGCCTAACAATGCTGTCCAGTGTACATCTTGTGCTATGTATGCAGTTTTTGATCAATCGGTCGATGGTTTATACTTATGCCCTGGATGCTCGATGCCGTCCGCGTTTTTGACATCACGGAAGTCCTGCGCTCCAGCGTGGAGCGCAGGGGAACTTCCGTTTCCGGCCCCACACGCTTCCGGCCGGAGCGTGTGACGGCCGGTTTTCAGCGCACCTGCGGACACTAATGGACTGTGGGGTTGGGGGGTATTTAAGGTGAGTAGGGGAGTGTGCCCCCATCACCATTGAGCTTTGATAAAGAGCCCCAGAGGCTCGAAACGCGTGGGCTTTGCCGTGGGGTCCCCGTCTGGCCACCAGCACAGTAAGATTTATTGTTGATGTGTTTGATGATTTATTGTATATTGCTTCATGTTGCACTTTGCACTTTTGTCTCTTGCTGGGCCCGTTTTTGTCAGGGTCCTGCTATGTTGAATACCTGTAGCACAGTTATTAGCACTTAGCACTTTATTAGGAGATTAGTTTAGAGTTCATCACATTGTAATTAATTAGACACTGTATAATTTGGCCGACAGGCTCCCCCATGTGGTTATTAACGGTATTGCACCATGAACTATTGTTGTTCTTAATCATGTTTTTATGATCGGTTTTTGAATAAAAAAATATTATTATATTCACAATTTGGTAGTATCAATAGATATTTGCGGAGTGCGAGTGTTAGTACCCAGGGGCCCAGGGAGGAGTGATTAGGAGGACACTCCAACATTTACATATTCAGTATGCAGAAGCAATAGGGTTCCACTCTGGGCAGCGCACCCATTATATACATATCTTTTTTAGGTTTGGTGCCACCCGCTAACATCCTGTTTCATAGATCCCCTCCTATCCCACTCAGGGCTTGCAGCACTGATTGTGGGTACAGTGGTGTAGGCACTGTTAACATTTCACTATGGCTAGAAACTTTGAACATAGAGAACGGGCTTGGGCAGATAAATTAAAACATCTTAGGGATAATGAGACCCCATGTCGGTTGGGTAACTCCCCTGTGTTGAGGGAGATCTTTAGGGACATCAAAAAGGAACAATTACGCTACACCAAACTTTGGTGGAATATTAATAGTCTAGGCATTTACAAGGAACAAGGCCTGATACCCAGAGGCCTTAGAGTGCAAATTTTTCCCACATGGGAAATACCAGTGGAACATAGGCCTAGATGGGAAGCACATTTGCACAAATGTTCCATGGGGCTGATCGATGAATTAATTGATATGGACAGGGCTAGTTTGGGTAGGGTTAAGGAGAACTTAAAGGTTCTATATGACAAGATCCCAAATGATGCACCATCAGCTGACATTGAGCAATGCGAGGCTCAGCTGAATGAGGAGTTGGAAAAATATGAGAAAGCGGTCATGACACAAAAAGAAGGTAAACTGCAGAGGGACAGACTAGACAAACATACTAATCGTGTTTATAGATGGCGACACATGGGGAATTCCAGAGGTAGGTCTTTCAATAATAGCCAACACAGTAGGAGTGCATCAACATCTAGCAGGACCTCTGACTTAGGCAGTGCGCGCCTTTTTTTGGGTCAGACTGGCGCGAGAGGCCCAGGAGGAGGCGAGGGGGCAGGAAGAGACATGGGCTGTACAAGAGATCCTCAAGGACTAAGTCAGCGCAGGACATATCAAGGTCCCTACAAGAGAGCGAGACGGGAACAGAGTCCCCGGTGACACCCATGGAGAGACATACTGCCTCCCCTAACATAGACCCCTCAATTCCGAGCAACCCAGAAATAACGATCATGAATATCTCTGGCCAACCGTTAACATCGGAGGAGAGGTTGGTATTGAGTAGGGGACTTACCTTTGCCCCCACACACACCATTGATAAATTTGGTGCCATCAAAGACTTATTTCTGTATTGTAGAAAGCTCCTCCTCAAGAAACAGTTTGAGGGAAGCACAAGTATAGATACACAGCTTACCTGGCAGGAGGGTGTGGCTTTGGACGATCTGAATTCCCTACTACAGGAACAACAAGGGGACGCAAGTAGGGACATACAACCATTACGCAAACCCTCCAGGTATACGCCACCGTGGAATTTGAGCCCCGCTATCTACACCTTTTTTAAAGTGGTGAGTAAAGAAATACAGGACATGCCAATCTGTCATGGGAGGGGCAATCTCTCCAGGGCTGAACGGGAGGCCTTACAGAATCTACAGAGCCGGAGGGATATAGTGGTGAAGGAGGCGGACAAGGGGGGGAACGTGGTCATCATGTCAGCACAGTATTACTGTACGGAAGTGATTAGACAACTGAGTAACAGCATGAACTATGAGAGACTGACACGGAACCCCCTGGGTGAGTACAAGATGGAATTCGAGATGCTTTTGAGGACGGCGTGGAGTACTGGAGTGATCAGTAAGGATTTACATGATTACTTGGTGGTACAACATCCAGTTGTACCAACATTTTATATACTTCCTAAGGTCCATAAGAACCCCAAATGCCCACCGGGACGACCTATAGTGGCGGGTATGGGGGGCCTTACAGAAAAGGCATGTGTCTTTATTGATAGATGTCTTCAACCCCACGTATTGGCGCTCGGTTCGTATATAAGAGACTCCTTGGATTTACTTAACCGCCTTAACTCCTTGACACTACCCACCGGCACACTGTTGGTCACGTTAGACGTGGAGGCCCTGTACACGAACATTACCCACGAATTGGCACTAGTTACTGTACAGTACTTCCTGGGAATGGAAACAACAGCTGACCAGGATAAACAGGCTTTTGTCTTGAGACTTTTAGAGTTTGTGCTCAGTCACAATTTCTTCATATTCAATGGAGATTATTACAGACAGACAAGGGGAGTTGCGATGGGCGCACGCTGTGCTCCCTCTGTCGCCAATCTATTTTTGGGTTGGTGGGAGAGGGAAACAGTTTTTGGGACCGAGATGAACCTGTACCAGCCCCACATTTTGGGCTGGTACAGGTTCATTGATGACATCCTATTACTGTGGGGTGGCCCGGAGGACATCTGTGTTGACTTCCTTAATACTTTGAATACTAACCCGTTTAACATCTATTTGACATCACAGGTCTCTCACAGCCGTGTTGAATTTTTGGATTTGACCATTTCCCTGAATGAGGGGGGCACCCTGGATACCACCTTGTTTAGAAAACCGACGGCTGTCAACAGTTTGCTGCATTATGATAGTTTCCATGAGAAAAGGACTAGGGATGCCATACCCGTAGGCCAATTTTTGCGGCTCAAACGCAATTGTTCTTTACCGAGTGAGTTTGCTAAACAGTCCAAGGCACTGAAGGAGAGGTTCCACAGCCGTGGATATCCCAAATATGTTGTGCAACGGGCTATGAAGAGAGCCAATGAGACCCCGAGGGAGGCATTACTGAGACCCAGGAACACATCCGCTAATGGAGGAGAGGTAAGATTCATTTCACAATACAACTCTAATTGGGTACAACTGAGAGGTGTGCTCAATAAGCATTGGGGGATCCTGAAAAGTGATCCCACTCTGGCCAGATGGGTGCGCAGGGGACCACTCATGGTGGCCCAACGGGCACCCAGTCTACGTGATAGGGTCTGCAGGAGTCACTTTCCGGGATTGAATGTGGAACAGGTGAGTAACAGAATTACGGGGTGTTACCCATGTGGTACCTGTTCCATCTGCCCTATGGTGAGTAATACAAGGGAAGTCACCAACACCAGGACGGGCAGAAGTTACCCCATACAGCAATTTATTAATTGTCGAACTGTGGGAGTGGTATACCTCATCACTTGTAGCTGCCCTAAGGGTTATGTGGGCGAAACTAAGAACGCCCTGAAGGCCCGAATTCAAGCCCATGTCTCCTCAATACGCCTGGCTAGGCGGAACCGTGACATGGGCAGGATTATACCTCCGGTTGCGGCACATGTACTTGACAAGCATCAGGGTAGTATGGAGGGACTGAGGGTCACGGCATTGGAGAGAGTCAGCTTGGGACCCAGAGGAGGGGACATCAAAAGACTCCTGCAACAAAAAGAGCTTCGGTGGATGTACGCGTTAGACACACAATCTCCCTGGGGACTTAATGAGGATGTGGCTTTTTCACCATTTTTGGGTTAATGTTTGCTCAAGTTGAGCAGACCAACTTGGTTATGTAGGGAGGTTTGGAGCACGGTTAGTGGGTGGTTCAGGTAAGTATGGTGTGTGTGTGTTTGGTTCCACTTTGGTGGCACTTTTTGGCACGGGGGGCAGTTAAAATGGTTGCTCACAGGGTGTTAGCACTTTGGCATTGTTTTATGGAGTGCTGGTGAATTGGTGGCACGGTGTGTGGTATTCACTCAATCACTATGTGGGAGTGTACAAATTGAAATTAAATTTCACATTTTTATTGGCCAGTCCTCGTAGGGAAGTATACCGTGTCCCCGATGTAAGCAGGGTTGTGGGAATTTGTGGATCTGGAGTCTCCCCACCGTCAACCTCCATCCGAGAGATGCCAGTTATGATGAAGAGTTTAAGAACGAAAGAAGCATTCTCCATTTTGTGACATGGAACCGACTGTTTATGTCTACACTCATATGCGAGCACAGTGATGTCGCCATCGGTTTGCGTCTGGATTGTCACCATGCTATGGGCACCATATACTTTTTGGGCATGTGATGCCACACATCATTACTGGATATACGGTGACACTGTAAACCCCCCCCGCCTGAATATTCGGGGTGGGTGGATGGGCCGCGGGGTACATATATGGGCCCCTTAGTTACCTTTTAGGAGAAGTTTGTTGTGATCACCATTGTATTGCGATCATCGCTGCATAGCTTAGGTATATCCTGGGGACCAGGCAATGTATGCCGGGCACCCCAAATTGTTGAGACAGGCGCCCTCCCTATAATACATAATGTTGCCTAGATCAGCAGTGGGCCGCAGGCTAGCCCTGATCCATTAGGCCCTTTTTTGCCCAGGGATATGTATGGATATGAGCCATTATTATGCACAAGTATAACTTAGAGTATATACATATAAATTGTTGTATAATTCAATGAGGTAGTAGATATTGTAAATAGATTATTATTCCCCTTATGTGATGTATATATTTTGCTTTGTGGTTGTTTTTAATCAAATATAATGATGTGAGCCTTACAGGACATACTCACCTCTCCGCAGTTCCAGTCCGCCACTGTAGTGTGCTTCGGGCGGCTAGGTGCCTCCCCTCCTCAGCCGGCGCCCTGTCCCCGTGTGTGCGGGGAGGACGCATGCGCGGGTGGGCGGAGCTCGATGCCGTCCGCGTTTTTGACATCACGGAAGTCCTGCGCTCCAGCGTGGAGCGCAGGGGAACTTCCGTTTCCGGCCCCACACGCTTCCGGCCGGAGCGTGTGACGGCCGGTTTTCAGCGCACCTGCGGACACTAATGGACTGTGGGGTTGGGGGGTATTTAAGGTGAGTAGGGGAGTGTGCCCCCATCACCATTGAGCTTTGATAAAGAGCCCCAGAGGCTCGAAACGCGTGGGCTTTGCCGTGGGGTCCCCGTCTGGCCACCAGCACAGTAAGATTTATTGTTGATGTGTTTGATGATTTATTGTATATTGCTTCATGTTGCACTTTGCACTTTTGTCTCTTGCTGGGCCCGTTTTTGTCAGGGTCCTGCTATGTTGAATACCTGTAGCACAGTTATTAGCACTTAGCACTTTATTAGGAGATTAGTTTAGAGTTCATCACATTGTAATTAATTAGACACTGTATAATTTGGCCGACAGGCTCCCCCATGTGGTTATTAACGGTATTGCACCATGAACTATTGTTGTTCTTAATCATGTTTTTATGATCGGTTTTTGAATAAAAAAATATTATTATATTCACAATTTGGTAGTATCAATAGATATTTGCGGAGTGCGAGTGTTAGTACCCAGGGGCCCAGGGAGGAGTGATTAGGAGGACACTCCAACATTTACACATTCAGTATGCAGAAGCAATAGGGTTCCACTCTGGGCAGCGCACCCATTATATACATATCTTTTTTAGGTTTGGTGCCACCCGCTAACATCCTGTTTCATATGCCCTGGATGTGTACGAATTGCAGTTTTGGAAGCCGCCATTCACGATCTAAAGAAGCAATTGGCAACACTGAGAGACATTGGCATATGGAAAATAGTCTGGAGCTCACTGAGCTTGTACTCTCTGGGTCAGGGTCAGGAGAGGGTGTTAGGATGGGGGGAGAGGAAAAGCAGGATAATGAGGCAGCTAGCTGGATAACATTAAGAAGGCGGGGTAGTGGTAAAAGTTACAGGGAGGCTAGCCCTGAACAGGCACCTCCAAACAAGTTTGCACGGTTGGCAGACTTGTTGTCAGGTTGGCAGGAGGAGGATGTTAGCTCAGGGATGGCACAACTGCAGCAAGACACATCTGTCTGCTCCAGTAAGAAAGGGAAGGGAAATGGGAGAACAGGGCAGGCAAGACAGGTGCTGGTAGTGGGTGACTCTATTATTAAGGGAACAAACACGGCAATCTGTCACAAAGACCGGGATCGCCAAACAGTGTGTTGCCTTCCTGGGGCAAGAGTACGGCATGTAGCGGAGCGGGCTGACAGATTATTGGGAGGGGCTGGCATGAACCCAGCGGTCATGGTGCATATTGGCACAAATGACATAGGAAGAAGTAGGTGGAAGGTCCTTAAAAATGATTTCAGGGACTTAGGCCGTAAGCTTAAGGCAAGAACCTCAACTGTAGTATTCTCAGAAATACTACCAGTAAAATTATCATAAGCATTTGAAATGAATGCTTACAAATGCTAGAAGCTTGACTAATAAAATGGATGAACTAGAACTGATAATAACAGAACAATATGACATAGTGGGGGTAACAGAGACCTGGCTGGATAAAAGCTATGACTGGGCAGTAAGTCTACAGGGATACTGTGTGTTTAGGCACAGAAGAGCGGTGCCTAGAAATGACATCCTCCAATAGCCCCATTTCCAGTAACTGTGGCAGGGTGGCCAATCACTGGGCTGCAGGGAACGCCTCAAGAAGGCTGCACATGGCAAATTCATTATCCCCCGGCCCCATTGTATTCGGGCCCAACGTATCAGATGAAGCGGAGCACTCAGATGGCGCAGCGAGTCCGGCGTTCTCTGTTGGCCCTATCAGTCAGACGTCGCTACGATCACCTATCCGGTCTCAAGCAGCTGTTGATTTTCCTGACCCTGCCGACCGCAAATCTCAGCAGTACAATCTTGACATACTTCTGAAGTTTCTTCCGTCTCTGAGGGATTTTGAGAATTACACTAACCGGATGGAGTCCCTGTTGAGAAGAGAGCTCGAGGAGGTCACAAGATCAGTTTCTGAGGTATCCCAGAGGGTGAACACCATTGAGCAGCAGCAGTCTACTACCGAACAGCGTTTGGAAGCACTAGAGAGGGCGCAGATGGCAACGCAGCAAGCTCTATCGAACTCTAAACAGCAAACCACCAGAACCCTGATGCACCTAGACGATCTAGAGAACAGAAGTCGCAGAAATAATATTCGGATTCGCGGACTTCCGGAGGTACCTGAACACAGCAACCTTAGGGACACTGTTACCAAGATTTTTAACAACATTCTGGACAAGCCTCCAGAGGAATGTATTGAGATTGATAGAGTGCACAGGGCGCTCGGCCCGTGTTCCGCGGATCCTGCAAGACCGCGAGACGTGGTGTGTCGGGTGCATTTCTTTAGAGTTAAAGAAGCTATAATGAAAAAAGCATGGGAGAAGGGCCCCATCATGTGCAATGGATTGCAGGTAACCCTGCTCCCTGATCTGGCTAGGCGTACCCTTCTGATGTGTCGAGTGATGAAGGCGTTGCTGGAGGCCATAAAGTCTGCTGGGGCTGCGTACAGGTGGGGTCATCCCTTCCACTTGGTGGTCACAAAGGGAGGCCGGCCGTTTATTCTGCGTTCCCACGCGCAGCTTCCGGAGCTCTTCCACTTTTTGGAAATACCAAGCATTCACCTTGACGATTGGTTGTCGCCTTCGTTGGGGGACATTGGGGGGCCTGTCCCACGTCCGCGACCCGGAGAGCCGCAGCCCCAGAGAAATAGGATCAGGGGTGGCTGTCTGCGTCGTGCTGTCTGATCAAATCGGTCATCGGTTTGCCCCCCCTTCCGGCCTGGTGGACTGTACAGCGTTGAGGAGCCCGTCCCTATTTATTTTTATTTATTGCCTGTCCCAAGATGTTGTTTTAGTAGCCACCCCTGGTTGTTGTCTTGGTAACCGCCCCTGCCTGGCTTCCTGTGCACCCTGCCTTATGGATTGGACGCCTTCAGGGCGATGGTCGCTGGGCCGGTGCGGGGTGTCTGGGGGTCACGGGGTGGGCTGGCGTGCATTGTGGGTCGGCCTGCCCCGGTCGTTGGCCTTCTTGGGCTCCGTGCTGGCCGCGTGGAAAACGGTCGGTCTGCATATCATCGCCTGCTATATAGCAGTAACATAAGTGGAAGGGTTTGTGAGGCCTTGGGGGCGGCGGGGCTGGCGCGAACACTGGGGTCCGGGTGGCCTGGGTGGGGGGCGGGACGGTCCCTGTTGCCTTGGGTGCACCTAGGGAGGGGTTGGACACTGGGATAGCAAGAGCTGTGTCGCGCCGGGGTGGGGGGGGTAGGGCGATGAGGGCCCTTGCCTACTTCGCCTCACCATTGCTGGGGCGGAGGCGGCGGGGGGGCTGCCGGTTGCAATCTACATGCAACTATGGTTTCCGTTATGCGGCAACTTCATGTTGAGGTCCTGGACCTATTGTTTGTTCATGGTTAGTGTTAAAGTGGACCAACACCCAGGATTTTGACTATCCTGGGTCTTGGTCCACTTCGGTGGGGCACCCCCGATCGGGGTGCCCCGCTGTGTGAAACCCCCCCTAACCCCCCGAAAAACTCACCTCTCCCCGCTCCCATTCGCAGACGGCCGGCGCGGGTGCGCGCACGCCTACAGGGGCGCGAGGGAGGCGGCGGCGGCGGCAGCCGCTTAGACGTTCCTGGACCTGGCTTGTACGTCGGCGCTGGGAGCGGGGAGAGGTGAGTTTTTCGGGGGGTTAGGGGGGGTTTCACACAGCGGGGCACCCCGATCGGGGGTGCCCCACCGAAGTGGACCAAGACCCAGGATAGTCAAAATCCTGGGTGTTGGTCCACTTTAACACTAACCATGAACAAACAATAGGTCCAGGACCTCAACATGAAGTTCAGGTAAGATCAGGTAAGGTTTTTCGGGGGTTTTGGGGGGGTTACACCCCGCGGGACATCCCGATCTCGGATGTCCCGCGGGGTGGGGGGTGATCGGCCCGGGAATCTTATAGATTCCCGGGCCGATCACCCGTGGGTGTTGGTCCACTTTAAGAGATGCGGGTTCAAGTATTATACACATGTGAAAGTGCACCTCCTTCGCCTACTGCCGTAGTCTTCCATCTTCCCCAAGTAGGACGGTTCGCTTACTCCATCTTGGAGAACTTAGTGACCACTTGCATTTGCATTTACCTGTGATTTGTTGAGGGGAAAACTTCCTTTCCTCTTCTCCCCTTGCAGGTTTCTTTCCTTCCTTAGTTTCTTTCCTTCCCTTCACCTCTTGTGTCCCCACCCCCCAGTCTCCCTTCTTCTATTGCCCATTACACCCCCCTTCTCCCTTGCTTTTTTCCCCTTCTGTTTCAAGTTCTTGTATACCCTGTCCTTCCGCCCCCTTCCTCTCCCGGTTCTGCCTTGTCCACTTGGTACCCTTACTCAAACTATTCCGTGCGGTGGGTGGGGCAGGTGGATAATGGCGGAACTGACAATCAGCTCCTTTAATGTGAAGGGGTTGAATATCCCGGAGAAACGAGTGCAGGTGCTATATAACATGCATAAGCAGAAAGTAGCCATTTTACTCTTTCAGGAGACTCACTTTAAGACAGGACATATACCAGCAATGAGGAATCGATATTACCCCTTGTGGTACTATGCCCCCAACCCCAGCATAAAGGCGACTGGGGTCTCAATAGCCATTCATAAATCTCTCCCCCATAAAGTAATAGACACTAAAGTTGACCCGAATGGGCGGTTCATATTTCTTAAGATTGAACTGTTCTCTAGGATATACACTATAGCTAACATCTATGCTCCTAACACCGACCAAATTAGCTTTTGCGCAGGGGTGTTGAGGACGCTAGCTGAATTTTTAGAGGGTACACTTGTTGTGGGGGGCGACTTCAACATTCCCATACATCCGGAGTTGGACACCTCCTCTGGCGGGTCGGCGGTGTCTCTGAGCAAGAGGAATCGACTAAAAAAATGCTCTTTGATCTGCAGCTGGTGGATTCCTGGCGGGTACTTCATGGGCGAGACAAGGACTTTTCATTCTACTCGGCCGCCAGGAGTTCATACAGCAGAATTGACTACCTCTTTCTTCACCACCATGCTATGGAGTGGGCTCCGCAGGCATGGATTGGTCAGATTTTGTGGTCGGACCACGCTCCAGTTTTTCTGTCAGTGGTATTGCCTGGACTTTACCCTAAAAGCTGGAGCTGGAGACTTAATAATAATTTGCTCGGGGATGCCGCGTGCCTGTCCGGGGTAAGGAAGGTCATCTCGGAGTTTCTCAAAAACCACGAGCAGGATTCTACACCTCTCCCATATCAGTGGGAAGCGCTGAAATGCGTGGTCAGAGATGAATTTATCAAACATGGGGATAGATTAAAGAGGGAACGAGCCTCTCAGATATCCCAGACTTTACAGCAAATTCAGACCTTGGAATTGGATCATAAAAGAGATCCATCTGGGACTATACTTGTGGACCTGATGAAGGCTAGGGACAAACTCCGGGGGTTATACAATCAGGCATATATGAGATTCAGAGAAAGGCAGAAGGTAACGTACTACCAGCATTCTGATAAGTGTGGGTGCCTGCTCGCTAGGGCGTTACATCCAAGGACCACAGCCACTTACATCCCCAGCATTCGGGGGCCACAGGGTCAGACTGTCGTCACATCCTCCCAGATAGTGGATAGCTTCAGGGACTATTACCACTCGCTGTATAATTTGGGGCAAAACAGCTACTCCTTGGTTGACGCAGAGCCACCGGAAGCCGTTGTGACCTATGTAAATAGCACGCCCCTTCCAGTGATGTTGGAGGAGGAGGCAGCGGCTCTGGAGGTACCCTTCTCCTCGCAAGAGGTGGCCAAGGCAATCAGGGAGACGCCACAGGGTAAAAGCCCTGGGGCTGATGGCTTTACCTCTAAATTCTACAAGCAGCTTGGAGCCGAGCTAGTGCCATTTCTGACTAGGGTCTTTAATTCCATTGGGCCTGAGTGTGGGTTCCCTAAACAGTCATTGGAGGCAATTATATTGGTCCTTCCCAAGCCTGGAAAGGATCCTTCGGTGTGCAGCAGCTACAGGCCGATCTTCCTAATCAACATTGATATCAAGTTATATGCCAAGATTTTGTCTTCCAGGCTTGGGCCACTTCTCCCGGGCCTGATAGACTTGGATCAGGTTGGATTCGTGCCTGGGCGGGAGGCTCGGGACAACACCAATAAACTCTTTGACCTCATAGCGTACTCCAAGGCTGAGGGGACTCAGGCATGCCTTCTCTCGTGTGCCGCGGAGAAGGCCTTTGATAGGGTGGACTGGTTGTTTCTTAAGGCGTCCCTTCGGCAGATTGGTGTTGGCCCGATACTCCTGTCCAGGATCTTGGCTTTGTACTCTGCGCCTACGGCAAGGGTGAGGGTGAACGGCCTTCTTTCCTCTCCCCTTGGGATCAGCAATGGCACTCGGCAAGGTTGCCCTTTGTCCCCGTTGCTGTATGTAATCACTATGGAGCATCTCGCTGTGGCCATTAGACAGAATCCAGGTATATTAGGGGGCTAACGGTAGGGGAACAGGAGTATAAAGCATCTTTATATGCTGATGACTTACTTTTACACTTAACTTCTCCAATAACTTTGTTTCCACCGGCTCTTAAGGAGTTTCAGACCTTTGGTCAGGTCAGTAACTTCAAAATCAACTATGCCAAGTCGGGGGCCCTTAACATATCTCTCCCCAGGCAGACCGTAGAGCAGCTTAAATTGAATTTTGCTTTTAAGTGCCAACCCCACTCAATAAAATATCTCGGAGTGCAGATCCCCTCTGACCTTTCGCGGCTATATGAACTAAATTACTCCCCTTTACTTCTAAAGACGGTAAATGACCTGACTGCGTATGATAGGCGATTCTTCATTTGGTTTGGAAGGATCAATGTGCTGAAGATGGACATCCTTCCCAAATTTTTGTATACCTTCCAAACGGTACCCATTCTCTTGCCTAGTAGTTTCTTTAAGAAACTGAAGACGGCATTTTCTGAGATTTGTATGGGGGACAGGGAAGCCCCGTATAAGGTTTAGCACATTGACAAGGCTAAAATCTGATAGTGGAGCCAGCCTTCCGGACCTTCAGACATATCATACAGCGGTTATGGCGCTCCGTATACTGGATTGGGCCCTAAAGGAGGGAGGGAAACAGTGGGTAAAGATGGAAAAGGCTATCTCTCCTGTGAATTTGACTTCGCTACCCTGGGGGGGCATACTTCCCAGGCAAACAAGGGAATCTCTTCCGTTTCTGGCAGGACAGTTCCTACTGGTCTGGGATAAAATGTCTAGACGGAGCTCCATAATCAATAGACCGGGGCCTCTGACTCCTCTCTTCGACAATATGTCTCATGGTTTCTCCATAGGCAATTGAATGCTTTTGTGGCAACTCATAATCTGGTGGAGCGGAGTAGACGGCCACTGACGCAATTGGAACATGTCCTCACACAAGCGCCTCCCGAAACTCACGCTATCGCTGTTCTGTATCGAACCTTGCCGGGGCCTCTGACTCCTCTCTTCGACAACTACTCTTTTACACCTGCCGTACGGGTTAGGAGCTTCTTAGTTTGGGAGGCCTCATCTAATGTAACTATGGGACGCATTTTGGCACGAGACGGACTTCCCACACTGGATGAGCTAAGGGAAAGGGCCCCGGGACAATATGTCTCATGGTTTCTCCATAGGCAATTGAATGCTTTTGTGGCAACTCATAATCTGGTGGAGCGGAGTAGACGGCCACTGACGCAATTGGAACATGTCCTCACACAAGCGCCTCCCGAAACTCACGCTATCGCTGTTCTGTATCGAACCTTGCTGGCTGCTATGCATGATTCCCCACCGGGATTTATACAGAGATGGGAGGAGGAGTTGGGGATGTCCATTTCAGAAGAGGAGCTTACTAAAATATATTTATTTACCCATAAACTAGCGGTCCCGAGCATAGCTCAGGAAAGGAACTTTAAGGTCCCGGTGGTACAGGGGCCCAGCTGATTTGAACAAGTTTGACCCAGAGTTTGACCCTGCATGCTCTGATAGATGTTGGAGATGCAGGACTCAGCGCCCCCCCCCCCCTCCTTTTTCTCCAGACTGGTCTGGAGAAAAAGGAGGGGGGGCGCGCTGACTGATTGACATCACACTCAGATAAGTGGCACTGTATATTGTCTTCACTGTTTGTTCTCCTTTGCACATCTTCTTGCTTGGTTATAATTTTTGACATGGCTTTGGTTATATTTCTATCATGTGATTGATGCACTTTAATTGTGAGTATTTTGTATTTTAAATATTGTGGTTAACTATTGAATCATTTAAGCACAAAAATAGGTTAGGTGTTTTTGATATAGGTAACATTAGGAATATAGTGATGTCTATCAGAAGCGTATTACAACAGCCCCCTCTTGTGGCAGACAAGTAATTAGGTTGTCTTTTATGTCTTTTAAAATGTCTTATATGTGATTTGCACTTGTTGGATTGATTTAATACATTTATATTTTTATATATAATTTTGAGGTGTGTGCGTTAAGTCTCTGGTAGGCTTCTATTGGGGTTTTGGTGGGCACTTTCCCTTTCTTTTTTGTATACATATATATGTAGATAGTAACCAGAGCACTGCACCACAAACACAATTATAATTAAGGTTGGTGCCACCTCTCACCCTAGTGGTGTTTTCTACCCATTGCTTATGATATGTCATTGTACTGTATGCACATGTGGACGTAGAAGGCGACATGTATTGATCTTCTGTCCTTTTGTATTAATGTTCTGTACTGTTTCTGTACTGTTTCCCTTATACGATGTAAACTGAATAAAAAGATATTGAACTAAAAAAAGGCATTTAAACGTTTAAAGCAGGAAGGAACAGCAGAAGAGTTAAAAAATTATAAAGAAGACTATAAACAATGTAAACGACAGAAAGACTGATCATGAAAGAGAGTAAAACTAACCCCAAATAATTCTTTAGCTACATAAACCGTAAAAGGTACAAATCTGAGGGTGTGGGCCCGCGGAAAAGCAAGGAGGGGACACCTATAGAGGGGAACGAGGAGAAAGCAAATTTACTAAACCACTTCTTTGCATCTATATTCACAAAAGAATGTGACATGCCGAGTGAAATGCAGGGGAATAAGCGAAACCCTCCATTAAATGTCACTGGTCTAACCAAGGAAGAAGTCCAGCACCGTCTCAAGCAGATAAAAATCGATAAATCACCAGACCAGATTACCAGATTACCACAGAGACCAGATTACATACATTCTCGTGTTTTAAGGGAGTTATGTACAGTAATAGACAAGCCGTTATTTCTAATATTTGTGGATTCAATAACTACATGGGCTGTTCCGAGGGATTGGCGCTTGGCAAATGTGGTGCCAATATTCAAAAAGGGATCTAGGGGGGAACCTGGGAACTACAGACCGGTAAGCTTAACATCTGTGGTGGGCAAGCTGTTTGAAGGTTTCTTAAGGGATACTATCCTGGAGCATCTTGGGGAAAATAACCTTATTACTCCATATCAGCATGGATTTATGAGAAATCGCTCCTGCCAGACAAACCTAATCAGCTTTTATGAGGAAGTAAGTTCAAGATTGGATCAGGGGGAGTCACTGGATATCATATATCTTGACTTTTCTAAAGCATTTAATAATGTGCCACATAAAAGGCCGGTACAAAAGATGAGAATGCTTGGACTGGGGGAAAACGTGTGCAGATGGGTGAGAAATTGGCTTAATGATCGAAAGCAGAGGGTGGTTATAAATGGTACACACTCAGATTGGGTCACTGTTACTAGTGGAGTACCAAAAGGGTCAGTTATGGGACCAGTGCTCTTCAATCTATATATATAAATGACATAGGGTACGGATTAAACAGTAAAGTCTCAATGATACTAAGCTGTGTAAAGCAATTAAAACAAAAGAGGACAGTAGGCAGCTACAAACAGATTTAGATAAATTGGAAGCATGGGCAGTTAAATGGCAAATTAAGTTTAACACAGATAAATGTAAGGTTATGCACATGGGAAGGAGAAATCTGTGTCATGGTTACATACTAAATACAGAAACACTTGGTAAAACAACAATGGAAAAGGACCTAGGGGTTTTAGTTAACAATAAGCTCAACTGTAGTAATCAATGCCAAGCAGCAGCTGCCAAAGCAAATAGGATCAGGGGGTGCATCGAGAGGGGCATTGGTGCTCATGACCAGAGCATCATTTTACCCCTGTACAAGTCACTGGTCAGACCCCATATGGGGGACTGTGTACAGTTCTGGGCACCTGTGCTTAAAAAGGACATATCAGAACTGGAGCGCGTTCAAAGAAGACCAACAAAGTTAATAAAAGGAGTGCGGGGGCTAGAGTACCCTGAAAGATTGTCAAAGTTAGGTTTATTTAGTTTAGAAAAAAGACGCCTGAGGGGTGATCTAATAACTATGTAAAAATATATTCGGGGTCAATACAAAGATTTGTCCCACAATCTATTTATACCCAGGAGTGTAACTATAACCCGAGAGCATCCACTAAGGTTAGAGGAAAGGTGCTTTCTCCACGACATAGGAGGGGATTCTTCTCTGTAAGAGCAGTGAAACTATGGAACTCGCTGCCAGAGGAGGTAGTAATGATGGATACAGTAAAAACCTTCAAAAGTGGCCTTGATGCCTTCCTGGCATGTAATAGCATTTCCAGCTATGGCTACTAGACCAATGGAAGGAGATAAACAGGCTGAACTGGATGGACTAAAGTCTTTATTCAGCCTTACATACTATGTTACTATGTTAACATCGGATTGGATATAATCTGAATCGGTTTTATAAGTGTGATAGCCCAAGGGGTATAGACTTACTCATATAGTAGTCACAAAAGAACTGCTCCATCAAGGGAATGTGCAAAAGTGAAATGAGAAAACAAGGGGTTGTTGCGGCTTGTCCTCATATGGGTAAAGGTCTCAATGAATTCTCATGACAGGTACGACCAAGAATGAGACCAGATATCATGATGAGCCAGACCGGGGACAATCTGGTTTGATAGTCCCCACTATGCGGCATTCAGTACACCAGAACTTCTTTTGATCCTTTACCAATTCACAAACAGGTAAAATTAAAAACTCGCCATCGCCGCACCTTCCTTTATCTGGGTTGGGGGCTTCCTCGCGTTACAGTTGACGCTGGTCTCTGCTGGCAGGCGTCTTGCCAGCATCTGTAGTAAGGGGGGACACAGGTTCCCATCATCCTTCCTTGCCGTTCCACCTAGATGCCAGGAACCCCCCCCCCCTCCATGTCACCTTCATTTTCAGTGACATCATAAGTCTCATTGGGGGGATCCCAGAGAGGCTCCTCCTATATGGTATAAAAGCCTCCCTGACCTGGTATTCAGGAGGAGGGGGGGTCTGTGTCCCTCCTTATTACAGATGCAGGCAGAGCGACTGCAATAGAAGCTCCCTGCCAGCAGCAGACCAGCACCTGCCAGACCAAAAGGGAGCCCTTGACCCGGTGGACCTGCAGAGAGCTGCCCAGCAGAGGACAGATAATGGAAGGCGCGGTGACAATAATTTTTTTTTTTTATTTAAAAAATTTATTTTTCTATTTTTTTAACTGTTTGTGACCTGGTAAGGGGTCCAAGGGACCCTATACCACTTCACAGGTTAGTGACATGGCATGGCGAGTGGCATGCCAAATAATTCGACCTGAATTATTCTGCCCGGATTTGAAGCCCATCAGTTAGTACATGGATTCAGTTCCTGTAGTTACCCCACAAATCTGTGTGTAATTTTTCCTTGATACATTTTTCTAGAAGGAAGAGCTTCATCAGAAGCCAAACTTTTCTAGTACAAAATGTATGGCTTTGATATAAAAAAATAAAAATAAAATAAGACTTAAGCCCTAAGATTAACACATTAAAATATTGGGACAATATGGAATGTTGATGCAACAGAATTGATTCTTTAAAAAAGTCATTTTTCCTATGAGTTATTCACAAAATATAATCAGCTTTCTGATTTCATGGGGTTTGTGAGCTATATGGATTTTCAAAGTGCTTATCGCAGTGCAGGTCCCGGGTGGGTTGGGATTGTTTGCTCCATCCTTTCAGCGGCCAGTGCTCCTGATTTGAGCATCTTTATGCCTGTGATTGAAAAGAGAAATATGTATGCATAACGCACTCCGGGGAATCTGTCTGTAACAATTTCACTCCTTATTGCTCATACGCCTCTGAATTTCAGCTGCAGACTTTGTTTAGTCTGTTATGTTCATGCCATCTGAGTGATTTCTGTTACTGAAATTGTACTTTTTTTCACAGTATTTCTTATTGAAGGGACAGTCCAGACAAAAAAACAAAACAAGACACCTCTACTTACCTTTTTTTTCTCGCAAATCTATTCAAGCCTGGTAGCAAAACCTCTTGATAAAGGGGTTTTGCTCACCGAAAAGCATATGGCCACTGGGGTCGGGGTGTGTCCTGATGTGAGAACGTTCATTTTTATTTTTACTAGATAAAAGGCTAACTTTTCTAATTTGGGATACACTGTGCTGGACCTTGTATTTCTGGTAGTATAAAACTTCACAGGTTCTGAGACCATGCCCTGTGGTATCCCAACACCACTTTTCACTGGTTTCCCACCCCCAGCCTGGAGTGCACCTCAGCTAAAAGGAAGCCAGGGATGCAGCTGCAGAAATGCTATGGGAGCACTGGCAAAGGAGAGTTTTCGGGTGATTCACACAGCAGGGAATCCAAGTGACTGGGACATACTGATTTGGGATGCTCCACTGTGTAAACCCCCCCCAATCACTTACCGTGCTGATGTTGCCACGACGAATACACAGTCCAATCAGCACCTTATGCCGTGCATACGTGCACAGCATATGGCAATGTTTCATCACAAATCGATATGCCCCAGGGGTAGTAAATCAGCCAGACCTAGAGTCTTTCAGACCCCGAGGGTGGTTGGTCCCCTTAAACCTTCAGCATCATTTAATCAAAAGCCCAAACCCTTGAAAAACTATTCTCCAACATCTAGAATTAATATACTTTACGTTTTAAGTCACTTGCTTTCTATTCTTTTCCCACTGGAGAGGAGAAGGGGCAAAAGTGCAGGGGACAGGGTTATAGCTGTGCTTTGCACAGACAGAGCAGAGCTAGGGTCAGAAAAAGGACAGCAACCTCAGAATGCAGAGCGACACAGTCAGAAGACACTTCCAATTCAATTAAATTCGATTCAATTTATTGTTCGCCAAGTACATCGTGAGATGAACAAGGAATTCTTTTTGGCATATACACAGTATATACACAGCAACAGATAACTACAGTAACATAGAAATTATAACAGAGATACAAACTACATTGGGTATAGTGGTGAACAAGATATACATAGATTGTTACATGCAAGTGTCAAGCTTCCTGGCTACAACCATAGGGAGAGCTGAGCTGAGCTCCAGGTGTGGGGCGAAGTGAAGCAAATAATCCCAAAGAGCAAAATAAAAATTCTGGGCAGATGGCAGAGTCCAGTGGATGAATCCGGGGTCAGAGGCTGGCAGAAAACAAGCAAAGTCCAATGAGTCAAAACCAAGTTATCCGTCCGAGGGTAAATCCAGGCATTCAGATCAGGAATTCAAGAGTCAAGAAAACAGAGTCCAGGAAGTAAGCTGATAACATAGCATTGGATGCAGGCCAGCTGTCCTCTAAAATAGGGCTATCAATTAGAACAGGGAGAGATGTGTCAGAGTCTGGGGGAGGTCACTTCCTGTCCATTCAGACCCAGGAAACCAGGAAGTAAAATCAAGCCCAAGAGCTTACACTCTAGGCTTCGTACACTTGCAGTGGGCTGAACACCAGGTGTTGCTGTTGAGAAATGCAACAGATGAAGAGCCTGCCTTGGTACAAACACCCAGCCGAGCATGTCTGCTGCTGCATGCAGTCCGTGAAAAGCACGTTGCTTTAAAGGGAAAGGAAGGCGAGGAGAATGACAGTAAGTGATACCATCTAATACAAGCCCTTTGAGCTCAGGCTTATGACGCCTGGCTTTTGTAAAGGGTGCGGACAGCCAAAGGAAAGAAAAACACTGTGTATAAGACTCCGCAACAGGAGCCTCCCACCATGGCTGCAGTCCCAGGCGCCATCTGTTTGCAGGCCGCCATCTTGGAAGTTTAGAGGCTCAGAAAATGCAATAGATACAGGTAGGATGATTTTTAATGTGGGCAATCTGTATGTACAGGGTGGGGGAAACATATAACATAGGCTCTTATTCAGGAGTAAGGTCCGGTTAAACTCTAAAAAATAACCAGACACAGACAACACACTCACATATTTACACTCATCATCCAAGCTTTGCTGGATGGATGTTTGGTATGACAGAAACTGAGAGAAGTGGACCCTGAGGGGAATGCAGGACCCTATCAGGAGAAGACAAATATGATGCTCATGGAAATATGACCATCAGTTGTTGGCCCAGCTGGGTGCCTAAAGATTCTTATAAACTTCTGTGGAGAACCCATAGCTATGAATGTTAATATATATAGTTCAAGTTTCCTGTTAATCAGGTTTTTCCAAAAAGGTGGGGGGGGGGGGGGCTATTTGAGTGCCTCCAGTTAAGCAGGATCCCTTTTCTAGCATAAAAAATTAATAGAAGGAGATAAGTGTTCTGTGGACCACCATCCAAATTGGGTTTAACTATTCCCAGTATGCACACCGCTGGACTTGGAATGCCCAGGGTAGCTGAGACACCTTACATCATTCCAGTACTTAGAGATGACCTGGCATTTCCAAATCATTATACTGTCATCTTTAGTGAACTGTCCATGGCTGCAGATTGATGCCAACTACAGAGTTATTAAGCAGTTCTGGTCTCTTATATCAGGTATTAGGTTGGATTGCTGTTCCTATACACTTATCACCTGTTTGAGGTTTGGATACAGTGCATTTCAGAACTCAACATTGCTGAGAATCTGGCCTTGAATTTTTAGACACGATCAGAGCTGCCACCAGGCAATCCTGTATGGGGTCTGGCAATTTTTATAGGGTCTTTTTACTGGATCTTGGCCACATCTCCATTTTCTGGCTGTAAGGATCACCGTCACATACTAGTTGAATTTTATATTGATGGTTCTACATACAGCACCAGACTCAATTGCGTTTCCCTCCATAAATTGTATAGTGAGCTGCGGCCATGGTTAGCCCGCACCACGAGGAAGGGGCAAGCAATTTCAGGTATGACCAAGATGTTTAGCTGCCTGCAATTTTTGGCGAACGCTCGTTCCAGAAGCTGGATGTCCTCTCCGTGGGGATATCCCAGCCTACGCTGAGCCACGCGCTATCCAAGTTTCTGGATGGCATGGCTACGCTGTGTCCCAAATATATTTCCTTTCCTGACGACATGGTAGCCTGGAACGTGATTAAGTTGGGATTTTATAATATCACCGTCATGCCCAACGTCATGGGTGCGATCGATTGCACACATGTTGCCTTGGTCCCACCCGCAACCGATGAGTACATCTAACTCATCTAACTATAAAGTTAATTATGTCAATTTTTAATATTGGTTACATAAACTTAATTTTAACTATCTATTAACCCCTCCTTCTCAAGTATCCCTTAGAACCAGTTTAGAATGCATACCTTATTCCCTCCTTCTCAAGTATCCCTTAGAACCAGTTTAGAATGCATACCTTAATCCCTCCTTCTCAAGTATCCCTTAGAACCAATTTAGAATGCATACCTTAATCCCTCCTTCTCAAGTATCCCTTTGAAACCGTTTAGAATGCATACCTTAATCAATGCTTTTCATGTAGGCCTTATAAAAGCATTTTAACGCTGACCTTAATAAGTCCTTAGCATGTTCACCTTTATTTTCAAACACATCCATATAATAATTTTTTTTTTTAGACTTATGTCCTTTGTTATTTATTTTGGGATTGTTTAACTCGAATCTTTATTTGTTGTTTGAGTTAGTGTTTTGGCGGTTACCTTGGCTTGGTGTAGTTTTTTGGGGGGGGTTTCAGGAACCGCAAGATGGGCCACTCGCTGAACATACAAGCAGTGGTTGGTCCGGAAATGCGATTCCTCAGTGTCCTTGCAGGGTATCCAGGGTCGTCCCATGATGCCTATATATTGAGGAGTTCCGGCTTATATCGTCAGTTTGAGTCTGGCGAATTATTTGGTGGATGGCTCCTGGGTAAGTTTGTTCAAATTCCATCATTCCCTTTTCACTGTATGCCTATGAATATAGTTGATGACCCATGTCTTAACTTATTGCTGTTTTTAGCCCTTGATGACATTTTAAACAATAATGTTGCTTAGAATGTGTAATTTATGTTAGTATTTTGTTATTCTTTCAGGGGATTCTGGATATTCGCTCATGCCCTGGCTCCTGACACCCCTTCTTCGCCTGCAGAATGCGGATCAGAAGTCCTATAATCAGGCCCACCGCAAGACCCGGGCCGTAGTGGAGAGGGCCTTCGGCCTGTTGAAGTCCGGATTTCTTTATTTGGACCATACAGGGGGGGGGGCACTGCAGTATGACCCCAACAAGGTTATAAAAATAATCTTAGCATGCTGCGTGCTCCATAACTTTGCCCCTGTTACGTGGATATGCCCCCCTCTCCACCCAGGCATGAGCCTGATGAGATATATGATGGTACCCTGAGTGCCTCTGGGCAATCTGTCCGTGCCCATGTTATAGATTCTTTCTTTTCTTAAGATTCGTTTAGTTTGTTTATGTTTTTGTCTGATTTGTATATTTGTTTCCTATGTGAAGGCCTTTGGGTTTAAGAATGTTGCAATGACTTAATTACAAAACATTTTACACCTGATTTGAGCGTAATGCAGTTTATTTTCTCATGTTTGTCATTACAAACCTTCATTAATGTAAAAACCACAAAAACATAAATGCATCAACTTAGCCAAGAACAGCTAAAGTCACATTCCATACATTTTAAGGAAATATGTAAAATTTGTTGGGAAGGGCACTCGCAGACTCCACGGACATCCCTTTTCAAACATAAGTATACATTGGGTCAGACTCCTGTCCACATCCAGGAGTTCTAAGCTAACTTACTCCAGTCCGAAGTTTACCCGCCCACCAACATCAAGATCCATGGGGAGCACGACTTTCAAGGGGAATAGTCGGCCAGGAATACATAGGGCCACATACACACCCTCTCCTGTTTGTAATGACAAGCCTATGACAGCCAGACCCCATGCCAGTCCAGTCCAATCTTTTCCATGGCCAAATGGGGATGTTCTTCAGCCAAGAATGTCCCCCAATATTGCCAACAAACAGGATGAGGCAGCCAGCATTTCTTTAGGCCCAAGTCTGCTGCGTGTGAGCTGGAGGGTGCGCTTGACTGAGGCTTAAACTCAGCCATTGGCTAGTGGGGTATGTGAGCACTATAATGAGCTTTATGGGTGAATTCCAAAACAAACCAGCAAAGGCATAAACCACCCAATCTTGGTTGCGTTCACCACACAGGTAAATAGTGTTGGGATGTAGAGGAAAGATGTTTCGCAGATCCAGGTCAAATTATTAATATTGATGTTGCCCATAATAAGGTTGTGGTGGGCCTTGGAGGTGGGCCAAGACCTGGGCATGTGTGGCATTCATAATCTGCCACTGCTCCAGCATCTGTCTGTTGCTAGTTCTAAATTCATCTAGCATGGCAGTGAAGTTTGTTTTTAAGGTGGCCATTTGTTCTGCCATCTGGCTGTTGCTCATCCTAAAGTCAGTCAGCATGGTGGTGAAGTTAGTATTGAAGTTATCTAATTCTGCAGTAATCTGCTCTGTGGTTCTTTGAGTCACCTGCCTAAAGTAACGGCTGTCATGGTGCCATGCTGACTCCAGGATTGGCACGTGCCTCCCCTGGGAAACTAGTCAACGTTGCTGACTGTGTCTTCCAATTCCCTGGGTTTGAGCGCCTGCAGATGCTGGAGGTCTAGGGCGAGCAACAGTACCAGATGTACTAGGCAAAACCTCTGCAGCAGAGCTACCACTGGGGACTGTAGGCTCAGTCTCAGCCTGCTGGCCACGATGGGCTGCCAGCATGTGTCCAGCTTCACTCTGCTGCAGAGGATTTGGTGCAGTAGGATGCTGGGGCAGTGGCAGATTAGGTTCCAGGGGGGTCATTTCAGAAGGTCCAATCCGGCTGGCAACCTCCTCCTCCATATGCTGGATTACATCCATTAGTGGGGGAGTCTGTTGGGACATGTGAAAAAGTGTGTCATATTTTTGGCGAAATATATTTGGGACCAATTAGCCATGTGCATTCACATGCATCACCAGTTTCAGCAAAATACACTTACCCTATATATCTGGTCCTGGCAGCAGGGAAGTAGATGTCGTGCTCAAACTGGAGGAGGCTTCCACACTACCAGAGGCATGATGCTGTGCTGGGGTAAAAATTAATAGGCACGTAAACACACAAACATCCCTTGATGAGCCTGATGTGTAGATATGCTTTAGAACACACGTGGCCAAGCAGGAATGACAACTCCCCCAATGGTTAAAGTGGACCTTCCCAATGAATCTGAGTCTATCTTATATGTATGACTCACCCTGCACCTACAGATTGGTCCCCTTAAATAATAAAAATATGCATGTACTGCATGTTAGGAGGCTTTACACGTCCAAAATGGCGCCTTAGGGGCCAACAGTCAGCTTGCAAATAGCATTTGGCTTCTGAGTAAGCTATGCATTCTTGCAATGTTGACCTTTCCATGACCCCAGCTCAAGTTTGTCTGACCAAAGCACAGCTAGAACCCCAGTGGTAGAAAGACTAAGAAGTAAGTGTTCACAAATGTTCACAATATTCACATCAGATGCAGTGCTTTGGTAAGATAAATTGTTTTATATTTGCCATAAAAAAAGGTGAAGGTCGTGTATAGACTGAAAACCTTTCTAATGACCATTAACTACTGCACCCTGGGAGAGTGTCCATCATTAACCCTCAGCCATTCAACACCCGCCTACAACAGTAACCTCTACTCAAATCCACTATCTAGGGGCCTGTGTTCATATCTGCCTGTGAGCCTAATTTCAAATGTTTGCAATAGCTCTCATTAAAACAATCATTACTAACCTGCTGAAATGTCCTGGGTGTCCATGTCGTGTGTGCCAGAGAGGCCCTGTAATGCTGCGGGGTGGATCAAAGCCAGGACCATTTCTTCAGCTCTGGTGTATTGCAATTTTGTGGGGAAGCCTCCGCCTGTTTGCAACCTGAAAATAAGAGCATAAAAATTATTTTGCATTGTGGTCACTACAACATGCTGCAAAATGCAAACATAAAATATGTACCCGTGAGTGCGCCATTTATTCTGCTTCTCCCTCCTGCATATTTGAGGTCAGATATTTTTCTCTGGATCTGCTCAACATCTTTCCTCTCATCCCCCGCTGCATTCACCTGCCTGGTGAGCTCTTCCCAGATTAGTTTTTTTCGCACTTTGCTAGTAGCTTTGGAATTGCGCCCATATAGCTCATCAAAATGCACTGTTAGCCCACTTGCCAAGGCGAGTGTTTGTGCCTCACCAAACCGGCCGCTCAAGTGGCATTGCCGCAAGGTTCGGCCTAATGGTTGTGCTTCTGGCTCTTCACTGGTTGTTGACAATTCAGGGGACATTCTTGGCTGGGTGTGTGGTGAAGAATAGGCCGTCATGTCGCTGGAAAAAGAATGTATTGGGCTGGCACTAGGACTCGCTTGTTTCCACGTGTTCCGCTGCCAAATGTGGGCGAGCAGGAGAGGGTATGCTTGGGGGGCTAGGGCTTCTCGCCCTCTGCTTCCTTTTCCCCTTGGAAGTCGTGCTCCCTTGCTCTTTGGATGTGGTTGGGCGGGGAGCAGGAGAGGGTGTGCTTGGGGAGCTAGGGTTTCCCGCCCTCTGCTTCCTTTTCCCCTTGGAAGTCGTGCACTCTTGCTCTTTGGATGTGGTTGGGCGGGGAGCCTTCTTCTTGGAGGAAGTTTCTTTACTTTTCCTGGTGTTGGAAGATTTTGAGGGGCCTGGAGTTGTGGCCAATGTAGCCTTGTGGTGGCCACTTTTGTGTTTCCGGCACCTTTGAACTAGATTTGTGCGACCGAGTGCTCGGTCTTGAGGATGTGTCCTCATGCCGCTCCAGCCTTTTTGTCTTGCGCTCCTTGGCTGCTGTTTGCTTTCCGCTATTTTTCTTTGGTGCCATGATGACATTCACAAAAAGAAAGAGCTGTGTGTCCATTACCCTTTAAATACTAATGACTGGGTATGACGATTACGCGTACGCATACGCGTGCGTCCGGCCGTGAACATCCTAGAAACCGCTGGGGCACTACCAATCTGCTGTGGACTAGAAGAAAGTTGGCGCCCACAATCTTCACCCGCCAACAACAGGATCTTATTATGCTTGTAAGTGTATTGTAAGGACGTTGATTTGACATCTAAATGCATGCATATGCCTTAAGGAAGCGCAGGAAGAAAAAGTTGCTTTTAAAAGTAATTTAAACTCTGTGCCGAACAGAAGTTAGTGCGCACATGTGCGAACCAACTCACTTGCATCTAGAAGGATAGGTTAAGGCTAGAAATGTGATAGGGAATGTCATTTAGTCAACTGATCTAATTGTCAATGATATTTGTATGCTGTTTGATCTAACAACTATTTTGTTTTTTGTGTTTTTTAGAAATGATGGAGTGCAGGTACGACTACCTGCCCTAGACTGGCCCTAGAGATCGTGGCCAGGATTGACCAGGACATGGACACCCCCTTCACTTTTACGCAGATCATGCAGCACTGGTTGGACCTCAAGCGACGGCATGAGCCCTGGGTGCGGCGATTTTTTTGCGACCCATTTCCCAAGTACCCATACCGATTGCATGCTAGATGTAACAAACACAGAAGGTAGGCCTTTATTTAGAAATGCTTTTCTTTTCTAGTGTCTGAAATGGAGTATCACATTAGACCCAAGCGGAGGCGCGCAGTCCGGCCAGTGCGGCATTAATCTGCAGCACCAAGTGGTGCATCTCCAGGGCCAACTTCCTACCCCTCCTCTGTAGCTGGCTCAGACCAGCCCCTCGACCTCTCTACAGAGGAGGGGCCTCACCGCATGGGCAGGCAGTCGTGCCAAACGACTCAGCCAATACCCTCCAGTATGTGACTCTGATTTTACCACACACAGGTACATGCTATGTAAACAAATACTGATTTCCATTTTTATAGATGAATATGTAGCGGGTGAAGGATCGGGAGCTGAGAGGGCAGCAGATTCAGCCCTGGAGGAACATGGAGAAGGTGGGTGATGTCACACACACATTCTAAGTGTAATTTGGTTACTGTTCAATCAGACTTTAGAAGTGAGGCTATTTTAAATGTCTCTACAGCCTTACATTCCCAGCAGTGGCAGGCCCCAGAGCGTAGGGTGGTCCCCGAAGCTGAGGTCGCCCACCACCGAAGTAAGTTATAATGTAAATATTTGGAGCATGTGGAAAATGACATCATCAGCAATAAACCTAAACCCCTTGCCAATATAATTAGCACAATGACATATGGCCTCATCCATTAATTAATTCATTAGCATAATGACATATGGCCTCATGAGTCATATTAAAACATAATATTCATTCCATCCACAGCTGTGAAACATGTATTTGCAGAACAATAATTTTCTTCTCTTTTTTTTACAGACACCACACAGGCGAGATTAGCCCGGCTCACTGCGACGGTGTTTCGGCTGGTGGGCGATATACAGGAGCTCAGAGCTTCGATGGGGACCACAGATGAAGAATAATTCTCTGGGGCCTGCCATGGCTTTGTAAATAGTTTTATAAAGTTTTAAAATTTTAGACCTTTTAAATGTTTTTATATAAAAAAAAAAAAAAAAATTCTAAAGAAAAAAAACTAAAATTGTAAATAAATTTAGCATTTCCTAAAAAAAAAAAAACTAAAGATAAAACTTGTTTCTGTCTTATTTTATGTTAAAGAAAAATTCATGAAGGGTTGGTTCCAGGAAAACGTTGGAAGAACTAAAAAGAAAAGAGCGCAAAATAAAGAAAAATGAAACCGCGAGGGAATTGAGGTAAGCATTAAGGGTGCAAAATAAAGAAAAATGAAGCCGCGAGGGAATTGAGGCAAGCATTAAGGGCCCAAAATAAAGAAAAATGAAACTGCGAGGAAATTGAGGTAAGCATTAAGGGCGCAAAATAAAGAAAAATGAAACCGCAAGGGAATTGAGGTAAGCATTAAGGGCGCAAAATAAAGAAAAATGAAACCACGATGGAATTGAGGTAAGCATTAAATGGGCAAAGTGATGAAAAATTAAATCGGAAAAATTAAAGCCGGATTCACGGGAACCCTGTTAAAGGAGATCCCATGGTCGTCAGCAACCTCAAGCAGATGGGCGGGATCTAACCCGCTGATTAAGGCTACCCTCGACGTCTGGGATGGAGTTAGAGGGAGAGAGGATATCTCACCTTGGCCGTCTCCTCTGATCCCAGTAGTGGGTAATCCTGAATTTCCTCTCAGCCAGAAGTCCCAAGCAATGGGGCGCTGGGGGGACCTGGGAACGATCAGGGCAAGGGACCTCATGGGTGGCCGGGACTGGTGCGACATTGAGGAAATCAGGAGTAGATGGAACAGCCCTCAACTGGACCCTTGGTACTTATTGCTCTTTCGGCATTTCCTCCAGAGGGCGGGGCCCAAAAACTTGCTGGGTCGAGACCTTACGCTCTTTGTGACGTTGGCCACTTGCGGAGACCCCCCGAGAGGGGTAATCTCTCAGGTCTATCAATTTCTAAAAGAAGAACGGGATTCGGTTCCTGCTTTCTGTGGGGAATGGGAAAGAGATCTAGGTAGAAAATTCACGATAGAAGACTGGAAGAAAATTTTCTCCCTAACCAACAAATCATCAATCTCTACACAAACTCAAGAAACTAACTACAAATACTTATCCAGATGGTACTATACCCCAAAACGGTTGGCACACATCTTCCCAGGATCCTCACCTGTATGTTGGAGGTGCGAACCAGAGGAGGGGTCATTGCTCCACATTCTGTGGTCCTGCCCCAAAATTACGTCATTCTGGACAAAAATCTCTGAGATCCAGTCTATGGTAACGGGCTCACAGGTCCCGTGCTGTCCGCCACTCATGCTCCTGCGCCATACCGGATGTAGTATTGCTAATTATAAGAAATCAGTTCTGAGACACCTAATCAATGCAGCCAGAGCACTGATCCCCAGATTATGGAAAACCAAGAGCATCCTGACAGAAAACGACTGGTTCAGGGAAGTGGATAGAATAATGGAAACGGAGGAACTGACGGCTGCCGTCTGGGATAGGGAGGAGGAGACTAGGATTTTGTGGACATCCTGGTATATGTTCCAAGCTTCAGCGAAGTAATAGCTAACCCCATGCCTCCCTCTTCCAATCTAGACCAAAGACGAGCAATGGAGACGAGAGGGGAGATGCTCTGTGGCCCTAAACCGAGGCGCTGCTCCCGCCTCCCCCCCCCCCTCGCCCGCAGCGGGTCGGATAGGCTTGGCGCCCCCCGTTACTTATCCCGTCACCCTTCGGTCCCCTCGCTCCCCTCTCCCTTCCTCCCCCCCTCCCCTCCTGACACTTCCTCTCTCTCGGGCGTGTCTCCCTTCTTTCCTCTCATCCTAAACCCATCTGCTTCCTTCTTTCCCTTCACTTCTTTTCCTCTTATCTGTGAATTCTAATGGTCTAGCCCGGGTTGGGAGACGCCCCCAATCGACCTCTACACCACCAAGACTTAACACAGCTACTAGCTAATGGAAAGAGAGTACATATGGAGCGCCTCTGCTGCCCAAACAGGGCACCAGGGTGTAGGCCGCAATCAGTAAAAAGGCGAATAGAACCCAGGACTGGTCTGGAGGGGATCCGGAGCGGGTGAGCAAGATTGCGCCCCCGGACCCATCCCTGACCCAAATATTGGTGATATACTAGAATTGAGTTCGCCTGAGTATGCAGTAGGAGCGAGACACGGGAGTTGATGGGGCCTATCGTGCCCTGAGTGTGTCCCGGCCTGCGTGCTGGACCTATTTTCTTCCTGTACTGTCTTATTTCTGATATCTTACCTGTGATGTTTTGAAAATTTAAATAAAGAATTAAAAAAAAAAAAGAAAAATTAAATCGCAAGGGAATTGAGGTAAGCATTAAGGGCGCAAAGTGAAGAATATACAAACCACGAGGGAATTGAGGTAAGCATTAAGGGCACAAAGTGATGAATATACAAAGCGCGAGGGAATTGAGGTAAGCATTAAGGGCGCAAAGTGAAGAATATACAAAGTGCAATGGAATTGAGGTTTGCATTAAGGGCGCAAAGTGAAGAATATACAAACCGCGAGGGAATTGAGGTAAGCATTACATGCGCAAAGTGATGAAAAATGAAACCACGATGGAATTAAGGTAAGCATTGTAGCAGAAGTGAGTGAGAAAAAAGTTGAGACTGGCACATGAGTTAATTTTGGTGTGCGCATTCGTAAGGTTGGACAGATTTCCATCTGGATGTTTATTTTTAGAAAACGGAATTCAGAATCTATTGCTAAACGTAAATATTTTGTTAGAGGCGACATTGGAAAAAGCAAAAAAAACAGAAGTCTACGTTGTTTCCTAAGTAACGTAAACGAAAAGCTGAAAAATGACATTCTCGTTGGCGTACGCAGCGATGAACACTTAACAGAAGGCTCCCGATGCATGCTTAGAATCACGCGTACACACATACGCCAGCGGAAAGAAAAAGAAAAAAAAACAGATCGACACAGAAACGAAAAACATTTTATGTCTCTTTGAATCAACCTTTTAGAACTCTGTTATGGCAGCTGCTGATGTGATTGAGTTCACTCATTCTTATACATACCCAGCAGCAGTGTTTCAAGTATTAAAGTGGACCAAAACCCAGGATTTTGACCATCCTGGGTTTTCGTCCTTGCCCCAGGGGTGCCCTTCTGTGTGAAACCCCCCTAGATCACCCAAAAAAACTCACCTCTTCCTGGTCCTACGATGCATGTGCATCCGCTCATCCAATCAGCATGCTGTTATCTTCTTGAGCCCCTTCGTCCAGGAGCTCGTCTAATACGAGCAGATCCGAGAGTTCTGACGGCTGCATCCCCCGATACCCTCTAACAGGGAGCGTTCCCACATGGCCATTCACAAATGCCTAGCGTGAGCATGCGCCCTGCTAGAGGGATAGCGGGGATGCGGCTGCTGCTCACACATGCACCGTTGTGCCGTGAAAGAAGTTTATGGGCGACCTGGGGGGTTTCACACAGCGGGGCATCCTGATTCTGAATGCCCCGGGGGGAGGGAATCAATCGGCCTGGGAATCTTATAGATTCCTGGGCCTATCTCCGTGGGTTTTGGTCCACTTTTATTAAAATGATGTGGAGGACAAGGCCACATCCCCTGTGAATAGTGGATGGATTCCCAAGGAATGCCAGGGAGCATACAAGCTACAGTAGAAACCTATACCCAAACATGCACCATGCTGTGCCTCTTCCTTAGCAGCAAGCAGTGTCCCCTCCCCATAACTAGTCTAATATGCTGAAATGAGGCACAAGGGCATTGGCACCCAGGGCACTCACCCTGCTTGCCTGCCTCCAAGAACTTCCCTGGTGGGGCATACAGAGGTAGGTACACAAGTGGTATGGGCAATCCCTCAGCGTCCTATTGGGGCTATAACTCCCACCCCTAGCTAGAGAGCATTGGGAGTGGGTGGGTGGGACTCCATCCCCAGCAATGCACCCAGAATTGTCTTTCAACACCAAAACCACCACCCAATGGTCTACATACAATAGAGGTGGGGAAGGCGGCTTGGACCAGTCCCCTTTTCTGCCACTAACCTGGTAGCAGCTGCCTCCCCAATCTCTATGTTATATATAATATTGTATGTGGGACAGTCCTGTGAAATCCATAACTATTTAAGGAGATACGTCTACAGTATCTCTCCCTACTTTCTCCCATCCCCCCGCTTAGAGATAGAAAGTTAGATGGTGCCCTGTAAAATCTGATACAACTAACTGTAATTAGTCTATAAACATAACGTCTATAAATTGTTTAAAAAATAGTTTTTCATTACAATTGACATTTTATTTGTCCACAAGTTTTGTGTTATTTCCTTTTATTTCTATTCAGCGTCAATACGGAGTCGTGAAGTGACATAAGTAAAGGGGTATCAGTAGAGAAAGCCCCTGTGCTTATATGATTGTCTCATCAGTGTGATTAGAATCCCATTCTTCAGCCTGATCCATCTCCAAAATATGTTGTGACAGCTCGGTGTCTAGTGGTCCCTAAAGGCAAACTTTGATACCACGCTATAATTTTCCGGAAAGCATAAGGCGCTTGCTGCATAAGAAGGGTAAATGTATTCCCCCACAGTGTTATTTTTTTCAAAAGACCAAAATATTTCTTCCCAGCAGTTATTCTCAGTCATTATTTGTGTTGCTGATATGATCTGGATATGATATGACCACGGCCTGGTATACTGAGAGTAAGGAGGCTTGATATCATTGTCTTTAGGGTCGATTCATGGTCGTGCGCAATTGTTTTTGCACCAACTTCTGCGCTAGCATTCACCAATGTGCCAATTTGCACCTGAAATTTTCCACTCGCGCCATTTTGGCGCACCAAACTGTCTCTGGCACCTGATTTAGGGTATGTTTATAGGGCTGAAAAGTGCATGCAAATGTGGCAATTTGAAGAGTGAATTTCCTCCAGCAAATAGGTGGAGAAAACTGCTGATTCCAATGAGTAACAGACGTATTTCATTCCGAAAACTCATGCCAGCAGCATCCTGCATGTTTTCGAACAATGAAAGTGTCAGCCGCAGGTTCTTTTGAACCCTTTTTTTTAGTTTGGAAAATAAAATCACAAAAAGTCAAAGCTACAAAAATGTGGCTATTGGGCCCCAAAGTTTAGCAAAAACAATAGTAATGTATAGTTAAATTAAAGCATTAATATGCAAACCAAACAGGGGAGGGAGAAGAGAACATCTGGGACAAAACATTGGACAAAAAAAGTTAAGGGTTAACTGGAATCAGAATATTCCCCCAAAAAATGAAGAACACAGGTTCTCCATTTTGTAAGTGCTAAATGAAGAATAGAACTTCGCAGAAAACACAGAAGCTGGAGAGATGAAACCGCTATGGAGTAACAGTAAAGGAGAGGGGAGAAACACGGGGTTCCATCAGGAGCAGTTAAGCGCTTAGCTGGCCAAAGGCACATGGGGCAGGGCCATTTGTGCTTCAAAACAGCAGATTTTCCTTGTGTAAGGCGCAAATTGGCGCAAGAGGAGATAATTTACGCTTCTCTCGTGTGCTTGCCATTTGGTGCGATTCGCATCTGCGCCTAGAACGCACACACATCCATGAATCATGTGCCTAGGTGCATGCATAATTGTTTGCTCTCCGTCTGAGCGTTTTTTCACCCCGACTATGAATCTATCCTATTGCCTGAATTATGCTAATTTATGATTTAGTAAAAGTATGATTAATAATTTTTCTGTGATATTTTTTAAAGGTTTAACTTTCTATTGTTTTGTACCCCTCTTTCTGTCATGCAAAAAAGGTGGCTGCTGCACTCCCCTCACATTATGGGCAAATTGGATATGATCCCTGCTTTCTAAGGTAGATTATAAACTGCTCCCAACATATTTCAACTAGCATTTTTGGACTTCCTCAGGGGAATTTGATATTTTTTACCAGTTGTGAATGTCTGAAACGTCAGGGATCCAAAAAAAGCGATGTCCTGCAGTGGTTCACAAGGCCTTGGTGGTGTTAGCTTCTCCAGGCATTTTGCCAGGGACTCTTCGGATTCCTGACACTTCAGACTCAACAAAGATAAAGAAAGTGAGTGAATTTTTAACCCAAGAGTTATAAAAAGAGATATAAAAAGAAAAAAAAATTCTGTGACATACAATGTGTTACTATTAAAGAAAATCCCCTGAAGAAGCATAGTTCGGGGCTGCAGTGCTTACCTGTAAGGCTGGTCCCTTGCTGCAAGGCACCATGCACAGCGCTGATCTGCTCGTTGTGAGTCTTCCCATCTCTCTCCGATGTGGCAATGCCCCGCCATCAGTAACATGATCTTCTCACTGCAATGAAGGTGAATGTGGCAGCTCACTATGACTGATGGTTGGGGCGTCACCGCGACTCCGCTATCATTCATCCCTGCTATGTCTGTTTGTATGTTTAGTGTAATTGCCTTGCTGCATAACCCACGTTTTCTTGTGATTCGGAAAACATTCTGATATTTCCCTTTTCATTCGCAAACCATGATACTACCACTCCAGCTTTTATGCTGGAATGCAGTGTTTTCCTTTCCAAACATAATGCCTCTCATTTAAATAAATAAAACTCTATTTGGGTCTCATCCATCCAGAAACATTGTTCCAAAAGCCTTCTGGCTTAGCCAGGTGGGCAGCAAAATTCTTCTTGGAGAGAAATTACTTTCTCCTTGCAATCCTGCCATGCACAACATTGTTGTTCAGTGTTCTCCTGACAATGGACATTGATAATGGCTTTAGCTATTGAGAGGTTACCTTGCGTGTGTGACCCTGTAGACTTTTATGCCTCGTTCATGCTGTGTTCTTTGTTCACTGACCACTCCTATGTTTCTATAAAGCCTGTCTGACTGGACTAGCAGCAGCCTTTTGCAATTTGAACCCATTAGCCCTATTAAGTGGCAGCCTACCTAAAGTTGTTGTCACCCTCAGTTGCCAGACTACTTTTTATCATTTTGCGATTGTAACCTTCATTTTTGCAGGAACTTTCAAGAATTTCTAGGAAAATAATATATTGTTTTTTTCAGAAGAGTTTGGACTTTAGCATATCTTTTTTTGTTTGTAATTTTTTCAGGGCTTTCTCAATAGTTATTCAAGAAAATCATATTTTGTGTGAAAGCCTCATTCCTCCCAATTGCAGTGGTGCCATATATGTATCGGTAGACACCTGTTCCTCCCCAGGAGACCCCACAAACTTAAAAGACGCTTTTATGAGATTTTTATTTTATGAGAATACACCTTGCAGTTAACTATCAAGGGTTAAACCCTTAAATTATTTTTTTTTTAATATGGCGTGGGGTCCCTCCTCTCCAACATAACCAGCCAAGGCACCAGCTAGGGGAGCTGATAGACAAGGACACAGAGGGCGAGCAACCGCCCCAGCCCTAAAGGCTACCAGCCCGCATAGCCCATGTGGGCCATGGGCTCTTCTGCACAGGTAATGGGGTGGGGGTTTGTGGCATGTCACCTGCTTGCTGGCAGATGACTTGCCAGGCCTCCTGCCCTGTGAACCTAAATTTTTTTTCTTTATTAGTTTACTTGATTACTTACTTACCGGGTAATGTCCGGTGACTACCACAAACTGAAAGTGATTGGCAGAAGCCGATCACTCCAGCTTCTGACTCTCACTCCCACTGAAGGGTCACTCTCTGGTGTAGAAGGCCCCTCCCTGTGGTGGCAAATAGGATGTCGGAAGCCGTCATTCACAACTGATTGGCATGCAATTGATTGAGGGCACCTGACTCATTTTACCTTCAATCATCTGCTGATCCTAAAGATTCACATGCTCATAGATCTGTGATATTGGATCATATTCCTCAATCAATAAATTACTTCATCTAATTTACTCATTTGATTTGGTTCTCTTCCGCTATCTCTTCTGCTATCTATCTGCTTTAAGGACTTTTCTGGGAAAAAATCTGATGTCGTTTAAAACGATAGAAAATCCTGGAAGGCTCACAAACGTATGTGTCCCACACACATGGCCTCTTACAAGTGCTAAGCAAATGTTCTGGTATTTTAAAGTTTTAAACCCCCCAATCAGGGGTGCCCCGCTGTGTGAAACCCCCCAGGTTGCCAAGCGCAATTCACTTCTTTCTGGTCCTACGGCGCATGTGTGGCCACTTGACGAATAAGCACACTCGGATCTGCTGATGTCCCTTTGTCTAAGCCTTCGTCTAAGGCCAGCGACTCCGAGCGCACTGATGGACGCATCCTCCGCTACCCTCTAACAGGTGGTGTGTCCGCGCCGGTCATTCACAAATTAATTCTTATAGATTCCCGGGCCGATCGCCATGGATTTTGGTCCCCTTTAAATAAGCTACAGCATTAGTGTAATTTGTTGGGGCAACATGTGATGTGTTCTTGGAGCTAAAGCCTTATTCTTTACCATTGCAGTTCTGAAGAAGGCCCAAGAGACTATTCTTGCTCATTAAAAAAGACTCATCATTAGCAAATTTGCTAGTGCCCTTCTTCAATGCAATGATCAGTTTAGTTATCCATATCTCCTTTCTGGTTTGTTCTGAGGGAAGGTGACCAGATGAGACAAAACCAGGTTCCAGAGAAAAATTAAAGCGGAACAAAACCCCCAAAAGCAACTCAATCTATTTTTCTGCCCCATCCTAGATACATTAACATTTGGATGGTTTCTGCCCTTGATGCTGCTTGGTATTTCTATTATATTTCTATGCCATTGATTTCTTACAGGATACCATTGTTCTAAACTAGCTGTTTAAGCCCCCCTCCATGCAATCTCATACTGGAAGCTATTAGAGCTTATTGAAGGAGGATAAGAGCCAAAATAAGATTTTATTTTCCCCCAATTTATCCTTTGAATCCAAAATCATTTGTAAGTATTTTTATCCAATTCATTACCAGGACACTACGGAGAGTTGATACATTTAAAAAAAAAAAACAACCTTATTTATGAAAGGCGCTATTTTGCATCTTTCTGGTTTTCAGTTTTGGAGCACTGGGATCTTTTTCTTTTTTGGCAATGCTATCATGTCTACAATGGCGCCCAATGCTAACTAGTTTGCTTTGATTGTTGCACTGGGTATTGGACTGCCTGTGCCAGCACCTGTCGGACCCGACTGTCGATTATTACAGCACCAGTGTGCGCTACTTTGTCTCGCCACCTTTAGGAGCTGCACAGTGTATTTATGAAATAGATGAAAAGATTGGCGCTTTATGTTTCAGGTGCTGGTCGGGATGTTTCATCATTACAGTTACGAGAAGTCACTGCTGGGGACAAATTTTTCAGTGCGTTTAGGCTGCGTTTGAGTTGTTGTCCAAATGACATGCACCCAGCCCTGGAGAAACAGGTGCTGGTCCATTTCCCGTCTGTGTGGGCTGAGGTGTTAGGATGGTTGGTTAGGATTTTTTCTTTGTTTCCTGGATATTCCCCTGATATTTTACATCCACTCAGCAACATAAACATGGGTGCGATCTCACCTGCAGTATGCTGTTTAGAACTCTAATAATAACTGATTTAATTGTAATACTCGATATACTGCAACATTCCTCTTATCTTTTTTGTGCTTATTATTTTGTGACGTGCATACTGAGTTTCAACCACCAGATGGCGTTGGATAGACATGTTAAAATTTCACTGGATTGCAGCAAACTGTGCTGGGATAAAGTAGCGGTAACTAATCTTCCTGGCAAAGGCAAATTGCTCAGATGTTATACTGCCTCTAAGAACGTAACACCGAGTCACTGACCTGCAACCTGGGCCGGCCCTGGGCTAAGAGGCGCCTGTGCTGATTTAAAGAGGACCAACAGTCAAAAATGATTTAAATTAGGCTAACACAACACCAAGATACTATCATGCATTACCAAGATACTATCATGCATTACCAAGATACTATCATGCATTATCAAGATACTATCATGCATTACCAAGATACTATCATGCATTACCAAGATACTATCATGCATTACCAAGACACTGTCATGCATTACCAAGATACTATCATGCATTACCAAGATACTATCATGCATTACCAAGATACTATCATGCATTACCAAGATACTATCATGCATTATCAAGATACTATCATGCAATACCAAGATACTATCATGCATTACCAAGATACTATCATGCATTACCAAGATACTATCATGCATTACCAAGATACTATCATACATTTCCAAGATACTATCATGCATTACCAAGATACTATCATGCATTACCAAGATACTATCATGCATTACCAAGATACTATCATGCATTATCAAGATACTATCATGCATTACCAAGATACTATCATGCATTACAAAGATACTATCATGCATTACCAAGATACTATCATGTATTACCAAGATACTATCATGCATTACCAAGATACTATCATGCATTACCAAGATACTATCATGCATTATCAAGATACTATCATGCAATACCAAGATACTATCATGCATTACCAAGATACTATCATGCATTACCAAGATACTATCATGCATTACCAAGATACTATGATACATTTCCAAGATACTATCATGCATTATCAAGATACTATCATGCATTACCAAGATACTATCATGCATTACCAAGATACTATCATGCATTATCAAGATACTATCATGCATTACCAAGATACTATCATGCATTACAAAGATACTATCATGCATTACCAAGATACTATCATGTATTACCAAGATACTATCATGCATTACCAAGATACTATCATGTATTACCAAGATACTATCATGCATTACCAAGATACTATCATGCATTACAAAGATACTATCATGCATTACCAAGATACTATCATGCATTACCAAGATACTATCATGCATTACCAAGATACTATCATGCATTACCAAGATACTATCATGCATTACCAAGATACTATCATGCCATACCAAGATACTATCATGCATTACCAAGATACTATCATGCATTACCAAGATACTATCATGCATTACCAAGATACTATCATGCATTACCAAGATACTATCATGCATTACAAAGATACTATCATGCATTACCAAGATACTATCATGCATTACCAAGATACTATCATGCATTACCAAGATACTATCATGCATTACCAAGATACTATCATGCATTACCAAGATACTATCATGCATTACCAAGATACTATCATGCATTATCAAGATACTATCATACATTTCCAAGATACTATCATGCATTATCAAGATACTATCATGCATTACCAAGATGCTATCATGCATTACCAAGATACTATCATGCTTAACCAAGATACTATCATGCATTACCAAGATACTATCGTGCATTACCAAGATACTATCATGCATTACCAAGATACTATCATGCATTACCAAGATACTATCATGCATTACCAAGATACTATCATGCATTACCAAGATACTATCATGCATTACCAAGATACTATCATGCATTATCAAGATACTATCATGCAATACCAAGATACTATCATGCATTACCAAGATACTATCATGCATTACCAAGATACTATCATGCATTACCAAGATACTATCATACATTTCCAAGATACTATCATGCATTATCAAGATACTATCATGCATTACCAAGATACTATCATGCATTACCAAGATACTATCATGCATTATCAAGATACTATCATGCATTACCAAGATACTATCATGCATTACAAAGATACTATCATGCATTACCAAGATACTATCATGTATTACCAAGATACTATCATGCATTACCAAGATACTATCATGCATTACCAAGATACTATCATGCATTACCAAGATACTATCATGCAATACCAAGATACTATCATGCATTACCAAGATACTATCATGCATTACCAAGATACTATCATGCATTACCAAGATACTATGATACATTTCCAAGATACTATCATGCATTATCAAGATACTATCATGCATTACCAAGATACTATCATGCATTACCAAGATACTATCATGCATTATCAAGATACTATCATGCATTACCAAGATACTATCATGCATTACAAAGATACTATCATGCATTACCAAGATACTATCATGCATTACCAAGATACTATCATGCATTACCAAGATACTATCATGCATTACCAAGATACTATCATGCATTACCAAGATACTATCATGTATTACCAAGATACTATCATGCATTACCAAGATACTATCATGCATTACCAAGATACTATCATGCATTACAAAGATACTATCATGCATTACAAAGATACTATCATGCATTACCAAGATACTATCATGCATTACCAAGATACTATCATGCATTACCAAGATACTATCATGCATTACCAAGATACTATCATGCATTACCAAGATACTATCATGCATTACCAAGATACTATCATGCATTACCAAGATACTATCATGCATTATCAAGATACTATCATACATTTCCAAGATACTATCATGCATTATCAAGATACTATCATGCATTACCAAGATACTATCATGCATTACCAAGATGCTATCATGCATTACCAAGATACTATCATGCTTAACCAAGATACTATCATGCATTACCAAGATACTATCATGCATTACCAAGATACTATCATGCATTACCAAGATACTATCATGCATTACCAAGATACTATCATGCATTACCAAGATACTATCATGCATTACCAAGATACTATCATGCATTTACCAAGATACTATCATGCATTACCAAGATACTATCATGCATTACCAAGATACTATCATGCATTAAAAGAGGCCTGGAATCACGGGATAGGGATGTAATTTTGCCTCTTTACAAGGCACTGGTGCGCCCTCACCTGGAATATGCCGTCCAGTTCTGGGCACCCATTCATAGATGCTCTGACTATGGAAAGGGTGCAGAGGAGAGCCACCAAACTAATTAGAGGAATGAAGGATCTTAGTTATGAGGAAAGATTACGAGAATCAAATCTGTTTAGTCTTGAGAGGAGACGGCTGAGGGGGGACATGATTAGCTTGTATAAATATATAAATGGCTCATACAAAAAATATGGGGGGAACACTATTTCATGTAAAATCCTCTCTAAAGACAAGGGGGCACTGCCTTCGATTGGAAAAAAAGAAATTTAGTCTCTGGAGGCGACAATCATTTTTTACCATAAAAACTATAAATCTATGGAATAGCCTCCCAAAGAAACTTGTTACAGCACCAACTGCTGACAGCTTCAAAAAAGCTATATGATAAAAGTCTGTTTCTCAACACACATCCACCAGCACCAGAGCGAAAACACATGGAATGACGTTGTATATAACTCTGCAACAATGACCCAGCAATGGCCGACCTGCACATACAATTCTGCATAACAAAAACAATAAAAAAATTAAACAATATAAGTGTTTGATTGCTGGGCAGAAGAGGTCAAACAATAATTATATCTTAAAACTGAGAAAAATAATTAATCAAAATGCTGTTTATACAGCACAAAAATAAGATTATATTTATTATTAATTGGGTCCCTCTTATCATGGTTATGTAATTTACGTTGTGGGATATTTAGAGGTTGGATGAGATTGAGGCAGCAGTTGTTTTTAATTGTCATGTGTGTATATGTTGATTTTAGTTTTTTTGTACTGTCAATAAATTTGATTAATTGAATTGTTTGGTAGTGCTCCTTTATTGGTGACGGTTGGAGCTTGCCCCCTCAACTGCATCTTTTCTGTACATTAATGTCTATTGTTTAGGTGAGCACGCCCCCGTATGTTTAGAGCATTTTTGTGATGCACCACTTGTATGTTTCTAAAAAAGGAAATCAAGATGGAAGTAATGTGAAAGACAGAGGAATTGTGAAAATAGAGAGAGATGGAGGGAAATGTTGCCAAAAAAGTGAAAGAAGGAGGAAATGAGGAAGAGAGGAAGAAACATGGAATGCTGAACAAAAGAAAGAGAGAATGTGGAAAAAACAAGGAGACCCGGGATATGTGGAAATAGAGATTAATGTCACGGACCGGGTGGAGCGGACTCCGGTGTGGATCCGCTTTAACCGTGGGACCGATGGCGGGCACCGTGTCAGGGGAGCGGAGTCTAAGGGGCTTCACCAGAGCCCACCGCAAGGCAGGTTGGTCTTGTGCGGCGAGTGACCCCCAGGTCGCTACCCCCCAACAGCGGCCCAGTCCCACAGTCAGCCGAGGTTCAGCGAGGTACACAAGTGGCAGGCAAAAGGCGTAGTAAGTACAGGCAGAGATCGGGGCTGGCAGCACAGGTTCGCGGTAACGGTGAGTAGCCGAGGTCGGGGCAGGCAGCAAAGGTTCAGAGTCGGGGACAGGCAGAGGTCGGTACACGGGTGAGCAATCCAAGAATGTCTGACTTTCAACAAGCATGGAGAGACCAAGATCCAGCACTGAAGGAAGGAAGTGCCTCTTTAAATAGGGGAAGTGGATGCAGGATTGGATGACCAACACCAATCAGTGCTGTACAGGCCCTTTAAATCTCAGGAATCTAGTGCGCTCGCCCTCTAGTGGACGGAGATGTGCGCGCACCTGAGCATGTGAGGAGGAAGCATGGGGGGAAGGGAGACAGCTGGGAACAGCCATGAGGGAAGTGCTGCAAAATGGATGACGGCTGGATGCAGCCATGGAGGTAAGTGGAGTGCTGCTAGATGGGCGTGCAGCGCTCGCCCTAACAATTAAGAAGTAAGGAATGTGAAAATGAGAGGGAGACAGAGGGAATATAGAAAAAGAAAGATGGAGGGAATGTGGAAATAGAAGAAGACCTGGGATATGTGGAAAAAGAGAGGGAGAAAGAGGGTATGATGATCAAAAGAAACACAGGGGGAATGTGGAAAAAAGTTGGAGACCCAGGTTATGTGGAGAAAAAATTAATGTAGAAAGGAATGTGAAAAAGAGAGGGAGACAGAGGGAATGCAGAAAAAGAAAGATGGAGGGAATATGGAAAAAGAAGTAGACTTGGGATGTGCGGAAAAGAGATAAAGAAGTAAGAAATGTGGAAAAAAGAGGCAGAGACAAGGAATGATGTACAAAAGAAAGACATAGGGAATGTGGAACAAATATGGAAAAACAAGGAATTCTGAAAATAGAGGGAGGTAGAGGATAAGTGTAAGGATAAAAACAGTAGATAATTTAGAAAGAAAGGGGGAATGTGGAAAAGAGGACAAAAAGGGAATGTGGGGTAATGTATAAGAGAGAGGGGGCAGAGGCAATACATAAGCAAACAAAAATGGAGGTAATACGGAAAAAGAGGGAAAGGAGAGGAGGATCAAGAATTTGTGAAAAAAAGGATGAAGGGAATGTGGAAAAAAGAGAGTAGGTGGAAAAGACAGAGGGAATGCAAAAAAATAAACATAGAGAGAATGAGGGACAAAAGGGATGTCGAGTTATGTAGAATAGAGAAAAAGAAGGAGAGAACAAGGAAAGGAAAGATAAAGAAAGGGGTGGACAGAATGGAGAAAACAGATAAAGAAGGAGTTAATGTATAAAACAGAAGGAGGTAGAGGGTATGAATTAAAAATTAGAAAGATGGCGGGACTACTAAAAAAATGAGGAATGTAAAAAAAGGAATGTGCAAAAGGAAGAAAAACTGGAAAAAAAGAGGGAACGACAAGGAATGAGGAAAATTTGGGGAGGTCGAGGATATGTGAAAAAGAAAAAAAAGGAGGTAATGTGGAAAAAAGAATGGAATGTGGACACAAAGAGGGTAATTTATGAAAAATAAGGATGCAGAGGGAATGCATAACCAAAGAAAAGTGGAGGAAATATGGAAAATGGAAAAAAACTTTAACATAGCGCAATAAAAATGTACTTTATAAAAAAAAGTACTTTTATTTGCTTATCTATTTATTTAACTGTTTTATTTGGCTGTTTCAGATAGTGCTCCCCTAAGTAATGTGAAAAAAGAGAAAGGCAGAGGGAGACTGTGAGAATATGAAATAAAGAGGGAGATGGAAAAAATGTTGCAAAGAAGGAAAGATTGGGGGAATGGGGAAGAGAGGGTGATTGAGGGTACGGTCAAAAATAGAGAAAGGAGGAGGTTATGTGGAAAATAGAGAAAGAAGGAGGCGATGTGGAAAATAGAGAAAGGAGGAGGCTATGTGGAAAATAGAGAAAAAAGGAGGCGATGTGGAAAACAGTAAATGGAATATTGTATACCAGTAATTTTCCGTTCCTGGCACCTATCCATGGTGGCATACTATGGGTTAATATCTGCCCCATTAACCCTGATAGGACCAACATCTATACATTTTGGCTCCGCCCTAATGGCTGATTTAAGCCAGTCAACAAAGTCATAAAAAAGTCAAGTATTTAAACCTCCCCCCCCCCCCCCCCGACAGGAGACAAGAAAGATACATTTGTCATTTGTTTAAGATAACATAAAAAAGGATGACAGACTTAACTATCATCTCAGTATTCCTAACAGGGATGAGGACGAACTAGGAATGGAGCCAAAATGTATAGATTGTGGTCCTATCAGGGTTAATAGGGCAGATATTAACTCATAGTATGACATCATGGAGGTGCTAGGAAAGAAGGAGGCAATGTGGCAAATAGAGAAAGAAAGAGACAGTGTGGAAAAGAGAGAAAGAAGGAGGTGATGTGGAAAAGAGTGAAAGAGGGAGACAGTGTAGAAAAGAGAGAAAATTGGAGGCGCTGTGGAAAAGAAATAAAAAAGGAGGCACAGTGGAAAAGAAGGAAAGATGGAGGCACTGTGGAAATGAAAGAAACAAGGGGCACTGTGGAAAAGAAAGAAAGAAGGAGGCACTGTAAAAAAGAAAGAAAGAAGGAGGCACAGGGGAAAAGAAAGAAAGAAGGAGGCACTGTAAAAAAGAAAGAAAGAAGAGGCACAGGGGAATAGAAAGAAAGAAGGAGGCACTGTGGAAAAGAAAGAAAGAAGGAGGCACAGGGGAATAGAAAGAAAGAAGGAGGCACAGGGGAATAGAAAGAAAGAAGGAGGCACTGTGGAAAAGAAAGAAAGAAGGAGGCACTGTGGAAAAGAAAGAAAGAAGGAGGCACTGTGGAAAAGAAAGAAAGAAGGAGGCACTTTAAAAAAGAAAGAAAGAAGGAGGCACAGGGGAAAAGAAAGAAAGAAGGAGGCACTGTAAAAAAGAAAGAAAGAAGAGGCACAGGGGAATAGAAAGAAAGAAGGAGGCACTGTGGAAAAGAAAGAAAGAAAGAAGGAGGCAATGTTTAAAAGAGAGGGAGAAAGGAGAATGCAGAAAAAGTAAATAGAGGGAATATGGGAATAAATAAAGATGCCAAATTTTGAGGAAAAGAGAAAAATCCTGGGATGAGGCAGCAATGACAGCCACTTATTTGCAGAACAGGCTCTTCTCTAGAACAGTGGAGCAGAGTTTTTGGATGCAAAGCATTCATCTACATTCCAGAAGAAAAATGCCCCAAATTCCGAAGCATTTAAAGGAGTATTTGTTGGATACAGTGACAATGTTAAAGGTTACAGAATCCTAAATCCCAAAACAGACAAGGTTACCATTTGCAACAGCATAACTTTTGTTGAAGATCTGAGAGACAATGTAATAAAAAGTAAGAACAGAGAAAACTGACACTGGACAGCCATTGTAACTTCTGAACAGTTCAGAGCACAGAACCTACTAGAACTGAAGAGCAGACACAAGTAAGCTCAGGCACAGAACCAAAACACTCAACAAGAGAAAACAAAGGTAAACCACCTGTACATCTCTCATACAGGGCAAGCACTGCCAGTACTAATGAACCTGCAACTTGGAAAGATATAGCTCAACTTTCAGAAGGGAAAGCCAGTAAATGGATAAAGGCTACAAAGGAAGAGATAAAATCCATGCATGACACCAAAACATGGACTTACTGAACTACCACCTGGAAGGAAAGCCATAGGCTGTAAATGGATGGCACAGTGGACAGCGGGACTCTGGTTGGACTATGATGAGACTTTTGCTCCGGTAGTCAACCATGTTCTAATGGGAACTTTGTTGACTGTGGCTGTGAGGACATCTACATGGCGAGTTGACAGAGGACATCTACATGGCGAGTTGACAGAGGACATCTACATGGTGAGTTGACAGAGGACATCTACATGGCGAGTTGACGGAGGACATCTACATGGCGAGTTGACAGAGGACATCTACATGGTTAGTTGACAGAGGACATCTACACGGCGAGTTGACAGAGGACATCTACAAGGCGAGTTGACAGAGGACATCTACATGGCGAGTTGACGGAGGACATCTACATGGTTAGTTGACAGAGGACATCTACACGGCGAGTTGACAGAGGACATCTACAAGGCGAGTTGACAGAGGACATCTACATGGCAAGTTGACAGAGGACATCTACATGGTGAGTTGACAGAGGACATCTACACGGCGAGTTGACAGAGGACATCTACATGGTTAGTTGACAGAGGACATCTACATGGTGAGTTGACAGAGGACATCTACATGGTGAGTTGACAGAGGACATCTACATGGCGAGTTGACAGAGGACATCTACATGGTGAGTTGACAGAGGACATCTACACGGCGAGTTGACAGAGGACATCTACATGGTTAGTTGACAGAGGACATCTACATGGTGAGTTGACAGAGGACATCTACATGGTGAGTTGACAGAGGACATCTACATGGCGAGTTGACAGAGGACATCTACATGGCGAGTTGACAGAGAACATCTACATGGCGAGTTGAGAGAGGACATCTACATGGTGAGTTGACAGAGGACATCTACATGGTGAGTTGACAGAGGACATCTACATGGCGAGTTGACAGAGGACATCTACATGGAACAACCACCAGGATTCAAAGAAGAAGGCCCAGCCCTAGCATGCAAGCTTCAGATATGTGAATGGTGTGGAGCAAGCCGCCGGAACATGGAATGTGGATGAAATGTTTACATGTGAGGACATTTGAAGGAGTGGGGCAGTCCCCTGCTTACACACAAATTGGGGGACAGATGGTGCTAATTTGTATGGCTGAACTACCTGTTTGTTTTGAACAAGAAGGGGATGAAGCAGAGATACTGAAAATCCTGAAAAAGCTTCTTGAGTTGCTTTATTCACTACCGAGGATATGACATCAGGTATCCTTCCCTAACCGGTGAAAGGCACTAGAGGCTTACATAGAAGATGGGTTTAATAGATTAAGCCTCAGTTGTTGAGAAGGGGTGTTGGAGATACTTTACAACAGCTTATAGCTAGTCTCTGTATGTGATCTGCATCTATATTGCTAGGTTAATGCAGTCTAAATTTATGACAGTAGATTGCACTGTGACATATACCTAATCATAGTCTCTGTTGTGCATTCTCTGCTGCATGTTGTGTGTTTTGTACATTGAGGTGATCTCTAAGACTTCTTTTTCTGCCTATGTTATCCACCATGTAAGGTGACCTTCTCTTATGGCCGCTCACAGCTCGAAAAGATGGAGTGATGCCCCCACTCACCATGCATGTGCCATAGGCTCGTTGGCGAGGTAAGTCAGCAGACGATGTCAGAGGTGGTCAGGTGCGGCAGCGGCAAGCAGGGCCCAGCAGGAGTTGTCTCCATTGGATGGGGGTGAGCCTGGGCTCCCCCTACCCCGATGACAGCCCTGCTGTCTGTTATCTCCGGTCTCTTGTTTACTATACATCCAGCCAGTGGTACATTGTGGTAAACTGAGCAGTTGCCTAGAGCCCCCTATCCCTAAAGAGGCCTCTACCTTCAGTTATGTAGGTGGGCCCCAATCATGACTGCTCTTCATGAGGCATAGGTTTTTACCTGTGCTACACCCACTGTCAACAGGGGAGATTCTGGGCAGAACATTATTCCAAACCTGTGCACCACCTCAGTGCTCTGTTTAGAGTCAAAAGAAAATGCTCACTATGTAATCTTCTGTTGGGATGAATAATTGTATGCATAGAAGGGTTAATACGTTGACCCTGATTGGGGTCATGTTTATAGTGACAGTTGGTAAAAAAATTCAGAATTTAGGGCTCCACTTTTACATTTTGCCTGGTATCTAAAACTGCTCCTCCTGCATACAACAGCAACAGAATTTTTATTTTTTTTCTGTGACCTTTGCAGTAAACTAAGAAGCAGAGAAGAAAAAAGAGAAGCAGAAGAAAAATCAGCTATTCCCTACACACATACACTAGCTTTAAAGCAACAACTACATACTGTATATGACTGTCTGCTTGTTATGCTATTGATGAAGTGTATTTAACCTGCTAACAGAAAGGAACTGTTTCCGTTTCTTCATGTTGAGATATCTTGCTGTTCACATTTATGTTCTCGATTGTTGCTGAATAAACAGTCCTTGTTCCTGCATGCTGGAAGAGTGTTGTGTATAATCCACTGCCAACAAGTTATGGGCCCAAAGCAGGAATAGCCCAGGCTGGAATAGCCCAGAGGAGGATTTTCAGAGAGCAAAAGTGAATCTGAGACGCATGAGAAACAGAGAAGAGGTCTACTAACAGCAATCCTCAAATTCACTGTGCCATGTCTGACTAACCAGAACTATTGGTCCTGGAAATTCAAGGTCAAGATGCTACTGATAAGAGAAGATACATGGACATTTACCCAGGAATATATTCCTAATGCATTACCAGATGATTGGCTAGAAAAGGATCAAAAGGATCAGAAAGCACAGAGCATCTCCTTAGCATAGATGATAATGCTTATTGAGTACAAGAGGAAAGCAGAGACTTTGAGCAATAGTAATCTAACGTAGTTTTCGCCCTATAAGACACACCTGCCCAATTTGGAGGAGGAAAATAAGAAACCAAATATTGTGCCAAAACACCGTCCCCTCAAGAACCAAATAGGAAAGGTGCAGAATCCCCCTATTACAGGCAGGGTGGCATTTTCCCCTCCAAATCCTCATAGGCAGTGAAGCATTTCCCTATCCCATAGGCAGTGAGGCTATCCCCTGGACACCGGAAGAAAAAAAAAAAAATAAAAAAAAACTTACATTAACAGTCACTCATTGACAGGCAGGGAGAGTCCTCGCTCTGGAAGCCGCTGTCATGGCTCAGATGCGCTTGCGCACACACACATGGGTCTGTACAGCTAATGGGTGGAGCCTGTGATTCAGGTCACGTCCACCCACTACACAGACTTGAGTGCTCATGTGGGTGAGTGCGCTGGGCCAAGAAGCAGCAGAGGTGCCTAGAGTGGGGACTCTCCCTGCCCGTCCTCAGGTGTGTGGCTCGCACACATACCCAAGTTTGTGCAATGGCTGGGCGTGGCCTGTGACGCATTTTAACATTTGCCCAATAAGATGCACTGACATTTTCCCCGCACTGTTGAGGGAAAAAGTGTGTAGGGTGAAAAATACAGTATACAGAGCATAGACGGCATCATAGACACAGGATTTCTCTAAAAATAAGAGCTATTTAAAGGAAACTCATGAAAAACTGTTTGGAAAGCTAGAATGAGTCATCTTCAGAAGCAGAAGTTCAGCAAAGGGTTAAGTCTGCTGTGGAGGAAGCTGATACTCCCTGAATGTATCATGGCTGATGAAAGTGTCGAAGCTACGTTTAATGTAGACACAGGCACAGCTACAAGGAGTGCATGGTGTGTAGACTCAGGTGCAACCAGCCATATAACAAACAACAAAGGTTTTTCTCTAACCTCGATGAAAGCAAGTCAGAAAGAGTTATCTTTAATGGTCACTACATAACTTCAGAAGGTTTGGGGAATGGTTATATACACTGTCCCATTTTCCCATCACACACCAGAAAGATCCCAGTAAAGCATGTGTTGTATGTTCCCAGTCTTAAAAGCAATCTTTTGTCAGTGAAAAAGCTTACTAAACAGGGGAAGGTCATTACTTTTAAAGATGACAGTTGCATCATTTCAAAGAAGGGTCACACTCCAGCAGAAGGGACAATTAAAGGTGAACTTTATTAGCTAAATTGCAAATAAAGTGTGTACAGTGCTAGAGAAGTTAGCTTAACAACAGCTTGCAGATGGAATTGCAATTGACGAATGCAGTCAAGTGATGAAATGCACTAGAGAAAATGTCCAGGAAATCCTTTTCTAAAACCAGAAGCACTAGATTTGCACAGATACTGGATTTGATACATACAGATGTATGTGACCCAATGAGTATTCAACCCCCTGAAAGAAGAGATATTTCAAATTTTCTCACATTCACACATGATTTTTCCAGATACCCAACAATCTACCTGCTGCACAGCAAAGATGAAATGTCACAGAAACTTGAACAATATCTTGCTTTAATGTTTAATACATTTGAAAGGAAGCACTGCATGCAGATAATTGAACTGAATATACAAGCGACAAGGTGCAAAAATTAATAAAAATAACAAAAAAAAGTTGAAAAACAAAAAAAAAATGTGTTCCAGACTACAGTTCCATACTGCCTATTAATGTGCTTCCCGCCACCCCCCACCAGTGTACCCATGGTAGTCTGCATGTACCTGCACATACTTACCTTTGTCCCCCCTGCTGGCATCTAGGCCATTCCATGTGGTCTGCATGTCCTTGCACATACTTGCCCTCTCCCCCTGCTGGCATCTAGGGCATCCCATGTAGTTTGCATGTCCTTGCACATACTTACCTTCTCCTCCCTGCTGGCATCTAGGGCATCCCATGTAGTTTGCATGTCCTTGCACGTACTTACCTTCTCCGCCCTGCTGGCATCTAGGCCATCCCATGTAGTCTGCATGTTCTTGCACATACTTACCTTCTACCCCTGCTGGCATCTAGGGCATCCCATGTAGTTTGCATGTCCTTGCACATACTTACCTTCTCCCCCCTGCTGGCATCTAGGGCATCCCATGTAGTTTACATGTCCTTGCACGTACTTACCTTCTCCGCCCTGCTGGCATCTAGGGCATCCCATGTAGTCTGCATGTTCTTGCACATACTTACCTTCTACCCCTGCTGGCATCTAGGGCATCCCATGTAGTCTGCATGTTCTTGCACGTACTTACCATCTACCCCTGCTGGCATCTAGGGCATCCCATGTAGGCTACATGTCCTTGCACATACTTGCCCTCCTTTAAGTAATTTTCTGGGACACTGCAAGCACCCAAGCCTCGTATACGCTACTGTATGCCAATCCTAACTAATCCTGCTTTCCCATCCCACAATAGTAGGGGACTGCAAGCAGGTGTACTTAGGCCAAAAGATGCGCCTAACTCTCCATGAAGCCAGCTCTCCCATCCCACAGTAGTAGCAGATTGCATAGAAATAGTAACATAGTATGTAAGGCTGAATAAAGACTTTAGTCCATCCAGTTCAGCCTGTTTATCTCCTTCCACTGGTCTAGTAGCCATAGCTGGAAATGTTATTACATGCAAGGAAGGCATCCCAGCCACTATAGGTCTCCTTCCAGTGGTCTAGTAGCCATAGCTGGAAATGTTATTACATGCCAGGAAGGCATCAAGGCCACCTTTGAACGTTTTTACTGTATCCATCATTACTACCTCCTCTGGCAGGGAGTTCCATAGTCTCACTGCTCCTACAGAGAAGAATCCCCTCCTATGTTGGAGCAAAAAGCACCTTTCCTCTAACCTTAGTGGATGCCCTAGGGTTATAGTTACACTCCGGGTTGTGGGACAGATCTTTGTATTGACCCCGAATATATTTATATATAGTTATTAGATCTATTGCTCTAACTTTGACAATCTTTAAGGGTACTCTAGCCCCGCACACCTTTTATTAACTTTGTTGCCCTTCTTTGAACGCGCTCCAGTTCTGATATGTCCATTTTAAGCACAGGTGGCAAGAACTGTACACAGTATTCCATATGGGATCTGACCAGTGACTTGTAAAGGGGTAAAATGATGCTCTGGTCATGAGCACCTATGCCCCTCCTGATGCACCTGCCTAGCATTGGTTACTACAGTTGAGTTTATTGGTAACTAAAATTCCTAGGTCCTTTTCCATTGTTGTTTTACCAAGTGTTTCTTTATTTAGTGTATAATCATGACACAGATTTCTCCTTCCCATGTGCATAACCTTACATTTATCTGTGTTAAACAGGGGCTCCCGGGACACAGCCCACAGGACCAACCAATGGTCGGGACACTGGAGCACTATGCAAACCCCAGGACAGACCCCAGTGCAGGCCCCACTGTGGAATCCACAATGAAGCCCCATGAGGAGCCAACAGGGGAGCCAATGGCTAAGCAACATTGCCACAGCCAGGCCTGCTCTTTCCCTGGCCAGTAGCCTGGAATCCATCCGTTCTGGGCATGGGAGTGGGCATAGTGACTCCCTCTTCAGCCAAGACACCACCCAGCAGACCACAGAATTGGCCACTTACCCTGGGTGCAAACTAACAAGGGGTAAGTTGAATGGCCAATTTAATGATGCTCAGCTAGAGGTTCTGCTGAATGGTGTTGCCAATCAATTGACTGGGACCTGCTCCCGCTCAACCCCCTAAAAAGTTGTTGGAGCAGTTATGGATGGAGATTGCCCAGAACGTGACGAGAATGGGGCCAAAACCCAAGGATGGTGCCTAGGCCAAGAAAAAGTGGGACGACCTGAAAGTGGTGGTTCAGCGGCACCAGACAGGCTGAGGGGTAAGTGCTGAACAACCACAGGGCTCTAGCTTGCAAACTGATACGGTGCCCAAAACTCTACAATTTACCCATGCTGAGGAGCGGTTGTTGGGGATGCTCCACCCCAACTCCTACCAGAGGGTGTCAGCCACCATGGAAACTGATAGGTGGCATGTGCCCACCAGTGGTAAGACTTGTTAGCAAATTGTAGTTTGGCACAGGGGGAGTAAGCCAACCAAACACGCCACCCACCAACCTTAGTTCCCACATGCACACCCAACATTTAGGGCTTGTCTGCACAACATATACCTGCACAACATACACCAAAGGTATTAGGCAACCTTCATATGTAACCCCTAACATGGGTGTGAGCAGACCAAAATTTGGGAGCCCACGTCGATGTGGGACCTAGTATGTAGCCCTTGTAGGGATTTTGACGGGGCACATATACCAGACAATGATGAGGTACATGAGTGAGCTTAATAGTCAAAAGGGAAGGGGCAGGATGGAGGAGAAGCGTGAACCCAGGGTAGTTTGGGGCCCTGGAGGCTGTGTGGTAATATTATGAAAAACTAACAAACACTAATGTTGACCTTTTTCCACACCTTTTTCCACACAGACGGCACATCTCCTGGATGAAATTAGTGAGCTGGAGAAAGGACTTCTGGACACCTCCACCAGCTGCTGGCACCACAGACACTGGTTATCAACACTCCTCCCTGCAGCTACAGCCTCATTCTGTCAGTAAGAGGCCCACGGGCTCCACAGAGCACCCAGGAGAAGGACAGCTCCCTGCAGCTAGGTAAGGCAGTGCCAAATCATGGAGCAAACTGAGAGGCCAACAGCACCACTTTTTGGCAAAACGCCAATTCATATTTTAAAGTTGTGCGACGGAACGCCAGTTTGCTCCATGAAGACTTGACTGCAGTGATTGTGGAACAGCAGCGCCACCACCAGCAGATGGAAATGCTGGTTGGGGCTCTTGTGGAGGCCAACCAGTTGCCCTTCAAAGGCTGAGGCCAGCCAGGTTTTCCTTCAAATGTTGGATGCCAACCGGCTTGTCCTTCAAAGGCTGGAGAGACTGGAGGCTAACCAGGTTGCCCTTCAAAGTTGGAGAGGCTTGGGGGCGTGGGGACGCGTTTTTGAGGGAGCTCCGCACACCATCGCCTTTTCCAGCACCAGGACGGCTCAAATAGATCCCCCAATTCGATGACCCGAAAGGGGAAAAGTAAAGGAACACAGCGGGGGGGGGGGGGGGGAGCGCCCGATCACCTCATTCTTCGCAGCAGGAAGGGAGAAAGAGCCACTAGCCGCCACTCGCAAGATGGCGGCGAGTGCTGACGGCGGGAGGACGGCGGGGAAGGAAGATGCCGGCCGGGGGTGTGACTCACCTCCACCGCGGCTGCAACAACAGTGTCGCTGGGCAGCGGGGGAAGCCGCAGAGGAGCCTCATTTGGCGAGTGTGGATGATGGGATGACGGCGGGGACGGCAGGCGCCGGTCAGAGGAGCGTCTCTCCTCCTCCACTGCAGCAGAGGCAGCGTCACCGGACGGCGGGAGAAGCCGAGGTGAAGTCCCGCTCGGCTCCCGCAGGTGAGAGGGAGGAGGTGCCTCAGTGGGGAGATCAGCACCTCTGCACCGTTACAGCGGAGGTGCACCAGGCTGCGGGGGGAGGTGGAGGAACACCCGGTGGGCCCCGGACGGGACCTGATCCTCACTCACCCTGCACTGTGGCCCCAAACACCCATATAAGGAGGGGCTCTTACCCCACAGACCTGGGACATATGAAAACCAATTAGCAAAGAGGAGTTGGCCGAGGCTATCAAGCTCTCGCCATCAGGAAAAGCACCGGGACCAGACGGGTATACGGTCAAAAATTATAAATCTTTCATCACATTACTGGGCCCCAGCCTGGTGGGAGCCTGGAACACGATAACAGATCCGGAGTCCCCCGGTTCATTCTCGGGGAGGGAAATGGAAGCCCACATATCAGTCCTTCACAAGTCAGGTAAAGACCCATTGTCCTGCAAAAGTTACCGTCCTATCTCCCTGCTCAATGCGGACCTGAAGTTATATGCTAAAATCTTGGCCCTCAGACTGGCGCCAGTGGTGGTACAGGTGGTGCATCTGGATCAAACCGGGTTCGTGTTGGTTAGGGAGGCCAGAGACAATGTGGTGCGGGCCATTAATGTGATACATAGAGCTAAAACCACCGCGACCCCTGCTATGCTTCCTTCCACAGACGCTGAGAAGGCCTCCGATAGGGTGAGCTGGCCCATTCTCCGGGAAACCCTTAGACATATAGGCCTAGGAGACAAGATGAGATCACTCATAGAGGCGTTATACACCACACCTTTGGCTAAGATCAGAATAAACGGACATCTCTCAGACCCGGTATTCATCCGCAATGGGACCCGACAGGGGTGCCCTTTGTCCCCCTTGCTCTTTGCCCTATCGTTAGAGCCATTCCTCTGCAGAGTCAGGGGGAGCGTTGACATTCGGGGGGTCGACTCGGTTGATGGCACACATAAGGTAGCTGCTTATGCGGACGACCTCCTCTTCTTTATCACGAATCCCTCAGTGACAGTCCCAGTCCTGATGAAGGAGTTTGAGACCTACGGGAGGCTTTCTTATCTTAAAATGTATTTTGATAAGTCGGAGGCCCTGAATGTCTCGCTCCCTGGGGAAATAGTTAAAAATATGCAACAATCGTTCCCATTCAGGTGGGCGAGGGCCTCAATCTCTTATCTTGGCACACAACTGCCGAGCCAGTTGGCAAACATCTCAGCCCTGAATTTCTGGCCAATAGCACAGAGAATCAAGGCAGACTTAGCAAAGTGGGACAGCCCTTTATTCTCTTGGATGGGGAGAGTTAATATCATCAAAATGTCAGTGCTCCCTAGGCTGTTGTTCATGTTCCAGGCTCTGCCAGTCCACATCCCGAGGCAGTTCTTCCGAGAAATGAATGGTGCACTCATGAGATTTGTGTGGAACAAGAAGCGGGCGAGGTTGAGATCACAATTACTAAGCAGTCCCAAAAAATTAGGTGGAATGGCACTTCTGGACATGGGGTTGTATTGGGCAGCTACTCACCTACAAAGAGTGTGCGAATGACAGAATTGCCAGGCAACCAAAAGGTGGGTCCAGCTGGAACTAGCAGCAGCCCCTGTCCGATTGGTGGCATCCTTATGGAATAAGGCATCCCACACACCAGAAACTAGGGCCCACCCGACTGTTGGGACGACCTTGGGTGTATTCAGGGAGTGTAGGGAGTGACGGGAGCTCTCCCCTTGGCCCTCTCCGGTGGTGCCAATTGTGTAAAACCCGCTGTTGCAGGCTGGCCCCTTTAAGACAGATTTGAGGGAATGGGGTGGCTTGCATCGGTTGAGAAGCGGAGATCTAATAAACGGGAGGGGCTGGGTCACACTCTCGGAACTGAGAAGTAGATGGGAGAATGATAATCTAGATCCGTGGACCCTGCTGCGCTTCCAGTCCATCTTGTCTCAATTAGGTTTTAAAAGAGAAAAATGCAGGGGACCAACGGAGTACGAGAGGATATGCCTAGAGAACCAGCCGTGCCCACACTTGATTTCCAAACTGTACTCGCTTTTGATAAATGAGCAAGTGACCCCCCTGCCTTCTGGAGAGAATGGGAGAAGACTTAGGTAGATCCCTGAGTAAGAAGGAAAGAGAAAAGATTGCTACACTGGCACATAAGTCCTCGGTGGCGACAAGGGTACAAGAAATGAATTTTAAGATTTTAACACGCTGGTACTATACGCCAGACAAACTTAACAAGATGTACGCCTCCGTAGACCCACAGTGTTGGAGGTGCGGAGCGGAGCGGGGCTCGATGTTCCATATATTCTGGACATGCCCCAGAATCAAAGAATATTGGAGGGAGGTCTTACCCATTATCACACAGATCACTGGAGCACAGACTCTGGAGGACCCGGCCCGAGTCTTGCTCCACTCAACGAAACAGACAGTAGGGAAATATAGGAAAATCCTGCAAGTCCATCTACTAAACGCAGCTAAACAAGTGATCCCTAAGCATTGGAAACAGAGAGGGGCGCCCACCGTGAGGGACTGGGTTGGAGAGGTGCTAAGTATTTGCGAGATGGAAGATCTGACAATGTCACTCCACGACAGAGATGAACAGTTTGGGACGACTTGGATGCCCTGGTTAATGTTTCAGGAGTCAGAGGGATTCAGGGCCCTGTTTAACCAATAGACCTCGGGTCGCGTCTTTGCAGCGTGTCCTGAACTGAGTGAGTGAGTTCTGGGGCTTCGAAGGGAGGAACACACCCTTTAGTCTGGTATACCCTCCATTGAGAGGATCTGTTACAGGGTTTCCTGTTGGCCATTCTCCTCCCCCCCTCCTGCCCCCCCCCCCCCCGATGTCACTTGCATGTTCCGGTCATGGGGGTCAGGCTTCCACAGTTTTGCACATAATCAAACAACTTGTGACAATTAACAATTAATTAGAGAGCAAAACCTGAACTTTGGATATTATTTAATCACACCCAGCCAAGGCAAGGGATATAATTCACAAATGCTGCCGAATGCTTTGGACCGCATGACTGTGGGTGCATACAGATGACCATGCATCTCTAGAGCAGAATCAGGGGTTGTCTCCTCCAAATATGCTGCCACCCTCTTGCTCAAGGCAAAATTATGGAGGAAGGCTGATGCACGCCATAATAACTTGCACAACCTTCTCTGGATTGTATTGAAGGGCACCTCCTGTGTGGTCCAGACAGCGAAATATGGCATTCAACACCCCAAAGGCATGTTCAACTACAGCCCATGTGCGCAAGTGGGCCCCATCATAAGCCTCCTTGCCAGGTTTCTGGGGCCTTAAGAAGGGCGTCAGGTGCCAGGGCAGCAATAGATAACCACCTAAATGACAAATCAAAATGGAAATTAAATTACTAACATGCAACACAACATCAAAACAGCCTAGACCAGATAGTAAGTATCACAAAAGAGTAGGGCCAAACAAGCAAAAGGTAAGGCAGGATGCTCAGACTAAGTATTTGTAACTGCAACAGGGAGAAGGGGACATATAAAGTGGGGCATAAGCACAGTGATGGAGGGTAGGAAGACCAATTGGCTAACACAATAACCTTGAACCAATGATAAAAAGGGGGCATATAACAGAAAAGAAAGACACATTCCAAATGCAACATATTAACAATTAACACGCAGATCCACTCCAGCAATAAACAGACTTACCCACAAGCCAACCGCCAGTCAGCTCACCACTCTCAAAACTGGTGTATAAACTGGAACTCTAGATAAATGCATTGTTGGATGAGCCAGGGAAGCCGGCAAAAACATTGAAAAAGCGAAGATCTGGCCCATGACACACTGGATGTTAAGAGGCCTTCAGTTGCTGAAAAGAATCCACAAATACAAAAGGGTCACTAGATGGCAACAACAAGTGAACAGCAGAAATAAAGTAAAACAAGTGCCAGGTGGGACACAAGAAAGCTGTTTGGGGGGAGGGGAAGATAGGCTAGCCTCAAGAGAGGAGAGTGGGCAAGAAGGAGGAGCAATCTGGACCTAAACATCCCAAAACATATACACATGCGTACAATTGATGGCACCCATGACACTTGGCATATTCAAAATGTTGAAAAAAACCTCACCGCGTTTCAGGCTGCCCTGCTGTCAGGGAAAGAGATGTATTTTTCCTGCAGGACAGCCATGCCATCTAAAAATTTAGTCAGGGTGCGGGTCAGCGAAGGCTGAGACATGCTAACTGAGAGTGCCCATAGCCTCTGGAAGGAGCCATTCGCTAAAAATTGAAGGCAGCCAACCAATTTGGTCATACCTCCAATTGCATGCCCCTTTATTGTGGCGGGGACAACCATGGCCGCATCTCAAGAGAAAGGACTGCGGGTATGCCTAAGCTCCGGAAGGTACATGGTTAACAGCCCCCGCTGCTGCAAATGCTCGTACTCTTCACAGAACTCATCAAGGGGCTCCATCGTAGGTGCAGAGAATTTAGGCTGTATTTTCACTAGCAAAAAGAGTTTCAAAGTATTCCCACTAGCAAAAAGATGGTGTAAGCTTGAACCTGAAACCTATAGGTCTGAAAACCCACAGATCAGGGCTCTGAATCCCATGCAAGCGCAGGCTAATCCCATAAAATTCCGAACACACAGATGTCTTGAGCGGTATTTAAGATGAACACTCGGTTTGGCGTTCGCATGCCATATTTTCCCGCAAAAAGGACAACTCGATCACAAAAACAAGGCTCTGCATCACCTGACATGAAAAATAGACCAAATATGGTCCTTTGACATCATTCCTACTGGTGGGAATGCATGCAAGAGACGCTCTGAATCAGGCCGCATATGAGCTATGCAACTGCAAGAAGCCTGACCTGAAGCACCTCAGGATATTTTGAAGCAAAACATTTGTGCATGTTCCCAAAGAAAAATGTTCCAAGGAAATGGGAATCTCATGCAAAACAAGGGGTCCTGGTTGGCTATAGTGAAACTCAAAAAGGATGCAGGATCCTGCACCCAGACACCAACAGAGTAATAATCAGCAGAGATGTAATGATTGATGAGAATTCTGTATTTTAGGAGGTTTTGCCAATAATTCAACCAAAGTAGAAACAACCAGAGGCTCAGTCATAAGCTCCAGATGACGAAAAGGAAAGCACCGAAGGTTAACTCTGAAACCACCAAGAAAGGTTCAGAAGAACCAAGTCAAGGAGTCAGTGAGGAGATCACATATACCAAACAAAGGAATTCTAACTAAGTGCCTTTCTTATAAGGTCAGAAAACTTACTAAACCAGAGCCACAGTCTTGGCAGCAATACAACAACTGCCTGTCCTCAAGAAGCAGGAGTGGATTAAAGTCACAGATGTCTCTTCACCATCTCCAGACATGGATACATTACTAAGCTACCACAAGCCATGAAAGCAATTGGATATAAACGGGGCTTCAAGAGCAAATATGACTATGGTAAATTGTAGCGATTAAACCAGACCTTCACCATGATTTATTGAAAAGCCCAAACCCTTATAAAATGATTCCTCAGCATCTAAAATTAATATATTTTAAGTTTTTAGTCACTTACTTATTATTCTTTCCCCCACTGGGCTGCAACTCTGTTCAGGACTTTAGGATATGGGCACCACCATCTTGCCTCAGAATGCATCACACTTACTGAGGAGAGGAGAGCGGGATAAAGTACAGGGGGTGGGGTTATAGCTGTGCTTTACTCAGACAGAGCAGAGCTGGGGTCAGGAAAAGGACAGCAATCCCAGAATGCAGAGCAGCACAGTCAGAAGGCACTTCCTGTTTGCAGGCTGCCTGATGTTCCATCTTGGATGTTTAAAGGCTCATAACATGCAGTAGATGCAGGTAGGATGATTTTTAATGTGGGCAATCTGTATGTACAGGGTGTGGGAAACATATAAGATAGACTCTTATTCAGAGTGAAGGACTGCTTTAAAGGCAAGATTAGTCGCCAATGGATACATAGTGAAAATTATGATGCTGCATTTTCTGCATTCACATTCAGAACTTTAATGCCTGTAGCTGCTGTTCAACAGATGACAGTGAGATATTTTGACATCAAAACTGCCTTTCTAAATGGTGACATTGAAGAAGAGCTGTACATGACTCAACCTGAAGGTTATATCAAAAAGGGTGAAGAACACCTTTTTGAAAATGCAAAAATCTCTCTATGGTATTGAACAGTCGGCTAGAGCATGGAACTCCAAAATGAACAAAGTCGTAATTGATGAAGGGTTTCAAAGATCTCAAGCTGATCCATGTTCATACACAAAGTGTGTAGCAGAGAAATGAACATATGCTCTTCTATATGTAGATGATGTAATGTGACATATTATTTGGGAATCCAAATCCAGAGAGAGGAAGATGGGAGTTTCCTTCTCAACCAAAGTTTTAAAATCTTAGAAGCCAAAGGTGCATCAACACCAATGTATCCATCCTACTTGAAGTTAGAAGGAGAAGATCTGTTACCCAACAATGAGAATTATCAACAAGGCGCTTTTGTACTTGACAACTACTACTCGCTCAGATATCACAGCCTTGGTTGGTATTCTTTGTAGACGTGTAAGCAAGCCTCGCCAAAGAGACTGGAACGCAATTAAGAGACTGCTACAATATATCTGCATCAGGAGACCTAAATCTCAGAGGTTATGTAGACGCAGATTGGGCTGGAGATTAAACTGATCATAAGTCAACAAGTGGATACTTGTTCAAGTTAGGAGAAACGTCAGTTTCTTGGTCGAGCAGAAAACAGGCATCAGTTGCATGAGCGGCTGACATGTATTCTGCTTCTGTTGATAACGCAAGTCAAGAAGTAATTTGGTTGAAACAACTTATGGAAGATTTGGGTAAACCACTGCTGGCAAGTATTAAACTTGCCAACAGTGAGAAGATCAGGACTAAACACATTTTTTCCGTTGCTGAACACCACCTTTGGGGCATCCCATGTTTGTGATCATCCCTGCAGTGTAACTCACCTTCTTCCTCCTTGTTCTTCTGGTGTCTTTTGGGGCATACTATGTAGTGTGACTAAACTTCTTCCTCCTTGTTCTGACCTGCTTCCCCCTAGTGGTTACCACCGCCTTCCCCCACCATAACTTTACCTTTTGCACCCTGCATTAAGCATGTTGGATTGCCTGAACACACCACACTGCATGCTTTTATGTTTAAACTTTTCTTTTTTTATTTTTAAACTTTTGGTCTTCTTTTGGATCTTTTTCAATCTATATTATAAAATATTTTAATTTTTTAAGAACTGGGTACTAAAAACATTAGTTTACACCTTGGTGGCCAGCTTCAATGTTAGAATCCTGGGTTCGGCTGATGCCCAGCTGGTTGCTGGGGTCAACAGAGCTCTGGCTGCTCTCTCACTCCATCTGCAGTTCCATCAGCCACCAGCGGGTGTCAGCAGAGCCCTGGCTGCTCTCTCTCCCCATCATCTGCTGCACCTAGTGTGAGGGCTATTTAAGTGGATCAGCCCTCCACCTGGTGCAGCAGGATTTTATTTGCTTTGGTTACTTTCTTGTATCTGTATTGGAACCCGAGTCTGAATCTGTACCTGAACCAGAGTTGTATCGCCTGTCCTGAGCCTTCAGGTGAGTGCACCAGCACCTTAGGGCTTCAGTTATTGTCTTTGTTAGTGATTTCCTCTAGTTAGCCTTGTTTTGTTCCTTTGGTTGTTTATCTGAAATTAAGATCTTTTTGTTTATTTCCCTTGACTTATAATAAACCCCTCTGTTTACAGCATTTCCTTGTATGTGTCTTTTCTCTGGCCGAACCCTCTGCTCCCCTAGTGGAGAGTTCATGTTTGGGAACTCTCCGGGCCTGACATTCAAATTGTACCAGCTGGATTATCCATGGCACCTGTAAAGACTAAACAAAGGCCGATCACATCTGCTTGAGAACATGTCCCCTAGGTATCTCTGACAAATGCCTACAATTGCTCAATACTTACTTCAGCCCTTATTTTTCTGTTTTAGGGACACACCCTCTGCCTTGACGCCATGCCTTTGCCGGGGTCTGTAAAGTGATGAAAACATGTTTCAGAACTAGGCACATGTGTGATGTTAGGAATGCTCCTGAAGTCAGCAGCTTGTGTTTTGATTATCCCACCTGAGTCATGGGAGGGTCTTGCCTCAGGGTCTTGCCATTGCTGCCATTTCTTACAGGTCCAATGAGTCTATAGGGACAGAGAAGCACAAAACACCAGCACTTAGTAGACAAGTCATTGGGAGATCCTTGCCTTGAGGTGTGTGTTGGTTGTATATTGTCCTATTTGAGTTCTCAGGCCCTGGCTGGGACTCCTCCTCTTCGGATTGGTCCAGGGCTGCTGCGTGGGATCCTGGAAAAGAAGGATAAAGACGTTGCTGGCTTCTGGGGTGATGCCATACATGCACACCCAGTCTTTGGCGAGGCACTGGACAGACCCTTCGGCTTCAGATGGACTTTATCCTCTGCCAGAACTCTGACTCTAAGGGAAGCATAATTACACAGCTCTGCATTAGTGGGTAAGATATCTATGTATCATCCACTTACCTGAGGCGTTCTGGCAGAAAAACTGCCTCTTCCCCAACCATCTTTACCAGGATCTGGTTCTCCAATCATATGTTGCCCTAGTTTAGCTACACAGACACACTAACCTTCCCATAATTGTGGCATGACACTTCTCACAGCAAGGTTTCCACTTTAAATAGCTGTGTCTAAGATCATGTGTAGCAGGCCAATGCATGTATTGCTCTACACGATTTGGCCAGTGCCAGTGCCCTTGCTGGTATGTGCATATGCACCACTAAGTAGGAGCATGTCGCTACTGCAAAACAGCACGTGCATAGGCATCTCTTAATCACTCCCCACTGCTGCGGCAAATCACTGACACACCTAGGCAAACTAGCGGACACAGCTTTCCATTACTGGTGTATTGGAATGTCTATGGCCTCCCTCCTGTTTCAACCTGCAACTGTGTGCCATACCCCTCAGTGTACACACATCTGAGCACCCCTAGCATCCCCATGTTACAATGGCCTGAGCATATGACTGAAGGCATGTTAACTAAGGCATACGTGGTGTGGAACACTAATGGTTGTGGCCTGTTTCTTGTCTAGTGCTTCAACAGGCAAAACAATATTGTTGACAGTGGCTATACTAGTCGTTGTTGTGATGTGACCCAAACGCAATAATGATAATGTTTAATTTATTATAGGCTGGTTTAGATACAGGGCCTTCAACATATCTCTCTATGTCTAGATTTAGGCCTTTCCCAATTTTTAACAGCATTTGTTTCTCACCTCGCCACACCAATTATATTAAAATATCTTTCATTTAGTATAAATTGTAAAAAAAAACATCTCTCACAAATACATCATATAGGATCACTTTCCCACATTCCAGTTGTTGCATTGTAGGTTACATACATCTTCTCCTATGGTATACAGGCAGACATGTTCACTCTGTTGCCATTCTCAATACTCTGTACATGGAGCTATATTTCAATTCATAATTTCAATACAAAAGTGAGAATACCCAGATTTTTCATTCTATAAGACACTCCTGCCCATAAGACGCACATAGTATTTGGAGGAGGAACAGAAGAAACAAATATATTCTAAACCAAATGTTGTGCTAAAACACCCCATTACAGGCAATGTGGCATTCCCTCATCCCATTCCCACAGGAAGTGTGGCATTATCCTCCATCCCATTCCCATATGCAATGTGGAATTCCCCCCTCCCATTCCTACAAGCTGTGTGGCATGCTCCTCCCATTTCCCATAGGTAGTGTGACATGCCCCCATCTCATACGCAGTGTGGCATTCTTCCCTCCCATTCCCATAGGCAGTGTGGCATTCTTCCCTCCCATTCCCATAGGCAGTGTGGTATTCCCCCATCCCCTTATTCACTGTGGCATTTCCCACCTCCCATTAGCCATAGCCAGTGTGGCATTCCCCCTCCCATTTCCCATAGGTAGTATGACATTCCCCCCTCCCATTTCCCATAGGCAGTATGGCATTCCCCCCCCCCACCCATTCCCCATAGGCAGTGTGACATTCCTCTCCGCCTCTTCTTCTCTGAAGCACCAGCATGCACAGAGTGTCTGTGTGTGCAGGTGCCGCGGAGAAGAAGTGGCAGGGATTACGTGAGAGGCATATACAGCTGCCTCCACCGCTCGCACTGTCCCCGCCGCTTCTTCCCTGCGGCACCTCCACACACGGACACAACGGTGGGCTTCCCTTGGGAAACTTTGGGGGACCTAGGGGATGTCCACCCCCCTCTTTCCTTCCCCTCTCCTCCCCAGCTTTCTCCTCCTCACTCCCTCTTATCTCTTCTTCCTTCCCCTCGCCGCCTCTTCTCCCTTTAATGTCACTGTCTCTCATACCCCTTGTTGCACTAGAAGGCCAAAGAAATTAGACTAGGAACAGGGGGAATGGAGACTTACAATAGGGACATGGACACACAATTAGGGAGTGAGAGCATGGTGCCAAGCTACACTAAAAAAGACGCATAAATACATACTATGGGGCCCAGCTGATACCAACCTACAACATTACAAAGGCAAAGCTAACAATAGAAAGGCAGAAATGCTCAGCACATGTGTCTAAGGCTTCGCTCATTATTGTTGTAGTGTCCATGTCCTCGTAGCTTGTCAGAAGCAAAACGAGTGTCAACACTTGAGCTCCCTGTTTCTGCACCTTGCATATGATGCTACTAAAGTGTCTGACCAACAGTTGACAGTTGCTTTAGAAGTGCTACTTGTTCTGGTTAAATGTTTTCTGATAAAAGTCTGATAAAAGGAGCTTTGCTAAGAAGAACACCCTGGTGTAAAGGAAGTTCACAATTACAGCCATGTTGTGTTTTCACAACTAGTAATAAAAGAATAAAAAAAATAAAAGAACACATTCTTCGAATGTCCAGCATCTGGATTGGCTGGATTTGCAGTCTATTCGTTCCTAAAGCATGGCTTGTGAGCAGCTATAAGGACCCGGCAGTTCAATTTTACATGCTGTAAACTTGTCCCTATTGTTGAAGGCCAATTTTAGGTAAAAATAACAAAAAAAGACCTACACTTGGCTTTCCTCCCCTACAACAGATCCCTCACCTTAGACGAGGGGCTACTAAGACGAAAATACCTTCTCCTACCCCAATACCCTTGGCTGAAATTGATGGACATATGTCTTTTTTCAACTGTATTAACTATGTAACTATGTGCTCCAGCTGCCCCATATAGAGGGATCAACCCCCTTCAAAATGGGAAGAGTTTGAAGTGTCTCCTCAACCCCACATTTACACAGGGCACAGAGGGATCTCATCCAACTAATCCTCCCTTATACCCTAATAGATTGTAACCTTTTTATTGAGTAAAATCAATCAATCATATACAATATATACAGTATATACAAAGTTACAATTAGAAACAAGCCTGACAATTTGGCAGTACAATAACAATTCTATATACAATCCAACTTAAACCGGACCTTCACCATGATTTATTGAAAAGCCCAAACCCTTAAAAAATGATTCCCCAGCATCTAAAGTTAATATACTTTAAGTTTTTAGTCACTTACGTATTATTCTTTCCACCACTGGGCTGCAACTCTGTTCAGGACTTTAGGATACGGATGCCACCATCTTGACTCAGAAGCATCACACTTACTGAGGAGAGAAGAGTGGGATAAAGTACAGGGGGCAGGGTTATAGCTGTGCTTTGCTCAGACAGAGCAGATCTGGGGTCAGGAAAAGGTCAGCAATCTCAAAATGCAGAGCAGCACAGTCAGAAGGCACTTCCTGTTTGCAGGCTGCCTGATGTTCCATCTTGGATGTTTAAAGGCTCATTACATGCAGTAAATGCAGGTAGGATGATTTTTAATGTGAGCAATCTGTATGTGCAGGGTGTGGGAAACATATAAGATAGACTCTTATTCAGGGTGAAGGTCCGCTTTAACACTAAATTTTACACAAATCAGCAGGAAGATTAAGAGACCCCATCACCTGTGTAAGCAGCCGTAATTCCAGCACCCTGCAAGAGCCACCCTAGGCCTCGACCCAGGGTTGTATAAGTGACTAGAAACTGCTGCACATGCTGCCAGACACTTATATTCCCCCACATTGAAGGTACTGGCGATATCAATTTGTGGTGCCCAAGCTCTCTGCTCCTCCACCAGTGACTGCCCCAGTTCCTTGCTCCTTCTTCCACCTGTGTGGAAGTCCCAGCTCCATGTTCCCTTACTCCAACCATGGTTGACCCAGCTGCCTGCCCCTTATTCCACCCATGTCACCCAAGATGCCTTTTCGCACACCCCACCTTTAGCGTCTTCAACCCCTTGTCCCCTGCACCATCGTTGGTGGCCCCAGTTCCCTGCCCCCTCCCCCGACTCCTTTCTTCTATATCCCCCTGCTCCCCCTATACAATCCCTGGCTACCTCAGCCGATTGTCTCTGCATATCCGCAGTGGCTGTCCCAGCTCTGCCCTATTATACCTGTGGTTTCCCAGCTCCCTGTACTCCTATTCTATTCCTTGGCAGCTGTCCCAGCACCCGGCCACCTAGTAATACTGGATGTCAGACCACAAAAATAAATATGAAGATTCCCTCTTAGCACCCAACTTAAATATGCAGCGTACATGTGTCCCTCCTTCAGCACAAAAAAATGAATATGCAATGATCCCTCCTTCCCCTCCGAAAATGTAATATGCAGAGTACACATGCCCCCCCGGCCCTTCAAAAAAGTAATACACAGAGAGCAAACAGATCTCCCCCCTCAAAATCCAAAATGAAATTTGTGGGGTGCATGTGGGTCCCCCTCAGCTACCAAGATGAATTAGCCAGTGCGTTCACAGACAGAGCTGTTTCTAGGCAATCTCCCTGGGCGCCAAGACCATTGGGGCGCCTTTATCCCAGCCACCCTGTTTTCTGCAGATAAGTTAGAGCCACTTTGTTGTTGTATGCTGAGGTGGAGAGTTCTATGTTCTATGCAGCTTCATATAAAGCAGAAACAAAGCAGCATAGGAGCTTAGAATATAGGTGGGGGGATTTGGGGCAATGCAGAGCACACACATACAGTAAATACACCTGGCTTCATATTATGGGGATTATCTGGAAGCCCCTGACATCTCTATTGTAGAGGGGGGCTCACCCCTGAGGTGCAGCTCTCCCCAGCCAGCAGGATGTTGCTGTGATGCTCTCTGGCAGAGTTTGTGTATCTATTTAAATGGCTGTATAGGCTCTATGGAGGGGGGCATGCTACTTAACCTCATCTAAGAGGAACTGTAAACAAGTGCTGAAGATCCAGACCCTTGATCTTGTTTTAAATATAGACTTGTTTATCAGTGTCATCCTAGGAGGATTAATTAGATACATTTATTCACAATTTGGTGTCTGACACCACAGCTTAGGAATGCCTTATAATCACAAGGTGTTAATTGGGGCCAGGCAGGCACTTATGTTTCTATTAACAGTGCAAGAGCTTTTCCTGAATACATTTATATCAGCCTCTGCCTCAGCTCAGCTTCAAATACCTCTGTATAGGAACCTAAAAGATAGATAGATAGATAGATAGATAGATAGATAGATAGATAGATAGCCATAAGATAGATAGATAGATAGATAGATAGATAGATGTCTATAGCATAGATAGATAGATAGATAGATAGATGCCTAGCCTATAGTGTAGATAGATACATAGATAGAAGCCTTGAGCATAGATAGATAGATAGATAGATAGATGCCTATAGCATAGATAGATAGATACATACATTGATACATAGATAGATATGGGGTACATAGATAAATAGATATTAAGTGTTCTTCTGGTTATCACAATTACCCAACATGAATTTAAGGTAGATAATTAGGTTGATATATATATATATATATATATATATATATATATATATTTTTTAGGGTTTTATACATTTACATTTAGAGAGAGAGAAAGGAGAAAGTGAGAGAGACAAAAGTTATACAAATATATATATATATGGCTCTAGAATTCTATCTATCTATCTATCTATCTATCTATCTATCTATCATTACTGTAAATTCATGCATAACATGAAGAAAACATTCAATACTAAATGTGTAATTAATATATATATATATATATATATATATAATTTGTCAGTTCTGTGTATTTATCTATATATATCTCTAAGGCAGGGCTACTAGCTGTAGAGCCATGCAGAACATGATCATTGTGCCATTGTGCACTGCTAGATGTGGATTATTGTGTAATAACTATATATAGAAAGAGACACAAAGCAACAAACAAACACACACACACACACACACACACACACACACACACACACTACTATGTGTGTACTCACATGAATAATGTGCATGAATAATAATAATGCATATAGAATATATTCACATGAATAAGGTGTTATTCTCTCTTTGATGGAGGAAGTCAGGGTGCACAGATATAGGAACCTGCTTTACACGTTACACATTATGCTTTACAAATCTGGTAAAAGTCAGTGTGTGTGAAGTGGTGACCGGGCGGGGGGGGGGGGGATGCAGACTTCAGGTAAATAGCCGGAGGACTCCTTTCCTAGTCGGGGCCATGTACAGTATATAGCAGTATATAACACACCTTATTAACCTCTGCATTTCCTCTAAATGTGTCTATTTAGATTTCATGTGAGTCTCCCCGCAACTACAAACACAGGGCAGTGCGTGGGACACTGGATGCCCTCCCGGGCTCGGGCATTTCGGGCTAAATGAACCCCTTACCGATCACTTTCTCTGCTCCTCACCTCCTGTTATATAAAATAAGTTAGCTGAAAAACTAAAAATGAAACTTCTGATGCGGATGTGTGTCCGGATATAATACAACTAAACTAACCTCAACATAAATAAACTCACATATAGAAATATCACTACCCCCCCCCCCCCCCCCCATCATCCAATGTCATAAGGAAAGACAACACCGGGGGGCTCTCATTTCTTTTTTCTAGCTTATTTATTATTCGCCATCTGAATAAGACTAAAGACAAAAAATTAAGTATTCCTACTAACAGCTTGTTAGATTCTTTCTACTTATTAGTAGTGGTTTACATAGGCTCAAATAATGAAAACCGACCTGATAAAAGTATATATATATATATATATATATATATATATATAGCAAAGATTAAACTCGGAAGCTAACTATATGATTTTAAGCAGCATAGAAGACATTGAAAAGCTTTGGACACCGCCCCAAAGCTGCATCAGTATATATATATATATATATATATATATATATATATATATTACAATGATGTGTCTGTTTTTCAAATACCTTGACTTGAATATGTTGTGTGATGCATATATATATATATATATATATATAATGTAAATGTTTTCTGAGTTTATTTTCAATATGTCTATCTGTATATTTATGTATATATATATATATATATATATATATATATATATATATATATATATATATATATATGTGTGGTATATATATACCACACAACATATTTAAGTCAAGGTATTTGAAAATATATATATAACTGTTTTCTGAGTTTATTTTTATAATATATATATATATATTTCTCAATTACTATGTTTGGATGTTTGCCCTGACTTTCCTTTGTAAATCCATTACCGAGTTGGAGGCTCATAATGAGTAAATATTTAATACTCGACCTCACTTTCTTTTAGCCTTACATATCAAGCTGCAATAAATAAAGAATAATTGGGCAAACGTCAATCCAGTGTAACAAAATTGCTACATATATATATATATATATTCGTTGTTTGCACGGTGTTCAGTGTTATTAGATGCTTAGATGCTGTCGCAAAAAAACAGCAGGAATTGGCACAATTCGTGTATAAATATAATATTGAACTATTTACGTTTTTTTTTTATTTACAATTTTTGCATCAATGTATATTTTACTGTTACATCGGCCGCATAATACCCTGCGTATTTGCTTTTATCTTGTCTAAACCTTACAGCGCCATGTATTACCAATAAAAATACTAGTTTTATATTACTATACTATTATGGTACTATACTGAATGCGTCAGCGCACCCCATAAAATTCATAATTTACTTTTTTCCCCAACTCTGCTCTATAGTAATATGTTAAATTAAAGAAATAATGATGATAATAATACATTGTATTTATTTTCTCTCTTGTTTTAGATTATTATCAATATTACCCATATATTACCCATATATTACCCATATACACAATATCATCCATATTACGCTTAATATAGTATACATTGCCGCTATAAGTGTACGATATCTTTAAAGCCTTTGAATGCTTGTCTAATCTCTAATTTATAATCTCTCTCTTTCCTTCTTTGTCTCTCTCTCTCTCTCTCTCTCTCTCTATATATATATATATATATATATATATATATATATTCCAAAACAAAAACTGAATAAAGAATATGTGAGAAAATAAAAGAAGCTTTAGCACCCGCTTATGTTTATCTGCGTTTATTAGAAAAAAAATTAAAATAAATAATAAGAAAAATAAATCTTTAAGCTGAGGACAATAGCAGAGCAGTGCCCCATTCTCCAGAATTTCCTTTACAATGTGCTTTCTAGAGAAAGGAGATAACCGGCACATAAGGAGCTTTCTACAGAAATTCAGCAAATAATAAATAAATAACTTAAACTGCTTAAAAACAAATACTGATGAAAGCTTTGTTTACTGCTTCAAAGTGGAACTTTACCCGAGGTCATCACATTTATTAAAAATGAACAAGCATTATATACATAAAAAAGTTCTTATTTTTTTTAGATCAAGATAATTTTACATTTGTACAAAGGTCTTGCTTATTGAAGTGACAATTTTTCTTTACGTTTATTTATTTTTTTAATGGCACCTTTTTTTCGAAACACGATGGAAAATACATTCTGACATCTAAAAGTCTCTAGATATAATTGTTTGTGTGTTAGCCATTACACATTGTACAGCAAAACTGTTCAGGAAAAGTCTTGTAGAACAAGAGAAACACCAAGCACAAATATATGCATACAATATATTAGACTTCACAATAGGCATCATGATATCTACACCGTATTTACAAAGGTCTCTGCTCATAAATAAGCCATTAGCAAAAAAAAAAGTCATAAAATTAACAGTCATTAGAAGAAAAGATGATCTTATCCACTTTCTATCTAAATTACTGTCAAGTTTGGGGCAGATAGTGACAAGTTAGGACTTGCAGCTTTCAGAGCTTTGTCAAGCTGGAGAACATTATATATTTCTTTTCAATTTTTGATTTTGTTCTCCAAATGAAGTGCAAGCCCACACCTTTTTGGCATTTAATGCTAACATCTACCCTGTGCTCAACCTTTAAGGAAATATATATATATATATACATCTATTAATATAGAATTCTTTAAGAGCTAGAGTAGAAGGAATAATAGCCTAGGCTTTTGGAGGCATCTTTATAGTCTTCAGTCCCAATGTCCTCACATTTGATAGGAGGGGAGTTTTCATTGCTTGAAGTGCTAGGGGAGAGCCTTCTTCTTTTGCAGGCCCCTGTGTAGACACCAGAGTCATTAGAGTCCAGAGACTTAATGGAAGGGGGTGTCTCTGCCCATGAGGAGTTCAGCTCTTCTTTCACCTTTTCTTTGGGGAGAAGGTCTTCAGAAAAGCCTGAGGGACTTGACCTTGAGGACCATGGTAAACCTGTTGCCATTTTTCTTTGATAGGGAGAACTTCTGCTGCTCCAGCCTGTCATGGAGGCAAAGGCTGCATCTGGGTAGTAAGCCATGGGATGAGAGGTTTGGATGGGTAGAGACTTGATGCCATAGGTCAGAAGGGAACTAGAAGAATAGTCTGTGTCATAGGGACCCATGTCTAGTTTGTTGGCAGCTGCCTGTTGAACTGGGGTCACAAACCACCTCTGGGGAGGAGCGCTGGTGACTTCTTCATTGGTTTGGGGGGACAGCAGGCCGCTGGTCTGGGGTACAGTCCTCTCTCCGCTGTAGTATCTGGTTGGGGGTAGGTTGTTGACAAACTGCTCCTGGAAGAAGGGCTGAACACTGTAGCGGGCACCGGGCACTATCTGGTGGGATCTAGGAGAATCCGCAGGAGATGGAGTTAATCGGTCATTTTCTGATGCCGTGTACATGCTACAAAAAGAACAAAAACTTGGTGTGACTACTGTTGGTATGATCACATATGGGTCAATGATGAATAAAAACCATGGCACTAATGTCTGGTGCTACTATTTCCTGCTGATTGGCCAAAATACAATGTTTTATTGGTCAGCTGGCTAAAATTGACCAACAAATATCTAAAACAAGAGTCTCTCTTTAAAAGTACCATGTTTTAGTTTCAAGGTGGGGCCCTGGACAAAATAAAAATGAGGCCTCAAATTCAGAAATTGTGTTAATTTAAAATGATGGTGTGAATAGATACGTTTAATTAACCCCATGTGCCAGACCAAATCCTTGCCAACCTCCCCTTGGCACCCAGTCCCTGCCTCTCATCCCTGTGTGTCCACTCCCTGTCATCCTATAAGCCCAGTCACTGCCATACTCCCCTGTGTGCCCCCTCCCTGTCATTCTGTAAGCCCAGTCACAGCCATACTCCCCTGTGTGCCCCCTCCCTGTCATCCTATAAGCCCAGTCACTGCCATACTCCCCTGTGTGCCCCCTCCCTGTCATCCTATAAGCCCAGTCACTGCCATACTCCCCTGTGTGCCCCCTCCCTGTCATCCTATAAGCCCAGTCACAGCCATACTCCCCTGTGTGCCCCCTCCCTGTCATCCTATAAGCCCAGTCACAGCCATACTCCCCTGTGTGCCCCCTCCCTGTCATTCTGTAAGCCCAGTCACAGCCATACTCCCCTGTGTGCCCCCTCCCTGTCATCCTATAAGCCCAGTCACTGCCATACTCCCCTGTGTGCCCCCTCCCTGTCATCCTATAAGCCCAGTCACTGCCATACTCCCCTGTGTGCCCCCTCCCTGTCATCCTATAAGCCCAGTCACAGCCATACTCCCCTGTGTGCCACCTCCCTGTCATTCTGTAAGCCCAGTCACAGCCATACTCCCCTGTGTGCCCCCTCCCTGTCATCCTATAAGCCCAGTCACTGCCATAATCCCCTGTGTGCCCCCTCCCTGTCATTCTGTAAGCCCAGTCACTGCCATACTCCCCTGTGTGCCCCCTCCCTGTCATCCTATAAGCCCAGTCACTGCCATACTCCCCTGTGTGCCCCCTCCCTGTCATTCTGTAAGCCCAGTCACAGCCATACTCCCCTGTCATCCTATAAGCCCAGTCACTGCCATACTCCCCTGTGTGCCCCCTCCCTGTCATCCTATAAGCCCAGTCACTGCCATACTCCCCTGTGTGCCCCCTCCCTGTCATTCTGTAAGCCCAGTCACAGCCATACTCCCCTGTCATCCTATAAGCCCAGTCACTGCCATACTCCCCTGTGTGCCCCCTCCCTGTCATCCTATAAGCCCAGTCACTGCCATACTCCCCTGTGTGCCCCCTCCCTGTCATTCTGTAAGCCCAGTCACAGCCATACTCCCCTGTGTGCCCCCTCCCTGTCATTCTGTAAGCCCAGTCACAGCCATACTCCCCTGTGTGCCCCCTCCCTGACATGCCCTGTCATCCTGTAAACCCAGACCTTCCCATTATCCAGTGTATGCCCTCTCTGTCATTCTGTACCTGCCATGTTCCCCTGTGCACCCTACCTCATATCATCCTGTAAGCACAGTTGCTGTCATTCAATCCTGTTGGCCCTCTCCCTGTCATCCTATATACCCAGTACCCTGCCATTCTGTATGTCCATTTCCTCCCCCCTTCCTGCCAGTCCCTGTCACCCTTTATGCCTAGCCCCCATCCTCCTCTCCTGTGAGCCCCCCTTCCTGCCATCCTCCCATGTGTGTATGCCCAGTAACTGCCATCCACCCTGTGTAGAGGTGAAAATGTAATCATTTAGGCACATAAATAGCCAGTATTGCAAGGACACCCAAAGCAATTGTATATTTTCAGCACCCATTGGTCATAGGTGGGCCCTAGGCAATTACTCACTTTGCCCCCCCCACCTCAAATATCAGCCCTGATTGAGTGGCCCTCAATGGTGAATGCGGTAGAATTGTTCTAGTTTATGGAGAGGCTTAGATGTCCAGACATAAATATAATATGATATATCTAGGTGTTGACACACTAAAATGAAACAAAGATAAAATTATACTTACGAGTCATAGTTGTCTCTAAAGCCTTTTGCAAAAGGATTGTGGTCAATTTTTAGTTGAGTTATCTAAAATGAAACAAAGGTATAAATACATTAACAATCTATTTGGTCCAACCAAGTCTAGAACTAGGTCAGGGGACTACAGGTTCTCAAGGTGAATATGCCTCTTACATCTGTATTTTGATAGGCTGTGACAGCAATGAACTGGGTCTCTGGGAAGGTGAAGGTCTGGGTCTTGGCCGAGTCATTGAGGTCCTCCACTCCATCTTCGCTGACCTCCACAATGTGGAGACGAGGTTGGTATTTGTGCAAGGACTGCAGCACAATCATCTATGGAGAGAACAGCTTTTGGTAAATCACGACAATCAAGAAAAACATGTTTGATACCATAACTGCTCATTTGTATAATGAGCTTTTGCAAGTGCAAGTGATGAGAAGGTGTGAAATGGGCCAGGAGGAGGTGAGGAGGGATCAAGGCAAGTTATGTGTGGGCTGTCAAGCTGAGGGTCTAGTGAGATGTGGGAGATGAAGGGTTAGATCACATTTTGGGGTGACTCACTGGTGGTGGGAGGGTGTGTACAAAGGTGACAAAAGCCAAATTGTAATAGGAATCAAACAATAGTAACAAATAATAAAACCAAAGCCCACTTTGCTTTTCAAAATGCAACTAGGAGGTTTGTCAATCACATTTGCTGCAGGAACCAGAGAGAGACACATGGGCCTGACCAGGGTACATGGGTTTGCTTATCAGTCCTAATTACATGGGAGAGAGTCTGTATAGAGCAGCTCATGATCAGGGGTGCACCTGTATTAAGGCCAGGTGAGACAGTGACCTTGGGCAGCACCATCTAGGACCATTAAGGGTCCGGGTGCCTATACTGCTACTCAAAACTTTATTTAAGTGCCAACATGGCAATTTAACCTGATGGCTCTGGTGCCAGGTGATGAAAAATCTACTGCAGATATACACCAGTGACTATGATTAATTGGTGTTCACTGAACCACTAATGCTTGAATGTATTAAAAAATCAACATAATGGCATGCACAAACCTTATTTGATATACATATTGTCTACTTTTTGATATTTCACTTTAGGCGGTAGAGAGGCTGGCTTCACCTCTGTGCAGTAGCATGAGGGTTACTGTCTATGCTAGCACCACTTACCTGCGTATTGTTGTTATTAGCCCCTTTGTTGTTGGTCAGCTTCAGCTTCCCAAAGGAGATTTCCTGCCGCATCCAATGTGCCCCAGTGTTGGGGGACTCTGGGTGAACGTACACCTTATTACCTGCACACACAGAGTAGAGTAACATTATCTTACTGCTGCACACAAGGTACAGTAACATTTTTGACAGAAAGGGTTTTAAACCAGCCTGGACTGGGGGTCTATAAGGGGTGTAAAGTTCAATCTGCCCCACCGAAATACATATAATGGGAATGGCCTAGACAAGACTGGTATATCTTTGACGCGTTTGGTCCCTTTAAATTTGGAGCTTCTTCGGGAGTTAGAGAAAGCTTATCAATTGCAGGATTGCTGTCTGCGCAAACAGGACAGTGTAGTACATTTACCTTACTGAATGCACAAAGTACAATATAGGTATTTTATTGCCTGCATTCATAGCATGTCTACAGCAAGTACACTGCAATTAATGTATTGCTGGCACATAAAAGGTGCATTGTGCTAATGCAAAGAGGGTAGAATATATTTATATATCTATCTATGATCTACCCATAAATCCATTATCTTTCTTTCTTTCTTTTTTTCTATCATCCATCTCTTGCTATCTATCTTCATATCTATCTATCTCTCTCAATATCTATCATCTAGCCATCCGTTATCTATCTATCAAATATAACATCTATGTGTCCATCTAGCTATCTCTCTCTCTATCATCATATCTTTATATGAAATAATATATCTATCTATCATCTACCGATCTCTCTCTATTTATATCTATCATCTCTCTCTCTCTCTCTCTCTCTCTCTCTCTCTCTCTCTCTATATATATATATATATATTTATTTATTTAAAGTAAGTATCTTTCAGTATATCATGTATCTACCATTCATCTATCTAGACAGCATTTACCCAACCTACTTACTAGTCAAGTTTATTTTTCCCTCCACTATACTATGTTTCTTTCTCTCTCCATAGTGTGCCTAGAGATTCAATTCTTTCTAATCAATCTATTGTTTTATGTTTTTTTTTCATTGAAAAATGATTGCAATCGCCTTGTAGTATCCTCCATATTAATTACAAATGTCAGCCTAACAAATATATAATTTTATAAAAGTAAAGTATTCCCTGTTCATTTCCCTCTTTTACCTACTGAATACATCCTACCCATTTATTATTAGTCCAGGTAGATGTCCCCTGAGCAGTGTATAAGCAGGCTATGCTGAGACTTGTGGTTAGCCACTATAGAGAATGCCCCTGGCCTTGGCATTGCCCTTTCTCCTCACCTTGCATATTATTGTCGGCTTTCCCGCAGGTCACCCACTTTCCCCCCTGGAAGCGCCAGTGGTTGGGGTCAGCCAGCACCACCTCTACAAACACATTGTAATGGGAAGTCGGGTTGAGTCCGGTGATGTTGAAACTGAGGAAGGGGAACATCCTCCTGAAAAACAGGGCACACACTGATGTTAGCATGACAGCACTACCATATGCTTATTTACAATATATTAATAAGGCGTTACTGTGCTATACTGTTACTAATAAAATAACACGAAAAATTATCACTATTACAACCATGCATATCACTTTCCCATACCTGATATCTAATATAACATATCATAGCACCGTGTTAGGTATAGCTATATCTGTATATCTATATAATTGTTTTAAATCTGCGTCAGTATAGGTAATGTAGCAGTAAATGTACCAAAAAAAAAATGTAAATTTCAGGGGCACAGCGGTATAACATACAACCAAAAATAATAATGATAAAAATTCGTGTTTTATACTGTTACTAATATATTAATATGAAATCTACTATGAAAACCATAAATATATCTCGATAACACTGTGCTATGTATACTAAGGTCTGCTTCAATTAGGATAATGTGGCAGTAAATTTAGCATTAAAAAATTACACAGTGGTATAAAATACAACCATATGCTTATTTATAATATGAATAGCAATATTAATGATTATCAGAAATATATATATATATATATATATATATATATATATATATATATATATATCAAACAGTGTTATGACATAGTTATGACTTTATTAGCAATCCTGTTTCTTTTATTAGTATAAAGCACAAACAAAATATTCATCTAACAAGAATACAATATTCAAATCTGCTTCAGAATAGCTAATGTAGCACAAAATACAATACATTGCTTAATATCTAGATTTGAAGATTATTGTATTAAGATATATTATTGTTTTAGATTAGACAAGCGAAGTATATTAGATATATCCTAAAGTTTTCTTTCACAGTTGCACATTTACACCAACATTTTTTTAGTATTTTAGTAAAGGTGAGAAAATATTGGATAACATTTAAAAGTAGACTAACAACCTTTCTGCAGGGAGAGAGTTATAAATGTTACAGTATAAAACTAAGACGTGTGTGTGTGTGTGTGTGTGTGTGTGTGTGTGTGTGTTCCGAATAGTTTGCTTCATTTAGAGATAAAACAAGTAGCTGCTATGTCGGGCAGTATCTACCAAACCCAAAGTGCGTAAATAAAAAAATCAAGCAATATACAATTAAAATGCATTCGTGGTGTTAGACAGTTATGCTGTTATATTGCCAGTAGAAAAGTTTATTTTATAAGAAATACATTCACATGAGAGGTGTCATAAGTCATAAATTATATGATACATCATATACTGAGTGTGGGTGCATGTGTGTGTATGTGTGGTAGCAATGTATTATGTTTCAGTAATGATGGGCTGAAGGTGATATGGGATATAGGTGTAGGGTTGGGGCTTCATATTGTGTATGTTGTGTCATATGTATTATAAATACGTCGCGATGTGTGTATATTCCGGTTATGATGTAGGGTTGGGGCTCCCTATAGTGTGTACCCTGTATGAGATACAAATAGGTAGCTATGTATTATGGGGGGGGGGGGCTTTCTCTCACCTGCCCTGCTTGGTGATGATCATCTCGGTCTGGTGTCGGTGGAACTTGAGCCAAAGTGGCCGGTTGCAGAGGTAGACCTGGGCCCGTAGCCCGGTGCCCCCTGCGGGCAGTCCTAGTGCCCCCAGTCCGCTGCCGGTGCCAGCCCCGGTGGGGAAGGGGCTGTACATGGCGCCGGGGGCCTGGCTGTACTGGTAGCCGCTGGAGTATTGGGGTCTGGAGGGGCAGACAGGGGGCGAGAAGCCGGCGGGGGGCAGCATGCTGCTGTATGGGGTGTACCTGGCGGCTGCTCCCCCCGGGGATGGGTAGACAGCGCTGTGTTGCGGGGGAGCATAGGGAAAGATGGAGCAGGGTGAGGCTAGCTCGGCACCTGCCTGGGGCGGCACCTGGCCCGGGGGCTGCAGGTAGTATCGGTCTGTGGAAGGACTGTCCAGGTAGCGAGGGGTGGAGGTGGGGGGCGGCAGGGTGGTCAGTTCCTCTTCCCCCACCGGGGAGCCGTTCCTGCTGGCCTCCTGCAGAGTCTTGCCGCCGGGGAAGGAGTCGGTGGCCTCGCTGAGCATGGGGGCAGATTCTCGGGGGCTGTCCAGGTGCAAGCTGCTGCCCCTCGGCGGCGGGTACTTCTTGTGCTGCTGGCTCTTGTGCTGGAAGTCCAGGCCCGGGCTGGGGGCGGCGGTGTTGCTGCCGGGGTCTCCGCTCAGGGGGTAGAAGTTATGGGGCAGATTGGGGGCAGAGCTGCTCAGGATCTGCTCTCCCAGCTGCATCCTCTGTCTGGACGGGTCACCGGGCTCGTGTACAAGTGCTGGAGGAGGGGGTCAGGGAAGGCGCTGCTCCATAGGCCGGGGACAATGAGGAGGGGGCTCTCTCCTCTCTCTCTCTCTCTCTCTCTCTTATGTGAGATGTGACACCCGCCGCCCGCCCGCCGCCTTATATACAGCTCACACCCCCCATTAGAGCTCCTCATGCCAGCTAGAGGCGGGGACAGCCCCCCCATCTCTACTGACATTCATCTCATTACACTGATCCTAATTGGAACATGTCACCTGTGACCCGCAGCCTGGCACCCACATAATAGGGAGAGACACCCCTGCTAGGGTGCCCCCTCCTCATGCCAGGCATCGCCCGATTCACTTTCCTCGCTCATTACTTCTAATGTGCAATGACAGACAGACATTCGCCCTATGATGGATATTCCGATCTGTAACTCATGGCAGATCCCTTTTGTCATCTATATAAAAGTATGAAGAGAGAAAGATCGATGATGCGGGAATAGCAACTAAACAGAAAGAAAAACATAGAAGGAAATAAAAGGATGAAAGGGAGGAGATAGGAACTTTGATCTATCTATCTATCTATCTATCTATCTATCTATCTATCTATCTCCAACTACAGTTATTTATGATGAATGTTTCATCTGGGATAAAAAAACAACAACAATAGTGTAGTATAATAATATATAGATAGCAAAGTATATGTCAAGAAATAGCAGGGGAAAATGAAAGAGAGATTGATGGATATATAATCAGATAGATAGATTTGGGCTGGGCAGATAAATAGATAAGGGATAGATAGATGACAGATAAACAGATATGGGATTGATAAAAGGATAAATTCATATAGATATATAGATATTGATATAGATATTATTTTTATAGATTGGGCTGGGTAGATAAATAGATAGGTGTGGGATATATAGAGGGATAGATAGATATTGATAGGTAGGTATAAAGATAGATAGATAGCTGGATCTATCCCACCTTTAATGTGTTGGAGTGTTTGCTGGTGTATAGGGGTAAGTATTCTATAGCACCTCACCTACATGGGGGGGGGGGGGGTAGATTTGCTGAGCTGTGGGGATCCCCCTCATGAACCTACTGTAACGTTATGGTATGAAATCATACAGCAGTGAACTGTAATGATCCCAGATATCAGGCTTCTTTATCCCCCCCCCCCCCCCCACACACACACACACTCACACACACACGTTAATAATGTCAGTAAATACATTATTGAGCATATCCCGGGAAGCTGATTGCACCCCACGTGCTAGGCCTGTGCCGGGGGGGGGGGGGGGGGGGGGGGGTTAGCTGCACTGCCTTTCTCTTACCCTATCTCCTGCCCTGGCCATACCATCACCACATAGCTAGAGGGATCACAATACCAGCTGGGTTCTAATGGCCTCTAGCCACCGTGTCTGTGTTATTATGTTTCACATAGTGTGTCACTTAGTAACTAATATATATATATATATATATATATATATATATATATATATATTAACTGGACTGGCAAGGAGCCATGACCATAGACTACAAACCACCTCCAGCTCTGGCCATCTATGAGTCTTCCAATACCTGAACTTTTTAGTGTGTCCCTCATTGTGCCACCAAGAGCTGTCACAACTGTCTGCTATGGAGGAAGTGACACCAGCAAGATACACAAACTGGCGATCAAAGGCTATATATATATATATATATAACAAAAATAAGATTTGTCATGGGTATCCTCATTTGTAGTTCTTATAAATGTATAAAAAATGAAAAAAAAAAAAGAATCTCAGTTAAATGGCAATCGCACACAGACAGGTAATCGTTTTTTCTTCCTTCTCATTACTCTTTCTTCTTATTTTTTTATTTTTTAATATTATATGAGATCGATCTACCCGGGTCAGTATTTTTAAGGATTAAAATATTGGCATTGATCTCTGCTTATCTTATTGCCATACGGTGCATATTTTTATATTTAAAAATCAAGAAAAAAAATTCTATATTCGATACTTTAAAACCAGTCCAATGTTTGGTCTTTAGACCCTAGTTTGCACATGGATGCATATTATTTATATGTTTGTTTTTTGTAATTATCGTTACTTAAATGTAATATAATATATATATATATTTTTTTAACTCTATGATATACTTATATATATAAACTTTAGACCGTACGCTCGTAGGGGTAGGGCTCTTCCCTACCGTATCTCGTCTTCAGAATATTCATTGTGAACTCTGTAGCAAATCATTTGTAATAGTCTGGATACTATATGTATCTGTCTAGTTCTAGTCTGTAATCACTACTTTGGGTTGCGCCAGGGAAGATTATAGCACCTCTGATCGATCTATCTATCTATCTATCTATCTATCTATCTATCTATCTATCTATCTATCTATCTAATCTATATATATATATATATATATATATATATATATATATATCCTCTCTTTCTTTCTTCCTCTCTGTCTATATATGTATAAAATCATTATATTTCTCTATATATAAAATCATCTCTCTGTCCTTTATCTCTATACAATCCGTAGCTCTCGCTACATAAAATTATTCTCTCTCTTTCGCTCTCTCTTTCTAATCACTATCTATCTATCTATCTATCTATCTATCTATCTATCTATCTATCGTAGGTCATGTCCACCTGACATCCTTAAAGTGGACCAACACCCAGGATTTTGACTATCCTGGGTTTTGGTCCACTTCGGCGGGGCACCCCGATCGGGGGTGCCCCGCTGTGTGAAACCCCCCAGAAACCCCAAAAAACTCACCTCTCAACGCTCCCACGTGAGCGCCGCAGCCAATCCCCGCCAACGTCCAGGCGGGGATCAGGAACGTCCAGGCCGCTTCCGCCGCCGCCGCCTCCCGCGCGTCACTCTCGGCGCGCGCGCGCCCCCGCCGGCCATTCACAGAGGGCCGGCGCGGGCGCGCGCACGTCTGGAGGGGTGCGCGGGAGGCGGCGGCGGCGGAAGCGGCGGCGGATCAGGTAAGGTGTTTTTGGGGTTTCTGGGGGGTTTCACCCCGCGGGACATCCCGATCTCGGATGTCCCGCGGGGTGGGGGGTGATCGGCCCGGGAATCTTATAGATTTCCGGGCCGATCACCCCTGGGTGTTGGTCCACTTTAAGCCCGGCAATTATCTCCCTTTGTAGACATTTGGATATGATTGTGGTTTCTACCGCCAGTACAGTACTCTTTTTTTTATGGTCCTGTATATTTTGCAGTGACATTGACTGAGTGACCCATGTCTGCCATTATTTCCACTATAGATGTGTTCTGCCGTTATAGACAGAACACCAGTTAGTGATAAACCAAATAATAAAGTCGTGTCGATATATATATATATATATATATATATATATATATATATATATATTAATATATATATATATATATATATATATATATATATATATTAATATATATATATATATATATATATATACTGAATAGATTAGTTTATATAAAAAGGATAAAAATATGTTTTGCATTTAAGCTCAGTATATTGCTGACATCAATGTTTTACTTTTAAGATGAGTCTGCGAAGCCATCGTCATATTATTGATTGGATTGGTTACATATCACATCTATTTACTAAAACTGAGAAGCGATCATCACAGCTACAGCCGGCTTCCCTTCCAGATGCCGTTGCTGTTAGTTTGACTTGTGACATGAGATGCCGAGATGCCTGAAGAAGAGCTGACTCGGCCATTCTATAGTCGCACGAATTTTACATGAAACCGCGAATCTTATGTTCGAGTTTATTAAAGTTTTGAAAGTTGATTATGAAAAGTTTTGTCTTTCCAAATTAGCATGTTTTATATCAAGACAAATTTTACTTCCTATAATAGGAATAATGTATTAACAAATAGGAAAAGAAGCATGGGGGTGATGAGAAGAAAAAAAATGGGTGGATACAAAGAGAGGCAGAGAAAATAAAAGAGATGGAAGCCTAGAATTGGAGGGAGTTAAAGATGGATACACTGATACAAAGGCAAATGGGGTAGAGAGAAATAACAAGCAAGGGACGGGTAATAGGTAAGGTAAAGACATAGAAAAATAAGAAAGGAAATAAAAAGGAAATGGATAGAGAGAAAGTGGGACAGGGAAATGGTGTGACGGGAGAGGAAGAGAACTGAACGACATGAAAAGGAAGACAGAAAAAAACTAGAACTAGTCAGGTTAGTAAATGTCAGTTTTGCATGAGCTGAGCTAAAAAAATCTGTTTTACACCTACGACAGGGTGCACACGTGTACGCTTGATAAATCCCAAAGTAAGACAGTGTGTGTGTCAAACTGAGCAACGTTGGAGAATAGGTAGATAAATAGATGTGAGAGGGGCAAAAAGGGAGTAATAAGAAAGCAGTATAGAGGATAGGAGGAAGGAGATAGAAGATGGGGAAAGGGGTCAGGAAAAGGGATGGATGCTAAAGTGACATAAAAGGGATTGCCACAGTAGAGAAAGAGATAGGATGTAGAGGTAGATGGGGCAAAAAAAGAGTTTCAGGACAAGGGATAGGGGTGAAACTGGAAAAACTTACCAGGAGAGAGGAGAGAAAAATAGAGAATGGGGAGAAAAAGAGATGGAGTGTCAGGAAAAGGGGTACAGGGCTAAAAAATAAATGTCAGGGAGAGAGAGAGAAGGGAAAAAAGTAAGGCGAAAAAGTGAGACGTGATGGGAGGACATAGTGAGAGGAAAAGGGTAGAGAGAAGGGCAAGCAGGGTAAGGGAATAAAAGGAAGGGGGGAGAGGGTGAACAAGGGGAAGAGAGAGAAGTATGTGTATTAGGGAGCAGAGGCTGAAGGGAAGGGGTAGGGTAGAAGGTAAAGACAGGATTTGAAGCAATAACATGTATAGATGGCCTATAATATGTATAGAATGTCTATATTATGTGTACCATGACTGTTGCCAGACAGCACCTCTTAGCATCTCCATATCAGAGACATTGGTGGCTGCTGTGCTCCTGATCTCTGGACATTTGGCACCTGATTCTCATGCTAATGTCCTAAGGATGGGTTAGAAGAAGCACAATAAGGCCGGCGCTAATCTCCTCTCTGGGAACAGACTGTCTGAAGCCAGTCCACATCCCTCTGCAGAGAGGCCCGTTATACCTCAGACTCCCCGTGTGATGAACCCTGCTGTGGTTATTATAGAATTAATGTCTGTTGTCTGGGGGTGGTTGTATGCCCAATCATTGGCAGCCTTTGTGGTGTGCAAGCTGTGCGGTGGTACAGAGCACCATCCTGTCCTCTCTGTAGAGGGGCACTACATTCCTTCAACCTCTTTCTCTACATCCTTCTATTTTTTCAAAACCTTTCTCACTTTCTCTTTTTTCGCATTCCCTCATCTTTCTATCTTTCTCACATTTCTTCTGTATTTCTTTTTCTCTATTCCTGCATCATTTTTCATTTCCTTTTACTTGTCATGTTCATCTTTCTTTCTCCCTGTTTGCCACATTCCCTCTATCTCTCTCTGTTTTTTTTACATTCCCTCCATCTCTTCAAGTGTGTAATTATCGTCTGAGGAGCCCCATCCTGTTCGCCATCTTGTACATAGCGACATTTACCCGGCAGGTAGAAAAGCGATGCATACTGATTCTCACAATGAACATTTGCCTACAATTGTCAGTTCTGGATGGGACCCTGAACCCCTAGCCACCTTTATTTAAAGCAGAAAAAACCCAGTGCTGCCGGCTAAAATACTCCAGGGTTGGACGCTGAGCCAAATCGGGATGCCCCACTGTGTGAAACCCACGGGTTACCCCAAAACTCACCCTTGTTCTGGCTTTCATGGCAAGGTAAACCCTACCGGCCACAACCTCAGCATCTCTGGGCTGAGACACACTCCCGCGCCAAGCCATTTAGATAGTCTGGGGGAGAACGGTCCCCATGCTAAAGGGAACTGGGAAAGTGGCTGCTCTCACTCCCTATTGCCGAGCTCTGTGTTTAAACAGAGCCATATGCTGGGAATTAATATAGCATATGGGGCTTGGACGAGAGCTTGTGCATGCGCCGTGTGACTGGGGAAAGGTACGCTTTTATGGGCCATTCAGGGGGTTACACCTAGAGGGGCAAGGTTAAAAATCCAGAAAGGGTGAAAATCCCAGGTTTTGTTCTGCTTTAAAACGTTGACCCCCCAGAACCAGTACCATTATCTATTCCCATTTAGCTTATTAAACCGGACCTTCACCATGATTTAATGAAAAGCCCAAACACTTAAAAACTATCCCCCATCATCTAAAACAAATATATTTTAAGTTTTTAGTCACTTACTTATTATTCTTTCCCCCACTGGGCTGCAACTCTGTTCAGGACTTTAGGATATGGGTGCCGCCATCTTGACTCAGAAGCATCACAAATACTGAGGAGAGGAGAGTGGGATAAAATACAGGGGGGGCAGGTTATAGCTGTGCTTTGCTCATACAGAGCAGAGCTGGAGTCAGGAAAAGGTCAGCATTCCCAGAATGCAGAGCAGCACAGTCAGAAGGCACTTCCTGTTTGCAGGCTGCCTGATGTTACATGAGCCGCCATCTTGGATGTTTAAAGGTTTATAACATGCAGTAGATGCAGGTAGGATGAATTTTAATGTGGGCAATCTGTATGTACAGGGTGTGGGAAACATATAAGATAGACTCTTATTCAGAGTGAAGGACGGCTTTAACTATTCAGTCTATAATCTAAACTTGTGATTCCCTGTTAAAGAAGAGCATCCAACTACCTATAGTCTATAGGTTTATATTAGGGCCGGCGGTCTCTGTCTTTATGGCGCGCCCCAAATTGTGATGCCCCACTGTGTGAGTTGGATTGCACCTCATTGACACTCACTGACCGCATCCCTGCTATACCTTTATCCTAGGCGCATTTCTGCGCCAGGCATTGCTTGGATGGGCAAGGCCCACAGCTAGAGGGGAGCAGGAATGTGGCTGGTGGCACACGCCTTACTAAAACATCTGAATGAAGGGCATGCGCCATGGGGACGAAAGAAGGGTTCATTTTTGGATGAAGCTGGGGGATACAAACAGGGGGTATCTCAAATCAGGATGCTCCAGGCAGGAGATACAAAACCCGCAACAATGAAAATCTTGGGGCTTATTCCTCTTTAGGCCAATCTCCACGGATTAAATGAAAAATCGCTAAAATGACCACAATCAGATAAGAATGAGCGAGAAATCGTTTGTTGGATGAGTGACGTATTGTTTTGGCTGACATCACATTTCTATGTTCATCACATGGCCATTTATATGTGGAAACGGAAATCAACCATGAACAGGACATAGAGCGCACAGCACAAACAATCTCACGATCTCTCTAGTAAACAATTAGTTAATGAATCTTCCTTGCCTGAACACATGTCATCCACTCACATACGAGTTGTACGCTCATTCACTCGCTCAACAAATGGCTGATTTATCCATTCCTGGAAATGGCCATTAAAGTTTGTTAATTCAGGCTAATATATTTCGGATCTTATACTTCATGATATTTTATTGTGTCATTTTTACTCCTTAGTACATTGCCATCCCTGGAGGTGAAATGCAGTTGTGGCCCCATTGAGGCATTGTGGATTCTGCCCTATTCAGGGCTGTTCCCCATCCTGCCCCCACTGCAGGGGGTAATTGTGCTGAGTTCTCTGAGCCTCTGGTAACACGTCCTAGTCTTTTACATAAATGACAGACTATTATTCTCACAAGTCCCTTCATCACTACATATACACCTATTAATATGCTTATTTTATTGGCCAAACAGTGGGACAGGGCTGCTATTTACCCCTACTGGCCAATAGATATCTGTGGACAAAGGCAGCTAGTGATCATCTATTCAAAGCTATTTGCAAGTCCTTATCAAGAGACAAGACACAACACAGCTAATAGGCAACTGATGTATACTCACTGCCTGCTGTCTGATATTAGCATTTCCTATTACTCACCCCATATGGAGACGTGATATTTATTAATAAACCTGACCATCTTTTTTAAAGCAAATTATTGCTTTATAGCATTGGTCGCTGAAAATTGCACCACAATCCTGCTTCTTTTTTACATTTCCTTTCTTTTTCCCTTTTTCCCCCCTCTCTCTCTTTTTCTTTTTATCTCACTTTCTTTCTTTCTCTGCATTACTATTCTTTCCCTCTCTTTTGCTAGCCTTTTTCAAATCTTCTACTTTCTCTCTCTCATCCACTCTCTTGTTTTTCTATATTTCCCCCATCTCATTCCCTTATTTATTCTCTTTCGCTTTCTCTCCTTTTCCCACATCTTGCTCTGATTTCCACATTCACTCCATCTTTCTCTTGTAACATTCATTCAATCTCCTTTGCTTTCTCCCTCCCTCTTTCTATGTCATCATATCTTTTTCTTAACTTTTCACCTCCTTTCTTTTTACCACATCCCTTCAGGGTGCCTTGGGTGCATGTTTGCTTTCATAAGCAGTAAATATCCCCATGGTTGGTACTTCAAGACCAGGTGTGGGAGTGTGCAGCAGCCTGAAAGGATGGCGGGGATGTCGCCTAGGCCACACGTGCACAGTGGGATTGCCGGAAAGGTGTGGGGGTTCACACATCGGGCCGCCCTTTAAAGAGGAACAACCACTTCCCCAGATTCTATAAGAAACTCTCTAGGGTTGGTGTTCTTCCACTTTATAGGGCATCCTGAATTGTGTGTATTCCTGGAGATCGACCAGTACACTCACCTTGTTGGTAATCCCATGCCACATTTGTGGATAGTGGACCATCTGTTTTATACCTATAGATTAGGTGCATACCTGAGCCATTTCTTCTTCATTTCCACAGCTAAAGGTGAGTGGGGATTGTAAAAAGCTGAATGGAATGAGCAGTGTGGTTGGCCAGCAAACCTGCATGTGCAACAAAAGAAAGGTGAGACAGGCAATCCTGGGGGACAAACAAAGTGAGTCCCATATCAGGTTCCTCCAGAGAATATCAAGATCCTGGGCCCTGGAACTCCTCTGTCTGTTATGAATTTTGTCCCTTTGGCCAGCAACCAGTAAGGTTTGCATGGTGGGAAGTCACTTGGGGGCATGATTAATTGGCTGACTCAAAAGAAGGTAAGTATAGAAGCTGGGGGTTAGTCTTCCCTGCCTGGTATGTGGTGCAGGAGAATGCCTCTTTCATATCTCTTTGTTAACCCTTTAAACACCCTTACCCACCAGTGTGTCCCAGCTGTCAAATAATTACAAGTGCAAGCATGACCCTACCCCACAGCCTAGACATATAAAGAATATAAGAGATTGTTGTCACATGCAGTACAAAACCAATATCTTTCAACCTAATTTTCCTCATTTTTAACAATACGTGAAGGCTTTTGCTGTATAATATCACTAAGAAAATGCCTGGAAAATCCTACTAGAACAAATTAACATTATATGGGGTTATTCTGAATTCCTTTAAACGAGGGAAGCTGTGTAGTGACAACTATTTATAATGAGTTTAAATGCTAATTCTGAACACAACCACATCCCCAGTTATAAGAGGGTATTCACAATTATTTATTTCAAACCCTCTATATTATATAGTTATATATAGTACAGTTAATTTTCAATAGAATTGCACAGCTTATAAGTGACGTGGTGAAGGTGAGAAAAGTTGTGATTCTCATTGGTCTGATTGGTTTACATGACAAAACCTGCAATATGAACAGGGATTGTAGACAAGCCTCGGACAACATTCGCAGGTTACTTCACCTGATCGAGTTAGTCCAGCGCAGAGGGATTCATAGCTTTCTTTTATCGCTGGATATCCAGAAAGCTTTTGACTCCAAATCATGGGACTACATGACTTACGCTCTTCAAAGATGGGGTTTCGGGGACAACTTCCTGGGGTGGATACGGTCTATATAATCATCCCCATCAGCCATGGTACAATATGGGGGTTACCTCTCAGTCCCGTTCCTGATTGGCAGGGGTACGCGTCAAGGATGCCCCCTTTCCCCGGTGTTGTTTGTATTGGCCCTGGAAGCGTTGGCAATCGCCATTCGGGCAAACCCAGATATTAAGGGGGTGGAACTGGCTGGATACCATCACAAAGCATGCTTATTTGCGGACGACATTCTATTGATCCTTTCGCAACTACACACCTCCCTACTCAATGTGCTTGGGCTCTTGGAGGATTTTTCTAAGATCTCGGGACTTAAGGCTAATATGGAGAAGACGCTGGGGCTAAATTTGAACATCCCCACCCAGGCTTTGGGTGATCTTCAGTCTAATTTTCCCTTTCGCTGGGCTCCAGAGACACTCTCATATCTAGGGATCAATATCACACCCCATTACCATTCGTTATATCAGGCAAATTACCCCCCCCTCCTTTTCAGAACCCTGAAATCTTTGTTGGACTCATGGCGGGGACATGAAATCTCGTGGATCGGGAGGATAAACGCAGTAAAAATGACACTGCTGCCCAAAATGCTGTATTATTTCAGGACACTTCCGGTGCATATCCCCCCACACCAGATCAAGAGTATGCAAAATAGTATCATGAAGTTTATATGGGGAAGCACTAGACCGAGGGTAGCAAAGACCACTATGTTCAGGCACAGGAGGGAGGGGGGTCTGGGAGTGCTGTGCATAAACAGGTACTATCAGGCAGCGTAAATAGCTCAGCTTCATAGTTTGCACCTTGTGACGGAAATCCCCCTTTGGGTATCTCTGGAAGCCCCTGCATGCGACCCCACTCCAGTTGACAGCTTAATATGGATCCCACCGCAGTTCAGACCTCGTATAGAAAGCCCGATTTTGTGTCACTCCCTTCGAGTATGGGATGGAATAAAGTACTCTGGGGGCCTGATCTCACCGCATCTCCCGGTAATGAGATGGGTCAAGAACTCGTGGTTCCCTCCGGGAAATGAGAACCCAGAAGCGTTTGCCTGGTGGGAGCGGGTGGGCATCAGCAGAGTTCATCATCTATTGGATGGGGAGAGAATGACCTCCTGGCCTGCATTGACAGTGAAGGTAAATGCTCCAGCGACTGAACAGTACAGGTACCTTCAGATTCGCCACTGGCTCGCTCCCCTACTCAAACATAAAACCCCAGGGGCAGAAGCTACTGCATTCGAGAGGGCTTGCTCGCAGGGGACCCCCACGCCTGGCCTTATATCCATGCTCTACGCTCATCTCACAGCGCTACCTCCTGGCTTGAAGCACGGGTACATGATTAGATGGGAGACGGATCTAAACCTGGTGAGGGACAGAAAGGGCTGGACGGAAATCTGGGACGGGATCAACAAATGTTCCATAAACATAACCACACAGGAGGCAGCGTATAAAATGCTCACAAGATGGTACTTAGTACCATCACGCATAGCTAAGGCAGTCCCTGGGTACCCGGCGTCTTGCTTCAGGGGCTGTCCTGTAGAAGGCTCGGTCCTGCATATCTGGTGGGAGTGTCCGAAGGTCAGAAGGTTATGGTCAAGGGTCTTTGGCTTGCTTTACACCCTTTTGCACGCTAATGTGCGCAGGGACCACTGGGTGGCATTGCTGCATGTAAAACCGGAAGGCATTACCAAATCCCAACATGCCCTATTGACCCAGGTTATGTTGGCCGCAAAATTGACGATTGCAAGTTCCTGGAAGAAGGCCAGTGTCCCGTTTCAGGCGGTAAAAGAACGGCTGAACGGGATCTTTATCAATGAAAAACTGACCAGTATCTTAAAGGACTCACACGTAAAATTCATGAAAGTTTGGGGCCCGTGGGTGGAATACTCGTTCCCAGATAGGGAATGCCCTGCTGCAGTGAGGGATGGCTCTAGCCTCCTCTGGCCTTGGATCCCTCCTTTCCATGCCCCCCTTTTTTTTTTCTTTTTATTTCCTCCCTCTTCTTCTTCCATTCCCTTCCTCCTTTCCCCCTCCTCCCCTCCCCCCTCCCTCGTCCCTATTCCCAGCCCGCGCACCCCCTCCCCCTCAATTTGAAGAAGGGGGGCAGTGATGCGCTAAATCTAAGATTGGATGGGACGGGGCTTCTCCCCCGGACCACTGGTCCGTAATATGACCATCACGCAGCAGACAGCGTCAATCCGATCTCTTGGATGACAGCACTTGACACTGATTAATAGCGTTGATAGTTGAGGTAACGCGAGTGTTGGCAATCGAAAGAAGATAAGTGTGACTGGAAACCTCTAACAGAACTGATGCTTGAACCTCAAGTTTTTTCTTTGTGACACTTTATTATGTTGTACAATCCAGTTGTTATAACAAAAATTACAATAAAAAGATTGAAACAAAAAAACCTGCAATATGAACAGGGATGTGTAGAATCTTTATATCTACTGTATGGGATGCTCCACAAAGCTGCTGATAACAGGACACTTGAGATCAGGCATCGCTACTTACCACTATTAGGTTCCGTTGCTGTTTGGCACCCCATGTGACCTCTGGCAGCCATGCGGCACACATGCTGTCAGGGTCCTGACATCCTGTTGGCCAGCCAAGTGTGGTATCCTAGATGGGATGATCAGATCACTGCCTGGGCTAAAACAACAAACAGCAGATATACACCTTTTTGTTCCCCACAGCAGCTTCCTTCTACTCTGGCACAGTAAAACTTATTGGTATACAGGAAGAGCCTAGACAATGCCTTGTACACCCCTTGCAGTGCATGGAGCCACACTTTCTGCACTGTGACAGAGGCTGAGGGTTGAATCTTGTCCACCAATTTGCTAGTGAATGGTGGACAAGCTCCCAAGAAATCACATGGTATGTGCACACTGTGGGAACAGGTAAGTTTTCAAAACTTTTATTAAAGATGTTCATCATAGACAAGGCAATACATACAAATGAAACACTCCACGTGTGATTGGATACTTGAATTCAGCAATTAAACACAACAAATGTATTACTTCTTAGGAACATTATAGGCAGAAACATAATGGACTGTGCACATGGTGAGCCCTCTAGGGATAGAGACCATAACATATCACTACTACCAGAGTACTAGAGTTTGCACTTTCAGTTGAAAAAGAAGTACTTGGCTTGAGCTAAGAGAAAAGGAGGAAAGGAAGGAGAAGAAGGGACAAGAAGGAAAGGCAAAGAAGAAAGAAAGGAAAGAATAAAGGGCAATCACTCTCAATAAGTTATTCATAATAACGTGGATATTCCCCTAGCTACTAATATAGTCTACCCTAGGGTTCCATATTTTATTGGAAAACACCTGTTCATTAGGCAGTATTGAGGTCAGTGGTTTGTTCACCACTGTCCAGGAGACCCTACTTCCCTCCCACCCAAAGTCCAGTCCCGGTTTGAGCCATTATTATTGGAGAAAGGCTTATAACACCTTATTTACCCATTTTGGCAAATGGCACCTGGCCTTGGGCAATTGGAAACAGGTTCAAATAATTATTATGTATTGGCTTCACACACAGGTAGGTAACAGCTTCCTCTTACAAATCATATGACCTACCACCAGTTGCATCTATATGCTGGAATATCCAACAAAAGGTCAACTGATTCACTTCTACAACACTTGCTCACTCCTCCCCCCAAACCCTTTGGCAACTCAAAAATCCTAAAATATATACTCCTGCCCTGAAAGCAATTGGAGAAAGAACCCTGAGTAAATGTGGGTCCTCCTGACTGGTGGTGAGATACTACTGAAATATGAGTTTATAGCTACTTTCCAGGGACAGTTTCTTATCAAAGCTCCTGGCCTGGGGATACATATTCATGTATCATATCAAGTAACAGAAATGGGAAACCTGAACAAAGCTTAAATTAAGACACTTTATGCATTTAAGATGGTTGGAGTTCCCCTTTAGTAGAGTGGGATCCTGAGTAGGCTTCAGTGAAGTTCTGGTAAGTCAGATGACAATGCCCACACTGGTCTTGAAGTGGTTATTCTATGAAGGTAAATAATACTCAGCGCTCATTTTGCAGCCCCCAGGACTTCTCTCTGTCATCGAAGCTTCCTGTGTGACTCATTCCCATAGGTGACTCTGTACTGTATATACCAAGAAGAGTGCAGTGACAGGCCAGTGGGGAAACCTAAGGCTTTCGTTTTCAGAATATGTTCCTAAATAAACTGAACAGAAATGAATTGCATTGACTAGAGCAGAGAAAGCATAGGATATACAGGCCATTTCTTGACCTGGGCGGCTCAGGTGCTTGGTGGTGATGGACTCCTGCCCTCCCGGGCCTAAATTCCTTGGGAGTGGTAGCAATTTTAAAACAACCTTTTTTATTGCTACTTTGTGAGGGTTTGAGGTGTATGGTGCTAGTAACAGGTGCAGAGTGCGCAAGCATGTGAGGTCAAATTGGCTAGTAAAGCTGAAAGGAGTCCATGCATTTTGGGCATGTCCACAGTGTTACAATACAGATGGTTCAGGGAGACCATTAATCCATCCAGTTCAGCCTGTATAGGGAAGGTCTAGTACCTATAGCTGGTAAGGCTATTACATGCAATGAAGACATTCAAGCCACTTTTGAACTCTTTTGGTGTATTTTTCATGACATCTGGCAGAGAGTTCCATAGTCTCACTGCTGTTACAGAGAAGAATCCCCTTCTTTGTCAGTAGAGGAATCGCCTTCCCTCTAAGCTTAGTGGTTGCCCTCGGGTTATGGTTAAACTCTGGAGTATAAATAGATTGTGGGACAGTGCTTTATATTGACTCCAGATATATTTATACATAGTTATTAGATCATCCCTCAGGCGTCTCTTCTCCAAACAAAATAAACTTAAGTTTGACAATCTTTCAGGGTACTCCAGTCCCTGCATTCTATTTATTAATTTAGAACGCACTGCAGTTCTGATAAGTCCTTCTTATGCACTGGTGCCCAGGACTGTACACAATATTCCATATAGGATCTGACCAGTGACTTATAGAGAGGTAAAATGATGCTCTGGTCATGGGCATCTATGCTCCTCTTGATGCCTCCCATGATCCTGTTTGCCTTGGCAGTTGCTGCAAGGCATTGATCACTACAGTTAGGTTTATTAAAACCCTGAGGTCCTTTCCATTGTAGTTTTACCAAGCATTTCCTTATTTAGTGTGTAAACATGGCACAGATTTCTCCGTCCCATGTGCATAACCTTACATTTACCAATATTAATCTTCATTTGTCATTTGCTGTCCATGCTTCTATTTTTCTGCACAAAATAGGGTAGGGAAAGTATTCCAAATAATCACAGAAAACAAAACAATTAAATACATAAATAAATACATTTAAAATAAATACGAATAAATACAAAAAATTATTTTTTACGGTTGTTAGAGGGAAAATCAAGTGGTAATGAGGTAATAATCATGTAATAATAATGAGCCCCCCCATAACCCTATAACAGGCTGTATGACAGAATCCTCCATAACCTAATAGCACACTGTGACCGATCCCCCATAATCCCCATAGCAGACTGTGGAGCAGAACAACCCCATCATCCCTTTAGCACACTGTGGGGCAGAACAACCCCCATCAACCCCGAAACAGACTGTGGGGCAGAACAACCCCCATCATCCACATTGCAGACTGTGTGGCAGAACATCCCCCATCATCCCTATAGCAGGCTGTGAGGCAGAACAACCCCCATCATCCCTATAGCAGGCTGTGTGGCAGGACAACCCCTATCATCCCTATAGAAGACTGTGTGGCAGAACAACCCCCATCATCGCTATAGCAGGCTGTGTGGCAGAACAACCCCTATCATCCCTATAGAAGACTGTGTGGCAGAACAACTCCCATCATCCCTATAGCAGACTGTGTGGCAGAACAACACCCATCATCCCTATAGCAGACTGTGTGACAAAAATCCCCCCATTCCCATAGCAGATTGTGTTGCAGAACAACCCCCATCATGCCCTATAGCAGACTGTGACAGAATCCCCCCCATCACCGCCTAGCAGACTGTATTGCAGAACAACCCCCATCTTTCCCCCAAAGCAGACTGTGACAGTTCCCTGTGTGCTCTGGCTTGCTTGCTGGTTGGGCTGGGCGCTTTGTCCCGGTTACAGGCCATCCCCTTTGGCTGCGGGGAAGGCCAGAAGCTGGTTGCTGGACTGTTTAGCAGTCCCATGTACACACGTTTTCCCCCAGTGGAAGTATTCATTCCATTTGCTAAGTGCTTATCCTGTGGAACAATCCCCAATATTATTGCATAGTGGCTTGTCTATTACTGTATATAATTCCTTTAATTTGAACAAAAACCCAGGCCAGATTCCAGGATGGCTTGATTTCCTCCCCCCCAGGGCACCGAGAATTGGGATTCCCCACAGCGTGAAACCCCCCAGGTCGCACGGTAAACTCACCTTCTCCCTCAATCCAACGGCGCATGAGCGAGCAGCAGCTGCTCCCTGCTATACCTTTAGCCGGGTGCACACCCGCGCCAGGCATGTCATAGGGTAGCAGTGATGCACTCAACTAGACTTGGCTGGAGCCGATTCCTTAGACGAGCCTAAACGAGTTCACGTCTGCGCTGTAGGGCCGGGGAAAGGTGAGTCAAAATTCTGGGTTTGGTCGATTTTAAAACATGGGAATGAATGCCATTTGGTCCTAGGGATTTGTTTATTTTAATTTGTTTAAGGTGATGCAGCACTTCTTCCCTAGTTAGACAAGTGACATTTAATGGAGAGTTTGCTATATTTCCCTCCATCTCACCTGGCATATAACATTCCTTTGTGAATATGAAAGCGAAGAAGATATTTAGTATATTGGCTTTTTCCTCATTCCCCTCTATATTTGCTCCCTCCTTGCTTTTCCTATGGGTCCCACACCTTCATGCTCGTATCTTTTACTGTTTATTTAGCTAAAGAACAGTTTGGGGTTAGTTTTACTCTGGCTCTTGGCTATTAGTCTTTTCAGTCTTCAGTTTTGCCGCCCTTATCTGTTGTTTGTATTGTTTATTTTCTTCTTTAGTTGATTATTGCCCCCTGACATTTTTGTTTAGCCACATAGGTTTACTCTTCTTTCTAACAAGAGTTCGGCGGCTATGTTAATATTTTACACATGGGCTGGAGTGGCCCTTTAAGCTTCTCCACTCTCTTATAATTTCTACACCCACTGTCTCGTTCTTTCCTAACTTCGCCCCTATAATACAATATGTCCTTCCTCCCAGTGCCTAGCTTAAACACTTCTCCAATCTTTTAGCCATTCTCTCCCCCAGAACAGATGCTATTTAAGTGCAGCTCATCCATGCCAAGAAACCTGTATCCCATTCAGAAGTCAGCCTAGCATTTCTGAGGATACTACAGTTAAGTTCCTTGCCTAAAGCTTATGGCCTAAGTCCCTGAAATCATTTTTATGGACCTTCCACCCACTTCTTCCTATGTTATTGGTGGCAATATGCACCATGACTGCTGGGACCCCTTTGCTTGCAAGGAATAATCACTGATAATTGTTCCTCTTTAATAAAAGAAATTGAATGGTGGATCCGCATTCATGACTAAGGGCCGTTGAGGACCCGAAACGCGTCAGAGGACCCCATTTCCCCCCTGCCCGAGTCTTGTATGGATTTTATCTGGTTGTTGCTGCCTTGGATCTATATTTGGAGATGCTGATGATTTTAATCCGGATGAAATAAAGAATCACGTTTTAAGGTAGTGCGGATCCACCAATTCCTTTTGTCTATGCTTGTGGGGCTTGGGACTGCCCCGGATCGTGCACCCTGTTGGACTGGAGTGCGGACATCTTCTCTACTATTTGTTGCTCTTTAATGTTTGTGTCAAGGCAGGCCTGGTTGGCGACTGTCATATCTCCTATGCTCGGGCTTTCGCCTTGATGGCAGCCAGCCATGTGACAGCCACCAGCCAGTCGTGGGGCTGCATTTCCCCAAGGGAGGGTGTGAGTTGTCAGATAAGTTTGTGCTCGATTGAGGGGTGGTACCCCAACAATCGGGGTGCCCCCCACAGCTCCCATGAACCACAAGAGTAATGGCCTATTACCACTGAATGATTTGCAAATAAATAATTGCTAAAGCGGCAATAATTGATCCGTGGAAATGCCCGCTGTGATCAACGAGCATTCACTGGTCGAGCATCATATCGTTCTCGAGCATCATAATGTTTCTCTTTCATCTCGTTACTGTTGGTTTGCTGAAACAGAAATCGCCTGCAAATAGTGCTATACAAATATCAATCATTAGATCTTAATTACGATTGCTCTAACAAATATTTATCCAACAATCGTCCATATCCAAATGCAAGTCATCTGATTAAATATGATGCATATGATTGTTTACATGCTCAACGAACGGTCGATTTATCTGTTCATGGAAATGGGCCATTATTATGACCAGCCCGTGACATCTACACTCCTGGCTTCCTGGCCATTTAAAGAGTGTTCTCCAAGGCCGAGGCACAGATAATGGACAGGGGTGAATATGGACACTTTGAAATTTATGATACTGATAGCACTGAAGCTTTTAAGCAGAACAAAACCCAGAATTTTGGCTATCCTGGGTTTTGTTCCACGCCTTGGGGCATCCCATTTTGAGACTGACCAGCACAGCTTACCTCCTCCTGGTTCGAGGTGCATGCGTCAGCTCTTGTCCAATCAGAGCCATTTGCTGTGAATAATCAGCAAATGGCTCTGATAGGCATCAATGGGGAGCAAGAGTGGTGGTGTCCTCAGTGGCATGTGCTCCTGCCCCAGGCTATCTGAATGGCTGGGGCAGGACTGCGTGCATAGCCTGAAGATGCAAGGGATGCGTCTGTTCTTGCTCCTCATTGTAAACAACCAGAGCTGTTTGTCAAATTACATAGGACGGGCAAATGGCTCTGATTGGACGAGAGCCCACACATGCACCGTTAGACCTGGGAAAGGTAAGTGAATACTGGCCACTTCGCGGGGGTTTCACACAGCGGCATATAATGTAGTAGGGCTCTGTAATGGGTATGGATATCCCAACAGCCATGATGCCGAAGATATATCATTGCAAGAGCTGAAAATTAGCAGGTGTTTCGTGGATGGGAGATGTGCAGCAAGCATGAGTGGGGGAAGACTAGAGAGACAGGGTTTGTAAGCATCATAACCAGCAGCCCAACCAGTCCCAAAGCACTGCAGCTTATTGGGAATCCTCCCGTCTCCTTTTGGCCAGTCTGTGCCCTGACTGTGTTTGTATATTTTTTGTTCTTTATAGCACATTATCTATATTAAAATAATATGCTGAACTTCCATGAACACATAAGAAACAAAAGATGCCAGATGTATAGAAACAAATTCCTGCATAGAGGTGCAGCTCAGGAGACAATACTTCATTAATTTATTAAAAATTACTATTAAATGTCAACTGCCAACTGTGCAGCATTCCCTGTACTTCTCAGCCAGTAGAAAAAGTATTTATGGTTTAGGAATATTATATTTAGCAATACTATATGTGCGCATCTTTAGCTTTTATTTCAAAAATCAGGTAGAAAATCAACGCAGTCATCCTACCATGCATCGCACTAATTAGTATAATTTCCTTAGGTGGAACAGTAAAAAAAATGGTTTCCTATTACTGCTTGGGCTGAATATAAATTCATGTGAACAAAGAGACATCTTATTCATTATATCAATATGAATGTCAATACAACTGAAGAACATCTCATTCTTTTTAAGCATGGAGCTATTGAGGAAGAAGCACCTTTGTCCAGCTTTACAAATGCCTAAAATAAAGAGATAGTGCTCATTATGCTTTCTGATTAAATGGAAAATGCCCAGTGAGTGAAAAGGCAAAGACATATCTGATATTTAAAAAAGAAGCACATGCACATGTTTTCAGAAGAGACCTCGCTGAATGCTTTTAGAACACATTTCCTGAAAGAGACCATTTTTAATTTCAGTCCTAGATGTACCGGCGATACTTAGAGACTTGCTAGCAGCATGTGCTTTATTCATTTTGCCCTTGGGTGACTGTGGAGTGGGTGGTCTTTTAATGATAAGGTTATATATCAGGTTGTTCAAGTGGCACATATTCAGCAAATCCTTTATTTTTAAGGGGTCTTAGATTTTCTTTTTATTCAATGATATTCTGCCAGGAGGGAATCTGTAAATTTTCACATGCACTCAAGATCAGATTGGAATTAGTGCAGTGGACCACCTGCTCCAGGCCCCTGCAACTCAGGGAAACCCCATCCTCAATATTACTGGCATGCGCAACCAGTGGCAGACCAAGGCCCTTATTTAAGAAGGGATAGCGTCAGGTAGCGCCTGGTTAATGAGAGGTAGCGACTGATAGCGACTGGTCAACGCCGGACACGGCACGCAGTTACACATTTATCAAGCAGAATCTGTTTAGCGACTGGAATAGCGTCATGTAGTGTCTGATTCATCATTTTCACAGCCTCAGCGAACAGCGCCAGCGTTCAGCCTTGCACAGCGCCAGGTATGACCTCTTGCTACCTGACGCTCTCCCATACATTTCAATGGACGATCCTTTTCTTCTCTTTAAACTGGTTTTTTTTTCAAAAAAATCACAAATAATTCTTTGACCTCTTCTGGTATTGAAAAAGCAATTTTTTCATAATTTTTTTAAAAATATTTCCTCAAAAATGACATTACAGGTCTGGCATTAAAGTGTTCATGTTACAATGTTGTTACAATGATATTCCATATGTTTTTGCTTTGTTACTAGTTGATAGATGCTTGAAAACAGACTTTAAACACACCGCCTCCTGCGCTCTGGGCTTCAAACAACTATTTTTCAGTGCCAGAGATTTGTGAGGCTGTTTTTTTGCTGAATATGGTGTGAGTCGGTCGCTATGAGCAGTCGCTAACATACGCTCCCATACAGCGCTGTACTGGTCAAATAGTGACTCCTCACAATATTCAACATTACTGAACAGCGACGGGGAGGCCGATTCATCAATAGCGCCAGGTAGCGACAGATGAGCGACTGTAGCGTGATTTTTTCAGCGCCAGCCAGTATTCGCTGTGCTTGGCCGGCATTAGCTTGATGACAGCGACTCAGTCGGTGTGCGGTAATGTTGAATACGGGCTGGGGGGTCGCTGTTTCACAGGTTCAGCGTTGTATGTGAGCGCCTGACAACGAATGGCCAGAGCGAACGGCTAGCTTCATATTCATCAACAAATCACGCTCCGAATGTGCTGTCGCTGTCCATTCCTTGTTTAAACCCCAGAGCGCTGGCGGGGATCTGTATTAACTAGTGTTTAACCCCTAAACAACCATATTTTTTGAATGTAACATTATACATGTTTTTAGAATCATTTTGTAATATGAATACATTAATCTCAGACCTGTTAGATCAATTCTGCACATATTTTTTTTTTGGACTTAAAAATAAATCCTAACATTGCAGAAGTGTTCTCCGATTTTTTGACATTAAAAAAAAAAAAAAAAAAATTATTACCAATTAATTATGAATAATTATAGATTGCTCCATTGAAATGCATTGGACATCGCCAGGGAGCGACAGCTCATACCTGGCGCTGTGAGGGAATTTGCAGCGGCGCTGTTCGGTCCAGGCGGCTTCATGATGAATGCCGCGCTAGCCGTCGCTCTCGCCGGCGCTAGCCTCATTTTGCTTGATAAATGCGTCATTGTGACCGCCGCCGGGCGTACTTGAGTCGGTAGTCGCCTTTAGCTGCCGCTACCTGGCGCTCGTCAGACACTACCTGGCGCTATCGCTTGATGAATAAGGGCCTGAGTCACTATAAAGTAGCGACTCATGGCCGAACACTGCGACTACTAGCGGGCGCTCTGAAAATGCCTGCTACAGATGCTCATCTGTCGCTACCTGCCGCTAATGATGAATCAGCCTGCCAGTCAGCTATGGGCATATTGTGCTGTTTAAAAAGTAATTGGTAAATAAGTTGGTAATTGCCCTCCATTCCTTTATTGTGCTTCCTGCAGTACCTTGTCTGAATTGGCCACCTATGGGGAGCAGTGATGCAGCTTGGAGTGAATGACATAACTCCCAGAAGTGTTCCTCATTGAAGCAGCAACCAAATACTTTATTTTGTAAGGTTCTTAGATGTTTTATTTTCAATGACATACTGTGAGGAGGTAATTGGTGCAATGGAGCTCCTGCTCCCTGCAGATCCGAAGTATACTATGAACATGTATCCAGCTCACCAATGCCCTTTTAAACATAACTTTTACTAATGCATTTAAAAAGATTATATACCCAGCAAGATATATGTGAAAGGCTACTTGCCCTTGGCTGAGTTGGGTGACAAGTTTCGGGGTTGTGGGCCCCTTAGTCTTACTTGCACTCGGTATACAATCTTTTTAAATGCATTAGAAAAGGTAATGTTTTAAAGGGCATTGGTGAGCAGGATACATGTTCATAGCATACTCGGATTTGCAGATATTCCTCCTTGCTCCCAATGGTCCCGTTATGGGAATTTTTCTGAGCTGTTATATTTTTTGAAGCACATCTAGGCCCCGCAGCTCAGGGAGTCGCCATCAGCAATATTACTGGTATGCAGCACTCCACACTGCAGGACCAAGCCCGCCATGGGCCCATTGTGCTGTTTATTATTCTTTAAAAATTAATTAGGATCAGTGATTAATTGCACTCCCTTCCTCTATGCACTGCCTGCAGTACCTTGTCTGAATATATCACCGGTCACCGAGTGACACCTATGAAACCAAAGCCTTTATTTGTTAAGGTCCTTTTTTCCAGTGATATACTTTGAGGAGGGAATGCTGGCGCTGAGGTAGAAATAAACCCCCTTACATCAGCCGCAGTCCAGCGCAGCAAAGGGGGATTCCCTTACTCTGTGTGCGCGCCCACCACCCATTCACTTGAACTGAGCCTTGGTGGTGGGGGAGCTTTGTGTCTTTCTGTGGAACTGGAACATGGCTGAGGCAAGGGTTTTCTACTTTGTAACCCTTCTATCCTACCTCAGCGCCAGGAGAGGGTTGCAGGGCGAGGGGGGGGGGGGGTTGTCTTATGACTGGACTTCCCCTTTAATTGTTCTTGCTCCGGGGCCCTGTTAAGCCTTGTTATTCTGCTGTGGGGGACCAATTCGCTATAGGGACAGACTGCAGCAAGGGCCCAGTTAGGCTGCTGTGGGGCCAGGTGCATCAGATGGGTTGGCAGGGGTGAAACATTGTGAAAAAGCATACTGTATGCCTTCTCTGGCTGTGCCTGAAACAAAGCATCATGGGAATTGGAAGATCCAAGCAGGCAGGCAACCACACAGCAAATGTAGCCCCCAAAATTGTTGGGGGCTCCATCTTGCTCAGTGCTTAATTTGGCCCTGTATGTGCTAAAACAATTGGATAACCCCATTAGTGCCTGGGCTAGTACATACAAAATACAAAAAGAAACAAGTGTATACATAAAAATATATACTGTATGAAAGGAAAACAATATCAGTATATATGCAAATAAATCTACTCACTCAGATATTTTAGATTTCTCAGTGAGATTGTCCCCTCCCTGTACACTGATGCACGGGGTGGGTTTGAGGTGTCTTTTGTTTCTATGGTAACTGGTAAGTGTAGGACTGGCTTCATTTCAGGATCCGGTAAGTTTTAGCATGGCAGAATAGGATGGAATAGCTGCAGGGGACAATAGGTGAGTTTTTCCCCCTGTGCCTGGGCAGACCCTTTAAAAAATCAGTAAGGTTTAAAAGGGCTCTGTATTAGCAATTATTTATAATGAAAAACTAGACAAGTTCGATTACAACTTAAAGTGGACCAACACCCAGGATTTTCACTATCCTGGGTTTTGGTCCACTTCGGTGGGGCACCCCGATCGGGGGTGCCCCGCTGTGTGAAACCCCCCAGAACGCCCGGAAACACTCACCTCACCACGCTCCTACGCGGGCGCTCGTCCAATCAGAGCGCTCAGAGCCGCTGTGGTATGCACGTACAAGCGGCGTCCAACCACAGCGGCTCTGAGCGCTGGAGGCCGCGTCTCGTGCTTCCCTCTAACAGGGAGCGGGCCCGCGCCGGCCATTCAAAAACGACCGGTGCGGGTGCGCGCCCTGCTAGAGGGAAGCGCGAGACGGGGTTAAGGTAAGGTTTCTGGGCTTCCTGGGGGGTTTCACCACGCGGGACATCCCGATTTCGTATGCCCCGCGGGGAGGGATCTGATCGGCCCGGGAATCTTACAGATTCCCGGGCCGATCCCCCCTGGGTGTTGGTCCACTTTAAGGAATGTTCACACCATCAAACCATTAAAATGTAGGAAGATGTGCAGTAATGGGTTTCATCAAGGGCAGAACAGTAGGCAGATTTTCAATTAGTGTTAAAAGAGCATCATCCGCTTTGGTCTCGGGGGTACAGGTGATGTGTTTTACAAAGAGAAAATAAATAATACAAATAAAACAATGGGTATAAAGTGTGGGGTCATGGCTTGTCAGCTGCTCAATGGAGCTGATATCAATTCATTTCAAAAGTGTGACAACTTTTCTCTAATCTTCTAATGTCTCATTCCCATCTCTAATGTCTGTAGTGCCAAGCAGCAATGCAAGGATTCTCTATTCAGCATTTGTTATGTGGAACATTTAAGTTGTTTTTTGTTTAAATGTGATTGTCCAGGCCCACTCAAAAGTATTTACATTTTGTAGGGCTACCCATGGCAATGCTGCAATTGTTTTTCAGAACAAAGTTAAAAGTTGATATGCCAATATTGTAATGTTGCCTTTAAGAAAACCCTGTTGGTGAGAAGTCAGGACCGAGGGCAGAAAGGATTGGAGCCTAGGTGGAGACCATAAGTGCGTGTGCTTAACCCTTTAAGTGCCAGCCTACCTAGATTTTTTGTCACACTCTGTTGCCAGACTACTTTTCACGTTTTTGCGCTACACATGTTCAACCTTGATTTTTGAAGGGATTTCCAGGGATTTTCCAGGAAAATTATATATTGCTTTTTTTCAGCAGAGTCTGGGCTTCAACATGAAATGTCTTGTTTGGCCTCTGTTTAGTGTATTCTCAATCCTTTTTGGTGAAATATGTGCAAAAAAATTAAAAAAATCTATTTTTTACAATTTGTAGTATTTTTTTGTAATAAAAAATGTAAGTTTGTTAATAAAATCTTATTGCGTGTGAAAGCCCTATTTCTCCCGGTTACAACGGTACCACATATGTATAGGTAGACACCCTTTCCTGCCCAGGAGACTCCCCCAAACTGAAACAGCAGTTTAGGAGATTTCAGATAGGATACAACTATGCAATATGATTGCATAGTTGTAAGGGGTTAATTAAAAAAAAAAAATGACATAGGTTCCCCCCTCCCTGGGGGGGACCACATTTTATTTTTGGAATTTTAAGGGTTAAAAACCTTTAAAACCCCCCAAAAAATGAGGTAGGGTCCCCGTTACCCAGCATTACTGACCCGGACCAGCTATGGGGGCTTGTAGAACAGGGCGCAGGGGCCAGCGTCGGTGGCCCCTGGCCCTGCAGGCTACTAGCCCACATAGCCACTAAGTGGCCCGGGCCCTTCTGCCCCCCCCTGGCCGTTGGGGAGGGAGGTAATGGGGGGGCTGGGGGTTATGGCAAGTCACCCGCTAGCCGCAGGTGATTGCCAGCCCCAGAGCCTTGTGAACTGGTAAAGGGGTCTAATAGACCCCTTACCAGTTCACAAATAGTTAAAAGTAAAAAAGACACCAGACAAAAAATATTTTATTATTCTTTTTTTCACTTATACTTACCTCCCATCCAGTGTCCCGCGCCGCTGCAGATGACAGTTGTCGGTAGTGATCGGAGCAGGACTGGTGGGAGGCAGGGGATCAGAGCCTCCCTGCCTCCCACCCTCCCTGCTCTGATCGCTACTGACAACTGACAGATCGGAGCCGGGAGCCTGGTGGCGGTATACGAGGAGCGGGATGACGTCATCCCGCTCCCCCGACAAGTGGGCGAGGCTAGGGGCGGGGCCAGCGCCGCCCGAAGAGGATGGCGAGGGCCCGATGCTGGGTCCTCACCCGAAGCGTGACAAGTCCAGGGGGGGATCGGAGCCCCCCTTATGAAGAGAAGACCCGGGGAGACCGATCGGGCTGTCAGGTGAGTTTGTGTCATTTTTTTTTTTTTCTTTCAGATGTCGGCGTGGCGGAAGCAGGTGGGGGGCTATTCCGGGCCCCCTCCTGAAGATCAGAGGCCCGGTGGCGGAAATCGAACAGGTGATGCTTGAAGAGAATTGCTGGCACTTTCAAATGAGGGGTCAGGTAAATCTTTTTTACTTTTTTTTTTATGGGGCTCTAAAGTCAGCTACGTGAGTCTCACGTAGCTGGCACTTAACGGTTGGAGAGGCAGCTACGTGAGACTCACGTAGCTGGCACCAGAAGGGTTAATAGAGTATAGAGTGCCCAGCGAAGTAGCTAAAGAGAGGGGTGCGATTAAATTGATTAAGGAGAGAAGATAGATAAAGAGAAGAAGGGGAGTAGGCAGATAAGGTTGGGGATACGGCAAAGGTGGGGGCGGGGGATGCAGGTGGTTGGCTACACAGTTTATTCCCCATGTTGGATGACAAACTAGCCCATCAGGTTTTTAAAGCTATCGGAGTCCATGGAAAGATACCACAGGGTCCAGGTCTGTACTGTATAAATTGCGCCTTTCCATCATGAAGTTTAGCAGTGAGATCTTCCATCTCCATAATTTGTTGCACTTCAGTAACCCAATCTTTAATAGAAGGGGTCATCCCTGATATCCAGATGCGTGGGATGATGGACTTTACTGCATTAATCAGGTGTCACAGAACTGAGTTTATGTACGCCTCTGTACTCAAGTCATTATGATGCAGCAGGAATAACACTGGGTCTGGATTGGATTGTGATCAAGAGCACAACTGAGCTCCAAAAAAGGTATAATTTTAGGGCATTGCCAGTAAATGTGGAAGAAGGTGCCCTCAGATCTGTGACAGTGCCATTACATTGGAAAATTCGAAGGTATGCAGTTTGTTGGGGGAGTAATACCACCGTGTGAGGTATTTATATTTAGTTTCCTATATTATGGAGGCCTTAATGCTTCATGTGTGAGATGAAAGATATGCTCCCACTCGGCTTCAGAGAAGGCTCTGCCCAGGTCTGCCTCTCAGTCCTTACTGAAGTGTGGTCTCAATGGGGTAGAGTTAGCATAGAGTATATTTGTGAGATCGTCCCGTTAAGAGAAGTGAGAAAACTTCTCGAAATCAGTTAAGTCTCTGGTCAGTCTCTCCTTCGGACCTAGACTAAGAAGATAATGTTGAAAGGAGGTTCAATGTTCAAGAGGTTCCAACATTTTGGCAGGAGTTTTATTCAGTTTGCTGGCATAACTGACCACCCTCTCATTTACCCATGTGTTTATATAGATTTTTAATATTGCACAATTTTGCAATACACCTCCTAAAGATATGTGTATAAATCCATCCTTGCAAATCGCATACACCGATACATGCTGATTTTCTTCCTTGGGGTGAATGGGATACTCCAACAAGACAATGAAATATGTCACATGGCTGGAAATGTCTAAAACTGTTTCGAAGAGCATGTCTAAGACTTCAAACACTACCCTGACTAATTCACCAGACTTGATGCAGATTGAGCATCAGTGGGACCACCTCAATCATTGTGCTTGCTCTATGGATTCTCCCTCGTGCATCCTCCTGTAGCTTTGGCATAGAAAAAGAGAAGTTTCCAGTCAACAAAATAATAAAAACTAAATGAAGCATGGAGCAAACACTTAACAATAACTAGTCCACATAGGTTTGAGTGAAAAAGTGTATCAGATCCACTCACCAGATTCAGCAGTACCAATGAGCATATAGTAATTATCACAACTCCGATCCAGAGTCAGTGTGTAAAAATCTATATATGCCCCTGAGGATTCCACTTTCAGATAAGTGGGTAGGAGGGTGAATCAGGGTTAAATATGTAGGATTTTTGGGTACCTCTCCTGAAACCTGTTACCTGCCCAGACAGGAAAGAGCGATTATCTGACAGGAACACAGCCGCAGTCGCCCCAGGCTTCCCCGTATAAGCAGGGGTCCCTGGGCCTACAGCACCTTTGCTGACTTTAATCTAAGCCATTAAAAAACAATAGTCTAAACAGGTGACACGTTTCAAGGTAATTCCCTTAGGTAGGACTATGGCGATTACCCCAAAGCGTGTCACCTGTTTCAATTTTTTTTGTCACATGGTGTCATTATGTCATCATCTTTTTTTGTTTTTAATGGCTTAGATTAAAGTTTATTATTTTAACAGTCATCACTGTCAACTGGGAGTTTCTTCTGTTTTTCCATGGACTGCCATGGAGTTACCATTTCTCTATCCCGTGCTTGCACTCTGGACTTTGCATATACCTATTGGACTTGGGAGCTGTGTGTTCTGGAATCTTTGCAGCTTTGACATGCCCTGCATGGCTCCAGATACCCTACCAGGAACTTATGAAAAGGAAATCCTTGGTTTTGTTTTCTGCCCGGTGGCATCCCAATTTGGATTGGCAAATGGCTCTGTTACGTTTGAGGAAATCTGAGGAATATTATGCAGTGATAGTGATTCTGTACAGAGATGCTCCGTTATTAGTTTAGTATTGTCATTGTGGTTGTTACAGTATTATTATTGCTTGTAGCAGTATTAGTAGTAGTAGAATAAGCCATTGAAGTGGTAGTAAGTATGTGTTTTTTCATGTCGAAGGTTTACTGTACAAAACATCATACATAGATCAAACAAGAAGAATGGTAAATCCAGTTGCACAACATCTGCTTCTATAGTCATTGAGTTCCTGTGTCCACTGCCATCCATGATATCCAGATTGTCAGTATGCAGGCTGAATTGTCAGATATTAATGAATCTGTTAGATCAGCCTTCTGGGTCAAGAAAACACATTTGTGTTTTGGATCCTCAATTCTATAAATACTATTCATTGCAAAATGTGAACCTTATATAGGGGTGGTCCAACCATTTATTATAGGGATCATCTGATATTATTGGCCTCAGTTAGGCTTAGGAACACTTGGACAGATAAAGGTATATTATAGCAACATGAGCATTGCAACTTTCACGTATTGACCTTTTTTATTCTGCATAAATATTTATAACCTCTTGCTAGGATATTTTGGACATACAAATTGTCCTCTTGACCTTAAGGCTTTTCACACCTATATGGAGCTTTGGTTAAATGAGGTGGAACATCTCTTTGAGTGAGAGCCCTTTGCTTAGTGAATAGTCCTAATAGTCTTCTATTCCATGCCACAGCATAGGACTGATTCCTCCTAGCCTGTTACTTGCTTGTGTGAGCCTGTTTTGGAGAAATCATTATATTTGTTTTTTCTTTCCCACTTTCCCATCTATTTCATTTCTGTGATGTAACCCCATACAGGTGATGACCAGAGTTTATTTTATTTAACCCATTCTATAGTACACAATTAGCTGTTTCACAGTCCAAATTCCATTGATTTGACATGCCATCCAATACCACCCTACAGCACTCCATACAACAAAATAGTAACACATATAATTTAAGGCTCCCTACCATGTGGCTTACTTAAAATATCCAAGGGCTAAATTATACAGTTGTTTTGGACATCTGAACAATCAAAGGTCCTATTGTGTATCACACATATCTCTGTGTATCATCCACTTGTTCAGTCTAATGCCCCCCTTGTACAACTTTGTGGTCCACTCATGCCAAGGAGACCTCCATAACACTGAAATATCATCATACAGTGCTACATTATACCTTGTATAGCGCTATGTAAGAAGATGGTGCTTTATAAATAAACAATAATAATAATACCATCCACCCATGCCATCCAGTGCCCTCATAGCTGTAGGCCCAAATACTACTTGTTGTTATATCTATACCCACATTTCTCAACCAGTAATTAAGCTTCCATCTGATGGTACTCAAGACCAGCTGGGAGAGATAAAGCACTGAAGATAAGCCACTGTTTTCATAAAATGCAGTGGGTGACCAAATCAACAAGCAGAATAACAGCATTGCTGGCAGAAAAGTTTTCATTGTTGGGCCAGGTGAATTTCATCTCTTTGAAGCAAAACTCTACTTTACACTGGTATTGGGTGGGACTTGACATACCTGGAAAATAGGAAGGGGTGGTCCATGAAAAAGTTAGAAAACCTGGATCTATACCAGTCTACAAGAGTTATCCTGCTTGATTGAGTTCCCAGGCTTCTACCAGAGGAGGATGATTAGCCAGTGGCAATGTTAAAAAACGGAGGGGCAGCTTGGTGGTATCTACCTAGAAAGAAAAAGCACTCCATGGCCAATCTTTACAAAGAATTGAAGTGAAAATTAACAAAGATAAATCCTGAGCAAAGGGGATGGGAGTAGCTCCATCACTATTATTTATACAAAATTATCATCATTATTATTCAGGGCCTTATAACCAATTTACCGCCCAGTTTAACCCTCTCATCATCTAAGTATTAAGCACCAAACATGTCTAGCTATGTGGAAAGACAGAGATTTGGTTGCACATATCTGCAGATACATGTGCAAGCCACACTGCCCCGGCAAGGCACTCTGTGTTTAGTGTGGTCCCTACTCTTATTTTTGAGTCCCCAAAGTTGGGACATGCAATGCAGCCAGAGCTACTCACCTGGGAAGCTGCCAGCCTCCCTTTAGAACACTCCATAGGGAGAGATCCATAGTGGCTGAATCCCTCCCTGTGTGTGTTCATGGCAATTCAAACTGAGCAAAGGGGGTGGGAGTAGCTCCATCACTATTATTTATACTAAATCATCATCATTATTATTCAGGGCCTGGGAACCAATTTACCACCCAGTTTAACCCTCTCATCATCCAAGTATTAAACACCAAACATGTCTAGCTATGTGGAAAGACAGAGATTTGGTTGCACATATCTGCAGATACATGTGGAAGCCACACTGCCCCGGCAAGGCACTCTGTGTTTAGTGTGGTCCCTACTCTTATTTTTGAGTCCCCAAAGTTGAGACATGCAATGCAGCCAGAGCTACTCACCTGGGAAGCTGCCAACCTCCCTTTAGAACACTCCATAGGGAGCGATCCATGGTGGCTGAATCCCTCCTTGTGTGTGTTTATGGCAATTCATGTTTGTTGCTTGATATTTAGATGATGAGAGGGTTAAACTGGGCGGTAAATTAGTTCCCAGGCCCTGAATAATAATAATAATTTTGTATAAATAATAGTGATTGAGCTACTCCCACCCCCCTTTATTCATTTGAATTGCCATGAGCACAAGCAGGGAGGAATTCAGTCAATATGGATCTCTCCCTGTGAAGTGTTCTAAAGGGAGGCTGGCAGCTTCCCAGGTGAGTAGCTCTCAAATATTTGTCTGCATTGCATGTCCCAATGTTGGGGACTCAAAATTAACAGTAGAGACCACACTAAACACAGAGTGCCTTGTCGGGGCAGCGTGGCTTCCACATGTATCTGCAGATATATGCAACCAAATCTCTGTCTTTCCACATAGCTAGACATGTTTGTTGCTTGATATTTAGATGATGAGAGGGTTAAACTGGGCGGTAAATTAGTTCCCAGGCCCTGAATAATAATAATAATTTTGTATAAATAATAGTTGTTGAGCTGCTCCCACCCCCCTTTATTCAAAGATAAATCCTGGTTGTGGCTGACAAAAGGAATGCTGAAGAAGGAAGCGTAAGGCCTGATTTTAGAACCACAAAAACAAGCAATCAGAACCAATGTGATGAAATCCAGGGTTGGAAAATTAAATACGGATCCCAAATGTTGGCTTCAGAAGGAGCAGGCGTGAACCACAGCTACCCATCTCAGCAAAAAGATCGCACAGACTGGTCCCACCTCCCGTCCGCTGCTACGTGTTTCAGGGGTCTCCCGAAATGATTTGCGTCAGGCAAGAAGCGGGATCCCTACTAGAGTTGTTGGCAGCACACAGATTTTAATCTTTGGAAGTAAAGGTTACGTTTTTATCCTTTTCACACACAATGCTTTAAAGGGGAAAAGCCCTTGTGCTACATAATCTCTTCATATATTGCAGTGGTCATCAGCACTGTGGGTGCTGTCCCAAAAGACCTTGGACAACATTTGAAACAAAAAAGCAAACCTTGATAAAATCTCCACTGGTTACCCATAACCCACCAACACATTATATTGTTTCTGGAGCTTGGAAAGATCCTGAAGGGTGAGTAAATAAGAAAGCCGACTTTAACTGTGAATTTGCACATGAGAATGAAGAAAAATTGTTGCAAATGCAGTCACACTTGCATAATTCAGGGACCACAAGGTGAGAAATTGGTGTGAGAAATCCCTTCTTTTCTTGATGGCAAGAATGGTGCTTTTGGTGTGTTTCTGTTCCCTTTTTGGAGATTGATGGATGTTTCCTAAACTCAGGTGATCTAGTAACATATTTGACATTTGTAATTATCAATTTTTTTACTTTTAAATTTATTTTATATTATTTTTAGTATAAAGTTATATATTTTACTTATCTAAACAATACATTGCCAGCTATGCATGTCTCACATTGCTGCCTCTCCAACTGTTAAGTGCCAGCTACGTGAGACTTAAAAAAATAAAAAAGATGCAGACTTACCTCCACCCACGATCGATCTTGCCGGATCTTCTCTTTACCTGGGGGGCATTCAATCACCCCTGAGAGACTGGAAAGTCACTTGCGGCAAGCGGTTGACTTGCCAATAACCCCTGGCCTCCCATTACCTTCCTCTCCAAAGCCTGGGGGCAGATGGGCTTGTGGCTTGTGAAGCCTGTGTGGGCTTGTAGCCTTCAGGGCCAGGGCCCACTGTGGCCTCCGTGGCCTGGTATACAAGCCACCCCTTAGTCGGTGCCTTTTTAAGCCAACCCTTAAAAATTCAAAAAAAGTCTGGGGTCCCCCTCCAAGAGAGGTGACCTATATCATTTTTTAAATTAACCCTTTATGTCCTGTCACTCAACAGGTATAAAAGGCTTCCAGCAGCAGCATGAGAGCAGAAACCAGAGTTATTGGCTTGGGGCACAGTGCTCATGGGTGGATGGGAGGTAAGTATTAAAAAAAAATAAGTAATAACAATAAGTAATACCCTCCATTACCTGCCTCCCCAAAGCCCGGGGGAAGGGGACAGAAGAGCTGGTGGGCTGTGAAGGCTGTGTAGGCCTGTAGCCTTCAGGGCTGGTTGCCACGGAGGCTGTGCCCTGGACTCCATAGCCAGTGTCGGGGCCGGTCTTGCTGGGAAGGGGGGACCCCACGTCATTTTTATATTTTAAAGTCATACTTCAGTCAAAAACAACGAGAGAGGAGGGGCCCTATGCCATGTTTTCAGATTAACCCATTATGTCTTGTCACTCAGCAGGTATAAAAGGCTTCCAGCAGAAGCAAGAAAGCAAAATGTGTGATCGGTGTGGGACACAGAGCTGGGGGATTGATCGTAGATAAGTTTAAAGACCCCTATACCAGTTCACAAGGCATAGGGAGCAGGCAAGTCATCTGCAGCAAGTGGGTGGCTTGCTATTAACCTTTGCCCCATTACCTCTCCCCCAAAGCCTGGGGGGGCAGAAGATCGGCCTGCTAGACTGTGGTGGGCTTGTAGGCTTTAGGGCCAGGGGCCACTGAGGCTTGCTTCCATGCCCTGGTCTACAAGCCCCGCATAGCTGGTGCCCTGGCTAGATATGCTGGGAAGGGGGGACCCCACACCCATTTTTTTAACCCCTCATAGAGTAGTTATATTTTATTTGGAAATGTCATAAAGCACTATTTTCTGTTTGGGGTTCTCTTGGGCAGGAACAGGGGGCTACCAATACCAATGAAGTACCATTCTAATAGTTAATTATGGTGCTTTACACGCAATATGGTTTTCTTAAAAAGAAACAGCGACATAAAAAAATATATGTATACAAGGTTTACACAAAATTATTTAAAAGAGACATTTCTTGTTAAAGCCCAAACTCTCCCGAAAGAAAACAGTTTATAAATGCAAAAGATCACAGTTAAACATAGCTCAAAATGGTAAAAAATTACCTGTCAACAGAGGGTGACAAAATCTCAAGTAGGCTGGCAGTTAAAAGGGTTAAAAGTACCAATGCATGTTGGGTATTGTTCTGTTTGAGGGACCTTGTGCTTTTGCTAAATGTAGCTAGTTTTTTCTTGTTTGGCTATTGATATTTTAGTAAACTGTGTTTTTTATTTTGCTTTTTTATGCATTTTACAGAAACTCTATGCAACTAAAGAATTCTTCCAGATTACTTCCAGAAAGATGTGCCCACAATAAGAAGCTGGGTATGCCTAGAAAGCTTAAGATGTGTACTTTCAGTGAATATGTAGGATGTGTGGGATATTTCAAATGTAAAAGGTTTTTTGGATGAAAAAGCAAAAAGTGCACACTTTGTCTCAGTGAAAATTGCTGTTTCATCTTTAACTTGTTTTTTCTTATTTGCATATCGTTTTTTTTTTTTTAAGGAAAATGTGTCTTTGATTCTTCTTTATTATTTTTATTATTCTTTTATTCTTAGGGAAATCCTATGCAACCAAATAATTCATTAAGGGATTACTTCCAAAAAACTGTGCTCACATCAGCAATTCCGGTACGCCTAGAAGCTTGATGTGTGTACCTTCAGAAAATATGTAGTTTGTGGGTATTTCAAAAGTAGATGGTGGTTTCTCTTGAAAAACTGCAAGGTGCGCATAGCAGTTGTATTTTATCTGAAGCCCAGACTGAAAAAAACAATATATAATGTTCCTGGGAAATCTCTTCAAAGATCTCACTTGGTCTGCCAACAGAGGGTGACAAATTCTCTAGGTAGGCTGGCACTTAAAGGGTTAAACTATAATCTACTAATTAAATAATATAATTTTATTTTTATTAACAATTGTGGGATTGTAATTGATTATTTCAAAGAGACAAGGGAACAAAAAGCCTAATTACAGACGTATTAGATTCAATATTACATTTCTACAGATCACTATTGGGAACAAATATTCTCCAAGGTATGGTAGCCAGGAGAAAGGAGGAAAAGTCAGTTCAGCCTTTGGAGCTGCAGAACTCATGCGAGCATGCTTTGCAGGGCCATATTATGAGAGGGGTGCAAGGGGCGCGTGCCCCGAGGCCTTCACCACTTGCCCTGTAAAGGGGGCCTCCACCAACCTTTGGGTTATGGTCTGGTCCAGGACGGTTTTCAGTCTTTGGTCTGACGGACTGAGGGGTCAGCAACAAAGGTGTCAGCGGCAGTGGAGGCACCTGGGCAAGCCTTTATTTTCTTTTTGCAAACCTGCAGCCAAAGCCACCACAGGGCAGGATGGAGAGTCTAGAGCAGTGGTCCCCAAACCCCCCATGTCCCGCGGTCCCGTCCCTTTAAGAGATATCCCAGCTGCCCCCGCTGTGGAGTGCTGTGCCCGGGGCCAGGGTAATAACGCGCTGTGCAGCGGCATCAGCAGAACTGGAGGAGGTGCTTTGTAGAGGCTGAGGGAGGCCCAATCACGGCTGGGCCAATGATGGAGGAGTGGGCGGGGCACAATTGCGGTGTGCTCGGGCTCTGCCGAAGACAGGGAAGATAAGGTAAAAATAAAAAAGCTTCAGAGCTCCCACCAGCCGTCGGAGACTTTTGTTTAATCATCTCTGGCTGGCCGGGAGCTGATTGACCTCTAACTGCCCCCCCCACTCTCACGTCCCCCCCCCCTGCTTTGCGATCATCAGTGTCCTGGAGGTGTCAGGACACAACAGTAAAGGAGAGAAAAGGCAAGTCCCACCCATGATGTATTAGTTGTGGCCAGTATGCCTCATTCTCTTCTATTCTGTGTTTCCTTTCCATTCTCTGTCTTTTTCTCCCTCTCTTACTTTATCACTGTCCTTTTTTTTCTCCCTTCCTTCCCCATCTCTCTCTCTCTTTCTCCCTGCTTTAATTTTTTGTCCTCTTTTGCTTCTTTTATTTGTCCCTTCCTTCCCTTTTTCTCTTCCTCTATCTTTCCCCCTGTGTCCTTCTCTTTTTCTTTTTTTTTTCTCCCTTCTTCCCTGCCTCTCTTTCTCTCTCTCTCTCTCTCCACCACACTTTATTCTATCTCTTTCTCAACTTTCCTTCTCTCTTTCTCTTGTTCTCTTCCCTTCATCCTTTTCCTCACTCCTTCCTTTCATCCTTCCTTCTCTCCCATCCTTTCTGCATTTTCTCTCTTTTTTCTTCTCCCACTCCTTCCTTCCATCCTCTCTTTTTCTCACCTTTTCTTTCTTCCTTAAATCGGATCGGATTGGGAATCTTATAGATTCCCTGGCGGATCATGGAGGGTATTGGTCCACTTTAAGCTGATTTTATATTTTTCCCCATTTTTCCTACCTCTTTCCTGCATTATTTTTGCCTTTTCCTTTATTGTCACATTGATTTTGTCATTATTTATCTTCTTTACATTCCCTGCTCCTCTGTCTTTTCCTTATCCCCCTTCTCTCTCTCTTTTCCACATAACTTACTTTTTTCTTTGTCCCTCTTTTCTACATTCCTTCCTCTCTCGCTCCCATTTTACCTTGTATTCTAATACCTAAAACTTACCTGCTCCTCAGACCGCTGCTCCTTCCCTCACACAAGACGAATCGTTGCTCCTTCTCTCACACAAAAATGGCGGGCTCGCTCACTCCCTTAAATATGCCGGATGACGTGGTGAGCGAGCCCGTCATTTTCGTTTGAGGGACGGAGCAGTGTGAGAGAAGGTCTTGCTGACCAATAGGGGGAAACCTAGGCATGACATCAGTGGAGGGGCGGGGTTTATACACAAAGCCGCAACAACTCACAGCGACAGCAGCTGTGAGCGGCGGTGCCGGCCGCGGCGCCGGACTTGACTGAGCAATTTTTTTTTCTTTGGCGACAGAAATACGCGGACGGCGCGTGGGGCTGCGCGGAGGAGCTGCCGGGGAAGTGTGGCTGCGCGCGCACAGCTTAGAGGGAACGCTGGTGGCCTCCACCAGATTTTGTGCCCAGGGACCCCCACCACACTTAATCTGGCCCTGATGCTTTGTAATGAGAAAGCTGTGAGTGTGCTTTCATTTCTTGTCCAAGTAGGGCAGCTGGATGTAATTTCTCGCTTAAATAGGGCACAGTGCGAGAACGGCTTTCTCAAGTGTCCAACTTGTATCCCCTGAATCGTGCGGGAGTGCCAGTCACAGCTCAGGCTTAGAGCTTTTACCATTTCACAAAGGGTTAAATGTAAAAATAACACACCACAACAAGTCAACAATAGTCAAACAATATTAAATATACACAAATCTTTTGTTCCACGCTATCCATCACCGGGCGGTGTCCTCTTCTGTCATGCCCTGTCTGCCACTATCACGCATGCCTGTTGACTTGCACACAGTGGAGTCAAGATTTTTATGTGCTGAACTGATCCCCTTGTGCCATGTTTACTGTTCATTAATTACTGTTTGATTAATTAAATGCAACCTAAATACATGTGTTAACTATGGCCCTTATTCATCAAGCGATAGCGCCAGGTAGTGTCTGACGAGCGCCAGGTAGCGGCAGCTAACGGCGACTACCGACTCAAGTACGCCCGGCGGCGGTCACAATGACGCATTTATCAAGCTAAATGAGGCTAGCGCCGGCGAGAGCGACGGCTAGCGCGGCATTCATCATGTAGCCGACTGCAACGAACAGCGCCGCTGCTAATCCCATCACAGCGACAGGTATGACCTGGCGCTACCTGCTGCTCTCCCATACATTTCAATGGCAGACGCTGCAATGATTGTTTTAAGTGGTTTTTGTGTTCTTGTCTTTGGCACAAAATTCCACACGTTTATTGGGATATGTTTTATTAATCTGGCTAGTTATTTTACTTTTTTGGGAGAAAGTAGTAATTTTTACACTGTAATGTTGTGAGTGACATCTCAAATGCATCTCCTCCCACCAAACTCATTGAGCTCTAAATCGCTTTTTTTCACCACACACGGGGCTTGTAAAGCTACTTTTCAGCCAGTCCTGTTTGGCGGTCACGTTCGCTCTGCGAAATTGTCAGCGCCCAAGCTATTCGGCAGCCCTGTCCTTGATGAATCTGTGGTGGTCAGAGTTTGTGCAGTCGCTGTTTTGATTCGCTATGTGGCGGCGCGAGCGTCGCTGTGCTTCGCTGCGCTGCGTTGTGCGGCGCTGTGCTGTTCATACATGTGCCCTTCTGCCATTTGCAAGGAATTCACTTCCCGCGACCCCAGTCGTTCTTAATGAATACACTGTAGTTGTGAGCGTGCATGTCCACATTATGCAGGATTTAATTCAGGCGTACAAGCTCATAACAACCCGTTATGCATTCTCATGTGTGCCACATTATCATGTACTTGGATAGTTTTATTGTGTGATGATTTTATGAAGGAATAAGATTTGTCTTTTTCAGCACCAAGTTGTTTGGTTTTCAAGGACCTGTGCATTACAGTATGTTGAACCCCCAGCTAAATGAAGCTAATAAATAATGGCGTCTTTGCCAATAGCTTGTTTTAATGCGTCAATTAACTGTTTCCGCCACTTAGCTTGCACATAGCTGATATTAGCTTGTGCCTGGTGCGCAGAGTTTTTTTTTTTGTTTTAAATTTATTTCCCAGTTGTTTTCGTCATATCCGGTTCCGGTTCCCTCCTTTGCGTTTCAAAGCCACCTAAAGGTAAAAAAAGTCTAGCGCTTAGGCCAATAGCTTGTTGTAATGCGTCAAATTACTTTTTCCGCCACTTAGCTTGCACATAGCTGGTATTAGCTTGTGCCTGGTGCGCGGAGCGTTTTTTTTTCAAATTTATTTCCCAGTTGTTTTCGTCATATCCGGTTCCGGTTCCCTCCTTTGCGTTTCAAAGCCACCTAAAGGAAAAAAATGTCTAGCGCTTAGGCCAATAGCTTGTTGTAATGCGTCAATTTACTTTTTCCGCCACTTAGCTTGCACATAGCTGGTATTAGCTTGTGCCTGGTGCGCAGAGCGTTTTTTTTTCAAATTTTTTTCCCAGTTGTTTTCGTCATATCCGGTTCCGGTTCCCTCCTTTGCGTTTCAAAGCCACCTAAAGGAAAAAAATGTCTAGCGCTTAGGCCAATAGCTGGTTGTAATGCGTCAATTTACTTTTTCTGCCACTTAGCTTGCACATAGCTGATATTAGCTTGTGCCTGGTGTGCGGAGCGTTTTTTTTTTTTTTTTTTTTTTTGGTGTCCCTGTCGCTTGGGTCATATCCGTTTCCTGTTTCCTCCTTAGCGTTTCCACCATGCTGCCCAGGAGACGGATCCAGCGCCTCCCCAGCTCCTCCTCAGAATCAGACCCCTCCACCCCTCCCCCACCTCCCCCACCTACCTCACCTCCCCCACCTAGCACCCCTCCCACCCCTTCCCCTCCTGGGCATGCCAAAAAAAAGAGGATGAGAGTGGATAGCCGCGTTAATGGCCAGGTGGTGAAAGTGAGTATGTTTTTCTTGCATTTTATGTTTAAAGTGGACCAACACACAGGGGGGATTGGCCCTGAAATCTATTAGTTTTCTGGACCAATCTGATCACTCCCCACGGGGCATCCCCAATCTGGATGTCCTGCGTGGATGAACCCCCCTGGAGGGCCATAAACCTTAACTCAGCCACGTCCCATCTGTGCATGCGTGAGCTGCGGATGCGTCTTGCGCTTCCCTCTAGCAGGGTGGTCCCCTGCGCCAGACATTTGTTCATGGCCTGCGCAGGCGCACTCCCTGTTAGAGTCAAACGCCACATGCGTTCTTTGGCGCTCAGAGGCAGCGGAGCTGGTATGCACGTCCAAATGGCCTTGGATGCGCATACCACAGCGGCGCAGAGCGCTGTGCTAGCCTGGCGCAGTCACGTGGGAGTGTGGTCAGTGGTGTTTTTCAGGCCTTCCAAGGGGGGTTCAGACAGCGGCCCACCCCCGATTGGTGTGCCCCACCAAAGTGGACCCAAACCCAGAATATTGCTAATCCGTGGTGTGGGTCCACTTTACTCTGGTCTCAGTATAACTGTTTATGCCATAGTTCGGATGTCATGTATTGATTTGTGTTTGTTTTTCATTTGTCATAGGATTTCTGCATCCACCAATATGACTATGCCCGTGGGGGCAAGAAGCGCATTGCCATGGAGGTGAAGGCCACAGTGTCCCGGCGCTTCAATACCCAGCTGTCTATCCGTGCCATCCAGCAAAAATGGTCAGACTTTAAGCGCCGGGACCCTGAAGGCGTGTACCGCCTATATGATGCCTACGCATCAGGTATGTTTAAGCTTATGCTATGTTTATACTTTAGTTTAAATCATCTGCTAAGCTGTGTCCATTTGTGGTCGTAATATTAATTATTTTCTTTCACCCCCTCAACACAGATAAGCGTCCTCCCCTGGGTAAACGTGGGAAGGGATTCCTCCCCCGAACCAGGCAGGCGGACTCGGGGGAGTCATCGGGGGAGGGTCCCTCTCGCGGATCCTATTTGGAGGACCCAGGGGAGGAAGGGGATGACGCCCCAGAGGAGTGTGCTGCTGGGGGGCTGGCAGGCTCAAGCCTCAGCTCCTCACACTCTGACTCTGAGGAGTCTCACCAGCCAAGGGGCCACTCTCAAGTGGGGAGTCCAAGTGGGGTGGAAGGAATGGACTCTCCCACACTCCCTGAAGGAGCAGGGAGTGAGAGGGAGGAGGGTGGCCCTTTGGCTGGTGGATCTTCGGAGCAGAGTGTGAGGAGCCGAGGCTCCCCGCCTCCTCCTCAGAGCCCTCCCTGGGCTTCAAGTGGCGGATCATCCCCTGGTGAGTGCACATTTTGTCATTGTTAGTCTGTGACAGGTTTCATCTGGCCATTTGTACTTAGCCCTTGCCATTCCTCTCTAATTTGCAGGGCATCATATAGGCGGCACCTCCATGGCCTTTTGGCGACGGATTCTCCACGGGCATAGTCATGGTAAGTGTTTGTTGTTATCCATCACATTCACTATGTTATGACATTCCTTAAAGTGGACCAAGACCCATGGTTGATTGTGCTTGGAATCTCGAAGCTTCCCTGCCCAATCACCTCCCTCACCCAGGGCCCCCCCCCCAAAAAAAAACCCCACAAACTTCTTACCTCATTGGTGGTGGAAGAAGCCACCGGCGCAGCCTCCTGCGTGCCCCTCTAGATGTGTGTGCGCCTGCGCTCTCTGTTTTCTAATGGCCTGCGCGTGCGCACACACTGGAGGAGTGATGTGCGGAAGGCAGCGGCGGCGGACGGTGTCTCACTCAAATGGTGGTGCTCTGCCAAAGTGGACCAAAACACAGAATAGTATCAATCCTGGGTCTTGGTCCACTTTGAAGAGACACATGTTTCCTGGTCCATAGTACAAGGTGGTTTGATAATGTACATTAACATCACAAACCCCACTACAGTGCTAGCCAACTGGCAACCACCCCTATGTTTCTGCCCACAACATGATGGGGGCTAGCAAATGTGTTGTTCCGGCTAACACATGTTGCACACTAGTAACATTCAACAATCAACTGCAAATTAGTCCTTAACATTGCACTGTCAAGGTTATTGGCACATTATCTTTAGGGGTCCATGTTGCAACCATAAATAATTTACATGAACTCATGGTCCAGGAAATATGCTTATGTTGGACAACATGTATGTAACCATGCAAGCATTTGGTTTTTCAGACTCCCTAACCAGATGGATGTCAAATAGTCAGGTGTCATTGTCCCACTAATTTAGGATTTCTCTTTTGCTTTCTCCTGACAGATGTTTCTACGCAGACGGAGCCAGTCACCATCCTCCCCACCCCAGCTCCAGGGACGGCCAGCAGCATGGGCCCCCGCCACAGCTGCGATGGTGAGTACATCCTACTTCCTATGCACTTGTGAACCCTATGTCTTCGAGTCCAATCTGCAGACATTTACAATGTACCTATGTGTTAATTTAACACACATCTAGGTTACATGTGTTTGGTCAACAATCCTACATGCCTGTCTGCATGCTTGATTGTTGCCTCACATTCTGGATTTTGCCACATTGAGTCAATTAGTGGTTTAGACACAACCAAATGGGGCTGCTTAGGTCGTGACCTCTAAGAATCTTGTCAAAACTAGTTTACGCGTTAGGACTTAGGCCCTGATGTTTGGCTGTGACTAAACACATAAATGTACACACTGGGACTTATACCTTCTTTGCTTCCCAAGAGTTAAAGTGGACCAACAACCAGGATTTTGACTTTCCTGGGTCTTGGTCCACTACGGTGGGGCACCCCCAATCGTCACCGCTGTGTGACAACCCCCTGAACTCACCTCTCCTCGAGCCGACGGACAAGCCGTGGACAAGCGGCTCCTCCTCCTCCGCCTCCCGCGCGTCCCTTTTTACGCGCGCGTGCCCGCGCCGGCCATTCACAGACGGCCGGCGCAGGCACGCGCACGTCTAGAGGGGCTCGAGGGAGGGGCCGGCGGCCATGCGCCGCCGAAACTGAGGTAAGGAGTTTGGGGTTTTGGGGGGGGTTTCACCCCGCGGGACATCCCGATCTCGGATGTCCCGCGGGGAGGGAGGTGATCGGGCCGGGAATCTTATAGATTCCAGGGCCGATCACCGGTGGGTGTTGGTCCACTTTAAGAGTAAATGTATGCTTGGGATGTGGTGTCCAAATTTCTGCCAGTCAATAGTACTCATATAATGTTAACAAATAAGCGCACAGTGGGCAACAATGTTAATGTGAGTGTCAGCTAATTGGACACACTGACATTACATTGCTACATCTGTGTCTGTTGAGGTCACATTCCATTTATTAATAATTTTTTGTTTATACATCTCTACAGCTTGTGAAAACCAGCATCGCAGACTGTGGCGGGAGATCAGGCGTCTGAAGCTGATGCTGCTGGCCAAGAAGAGGCGGCGGCGGCGTCGTTAGGGTGGGGGGATGCCTGGCCCGTTGGTTGACGCCCTTTGTTGGGCAATGTTGGCCCTGTTGGCCACCTTTGTAAATAAAAATTTTCTATTTACATAATTACAGTGTTGTGCCTTGGCAAGCATAGTTTAACTGTCTCAAAACCCATTTGTGTGTAAATTTAGCCATACCTTTGGAGCCATTTCATGTGTAAACCATAGTAAGCTATGGTCACAAATGTGTGGCATAAATTTACAAATACATTTACATATCTAGATCAAGATACTCATCCCTGACTGTGTTATTAGCTATGTCTTAGGAAAAACACAATTTAGAGGTGGGTTAATCAAATATATTTACAGAAAAAAAAACACTAACAAAATTAATATTCTTGGCTGGGTGGCCGGGGAGGTTGGGAGTCATTGCTAGGGGCGGTGTTGGGGGACAACAGTGCAGTAAAAAATATAGACTGCTGTTGTATGAGCTGTTGTATCAACAACAAAGTTTGGTCCTGCCGCTGTATAGCTTCTTGCTGCTGCTGGAGAGATTGTTCCATTAGATTGGCCAGCCGACCAAGTTCCTGGTTCTGGTGCTGGTTACGCATCAACTGGTCGATCTGGCGCTGCTGGGCCTCATTTTGTTGCTGACACATCAGCACCTGCTGTTCCAACGCCGCAATGCGCTCATTAGTTCCATCACGCGGCTGTTGGTGACTGTAGTCCTCCAGCATCCGGACCCCTAGCTCGTAAAAATCTGCACTGGTTGGTGCCACACCTCCTCTTGCTGTGGTTTGAGGCTAACAAAATAGAAAACAACATTTTAGACAAACCGAACCAATGCAGGTATGCCCCTCAAAATCATTTGCCCAAACAGTCACTATACAACTTACCCTTGTCTGAGCCTCGGAAGCTTGGCCACATGGGACTTGGGAAGAGGTCCCAGCTTGGGGTTCTGGTTCCGCCTCCTGCCAAAACGACAAAGAAAGGAAATGTGACATGTTGCTTCATCCACTACCCACGAACATGGCAATGTGGTTATTGGTCCTCTAAATCAGCCATGTTACCTCCGTGTCGTCCGCCACAGGTAGGAGCGAGGTATCGCTGCCAGAGAGGGGCAATTCAACATCTGAGATCTCCGGCAAGTTGGCATATGCTAAACAGGAAAGTCAGGTTAGTAGGTCAGTGGACCAAACTCAAATGTAACATGGCTAGGCTATCGAGGCCATACCTCCACAAAGTGCCAAATTACACACTAGACCAAAGGTATCTGTTAAACTCAGATTGTTAACATGTATGTTAGAGGACTAAGAGGCAATAATTTGGCCAAATAAGATCAGACACATTGCTTAAATTACACATACCCGCAATCTCCCAGATGTCTGGAGTGGGGCCCTCACTCGAGCTTGGACCTTTAAAATACATGTGGACACACAAGTTGCCTGAAGCAAGTGCCACAAAAGTAGAGCCAAAATACATACTAGAGCAAGCCAAAACAACTTACCCTCATCTCTGGCAGCCTGAACTTGAAGGGCCCTTTCCGGACAGCCACTTCCGATATTCTGGTCAACTAAAAAACACAAGTAATGGCTCTAAATATTCCTCAAACTACTAGGGTGAATGTTTGTCCAAAAATATGTCAAACAAAATGCATTGCAATCACTCCAAGAACTATTAGACTGACCCTGGGGAGGGAATAAGCACTCCAAAGAGGCATCTTCAAGTTGACAGAGCAAACATGTAGATTATTAGACTAACCAAATCGAACCAGTGTAACAGAAACAGCATAAAGGATACATTATGTATTGCTATACACACCAACAGGGTCCTGTTGACCTGCAACATCGGAAGTGGGGTCCAAAGATGAACCAGTCACTTGGCCTACCAATAAAAAAGAGGAATGAGACACATGCACTTGGGTTAAAGTGGATAAAGCAAGGTTGACACATGCACTTACCGACATCCAAAGAGTAGCTTGGCTCCTGAGGAGATGCTGGGGCCAATGGCGGGGCAGCTAGGCAAAAATCAAGCAAACATTGAGCCATTGTTAATGTGCGTGCAAAAATCCAACATGCATTAAGGTGTGTGTGAGCAGCTCATTCACTAATATTCACTAATCAAGGCCAGTGTGGCTTCCACATTTATATGCAGATATATGGCCACACATCTCTGCCTTCCAACATAGCTACACATGTTAGGGCCTTGTTAGTTAGTTGCTGTGAGGGTTAAAGTGGGCGTGAAATTAGGCCGCAGGTCCATATTATTAATACTCAACAGTGCCCCACTCGATTGTTGGAGCTGCTCCCACACCCATTTGTTCCCCAAACAACCAGCACCTAAATTAGTGGTAAATACCTTCAATGGCAGACTGGGTTAGGCTTGAGGTTGGTTGAAGGGCAGGAGTTTGTGTGTCCTGAGGCAAATCCTGGACAGCACCATGTGCACCTATGCAGAAAGCAACAGACAGGAAATTAAAAAATGTATGAGGTCTAATGTACTACTTCACAGGTCCTCCTGTTAGTTGGGCAGAAAGAGAAAATGCTAATCACATACATTAACATTAGCTTTTATAAAAAGTCAGAAAATATGTACCTTCAGTCCAACCTGTGGTGTCATCCCCAGGATCCACACCCTGCAGCCGAGCCAGTGGAATTTTGGCCTTCAGCATCTCCTCATACGGCCTGTAGGTACTCTTTGGAGCCTGGATGGTCCCACTGTCCACATCAAGATCGTGATTCATCTTTTTCATAAGGGCCCCTCTCAAAGTGTAGAAGCGTTTCCTGCAGGATGGGCCACTACGTGGGTGTTGAGCAGTGCTACTAAGCTCCACACCAATGGCATCCCACAGTTTGCTTCTTTCTTGTTTGCCTATTGACTTGCTTTGGGAGCCAAAGAGTAGCTCCCATTTAGCAAGGGTAAGGCGCACAAGATGATTATTCTCCGCCAAATTAAATTCAGGCTCCCTCTTGGCACCTGGGCGCTTAGCCTGGGGTGCTGCCCCACCTTCAGGCTGGGCCCTTTTCCGTAAGGGAGGTCTGCGCACAGCACCCACCAAACTCCTACTTGGGCCTGCTGTGGCCGGCAGATGTCCTGAATTTGGCTCCATCCTGTAGCTGCACACACACACACAAATACACAACCAACAAGCACGCATGCAGACTACAGAATGGCATCGCACTCTCTTTGGGTTGGCCAGGTTTTATGTGCTCTAACAGCCAATCACAAACCAGCCCACTTAATTGATTCACACATACAGCCCAGTTCCTTCTAGCCACACCTCCACTGCACTGACTGAAGCATGTGTGTTAGCCAATTAACTAATTACAGACCTCATTAACCAAACAACACACACCCAAATACAACAATGGACTGATGTATCTGAAACCCTTGTGACATGTGGCTATCCTAATGGCTATTTAAATAAACAGCAGCTTACCTTTCATTGGCCCACCACTGAATTTTCGCCCATGTCCGTTAATACACGCAAGTTTCGGCTCACGTACGCTAGTAGCGCTACTAGCGTGCGCGTGCGCACTCCGTTTCACGCACACCTGGGTCGGCTAATTGGCGCCCGGAAATAGCAAAGCAACGCAAAAGGTGGCAAAGCGGACCTGTCCTTTTTCAAAGTGAAGTATAAATGGAAGGAATTTGCAAGCTTCTGGTATTGTTACACTGTGGCAAAGGCTGTGGTGTGGTGCTTGTTTCCCTTAGCTCATTTGAGTCTCTGTCTGGGTTTTGTCCTCACTCTCTGTGGCTTGTTGGGTGATTTCTGACATCAGTGCTGTTTCCTTAGGAGATTGTTTTTGGTGGCATATGCAAATATTGTGGAGCATACAGCAAGTGAGGCTTGATTTTGGGGCCTTTTGTGGGCTGTGCAGCAACTCCCCTCTTGGTTGTGCCTAACTTAGAAAGCTGTTTTTCAGCAGGCTGGTGGTTTGGACCACTATAGTTCTGGTTTTGTGGTGAGCTGCATTGTAGCGAGTATGTGAGGAGTGTGATTGTTTGTGTGTGTGGTGTGTTTGTGGTTTTTGTTTGTTTGATTTTGTATATCTGTTGAGTGTGTGTGATGGATAAGAGGGTGATGTATGGTGTCTGGGTGGATGGATGTATGCGTATGCTGGAAGAGCAGGAGGCCAGGGAGCGGGGTGTTGTGAGGCTTAGGGCACCCCGCTCCTTTGGAATCCGCCTTTCAGTATGGGACTTAAGTGACGAGCAGATCAGGAGCCGCTTCCGTCTGAATCGTGCTGCACTACAGTCCCTATATGATCAGATTAAGCACAAAATCGAGCCATCCACCAAACACACTCAATCCATTCCAGGCATAGTACGCCTGTGTGCCACTCTGAATATTTTGGCACGAGGGACCTTCCAGGCAACCTCCGCCCTCCTCAGCGGGATAAGCCAGGCTACTATGAGCCGCATACTAATCCAGGTAGTTCTGGCGATTTGTGATTTAATCCCAATTTACATCAAGTTTCCTGAGGATGAGGAAGAGGTTGCCAAAATAAAACATGCTTTCTATCTCATGGGAGGGATCCCGAATGTGCTAGGGTGCGTTGATGGTACACATATCCCTTTCCGCCCTCCCCGTGCACAGGAGCTGTATTACAGAAACAGGAAACAATTTCATTCGATCAATGTTATGCTGGTCTGTGACCATGAGATGAAGCTGCGGGCGGTGAGATCGGGGTTCCCCGGCTCATGCCACGATTCTTACGTCTTGCAGCGGACAGTCCTGTGCCGGAAGTTTGAGAACAACGAAATGCCAGCTGGCTGGCTACTGGGTAAATAATTAACCATGTCAAAGTATATTGACTCAAATATGTGGCCTAGTAAGCCAAATTCGAAAAAAAGAAAAACAAAACATGTACTAGTACTAATTGCTGTCTCTCTCCTTGTGTTTTTTCTACAGCGGACAAGGGATATGGGCAGAGAACGTGGGTGCTGACTCCGGTCAGGAGCCCACGGACCTCTGCCCATGAACGCTACAATGCAGCACACCGCAAGACCAGAAGCATTGTGGAAAGAACCATCGGCCTGCTGAAAGCACGCTTTCTATGTTTGGCACGCCCAGGAGGAGAGATGCTCTACAGCCCACAGAAGGTCTCCAAGATCATCCTCGCCTGCTGTGTGCTCCACAATATCTGCATATGTCACCGAATTCAATCCCCCGAGGAGACAGCACTGGTGCCAGAAATCCCCAACTTGCCCGCAGGAAGAAGGGAGGACACCCAGACTGGCGATGAGCTAAGGGAAAGGATGATCACTTCCTTTTTTGCGGTAAGCTAACTACCCTTCACTCTAATCCAAGTACTGCACTACTGGGTAAATTTATTTGACCTCCCATCATAATTTGGCTAAAACCACTCTAAGGGGGTGTGTAACATGACCCAAACCACTCTAAGGGGGGTGTAAGATGACCCAAACCACTCTAAGGGGGGTGTAACATGACCCAAATCACTCTAAGGGGGGTGTAAGATGACCCAAACCACTCTAAGGGGGGTGTCAGATGACCAAAACCACTCTAAGGGGGGTGTCAGATGACCAAAACCACTCTAAGGGGGGTGTAAGATGACCCAAACCACTCTAAGGGGGGTGTAAGATGACCAAAACCACTCTAACGGGGTGTGTAACATGACCCAAACCACTCTAAGGGGGGTGTAAGATGACCCAAACCACTCTAAGGGGGGTGTAAGATGACCCAAACCACTTTAAGGGGGGTGTCAGATGACCAAAACCACTCTAAGGGGGGTGTCAGATGACCAAAACCACTCTAAGGGGGTGTAAGATGACCCAAACCACTCTAAGGGGGGTGTAAGATGACCAAAACCACTCTAAGGGGGTGTCAGATGACCCAAACCACTCTAAGGGGGGTGTCAGATGACCAAAACCACTCTAAGGGGGGTGTAAGATGACCCAAACCACTCTAAGGGGGGTGTAAGATGACCCAAACCACTCTAAGGGGGGTGTAAGATGACCAAAACCACTCTAAGGGGGTGTGTAACATGACCCAAACCACTCTAAGGGGGGTGTAATATGACCAAAACCACTCTAAGGGGGTGTGTAACATGACCCAAACCACTCTAAGGGGGGTGTAAGATGACCCAAACCACTCTAAGGGGGGGGTGGAAGCTGAACAACATAACAATTAGGGTTGGTGTGCAAGATTGACGCAAATGTTGGTTAACAATTAATGCAATATTTTTTTACAGCGAAAAAACAAATTAAAATATATATACTAACTGCACTTTTTTATCTTTTTCAGGCACCCCGAGATGCACCCTGAAGCCAATTTTCCGTTTCTTTCTAATTTCTGTATTAATTTTCCTTTCCATTCTAATTTCTGTTTTAATTTTCCTTTTAATTCTAATTTCTGTTTTAATTTTAGTTCCTTTTCTACAAAAAAAAAAAAACAAAAACTAAAGAAACATGTGGCTATGTGTTTAATTCTGTATAAATTTTCCTTTTCATTCTAATTTCTGTTTTAATTTTCCTTTTCATTCTAATTTCTGTTTAAATTTTCCTTTTCATTCTAATTTCTGTTTTAATTTTCCTTTTCATTCAAATTTCTGTTTTAATTTTCCTTTTCATTCTAATTTCTGTTTTAATTTTAGTTCCTTTTCAACACAAAATAAAAAAAAAAACTAAAGAAACATGTTGCAATGGGTTTAATTCTGAAGGTACTTGATTCCCAGCCCACAGCAAAGCAAAGCGCAGGCGCTGTGTTGAATAGCGTGGTCAAACTGACTGACAGCGCCTACAAAGCTGAGCTCCAACATCATATTCAGCAATGTAGGCGTTGTTCCCAACAACGCCAGGTAGCGACTGAGGAGGCCTGCTATAGCGAATCGCTACCGCCCGCGGCGTACGCTAGCGGCGCTCATAGCGCCATACTTCAGTCGCTCATCTGTCGCTACCTGGCGCTATTAATGAATCGGCCTCCCCGTAATTAATCATTTTGGGGTTATTTCATTTATAGAGGGTCTCTACTTTTTGAGAACCTATCTAATGATTATGCTGAATACACGCATGCTGAAGAGCCTTTACAACTCCACACACCTGATTGGCTGTTGCAATGGTGCAGCTCTACAGGGGAGTTGCCAAATATTTCCAATGATGTAGAGATTGGGTTTCTTACACATTTGTACAACACTCTGAATAAGAGTCTATCTTATATGATTCCCACACCCTGTACATACAGATTGCTCATGTTAAAAATCATCCTACCTGCATCTACTGCATGTTATAAGCCTTTAAACATCCAAGATGGCGGCTCATGGAACATCAGACAGCCTGCAAACAGGAAGTGCCTTCTGACTGTGCTGCTCTGCATTCTGGGACTGCTGACCTTTTTCTGACCCCAGCTCTGCTCTGTCTGAGAAAAGCACAGCTATAACCCTCCCCCCCTGTACTTTGTCCCACTCTCCTCCCCTCAGTAAGTGTGATGCTTCTGAGTCAAGATGGCGGCGCCCGTATCCTAAAGTCCTGAACAGAGTTGCACCCAGTGGGGGAAAGAATAATAAGTAAGTGACTAAAAACGTAAAATATATTAATTTTAGATGCTGGGGAACCGTTTTTTAAGGGTTTCGGCTTCTCAATAAATCATGGTGAAGGTCCGGTTTAAGGACCAGCCTCTATTTTAAAGCAAATCATTTTTAGCACCTGCCAGTCACAGCTCAGGCTTAAAGCAGTGTAATGTTTATCACTTAGGCCCTTATTTAAGAAGGGATAGCGTCAGGTAGCGCCTGGTTACTGAGAGGTAGCGACAGATAGCGACTGGTCAACGTCGGACACGGCACGCAATTACACATTTATCAAGCAGAATCTGTTTAGCAACTGGAATAGCGCCATGTAGCGTCTGATTCATCATTTTTACAGCCTCAGCGAACAGCGCCAGCGTTCAGCCTTGCACAGCGCCAGGTATGACCTCTCGCTACCTGGCGCTCTCCCATACATTTCAATGGACGATGCTTTTCTTCTCTTTAAACGGGTTTTTTTTTTTTTTTCAAAAAATCACAAATAATTCTGTGACCTCTTCTGGCATTGAAAAAGCAGTTTTTTTCATAATTTTTTAAATTTTTAAATATTTCCTCAAAAATGACATTACAGGTTTGGCATTAAAGTGTTCATGTTACAATGTTGTTACAATGTAATTCCATATGTTTTCGCTTTGTTACTAGTTGATAGATGCTTGAAAACAGACTTTAAACACACCGCCTCCTGCGCTCTGGGCTTCAAACAACTATTTTTCAGCGCCAGAGATTTTTGTAGCTGTTTTTTTCCTGAATATGGTGTAAGTCGGTCGCTATGAGCAGTCGCTAACATGCGCTCCCATACAGCGCTGGACTGGTCAAATAGCGACTCCTCACAATGTATTCAACATTACTGAACAACGACTGAGTCGCTATAAAGTAGTGACTCACGGCCGAGCACTGCGACTACTAGCGGGCGCTCTGAAAATGCCTGCTACAGACGCTCATCTGTCGCTACCTGCTGCTAATGATGAATCAGCCTCTTAGTAGGGGATGGAAGCTGGGGAAACTGCAGCCCTGTGCGGTTCATTTGACAGCTTAGGCCCTTATTTAACAAGGGATAGCGCCAGGTAGCGAATGGTGAGCGAACGGTAATGACGCTCACCGCCACGAGAACGCCGGCTCCCCTCCGCAATCACACATTTATCAAGCCGATCCTGCTTAGCGACTGACAGAGCGCCAGATAGCGAATCATTCATCATTATTCCAGCCTCACCCCACAGCGCCAGCGAGCGACCTTGAACATCGACAGGTATGACCTCTCGCTACCTGGCGCTCTCCAATGCATTTCAATGGAGCAATCTTTAATTATTCATAATTAATTGCTATTAATGTTTTTTTTTTTTTTTTTAAATGTCAAAAATTCTGTGACCACTTCTGCAATGTTAGATATTTTTTTTAAGGTAAAAAAAAAAAAAAAACATTTGTGCAGAATTGATATTACAGGTCTGATATTAATGTATTCATATTACAAAATGTTTTGAACAACTTTTTTTTTTTTTTTCCCAAAAATATGGTTGTTTGGGGGTTAAAAAACTACTTTTAACCCATCGCCGCCAGCGCTCTGGGGTTTAAACAACCATTTCACAGCGCAAGAATTTTTTGAGTGTGATTTGTTAATGAATATGCTGGGAGCCGTTCGCTATGGCCATTCGCTGTCATGCGCTCCCATACAGCGCGGAACCTGTCAAACAGCGACTCCTAACCCCGTATTCAACATTACCGCACACCGACTGAGTCGCTGTCAACAACCGAACAACGGCCAAGCACAGCGACTACTAGCGGGCGCTCTGAAAATGCTGCTACAGTCGCTCAACTGTCGCTACCTGACGCTATTAATGAATCGGCCTCCCCGTAGGGGATGGAAGCTGGGGAAACTGCAGCCCTGTGCGGTTCATTTGACAGCTTAGACTGACCTCCCAAATTATTGTGCAGGATTGTTACACTCAGCAGACAGAAGATTAGTCTGTAGGTTAATCATCTGGGCTTGCAGTAATAACATTTTATCATATAAAATTCAGTGCATGGATAGTCATTAAAGATTAGTGAGACTCCTAAGAATGGAGGGAGCTTCTTCAAATCTTAATAAATAATCTAAGTGATGCATAACATAACAAAGTTACTTAGTTATTTAGTGTGCATGAAACTGATCAACATATTTTATTTCAACTTGTTTTTATTAGCTTATATAAAATAATAAATAATAATAATAATCAATAATATTATTAATACATTTATGTGTTTTACTTAGTAGAAATCACACACTGAATAATGTTATATATTCTCTGTAGCACTCCATAAAGTCCTCACGCACATTTTTTAAATTTCTAGCAGCAGCCATATGCAGTGCTATTAACTGACTCCTGTGACTGATATATTTTACTAAATAAATATTTAATTGAAAAATAGCAAAATAATGAAGATTAAAACAAAGTGACAATGTTCCTTCACCAGTAAGGATTTTGAAAAATCAAAAATCAATGCATTCACTTAAGGTATTTAGGGAGCAGCAGACATCCACCAGGAGCATCACAAAGGCTTTGAGTTGCTTGGAAACCAGTGAGGTGTCAATGGACCATGATCTGGGGGCAGCAATCTTCTATGGACATGCCACAGCTTTACCAGAGATTTCCTATTTTGTTATAAATGGATTACAAAACCTTTAAGGAATATGGGACTTGATGACGGGGAACTCAAAATCAATATTTTGCTTTTAAAGTCGTAAGGGGAGGCTCAAGAGGGAAGCACTTATTCTTTACTCCTTATCCTCAAAGGGTTGGCTGAAAAATAGCAAGATGTCTCTATTTTTGATAGGTTGGATGCTCCAGATTAAGGAGTCACTTGTTAACATCTGCTGCTCTGCATTGTGACATGTGAGGCTGGTTTGTCTTACAAATAGTCCATACAATCATTGCAAATGACTCAACTCAAAGCAATAATTGGAAACAAATACTCCTGGAGAGATCTAGCGAGGTAGATATATGTCTGACCATGTAATGTCTTCAGAGGTCCATCTATTTAGAGGGCTTTCTTACTCCAAAACTTCTATTACATTCAATACAAATTAAAATGTTTTATTTAAATCGACACCTGTATGCAGGGAAGCACCCAAAGGGGTTGGTCCAGAGGGCCTAGATCAGGAGCACCAGCATCAGGTCATCAGCACCCATTAAGTCACTGCATTGATGTTCCTTCAGTAGTCACATCCTCATGTTCACCTGTGCATGTGGTGCGCTAACTATCTTAACTGGTCAGCAGTCACTAAAACTTTCCCATCCCAACACACAAAAAAGTACAAATATTATTTTTAAATTTTGTGTGCCTGATTGAGTTTTGGGGGTGGAGAAGATGTCCAGATGAGGTGCAGTTGTCTCTTCAATGGGGCAGATATATTTTACACAAATTAAGGAATAACTCCCCCCCCCCAATTAATACTCTAGGTATTCACTAAAGGTGAGAGAACTTTTTTCAAATTAAGTTCTGGAGGGATCAGTGTTCTCTGCCTCACTTAAAGAGGAACATTTGAGGTCATAGGGAGTTAGTAAAAACTCCCCAGCCGCCCTGCCCCTCCTGGTTTGCAAAAATATATAATTTAACTTACTTCCCCAGTCGCATTGCACTCGGCATCCCTCCACTCTGCCACTGTCCTCTGTCGGGCAGCGCCATTTTGGAATCCCGCCATGTACCGCGCCGCCCCTCAGATCTCGCGATTGGCTGCAATGACACTCAGCACGATATCTGAGGAGCGACACGGGACATTTGAAAAAAAGACAGCGGCAGGTAAGGTCAGCTAAGCGTGTAGCCATCACTCGGCTAAGGGGAGTGGAAACGGGCCAGAAATACTGCCGGATGTCAGCGTTTTAGATAATGCCGATATCCAAAAGCAGTGAGGGAGGGATGTTTAAAGAGGAAAATCAGAAAAGGTCTGATGTTCCTCTTTAAGAGAGCAAAGTACAGCGGACGGCATGGGACAGCAAGCAACAATGAAAGGGGGTAAGTATTGCTGTAAAAAAAATATAAAAGGATTTTTTTTCCGGTGTGTGAGTGTGTGTGTTTCACTTAACCACTTGTGACCTGGTAAGGGGTCCTTGAGCTTCCTATACCAGTTCAAAGGGCAGGAGGGGCCAAGTCTCTTGCCAGCGGGTGACTTGTCGCCTTGGTCGCCTTGGCCAGGGGGTGCAGAAGAGCCCAGTGCCGTGTGGGCTATGTGGGGATGCTGGGGTTTCGGCAAGTCAACTGCTTGCCGGCAGCTGGATTTCTGGCCCTGCCTGCCCTTTAAAATAGTATGGGGTCTCAATGGCCCCTTACCAGTTCACAAAGGGTTAAATGTAAAAATAACACATGACACCACAAAAAAGTATTTAATTAAATATTTATCTTAATAAATATATAATCTTTCGTTTCACGCTATCCATGTCTGCCGCTATAGTGCACTGCTCTCTGCTGAAGTCAGCAGGCGTCGGACATAGATCCTATTCCTCTAGTATTCACTAATGCGTGGAGAGATGGTGACCACATCACATAAGATGATGAGCTCCCCCACATTGAGGCAAAATATAAATAATAGCTATAATCACCTTATATCCCCGACAAAAAATGCCCCCCAGTCTAGAACTTATCTACCATTCTGAACCTCTCGCATTCCAGGAAACCCCCCAGCCATCTTCTGGTGGCCTTCCATGTTTTGTAAGCACAAAGGCACAGATAGAATTTGTCTTTTTGTACACTATATTTGAAGTATCAGATCAGATGTGCCAGGCTCTGCCTGGATGTGCTTCTCGGCAAGAGTTGGTGGGGGCACATGTGTGGACGTGGAACTGGTAAGTATAGAAGGACTGTTTGTACTTTTGTCTGTACATGATGCCATGTTAGCACAAATCAGATAAATAAGGTGTAGGTACAACCTCATGGAACCCTATACGGCTGCTACCTCTGCACCCTTTTTGTCTAGAGTTGATGTTTAACAAGACCTTATAGTCGAAAATTACTAAAGGGAACAACTGGGGCCAAACTGACTGGAGGCACTCTCACCCTAAAATTTGGCAGCCCACAATGATCTATTTGGCGTTCTCTCAACATTTACAGCGATGTGCAAGCTCATTGGGTGAACCCAACAGGCTGCTGGAGGTCACATGGGGCAGAGAATTGGCAAGGGAACACAGAAGCTATGAATTTGGGCTGTGCAGTCTTTGGCCTTCTGGGAGGTGTGCACCAAGGCAGCTCAACTCAGGATATCCCTGTGCTGTAAGGGTGAGGAGACCTCCAATCAGTTTTTGGATCTGCTTTAAAAGATTATCCTGCTCAGTGCTAATTATTTGTATTTTTTCTCAGCCTTTTAATATCTGAAAACTGTTTCTGCCATTCTGTTTCTATGTGTCATATTCCATATCAGGCAGTGACAGGCTTCAAAAGGCAGCTGAAATATCTGTTAGTCTTGGAAAGAGGCAATGTTGTAGGAGCCATTACTGTTGAATCAGCAACATCTTGGATTTGCCATCAATATGTAAAAAATATTGTACAAATGAATACGATAACATATTGTTTTCAGGGGAACATGTTGGGTGCCTTATGGGATCACAAAATCAGAATTGTTTTTGTGCAGTTGCTTAGTGCAGAAGCCCATATGGCTTATTCCATCTGCATCGGGCATGGCGCTTTATTTACAGGAATCGCAATGAATTGATAGCAATTATTTACACAACACCCCATGCTGTAAATTCCCGAATGATCACAAGATATAACAAGCCAAATGTTAAAGAAAAATATGGGAAATCTATCCAAAAGGAATCATATCACATACAAGTATCCATGGACTGCATACTTGACGAAATTGTTGTATGAGTTCCGGCAATGCATGGTGTCAGCTCTGTGATAAAGACTCACTAATGCCCAAACACAAGACAAAACTAACCATGGATTTATCTGTTGTCATATATAAATCACAGAATGAACAATGAAGGGCATGCACAATATAAAAATAGAATAGTTTATTATTAATTAGTGTTGGGTGAACCCGGTCCCCATTGAATTCAATGGTGATTCTTCCTCCACTTCACTCCTCACTCACCCAGGAGGTCTGTCAAGGGGCCCCCAGAGGCAGAATCGGGGCTGTGAAAAAATGTGATGGAGGGTGTGTGAAGCAGCTGTAACTTACCTGAGCTCGGTGATCTGGTCTCTGGTCGGCGGTCAGCTTTCCTGCTGTCAAATGGGCTACAGCTGGGGCCACAGTAAGATGACTTTTGCTCCAATGAGGGAGGACTCTCCTAGTGGCAGCACTTTTTGGGCCAGCTGCCAGTATCCTGATTCATGGCAGCGGCCGCCATCTTTTTGTAGCCTTGCCCATAGCTTTTTTGACTGCCAGAACGCTGACCAGGGACCGGATGGCGAGGCTCAGGTAAGTTACAGTGATATCTTGCTGCACAGTCTGCATAGGGAAGCTTAGCAGCCCATCAACAAGCTTTTCCATGGTTGGGCCAAACCCCAAAATCGAACAAGGACTTCTGACTGAAGTCTGTATTTGGGTTTGGAAACCCGAACTCACAAAGTTCAATACAAACTAAAACTTTGCGATTTGCCCAACACTATACCTAGCTTTGGTTGTGGTTACAGATTACCCCTATCCACCTTATATGACCCAGAGTAGAATCAGCAGTCATCTGGTCACAAGCATTCCTTCTGGTTCCAGTTTAAGTCTGAAGAATACAGGGTTGAGGGATCTTTATACGACCTGGGTAAGTGGGTGGGGTGAGGGCTTCCAGATCGCAACTGGACATGATTATATTAGTAAATGCAAACCAAAAGAATTACTTTAAGTGAAAGTCCAATCCAAAATTGACTTTAGCCCTGATGAAAGTTCCCCCAACAAGTGACACAATTTACATAATATGTATTAATTTAACATTTTACATAATATATGTATAATATGACATTTTACATCTTATGTAATAATACATTGTATGTATGTCTGCAATTAATGTGGAATGTGCTCTCCCATTACCAGTGCCATTTATGTCTATTGAAATTGTGAGGCTCCAGCATTCACTAACAGAGCCAGGTTGCTGGCCTCTTCCTCACCGTTTACCATCTCCAAGCCCTGAAAAGTATAGGAAGAGAAGCAGTCTGAAGGGAGGGGGAAGAAATCACTCAGCACAGCAGGAGACTTGCTGTTCTAATAGAGTCTGCAGTCAGAGATAAGACTACTGTACAAAGGAGATGTTGGATGAACTTTCATCAGGGTTAAAAGTAGAGCTATTGCTTTCACAGCACAAAACCTTCTATGGAATTTTAACATTTGGTGATTTTGCAAAGCAGCTTCTTTAAAGTGGATCAAAACCCAGGATTTTGACCAATCTGGGTTTTGGTCCATTTTCTTAGGGCATCCCAATTAGTAATGTTCCCACTGTGTGTAACCCCTCGATTAGCCCTTAAAACTCCCCTTTGGGCCAGTCCCCTGGCACATATGCAGGCTCTCGTTAAATTAGCAATGCTTGTTTTGTGTATTGGAACAGAGCTCCGGCATAGCAAAGGGGGGCCCTGGCCCTCCGGTCTGTGGTGAACTTCCACCCCCAGCATTTCTAAATGGCTGGGCACCGGGGCAGGCCTCTGCACAGAGATGTTGGGGATGTGGCCACGTGTGGGATGGCCGGAAAGGTAGGTTTTGTGGATGATCTCTGGCGCGGTTTCACACAGCGGTCATCCCATATCGGGATAACCTAGGAGCAGCTAATTGGCTGGTTACAGATGACACTCTTTAAGTCAATTTTTCACAGCACAAAACCTTCTATGGAAGTATGTAGCAACACATATATAAAGCTATATATATATATATATATATATATATATATATATATATTATATATAAATATATATATTAACATATTGAAACAATGTATAGTAAAATGAATATATATAGTGTGGAGAGTAGCTCTGGTAGGCGACCGGGTGTCAGCAGTATAGAGGCAGAGGCAAGCAGTTCAAAGTAAAGTCTGTGTTTATTTCACACATAAATCCACAAAAGCATATGTCCAAACAGGTTACATCACCTTTTCAGGAAACAGCAGCATAAATGATTCAATCAGGCAAACAGCTTTTAGTCCTTGAGCAAACGTCCTGTTTACAGTCCAACTAGGCCTCAGGTCCGCATGAAACAGCCTCCACAGGAGATTTCAGCCAGGCTCACAGAGTCTCACTCCCATGTGAGCTCTAGACAAAGGACAGGCCACAGCTGATTCCCCAGGCTATTTAAACAGCCCGCAAAACCCGGACCTGGGTAGTGGGATGGAGTCCCACCCTGCTCTACTCCATCCCAGTAAAGCCGTCCCAGGTTAGCCTTTCGGCTATTCTAAATCATCAGCAGCAAACTGCCACCAGCAGCTGATGCTGGAAAAACAAGCTATACGGCTTTACTGCACCAATGCCAGGTACATTGGTGCTACATACCTGCCGTCAATAACGGCCCCTTGCACCTTACCACATACCCCCCCCCTTTGTTCAACCCTGAGGGGGTGGACACATGCCAAACAATGTGTTCTGGACAGGGCATCCGCGTTACCCAACAATCGTCCCGCTCTGTGCTCTACTGTAAACTTGAAGTTTTGTAATGACAAGAACCATCGGGTGACCCTGCCACCTAGCTAGAAATTTACTGTCCACCGTGGGTACCAGAACCACAACTCTGTCACCGGGGTTAAAGTTCCGTACCCTGGCTTGCCGATTATAAACCCTGCTTTGGGCCCGCTGCGCTGCCTCCATGTGTTCTCTGACAAGCGGCAAGATGGTCGCTGTCCGTTCCTGTAGCTGAGTCACGTACTCTACCACACTTTTGTGGGGTGTGGGTTGCTGTTCCCAGGCCTCCTTGGCTATATCCAACAGGCCCCGTGGATGTCGACCGTATAAGAGTTCGAAGGGCGAGAACCCCGTAGAGGCCTGGGGCACCTCTCGCACTGCGAACATCAGATAGGGCAGCAGCAAGTCCCAATTCTTCCCATCCTTGGCGACCACCCTTTTTAACATGGTCTTTAAAGTTTGATTAAACCGTTCTACTAGGCCGTCTGTTTGCGGGTGGTAAACGGATGTCCGCAACTGTTTCACCTGCAGCAGTTTACAGAGCTCTTTCATTACTTTCGACATAAACGGGGTACCTTGATCGGTCAGGACCTCTTTAGGCAGACCTACTCTGGAAAACATTTCCATAAGCTCCTTAGCAATGAGCTTGGCAGAGGTGTGACGCAGGGGCACTGCCTCAGGGTACCGCGTGGCATAGTCCAAGATCACCAGAATATGTTGGTGCCCTCTAGCGGATTTTGGCACTGGACCCACTAGATCCATGGCAATCCGCTCAAAGGGTACCTCAATAACTGGGAGAGGAACTAAGGGACCACGGTAATGAGGCTGAGGGCTGGTCATCTGACATGTTGGACAGGACTCACAATATCTCTCCACCTCCTTGTACACACTGGGCCAGTAGAATCGTTGTAAAACGCGGTCCAGTGTTTTCTGCTGGCCTAGGTGTCCACCCAGAACATGTTGGTGGGCCAAATCCAACACCAATTTGCGATATGAATTGGGTACCACCAATTGTTCCACCACCTCTTCACGTACCTTGTTTACTCGGTACAACATTTCCTGGTGAACCACAAAGCGAGGAAACTGTAACTCCGCCCCTGGCTGTTGTGGTTCACCTTCCACCTCAAGAACATTCTCCCAGGCCCGAGACAGGGTCGGGTCCTGGTGTTGAGCGGTACCAAAGTTAGTTGTGGAGACATGGAGATCTGCCAACTCTGGACCTGTTGTCAACTCTTCCACATCTCCAACCATAACATTTAGTGGGGTTGACTCCCCCTCTTCCATTTTAGGGACGGGCACCTCTTCCACGGTGCCTCCTGATTCCGGTTCCCAGGGCACCGGGGTCTCCCCTGAGTAGGGCCAGTCTATTGGGGACACACCCGCCTCGCGGGTTTCCGGAACTGCCAGCTTGGCCCACAGTGACCTGAACCCTGGAAAGTCTCTCCCAATAATCAGTTCATATGGGAGTTTAGCGGCGACAGCGACTTCATGTTTCCAGCTGCCGGAGACGGTGGTGAGAGACACTTGTGCTGTGGCATAGTCTCTCAAGTCCCCATGAATGCACAAAACCCCGGTTTTCCGCCCAGTGTACTCATCGGGCAGTACTAAGGCGGAGATTGCCAGGGTAACCATACTCCCCGAGTCCAAAAGGGCCACAGCCAGGGTGTCTCCCACTTTCACCTGACAGAGGTGACTTTGCCCCACAAGCTCAGGGATACCGGCAGCACACAGCCTCCTGGCATACATGGAAGGGCGGTAACCAAAGTTTACATCCATGGGCTCCCCCTGGTGGGGACAATTGGCTCTGATATGTCCCGGCTCCTTACATCCCCAACACAACACTTGGGCAGGGACTTTGGGGGGTAGGTCCTGAGAGGGTTTAGGGGACACCACTCGCCTGAGCTGGGGCGGGGACCTCCGGGGTTTCCCCGAATCCCTCCTCATGGAGCCGCTTTGCAAGTTCCTGGTGGCCTCATATCGCTCCACTAGGTCCACCATCCCTAGTGCGTTGTCAGGGGATACCTGGCCAACCCAGTGCTGAAGAGGGTGCGGTAAAACCCTCCAAAACATGTCCGCCAGCAAGCGGTCCAACATGGCAGTGGGGCTTAACAACTCCGGCTGCAGCCATTTTTGCAGCAGGTGCAGTAGTTTATAATACTGGGGTCGGGCGGGCTCTGCCGACTGGTAGCTCCACTGATGCACCCGCTGAGCCCGAACCCACACATTCACCCCCAGTCTCGCCAGTATCTCACCCTTCAGAGTCGGGTAGTCAGCGGCTTGGTCCTCTGGGAGATCAAACAACACCTGCTGGGGTCCAGACGCCAGAAATGGAGCGATGACATCAGCCCACTGGTCATGCGGCAACTTCTCCCTTGCAGCCACCTTTTCAAACACCGCCAGGTAAGTCTCCACGTCATCTGAAGGGGTCATTTTTGTGAGCGCCGAGCGGACAGCTTTCCGGGCATCAGGAATACTTTTGGGCGCACCTGCAGCTTGCTGCGCCATCATATGTTGCAAAAACAGCTGGTTGGTCTCATGCTGCTGCCTGTTGGCCTCCACGAGCGCTTTCACGACCGCCTCCATTTTGTCTGCAGTCCCAGGTAGCAGCCTGGCAGGTTTAATATAGGACATGCACAACAAAAAACTTTTCCGTCGGTTGCTCCTAGCAACGGCCTCACTGCTATGCCCGCATCCGACACCAAATGTGGAGAGTAGCTCTGGTAGGCGACCGGGTGTCAGCAGTATAGAGGCAGAGGCAAGCAGTTCAAAGTAAAGTCTGTGTTTATTTCACACATAAATCCACAAAAGCATATGTCCAAACAGGTTACATCACCTTTTCAGGAAACAGCAGCATAAATGATTCAATCAGGCAAACAGCTTTTAGTCCTTGAGCAAACGTCCTGTTTACAGTCCAACTAGGCCTCAGGTCCGCATGAAACAGCCTCCACAGGAGATTTCAGCCAGGCTCACAGAGTCTCACTCCCATGTGAGCTCTAGACAAAGGACAGGCCACAGCTGATTCCCCAGGCTATTTAAACAGCCCGCAAAACCCGGACCTGGGTAGTGGGATGGAGTCCCACCCTGCTCTACTCCATCCCAGTAAAGCCGTCCCAGGTTAGCCTTTCGGCTATTCTAAATCATCAGCAGCAAACTGCCACCAGCAGCTGATGCTGGAAAAACAAGCTATACGGCTTTACTGCACCAATGCCAGGTACATTGGTGCTACATACCTGCCGTCAATAACGGCCCCTTGCACCTTACCACAATAGTTAAAGGATGTGAGTGATGCCGCGCACTGCTGTGTGTGGCTGGGATTCTATTCAGCTTCTCCAGCCGCACATTAAAGTGCACCTATACTCAGAAAGAAAGTTTATGTGGTCACCTTCCATCCCCTGCCCTGTGCCCCAAAACAGCCTGTGTTTCTTTTTTTTTACCTCAGCCGTTGCCCAATATCCATAAAAACACAAGGAATAAACAACAGGAAGTAGTATTATGGTGAATGGGATGCCATATGCTAATTAATTCAGTTACAACCAAACTGTCACCTAATGGCAGTTAGGTTGAAGTGCTCCCCAATGATGAGATGTGTGTACTCTCACTGATTGCATCATCACTGGGGGCGGGGCTGCTCAGCCAGGAAGCAACATGGCAGACTGCATCCAGTTCGTGTTGAATATTGTGAATTATGAATATTGGGCAAAGTCTGAGGTAAAAAAAGAAACACAGGCTGTTTGGGGCACTGGGCTGGGGATAGAATGACTACATATACTTCCCTCTGACTATAGGTGCACTCTAACAAGGACAAGAGCCGCACATGTGTGCTCTGAGTGGACGGCGGAGTTTTACACAGTAGAGCAAACCAGGGTGACCCAAGGACCCCGGAAACTGTTACATTTTATTGAACTGATATTAACCTTTAACATATGTGATTTTTTACATAATATTTGGAATTAGTTGGTTTTAAATGCCATGTGTTATACATTCATTTTATGTGTAGCTAATAAACATGCTGATTTAAAGGGAAAGTCCACTTTCAATGACATTTTTGAAAGTGTATAGTTTTTGTGCCAAAAGCTCAAGGTGCTGAGCTTATCTAGTGGGAAGAACTCGCACCCAAGCAAGAAGCGGTCTTTTTATACAGCGAAGCGCAGGTGGAGCAGCCCCCTGCCCTGACTGTCCTCCCCGGTGATTGACTACTATGTACCTACACAGCTGAGTATCTCTCTTTTTGCTTAGTGGATTTATGCCTGTTTCTGTTTTGTGTCCTCATGTTATATTTTGCACTGAAATTATTGTTACTTTATTTGGGTTATGTTTTGTGTCATAGCGTTTGGAGTATATAATTAATTATTAATCAGGGAATGAATACTGTATCATTATTTGCACAATGCACATTTCACTTTGAGGTAGCCTTTTATGGACTAAATAAGGATTAATATTTTTTCTTGGTCTTGATTTACTGTGGTTTATGTATTTTTTGCTTTTGTGCTGGCACAAAAAAAGGTGTTAGTTATTATATAAAAAATTACTTTGAGCTTAGAGAGAATTGGATATGAGTATATATTATATACTATATGGGTAATTATTGAGGACAGGTGTGTACACACTTATTCAGGGCAGGTTCAGGTGGCTTTTTAACTTGTCTTGTTGTTGTTTTTAAATGTGTGTGTTTTGTACAATAAAAACTTTATGGATTTTTCATTGGTTGTGCTCCTTTGTGTGACCCCTGGGTCTGTTTGATCCTTGGGTTCATTTCTGCTTGTATTGTGATATGAATTAGTGAGCACGCCTCTATTTTTTGATATTAGTGGTGCACCATTTCTAGTATATAGTTAGTGGGAAGTACATACCAAAGAGGCAGCGAAGGCACAGACCCCCCGTGCCCGTGACATTAGGGGGCCCAGCGCAAGCTACCTCCACCACCTCTATAGAATGTATGCTGCCCAGTGCCAGCAACAGCAAAGCTTAATACTTAACTACCTAGCCATGGCACTTGCTCTGCCCCATTCAAAACCCCCTTTCTGCCCCTGTATGCACACCCCCCTCCTCCGTGCATGCCTCCCCACCCCTGTACACACCTTCCTCGCACCTCCAGCAGATTTGCCCAATTTGATCTGGGACCTGGCCGATGAGTGTGGGGGTGCTGATGGGGACCCTGCCCTATCAGGGCTATGTACGCCCCTGGAATCTAGCATCTTTTTTCTTATCTCAGCAAATGTGTGTTTTACGGAATCAGTTATTACTTCCTCCAATGTGTTGCTATTGGCAATTGTACGCCAAGGCTGTATAGCAAGAAGAGAAGTAAGTCTTATACACACAGAACACTGCTGTTATGGCCGCTGCTAATGTGAGGGTACTCACACAAACTTCCACATGCCCAGAAGCGGGCACCAGTAGACACCATTTCGAACCCTCTTCAAAGAGAAAGCTCTCTCTTTTGTATATTTCCCGCATCCTTCTCTTTTTTTTGTACATTGCCTCCATAATTTTCTTACTCTTCTTCTCTGTCTTATCTTATTTCCACTCTCTGTCTTCTTGAGTTCGTCTGTCTCTGTCTATTAGGTGACCTATTTCATTTCTTGCCACATCCGCCATGTCTCCTTCCTTTTCCCTACTTCTTCCACATTCCCTACTTCTTCTTTTTTCACATGCCCACCTGCTTTTTAATAACTTCCTTCCATCTCTTTTTCCCTTCCCTAAGTTTCTCTCTTTGTGCCTTTCTCCATTCCTCCTATCTTTTCCATTTTCCTCATCTCTCTCTCTCTTTTGCACATTACCTCTATTATTTTCTCTATCTTTAGCCTTTTCTAGTTTCTCTTCTTTTTCATGATTTTTGCCTTTCCTCGCCTCTTTCTTTTTTATGTGACCCTTCCATCTTTCTCTCTTTCTGTATTTCACTTCTTTTCCACATTCCCTCCATCTAGCGCTTATTCCCAGATTCTTATCCCCTCTTCTCTTTATTTGCTCCTTCTTTTCTACATTATTTTTTATAATTCTCTCTTGTTCCTGTTTTGACCTCCTCTCATTTTACCTTCCCTTTTTATTCCTCTTTTCCACATCACCTCCTTCTCTATTTAAAGTGATTGTCCAGGCATGAAAGCAAAAAACGCTATACTCACCCTTTATTCCCTATAGACAATTGCTACTAGTCCGGTGCTCTTACACAGCTGATTGCCCCAATCCAGGTCAGGTGCCGCCAATCAACAATGGAACCCCCACTTTTCATCACAGAGACTATGACACACCACCTCCATTCACTGCAATAGAGCGAGCCAATACCTGCCATTGCAGTGTATGGAAGGGCATACTATAATCCCTATGACGGATGGCCATCGTTCAATACTGGGAGGCCGATTCATTAATAGCGGCAGGTAGCGACAGTTGAGCGACTGTAGCGGCATTTTCAGAGCGCCCGCTAGTAGTCGCTGTGCTTGGCCGTTGTTCGGTAGTTGATAGCGACTCAGTCGGTTTGCCGTAATGTTGAATATTGGGTGAGGAGTCGCTATTTGACAGGTTCCGCGCTGTATGGGTGTGCATGATAGCGACTGGTCAGAGCGACCAGCTTCCACCATATTCATTAACAAATCACGTTCAAACAATTCTCGCGCTGTAAAATGCATGTTTAAACCCCAGAGCGCTGGCGGCGATGGGTTAAAAATAGTTTTTTAACCTCCAAACAACCATATTTTTGGAAACCCAAAAAAACAAGTTTTTAAAATAATTTAGTAATATGAATACATTAATATCAGACCTGTAATATCAATTCTGTACAATTTTTATTTTATTTTTTTTACCTTAAAAAAATTATTTAAAATGGCAGAAGTGGTCACAGAATTTTTCACATAAAAAAAAAAAAAACATTGTAATGCATTGGAGAGCACCAGGTAGCGAGAGGTCATACCTGTCGCTGTTCAAGGTCGAACGCTGGCGCTGTGGGCTGAGGCTGGAATAATGATGAATGAGTGGCTATCTGGCGCTATCTCAGTCGCTAAGCAGGATTGGCTTGATAAATGTGTGATTGTGGTGGGGAGCCGGCGTTCTCGTGGCGGGCCCGTCATTACCGGCCGCTCACCAGTCGCTACCTGTCGCTATCCCTTGTTAAATAAGGGCCTAAGGAAGTAGTGGACGATCGCAGCAGGCGAAGCAGGACCTGGAATGGGGAATCAGGGTAGTGTCACAGAGCCAGCATATGCACTGGACCAGGCGAATGTCTCCTGGGGATAAAGGATAGTATAATGCTTTTTGTTTTGATGCCTGGACAATGGCTTTCATTTCCACTTTCCCTTTTTCACTCTTTCTCCCAAATTTCCTCCATATCTCTCTTTTCTATGTCTCCTCTTTTGCTTTCTGTTTTTTTGCACATCCTCCATCCATGGACAACTTGCATTCGGATGTAGACAATTTGTCAGCTAATTGTTAGTTAGAGCAATGGTAATTAAGTGCTGTGTGAATTCAAGGTATTTCTATATCCCTATTTGTGGTCGATTTTTGTTTCCACATAATGCAAAGAGAATGAGAAATTTTATATCAGCCAAAACTGCTTGATTGACTAGCAAATTTTTGTTGATCTCTTCATTGCAGATCAGTTATCATCTGATTGTTTTTGCTTTAGCGATTTTTCATTCGCAAATCCTTCTGTGGAAATGGGCCAATAGCCTGCTCAGTAATTAAACTGGGAAACTACTAGGACAATAGAAAGCAGCAAAGCTCAAAATAATGGCATAGATAAAAGGGATGAAGGTAGTGATGGCATGGATGCTAAGAACTGAGGAACAATGAGAATTAGGCTGTTGAAATACACTAAGAGGCTGATTTATTAATAGCGACATGTAGCGACAGTTGAGCGACTGTAGCGGTATTTTCACAGCGCCCGCTAGTAGTCGCTGTGCTTGGCCGTTGTTCGGTAGTTGATAGCGACTCAGTCGGTGTGCAGTAATGTTGAATACAAGGTTACGAGTCGCTATTTGACAGGTTCCGCGATGTATGGGTGCGCATGATAGCGACTGGTCAGAGCGTCCGGCTTCCACCATATTCATCAAAAAATCACGCTCAAAAAATTCAAGCGCTGTGAAATGCATGTTTAAACCCCAGAGCGCTGGAGGCGATGTGTTAAAAGTAGTTTTTTAACCCCCAAACAACCATATTTTTGGAAACCAAAAAAAAAAGTATTTTAAATAATTTAGTAATATGAATACATTAATATCAGACCTGTAATATCAATTCTGTACAATTTTTTTTTTTTTTTCCCTTAAAAAAATATCTAAAATGGCAGAAGTGGTCACAGAATTTTTCACATTTAAAAAAAAAAAAAATTAATAACAATTAATTATTAATATTTAAAGATCGTTCCATTGAAATGCACTGGAGAGCGCCAGGTAGCGAGAGGTCATACCTGTCGCTGTTCAAGGTCGGTGGGCTGAGGCTGGAATAATGATGAATGAATCGCTATATGGCGATATCTCAGTCGCTAAGCAGGACTGGCTTGATAAATGTGTGATTGTGGTAGGGAGCCGGCGTTCTCGTGGCGGTGACCGTCATTACCGGCCGCTCACCAGTTGCTACCTGTCGCTATTCCTTCATAAATAAGGGCCAAAGGTGAAAGGGAAGAGTTAGTACTGATTAAAAAAGGACATACCTCTCAACTGTCCCTGATTTTGAGGGACTGTCCCTCATTTGAGTCCATGTCCCCCTGTCTCTTGTTCTCATTTGTCCCTCTTTGAGGTGTAACATGCAGATCTGCATCAATAAATGATGAATTTGCCTATTCAAAGTGTTTACATTCTATCTCCTCTCCATTCCTCAATGAGGGGTGTGGCTTAATTTAACAATTGTCCCTCTTTTCCACCCTAAAAAGTTGGAAGGTATGTGACACTACTAACCAAGACAAGCACAGAGCGAGCATGAGTATACAACCAGGAAAACAATTGTCACAGGCAGGGCCTTGAAAGCCAGTAAAAGTTGAAAAATATTCTCATGGTAGCAAAATATTCACTTTATGAGAAAAAAGCCTGAGAATTTCACTGTTGCTGAATCACCAGCTAGGAAGACCAATGCCAGGCAGCAGCTGCCAAGGTAAATAGGATTCTGCAGTGTCTGAACTGGGGAATAGAAGCACACACAAAACCATCATTTTACCTCTGGATAAGTTACTTTATAAGCCCCACAGATCTGCAGTTTGCTAAGATCAATATTTAAAGTGGACCAACAGTGCGTATTAATGTTTAAAGTGGACCAAAACCCCCTGGAGTCTATGAGAATACAGGTCAGGCATACTCACTCCCCCCTGGGGATTTGTAAATGGTGGGTGGGTACGCTCCCTGTTAAAGGGTAGTGGGGCATGCGAGCACCAGCACGCTCGGATCTGCTTGCATTACATGAGATCCTAGCCGAAGGGGCTCGAGTGGACCCGAGTGTGCTGATTGGACGAGAGGGCTGCGCATGTGCCGTGGGACCGGGGAAGGGTGAGTTTGGGCAACCTGTAGGGTTTCACACAGCGGGGCCCCCTCAATCAGGGGGCAAAGACCAAAACCCAGGATAGTCAAAATCCTGAGTTTTGGTTCACCATTAATATTATTACCATCTAACCCCCCATCTGTGACTCCCATGACCTGTATTTTAAAATAATAAAATTACTTTTTCATAGAAATGAAGCCTCTGATTGCTTTGTCCCCCTCAACAGGGGCTGCCATTTTTGTACACCCGGAAGCTGAGTTATTTCTCAGCTTCCCCCGGGTGCACCTCCTATGAAATCTGTTAGAGCTGTTTGCATACACAGCTCTGACTTGCAGGCTGGTGGGTGTTTGTTGGGGAGGGATGATGTGCAGGGGGCAATTAGCTGTATTGCATTTCAGAATGAAGGTGCCTGTCGAGGCGCGGGAATGGGGACAAAGCGCTAGTTCCCGCTGCCTCGGCACGCACCTTCATTCTGCGCCGTGGTAGAAATACAGCTTATCGCTCCCCAGCAACCGCCCACCGGCCCACAAGCCTCACGTGTACACGCGGTTGCGGTATGTTTTCTGGGGGATACTGGCTGTCAGTGCAGATTCCGCAGCATAGGGATGCGGAAGTACAACGACAAAGCTGCAAAGATTAGGAAGACGTAAGCTTTAGGTAGGTTTTTGTTTGTTTCTTTAACAGCACAGCATAGGCTATAGGGTGGTGTAAACATTCATTTGTAAGTTCTATTTTTTTTTCACATTGGGGTCATGCTAATTATCTGATGACGTAAGTTTACCTCTGGGGGCACATTTGGGCGTGCTTTGCAGTCAGCATCTCAGTGAGTTTTGTTTTAACTTTAACACACAAAAAGTACAATAAAAATCGCATGTTCTAATTTTTCCTGCGATAAAGAATTTTTACAAGTAAGGCCCATCATTTTTTCAATTACGCCCCTATGGTTTATACAGAGAGGCCGATTCATTAATAGCGGCAGGTAGCGACAGTTGAGCGACTGTAGCGGCATTTTCAGAGCGCCCGCTAGTAGTCGCTGTGCTTGGCCGTTGTTCGGTACTTGATAGCGACTCAGTCGGTTTGCCGTAATGTTGAATATTGGGTGAGGAGTCGCTATTTGACAGGTTCCGCGCTGTATGGGAGCGCATGATAGCGACTGGCCATAGCGACCGGCTCTCACCATATTCATTAACAAATCACGCTCAAAAAATTCTCGCGCTGTAAAATGCATGTTTAAACCCCAGAGCGCTGGCGGCGATGGGTTAAAAGTAGTTTTTTAACCCCCAAACAACCATATTTTTGGAAACCAAAAAAAACTAGTTTTTTAAATAATTTTGTAATATGAATACATTAATATCAGACCTGTAATATCAATTCTGTACATTTTTTTTTTTTTTTTAACTTAAAAAAATTATTTAAAATGGCAGAAGTGGTCACAGAATTTTTCACATTTAAAAAAACAAACAAAAAAAAACAAATAATAACAATTAATTATTAATATTTAAAGATTGTTCCATTGAAATGCATTGGAGAGCGCCAGGTAGCGAGAGGTCATACCTGTCGCTGTTCAAGGTCGGACGCTGGTGCTGTGGGGTGAGGCTGGAATAATGATGAATGAGTGGCTATATGGCGCTATCTCAGTCGCTAAGCAGGATTGCCTTGATAAATGTGTGATTGTGGTGGGGAGCCGGCGTTCTCGTGGCGGGGCCCGTCATTACCGGCCGCTCACCAGTCGCTACCTGTCGCTATCCCTTGTTAAATAAGGGCCTAAGAGGCTGATTCATTACTAGCGCCAGGTATCAGCAGATGAGCGTCTGTTAAGAGGCGCTTAGAGCGACCGCTAGTTTACGCTGTGATCGGCTATTGGGACAGATACAGAACGCCTCAGTCACTGTAGTAACCTGGCCGGCATTGATGAATGTGATGTATGTTGGGTTCTCTAACACCAGTACAGTGTTGCAGCGAGTGAAAGGTAGCGCCAGCTCAGTGCGACCGACTCTCAGGGACTCACACCATACTTATCAAAAAATCTGACATATTCAACAATAAAACAGTAGGCGCTTTGGATCTGGTCGCTATAGCATAGAGTGCCAGACGCTGTGTGATTAAAGTCTGTTTCTGAACACATATCCACCAGTAACAAAGCAAAAACACATGGAATTACATTGTTGTAACATTGTGATATTAAAACTTTAATGCCAGACCTGTAATGACAATTCTGCATAAAAATATAAAAAATCAAAAAAGTTTTCAAAAATGACTTTTTCTAGCCCAGGAGAGATGACACAATTATTTGAGAGAAAAAAAAATTAAAAACAACAAACCCTGTTTAAACAGAAGAAAAGGAAAGTTCATTGAAATGTATGGGAGAGCGACAGGTAATACCTGGCGCTCTGGAAGCTAGAGTGCTGGCGCTTTACGCTGAGCCGTCTGTAATCAGACGGTACATGGCGCTGTTAGAGTCACTCACCAGAATCACCTTCATAAATGTGGTTTTGTCTACAGCGCCCAGTGTTCACCAGACGCTGCCTGCCGCTACGAAGCACTACCTGGCGCTATCTCTTGATGAATAAACCCCTAAATACTTTTTCAAATGTTTCTGCATACCCCATAGGGTGCTGTTGTCAAATAATGATCCTTACATCATTGGGAAAACAATGGACCTCACGGTGTAAAAATGCCCCATTGCAGGTTCACGTGATTTTAAGAAGAATAGAGCAAACATTTTTTAAGTTGCTGTTTTTTAAGTTAAAAAGCTCTCTCATGTGTAAAATTCAGTTCACACCCCAAATGGTACACTTGATACATCAAATAATTACTATGACTCGTATTATTATGAGGAGAAGAATATCTTTTAAAAAATATTTTTAAACAGGAAGTCTGAGCTTGTTGTAACCCCCAGCCACTCCTCCCTCTAGTGGGTCTTACGCAAAACCCTTTCGGGCAGTAAAATAATAAGGCCCTTATTTAAGAAGGGATAGCGTCAGGTAGCGCCTGGTTAATGAGAGGTAGCGACTGATAGCGACTGGTCAACACCAGACACGGCACGCAATTACACATTTATCAAGCAGAATCTGTTGAGCGACTGGAATAGCGCCATGTAGCGTCTGATTCATCATTTTCACAGCCTCAGCGAACAGCGCCAGTGTTCAGCCTTGCACAGCGCCAGGTATGACCTCTCGCTACCTGGCGCTCTCCCATACATTTCAATGGACGATCCTTTTCTTCTCTTTAAACAGTTTTTTTTTTTTTTCAAAAAAATCACAAATAATTCTTTGACCTCTTCTGGCATCTAGCAGTTTTTTTCATAATTCTTTTCATTTTTTAAATATTTCCTCAGAAATGACATTACAGGTCTGGCATTAAAGTGTTCATGTTACAATGTTGTTACAATGTAATTCCATATGTTTTCGCTTTGTTACTAGTTGATAGATGCTTGAAAACAGACTTTAAACACACCGCCTCCTGCGCTCTGGGCTACAAACAACTATTTTTCAGCGCCAGAGATTTTTGGAGCTGTTTTTTTCCTGAATATGGTGTGAGTCGGTCGCTATGAGAAGTCGCTAACATTCGCTCCCATACAGCGCTGTACTGGTCAAATAGCGACAATGTATTCACCATTACTGAACAGCGACTGAGTCGCTATAAAGTAGCGACTCACGACTGAGCACTGTGACTACTAGCGGGCGCTCTGAAAATGCGTGCTACAGACGCTCATCTGTCGCTACCTGCCGCTAATGATGAATCAGCCTGCCCGTCAACTTGTCTGATTGCTACAATCCTCCCCTGATGCTGGTGGGAGATGAGGGGGGAGCTCTGAGCAACAGCCGTAGATATGTGTGTCATTGGTCAGTTGGACCACAGGCACACTGCTACATGGAACGGGCGACTGACCTAGTGCTCGAGGTGGCAGCTTCAGCTTCTGTGCAGAATGCTCCAGTGAGCTGATTTTGTTGTTGTTGTTATTGCCCAAAATTGGACTTAGCTTAAGGGGGGGGGGCTTTTATATTTTAGAACAAGAACAAGAATAGTCCACATGGTGCTGTTTTTTCCAAACTTTAAAAAATACTTTTATCTCATTGGAAAATGTATTGCCTTCACTTTTACAAATGATCCATCGCAGATACAGGGGGTACCCACTTGCAGAAGCATTCCCTAGCCATTGGCCGCCTGGTGCCAACCCTCTGCCACATGTAACAGCCAGCGGGCAGGCAATGCCTAGTTGGGGGGTCCTTTGATATCAGGCATGATGCAAAGGTGAGTTTAAAGTAGTCCAAAACCTGCCAGCCCTGAAGTCTGGAGCTGGCTACTTTCATCTCCCCAGAGCATGCTATTGTATACCTACTGTACTTAAAGGAGCAGTATCGCGAAATTTGCATTAAAAAAGATAAATAATTAAATAGCCACACAATAGCTTATAACATGTGTATAAATAATCTGGCGATAGAAAAAGAAAAAAATATATGCCTCTCTTTTAAATTGTATAATTACAATGGCTCAGTCCATTTACTGAATAGGGGGATCTGCTGGGTTGTTTTTAGTGAGCTGCTTCATTTAGCCCACTGGTCTCCTAGCAACACTTTACCTCAGAGGCTGACACTGTAATCAGTGGTAACAGCTGTGTGTGTGTGAGGTGAGACCAGGTGACTCAAATGTGTAAAATCTATACAAAATAATCTAAAGTGACTGAAAACGACTGAAATTCTTATTTGAATAACTGTGCAGGAAAATCTAAAGGTATTAAAGTGGAACAAAACCCCATTCTAAATCAGGATGCCCCACTGTGTGAAACGACCCCTGGATAACCACAGATCCCCCCATTTTTCTGGCGCACTCACGCAGATAGTCATTTAGACAGGCCGGGCGGCCAGGAAGGTTACTGCTCAGGCTCCCCATCTGCGTGCAAACAGAGCTGATAGGATGAGAGCCCGCGCATGCGCTGTGGGACAGGGAAAGGTACGTTTTCACAGGCGAACTTGGGGATTTCACATATCAGGGCATCCCAAGTCGGCATGCCCCTAGGGGCACAAAACAAAACTCCAGATAGTGAAAATCCTGGGTTGGGCTTTGCTCAAAACACACAAAGCTGAAAGAAAGATCATATGGAAAAATGAAAAATAAGAATATGAGAGAGAAAATGGTAAACTGAAAGATTCTGCAGCAGAGCCAACATGAAGGGAAAACTGTCAAAATCAGCTGAATGACTTCTAGAGCTTTTCTCTCTGTTTTAGATATATAAGTTCTGGCCAGGCAATGTTGCAATGTTGTTATCTGATGCTGGACGGCTGCCAGCACTGAACAGCTGAGACTTTGATACATTGTTTCACCCCTCTCCTCAGCGTGGAACAGGCCAGAGTGTCGGCTCCCGACACTGACAAGACATAAACATGAGCTATTAGACTCCAGCTGTTCAACACACACATCATTTTTTTCTACATTTGTAATTCTTACTCCAACACTTACCTACATTGAAAGTACCATTTAAATATAAGTCACCAAGAAAAATTCGCGATACTGCTCCTTTAACTTGCAAACAATCCCTTGGAGCATGCATGGACCACATCCCTGGATCTCCTGGGCGAACAGCTGCATGGGAATGAGATTGGGGATGCCAGCTGCTCCCCGCTCTCTGGCTGAGCTTTGTGGATATAAAAGTTCTATGCCCTGGATTAATATGCATAGCATAGAGTGATGATAAGATGAAAGCCTTGTGCATACACGGTAGCATCAATTGCAAGGTTGGTAGGCCAGCAATTCCAGGGGATTTCACACAGTGGGATACCCTGGGGATAGGGAATCAGCCACCTTCAAGCAGGAAGGACAGAGGTGTACATGGCACCCCATGCTTTTGATCCAACCAACTATGCACCCCCAGCAGCTCCAATTGACAACCCCCCAAAAAATGGCAGTGGTGAGCAGGCACATGGTACTGCTGTACAGTGCCCCCTGGCCATGGTGCCACCCAAGGTGCACCTTACCTTACCAAATAATTAGCATGACCCCGCTATGGTAGTCATGCTAATTATTTGATGACATGAGTGCACATTTAGGTGTTAATTGCAACCTGCATCTCAGTTAGCTTTTTAACTTTAATACACAAAAAAGTGCAATGAAAAATGTATGTTCTAATTTTTTCCCCTGCATGTGTGATGGGCATTTTAACATATGAGGTGCATCATTTATCCAATCATGTTTAGATCATTTTTTGGAAGTTTGGAAACGTCAGCTCCCTATGGGCTATACAGAAAAAAAGCACATTCTCTAGCATACCTCACAGGGTGCTGTTGTTTCCAAACTTACAAAAAAAAGTTTTTACCATAATAGAAAAATTATGTAAAAATGTCCAATTGCAGGTGCTGGTGAAAAAAATGTATTGCACTTTTTTGTGTTGAAGTTAAAAACGCTTACCGAGATACAGGTTACAATTTATACTCGAATATTTACCGTACATCGAGTTACACTTGCTCCTCTAAATAATTAGCATGACCCCCCCATGAGTGTACTATGGCGAGCAATGTGCCAAACATGGTAAGTCAGACCCCAGGACTTCGGGTTCAAAGGTCTTAGGTTCAATGCTAGGGAAGGGATGCAGACAGTTTAACTTGTGTGTGAACTGAAACTTACATCTTTACTCGAAAGCAGAACAAATCCTGGGAATTCGACCCCCGGGTTTGGTTCCAAGGCATCCCGAATTAGGATGCCTCGCTGTGTGAAACCCACCAGGACGCTGCTTCTCACTCACTTCTTCTTGGATCCAAGGGCGCATGTGTGGGCTCTCGCTCTGACTGTGTCATTCGACAAACGGCTCTCATTGACTAGAATAGGGAAGCAACTGTGGATGTGGCAGCGCACGCTTCCCATTCACAACAATGAGAGCCGTTTGCAACGGCAACGGCTCTCATTGGAGGAGAGCCCATGTATGCGCCGTTGGAGCGGGGAAAGGTGAGAGATTACCAGCACCCAGCACCCCAAATATCACCTGTACCTGCGATGGAGCATTTTACAGGTGAGGTTCATCATTTTAACAATAAGGATATTTTTTTGAAAGTTTGCAAACCACTGCACTCTATGGGCTATGTGGAAAAAGTGTGATTTTTTTTAGCATAGCCCTTAGGGTGCTTTTGTTTCCAAACTTTCAAAAAAAGAATCCTAGTCATATTGAAAAATGTATGCTCCTCGTATGTCTAAATGCCCCATCATGGAAAAAATTAGAACACACATTTTGTGTGTTAAATTTAACAGGTCACTTGCTAAATTTAGCAGATTTATTAAATATGGCACAGGGCTTTGAGGTCCTGCGCCACCACGGCACATCTTGGCCCTGCTCGTAAATCAGATGAAATGCCTTTTTCCAATGCATGTTTCCCTTGCAAGTCTATTCTGCATTTCCCTCCATAATCTTAGAACTTCACATTTTTGCAGCATGTCATCACCTTCTTCAATCAATTCTATAAATGGATCTCCTTTTTCTGACATCGACACGTGCTACAAAAATATGTGCTCACCCGATCACACTGGATCAGTAAAATGTATTAGACTAGAATGGGAATGTTAATTATTCAAATTATAAAGAATGATCCAATATAACTCCCCACGCTCCCCACGCACACAGTACATTTCTATTAGCATGCGATCAATTGTGTTTCTTGTATATTCCGCCAGACAATATGTTGTGATGTTTTTGTGGATTGCATTTTCTAGATGTGTACCACAAGACTAGAAGAGAAGAGAATAGCTTAACTGGCCAAGGTAATCATAGACATACAGGAATTTTTTGGGAATGTTACACAGTACAATAATTAGGATACCATAGGGATACATAGACACTTACAATACAATACAAAACAATACATACAATACCATATCTATATCTTGCCTCGATTCATCAAGAATTGAAAAATCTCATCTCATGGTAGTAAAACATTCATTTCATGAGAAGAAAGCCTGAAAATTTCACTGTTGATGATCACCAGCTAGGAAGACAGTTAACATCACTTTTTTACTCCTTTTTACAATAGTAAAAAGTGCCATTGTCTTCCTATCTCGTGATTCAGTAACAGTGAAATTCTCAGGCTTTTTTTCTCATGAAAAACATTTTTTACTACCATGAGAATTTTTTCCAACTCTTGATGAATCAAGACCCATGAGTTAATAGGGATTCAGCAAACCGGTACTAATGGTTCGGGGAGTGGTGCAACCCAACAAGAGCCCTGTTAAGTATGTGGATAGGCAAAGTGAAGAATCTATTCATAGATCTCAATGTCTTACATACAAGCACCTTGAAAGGTCACATGGGTGGAAAGAGGCTATATAATTCATCAATAAATGCACTTCATTAGCCACTTAACCATGCCTGATAATCATTCAAACAATTCCAACCTGACCAAACTGCTTTTGTACAGAGAACACTCCGTTTTTTAGGTGTTATGACTGATCATTTGGGACATTTTTGAAAATGATAATTGGATAATCCTGGTCAATGGGGATGCTAAAGTAACCTACCTACACTATTTAGGTACTTCTAAAGGTCTGCCCCAATAATCTTATCCAAATTCAGGGGAGCAGCACAGTTGGGCTTAATTACAGTAAACATTATACAACAAAGACAATACCAAATACTGGAGACACAGGAATGCAATGGCCCTTTCGCATTGTAATGCTCAGTAATATTACTTTTCAAATCACACCCCCTGCAAAATCAAGGCCCGCAATGGCCCATTGCGGCCACATGGTTCCTGAGAAAGAGAAATCAGATAAAGAGAAATCAAAATTTCTTTATGTAAAAATCAGGTTTCTTTTTATTTTAGAGATTAAAGGATAACAGCAGCCTATGGGATATCAAACTCATTTAGGGAGTTTAATTTTTAATTTGTATTTGCAGGCTGCTGTTATTTTAAAACTTCTAATATAAAATATCTACCACATTAAAAGTAGAGTGCCACTCCGATTTTTTAAATAGAAGAAAACTATATTTTGATTTTATTGTATAGGAAAAACCTCTCCAAATTCAGCATCTTCGGTTAAAAAATCCCAAATGCCCTAAACCTAGATGCTTGCCACCACCTACCCAGGGCAACCATTAGACATTTTTGGACACCATACTACTCTAAGTCTAACACCCCCATGCCCCCTCCCAGGCCTAGGGTTAATTCTACAAAGACTTATATAAGAGATATGAAATAGAATACTGGGGTGAGTCTGGTTTCCTTGGGGTCAGTTTAAACTATGTAGGAAGTGCAAAATAGGGGCCTAGTCATAATGTTAAAGGTAATGGGGTGGGGTCCAGCCTATATTTTGTCCTAACATCATCAAGGCAACCAGGCCCATCCCAGGATTCAGTCCCATGGATAAGGTGAAATAGGACATTATTAAAAGTAAACAATTATTCCAGGGGGAGAATCAGACACAAATAATTTATTATAGCAAAGGGCATCTGAAATCAAGATGGTGCCGCCAAGCCACCAACACATGACCACTGTCCTCCATCACATTTATTCCCAGCTACCAGGGCTGTCACTTCGGGGCCTGGGGCCCCTTTGTGAATGCCCGGGTCATGGCTGACCTGCCTTCCGGGTGGACCTTCACCTACCCCACTGGGCTGTTTTCAGGGCCCTTGCCCGGGCGGCAAAAAGACAGGGACACGCTGAGCTGCCTGCTGAATCTTGCCTACTGGCCCTGAGCGCATTGTACTGGGGACTTTACATTTCCCCCGCCATGCCCTAGGAGAGGGTAAGTGTGTGTTGGACAGGGGCAGGGTGCAGCTGGGAGTTGTTTTGCCATACTTACCACAGATCCTGCAGTATGCATCATCTCCTCAACGGTCCGACACTGAACCAGTGACATAAGCTGTCATTTGATTCCTATGTTACCTGCCTAAGATGGATGATGGAGAGCAGAATGCAGCGGGTCATGTAGGTCATGCAGAATTGCAGGCTTCCCAGGCTGCACCTCACACTAGTTAGTGTTGCAACTTTGTCAAAGTGCATTGATTTGTGTTTTAGAGGGATCCATTACACTCTGTAGATAAATGATTGGGTCTAGGAGGTCTTCTGGAATTCTTCTTAGTAATAATCGGGTTTGGGGTGGTGCAGACTAGTTTTGTGGGGGAAGATTTTATTTTCCTCACCCAGAGTGATATTTAGTATAGAAACTTACCTGCCCACACCACTGAAAATTGAGCTGGGGAATACATGATTTATGTGGTGCTTTCACTCTGAACCCTTTGATGATAAGTTGGTAAAAAGTTGTCCAACGTAAAAGCAACTTAGCATCAAAAACAATCCTAGGTGTATGGATATTGTGGAATAAATAGTTCCAATATTCTTGAAAAGCCGGCTGGAGCAGGTGTTCCCAACCAGAGGTACTAGTACCAGTGGTGGCACTTGAGATCCTATCAGATGGTATTAACCCCTCATCCTGTTATTCTGCCATCTATACCTTAACTATACCCGTACGAAGCTGCTCCAAAAGGTTTCCAAAATCTTTGTGTGAATTTTTTGTGTATTGTTTTGTGTATATACAGTTTCATGTAATCTAAATGTTTTACATTTTTTATTTTTTTATGTTTTACTAAAGTGACATCCCCTACTTACCTACCAGGTGGTATAATTAATAGATGATATAATTAAAAAAATGGAAAGTGGTACTTGATGAAAAAAGTTTGGGAAAAGGTTGGGAACCTTTGCTCTAGAGCACTGTTTCTCAACCTGCGGTACGCATACCCCAGGGGGTACATAGAAATGTTCAGGGGTGCACCAACGGGGGGGTTATTATGGGTCTGGTATATTATTTTAACAGTAAAACATTTAGGGCCTTATTTATCACGGGCTAGCGCCAGGTAGTGTCTGATGAGCGCCAGGTACCGCCAGCTATCGGCGGCTACCGACTCAAGTACACCCGGCGGCGGTCACAATGACGCATTTATCAAGCTAAATGAGGCTAGCGCCGGCGAGAGCGTCAGCTAGCGCGGGATTCATCATGAAGCCGCCTGGAACGAACAGCGCCGCTGCAAATTCCTTCACAGCGCCAGGTATGACCTGTCGCTCCCTGGCATTGTCCAATGCATTTCAATGGAGCAATGTTTAATTAATCATAATTAATTGGTAATAATTTTTTTTTTTTTTTTAATGTCAAAAATTCTGAGACCACTTCTGCATTGTTCGTTTTTTTTTTAAAGTAAAAAAAAAAAAAAAAAAAAAAAATTTGTGCAGAATTGATCTTACATGTCTGATATTAATGTATTCATATTACAAAATGATTCAAAAAACATGTATAATGTTACAATCAAAAAATATGGTTGTTTAGGGGTTAAAAACTAGTTAACACACATCGCCGCCAGCGCACTGGGGTTTAAACAAGGAATGGACAGCGCCAGCAAATTCGGAAAGTGTTTTTTTAATGAATATGAAGCAAGCCGTTCGCTCTGGCCATTCGTTGTCAGGCGCACACATACAACGCTGAACCTGTGAAACAGCGACCCCTAAGCCCGTATTCAACATTACCGCACACCGACTGAGTCGCTGTCATCAAGCAAACGCCGGCCAAGCACAGCGAATACTGGCTGGCGCTGTAAAAATCACGCTACAGTCGCTCATCTGTCGCTACCTGGCGCTATTAATGAATCGGCCTCCCCTTCTTTCTTGCTTTAAAAAGTGCTACATGATCCATGATCTACTTATTTTGGTAACATTAATAATTAATCTCCTCCCAGGGGGTATTTAGTTGTAACTGCTTGCTGCTAGAGGGGACTTTGCGTAAAAAGTTTGAGGATTACTGCTCCAGTTCACTGTTTCCTAACAGTGGTCTGAAATATTATAACAGAAAAAAAATATTACTTCTTCCTTTAAAAGTGCTTTTATTCATATGGCCTACTTATTTTGGTAAAATGTATCATTGACCCCACCCCCCCCCCCCCCTTGGGGGTCATTGGTTGTAGCTTCCTGTGCTAGAAATTTGAGAACCACTGTTCTAGAGGAGACAATAAAGCGAAGCAGGAGGAAAGTTGTGACTTCTCCATATTGTTGGTTGGTAATTATATGCAATACACAGTCTATGATGACCACAGTTGAAAACACACAGCCATAGTCACCCACCCTCTATAGAAGCCCAATCCACATTGTAACACAAACATGGCTATTGTTCTCCTACCTCAATGGATTAATTGGTTTCCTGGTTATTCTCCCTATACCAGGCCTTGTATTACCAGTTTCTATGGCCGGAGCATAATGCCTTTGAGACAGCTGAAAGGGAAAAATATGGATTGGATGAATGAATTACTTTATTTAAATGAAGAGCTATTACACAAATGGCCGAGGCTAAAGTTTATTCATTTTGCTATAGAATGAGTGTGCTCTTTGTGCCTTATGGCTGCCTAACAGACAAATAATTATTGATAGAAAATAATTTTATCATCATCTATGTGCTTCAAATCATTAATTGTAATGTTGCTTCTACACAAGTTATGGTAACATAATATTCAGCATTTAAAGCAGAACAAAACCCACCAGTGGCTGGCATGGAATCTAAAAGATTTCAGGGATGTTGGCTTGCTGTCATTCAGAGGTGGGAAACATACCGTGCCTTGAAAACGTATTTATATTTTTAAACATTACAGCCACATTCGTTCCCGGGTTTTATTCCGCTTCCCCGGGGCATCCCGAATTGGGATACACAACTGTGGGAAACCCCTCAGAACACCGCTTTTCACTTACCTCTTCCTGGTTCCAACGGTGCATGCGCAGGCTCTCGTCCAATAAGAGCCATCTGCCGAGACTATGTCATTCGGCAAATGGCTTTCATGAACTAGAATGGGGAACATCCCCGGCTTCTGAACGCTTCTGCCCCAGCTGAATTTGCAACAATTCACAACAGTGAAAGCAGTTTGCCAAATGATGTAGTCCAAATTAAAAAAAGAAAAAGAAAAACAGAAAAGTGTGTTGTGCATATGTATTTAGCCTCCTCCCACAAATTCATGCATTATTGGACCCCCTTTAGCTGCAGGTCTGTTGGGTTATGTGTTTAACAGTTTGGTCGTTTTGCTCATTCTTCTTTTCAAAAATGCTCTAGCTCGAGACTGGATAGAGAGCTTTTTTGAACAGCAATGTCACAGATTCTCAATGGGATTGAGGTTTGGACTTTGACTGGGCCATTCCAACACATGAATATGCTCGGATTTAAGGCAGACCAAAACAACTCAATCTATGTTGCTTTACCACTCCAGGTACATTACCTTTTGGATGTTTTTTGCCCTCAATGCTGCTTTGTGTTCCTGTTATAGTGCTTTTAATTCCGTTTTAATTTAAATTTCGTTTTTTCCCTAGGTGGAATTTGTATGCCATTGATTTCTGATAGGATACCATTGTTCTAAACTAGCTGCTTAAGCCGCTCTCCTTGCAATTTCATGCTGGGAAAAATTAGAGTCAATTGAAAATAGTGCTAGAATGAAAATACGAAGATACAAAAGATTTAATTTTCCCTTAATTTTCCCCCAATGTTTCCTTTGAAGTCAAAATCATTTGTGAGTATTTTTATCCAATTCATTACCAGGACACTAAGGGGAGTTTATACATGTTTTTTTTAAATGTAACCTGCCATAGGACGTGGTTGGTCAGCTTTAAACCAATCCATTGTAGCTTTGGCTTTATTTTTAGGGTCATTATCCTGTCTAAAGTCTTTTACAGCCTCTAACAAGGTTTTCTCCATTGCTCAGTATTTAATGTTTAATAGAATGTATTGAAGGAAAACAAGAAATTACACATAAACTGTCAATGTAGAACTCACATACGAAGATGCACATTAGTACAACCTTAATGTACATTTAAAGGTTATAGAGAATTTGCGTAATACTATCAATTCTGACCAGCTTCAAAGTCCCTGCTAAAAAAAGCATCCTCACAGCATGATGCTTCCACCACCTTGTTTCATGATGGTGTGTTCAGGGTGATGTACATTGTTAGCTTTCCTCTAACGTTTCGGCCAAAAATGTAAATTTTGGTCTCAACTGACGAGTGCACCTTCATCCTCAGGCTCGCTGTGTCCCCTAAATAGCTTGAGGCGAACTGCAGTCATGACTTTTCATGGCTTGCTTTTCAACATGACTTTCTTCGTGCCAATCTTCCATAAAGGGCAGATTTATAAAAGCGTAGTCACACTGGATCTTATTTAGGGGTATCAGAGTACAGGGGCTGAATACATATTGTAGGCACAAACCACAGGGAAGACTCTTTACACCAGGGATTGCTTATAACGGTTTATTGTTCCACAAACTCAAATAATTAGCAGTTTTTTCCAGCATACACAAAATATTCCAAGCAGGCCTCTCCAGTACAGTCTCCGGTTATACAGGCCTACTAACTCAGAATGTAGGTGCTGTTCCTTCCAGGAACAGGGCCTCCTGGCCTCTGCTATTGGAGCTCCTTGCTCAGTCTGTGTGGGCCCTTCTGCCCGGGCACCTCCTAGTGCCAATGTGGATTCCAGGGGTTGCCTTTGGACCCAGTCATGGTCTAAACCGGTCCCAGGTATTCCGCCTGTCCTGGGCACCACTGACTGCGTTCCCTATAGCACACCCTGCCACTCTGTGTGCAGGCCTCTGCAGCATAGCCAACAATCTCCAGCCCTCCAACACTTGGCCGCAGGTGCCACATGCACCTCAGCCCCTTCAGCAGCCCTAAGCTGCAGCTCATCAGCTCTTTGGGACAGGAAGCTCCTTCTTTTATTGTTCTTCCTGGCCTGGTTCAGTAAAGGTTTACTTTTTTTTTATCAGTCACACCTCTACAATATGCACATCACACTTCTGGCTGCAAAGTAAAAAAAAATGGTGAACATTTAAGGCCATAATATCTCAAAATTGCTGAGTGATAAACATCCTCATCCTCATTTGTCAGGAACCAGCATTCTAAGCTTAGAGCTTAGAACTGCTGTATTTGTTTTTGATATGTTGCTGTATTGTTATACTGATAACAACCAATGAAGTCTAAATTTGAACCTTGAGGCTCTGACCCATACCCAAATTAAACTTATGATACATTATTATTATTACACAGGTGATTGCATCCTCTTGAAAGAGTTGGGCAAGCCAGTATTTTTCCACCTCAACTTTTCCACTCATCAACTCCTTCATGATCGAGTTTTGTAATTTATGTAATTATTTTGTAATTTTTACCTTTAAGTTATTTTATTTAATTTATTTTAGAATACTTTTTATTTATTTCTTGCATATTTCATATGATGATGATGATGTTTTTTTTATCTAAATATAGACTACTGAGATATTAAGTCCTATATAACTCTCCAATAAACTCGTGAGAATACTTTCCTCAATTGTTTATATTTCTTGCCGTTGTAGATCTATATAATGCATGACTGTATTTTATCTTGATGGAATTGACTGCAATATCACTATGCTTCAAAATTCAAAAAAATTGATACTGATAGATATTTTATTTTGGTTCTTAGAATCCTATTTATTATCATTATAATTGTGATGTTACTTATTTTTTACACCAGGGTGTATATCGTTAGGTGTTAGGTCAACTATTACATATCTAGTTTTATCTTGGAATTGTAAGCCTTGGCACAAAGTATTTTCAGTGTGATCTGCCTGTTGGTAAATCACTTTCTAAAAAATCTAAGCCCAGCCTAGCACCAGCCATTTCTCATTTTAACTTCCTCTTAATTAACCACCATATGGATGATTGCATGTGCATTCCGCGAATACTTATTTGCATAAATAATATCAACTGACTCTTTAATTATCACCCTTTCACTTCTCCAATTTGATCCTCACTCATTTTGGAGCACTCGGCAATGTTCTTGAGATTGTATAATGAAAGAAAATTGTGGATATTATATAAGACAATGTACTTTTATATAAGGTTTAAAGGAAGCAAGCTGTTTTTCCTGAAGCTCCAACTTCATCCGATGGCAATGAAAAGAGAAGCAGCCTGCAGAATGTGTAAAAAAACTGAAAAAAAAATGCATCTGTGATCTGGACCTCCTCTGCTTTGTGCAGTTATCAGTTTTACCAATATTGTGCAAAGTAAGACAAAAGATGTGCAACCTATTTTTTCTCAGTAACACGTTGTTTACAAAATACCTCTGGAATTTGTAGATGACCCATGAAGAAGGATTGCTATTTATTATAGCTTGAATTTAGGTCCCTCTTTAAAATCCTCGTATGACCTATATATGGTTGTACTTCTAATACATAGAAGCCTGTATCTGAACATTTGTTACATATTTTGAATATATGAATTACATTGTGGTCTATAAGATATACTTAACCCTTTAACTGCCAGCCTACCTGGAGTTTTTGTTACGCTTTGTTGCCAGACCATTTTTCACTATTTTGCACTATGCATGTTCAACTGTGATTTTTGAAGGGATTTCCAAGGAAAATTATATATTGTTTTTTTTAGCAGAGTCTGAGTTTTAACATGAAATGTCTTGTTTGTCATTTGTCAAGTGTATTCTTAATATTTTAGGGTTAAATATGTGAAAAAAAATAAAAAAAATAATTTTTTTACAATTTGTAGTGTTTTTTTGTAATAAAAAATGTAAGTTTGTCAATTAAATCTTATTGCGTGTGAAATCCCAATTTCTCCCGGTTACAACGGTACCACATATGTATTGGTAGACACCCTTTCCTGCCCAGGAGACCCCCCAAACTGAAACAGCACAACACAAGAGATTTTTAGATCAAATACAGCTATGCTAAGCGCCATGAGCCCTTGCAGTTTTTTAATAAAAACAACCCTTTACATTTGAAATACCCCCCACAAACTATATATTCTCTGGAAATACACACTTTAAGCTTTCTAGGCGTACCAGGCTTGTTGATGTTGCCACAGTTTTCTGGAAGTTCTCCCTCAATGTATTCTTTAGTTACACAGAGCTTCCCTAAAAAAGGATAAAAAAAGCAGGATCAAAGCCACATTTTCCTTAAAAAAACTATATGCAAACAAGAAAAAACAAGTTAATCTGAAAAGCAACATCCCCCAAACAGAACGATACCCAACATGCATAGCTACTGTCAAAAGAAGAGTTGCCAAACACCAAAAAGTAAAGCATGTGCACAATGGTAATTTTGCAGGAATTTCCAGGAAAATGATATATTTTATTTTTGCGGCAGAGTTTAGGCTTTAACATGAAATGTCTTGTTTGTAATTTTTTTACTGTTTTTTTTTAATATTTTTGAGTAAATGAAACAAAACAAAATAAAAAAAATATTTTTTAGAATATTGTCTCTTTTATTTCAAATAAAACCTTTGTATACGGTACCACATATGTATCGGTAGCCCCCCGTTACTGTTCAGAAGACCCCCCCCAAAACTGAAAAGAACACTTTATAACATGTAAAAATAAAATACAACTACAATCCACACTATAAAGGGTTAAATCAAGAAAAACATTGGCATGGGGTTCCCCTTCCAAGGGGGGGAGGGTAATCCCCATTTTCTTTTTAATTTTAAGGGTTAAAAACCCTTAAAAATTCCCATAAAAATTACATGGGGTCCCCCCTATCCAGCATAACCAGCCCGGGGATCAGCTATGCAGGGCTTGTAGAACAGGGTGCAGGGGCCAGCTTTGGTGGCCCCCCTCCCTGCCAAGTACAAGCCCGCACTGCCTAAATCAGCCCGGGCCCTTCTGCCCCCCCTGGGCTTCGGGGAGGCAGGTAATAGGGGGGTCAGGGTTAATGGCAAATCACCCGCTAGCCGCAGGTGACATGACAGCCCCCCAACCTTGTGAACTGGTATAGGGGTTTCATGGACTCCTTACAAGTTCACAATGGGTTAAAGTGGACCAAAACCCAGGGCTGATCGGCCCGGGAATCTATAAGATTCCCAGACCGTTCTATTCCCTCCCCCCGGGGCATCCAAAATCGGGATGCCCCTCTGTGTGAAACCCTCCGGAACACCCAATACCACTTACCTGAATCCCGGTCCTACGACACATGCGCCGCTATCCCTCTAGCAGGGCGCGTGCCCGCGCTGGCTATTTATGAATGGCTGGCGCGGGCACGCTCCCTGTTAGAGGGAAGGGGGGGGTCTCCAGCACGCTCAGAGTGGCTGAGCTTAGACGTCTCTTAGACGCCCATAACTCAGCCACTCTGATTGGATGAGCGGCCGCGCATGCACCGTAGGACCGGGGTGAGGGGAGTTATTGTGGGCGATCGGGGGGGTGGGTTTCACACAGCGGGGCATCCCCGATCGGGATGCCTCGGGGGAAAGGACCTATACCCAGGATAGTCAAAATCCTGGGTGTTAGTCCACTTTAAATGTAAAAAAACCCAAAAACACACCACAAAATGCTGGAAGCATTTTATACCTGCTGGGTAACAGGACATAAGGGGTTAATTAAAAAAAAATTGACATAGGGTCCCCCCTCCCGGGGGGGGGGGGGGGGGAACCCCATTTTTTTGGGGAATTTTAAGGGTTAAAAACTCTTAAAAATCCCCCCAAAAATGACGTAGGGTCCCCCCTACCCAGCGTTACCGACCCGGGCCAGCTATGGGGGCTTGTAGAACAGGGCACAGGGGCCAGCGTCGGTGGCCCCTGGCCCTGCAGGCTACTAGCCCACATAGCCACTAAGTGGCCCGGGCCCTTCTGCCCCCCCTGGCCATTGGTGAGGCAGGTAATGGGGGGGCTGGGGGTTAATGGCAAGTCACCCACTAGCCGCAGGTGACTTGCCAGACCCAGAGCCTTGTGAGCTGGTATAGGGGTCTCATAGACCCCTTAGAAGCTCACAAAGGGTTAACTGTAAAAAAAAAAAAAAAACACCACACAAAATTATTTTATTAAAAAATAAAAAAAAAATATTTTTACTGTACTTACCTCCGATTGTAAGCTCTTGTCCCTTGCCGCTCTGATGACAGATGCCAGTGAGCAGCATCCAGAGAAGGGGGAGGCAGGAGATCAGAGGATCTCCTGCCACCTCCTTCCCCGGGCACCGATCACCGGCATCTGACAGCTGAGAACGCTGGAGCCAGTGATCGGGGCCGTGATGACGTCATTAGCCCCGCCATCGAGGAGGAAAGGGGAGAGAGCCTCCCGGGCTCTCTCCTGAAGATCCGTAAGTCCTGGGGGGGGGATCGGAGGCCCCCCAGGTGAAGAGGAGGGTCAGCGGGAGCCAGCGCACACGCAGGTAAGCTAGTGGCAGCTGAAACGGGGGGGGGCACCCTATTCCGGGCCCTCCCCTGCAGCCAGAGGAGGTCCGACGGACGATCGGAGCACACCATCTTAAAGAGGAGACCCGGATGAATCAAACGGGGGGTCAGGTGAGTGTCTTTTTTTTTTTGCCAGTTAGCAGGGGGGAAAGCCAGGTACGTAAAATTTACGTAGCTGGTGTTTAACGACAGGAGAGGAAGCTACGTGAATTTTACGTAGCTGGCGTTTAAAGGGTTAAATGGATTTTATAATATAAATGTTAGTGTTTTTTTAAGTTGTGTTGTCTTTGTGATTTCATGGGGGTGTTTGAGCGATGCCAGATAAACCCTGTGCGGTCTTTTCCCTCCCTCCCCCCTCCTTCTCCCTTTTCTTGCTAATACATACCTGGGTCTTCGTCCTGTCTACCGCCGGCGTCCCCTGTCTGCCTCGGAGTGTCCGTCTCCGTGGAGACAGTCAGCGTGAGCACGCTGCATCTCTGCGCGATGCGGGCGGTCGGGGGTGAGGCAGGGGGCCTGCGAGGGGTGTTGGATTCCGGGGGAAGGATTGGCTCAGCACCTGCGCACGGTTCACGGGCACCATGGTGGCTGCCGTCCGGGGCCACTGGACGTGCGGGAGCATGTGGTGCGGGGGGCTGGGCGCCATCATTACCTTCGCATATAAGGGTGGGGGACCGAGGGGGGAGACTTCACAGGCACCTTGAAAAAGTGTTTCGCCACGTAACGCATGGGGGATAAGAGGTCTGGTTGATACAGCGGCGCGGTCTCCTGACAAGGGTGATATTGCTTTCTTACTAGGTTCTCACTGTGCACGGCCTATTGGCCTGATTGGTTGTTGTTTATTTTCTCTTTTTATTTTTGATCATGAATTTTTGATCAACTTATGCATAAAACACTTTACCACTAAGTTCACTTTACTTGTACTTGATTTGCACAAAAGAGTTTCAGATAAATGTATATGTTTTTTGCTTGGTTTGCACATTTAAGGGGCCATAACCGCTGTAAAGCTTTTTATATGGAATGTTTTGTATGTTATATGTTAAATGGAGTATTGTAAGTATATATGTTTTTAATTGATTAAATAAATGATGATAATGATTTGATTATACTACATTGATTGTTTTTTGTGCTGACCCAAATTAAATATTGTGGTAACTGGAACCACTCTTCCTTGCTAGTTTTGTCTGCAGCTCATGCATTGTATTGAGATTCTTTTGGGTCGGGCACAGGCATAGTACTTAGATTAAAGGTGGTGCGGGATTGTTTGGTATTTTTTAGATGGGACCTGGACCTTCTCTGCTTTGTGCAGTTATCAGTTTTACCAATATTGTGCAAAGTAAGACAAAAGATGTGCAACCTATTTTTTCTCATTAACACGTTGTTTACTTGTGTGCTCCCTAGAGGGTGACAATGCTTGCCTGACCAAGAACCTGTTCTTTCTCTACTTGGAAAAGAAGCATTATTGGACAGGAACATGTACGCTAGATTTTTCCTTGAACATCATTCTCAGGTGGACACTTATGTTCAGCCTATCTATCCATGGAGTAACTAACTTGCCCAAAAGCGCTTTTGTTGGCGTTATGAGCGAGAACTGTTCTATGGGTTGTGCCTGTCTAGTCACATTAAATAAGTCAAAGGTTTGAAAAGGGGTTTAGAGAGGAGTTGTTTCAAAAAGAATCTAAATGACAGGACAAGGGGACACACTTAGAAGGATAATGCTTGCTTATACATGTCCAATAATGCTTCTTTTTAAAGTAGAGGCGAGTTGCAGAAACAATATGTAATATACATAAATAACCTAAATGCAACTGCTACTTTTTTAGTAAAATGCTTTTTGGAAGTTTCTCCTGATCTTCCCTCAAAACATCTCTATGATGGATTAGGCCGGCTATAAAGCAGACCAACACCCTCCACTGTGAGCAAGTTAGTAGCCGCTGGCGCCGCTGCCGCTTTCACAGTCTGGGGCCCCGTACATAGCCACCCAGGACACTCGTAAACCTTCCCTTAACCTTGCTCCCCCGACAGGAATCCAGTGCCACAATTGGCTGCTCGGCGCTCACGTGGGCAGTGACAGTGGCTCGCAGCCGAACACAGAGGGAGCAAGTTTAAGGGCATCCTGGTTGGTTATGTGCAGGAGGCTCCAGCAATCTGTCCCAAACTGTCAGATAGCAGCTGTGCTGGCAGCTACCAACAGCCTCGCTGTACATTTGACTAGCCCAGGTGTAGCAGCTTATCAGTGTTTTTTGCTCCGTTCCACATTCGCCCCCAGGGGAGCAAGTTTAAGGTAAGGTTTACGGGCATCCTGGTTGGTTATGTGCAGGAGGCTCCAGCAATCTGTCCCAGACTGTCAGATAGCAGGGGTGCTGGCAGCTACCAACAGCCTCGCCGTACACTTGACTAGCCCAGGTGTAGCAGCTTATCAGTGTTTTTCGCTCCCAGGCACGGGTGATGGTCTCTGGGGCAATGTGACAGGCAGGGGGGCATCCAGAATGCTGGAGCCCCCCACACATATCTCCCCCAAATGCCTGTAAATCTTACCTTTCCCTCGGTCCCCTGCCGGGAATCCAGTGCAGCGATTGGTCGCCTGGCGACCGCGTGGGTAGTTAGGGGTACCATTGTTTCGGTGCTGGATTCCCAGTGGGGGACCAAGGGAAAGGTAAGATTTATGGGCGTTCGGGGCGGGGTTATGTTCACACACAGAGGGAATGTGGAAGTGGCCATGCAGTGCAGGAAGAATGTAATGTTGTGCTTGTGCACAAGCTGAGAGGGAGCTGGGGGTGGAGGCAGCCCTTGGTCATAGGAGACAAAGTATTTTCATTTGCTAACCATCAAAGCAGATCCCAGGGGAGGGGGAGAAACCACACTGCAAATCTTGCTCCAAGCTGCACAGAGCAACCAAAGACAAGTAAACAGCATTTCCCCACAAATAAAAATACATCCATACAAAGACAGATAGAGATAAAGCAAGAGAAGAATGAGTGGGAGATATAGAGAAAGTGTGTAAGAGAGAGAGATGGAGGGAAAGCAGGTGATATAAATAAATAAAGGGGGTTTCAAATAAAAAGATGGAACAGAGAAAATAAACAAAGAGATGAATGCAATGCAGAAAAAAATAGAAAGGGGAGGAGAACAGAGAAGAGGGAGAAAAGGGAAGATGGGTGCAGGACTGAAAAGTGAACAGGAATGGGAGGGAACAGTGAAATGAAAAAATAGTGATATGGAGTGGAAGAAAGACATAAAAGAAGGGAATGTAGAAAAGAGAGGGAGAATGAGAGGGACAGAATGTGGAAAATAATGTGAGGAGAAAAAGTGGAGGAGTGAGAGGAGGGAAGTTGAAAAGTGGGAGAGGGATGGAAAGAAGATGATATGTAAGAAGGTATAAATGAAAAGGAGAAGGTGAGCATATGGAAAATATGAGACGCAGTAAATGCAGTAAATATATAAAGGAAAGAAACTCCATTTCGGAAATAAGAAAAAGAATGAAGTCTATGAAGATGGAGGGGTAAAGTGAAAGTTAAAAAAAAGTTCTCAAATAACTCAGCTTGGTTATTTCTTCTCCCTGTCCTTGATCTTAAAGACTCGCTAAAAACTGGTATATTGCCAATAGATTGGCGGGGGCAGCCCTTAGACCAATGTGGTGCTTGAGGGGCCACATACAAGATTATGTGACTATTAGGGATGAGCGAACCGGTTCGGACGAACCGGAATTCGCTCCGAATTTCAGGGAAAATTCGATTCGGCACGAACCCGAATTTTTTTTGGTTCGTGCCGATCGAATTTTCCCTGAAATAAAAAAAAAAAAATGCCGGCATGGTGGGAGCGGGCAGGCCGGCTACGCTGACAGGCGTAGCCGGCCTGCCCGCTCCCACCATGCCGGCATTTTTATTTTCAGATTAGCGATTCGTGAAAGTTCGATTCGGGCGAACACGAATTTCTTGGGGAAATTCGGCGAATCGCCCGAATCGAACTTTCAAGAAGTTCGCTCATCTCTAGTGACTATGCATAACATTTTAAGTGACAACCAGCACGGTTCGACTAAGGACAGAAGCTGTCAGACTAATCTGATTGTCTTCTATGAGTAGGTGAGTAGAAGCCTGGACAGAGGGGCGGCTGTAGATATAGTTTTTCTGGATTTTGCAACTAGATGCTCTTAAAAGCTTATTTAGAAAATTGAGGGTTTTCAGGGTTAGAGACTGGACTGAATATTGACCGACAGACCATGTGCAGAGAGTTTCTAAATGATATAGAAGATAAAATTAATAACACTGTCTTTATTTTTCAGATTACACCAAGATTCGTAGCACAATGCAGCCCATTGAAGATTCTTTCACGCTTCAGCCTCACTTGGACATTTTGTGTGTCTGGACATCCACTTGGCGAATTAAGTTCAATCTGGATAAGTGTAATTATATATTCTCGGGAGTAAAGCTGGGAGAGTCACTTGCTGAGAAGTATTAAAAAAAATTGTGTTTAACGTGTTAAAAAAAAAAGTGGCATGGAATCAACGGGGATGTACTATTGCCTCTTTACAAGGCACTGGAATATGTGGTCCAGTTTTGGGCATCAGTTCATAGAAAGGATGCCCTTATAGAAAGGGATTTTAGAAGGGATAAAGGAACTTGGGAATTAAATCTGTTTAGTCTTGAGAGGAGGTGTCTAAGGGGGGACATAAATAACTTGTATAAATATATAAATGGACAATACAAAAAATATGGGGAATAGCTATTACCTGTAAAATCCTCTTTATGGAGGACAAGGAGAATTCCCTCTGTCTGGGGTAAAAAAAAATTCAATCTTCAGAGGCGACAATTATTTTTTACCTTAAGAACTATAAATCTGTGGAATAGCCTCCCACAGAAGTATGTTAAAGCATCAATAGCTGACAGGTTCAAAGGTTTAGATTCTTTTTTTAGAAGAAAATAAACAGTTCTTGCAGTTCATTTTGCTTGCAATCGCCAGTGAAACACTGCCAAGAGTTCTATGGACACTTTCACATACCGGCGGGGTGATTCCACAGTCCCACAAAAGCCCTGAAATGACATGCATCAGGGGTGACAAAGCCTGTCACCCCTGGCCACCTCTTTCTTCGAATAAAAGAAAGAAACAAGCTTGGCTGGATATTTCTTGATGCCGGGTCTATAAGTGACCCCTCCTCCTGCCATCCTGCAAATTTATATGGATTTTTATCATTTCACCATTTTTGCTCATTTAATATAACTGAACAAAGCAGATCAAAAATGTCACCTGTGCATCTGATGTGAAATGAACCTTCTAAGCAATGTTTTCTATTTTGATATATATATATATTTATGTAATCAAGGTACAATTTTGTTTGGCATCTCAGACATACACTGCATAGCAATCTATCAGTATATACTTCTCAAGTATGTTTTCTCTCTATTTCACACATGTCGAACAAATCCACTATGTCTCAGGTGCCTTAAATCTGTCTGTGCTGTCAACTGATGGTGTGAAATGGTGCTGCTCAGGCATCAGAGCCAAGCTGTACCAGTTCTACTTTCTTGTAAATTAACTATAATTTTAAAAGTTTTTTAAGCCTGTTCTTTATAAAAAAAAATTAGACAACAAAAAAAATTTCCCAAAACATTATGTATAAAAACCTCTTACTTTCCACTTGCAAGAGAAACCTCTGCCCTCTGAAATGAATCTGAAATACTAGTACTTTGCTTTGAATGAATGATGAATCTGAAATATTGATTAAATAAGGCCAGCTACAACATTGCACAGTCAAATCTGAGAACAAGATTTTGAAACCTGCTTCTTCGCTATTGTTTAATAAACCACAAATGAATTATTATTTTTGATGCACAAATGGTCATACAATATTATTCATTTAACATTATTATATTATCCATATAACAATCCATACAATTATGCTGGATGGCAGGTGGAGGGGTCACTTATAGACCTGGCATCAGGAAATATTTAGCCAGGCTTGTTTTTCTTTATTTTAATGGAAGCAAGAGGAAATCTGACACTCCAACCTGTCACCCCTGGACTTTATTCCCACCAGGAGAAGAAAATCACAAGCTTGGTGGGAGTTTTATTCAGTTCCAGTCTATAAGTTGCCCCTCCTGCGGACATGTTTATATTGATTTTTATTATTACACAATTTTGTGATACAGCTCCTTTAGGACAAAAGATTAACATAAGGAGGTCAATTTAGCACCAGGCAGAGGTGGACTTGCCGTAGGGAGCACAGAGAAAATGTGCCGCACTGCTTTGTGGCCAACTGGAGCGGGCACCTAACCCAAACCCTGTGCCAGAATTTATACAGTCCTCTACTAACACACCCCTCAGGTCCTACCTCCCACGTCTACACCCATGCCTAGATCCATTGTACCTCCCTGATCCAAGATATTCCAGCCCATGTTTTGCCCTTGCAATGCTTACAACCCCAGAGTAATGGCTGTGGGGAGCATGAACACCCTTGACACAGTAGCTGCCCTTACAAAGCTAAAGAATTATTACCATCTCTTTAGGATTGGCCATTTCCACCCCTGCCCGAAATCTGCCCGAAATAGCATAGCAGCTTGTGGGCTCGACGGGGTCTGTAAATCCCCAGTTCTGGCTACAGTTCACCCCTGGCTCCAGTCCACCAAGTGAGCTTATGCTATTCATTTTCATTGTTTTTCTTAGGGGTGAATCAGCACCAGGTAAAAAAAAGTGTTCTATTTGCAACTAATGCTAAATCAACCCCATTGTCTGTAAAGGCCTACAGCTAATTGACAAAATATTACTGTAAATAATACATTTATGGTTTAAGAAACATAGAAATGTTGCTACTTAAAAATCAAACCTTGGTCTCATATTCCAAAGTAAAATGCTTGCTCCACTAAGCTACCTAAGAGTAATGTGAAAGCCAGTGTTTTTATATCTCCTAAAGGGAGCTGGGAAATTTCTGCTTATTTCTAAGAGACTAAGGGCCTAATTTACGATGTGTGCCTTTTAGCATCATTTTGGCTGGCTATGTACGCTGTGCTGTGTACTACGTCGGTGCTAGAAGTCGCTGTGCAGAGCGCGTTGCCTGTTGGACCTGTCAGCCGATTATCTCAGTGCTTGTGAGCACAACTTTGTACTGCTGGTATTCTGGCACTCCCCAGCATATTTTTTTTTTTGCCTCCTTGAAATCTTTGGTGCTGTATTTTTCTGGTGCTGGTCAGTGTTTCTTCATTATAGTTACAAGAAATCACTGCTGGGGACAAAGGAGATAAACTTTACAGTGTGTTTAGGTTTCGCTTTAGTTGTTGGTGTCCTAATTACACATTGTTAAGCATTGGTAGCCATTAAATTCAATTTTAATAACCCCCCTCCCCCCCCAAAAAAAACAGTTTTGGCCCATCTAGGTCCTGTGTTTCAATCATTGACAAGTACCAAAGCAAGTTCTGTACAAAAAAATGTGTTTAATATTAATTTCACGCATTAAAAACTACAATCCAGTTCTGCCCAATACAACTCACCTCTTCTCGGCCCAACAGTACAAAGGCAGGCTCTCGTTGTTTGCCATGACTATGTCATTTGGCAAACAGCTCTGATTGGCATCCCCAGTTGCGCAGGCTCTTGTCCAAGCCTATCTGAATGACAAAGATGCAGAAGATGCGGCCGCTCTCATTCCCCATTGTAAACAACTAGGGCCTTTTTTCCGAATTACATAGGCAAGGCAAATAGCTCTAATTGTATGAGAGCCCACGCATGCGGACTGGGGAAAACTGAATGAATACTGGCGACCTGGGGGGTTTCACACAGCAGTGCATTCCAGGTCGGGATGCCCCGGGGGAAGGCCAAGCGGATGACTCTGGAATCTTTTAGATTCCAGGGCCTGCCTTCCTGGGTTTTGTTCCACTTTAAGTGGAAGATTCTATGGGATTTTGAATGCATGATGGGCAGAACTCTTCTAGTCTTCTATGACAGATAGGGTTGGTTGTTAACTAACAGGTTTTCTAATTGCCCTGCTCACATGCACCTCCCAGTTAAGTTATACATTGGTTTGAGCATTTGCCACCTCCCTTTTTTACCATTTGATTTTGTGCAAGCACATGGGGGTCCTTGACTCTATGGGGGAGACTTTTGATCTTTTCTCCCCATGTGCTTCGGGGATATAGGGCAACCTTTAGGTAAGCTACTCCCAGTTTCTCCATTGCATTGGAAGCTCTCATAGATTAGAGTTAGGCCTGCAACTACACAGATGCACCATGGTTTCTGGTGGTGCATCTTCAACATATCTCTGCAGTAGTGTGCCAACCGAAACCTCTCTTTTTTACTAGAGTTAAAGACAGATTATGTAATTGGTTACTAGCTAACAGAGGTGTATGGTGTATGCACCTTCATGTACCCGCACCAGCCATTCAGAAATTTTTGCTGCATGTAGGTGCCTCAGCTAGAGCTGAGTGGAGATGCAGTCGCAGCCTGCAAATGTGCTGTGGTACTGCCAGAGAGGTGAATATACTGGCCAATCACTGAGGTTTCACACAGCCAGGCATCCAAAATCGGGATGCCCCACAAAGAAGAAGACCCTGGAATCTAATAGACTGAAGCAGTAAGAGCCATGCCCTGTCGAAACATTAACTATTTTTCTCTCAAGTGTGGTAGCACAGAGATAATTAGGATTAACACCTATACTCCTTCCACTTTAAGCATCTTGGAGATTCCATTAATGGGAAATCTAGCAAGGAATTTATTAGCAAGGTGGATATTTAATTGTCACAATAGATTCTTACAGCTCAATGGGATATAGGCATCTTTTCAATGCAAGAACCCGGTTGGCATGATGTAAAAAGAAAAACAAAATGTTCACATGACTGGGGTGAGGATGGTGTCAGATTGAGTGAGACAGAAACTATTTAAAAAGGGTTTGCCATTATACATCATTATTACTATTGTTTATTTATAAAGCACCATCATTTTTATACAGACAGGGTAAATGAATAAAAGACTTATAATACACAGGGTATTGTGGGTCAGATGCAGAAAATACACATTGATACAGGAGTACAATAGAGTTAGGGCCCTGACCTTGCAAGCTTACACTCTTAAGTGTAAGGGTGGAGACAGGAGTTTGGGTCTCTAGTAGCATGTAATAACAATGGTGCCAAGTGTTTTGAAGGTTGTTTGAGATTGTAAGGTTGGTTGCTACTACCAGATGATAGGCTCATCTGAAGAGGAGGGTTTTGAGGACACTTTTGAAGGTAAGGGCATTTCAGAGGAATGGGGCAGCATGTGTCAAGTCTTGAAGATGAAAGTGGATGGAGGAAAGGGTTGAGGAAAGGAGAAAATCTTGTCCAAAGTGCCCAAATCATTAGATCAGCGATCAAACTGAGGCCTGGGCTTGGCCGAAGAGAGCGTTGTAGATTAATGTTATACATTTAAACCAAATTTCTCAGATATTCGCACCAGTAGAGGGACTGAGAGAGGGGAGCAGCTCTGGAGAAGTAAGAGTAGAGATGAATAAGGCAAGCAGCAGAGTAAATTAGAAGGGTGCTTTTGGGCATGAAGGGCTTTCCCAGCTGGCTCACTTCCCACCTCTAATCAGTGGGTGGGGGTAGCCCAGTGCGGGACGTAGGGTCTGTGTTCTCTGTCCCGCTGAGGAGGTGAGGGAGGGAGGAGGTGGTTTTTTTTAGGATCTGGGCCAAATTACTTTCCTCTTAAATCCAGGGCAATTTCTCATTTGGACGAATTGGTTCACTCATTTCTAGTCACAAGTGTAGGAGGTAGCAAACAGGTTAAGAATGAGGATTGAGTAGTCTTTAGATTTAACGGTTTGTAGATTGTTAGTGACAGAATGGTCGACAGTATCTGAGGCAGAGGACAGGTTGAGAACAAGGATAGAGTAGTGGCATATTATTTACTGGTCCCAAGGGGATAAGTTAGGGTAAAGTGTTTTCCTGGAGAGTGGCTTTAAACCGAGATGTGAGGGCCAGTTTGAGAGATAAGGACAGCTGTGTGATTAAGTGGGTTGGAATTGGGTCAAGGAAGCACGTACATTATGAGGTAAACCCCACACCTGCCAGCGGCTTATTTAGATACACCCAGCCCACATGCATTGAGCTACCAGAGACTTAACATTGTAGGAAGACTTACTCATGATCAACCATGTTGACACCTTTGAGCGTCAACAAGATCTATACATATTGACACTTCGTAGACAGCACATGCACATTTTAATGGAAGGCCATGGCTGCTTAAATTATTGACGACTTAGGTGTGTAACGAGTGCCCATGTTAGTAGATCAACTGCCACCCGTAATCATATCACAACATTCCCCCATCAGCATATGGCTGGAGAATCTTCGTCATCTTCTACTTTCTTTTTCCAAATAAAATAAATATAAGAAGACAAGTAATTTTCTCACCTAATTTGCGTGCAGACCTGATAATTAAGTGTTGTTGGTTGCATCACCAGAACACATTTGTGAGAGAGTCGCTTTAGTTTCTCTGCATATTTAGTGTCTGTAGTCTTTCTTGAGGATAGTGAAGCTCATCTTTTAATTTATCTTGGAACATGTAAAAATATTTTTATTTACATGAGGATGAATGATACTTGACAGAGTGGCTGCTTCACACCTTTGTGTTTGACGTTTACTGACATTTACTCGTGGGAGTGTCATCAAGTCCTAAAGCCATCAAGGATGTCAAATACAGTAGCAATGAATATATATATAACATATATACACAATATATATATTTACCGGTATATATTGTGTTAATGTATAAGGTTGTTAGCTGTAGATCACATTTCTCATCTCCATTCTGTGGCAGCACCAGGCACTAGCACAACACAGACAAGGCAAAGGCACAGGATTATTTACAAAAATTGGAAAAAAACATATCTAGTAAAAAAAAAAAAAAAAAAAAAAAAAGGAATGCCGTGCCATGTGAGGGTCACCAGGCTGTATCGTTTGTTTTCATTAATGTACTTATTTAAGTATCTAACCCTCGAAGGGTTTTTGTTCTGCTTTAAAGCCAACAAAACCCCCTAGCGGCTGGCCTGGAAGCTAAAAGATTCCAGAGCTGGCTTTTCTCCGGGGCATCCCGAATAGGAAAACTTGTGTTATAAATTTCTATTATACTGAAGTGCATTCCCATCAAATCTGGAAATCTGAACTACCTCACTGGACCTCAGCAAAAGCTAACAGTAGATAATCTGTCAGTAGGGAAACAAAGAGGCCGCCATTAGGGTCCTCCTTTTTTGAAATGTTAGTAACCTGGCTGTTCTTCCACATTCGTCAATCTCTCCAATGGCTGAGATTTCCAAAATAATTCTGCAGCAGCCCACACCATTTGCTTTTGCAGCTTCTGCTTGGCATTGGGTATCACTGCTTAACTTGATCATTAGACTCCTTTTCTGGCTCTGTTGTGCCCAGTTGCCCATCTGTAGCGTTAAGGCAGACCAATCCCATTATTTTCACTCACCTGGGTTTAGGTCTGCATTATAGGAGAATCCCTATTTGGGATTCTTAATGATTTGAGTATTCAAAATGCCCTGTTCACATGCACCTCACAGGTTACTTATAAACTGGTCTGAGTGGCTGCCACCCCTCCTTTGTATCTTTTGAATTTGTACAAACACATAGGATGGGGGTCTAAGGTATGGGGAGGCTTTTGACCCTTCCCCCCCATGTGCTGCACTCGAGGTTATATGGCAACCTCAGGTGAGCTGTGCACCCATTCAGATATGCTAGCGATGGTTCACATATCAGACCGGTGATGGTGAGTATCTGGAGAAACAAGACACCAGGACAAGCTTGATGCACTTTAACGTTTATTGGCAGGACATAGGTGCATGATCTGCCAGGATTGGATCCAATGCTGTGATACCCTGCTACTAACTTTAGCTCACAATAAATGTGTTACCTAGTAAAAACTCACAGGGGGCAAAATTCCTGGGAGCACATTCCTGCAGTTATGGATCTTCAATACTTACCTACTGGGCAGCGGAGTAGCTAGGCTTTCTGGTACCCAGGGCAAAGATTCGAAAAGGCACCCCCCTCCTGTTCATAGGCCCCCTTTGGCGCCCCCCTGACCTGCTGCCCCCTGGGCAAGTGCACCCCATGTTCCCCCCTAGCTATGCCCCTGCACTGGGATCCATCCAACTCCCACTAGCTGCTGGAATCCAATCACAATTTGCAAGAACAAAGTCATAGTTGGAAAGCCATCACCAGCTGTTATCACAAGTCTAAATAACTGTCGTCCCATTGTCTTCTATCGAGATGTATGGGACAAAGCACTCCCCTCTCCCTTTTCCTCTCAATTGGGAGCGGAATACCACACTTATCATGGCTGCTCCCATGAGCCACAAGAGTTATTTAGACTGGACTGTCCCTTTAAATACATGGACCAGTCTAAATAACTCTTGTGGTTAAAGTGCACCAAAACCCAGGATTTTGACTCCTGGGTTTTGTTTTTTTCCCCCGGGTGCCCCACTGTGTGAAATCCCCCAGGTTGCTGAAACAAACTCACCTCTTCTCGGTCCTACGGCGCATGCGTGGCCGCTCGTCCAATCAGCGTGCTCAGATCCGCTCACGTCAGCCTTCGTCTAAGGCGAGCACCTCTGAGAGCACTGGCGGCCGCATCCCCCCAACCCTCTAAACGGGAGCGTGCCCACCCCGGCCATTCACAAATGCCTGGTGCGGGCACACGCCCTGCTAGAGGGATAGCGAGGATGCAGCCGCGGCTCACTCATGCGCCGGACTGGAAAAGAAGGTAAGTGTATGGGCGACCTGGGGGGTTTCACACAGCGAGGTATCCCGGTTTTGGATGCCCCGGGGGGAGGGAATCAATCGGCCCGGGAATCATATAGACACTCTTTCTAACACATTCGGCATGTGAAGCTGGAAACGGATCTCCAGAACAGGTTGGTGGTGAAGATCCAGACATATGTGATGCCGGGGATCAAGGGTGAGTTTTTTTTATGCACAGGGGTTGCAGTTTCCTGTAACAATAAAACACAAGGAATTCCATCTCTGGATGTTTACACATCAACGCTCAGACTGCTAAACTGCTGCAGAACAGGCCGATACCTTGCAATGAATGAATGAATGAATAGCGGGGGAGACAGATGGAGTGTTTAACCTTTCTGCAATGTGTACATAGAGCAGTTCTCGCGGGCAGGTCAGCGGCGTTTCTAGATTAGACATGCCTAAGAAGACAGAGCGCACAATGTCAGCCTCACGCCTGAGTTTTTAGGTGATCTTTAAGCAGGCTTGGCTGCAGGTGCTTCTGTACTATGAAATCCATCCGTCCATCTCTCAATGGCTGCAGGGGCGTGAGAGCAATTTCTGGGTGTTCTTATGTGTGACTCCTGGAGAGGTGCAAAATTGCTGAAGGAAATTAAAAGCAGGCATATTTGGGGAAAAGAAATATGTCATGCTCAAGATACAAATGCCAGTTGCTCTTTCTGTGTGACTTTTGCCCAACAGTGTTAAAATCAAATCCTATTATGAGCAGTTTCTGGAGAAGCGCTCCAACTTTACCAACAACAACAAAAAAATACTAAACACATTTTACATGACACCACGTTTAGCTCTGCTTCAGCACAGTTCAGGAGAAATACACGGGAAGTTTTTTCTTTCAAATGTTTGATATATATGTTTGAGCAGCAAAAAGCTGCTCCAAAAAAAGCACCACCTCACCTAGTAAAAAATTATGAAAAATGTATTGATTAATGAATACACAAACATTTAAAAAACACAAGAGACAAAACTAGTTAAAGGGAACACAAAAACGGCTCCACTGCTCATTTAAGTCCTCTTACCTATTAAGGTAAGAATATATATATATATATATATATATATATATATATATATATATACAGAAGGTGAAAGAAGTATCGAACAAGTCTTGCATATTCTAAGCAAATATATTTCTAAGGGTGTTACTGACACGAAATTCTCACCAGATGTCGATACCAACCCATCTAATGCAAACGTGGAAAAGAAATCAGACCATAGATTACCATAAATTAAGTTATGTGTAATTCTGTGAAATGACACAGGGAAAAAGTATTGTGCATGCTTACTGAAATTTTTGTTGCTTCAAGACACCTCCTGTATTGATAAAATAGTAGCATACATTCCTCATTTTTTTGGCCCATTCTTCCACATACACAACACAATCCTGAAAATTCTGTGGCTTCTTTTATAAAGCTCAGGGACTAAAGTTCCTTCATGTGATTGGCTGGTCTATTCTAGTAGCTTTATTTTGTTTCTCTGAAATCCGTTTCATGTTTCTTTGGCTGTGTATTTGGTGATCATTGTCTTGCTTAGGGATGAGCGAATCGATCCGGACGAACCCGGATTCGATCCGAATTTCAGGAAAAATTCGATTCGGATCGAATCCGAATTTCCCCGCGATTCGATCACTCGAAGTTTTCCTTTAACATCCATTCATTTACATTACAGGCATTCTAAGATGGCGGGCGGGACATGTCTGGACATGTATCCCGCGCCAGTGCAAGCTGGGGCAGTCACATGCAGCCTATCAGCAGCCAGCAAGCCCGGTGACGTCACACAGCGGTATTTAACGGCGGCCATCTTGCTTTTCCTCATTTCTCTATTGCATTCGTGACAGACAGACAGAACGCTGTGTAGCTGAGGCAGTTAGACAGGCTGGAGACAGGCTGGAGACAGGGACAGACAGGGACAGGCTGGAGACAGGCAGGAGACAGGCAGGAGACAGACAGGAGACAGACAGAAAGCCAGGGAAAGGTAGGAAAAACGGAGCTGGCTGACAGGGAGATTTTTTTTTTTTCATCCAGCCTTTGTTAGCGTTTTCAGGCTGCTTATAGTAACTAACTGTGCATATATACTGAACTGATCTTAAGTCTGCTGTGAGGCATCCCATTCTGTGACTAAAGCAGCCTCTATTTAATAGCATAATAAACATTTGCACTTATTCTCATAGAAATCAGGCCTGATAAAGACACTTTTGCTGTGCATGCTCTCTGGTTTTTGTGGCACTGGCATCCCATTCTGTGACTAAAGCAGCCTCTATTTAATAGCATAATAAACATTTGCACTTATTCTCATAGAAATCAGGCCTGATAAAGACACTTTTGCTGTGCATGCTCTCTGGTTTTTGTGGCACTGGCATCCCATTCTGTGACTAAAGCAGCCTCTATTTAATAGCATAATAAACATTTGCACTTATTCTCATAGAAATCAGGCCTGATAAAGACACTTTTGCTGTGCATGCTCTCTGGTTTTTGTGGCACTGGCATCCCATTCTGTGACTAAAGCAGCCTCTATTTAATAGCATAATAAACATTTGCACTTATTCTCATAGAAATCAGGCCTGATAAAGACACTTTTGCTGTGCATGCTCTCTGGTTTTTGTGGCACTGGCATCCCATTCTGTGACTAAAGCAGCCTCTATTTAATAGCATAATAAACATTTGCACTTATTCTCATAGAAATCAGGCCTGATAAAGACACTTTTGCTGTGCATGCTCTCTGGTTTTTGTGGCACTGGCATCCCATTCTGTGACTAAAGCAGCCTCTATTTAATAGCATAATAAACATTTGCACTTATTCTCATAGAAATCAGGCCTGATAAAGACACTTTTGCTGTGCATGCTCTCTGGTTTTTGTGGCACTGGCATCCCATTCTGTGACTAAAGCAGCCTCTATTTAATAGCATAATAAACATTTGCACTTATTCTCATAGAAATCAGGCCTGATAAAGACACTTTTGCTGTGCATGCTCTCTGGTTTTTGTGGCACTGGCATCCCATTCTGTGACTAAAGCAGCCTCTATTTAATAGCATAATAAACATTTGCACTTATTCTCATAGAAATCAGGCCTGATAAAGACACTTTTGCTGTGCATGCTCTCTGGTTTTTGTGGCACCGGCATCCCATTCTGTGACTAAAGCAGCCTCTATTTAATAGCATAATAAACATTTGCACTTATTCTCATAGAAATCAGGCCTGATAAAGACACTTTTGCTGTGCATGCTCTCTGGTTTTTGTGGCACTGGCATCCCATTCTGTGACTAAAGCAGCCTCTATTTAATAGCATAATAAACATTTGCACTTATTCTCATAGAAATCAGGCCTGATAAAGACACTTTTGCTGTGCATGCTCTCTGGTTTTTGTGGCACTGGCATCCCATTCTGTGACTAAAGCAGCCTCTATTTAATAGCATAATAAACATTTGCACTTATTCTCATAGAAATCAGGCCTGATAAAGACACTTTTGCTGTGCATGCTCTCTGGTTTTTGTGGCACTGGCATCCCATTCTGTGACTAAAGCAGCCTCTATTTAATAGCATAATAAACATTTGCACTTATTCTCATAGAAATCAGGCCTGATAAAGACACTTTTGCTGTGCATGCTCTCTGGTTTTTGTGGCACTGGCATCCCATTCTGTGACTAAAGCAGCCTCTATTTAATAGCATAATAAACATTTGCACTTATTCTCATAGAAATCAGGCCTGATAAAGACACTTTTGCTGTGCATGCTCTCTGGTTTTTGTGGCACTGGCATCCCATTCTGTGACTAAAGCAGCCTCTATTTAATAGCATAATAAACATTTGCACTTATTCTCATAGAAATCAGGCCTGATAAAGACACTTTTGCTGTGCATGCTCTCTGGTTTTTGTGGCACTGGCATCCCATTCTGTGACTAAAGCAGCCTCTATTTAATAGCATAATAAACATTTGCACTTATTCTCATAGAAATCAGGCCTGATAAAGACACTTTTGCTGTGCATGCTCTCTGGTTTTTGTGGCACTGGCATCCCATTCTGTGACTAAAGCAGCCTCTATTTAATAGCATAATAAACATTTGCACTTATTCTCATAGAAATCAGGCCTGATAAAGACACTTTTGCTGTGCATGCTCTCTGGTTTTTGTGGCACTGGCATCCCATTCTGTGACTAAAGCAGCCTCTATTTAATAGCATAATAAACATTTGCACTTATTCTCATAGAAATCAGGCCTGATAAAGACACTTTTGCTGTGCATGCTCTCTGGTTTTTGTGGCACTGGCATCCCATTCTGTGACTAAAGCAGCCTCTATTTAATAGCATAATAAACATTTGCACTTATTCTCATAGAAATCAGGCCTGATAAAGACACTTTTGCTGTGCATGCTCTCTGGTTTTTGTGGCACTGGCATCCCATTCTGTGACTAAAGCAGCCTCTATTTAATAGCATAATAAACATTTGCACTTATTCTCATAGAAATCAGGCCTGATAAAGACACTTTTGCTGTGCATGCTCTCTGGTTTTTGTGGCACTGGCATCCCATTCTGTGACTAAAGCAGCCTCTATTTAATAGCATAATAAACATTTGCACTTATTCTCATAGAAATCAGGCCTGATAAAGACACTTTTGCTGTGCATGCTCTCTGGTTTTTGTGGCACTGGCATCCCATTCTGTGACTAAAGCAGCCTCTATTTAATAGCATAATAAACATTTGCACTTATTCTCATAGAAATCAGGCCTGATAAAGACACTTTTGCTGTGCATGCTCTCTGGTTTTTGTGGCACTGGCATCCCATTCTGTGACTAAAGCAGCCTCTATTTAATAGCATAATAAACATTTGCACTTATTCTCATAGAAATCAGGCCTGATAAAGACACTTTTGCTGTGCATGCTCTCTGGTTTTTGTGGCACTGGCATCCCATTCTGTGACTAAAGCAGCCTCTATTTAATAGCATAATAAACATTTGCACTTATTCTCATAGAAATCAGGCCTGATAAAGACACTTTTGCTGTGCATGCTCTCTGGTTTTTGTGGCACTGGCATCCCATTCTGTGACTAAAGCAGCCTCTATTTAATAGCATAATAAACATTTGCACTTATTCTCATAGAAATCAGGCCTGATAAAGACACTTTTGCTGTGCATGCTCTCTGGTTTTTGTGGCACTGGCATCCCATTCTGTGACTAAAGCAGCCTCTATTTAATAGCATAATAAACATTTGCACTTATTCTCATAGAAATCAGGCCTGATAAAGACACTTTTGCTGTGCATGCTCTCTGGTTTTTGTGGCACTGGCATCCCATTCTGTGACTAAAGCAGCCTCTATTTAATAGCATAATAAACATTTGCACTTATTCTCATAGAAATCAGGCCTGATAAAGACACTTTTGCTGTGCATGCTCTCTGGTTTTTGTGGCACTGGCATCCCATTCTGTGACTAAAGCAGCCTCTATTTAATAGCATAATAAACATTTGCACTTATTCTCATAGAAATCAGGCCTGATAAAGACACTTTTGCTGTGCATGCTCTCTGGTTTTTGTGGCACTGGCATCCCATTCTGTGACTAAAGCAGCCTCTATTTAATAGCATAATAAACATTTGCACTTATTCTCATAGAAATCAGGCCTGATAAAGACACTTTTGCTGTGCATGCTCTCTGTTTTTTGTGGCACTGGCATCCCATTCTGTGACTAAAGCAGCCTCTATTTAATAGCATAATAAACATTTGCACTTATTCTCATAGAAATCAGGCCTGATAAAGACACTTTTGCTGTGCATGCTCTCTGGTTTTTGTGGCACTGGCATCCCATTCTGTGACTAAAGCAGCCTCTATTTAATAGCATAATAAACATTTGCACTTATTCTCATAGAAATCAGGCCTGATAAAGACACTTTTGCTGTGCATGCTCTCTGGTTTTTGTGGCACTGGCATCCCATTCTGTGACTAAAGCAGCCTCTATTTAATAGCATAATAAACATTTGCACTTATTCTCATAGAAATCAGGCCTGATAAAGACACTTTTGCTGGCCAAAGCCCTACTGGACCCTGCCAGGTCGATTCCTGCCCGGGGCATCCCATTCTGTGACTACAGCAGCCTCTGTTTAAGACCATATAAGCATTTGCTCTTATCATATTTGAAATTAGCCTGATAAAGACACTTTTGCTGGCCAAAGCCCTACTGGACCCTGCCAGGTCCATTCCTGCCCAGGGCATCCCATTCTGTGACTAAAGCAGCCTCTGTTTAAGACCATATAAGCATTTGCTCTTATTATATTTATATTATAAGACACTTTTGCTGGGCATAGGCTTACTGCTGCCTGCCAGGTGCACTTCTGTTGAGGCATCCCATTCTGTAACATAGCATACCCCTCTTTATTTACACTAAGCAGCTCTCTTATTTACACTAAGCAGGCCTGTTGGAGGCTGAGTGTTACTGCTCACTTTTGGTGTGCATTATATTCTGTTTTATATAGACCCACTGCTGCCTGGGGGTTCTTAAAATATCACCTACTACCACGCCAGTTAGACTATGTCGGGCAGACAAGTGCCTGGAAGTGAAAAGAGGAGTGGCAGAGGCCAAGATTCCGCAGGCAGAGCTCGCATCAGACTGGGGGCCAGTAGCAGCAGGAGTCACGCTGAGAGACCTAATCTGCCAGTATCTGCTAGCGGTCGGGTCTCCACCAGTAACGCATCTGCCGTGGTAGATTGGCTGACGCGCTCATCAACAACATCATCACAACTTACATCTGAGACCCCCAGTCTAGGGTCGGTAGGTTCCTCTGACACAACCCTGAGTTGGCATGCCCCGAGAGCAGTCCCTGTCCTCCCATTGCCTCTGTCCTACGCCGTTCCCTCCCCCAGCGACGTATCCTATGCTTTGGGTTCAGCTCCACTCTTTAGTGAGGAGGACGATCAGATACAGGAGGACAGTCAGCAGCTACTGCCCAGCCAAGAAATGGAGGTGGCTTCTTTAGCTAGGCAGACAAATAGTGATGTGGACAGTGTCGTGGGTGCTGCGAGCGTTCCAGCTCCTGCGCCAGACACTGTTGACGAATCCACGAACATCAGTGACGTACAGCCACAACCCGGTGATGATGATGATGATGACGATGAAGCCGATCGCACTTGGGAGCCGGGTGATGAAGGGGCTTCATCGTCATCATCAGGAGAAGAGGGGCGCAGGTTGCCCCGGAGTCAGCAGCTGAGGCAGCAAGGTGGTAGCAGTCAGCATGGGGGCACAATTCCAAAGGCTGGAGCCGGCCGGGGCCGGGGCCGGGGTAGAGCACCTGCTGTGCGGCAGTCTACCTTATCGGGAGGTAGTGGAGCAGGGGTTCCTGGAGTTGGCAACAGCAGCAGTGAATCAGTGAGGCCAGGGGGTGGGAAAAGTAGCTACTCGGCAGTGTGGCAGTTTTTCCTGAGGCATCCGCAGGAGGGTAACATGGCCACATGCAAGATATGTAGGCAAAAGGTGAAGCGTGGCCAGGGTCCAAATGTTGGCACCACGGCCCTGCGTCAACATATGATGCGTCACCATAAAACGACCTGGGAGAACCGAGGCTCCCAAGGGGTGGTCCAGTCTGCTTCCTCACCAAGTGAGCTCCCAATTTCTGCCAGCCAAGGCTCCAGCACCTCAGCCGAAGGCAGCTGTGCGTCACACCCATCCTCTGTCGCTCCTGCTCCTCCTCCTCCTCCTCCAAGTCATGCATCCCGCCAGCAATCCATCAGCGAAGCCATGTCCAAGAGACAGCAGTATGCTGAATGTGCTCCTGTCCAAGTTGCTGGTGCTGCAGTCGCTCCCTTTTCAGGTGGTGGAATCTGCACCTTTCAGAGAACTGATGGCTTGTGCCGAGCCGAGGTGGAGAGTCCCAAGCCGTCATTTCTTTGCCAAGAAGGCAGTACCAGCGCTGCACACTTTTGTTGAACAGAAGGTGGGCCAGTCCTTGAGCCTGTCGGTGTGTAGCAAAATACATGGCAGCGCCGACATCTGGAGCTGTAACTACGGTCAGGGGCAGTACATGTCGTTTACGGCCCACTGGGTGAATGTGGTCCCTTTGCAGCAGCAACTTGGACAGGTCACGCCGCTTCGGCCTCCGCGCTCTCTGCCCATTGGGCCTGTGACACCGTGCGACTCGGCCTCCTCATCCTCCGCCATCTCCTCACCCTCCACTGTAGGCTCAAGTCTCAGTGCCCCTCCAGTCTACCATGTGTGCAGGGCACGGAGGTGTCACGCAGTGCTTCACATGGTTTGTCTTGGCGAACGGAGTCACACAGGGGAGGAACTGCTTAAATGTATTCATCAGGAAATCCAAACATGGCTTACTCCGAGAAAACTTAAAATGGGAATCATGGTTACCGACAATGGGAAGAACATTTTGTCTGCGCTGCGCCAAGGAAGCCTGACCCATGCCCCCTGCATGGCTCACGTCTTCAATCTGGTTGTCAAGCGGTTTCTGAAGTGTTCCCCCCATCTGCAGGACATCCTAACAACTTCACGGAAACTTTGCATGCACTTCAGCCACTCCTACACCGCCAAACACACCCTTCTTGAGCTACAGCGTCAGAATGGTATCCCCCAACATAGTCTGATTTGCGATGTTTCCACCCGTTGGAATTCCACCCTTCACATGTTGGACCGATTATATGAACAGAGAAAAGCCATCACGGATTTCCTGATGATCCAAGCAGATAGGGGGACTCCCCTGTGTAACTTCAATGTCAACCAGTGGCAGCTCATACGTGACACCTGCCGTTTGCTCAGGCCCTTTGAGGAAGCCACTTTATTTGTCAGTCGGCAGGATTACGGGATGAACGACGTGATTCCACTGCTTCATGTACTACAGCACATGTTGGAAACCATGGCTGGTCAGGGCACTGGAGACATGGCGTTTACATCTTACGGCCACATGAACCCCGTTGGAGCTGAACTGGAGGAGGAGGAGGAGGAAGAGGAGGAGGAGGAGTTGCCCAGCGAAACACAGTTTAGGCTTGGCGAAATGGCTGGTTTATCTAGTCAGCGGACAGGAGAGGAGGAGCAGGAGCAGCCAGAGGAGCTAGAGGTTTTTGAGGAAGGAGAGACAGAGGACCCGGGCACACCGTGGCAGTATGCAGTGGAGATGGAGACAGGTAGTCCATCCGAGTCACTTGCGCAAATGGCACGAAGCATGCTCACATGCTTGCGTAGTGACCCCAGAATTGTTTCCATCTGTCGGCGGGATGACTTCTGGCTGTCCACCTTATTGGACCCTCGCTTCCGGCACAAAATGGGGGCATTTTTTAAACCCACCGAGAGGGAGGACAAACTCAACTACTACAAAGACATTCTACGTAGGCAGTTGGCCGATGCCTATCTGCGCCATGGTCCATACTCTCGCAGGTCTGACTCGAGGGGACCTCTGCGCTCACCTTCCACTGCCATGGCCGCTGGGGGGGTTGGCAGCAGCAGCAGCAGAAGCTCCATCAGCAGCAGCAGCCTCAGTCTTCAGTCGCTAATGAGTAGCTTTCTACACCCGCATAGTGAGGCTACTCATGAGCAGCAGGAAGACCTGGAGCAGGACCTGAACCAGCAGGTCATGTCATACTTTGACATGACCATGCCAACACACCTTGAGGATCCGCTGGACTTCTGGGCAGCCAAACTTGATTTGTGGCCGCAACTAGCAGAGTTTGCCCTGGAAAAGCTGTCCTGCCCGGCAAGTAGCGTGCCATCTGAGCGGGTGTTTAGTGCGGCGGGGGCCATAGTTACGGCGAGGAGAACTCGTCTGTCAACTAAAAATGTGGAGAGACTCACCTTTGTCAAAATGAATCAGGGATGGATCAGCCAGGATTTCCACCCACCAATGCCTGATGCATGCGACTAGATTCAGCATGGTGCCACGTTTTACACTTTACAAATGGTGCAAAACATATTTATGTCTTTAGGCCATTTTTTGGGCTCCTGCTGCTGCTACTGCCAACTTCTGCCAACTCCAGGGTGTGATTCATCCAATTTTTGGGCTCCTGAAGCCAACTCCAGTGTATATTTGGGCTCCTGCTGCTACTACTGTCAACTCCTGCCAACTCCAGGGTGTGATTCATCCAATTTTTGGGCTCCTGAGGCCAACTCCAGTGTATATTTGGGCTCCTGCTGCTGCTACTGTCAACTCCTGCCAACTCCAGGGTGTGATTCATCCAATTTTTGGGCTCCTGAAGCCAACTCCAGTGTATATTTGGGCTCCTGCTGCTGCTACTGTCAACTCCTGCCAACTCCAGGGTGTGATTCATCCAATTTTTGGGCTCCTGAGGCCAACTCCAGTGTATATTTGGGCTCCTGCTGCTGCTACTGTCAACTCCTGCCAACTCCAGGGTGTGATTCATCCAATTTTTGGGCTCCTGAAGCCAACTCCAGTGTATATTTGGGCTCCTGCTGCTGCTGCTGCTGCCAACTTCTGCCAACTCCAGGGTGTGATTCATCCAATTTTTGGGCTCCTGAAGCCAACTCCAGTGTATATTTGGGCTGCTGCTGCTGCCAACTTCTGCCAACTCCAGGGTGTGATTCATCCAATTTTTGGGCTCCTGAAGCCAACTCCAGTGTATATTTGGGCTCCTGCTGCTGCTGCTGCTGCCAACTTCTGCCAACTCCAGGGTGTGATTCATCCAATTTTTGGGCTCCTGAAGCCAACTCCAGTGTATATTTGGGCTCCTGCTGCTGCTACTGTCAACTCCTGCCAACTCCAGGGTGTGATTCATCCAATTTTTGGGCTCCTGAGGCCAACTCCAGTGTATATTTGGGCTCCTGCTGCTGCTACTGTCAACTCCTGCCAACTCCAGGGTGTGATTCATCCAATTTTTGGGCTCCTGAAGCCAACTCCAGTGTATATTTGGGCTCCTGCTGCTGCTGCTGCTGCCAACTTCTGCCAACTCCAGGGTGTGATTCATCCAATTTTTGGGCTCCTGAAGCCAACTCCAGTGTATATTTGGGCTCCTGCTGCTGCTACTGTCAACTCCTGCCAACTCCAGGGTGTGATTCATCCAATTTTTGGGCTCCTGAGGCCAACTCCAGTGTATATTTGGGCTCCTGCTGCTGCTACTGTCAACTCCTGCCAACTCCAGGGTGTGATTCATCCAATTTTTGGGCTCCTGAAGCCAACTCCAGTGTATATTTGGGCTCCTGCTGCTGCTACTGCCAACTTCTGCCAACTCCAGGGTGTGATTCATCCAATTTTTGGGCTCCTGAAGCCAACTCCAGTGTATATTTGGGCTCCTGCTGCTACTACTGCCAACTTCTGCCAACTCCAGGGTGTGATTCATCCAATTTTTGGGCTCCTGAGGCCAACTCCAGTGTATATTTGGGCTCCTGCTGCTGCTGCCAACTTCTGCCAACTCCAGGGTGTGATTCATCCAATTTTTGGGCTCCTGAAGCCAACTCCAGTGTATATTTGGGCTCCTGCTGCTACTACTGTCAACTCCTGCCAACTCCAGGGTGTGATTCATCCAATTTTTGGGCTCCTGAGGCCAACTCCAGTGTATATTTGGGCTCCTGCTGCTGCTGCTGCCAACTTCTGCCAACTCCAGGGTGTGATTCATCCAATTTTTGGGCTCCTGAGGCCAACTCCAGTGTATATTTGGGCTCCTGCTCCTGCTGCTGCCAACTTCTGCCAACTCCAGGGTGTGATTCATCCAATTTTTGGGCTCCTGAAGCCAACTCCAGTGTATATTTGGGCTCCTGCTGCTGCTGCTGCTGCCAACTTCTGCCAACTCCAGGGTGTGATTCATCCAATTTTTGGGCTCCTGAAGCCAACTCCAGTGTATATTTGGGCTCCTGCTGCTACTACTGCCAACTTCTGCCAACTCCAGGGTGTGATTCATCCAATTTTTGGGCTCCTGAGGCCAACTCCAGTGTATATTTGGGCTCCTGCTGCTGCTGCTGCCAACTTCTGCCAACTCCAGGGTGTGATTCATCCAATTTTTGGGCTCCTGAAGCCAACTCCAGTGTATATTTGGGCTCCTGCTGCTACTACTGCCAACTTCTGCCAACTCCAGGGTGTGATTCATCCAATTATTGGGCTCCTGAGGCCAACTCCAGTGTATATTTGGGCTCCTGCTGCTGCTGCTGCCAACTTCTGCCAACTCCAGGGTGTGATTCATCCAATTTTTGGGCTCCTGAAGCCAACTCCAGTGTATATTTGGGCTCCTGCTGCTGCTGCTGCTGCCAACTTCTGCCAACTCCAGGGTGTGATTCATCCAATTTCTGGGCTCCTGAAGCCAACTCCAGTGTATATTTGGGCTCCTGCTGCTACTACTGCCAACTTCTGCCAACTCCAGGGTGTGATTCATCCAATTTTTGGGCTCCTGAGGCCAACTCCAGTGTATATTTGGGCTCCTGCTGCTGCTGCTGCCAACTTCTGCCAACTCCAGGGTGTGATTCATCCAATTTTTGGGCTCCTGAAGCCAACTCCAGTGTATATTTGGGCTCCTGCTGCTACTACTGTCAACTCCTGCCAACTCCAGGGTGTGATTCATCCAATTTTTGGGCTCCTGAGGCCAACTCCAGTGTATATTTGGGCTCCTGCTGCTGCTGCTGCCAACTTCTGCCAACTCCAGGGTGTGATTCATCCAATTTTTGGGCTCCTGAGGCCAACTCCAGTGTATATTTGGGCTCCTGCTCCTGCTGCTGCCAACTTCTGCCAACTCCAGGGTGTGATTCATCCAATTTTTGGGCTCCTGAAGCCAACTCCAGTGTATATTTGGGCTCCTGCTGCTGCTGCCAACTTCTGCCAACTCCAGGGTGTGATTCATCCAATTTTTGGGCTCCTGAGGCCAACTCCAGTGTATATTTGGGCTCCTTCTGCCCCTCATAGTGATGCCACTTCAACTCTCTGCAATTGTGCCGCTCTGCGATTCTATTAGCGATGCCTCTGATCTGCATGTGATATTTCTTCAAAGTATTATTTAACAAACCCAGCACGCATCCTGTGCGTGTTACAGCAAGGCTGAATGGTTTACAACCCTATTGAGGCTGTAGGAGGCTCAGAAATAGCCGTTTTTAATAGCGATTCGTCGCGAATTTATTCGGGTCGAAACGATTTTTGTCGGAAAATTCGGCGAATCAGTCGAATCGAATGTTTCAAAAGTTCGCTCATCTCTAGTCTTGCTGAAATGTCCACCCTTGTTTCATCATCCTGGTCGACTTCAGCAGATTTTGAGGTCTCAGTACATTTTTCGATTCATCCTTCCTTTAATTACATGAAGTTGGTTAGCACTGTATGCTGAAAAACAGCTTCACACCATGATGTTCCCATCTCCAAATGTCACTGTTGGTATGGTGTTTTTGGAATGCATTACTGCCTTATGACCTCCAAACACAGTGTGTATTATGCCATCCAAATAGTTAAATTCTGATCTCACCTGACCAGGCTAAATTCTCACATTATTTAACAGGCTTGTCTTAATGTTGTTGATCAAACTTTTTTTGTTAAGTTTTTATTTATGCTTTTCAAAGTTACAAAGAGCAGGTAACACTTAAACCTATTAGACGAAAGACAAGACAAATGACTCACACTCCACATACATCCATCCTCATGTCTAGGTGATAAGCACCCAATTTGTAAATGTGTAGTAACCGTGAACGTCATACATGGGTCTCCCTTCTGCATCCTTGGCTGAGTTAGAAGCCTGCAGCCAGGAATCCCACACCTGATTGAATTTTTACGGCACCCCCAGCATGATAGGTCAATTTGTACAATTTGAGGATCTGATGAGAAGGATGAAATTTTATCCATCAGCAAGCGGAAGATCTGAGGATCTGAGGAGTGAACAATTACAAAGCATCTTTTCGGATCGTAGTAATCCGATAATAGTGTGAAGGGCAGTCTCCTAGCCACCAGAACCGACACCCCCCTGTCGTAATTATAGAGTGGTATCCCTGGGACACCCAAGGTCTCTTAACATCATTGGTTTTACTAACAGTTGGATGTGTTTCTTGCAGAATTGCAATGCTAGGATTATGATGTTTTAGAAAGTTTTAAAACTATAGTTCTTTTGATTTTATCATTGAGATCCCACATGATCCAAGAGATTATTTTAGTCATAACCGGCCTGTATAAAGATATTTAGTACACAAATAAATTTGGCTGCACCCCAGTCTTCTCATCGTGGCCCGCTGACAAAGCCACCGCCGCCACTGATCTCGTCCAGACTGCAGACAGGGACATGGCACGTAGGCGGACATTGGCTCCTCTCCGCCCGCCGACACCGCCTGCAGGAATGCTGCATCGGGTCCTCCAGATGATCAGGCCAGTGCAGAGAGGCGATCAGGCTGCCGACCCAGCACCAGCCTGGAGAGGGAGCGCAAGCTATTTCTCCCGGTTACAGTGGTACCCCATATGTATTGGTAGACACCCTTTCCTGCCCAGGAGACTCCCCCAAACTGAAACAGAGCTTTAGGAGATTTTCAGATAAAATACAACTATGCTATGCGCTAAGCGCACCTTGCAGTTTTTCCAGAAAAACAACCCTTTACACTTGAAACGATATATATATATATATATATATATATATATATATATATATATATACACAAACTATATATTCTCTGTAAGTACACACCTCAAGCTTTCTATGCGTACCAGGCATGTTTATGTGGGTGTAGTTTTGTAGAAATAATCCCTCAATCAATTCTTTGGTTGCACAGAGTTTCCCTAAAAAAGAATAAAGAAGAATCAAAGCCACATTTTCCTAATAAAACCTATATACAAACAAGAAAAAACAAGTAAAATCTGAAAAAACAACATCCGCTGAAAAGAACAATATCCGATATCCATAGGTACTGTCAAGGGAAGAGTTGCCAAACACCCCAAAGTAAAGCATGTGCATAACGGTAATTTTACTTGAAAATTTCAGCTCTGCAGACAAAGTGCGCACCTTGCAATTTTTCAACCAAAACAACCCTTTACATTTGGAATATCCCCCATAAACCATATATTCCCTAAAAGTACACATGTTAAGCTTTCTAAGCGTGCCCAGCTTGTTGTAGTGGGCTCATCTTTCTGGAAGTAATCCCTTGAAGAATTCTTAGGTTGCACAGGGTTTCCCCAATAAATTATAAAAAAGCAAAATAAAAAACAAAGTTTTCTTAAAATATCAATATGCAAACAAGAAAAAACAAGCTAAATCTGAGAGCACAAGGTCCCCCGAGCAGAACAATACCCAACATGCATAGGTACTATTAACCCTTTTAATTGCTAGCCTACTTAAAGTTTTGTCACCTGGAATTTCCAGGAAAATTATATATATATATTTTGCAGCAGAGTTTAGGCTTTAACATGAAATGTCTTGTTTGTAATTTTTCTACTGTTTTTTACGTACAAAAAAACAAAAACAAAAAAAAATAATATTTTTTAGACAATTGTCTCCTTTATTTTAAATAAAACATTTATTTTATTAATGAAAACCATATTGCATGTGAAAGCCCCATTTCTTCCGATTACAACGGTACCACATATGTATTGGTAGCCCCCCCATTCTTGTCCAGGAGCCCCCCCAAACTGAAAAGTGCACTTTACAATATTTAAAAATAAATACAACTAGTACACTATAAACCAAAGGGGTTAATAAAAAAATGACATAAAAAACCTTAAAAATCCCCCCAAAAAATGACATGGGGTCCCCCCTACCCATCATAACCAGCCCGGGACCAGCTATGGGGGCTTGTAGAGCAGGGTGCAGGGGCCAGCTCTGGTGGCCCCCCACCCTGCAGCCTACAAGCCCACATACCCTCTGTGGGCTCGGGCTCTTCTGCCCCCCCCTGGGCTTTGGGGAGGCAGGTAATTGGAGTGCTGGGGGTTAATGGCAAGTCACCCGCTAGCTGCAGGTGACTTGCCAGCCCCCAGCCTTGTGAACTGGTATAGGGGTCTCATGGATCCCTTACAAGTGCACAAGGGGTTAACAGTAAAAATAAACACACACACACACACACACACACACACACTAGAAAAAATGACATTTATTAGTTTTTTTTTCTACTCACCTCCGATGTCCCGATCATGTCCCACGAGGCTCCAATGACAGCTGCTGGTGATTGGTTGAGGAGGGCTGGGGGGGGGCGAGAGATCAGAGCCATCTCGCCCCCATCCAACCTTCCTCCTTGGATCTCCAACAGCGACCGAGCTTCTCGGGTCGCCGGCTGCCGGGTGACAGGTGCCGGGTCACCGATGATGTCACCTGCCCCCGCCCCCAAGGGGGGATCGCAGCCGCGAACCAGGAAGTGAGGGAGAGGGTGATTTCTCGCCCTCTCCTCACCACGGAAGAGCCCGGGGGGGGGGGCAAGACTGGCCGCAGGTGAGTAAATATCATTTTTTTTTTACAGTTTATTGTGCCAGTGGCTGAAGCGGGGGGGGGGGGCATTATTCCGGGGTTTCTCCTGGAGCCATCCGAGCCCCCAGGGGGGGATCAGATGGCACCAAGTTGAAGAGGAGACCCGCCCGGATCAAGAGAGGGGTCAGGTGAGAATTTTTTTTTTTTAACTAGCGGGGGGGGGGGGGGATGTCAAGCACGTAACACCTATGTGCTTGCCACTTAACGCCTGGACAAGCGAGCCGGTAGGTGTTACGTGCTTGGCAACAAAAGGGTTAAACACATTTTTTACCGGATTGTATACTACATCGGCTGCTGTTGTTTCTACATTTTTGTTTCCAATTAAAGATAAACTGTACCTCACCTGCATAACTACCGCATCGCAGGAGTATGGGAATTTCTTATTTCTCTTTCATTAGAATAAAAAGTAATGTGTTTTTCACTTTATCGTGTGTTGAATGAGAAAGTCTACCGAAACCTAGCGATTCCAGAGGCTCTTAAAATAATTTTGATTGCCGCCGGGCAGGCTGATTCATTACTAGCGCCAGCTATCGCCAGATGAGCATCTGTACAGACGCGCTAAGAGGGACCGCTAGTAGACGCTGTGATCGCCTTTTTGGCGCTGTAACAGAGAGCCTAAGTCGCTCTATTAACCTGGCCCACATTGATGAATGAGATGTATGTTGGGCATTCTAACACCAGTACAGCGTTACAGGGAGCGAAAGGTAGCGCCAGCTTATTTTAACAGACTGTCAGCAACTTACACACTGCGTTGGCGCTCAAATTTGGTTCGCTGTAGCAGAGAGCGGCAGATGCTGTGTGATTAAAGTGATTTTTGGACACATTTTCACCAGTAACAAAGTGAAAAAACATGGAATAACATTGTTGGAACACTTAAGTGCCAGACCTGTAAGAACAATTCTGCATAAAATGGTAAAAAAAAACCTAAAATTCAAATATATATTATTCAAGGCCAGGAGAGATGAGAGTAAAAAAAAATGGGATCAGGAAAGGGATTAGAAGGAACATCCATGTATGGGAGAGCAAACGTTAGCGACAGGTCTTACCTGGAGCTCTGGAAGCTAGAGCGCCGGCGCTATATGCTGAGCTGTCTATAATGATGAATCGTACGCTACATGGCGCTGTTCCAGTCAATCTACGGAATCGCTTTCATAAATGTGGTATTGCGTACAGCGCCCATCATTCAGCAGGCGTTGCCTGACACTACGAAGCAATACCTGGCGCTAGAGCTTCATGAATAAACCCCATAGTCCCAAATGTTATGCTTTCAGATACAAATTTGAGCATTACATTTAAACCACATTCACTGTACATTAATCAGATATACTCAGACCTACCAATGGAATATAGAAAGGTTAGCTATACTGTGTATGAGCTTAAGCTCTAAATTGCAGATGGCAGTGGCAATGTAAAATACTGAAACATTCCAAAGCATCTTCACACCATTCCCCAGTGCCTGTGTAGTAATTAGTACACAATCACACTTAGATTTGTGTTAGCATTCCTTTATTATACTGTCTTGTAATTAGGTGGAGATCCATGCTAGGGTCTAAACATATCCTATTGCATTATTTTGGGCACTTGTTAATGAAAGAGACAATCATTTGGACATATGTGCTAGCAAATAGTTAGTTTAATGTGTAATGATCTAAACAGTTTTGTGTTGAGGCACGGTGCACAGTAAAATATTTGTCTCATGAAGACTATTAATTTATATTTGGCATACACCTAAATCATAGAATATTTTTTGCAAAGGCAAAGTTAACGAAACAAGGTTTCTCTGGACAAAGTGTAAAATAAAAGTATTATTTCTTTTCCTACAGTATTTACAGCCAGTGAAGTCGTTAGGGGGTGGCAGACATGGCATTGGCCAAAGGCCCCAGCTCCAAAGGAGTCCCTGGTTTTGGGGCCAGAGGTTTGCTATTGCTCAGGGAATCAGGACGCAGTGTAAAGCTCAGTGATGTCCGTACATAAGACGTCTGCTGTAGCAACAGGTTTAGCTTTTTTTGGACGTCAATTAAACTACACATTGCCCGTCTCTTCTTCAGCACCCTGGTTCTACACCCTCCCTGTTTACAAAGCTGCTCTGCTTCTGATGAAAACCTGGACTGCTTAAGGAGGATATTATTTATTAGGAACATGTTAAATTATCAGGGCACAGGGCAAGAGAGAGAGTAGTAGACTGAGTACATGGTATTAAAAGTGGAACAAAATTATTGTGGCCGGTGTAACCCCTGGAGTCTTGGCCTTCCCCTGGGGTATCCCAGATCAGGATGCCCCGCTATGGGAACCACCCCATCTGGGGTGAATTTATAGCCGAATGCCCAACTTTTTTGCATCATCACTTTTTCCAGACTAAATGGTGGACTCAACTCCACCTTTCCCGTAACACACTGCGAGGGTCATGCAAATTATTTAATGATTAAAGTGTAACTCTGGGTCCTAATTTATGATGGGCTTCTGTTAGCAACTGTTTTGTGGCTATGGCGCCAGCATCAGAGCGCCTGCATTCCTATCTAATCTGGTACTGTGCTGGGTACTACATTGATGCTAGCAGACATTATGCCGAATACTAATTAATTAGCTTTGACTGGTGCCGGCCTATGTCATCACCTGTTGGACTTGCCACTTTTTCTGGAGCTCCCCAGCATATTTATGAATTTTTTCCTTCTTGAAATTTTTGGCGCTGTATCTTTCCAGTGCTAGTCAACATTTTGTTAATACAGGTACAAGTTACTTGGTAAGCAAAATAAGCCATTTAAATACACTTTATTAACACAAAAAAAAACACAGGTCCTGCGTTTCAATTATTGACAAGTCCCAGTGTAAGTTCTGAACAAATATATGGGGTTAATATAATTAAGAGCATAAAAAACTTCAATCCAGTTCTGCCCATTGTGCTCTATGGGATCTTGGCCTGCTTCAACCACATTGCCTGGCACTGCATCATTTTTGGTGCTAGTGTTAAATAAGACACTAACCAGTGGCCACATTGGCATTAGTGTTTTTTCAGTTCTAGGTCCACTAGTACCCACACCCCAAGGACATCAACATGTGGGATTCTCCACTACCTAATGATCCCTGTGAAGCCTGAAATTTTCACAACAGAAAAAAATCCACCAGCTCACTCTGGAAAACAATCAGGGAAGGTAGTGCATGGAAAGAAGTCTGGATTCCTTGCTGCAGAAGACACTTGAAAAGAGTTCCAGCACGAGCCTCAGCAGGACAGACTCATAAAACGTGAGTTAAGATCATCCACAGGAAACAGGCAAAAAGTATAGGCTCCTCCTCGAGCCAGGTGACGCATTTCGAGCGATCAGGTTGCCCTTAGTTGCACAATGTAGCTCAGGGTAAACGGATTAAAGAGCCCAGCAAGCCAGAAGTAACGTGAGACAGTAAACCCGTGTTATATTTCAAAAATGTATAAAGTCTCTAATACGCCTGTATTGGCAAGCAGTCCAGCTGTAACATGACCTGCAGGGTTAATACTGCTTAATTTATATAGAATTAAATAACTCACTTTGTGTACTCGAAACAGTAGCAATAAGTCCATGCAGCGTCTCTGTCCTGCGCGTCATTAATGATGTGGCTGTGGCGTATGTAGTATAAACAAGACCTCCCCTGACAGCCTGAAATTATGCTTTAATACTCACTTTGTTCCAACCAGATCCTGATAAACTAGATTTGCAGTAGAGATGTGCTTGCATGTGTGCGGTGCTCACCCACCAGGGTGAACCCTATTGATTGTAGATGGTCATTTGGTGTGTAAGAGAAAACTGAGCCAGTAATTAGGCCTGATTTCAGGCTTCAAAATGATTGTTAGGTAGTGGTACATCCCAAATCAGGCTCCTGGGGGGGTGAACCCATACCTTTAATGGTATCTAGGTCTCCGTAGAGACTTAAAGGCCTTGCTCTAAAATGCCTAAAGTAAAAAAAAAAGCCCGTACCACATGTTGCCCTGATCCCTCATAGACAGTCAGCTTTATGTATCTCAATTCATGTGCTGTCAGCTCCAGTGCTGCCCTTGTTTCCAGTCACGAGGGAGCTGGCTGTGTTGTTGATTGGACGCACCATGTTTCATTCTTTTGTTTGTCCATTAATGAAAGCATCCCAGGGTGCCAGGAGCACACTGCACGCTAGTAAACTTCTTCTCTCCAACTGACCTGTCCCGTGCTGCTCTCGCACTATGAAGGGCCCTGACAAGTCACTTACTGAGAGAAGGCATGAGAAGGTCAGTGGAGGGATTATCAGCAAATTTAAAGCACTGCTCCTCACAACAAGCATGTGGTTAGCAGAAAGCAGATTAACTTAACCCTTTGTCTGAACTGTCCCTCCAGTAAAAATGAGTAGAAGACCAATACAATAAGCAGCAGGGGGGGGGGGGGCATGCCATTAGGAGATATCCCACTACTCATACTGCAGCAGAAAGCAGTGGCACTTACCTTCTTTCTGGTACCCTCATAGGTTTGAAATCCCATATGACCACGGCAGCCAATTAGTTCTGGCAGATGGGTTGGCACAGCATTGTGGGCCCATCTGGCAAACCCCTTTGGTCCGTGGCAGTCTCATGGGGGTATGAACTTATGCTTCATCAGGGTGCCTCTTTGATCCTCCAGTCATTTTTGACTAGAGGGTCACTTTAAAATGGTGAACCTCCTTTGATAGGCTCTCCAAATGCAGTGCTTGTGTATTGATTGAAATATTTTTATTGTAGTGTTGCATTCATCTATATTTGTTTTCTATGCATATTAATCTAATGCACTTTATTTAGCTTGTTAATGGCCATTTTCCTTCAAAATGTTAATGGACATTTTCCTCCAAAATGTATTTATAAAGCAGACCAAAACCGATATTTATAACAAGCATCCACTGAATTGCTCCCCCTATGAAGAGTACCTTTTGGCACTTTGTGATGCTCCTGCTTTACTCTGCTCCCCACTAATGCCACATGTTAGAGCCAGAGGACCCGTCTCCTTGAGTCACTGCCACTGTTTGAGTAGCAGGAAATGCCATTGCCGCATCTATGTGATAACCAGTCGTCGGCCATCTCACATTGCCACAGAAGAGATCTTTCCTCTCTGAGGCACACTACAAGGTCTCCTCAAGGTAAAGCCACGGCGCATGCACAAGAACTGAGAGGGAATGGAATAGTGCATCTCTGTGGCTACAGGGAGGTGTGCAATGGTAGGGGCCAGCTGAGCGGAACAGCAAAAAATCAGTGTTTAAGGATGGTTCACTATGCTAAAAATCAATGTCCAGTTCTACACCCAGCAAGATGGGCATCGGCAGGGGCTTTGGCTAAGTTTATTTCACAAGTTTACTGGGTTTTGATCCACTTTAAGGTTATAGCTTAATGTAAGGGCTGTACACTGCAAAAATAAAGGTATTACAGCTTCTCACATATAAACATTTCAATGAAACAATATTACATAGTTTAAGATTAGTCATGATAATTGTAGTGATGGCATTTCTGAAAATGTATACTGCATTTTTAGCCCCATAAGACGCACCTTCCCATAAGACGCACCCAGGATTTGGAGGGTAAAAATAAGAAAAAAATATTCTAAGCTAAATGTGCTAAAACACCCCATTACAGGTACTGTGGCTGTCAGGGACCGCTGGACACCCTTCTCTCATGAGCCAACAATCCCCAATCTCCACACCCTCTTGTGCCTATAGACAAGCCCCCGCTTGCTGGAGACAAGGGTTATGCCTCTCCAGACTCGGTTGCCCCCAGGACTTACTGGCGCAAAGATTGCTGGCGATAAAGACGGATGAACTGCGGGGTATCCCAAAACAGGAGTTCATGCACAAAAGTCCGTAAACGTCAAAACCAAGGGCAAGGCAAGGAGTAGTCAGGACTGGCAAGGGTCAAGGCCGGGTGATCACAGAAGCGCGGTATCCAAGGGGTTAAGCAGAAAACGAAGTCAGACAGGCAGAAGGTCGGTTCAGGCAGCAAGCAGGAGTAGTCAAAGACGAAGCCGGATCAAAAGCACTAAGACGAGAGTCAGAAGCACAATGTGGTTATCCCCCTCCCATTCCCATATAGGCAGTGTAGCACCCCCCAGCATTCCCATATAGGCAGTGTGGCATCCCACCCTCCCTTTCCCACATACGCAGGGTGGCATCCCCCCATTCCCACATGGGAAGTGTGGCACCCCCCATTCCCATATAGGTAGTGTGGCACCCCCCATTCTCACATAGGTAGTGTGGCACCCCCCATTCCCATATAGGCAGTGTGGCACCCCCCTCCGCATTCCCATATGGGTAGTGTGGCATTTCCATTCCCCCCTCCCATTCCCCCATAGGCAAAAGTAAAAAAAGAAAAAAAAAAGTAAACTCACCTTTCAATCCTCCCCGCTGTCCTCACCTTCTTCACCCAGACACACTCGGCTTAGTATAGCGGTGGGCGTCGGCCACGCCCACCGCTGTTTAAGTCCGGTTGTCTCTGTCTGCTGGCACTGCGGAGAAGTGGCAGGGACAGTGCGAGCGGCGGGGGCAGCTCGAGCGTCAGCCACGCCCACTGCTATACTAAGTCGGGTGTTCACTCTATGCTGGTGCTGCAGAGAAGAGGCGATGGGGGGCAGCTGTATCTGCCGCCTTCTCCGCAGCACGAGAAGGCGGCAGATACAGCCTCCCCCATCGCCTCCTCTCTGCGGCGCAGACAGCGGGGAGGATTAAAAGGTGAGTTTAATAGGGCAAAAAATACGGTATTTTTGTGTGCCAAAATTATGTTCTCAATCTGATGAGCTTATCTAGTATTTTCATTTATATTTCCATAGGATTGCAAATGTGTGTTTTATAGAAGTAGTTTTCACCATCTGCAATTTTTTGCTATAGGCAACTGTACACCAAGTCTTTACACAAAGATCTACAAGAAGAGAGAGGTGAGCTCTGTACACACAGAATGCTGCTTCTGGGCATGTGTAAGGTTGGGTAAGCTACCTTGCATCAGCAGCGGCCATAATAGCAGTGTTCTGTGTGTACAGGGACAGCATCTTTCTTCTTGTATATCTTGGTGTACAGTTGCCAACAGCAACACATTTGGTAAAATAGGGACAAGCCATAGCCATAGATTAAAAGATATTTAGAAGATTAGAAGAGCAAAGAGAAGAGAAGGTAAGAGGAGGGTGAGAAAGAAGCAAAGGACCACAGCATACCTTTCCCAGTTGGTGCCTCCACCCAGCGCCCAACCTCACAAAACCCAGATTGGCTTAGGTCATTCTCTATGCATTGTTAGTTTCCTTAGAGGCAACCTTAGATATCTGATAGATGTTTAGAAGATGGGAAGACAAAAAGGAAGGGAAGACAGAGAGAATAGGAGAAGAATTGAGAGAGGGAAAACAAGAGAACAAAAATTAGGGTGAATAAGTAGCAGAGGACTAAAGCATCCCTTCCCCAACTCGTGCCTGCATCCAGGACCCAGCCTCACAAAGCTCAAATTGGCTTAGGTCTTCTTCTACGCATTGTTAGTCTACTTAGAGGCAACCTTAGATTTCTGATATATTTAGAAGATGGGAATAAAAGAGGAAAGAAAAAGGTAGAGGGGAGGAAAAAGAGAAAATTGAGAGAGAGAAAAGAGAGAAAAAAAATAGGGGGAGGAAGAAGCGGAAGATAAAAGTATACCTTCCTCAGCCGGTGCCCCCCCCCCCCCCCCCCAGTGCCCAGCCTCACAAAGCTCCGTTTGGCTTAGGAGTCATTTTTAGTACATTATTAGTCTCCTTAGATATTCACAATTCAATAATATTAATGTGTAATTTTCATTTTTGTCAATGCATGCAATCCTATTATTATTTGAAAACCATGCATGCTTTTCATGTCAAATTTATATGCATTTTATCACAAGCTGATATATATATATATATATAATCATATTTGACAGATCTGGTAATAATAATAATAATAATGATAAAAATCTACAAGCCTTCTGACTTGCTTGTAATGAACTTTGCCATGTTCTTCAATAATTAGGGCAACAATGGGGATTATGTTGTTAGAATTTTAAGCATAAATAAAAACAGTATTATACAGGCTGGGGAAAGTTTTGCAATGACATCTGGCCTAGAGCCGAATTCAATAAACAAAGGTATAAATTAGCATATGAAATGAACTCAAAGCAGCAGAAGGTGTGATAAAGGATTCTTGTTAACATTCATGCTAGTTAAGATGTATGGAGGTGATCTAAGTTGCATCATCAGTGCTAAAATAATTCTATTGCAAATCAGACTCTATGCTTTATTGAATGTTAGTGCATATTACAGAAATAAAGTAAGTAATATAATGTATATATATATAAAATGTAATAATGTACTAAATTCATATGTATCTAAATGTGTTTGATTGCAGCTTCATTGGACTAGTTATTAAAGCTTGATTGTACCCTTATGTACCCTTTCTTGTGTCCTTGCTGATTTAGCCTCCATTCCTAGTGGTACACCTAACTATACCTAGATCTTTGAAGGTGGGAGCGTGTTCCCTGAACCAGTAGACGCCCATAGGCCTGATTTAATAAGTGTACCAACTCAAGGAGATAAAAGCAGCAGGCTAACTGACCTGTGCTGGGGGTAATGTCTGGCTGAGGCAAAGTGAGGCTTAGGTTGACACACAGTGCACAAAAACAGCTCCTGCTGATACCACATAACACTTGGTAACACTAAATAATATATTTCAGGAGCATCATGAAGAGTCTATAACATTGTTTGAGTCAATAACATGTTATGTGCTCCACTTTATAATTTTACCTTATTATTAGTAATGGGCTTCAGATCTGGGATGAAGTTTGATTCGGCCCAGATCTTGCCGCTTCGCTCCGTTTTTCCCCATCCTAGATACCGGCAAGATCCAGGTTAAATTATCCTGCTTGACACTGGCCGATGCTGGAAATTTGCCCCCATGACTCTACCCTCCAGTGATATCATTAGTCACATGGGATGAAACCACAAAGGCTCTTCCACTGGGATATAAAAGTCTTCATGCCAGGCTAGATTGGCAGGATGTCAAGGAAGGAGGAGAGGGGACCTGTGTCCCCCCCTCACTACAGATGCCGGCAGGGAAGCTGTAATAGCAGCTACCTGCCAGCAGCAGAGCCAGGCCACCCATTGTACCTGCAGAAAGAGCACTGCCTGGCAAGGGAAAGGCGAAGGAAGTGTGCAGTGCGTCCTCAAATCCATCGATCGGGTGAGTTGCTGATCGCTGGATTTGAGCCTCCACAGCAGACTATGCTTCCCATGCCACCCAAGGCCCAAACATCAGTCGGCGGCACTTCTGTGTTCACCTTGCAGCAGCTGGCATCAGCCAAAGGGGTGCGGCCAAGCCCTTATTTATCACTACAATAGAGGGAGCGTGTCAGGCCTAGGAACACCCCCCATTACAATGAATGGAGAGGGTGTGGCAGCGACTGTGGGTGGGTTGCAAGCCTGACACGCCATCAATCCCAACCCCATGTTAAGCCCCAGGGCGGTGCTTATGTGTGGGCTCTGATCCAGCGTGAGGTGAGTTGCTGATCACTGGACTCTACCTGAGCAGCTGCGTGGGACAATAGGTAAGTACCCTTTTGTTTTTTGGGTGGTCAATCACTTAAAGCATATTTTTATATTCTAACTATACCCTACAACTAAAGCCATTTTAAAATGAATAAGCTTAGTAATTAGTATGCTCTAATAAAAGTATCTGCACACTGTAAAATAATTTTCTTTTTATAAAATGGGTGTTGGAGTGCAATGCAACAGACTTCAGATTGCTTAAACCACACTTGCATACCTCTTCCCCACAAACCCCAGATTCGATTGCCTCCACTGTGATCCCAGATGAAACCCTACCTTGTGATTTGCTGGCGGCGGTGGTGGAACTGTCTATTTTTTGGGACACCGAGCCACCAATGACTGACTTAAAAACATGAGAAGTGTGCAGTGGTGCCCCTAATCTTAATTGAACCACTAATGAAATAAAAAATACAATAAAATAAAAACAGGTCCAGCGATTGCCGTCTCCTCTTTATAACTTTAATATCTTTACTTCTCTCTTTAGCTATATAAATATATATATATATATATATATATATATATATATATATATATATATATGTTACTGTGCAAAATGTTTAGGGAGTGTGGAAAAATGATGTTGATCATAGTTCGTAAATATTTTGGCTTTATATGTTCCCCATAGGTATTTAATGATGGAAGTATGTGCCTGTATTTCACACCAATAATCCTGAACAAACCCCTTCTTCCGTGTGCTAAAATGCAGCTCCGAACTTGCAAGGAATCTCCCCAATGCTTCACTGTTGTCAGATGCTAATAATTGAAGAGCTCTCTGGCAATCAGACTACTTTCTGTTACTGCCAAATATTTCATATTATTTTCTGCACTCCCTACAGAAAGTTGTAAAGTGCAGTGGCCTTTCTTCCATGAGTTATGACTTTTTAGCTGCAATTCTTTAATTAAACCACTTCTGGACAGAGTCCTTTGAACAGCAGATATACCTAGGGCCCACCGTTTATTACTAGGTCTGAGCAGATGGCACTGCTGGGCCTCTTTTGATTTTGAAAGGAAGTAAATATGAGTTGTATATGATCTGAGTTTTCTTGGCCAGCCCCTGACTCTACAGTCCTCAATGTTGCCCATTTAGTTTTTGCTTCTTCAAGAGAGCTTGAACAGTACATCTTGAAAACGCAGTCTGCTTTAATATCTTTACCTGGGGAAAACCTTGCTGATACAGTATAACTACCTAATGTCTTGTTGCTGTGCTCAGTCTTGCTGCGGTGTATGGCTTGAGACATGAAGCTGTATTCTACCACCTCACAATTGTAAGAGAGTTTGGCTGTTCCTCACACAGATTTAAGCCTCCTAAATATCTGTCTGTGTTTGTGTTAATGTCTGTGTTTCAACCCCCATATATGAACATGATAATCATCATGTTATCACTTGTAATTGCGTAATCATGCATTGGACTATAATCCTACAAAATGTATGTTTACACAGAAGAATTTATGCAGTTTTGAAGGCAAGGGCTAGTTACACTACAGATAGATTTGGTTTGGATTTCCTTTCTGTTCAGTTACTTTGCATTTTGTTATTTGACATAAAGAAACTATTAACATGCAAACCCTCGCTGAATAAAGAAATAGTACATTCGAGCTACCTGTAGCATAAGATCACTACTTATACTTAACGTATTCACTATCCACCTTATAATTTATTTCTAAGATGTCCACCTTGTAATTTATAGTATACAAATCAGACAGCAGGCTCCAGTCTTACAGAATGGATTAAGGACTTCTGATATGAAACATTTCCAAAAAATGTAGCAGTTGTCCACCGAATCATGGGCTGCCATGGTAGTAGTGACACCCATGTATACCACCTTTTTGTTTGTCTTATGTATTTTTCACCTTCACACAGGTTGACTTTTTTTATGTACCGGACAACCCAAAATTACAATTAAACATGGTAAGCTTCATATTGCTCATAGACGAGGTGATATGCCAGTAATCATCATCAGATATACAAGAACTGCATCACTTGCCACATGGTATGGACCACTTTTTAGAGGCAGTGACTTGCACTAAATAAAATGTTATTCATGTTGTTATTATACGTTTTCTTCCTAATAGTAGGGTAAGTTTGTGGTTTATGTCCATTATGGCAAGGACACAAATCTGAATATCATTCAATGCCATGCAGGGAAAACTCCACAAAATGTCCTCAAATTGCATGGGAACACCAACCAGGAAACGGAATAACGTTGTGCTAAATAAAGTCGGGGGTCAAAAAATTATTTTGTAGGGTTAAGAATTGCTCTCTAAAAATATCTGTATTTATTAAAAATGGTCCCGTATTTAATAAAATATTTTCTTTCTCAATAAAAGAAGCCCACTTTTACCTCCAATTATTGGGGAGATTACAGGCTTAGAGCACCCAGCTGCCCTGATACAAATAAAAGATGTACTGTGATAAGTGGGATCCCTCGTTTGTCATTGTGTAGATTATGGTAATGTCCCATTTAGCCAACTACCCTTATTATTACAGGTGATGAACCTGAGCTATCTGCCTGTATAGTCCCCATTCGGGAGTACTGAATGCAGATACAATTGCTCCAGCCCCCACAATGTGTCCCTTGGACTCCTTACCAGTTCATAAAATGTTGAAAAAAGAAAAAAAAATATTTAAAATAAAAAAAGGAACTGTCGCCGAACCTTCCTCCATCTCTCACCCGCCATACTTAAAGGGGGATTCTATCAAAAATACATTTGTTGGCTTAAGAGGACCTGCAGAATAATCTACTAGTGAATTACACCCCACACACATAAAGGTTAAAAAGATCATTAGTAACAGGAATTTAGTGGGAAGCTCCTGTGGTCATTGCCCACACAACTGCTGAGTCATAAGAGAGGTGGAACAAGTGACAGTGCAGTAACCCCGCAAGGGTTTCCTATGCTTTTTTTATGCTTTTATACTCGTGTCTTGACTAAATTTGAATGAATCATAGTTCCAAAAATATGGCTGGTTTTGACCTCTTTTTTGTCTTTAGATACATTGGTTAATTCAGATAGAGCAACTGCAGAGTATTCAAACTAATATGGAAAGAACATTGGAACCATATATATAAAGTTATATATAAAGTCCACTTTCTTTGAAATGTATATATTCTCTGTGTCAAAGGGATATCCTCAAATGCTGAGCTTATCTAGCTTTTTAAATATTTTCTTATGTTAGCAAATTTGTGTTTTATGGAATATAAATCTTCAACCTGTTGCTATTGATAACTGTGGAGATAAGAACTAAAGGCTCGACTCAGAGAGACAAAAAAATACTTTCGTTTTAGTGCCGATCTTTTTTTTTTTTTAAATGTTTCCGCTCTCGTATGAGTGTGCGAGCGATTCTATGCATGCATTGCAATCCTTCTGTAAAGTTTCCGTCCATTCGTACGGCAGATTACGAATACGAGGATGTCATTTTCCAGTGTGACTTTTCCGTTTCATTTTCACATGTTACAACGTAGGCTTTCGTTTTTGCCCTTTTCCCATCGTATCCTCCCACGAATCCTTTACGTTTCCCGTTCGATTCTGTTTCCCTTTTTCAATAAATAATCCAGGCGAAAATACTTACGATCTAGCGCCTGCGCACTACAAACTTAACTCATTAAAGTGCTCGCCTACATATTTGCCCCCCTCACTTCTACTACAATGTTTAGCTAAATCACTTAGCGATATCCTCCATCTTCGCACAAAAGTAGATGGATCTGCACTCCTTAAAATCCAATATTTTATTTCCAAATTGTTAAAAGCATCAAAGTCTCCAAATGAATCAGAAAAACTCCAACAATAAAATCAAGGTAGATTCGGGCAGAAGAGAGAAGTGGGGCCCTCTGACGCGTTTCGGGTCTTTCAACGGCCCTTAATCATAGATAGGGGTGCCCCAAATCGAGAACAATATATATACAATAAAGAGGAGACTCACCTGACACAGGAGCGCGGTCCGCAGCCGCCGGGAGCCCCGGCCAGCGTGAAGCAGTGACGTCAGGGACGGAAGGAGTCACGCCAGCCAATCACAGGCCGCCTCCACGGGCCAATCAGAGGGGAGAACCCTCTCATGTGACACCAGAGGAGGCGGCGGCCGTGACGGCGTGCGTTCCAGCTCCCGTCATTGCGTCAGATAGCAACAGTCGTCACAACAACCCCAGCCAAGCAGGCTGTAAGCCCGCAAGATGGTACTGGGCAATAGGAACTGCCGCACACGACCGGAAGGCCCGCCACCCGCGCCAGCGCTCAGATCGGGAAAGAGTGTGAAAGGGAAACTAATACATAGATGTTTCAAAGAATATACCGGGGACAGCATAAGTAAAATCTTGATAGAGAAACTGGCTAAAGAATGTCAATTATTAAGCATGACAATAAAACGTGAGAAATCCTGGCCAGTTAAACAGCAAATATAAAGATGAGCCTGGTCGATATATAAAGGAAAATCCTAGTGTCACAAACAGTTTGAAAAATGTGTGTTATATATATATATACAAGCAAAATCACTATATAAAGTATAAAGTACATAATGCAACACTAATACATGAAAGTAATAGTTAGGGGTGAGAGTAAAACTAGCCCAACATCACTGAACATCTTTAAAACAGTGTTAATGAAAATATAGACATGGGGGCATATCGCAGTAGAGCACTGGGGATTAAGAAAAAATTGTATATATAGATGGCAGTACATAATATAATATTCAAATATAACACAAATATCACAAATGTAAAATTAAATAACACAATAATAGAAATACCAAGAAAAAGAGAAAGAGGAAATTCTATATATAATAACCAAAACCTCTGTATTATATTGGCACTAAAACGTAGTGCCACCATGTTTCCTCACAGGCAAAAGTCTATAGAAAAATTGAATTACGGCATAAAGCAACAAACATCAAAATTATATATATGTATATATATATACTAACGAGGGGAAAAAAAAGGGAAGAGGGAAGGCCAGAATATATATTCTAAATAAATATGTATATATACCAACAAGGGGAAGAGGAGAAGGGGCAGAGTATGTATTCTATATATGAGCAAAGCACAATATAATAGATATAACTACGGGAAAATGGGGAGAATAGGAGGAATAAATAAAAGGCTCAATTACCTTTGTGTAATAAATGAAACATCCCATTTATAGTTCAGGCCTTGCGGAAACCGCGTGGCCAAGGTAAAGATCCAGTAAGCTTCTCTAGCTAACAGTTTTTTGTGCAAGTCACCACCCCTAGGACCCAGGGACACCCTCTCTATAATACTAATTTTGAAGTCGGGTCTTTGTTCCTGGTGGTGTGCTACATTGGATCTTTTAGGGTTGTCAGGTTTGTGAATACCAGACAAGTGTTCAGTTAAACGGACCTTGACTTTTCGAGTAGTACATCCTACGTATTGCTTCATACACAGCTGGCACGTAATAAGATATATTACAGAACAAGAATTGCAATTAAGAATGGATTTGATATTATAGCGCATGCCAGTAGCTGTAGAGGTAAAATATTTCCCCTTGTCAACTTTATTGCACATGCCACATCTTCTTCCACCACATGGGAAACAACCCGTAGTGGAAAGCCATGTTGGTCCCTGGGGTGGTCTAGATTGAAAAAGACTAGGAGATAATAAATTGCCCAAGTTTGGTGAGCGGCGGCTAACAATTTTAATCCCTTGATCCAAAGCCTTGTGAAGAAGAGGATCAGCCTTTAAAATGGGAAGATTCTTCCTGATAATTTGTGCCACTCGTGGAAACTCTGACGTGTAGGGTGTACTGAAAACCACTCCTCTGGGGGATGTTGGTTTCTGGTTAGTCACCCTATATGTAAGCATAGTAGCCCTATCTCTCTTGCGAGCAATAGTTTCTGCTCTAGTGAGCATCCATGAAGGATAACCCCTAGCTCTAAGTCTGGAGTGGATAGCAAGTACCTCCTGATCGAAATGTTCCATCTTGCTGCAGTTCCTCCTACTACGTATCATCTCACCCACCGGAATGGACCTCACAGTGTGGGGAGGATGACAGCTTGTGGCTAGTAAAATGTTATTACCTGCCGTCGGCTTGCGATAAGTACATGTATTTAAAACATTACGTTCCTTATCAATAACTATTTTCAAATCTAAGAACTCCACCATCTCAGGGCTGGAATGAGCTGTGAAGCGCAAATTAAGATTATTTGAATTACAATGTCTCACAAATTGGTCCAATTCATCGGCATCACCTATCCAAAGCAGTATTAAATCATCAATGTAACGGTAAAAGAAAGAAATATACAGCCTCCAAGGGTTGTCACTGCTATAAATATTATGGTGCTCCCACCACCCCATGTACAGATTCGCTAACGAAGGGGAGAAGGGGGCACCCATCGAAGCCCCACATAGCTGTACAAAAAAAGTTGAGTCAAACATAAAGTAATTGTGGGTTAGGAGAAAGCCTGTGACCATAACAATAAAATGACACAAGTCATCATTGTATTCAGTATAGCTTGATAGATGAAACTGTAATGCCTGAATAGCAAGTTCATGCGGTATGCACGAATACAGGGAGGCCACATCCATAGTACATATAATGGAACCCTGTATTAGTTTTTGGGTGGCAATGATAGAGATTAGATGTCCAGAATCTCCTCCATCTTCCCTTTTGGACCCTTAAAGCTCACCCCAACCACTTAGCACTATCCTCCCTCTTCCCTTTTGGACCCTTAAAGCTCACCCCAACCACTTCGCGGTTAGGTTCTTCTTCCATTTTTGCCCCCTAAAACTTACCCAAATCACTTCTCGGTCATGTGAATATTCATCTTTAAATATTTCTGGGCCCATTAGTTTTGTGTTAATGTATTTTGTAAATGAAATGACACTGAAACATTTTTTTTATTCCATCATAAAATATAAAATCTTAAAAAAATTAGAAAATTTCAAATTTTTACAACTATAAAAAACAAAATACATAGCAATGGCAGGCCACAGAACATTATTCTTCATCTGTGGTCCCCAACAAGTCGCGCAGCTCCTGCATCTCGCCCACCAACTGAAGGACCCTGACACTCAGTTGTGCCACTCTGGCACGTGTGGTCCCTGTTAAAAAATGTAAATTAAAATATTGGTATAACCTTGTTGGGGTCATACTGCAGTGCCCCCCCCCCCGTATGGTCCAAACACCTAAATCTGGACTTCAAAAGCCAGAGGGCCCTCGCCACCATGGCCCGGGTTTTGCATAGCGCCCGATTAGAGAACCCCTGGCCCGCATTCTGCCGGCTAAGAACAGGCATCAGGAGGAAGGGCAGGAGTGGATATCCAGAATCCCCTGAAAGAATTTAAAAATGCTAACATAAAATACACATTCTAAGCTACAATATTGTTTAACATGTCATCAAGGGCTAAAAACAGCCATAGGTTAGGACATGAGTCATCAACTATATTCATTGCCATACAGTGAAAATGGATTGATGGAATGTGAGAAAACTTACCCAGGAGCCATCCACCAGATAATTCTCCAGACTCAAACTGACGAAATAAGCCGGAGCTCTGCAATATATAAGCATCATGGGACGACCCTGGAGGCCCCGCAAGAACACTGAGGAATCGTATAGCTGGACCAAACACTGCTTGTATGTTGTGCGAGTGGCACATCTTGCGGTTCCTGCAACCAAATCTAAAATAATTACACAAAGCAAAGGTAACCAACTAAAACAATAACTCCTACAACAAAGTAAGATTCAACTTCAACAATCCAAATATAATTCACAAAGGACATAAGTCAAAAAAAATATAGCAATTGTTTGGATGTGTGGGAAAATAAAGGTTTACATGCTAAGGACTAATTAAGGTCAGCATTAAAATGCTTCTATAAGGCATACATGGAATGTATTGATTCAGCTATGCATTGCTATACAATTTATGGCCTCGGCCATGCTGATACATGCAATGCCTTGGTGCTAAAGGCGCGCAGACTCCTCCACATAGCCGCAAAACATGTTCAACAATAGCAATCCGAGCCCTCAAAGGTCCCGTAAGTGGATCGGAAATGAAACGGATTTATAGGGTGGTGGTCCGTCGGAAATCAGCTCTCTGAATCAGACGCAAGCGCATCCCAACAACGTAAGTTATCTGAACGAATGAAAAATATCAGATTTTGTTTGGAAAATGATCCGAACTAACGCAAATGATCCGATTTGCTTTCGTTCATCGAAAGTGCATATACGCATTTTCCCGAACGTTCGTACGAATGAAAAACGAAAAAAAGCAAAAAAATTACAAACACCCACTAAAACTTTCACAGACAGCTACGGAAGTCCAGACGAATGTGTCTCTGAATCGAGCCTTAAGTGAGCTTTTTATACACAGAACCAGCCAAAGCTGCGGTGTTGTGTGAGCAGGACTTACTTCTCTCTTCTTTAAGATCTTGGAGAATTGCGTTTGTCATTCCCCATATAATGCTCCAGTCTACACCGCTTTCCACCTTCACTTAGGATTGATGTTGGGGGCTCAATCATATTGCTCTGTGGGTCACATGTGGCCCCTGGGACATGTTGAGCATGTCTGTATTAAAGCATAGCAAGTAGATGACTGTGGTTTGATCATCACTGGAGCCTTTCACCTAGGGATTATATAGTGCACTTATAAATAACCCACCTACATTTCATTTTGCATAGACACTCAATGCAATCCTGTTAAGAAAAAATAAAAGAAGAGTAATACTCATAGTTGGCAAGCTTAGTAATGACTAAGTGAAAGAGGAGGCCACCCTGAATTACCACTCTCACTATGCAGCCCCTTCCCTGTCACTGCTGTACCAATACCAGATAATGTAAGCCAAGCAAGGACTTATCACCATGGGCAAAGAAGATGCTGGCAATTCTTAATATTTGGGGATAGTTAGTGATGATGTCTGCTTTTTGCATCTACAAGGTATGGTACCAGAGGTTTTTTTTTTTAATCTTTGGGTTTTTATACATTGTACACTGCATACATTGCACAATGTAATGGCCTTGTAGTTTTTTTTCCTTCTTAACTTAATATAAATCTAATTTTGTATTTTTAGTGATATGTTTTGGAGATCCCATTTTTGTTTGCACTATTCTTGTCATGAATGACTTGCCTTCAGCCCGTGCCCGTGGTGTCCCTAGGCAACTGGCTGGGGATCCTCCTAATGTCATGAATGACTTGCCTTCAGCCCGTGGTGTCCCTAGGCAACTGGCTGGGGATCCTCCTGCCCAGCAGCTTCTGCCTCGGGTGCCATCCCCAGCGGCGCGCGTGTCTCCAAGCAAGCCCTCCTCCCTTGCCCACTGTCATTCAACTCGTGCTTGCACGCGTGTCCAGTCAGCTCATGTCCTCCGGTGGTGCAATACACAGAATGGCCACTGGAGGCTGTTTAAAAGAGCGAAACCTAGGAGGTGCAGCTCTCAGCAGTATGCCTGTGGAGTTCAGCTGGGGCAATCAGCCCAGAGCTCTCTGAGTGCACCAATCAGACCACAGTGCCGGAATGCACAAATCAGCTCACAGATCCAAAGTGCACCAATCACAGCCACTACCTCCCTGTCCAATCCAGCTGGGTCTACCCCTATAAAGGGATTGCCACTGCAGTGTGTCAGTGCCCGTTATAGCCTTTGATAGCTAGGGTGTTCGTTTGGATCTTGTTTAAAGTTACTATCCGGCTTTGTTCCTGACCATCCCTGTCTGCTGCCCGCACCGACCATCTGCCTGTCTGACCACGTCTTTGTCTAGCCCTTCTGATACCGCGTCTTGGTGACCACCTGGTTTTGACCTCGGCCTGTCTCGACTACTCTACGTTTTGACTCTGCCCACTCTGACTACCAATTTGGGATACCCTGCCGTTCATCCGTCTCCACTTAAGCCAGCAATCTTTGCGCCAAATAAGACCTGGGGGCAACCGAGTCTGGAGAGGCATATCCCGTGTCTCCAGCGAGCGGGGGCTTGTCTATAGGCAGAAGAGGCGGTGGAGAAGGGTGTCCAGCGGGCCCTTACAATTCTACTCCTTTGATATGTTCTTCTTACCAAACAGTTCTATTTTAAAAAATCACAATTTGGGAGAATCTGAATTTAAACACAATAAAAATCTATAACAGAAACATTTCAGGTTGTGTTTTCTGGTCCTTGGAAAGCAACTAAACCATCCAAAGGCTCTTACATTTTGTGGAAAGACCACAAACATTTAGAGAAAAAAACTATAATAAAATCTGTAATTATTGCTAGAGGTAGCCTCATCCAATGACATTGTGTGAGTGTGAAAGAAGAGCCCCCTTTAGCTACCTTAGAATATCTGTGAAAATATTTATTCAATTACTTTTGGAAATAAAAAAGAGGCTGTGGCTTGCATCACAGCTTGTGAGCAGCTCCATTTAGTGTGTGTGTGTGTGTGTGTGTGTGTGTGTGTGTGTGTGTGTGTGTGTATGTGTATGTGTGTGGGGGGGGTGTACTCTTCCTCTATCATCTGTACAGCAGTACAAAGACTTGCTAACACCCAGTGCTCTTATACTGCGCCACTGAGGATACAGTAAATAGACATACAGACACTGCACATTGTGAAGAGGACTTGCTTACACACTGTATTACAGACAGGGCATGGAATTAATAGCACAGCACTGTCCTTAGCAGAAGGTGGCCTAACTGGAAAGGGAGCAGAGAGGGTGTGGCTTTAGCACAGGGGCTAGAACTCTGCATTTAAAGCGTAATTTCAGTCTAATATTGACCCCCCCCCCCCCATCCTGCCACCCTACCATGGTGCTGAGGCAGGCCTGGGGGTTTACAATAAAAAAAACCCTTACCTTATCCTCTGGCCAGCGGCGCTCCTTTGGTCTGACACAGAGGCGTACGCAGAGGGGGAGTGTGCACAGAGCTGGGGGATGCAGCTCTGTGTCATTCCGGCAAGATGGCGGCACCCAGGATCTGGAGTGCCCGGAGAAGCAGCGGTGGCCCGAGGGTCAGGTAGGGTTTTTTTTCCTTGTAACCCCCCTCCCTGCCTCAGTGCCAAGGTAGTGTAGCAGAGTGGGGGGGGGGGTAACCATTAGCATCCAGGTTGCTAGGGACCTCAGAAAACACTGTTAGCCCCTAGGATGGTTATCCAAAAGGACCTCATCCCTGGTAACCTCCCCCCACCAACTGTATAGTATGCTTACAATAGCGCCTCCAGAAAATAAAAGTGAACTGCCAGCATTTTCAGAGGCCATTATTAGAAGCTCATTTATTTATTTTTTCTGCACATTTTTGAAGTGGTTTAATTTGGGTTGGAACAAGGTCTAGTCTATTTTGGGGCACATCTTTGTATGTTTGTGGCTAAGTTTGAGGTCTCCTGAAGTTTTGTGCAGGAAATACATGGAACAGTTATCTCCGCACCATTAATTTCAGCCCCTTTATCTTACTTCCACAAGGTGGGTAAACCGATGATTCAGAGGTGTGAAAATTCATATTTTAACACTTAACAATTGGAGACTACATTAAACCACTTAAAATGAATACTGATGAAAGCTAAGAACATTACACTTGCTTTAGGCAGCTGCATACATTAAAACCTTTAATTAAAACTGAAAAGCTTAATTGCTTTAAACCCGTGTTTTATTCTTATATTTAGCATAATGCAATATATCACAATTTATATAACTGCCGTCCTGATCTGACATGACCATTGCATTCTGAATCAATGTCCACCAAGAACAATTGACATAAAAAAGAATATTTAAAGCCTAACTTAACCACTATAGACTGGATGTAAAATCAAAGCACATGCGTCTTACCTCCCAGGCAGCTGGTTTTGTTAGTTTGTTCTCTGAGAGGGCTACAGTTGACGATGAGCAATGGCTTCTCTTTTTCAATCTACTCTCTGTGTAGGTCAGTAACATTAACTCTGTGCTGTGGGGCTGTCTCTGTCTGTCTGTAAATTACAGTGTCTCCCTTACTATAGTTTCAGTAGGATTCATTGTGTTTGTTGGTAGTGATCTTTAACAATATTTGTTTAAAAGGAAGCATCTTTTCTCCATTGCACACACAGTGAATAGTGTGTCTAACTCAGTGTGATGCGGGGGGAAGTTCAATCTACCTCTTGGTCTAGCAAAAGATGGTTGTGATCCATGTGTTTATTTATTTATTTTTTAAATAAGCTTTAATCATCAACAGCTCTGCACTACAGCATGGTGGATGAACAGCATTGGAGGTAAGGAAAGAAAACTTTTTTTTACACTTACCTTGGACAAACCCTCTAACATATCATCCCTCCCTTCCCCATCCCTTCCTATCAGCAAAATGCATACATATATTTCTACATTCATGATGCGAGGAAAATCAAGACTCAAAGGCATGCTCTTCCTTTCCCCGCTGTGTGAAATCCACTGATTTGTTGTGTTTACTTCACTGGTGAGCCCATTGCCCATATGTGGGTCATGGTGGCATTCCTCTGACTGATGCGCACACCTATGCCAGACACATGGAGGGAATCGGTTGATGGATGATGCCACCCGCTCTCAGCAGTCTGTGCTGATCACTGTTTTTCTTCAATGTTCTATGCCGTTTGTTCCTTTGGCATAAAACTCTGATTGGAGTAGAGCATATTTACTCATTTTCACAGTCAGACCTTATCTGGTACAGCAAAGGTCACTCAGACCACTAGCTAGAAGAGTAGAAAAATATAGATTTTTAAATGTGTGGAGTGAAATTTCTATGTATATATATAATTGTGTGAACAATCGGAGAGCTACAAGTAAATATAACAGATAAGGGGCATAACTACAGAGGTGCAGGAGTAGCAACCATCATTGGGGCCCATGAGGTCAGGGGGCGCTACCATTGCTGCTCCTCCACCTTATTTATTAGATTTGTGCTCACATTTTGTTATGGGGGATGCCGCACACTGCCTGTAATGAGGAAATCCACACACTGCCTGCAATTGGGGGATGCAGCACACTGCCTGTAATGGGGGGATTCTGCACACTGCCTGTAATGGGGGGGTGATTATGCACACTGCCTGTCATGGGGGGGGGGTGATTATGCACACTGCCTGTAATGGGGTGATTGGAGAGATTCTGCACAATGCCTGCAATGGGGTGATTGGAGAGATTCTGCACACTACCTGTTATGGGGGGGGGGTGATTATGCACACTGCCTGTAATGGGGTGATTGGAGAGATTCTGCACAATGCCTTTTATGGGGTGATTGGAGAGATTCTGCACAATGCCTTTTATGGGGTGATTGGAGAGGATATTCTGCACACTGCCTGTTATGGGGTAATTGGGAGGGGGGTATTCTGCACACTGTCTGTTATGGGGCGATTGGGAGGAGGGTATATTAGCTCACCATTTGGTTCAGAATATTTTTTTCTTATTTTCCTCCTCTAAACCATAGGTGCATCTTATGGAAAAGATCATGTTAAATATTGTATAGTTTTCCAACATATGTTTTTTTAAATGATGGAAAAATTCTTTCATAAAGATCTGCACACTGTAAAATAATGTGTTATTACATAAAATGAATTTAGGTTTAAAAAATTCCACTAAACTTTTAAGGAGGGAAATCTCTTCTTCCTGTCCTCTGTCACCTCAGCACAGCCCAGCATAGCTTTAGTATATTCAAGGCCTGATTGAGGAAGATGAATGCTTATCCAAACCATTGTTTTGTATCACCTCCATAATAAAATACATGCACATTATTTTAGATTTTGTCCACTCAGTAAAATGTCAGAATCCTGAAAAGCTATAAATGATATAGTAAGAAATCTGTGTTATGTTACGTCATATATATTTTACTTATATATAAGTTTGTAAAGGTCTAGGCTGCATTAAACCATACGTGGCGGCATGTGTGCTGCGAAGGCCTAAGAGACAGTCTAAGTGTGAGAAGCACTCAACCATCCATAACTCCTCGTTAGATAGAAAGAACTGTTTGTGCAAAGCGTTCAGCCACAGCGAGCGACCGGGAACAAAATGTGTGTTTTTCACTTCAGAGGATTTAGTAGTTGATTAGGTACAGAGGAGGCTGGGTAAAAGACCAGCCATCACTTTAGGGAATTCAGGTCAAGCCCTCCAAGAATCAAGTTCATGTCTCAATTTAGCGTCCCCGACGGATAGTAGGCCCGTCACAAAACCACATTAAATGATTTGGCATCATCAGTCAGGACCGGTTACCTCGCTCAGATTTTGGAGATCAAAGAGACTGTATCATCTACTCATTCTAGAAATGTAAAGTCCCCATGGATAATAATTTGATGAAAATCTGAACTGTCATTATTTCTAAACAAAACTTTGCTTTTACCCAGATTTTGGTTGTTTCAGATTTTTAGTATAAGGTTGCTAAGAAATGGTTAACTTAGAAATGTTAACAGTTTTTAGTTTATAAATTTAAAGCGGAGTCAAAAATGACTGAAACCAGACCAACACAACGAACAGTGCTCATATGCATCCCTCCCAATTAAGATTGCCCCCAATTTAGATAACCCCTTTTGTGGTAAATGTTAAAAACAAAATGGTGGCTCATGCATTTGCAGGCCACCTGCAAACAGGAAGTGCTGCTGGGCTTCCTGTTACTGTGCATTGTCACTTATTTAATTAGATGTTGGCAGTCCCAAATGACTGTAAAGAAAAAAAATAAATAAATGATTTTTTTTCTGCTTTGTTGTGTTTTTTTACATTCAACACTTTGTGAACTGGTAAGGGGTCCATGAGACTCATATACCAGTTCACAAGGCCTGGGGGCTGGCAAGTCACCTGCGGCACCCGAGACAGAAAATCAGCCTGCTCGGGTGGTTGGAGGAGAGAGGTGGGGAGGAGGAGAGGGCTGAGATCGCCCCCCCCTCCCCAGGCTCTCTCTTGCAAACACCCGAGCAGACTGTCATCGCAGATCGCCGGGGGACAGAGGATCGGAGGTGAGTAAAATAAAAAAAAATTAAAATAAAGATCATTTTTTTGTTTATGTGTATGTTAACCCCTTGTGAACTGGTAGGGGGTCCATGAGACCCCTTATACCAGTTTACAAAGCTGGGGGATGGCAAGTCACCCGCTAGCCGCAGCGGGAGACTTGCCATTAAACCCCGGCACCCCCATTACCTGTCTCCCCAAAGCCCAGGGGGGGGGGGCAGAAGAGCCCGGCCCCACACAGGCTATGTGGGCTCGTAGGCTGCAGGGTGGGGGGGCCACAAAAGCTGGCCCCCCACTCTGTGCCTACAAGCCCCCATAGCTGGTCCCGGGCTGGTAATGCTGGGTAAGGGGGACCCCATTTCATTTTTTTTCTGATTTTTAAGGGTTTTTAACCCTTAAAATTCCCCCCAAAAATGGGGTCCCCCTCTGGGAGGGGGGACCCTATGTCATTTTTTTTTTAAATGAACCCCTTATGTTCTGTCGCCTAACAGCTATAAAAGGCTTCCAGCTGCAGCAGGAGAGCAGGGAGCCAGATTGATCAGCGTGGGACACAGGGATGGATGGGAGGTTAAAAAGTTAAAAAAAATAAAATAATAAAATATTTTTTCTGCTTGTTTCCGTGTGTTTTTTTACAACCCCTTGTGAACTGGTAAGGGATCCATGAGACCCCTTATACCAGTTCACAAGGCTGGGGGCTGGCAACCGGAGGTTAACTTGCCGTTAACCCCCGGCACCCCTATTACCCAAGCCCCCATAGCTGGTCCCGGGCTGGTAATGCTGGGTAAGGGGGACCCCATTTCAATTTTTTGGGGATTTTTAAGGGTTTTTAACCCTTAAAATTCCCCAAAAAATGGGATCCCCCCCGGGAGGGGGGACCCTATGTCATTTTTTTTTTAAATTAACCCCTTATGTTTATAGTGTGGATAGTAGTAGTATTTGTTTGTAAATGTTATAAAGTGCTATTTTCAGTTTGGGGGGTCTCCTGGGCAAGAATTGGGGGGCTACCAATACATATGTGGTACCGTTGTAATAGGGAGAAATTGGGCTTTCACATGCAATATGGTTTTCTCTAATAAAGTAAATGTTTTATTTAAAATAAAGGAGACAATTGTCAAAAAAATATTTATTTATTTATTTTTACACAAAAATATTAAAAAAAAACAGTAGAAAAATTACAAACAAGACATTTCATGTTCAAGCCTAAACTCTGCTGCAAAATATATATCTATAATTTTCCTGGAAATTCCGGCAAAAAACACGGTTAAACATGGTGCAGAATGGGTAAAAAATACCCATCAACAGAGGGTGACAAAACTTAGTAGGTTTGCAATTAGAAGAGTTAATAGTACCTATGCATGTTGGGTATTGTTCTGCTCGGGGGACCTTGCTCTTTCAGATTTAGCTTGTTTTTTCTTGTTTGCATATTTATATTTTAGGAAAACATTTATTTATTCAGTTTTTTAATTCATTTTTTTAGGGAAACCCTGTGCAACCTAAGAAATCTTTGAGGGATTACTTCCAGAAAGGTGAGCCTACTACAGCAAGCTGGGTACTCTTAGAAAGCTTAACATGTGTACTTTCAGGGAATATATGGTTTATAGGGGATATTCCAAATGTTAAGGGTTGTTTTGGTTGAAAAATTGCAAGGTGCGCATTTTGTCTGCAGAGCTGAGATTTTCAAGTAAAATTACTGTTATGCGCACGCTTTACTTTGGGGTGTTTGCCAACTCTTCCCTTGACAGTACCTACGCATGTTGGGTATCGTTCTGTTCGGGGCATGTTGCTTTTTGAGATTTTACTTGTTTTTTCTTGTTTGCATATAGTTTTTTTTTTTTTAGGAAAATGTGGCTTGATTCTTCCTTTTTATTCTTTTTTAGGGAAACTTTGTGCAACCAAAGAATACATTGAGGGATTACTTCCAGAAAACTAAACCCAAATAAACGAGCTTGGTACGCCTAGAAAGCTTGAGGTGTGCACTTCCAGAGAATATATAGTTTGTGGGGGTATTTTAAATGTAAATGGTTGTTTTTATGGAAAAACTGCAAGGTGCGCGTAGCATAGTTGTATTTTATCTGAAAATCTCCTAAAGCTCTGTTTCAGTTTGGGGGAGTCTCCCGGGCTGGAAAGGGTGTCTATCAATACATATGTGGTACCACTGTGACTGGGAAAAATTGGGATTTTGCACGCAATAACATTTTATTGACAAACTTACATTTTTTTTTACAAAAAACACTACAAATTGCAAAAAATTTATTTATTTATTTTTTTTGCACATATTTCACCAAAACGTATTGAGAATACACAAAAAAAGGCCAAACAAGAGATTTCATGTTGAAGACCAAGATAAAAAACAATATATCATTTTCCTGGGAAATCCCTGGAAATCCTTTCAAAAATCACAGTTGAAAATGTGTAGCGCAAAATAGTGAAACATGGTCTGGCAACAGAGGGTGACAAAAGCTGCAGGTAGGCTGGCAGCGAAAGGGTTAATAAAATGTTTTATTTAAAGTAAACAAGACAATTCTGCTTTTTTAGAATTTTTTTTAGGGAAACCCTGGGCAACCAAAGAATTCTTTGAGTGATTATTTCCACAAAGATGAAGCCACATGAAGCTTAACATGTGTACTTGCAGGAAATATATGGTTTATGGGGGGTATTTCAAATGTAAAGGCTAATTTTGGTAGAAAAAAGTGCAAGTAAATGTACCCTTACACACATGGGGTATTTGGCAACTCTTCCCTTGACAGTACCTACGCATGTTGGGTATTGTTCTGTTCAGGGGGCCTTACTTTTTCAGATTACTCTTTCTTGTTTTCACATTTTTTAGAAAAAATTACTTTGATTCTGCTTTTTTATTCTTTTTTTTTAGAGAAACCCTGTGCAAACAAATAATTTATTGATGGGTTACTTCCAGAAACTGAGGCGATAGAAAAAGAAAAAAATATATGCCTCTCTTTTAAATTGTATAATGCCAATGGCTCAGTCCATTTGCTGAATAGGGGGATCTCCTGGGTTGTATTTAGTGAGCTGCTTCATTTAGCCCACTGGTCTCCTAGCAACACTTTACCTCAGAGGCTGACACTGTAATCAGTGGTAACGGCTGTGTGTGTGTGAGGTGCTGCTTTTTTTATGAGACCAGGTGACTCAAATGTGTAAAATCTATACAAAAACTAAACTGACTGAAAACGACTGAAATTCTTCTTTGAATAACTGTGCAGGAAAATCTAAAGGTATTAAAGTGGAACAAAACCCTGAGTTGCCGACCCTGAAGTCTATAAGACCCGGCCATTGACCTTGCCCCTTGGGCATTCTAAATCAGGATGCCCACTGTGTGAAACGACCCCTGGATAACCACAGATCCCCCCATTTTTCTGGCGCACTCGCGCAGATAGTCATTTAGACAGGCCGGGCGGCCAGGAAGGCTACTGCTCAGGCTCCCCATCTGCGTGCAAACAGAGCTGATTGGATGAGAGCCCGCGCATGCGCTGTGGGACAGGGAAAGGTACGTTTTCACAGGCGAACTTGGGGATTTCATATATCAGGGCATCCCAAGTCGGGATGCCCCTAGGGGCACAAAACAAAACTCCAGATAGTGAAAATCCTGGGTTGAGCTTTGCTCAAAACACACAAAGCTGAAAGAAAGATCATATGGAAAAATGAAAAATAAGAATATGAAAGAGAAAATGTTAAACTGAAAGATTTTGCAGCAGAGCCAACATGAAGGGAAAACTGTCAAAATCAGCTAAATGACTTCTAAAGCTTTTCTCTCTGTTTTAGATATATAAGTTCTGGCCAGGCAATGTTGCAATGTTGTTATGTGATGCTGGATGGCTGCCAGCACTGAACAGCTGAGACTTTGATACATTGTTCTCCCCCTCTCCTCAGCATGGAACAGGCCAGAGTGTCGGGTCCGACACTCAGTAGACATAAACATGAGCTATTAGTCTCCAGCTGCTCAACACACACATCATTTTTTTCTACATTTGTAATTCTTACTCTAACACTTACCTACATTCAAAGTTCCATTTAAATATGTCACTGCTCCTTTAATTTTAAACCAGCAAATAGCAGCTTAAAATAGGAGCACAGGACCTATGCTAAGGGGGAACAGGGACTTTCTATGTCTTCATGGCCAAATGCAGGCTGTGCGGCCTCCAGGCCATAGGGAAACCAGCCCCTATACCTGGTGCACCAAACTGGTAGCTACCACAGGCAGTCTTAACTAAACAAAAAGATGTTTTATAACTTTGTCTTTTATTGTTTATTGTCTGTGTAGCTACGTCCTGATGTCGTCTAAACCAGCAATGAGGTAAAAATGATTAAATAAATAATATAAGGCCCCCTTCCTGCAGTGCCACCTGAGGTGGCTGCATTGCATGGCCTCATTACAGGTGCACCCTTGGTAACAGGCCAGGCCTGGCACTTCCTTATCCAGAGGACAAGTTGAGCAAATGGATAATTTTAAATCTACAGACATTCTATTTTTTAAGTCTACAGAGGCCCAAAGTGTCCCAAAACCCAAGATTTTGACTATCCTGGGTTTTGGTCCTTGCCCACGGGGCACCCCGATCGAGGGTCCCCTGCTGTGTGAAACCCCCCAGGTCATCCAAACAAACTCACTTCTTCCCGGTGCTATGACGCATGCGTGGCTGCTCGTCCAATCGGCACGCTCGGATCCACTCGAGCCCCTTCGTCCAGGAGTTCGTCTAATATCCTCCACTACCCTCTAACAGGGAGCATGCCAGCCCCAGCCATTCACAAATGCCTGGCACGGACATGTGCACTGCTACAGGGATAGCGCCGCTGCTCACGCATGTGCCTTTGGACCGGGTAAGAAGGTGAGTTTATGTGCGTTCTGGGGAGTTTCACACAGCAGAATTGGGATGCCCCGGGGGAGGGGAATCAATCGGCGTGGGAATCTTTGAGATTCCTGGTCCGATCTTTGTGGGTTTTGGTCCACTTTTTAAGTGGACAAACACCCAGGATTTTCACTATCCTGTGTTTTGGTCCACTTCCGCGGGGCACCCCGATCAGGGCCCCGCTGCGTGAAACCCCCCCAGAACGCAGATAAAACTCACCTCACCCCGCTCCTATGGCGCATGCGTGGCCGCTCGTCCAGTCAGCGCGCTCGGAGCCGCTGTGGTATGCGAGTCCAAGCGGCGTCCATCCACAGAGGCTCCGAGCGCGCTGGTGGCTGCATCTAGCACTTCCCTCTAACAGGGAGCGCGTCCGCGTCAGCCATTCACAAATGTCCGGCGCGGGCACACGCCCTGCTAGAGAGAAGCGTGAGATGTGGGCATGCGCCGTTGGACCGGAAGTAAGGTACGGTTAGAGGGCCTCCTGGAGGGTTTCACACAGCGGGGCATCCCGATTTTGGATGCCCCTCAGGGAGGGATCGGATCGGCCTGGGAATCTTTGAGATTCCCGGTCCGATCTTCTTGGGTTTTGGTCCACTTTAAGGAATCTTTTTTTTAAAAAGGCACACGATATCCCGTGTATACAAACAATGTCAATTACTGTTTATAATTGTATGTAAATAAAAGGCATCAGTTTATATTAGCATAAAAGATCTATTACAAGAAACAGCGCATGAAGCCAGTAACAGTCAGCACAGCAGGTACATGGTTTGGTTGGAGGCTAAAATAGATAGAACAGAGGAGCGACACAAGGATAGACGGGAAACATGTTCTTTCTCTCTAGTGGATGTGACTAAAGCCCTAAGGTGGTCCCAGAGTGAAGACGTAATGGCAGAATGACACACATCTCATACATTATAAGGATTTAATATGCTCAGTGGGTATATATTGGTTCTGCAACAGTAAATATGCCAGTAGAACTCGCCAGCAAGGAGAAAAGCGCAGGGGAGTTTTCTTATATTGTACACTTTTTAAACTGGAACCCATTTTTCACAAAAAGGAGGCACCTTGATTTAATTTTCCCTGTGACACCCCCAAAAGAAATTACCTTTCTCCTTGGTCCCCCAATAAAGTTGCTACCTGGACAATATTTTTTCTTTACTTCACTGGCCACTGGTCATTGAGGATGGGAGAAGTATACCTGCAATTATAATTACCAGTAAAAATACAAATATGGGCATTGCCAGGCCAGTGGCCAGTAAAGTAAAGATACCGGCCAGGTGGCAACACTATCCCCCTATGAAATCGAGCACAGTAGAAATTTGGCTTCCCGCAACCACGTGATCATGTTAAATTGGTCTAAGTTCCCTTTAAGAACAGAACTTACTATGACTTACTATAACTGTGAGGCTGATTCATTACTAACGCCAGGTATCGTCAGATGAGCGCCTGTATAGCGGCGCTTAGAGCAACCGCTAGTAGACGCTAATGTGCGGGTATCGGGCACTGTAACAGAACATCTTGGTCGATCTAGTAACCTGGCCCACATTGATGAATGTGATGTATGTCGGGCACTGTAACACCAGTACAGCGCTGCAGGGAGCGAGAGGTAGCGCCAGCTCAGTGCGACCGACTCTCAGCGACTCACACCATAAAAAAAACTACACACAGCGTCGGTGCTCTGGATCTGGTCGCTGTAGCATAGAGAGCCAGATGCTGTGTGATTAAAGGCTGTTTTTGAACAAATATCCACCAGTAACAAAGCGAAAACACATGGAATTACATTGTTGTAACAGTGTGACATTAACACTTTAGTGCCATACCTGTAAATACAATTCTGCATAAAAAAAACAAAAAATCTAAAAAGTTTTCAAAAATGACTTTTTTTAGGCAGGGAGAGGTGACAAAATTATTTGAGAGAAATTAAAAATGAAAAAAACCCTCGTTAAACAGAAGAAACGGAACGTCCATTGAAATGTATGAGAGAGCGACAGGTAGGGACAGGTAATACCTGGCGCTCTGGAAGCACTGGTGCTATACACTGAGCCGCCTGTAATGATGAATCGGACGCTACATGGCGCTGTTAGAGTCGCTCACCAGAATCGCTTTCATAAATGTGGTATTGTGTACAGCGGCCAGCGTTAACCAGACTCTACCTGCCGCTACGAAGCACTACCTGGCGCTGTCCCTTGATGAATAAACCCCTGTGCTTTTAGACGCCATTGTCTAAATCAAACAAGTTCTATTTTTGAAATAAATATATCATTTAGTGTTATTCCATTAAATTTCCCTAATAATCTCCCACAAAGATCTCACATGACTGCCGGCATTGAGCGGACATGCACAGCGTCATAGACAGCCTGGAAGCTTAAAGGGGGTCAGTAGTCTTGGTGCAGACTGGCCGTAGGGAGATTATAGGGATTTACAGTGCGCTGCACTGTATATGGGCTAGTTATGCTGCTGCCTCTAACCCCACCCTCCCTAGTCTTCCTCCAGCCCCCTGTACCCACACACATTGTACCCCATTGCCTTGCATAACCAAGTAATCCCAACCCGTATTGTGCCCATATACCCACCTCTACCGCATTATCTGCCCCAACATTACTAAAGCTTCAGTACCATAGATTTGGGAGTGGCCATGATCTGACCCAGCAATGCATTAGCCCAGCCTTGAAGCATTAACCAGCTGGGAAGCACATAGGGGTGTGTCCAGGTTGTGCCACTTCACTCCTCAATAGAGCAGTGCGCCTCTATTCTAGCTCATTCCTTATGTGATGCTTCTGAGGCAAGATGGTGGCGTCTATATCCTAGAGTCCTGAACAGAGTTGCAGCCCAGTGGGGAAAAGAATAATAAGAAAGTGACTAAAAACCTAAACCTAAAAAATACTTTTGACCGAAGCCCCTGCCCATACTCTCGGCTTATGGTGTAGAACTAGAAATGGATATTTTCAAATCGCCCTGGAACACTTTCATTTTTGCTGTCGATCTCTTTAAGATGGCAGATGATTAGTCATTGCATAAGTGTAAGAATGGAAAGTGTAAGAATGCATAATGTCATTGCCACACACAGTAGTAGCAATGGATGGAGGAGGCAGAGCTTTACAGCTAAAGCAGGCGCCATTATCTGGGATAATTGGGGGAATGAAGCAGGAGCAGTAAAAATAGGCAAAAGTTACTATTCACGGGGGAGCAATTCAGGGGACGCTGGTTAAAAATGTGGGTTTTGGTCGGCTTTAAAATATATTTATTTTAGATGCTGCGGAATAGTTTTTTTTAAAGGTTTGGGCTTTTCATTAAATCACACTGACGATCTGGTTTAAAATAGTAAATCATAAACATTAACATCTTCACTAATATTTATTGTGCAATCTCCTAACATTTCCTTCACAGTTTTTATTAGTTTTTTTTGTTCTTTTGGACCCTGCTAGAAAACACAAGCTAATTAAAAGCATCAGAGTTTTGGAAGCAATGCTGGAGACAAAGAGAAGGCTGCTCAGTTCCTGGGTAAGGAAGCTTGCTGTGGTTTGGTGTGAAATCCTGAACTTTAAAGCAGGAGATGAGCTGGGTTCATCTAACACCAACAAACATGATATAGCCCCGGGGCCTTTCACCCTGGTTAAATACCAGATGAATTAAGAGGCTGTTGCCGGCAGCCGTGATGAATGTCACTGGGATGCATGCTGATTGCTTGCTGATTGCTCTGAGTGAAGCATGTCGCGCCGTCCTCATAAGGTCAGCGAGGCTCGCCTATGGTTCATGTGTAGGGCTTGGCTGGAGGCGACCAGAGGAATACAGGTGCTGAAATCTGAAGATAAGGCTAAAAAAGAAATGTCACATGAACAGTAGCAGAGGGGAAAACAGTGACATAAGAATGTACTAAACTGCCCAAATGACACGGATACATTACATGAAAAGTGATGAGCATACAAAATACACGGTACATATTTTGATATAAATCTACGTACACAGAGGTGGGATTCATATATTTTACAGGGTCCCTATACTTAAATGTATCAATTGGTTGAACACATTTATATGTTGCCATTAAATGTTTGCATACATTCTAATAAAACACCAAATTGTGTAATACTATTAATATCCTTGTCCAGTACGCAGATGACTAACTCTTTTTTTAACCAGCCCTGAAGTGACTCTTCGCAATCTGGTGAAGGAATTAGAGGTATACAGGGGATTTTCCAACTACAAGATAAACCTACAAAAGTCAGAAGTCTTAAAGTGGACCAACACCCTCCAAAACAACATCATTCTAATCACTTTAATATAAAAAGACACTTACCTTTTGATGACTTTTACAGCCTTCTGTCCCTCGCAGCGCCTGTAATCTTCATAAGTCTCAACCAGAAGTCCCGCCCTCCAGCTCTTGTCCGTTCATTTGAATGTTGTCCATCACGCATGTCCGTTCATTAGCATTTCTTGTCCGGGGATCAGGTCTTCTCAGCTCTCGCGCGACTTTGGTTTCTGTCCTTCTCTTCTCGACGTCACCGGGGGGCGTGGCCTCTCTCTGCTCTCGGGAGCATGCACGTCTCATGCATGAGTCATGAGTCTCCGCCTCCCCTCCACTCCTCTAACTCCCCTGCGAACTGCGGGATCCAGCGGCTGCTTTAACAGTGCATCTCCGCTCACCTACATGCCGGCGGCTCTGGGCGGGCACCGGGCACCCATCACAGGTGAGTGGCGACCCGCTCCATCCCACTCACCCTCCATCCCTGCACTGGGCACCGGCAGCATGCGTGCTCCCGGGATGCTGGAGGATGCCCCATTGTCACCCCCTGGGGCTCCTCCGGCTGTCATGCTCATCCCCGGGACAGATCGACCCCAGCTTCATTCATGGGCCCCAGCACAGCGGCTCCCGGGGGCCCGGCAAACTGTTGCATCTCCCGGCGCTGCTCCGCCAACTTCTGCTGCCCCGCCGACCTCTACAGCCGCCTCTTCCCGCACAGCCCACCCCATTGTCACTTAATAAAGTGTCATCAGAGCACATTGGGGGGCGAATATTCCCTATAGTGGGGAGCGTATGTTCCCTATAGTGAGCAATCCGACCGGCCAACTCCATCCCGATCATGCCGGCAACCTAGTCCCTCATGGATGATCCCAGACAGACAGTCCTGCTGCACTTTCAATTGCAAAAGTGCTCCAATCCCTGATTTCTTATCAGAAATCGGAAATCGAGCATGCGCAGTAGCTGGTCAGGTGAAGCGCCGCTTGCTCCCGATGCAAGCTGCGCTTCACCTAACTACTGCGCATGCGCGTGATTTGATGTAGGAAGAAGTCAAAGGATCTCTTCCTAAAAAACATATACAGCTGCCAAGGAAGAGTCCGGGACCTAATCAACTCCAATCAATAAATCGATTCAATGAATATTGCACAAGTCCCTATTAATAACCTACAGATGTTATTGCACCCTACCCATATACAATAATAACTGTGAACTGTACAGTGAGCGGTGACCAGCCACTGGTGTTGACAGAACAATTTTTTTTTCTAAGACAGTGCTATCCAATGACAATAATTCATAAATCAGACAATACAAACTATGAAGAAAATATAAATACAAAGTGCTAGTACTTCAAATTAATCCTAACCATAATCTCATATATGTACATTAAAGTGCAAAGTTCATCTAAATGGGCAAGGTGATGAGTATATGAATCCATATAAGGGCCCACGCAACGCGTCGATGTGAGCTCAGCTGGCCAGGAATGGGACCCTATAATATGGTAATATAATTTTAGATTTATCTTGCTTATTTTGCCCTTATGTGGATTCATATACTCATCACCTTGCCCATTTAGATGCACTTTGCACTTCAATGGAGCACTATCACAAAAAATGGCCCAATAATAAACACATTCTCGCACGGTTTTCGTGGCAAGAACCTTACTTTGGTGCCTTGCATGATTTGGTGGGACCTTTTTACATGCACATTGGTGTTTTAGTTTAGTCCCACTTCTTGCTGGTGAGAATGGTGCTTTTGGTGTGTTTTTAACATATTTGGAGAAACAGTCTTTTGATGAATACCTTGCTGAGAGATTTCACTGTTCATAATACTGGTACATACTGTACATGATAGGCATAAATACTAAAATACATAAAACTATTGTTTCTCTACAAATCAGAATAGGGAACAAATATTCTCCAAAGTATTTGGTGAGTCCACTGTCTGCCTTTAGGTCAATTTCACAAAAAGTACTATGTGACACAGGATCTTTTAAGTGAGCCACAATGACCTCTAAATGAACTAAGCTCCGGAGGGTATCAACATTGTAATGAATACTCCACAAGGTGCCGTCATTCAAAAACCTGTAAATTAGGAGAATAATAACTAATTCATAGAAAAAAAATCAACGTAAAGGAGCACTATCACCAATATTTGCATAATAAAGATAAATAAATAGTCACATAATAGCTCCTAACGTGTGTATAAAGAATGTGGCAGTTAAAAAGATGATAAAAGTATGCCTTACTTTAAAGTTCTAAAATTAAAACGGCTCAGTCCATTTGCTGAATAGGGGGATCTTCTGGCTTTTATTCAGTGACAGCCGCAGCATTTAGCCCACTCCTACCAACAGCTGCAGTGAACTTGCTCTTGCTTTTTTCACAGGCAGTTGCTGAAAACAGCTCTGTGTGTGTGAGGTGCTGCTTTTTTTAAACATATAAAATCTAATCTCTAGAAATCTAAACTGACTAAGAAAAAAAATACTTTAAATGACTGTGCAGGTATAGCTAAAGGTATTAAAGCAGACCCCTGTGTAGCTGACCCTGAAGTCTAAAAGACTCCAGTGCCGGCCCCAAATGGGGATGCCCCACTGTGTGAAACACCACCCAATCGCCTTTTTCCTGGCTCCCATGGTGATGTAAATAGCTGCGGCTGCATCCTCAGCATCTCTGGGCTAAGGCACACTCCCATGGATAGCCATTCAGATAGACTGGGTGCCTAGTGATGCAGCCGCTCCGACTCCCCATTGTCGAGCTCTGCGTGCAAGCCAAGCAAACAGGGCTGACGAGACAAGAGCATGTGCATGCACCATGGGACAGAGAAAGGTATGTTTTTACGGGCCATCTTTCACATAGTGGGACAGCCCAAGTGAGTATGCCCTCGAAGCAAAAAAAAAAACTCCGGATAGTGAAAATCCTGGGTTTCGTTCTGCTTAAAATGCACAAAGCTGAAAAGAAGAATACAATCTCTCTCTCTCCCAGGAGCTCAGAATACCCAGCAATGGCAACTCAACACATAAACATTCTACCGGTGCAATCCAACTTCATTCTCCCCCCACAAATGACATGGTTTGTTCCTGGGTAATTGGAGCCATCACCCAGACCATTTTTTAAACAGCTACCACTCTACAACAAGGACATGGAAATATTTTTTCCACTCAGAATTCTTTATCACTCATCCAATTCAAAGGATACAAATGTGCACAGACGGTAAAGGGCAACCTCAGGTAAGTTTGTCCATTGCTGTGTAAGTTCCAAATGTGGGATTCCCATACATTTTAGCAGGACCGTGCCTAATACAGAGGCATCATGGTGCGGTGTTGCGGCTTCCACAAACGTGTCCTAACTTGTGATGGGATGCAGGTCAAAAGTAGATTTGACCCAGATCTGGTATATTCGATCTGGTTCATCGGAACATGATCCTGGCGGGAGACAACATAGTAACAGATTATGCTAAATAAAGACTTTAGTCCATCCAGTTCAGCCTTTTTATCTCCTTCCAGTGGTCTAGTAGCCATAGCTGGAAATGTTATTACATTCAAGGAATGATTCCAGGCCACTTCTGAACACTGTATTCTCTACCCTCTCTGGCAGCACATTCACTGTCAGAGAATAATCCCCTCCTATGTCGGAGGAGGATTCGCCTTTCCTTTAATCTTAGTGGATGCCTTTGGGTTATGGTTACACTCCGGGGTATAAATAGATTGTGGGACAGATCTTTGTATTGACCCCAAATATATTTTACATAGTTATCAGATCACCCCTCAGGCTTCTTTTATCCAAACTAAATAAACCTAACTTTGACAATCTTTCAAGGTACTCTAGCCCTGGCACTTCTTTTATTAACTTAGTTGCCCTCCTTTGAATGCGCTCCAGTTCTGATATGTCCTTCTTACGCACTGGTGCCCTGAACTGTATAGAATATTTCATATGGGGTCAGACCAGTGACTTGTACAAGGGTAAAATAATGCTCTGGTCATGGGAACCTATGCCTCTTGATGCACCCCATAATCCTGTTTGCTTTGGCAGCTGCTACCTGGCATTGATTACTACAGTTCAATTTATTGTTAACTAAACCCCTAGGTTATTTTCCATTGTAGTTTTTCCAAGTATTTCTTTATTTAGCATGTAATAGCACAAATGTCTCCTCCCCATGTGCATAGCCTTACATTTATCTGTGTTAAACTTCAATTGCCATTTAACAGCCCATGCTTCCAATTTATCTAAATCTGTTTGTAGCTGCATGCTGTCCTCTTTTGTTTTAATTTCTTTCCATAGCTTAGTATCATCTGCAAAGATGACTTTACTGTTTAATCTGTACCCTATGTCATTAATATATATATATATATATATATATATATATATATTGAAGAGTATTGGGCCCAGAACTGACCCTTGCGGTACTCCATTATTATCAGTGACCCAATCTGAGTATGTACCATTGATAACCACCCTCTGCTTTGTATAAATAAACCAATTTCTCACACAAGTGCACATGTTTTTCCCCAGTCCAAGAATTCTCATCTTTTGTACCAGTCTTTTATATGGCATAGGAAAGTCTTTAGAAAAGTCAAGATATATGATATCCAATGACTCCCCCTGATCCAATCTTGACCTTACCGCCTCATAAAAGCTGATTAGGTTTGTCTGGGAGGAGCAATTCCTCATGAATCCATACTGATATGGAGTAATAAGGTCATTTTCACCTAGATACTCCAGGATAATATCCCTTAAAAAACCTTCAAACAGTTTGCCCACCACAGATGTTAGAACTTACTGGTCTGTAGTGTCCAGCTTCCCCCTTGGACCCCTCTTTGAATATTGGCACCACATTTGCTAAGCGCCAATCCCTCGGAACAGCCCCATTAATTTATGAATCTACAAATATTAGAAATAATGGTTTGTATATTACTGTACACAACTCCCTTAAAACACTGGGATGTATGCCATCTGGTCCCGGGGATTTATTGATTTTTATCTGCTTGAGACGGTGCTACACTTCTTCCTTGGTTAGACAAGTGACATTTAATGGAGAGTTTGGGTTATTGCTCTGCATTTCACCTGGCATGCCACATTCTTTTATGAATATGGAAGCAAAGAAGATGTTTAGTATATTTGTTTTCTCCTCATGCCTCTCTATAGGTGTGTCCCCTTCTTTTCAGGGGGACCACACCCTCAGGTTTGTATCTTTTTCTGTTTATGTAGCTAAAGAACATTTTCTGGTCAATTTTACACTCTCACTGATGATCTGTCTTACTGTCCCCATCTGTTGTTTACTGTTGTTTATTTTCTTCTTTATAGTTTTGTAACGCTTCCACAGTCTCTTCCTGCTTTAAATGTTTAAATGCCTTTTTTTGTTGTTTATATTGCCCCCCAACCTTTTTGTTTAGCCACATTGGTTTACTCTTGTTTCTAACCCTTTTTTCTTGTAAGGTATATATCTATCCCAATTGAGGATTTCTTCGAAAGTATCCCATTTACTGTCCATGCTTTTGTTTTTAAGGACATTTTCCCAGTCAATGCACTTTGGGGCATCTATAAGTCAAACCTTGCCTTCCTGAAGTTCCAAGTTTTTGTGGCTCCATGATAAGGCACCCTAGTGACTGCTAAGTGGAAATGAATCATATTATGATCACTGTTTCCAAGGTGTCCCCCAACCTGTACCTTTGTCACTTTGTCTGGTACATTAGTTAGTATTAAGTCCAATTTTGCTTTCCCTGTTGTTGGAGCTTGTACTTGTTGGGAAAGGTAGCCATCTTTTGTTTTAGACAAAACTTTTTACCTTTATGAGATCCAAAGGTTTCAGCATCCCAATCTATATCTGGGTAGTTAAAGTCCCTCCATAATAAATACCTAATTTAATTTAGTGGCTATATCTATTTGCCTTAGCATCAAGTTTCCTGTGGATATATCTGGAGGCTTGGAGCAACCCCCTATCAATATTTTATTTTTGTTTCCCCCTCCATGTATTTCGATCCATACAAACTCCACATAGTCGTTTCCTTCATATATATACCCTCGCAGAGTGGGCTGTAGAGGGGGTTTTACAAATAAGCAGAGTCCTCCCCCTTTGCTGTTTTTACTGTCCCTCCTAAACACCCAGTAACCCTTTAGGTTTGCTGCCCAGTAATAGCTTTTATCCAGCCATGTCTCGTTTAACTCCACTATGTCATATTGTTGTTCTGTTATTATCAGTTTAGTTCAGCAATTTTATTTGTCAAGCTTCTACCATTTGTAAGCATGCATTTCAAATGCTTATGGTAATTTTTTATATTGCACTTATTCCTGCTAGATGTGCTACCCCAACTTCTACTTCTACCTACTTCTTTCTATGTCATTGGTGCCAATATGCACCATGACCCCTCCCAATAATCTATCAGCCCGATCCACGACAAGCCCAACTCTTGCCCCAGGAAGGTAATACACCATTCGTCAATCCTGGTCTTTGTGACAGATTGTCCTGTCTATTCCCATAATAATAGAGTCACCCACTACCAGCACCTGTCTTGCCTGTCCTGTTCACTCATTTTCCTTCCCTTCCTTACTGGAGCAGACAGTAATGTTGTCTTGCTGCAGCAGTGCCACCCCTGAGCTAACATCCTCCTCATCTGCCAACTGGGCAAACTTGTTGGAGGGGGGCCTGCTCAGAGCTAGCCTCCTTGTAACCCTTACTCCACCTTCTAACTGTTATCCAGCTTGCTGCCCCATTATCCTGTTTTTCCTGTTCCCCATACTACCATCCTCCCCCTCCCCTAACACACTGCCTGCTCAGTGAGCACCAAACTCTTTTACAATATACCAAGGCTTTCCAGTGTTGCCAATTGCTCCATTAGATCGTCCAAGTCGGCTTCCAAATTTGCAATGTGCACACATCCTGAACAGAAGTATGCATCCTCAACCGATTGTTCAAGCGGTGGAGGAGGAGGAATGGGTGCCGGGTGACCCTGTTAGTGTCTGCAGACGAGACCAGCAGCGATAGCCTGCGCTGGATGAAAGGTGAGTATAATGTTTTTTTATTCTTTGACTAAAGTAAGACTTCAACAGCTTCTAGCTTTCTTGATGTGTGAGTCATATCTTTATTGCAGCCCTGCCACAGAGAGTTGACTCACACATCGCAGAAACCTGTCATTTGTATGCAGTGTTGGTGTGCTGTCCACATAGTGCCAGTGGTAAGGGTTGTAGGTTTCACAGGATGGAACAAATATTTTGTGCCATACTTTGTTCCCCCAACTACAAGAATATGTGGTGGCACCTCAGACATTATATGGACCAAACCGGCTGACCCACAGGTGCTGCAAGGTGGGAGAAGGCAGTTTGCACAGGTCCCCCTTCTGCCATGGGTTTGGTAGCAGCTGTCTCCACCACCTCAATGGTATGTATGCTACTGCAGGGTATACCACCCATTGGCCTCTACTGACACTTACCATTCTATAGTTTTCCTCAAGCAGCATAGAGGCTAGGGTCACCCCTTGTTGGTGCTCTAGAGTTGTGATCAAGGATAAGGTAAAAATCTATTTGTAAATTTATTGAGTTTTTGGCCAGACGATTGTTGAAAGGAAGTAGCCTTTTTTTCCCAATCCTCCTCTGTTATAGGATTCCCTATGTCTCTTTCCCATTATCTAGTTTGTAAAATCTTATAATAGTGGTGGTAGTTCTTTAGAGAAGTGGCCAGTGCATAAGAGTATTTAAGTAGTATCATAAATCGTTACTGTAGATTACAGTTTTCTCTCCTTTTCTCTCCTCTTTCCTACTGGAACAATTTTCTCCAATCTATCTTCTAGGTCCCAAACTTGGGGAACCCATGGAAGTGCTACAATTTGTAAAGATCAAAAATGAATTACATATCCCAGGAGTGAAATTTGTCTTCTAAGTTAGAAATCAAATATTTTCTTGGGTATGGGGCTAATTGCGGGTTATCCATTTAGAGCCTAACTGACATATTAGAAGTAGGGCTGGAAAATGATGTTTATAAATCCTTAGTTTAATAGCTAGTCCATTAATGTTTAATGTGACGATGTCTTCTATAGAAATAGGCGATCCTTTTAATTCTGCCCAATTTCTATTTTGGATGTTATTTACAACCATTGTCATGAAATCATCCCTCAAGACCACTTGTCATGGGAAGATTTCATGGCAATGGTTGTTTATATGTAGACATGCTGCTTAGATCCACTCACATATGCTCTAAAGAGATATTTTATTTGCATTTGTGGCAGGACCAGGGCTACCCATGCACTCTCAACTCCAAACTTCACTTTTGCCAAGGGTCTTCTATACTTAAAAAAAATAAAAAAGGCTGCAATAGGCACATGCTAATAAATCCCCCAAAGCAACTTTGAAATCTCAATGAAGCATTTTAGCAGAAGGGATTAATAAATACTGCTACAGCATATTACCTGGATAATACACAAGTAAATATGAAAATAGTAGATGGGGGGGGGGCTTGCTGTGAAGTGATTCTATTCAAATCTGACTGCCTTAAAAAACATCCGTTGATTTACTTGAATTGTGTTAAATTTTAAGTCAACATTTAATGGAACATCACAACATCTTCACGTTAATTATTGAGACAGTACAAGTCAAAGTCTATAGTAAAATAATGCTTGGTGATAACAGAAGGCTGCCATGTTTTATAATAATTAGAAAAGAGTTATTTTAAATGTGGTTAAAATGAAGCCAGAGAAGTCCCCTACTGGAACGATCCCTTAGGGCATGATAACGCCTAGTATCTCCTAAGTGATAAAGCCATGAGCGAGCTATGAAGGTTTTCATTTAATTGAGTTAATTGCACATGCCAATGTCAGCAGTAATGCATTTTGTTTGGACTACTAGTTCCAAAATGATTTCTAATTGAGTTATTCCAGTCTCCACTGAAGCCATTGAAATGTATAAAGCAGAAGCTTTATACATTTCAATGGCTTCACTAGAGACTGGAATAACTCAACTCTAATGTGTATTATTAGGTGAAAATTGTGAGCTGAAAAGACTAGAAAGACAGACGCATGCAATGGTTGAGATCTAAGCACAGTTAAGGTCAAATTAATTTCATATAGCTATATAATTACAGCTAATCTTAGAAATAATGTATTACTTATTTTAAGTACCAGGATGTGCAAAATAAACTAATTAGGTAATGTTTATTTTATTCAAATTAGACTGCAGTTGTATTTAACTTTCTGCTAATTTTATTTGTCTCCTTGGCTGAGCTTCGTTTTTGTACAGCAACAATAGTTCTCATAGCAGCTAGCACTAATAGCCAGCAGTTATCATTTCAAGATCAAGACCAGATCCAACAATGGACTTTGCTAAGGATGCAATTCTTGTGGCACAATAAGCCAAAATGTGAAATTACTCAAGGGTAACAATGGCCATGTGGGCATGCTTTATACCACTAAGAAGCATGTTCTTAAAGCGGCCCAACAGTTAGCACTGTGTGAAACCCCCCAGATCGCCCGAACTCACTCACCTTTTCCCGGTCCTATGGCGCATGCAAGGTCGCTCATCCGATCAGCGCGCTTGGAGCTGGTGACGTCACGCCATCTAAGTCAGCCACGGCTTCGAGTGCGCTGGCGGCCGCATCCCCTGCTTCCTTCTAACATGGAGCGTGCCCGCGCCGACCATTCACGAATGGGGATAGCGGGGATGCAGCTGCGGCTCGTGCATGAGGGGGGGGTTTCACACAGCGGGGCATCCCGATTTTGGATGACCTGCGGGAGGGGATCTATAAGATTCCAGGGCCGATTGGCGTGGGTTTTGGTCCACATCAAAGCTGTATTCAAATTAGCCCTTTAGTTGGAAACAAGAGTAAACCTAACCTAACCTACCATGCTGTCTTCATTCATTGCAATAGAGAGGCGTGCCTGGTCAACACTACCCCTCCATCGCAGTGAATGCAGATGGCGTGGCTGCAACACTGTGACTGATGGTGCCAGAGGCACCAGTGACCTAAGATTAGGCCCATATGGTATGTTAATATGTTAATATTTATTTATGTATATATTATTTATTGATGTTATTAATTATTTATTTTCTCATTTACGTATATATTGATTGATGAATTTACTTATGTATCTATGTATTTCTTTAATCTTTTAGTTTTCTGTTATTATTTTGAGTGCTTTCCATAGCCCATTTTGTGTTGGGCAATCGCCCAGGTCCCCCACCCTCAATTTGGCATTGTTGTTATTTTGTATGTTTTTATTTATGTATTTATTTGTTTGTTTTCTGTTATTATTTTGAGTACTTTCCTTAGATCATTTTGTGCAGGGCAATTGTCCAGTTGATTCCACACCAATCTGGGCTCCAACCCTGTGAAAAAATACTATAAATTTAGTTTTTTTTTCATTTATGTATGTATTTCTTTAAATAGTTTTCTGTTATTATTGTGAGTACTTTCCCCAGCCCATGTTGTGCAGGACAGTTGTCCTGTTATTCCCCTTGATTAGCAGCTCTCTGGTCTGGGGACCAGAACAAGACTTTAGCAACAAGTTAACAAACTCAACGGACCCGAACCTTAGCCGATTCGCTAAAATCCAGATAGGTGATATCCACAGTGCCACCTACATCCAACACTAGTGACCAAGTTTAAATCAAATCAATAAGATCTGATCTGACCTGCCCTATGTAAAGCCATGCTTTTGGGGTTGTTGCTGTTTAGGTGGTCAAATATCCTCATTTTTTAAATAACAATTTTTTCTATAGAGAAAAAGGGTTGGAACTGTTGTTACGTTCCTTGTATCTATGATGACTGGAGCCTCCAATAAAATACTGAAGTGCCTTAACCCTTATATTTACTATGATGAACCATAAATACTTTATGCATGTGGGAACTTCTTCCCTGTTAATTGTCACTATATAAACCACTTTGGACGTTGTACTGAAGGTGTACACACTTCATGGCCTTGATTCGCTAAATTTGCCTTAAAATATTTAATGAAAATAAGTACTGTTTTTTTTTCTTTTTAGAATAAAGCATGCAATAAAATAAGGTGTGATTCGGTAAAGTGACAAAGTTAAAACATTTGCACCTAAACCTTTCAATGAAGTAATGTGACTTTATTTGTAACTGACAATTTTTTTTATTCGATTTTGAAGTAAATACTAATTCAATTTTAAGTTTTACAGTGAGTGGATCCGTATACCTCGTTGAGTGAACGTTTAGGTCACATGTGTAAATGCAAGGCGTGGGAGGCCTTATGTGGCCTTCCAAGCCTTTTTATGTGGCCCCCTGACAGGTGCCAGATGTTGGCTTCTGGGTGGCACAAACTTTAGCCGGCTCGCTTAATCAAAGTAGCACATCATCATGTCTGCATGTTAAGGCTATGCAGTGCTAAGCACTGGGGCATGTCTTTGTCACATTCCGGGGTGAAGAGAGTTGTGTTTGCAACTGTTTCGCGTCTCTGTGAAATCATCTCCCACGTTCCAATTTACTGCCACATTAGAGGGTACAACAGCTACCACAGGGTTTGCTAGCTATTGCCAAGTAGGATGGGAAAAAATGATTGTCCTGTCCTAGCTAAAATAATTTTGCATCTCTCCTGGACAAAATAATCTGTCTAATGCAAAATCATTCTGTCACTTTCATGGGCAAAATTATTGTCCTGTGAAAATAAATCTGTGCATCTGCCCTGGGCAAAATAATTCTGCATCTGTCCTGGGCAAAATATTTCTACATTTGTCCTGGGTAAAATAATTATGCATCTGACCTGGACAAAATAATTATGCATCTGTCCTGGGAAAAATAATTCTACATCTGTCCTGGGCAATGCTTGCATTTCATTTTGTGTTTCTTATTATCCGGCCCTTTGAAGGCAACCAGAATTCTGATGTGACCCTCTGTAAAGTTTGGCATCCCTGGTTTAGGTGGTAATAACCAGCATACATGCCCTTTTAAGCATTTATAAACGTTTGTAGTGTTCTTTCTTCTTTGAATCTGTCCTTATATTAATTCTGAAATTAAGCATGTAATAGTCTTTTAGTTTCATTAAACATTTTAAGGAATTTAATCGAGGCCATGTAATACAAAATAATATATAGTGACATGCCTTTTCTATGAGTGGTATGCTATCTATGTTGAAATGTTAATCATGCTCTTAGTTCAGCTTTGTTTAGAGGAACCTAGTCATTTGAGAAGTTTAGGCATGAACAGATATCTCAGTGACCGCAGCTCTCAGCGAGACATCTGCCTGTCTGTAGCCAGCCTTAGGGTTCTGGCATATAAGCAATTAGGAATAAAACTATAGCTCAGTGCTGTACCACATCTTCATTTGTTGTGGTAATTTGCAGCTCTTGCCACAAGCTCAGACGACATTGATAATAGCATCTAAATGATTATAAAAACTGCTTTGACACAAGGGCATGAACCTTGGCCCAGATAATCGCTTAAAGAACACTACATAGCTTTAGTCTGTATAGCCTTGTGTAGCAATGTCTGCCTGTATTGTTTCTAACAAAGGCCTACAGAGTCCCTACAGAGTCAAAAAAGCATTTTAAAATGAAAATTACATACCATATTTTTCGCCATATAAGACGCACCTGCCCATAAAACACACCTAGGATTTGGATGAAGGAAAATAAGAAAAAAATGTTCTAAACCAAATGTTGTGCTAAAAGTGTGGCATTCCCCCATCCAATTTCCCATGGGCAGTGTGGCATTCCCCCATCCCATTTCCCATGGGCAGTGTGGCATTCCCCCATCCCATTTCCCATGGGCAGTGTGGCATTGCCCCATGCCATTCCCCATGGGCAGTGTGGCATTCCCTCCTCCCATTCCCCATAAACAATGTGGCATCCCCCCTTCCATTTCCTATAGGTAGTGTAACATTCCTCCCTTCTCATAGGCAGTGTGGCATTCTCCCCTCCGATTCCCATAGGCAGTGTGGCATTCCCCCATCCCCTTTTAAGTGTGGCATTTTTCCCTCCCATTCCCCATAGTGAGTGTGGTATTCCCCCCTCGCATTCCTTGTAGGCAGTGTGGCATCCCCCATCCCATTCCCCATATAGGCAATGTGGCATCCCCCTCCCATTCCCCATATGGGCAATGTGGCATTTCCCCCATCCCCTTATTCAGTGTGGCATTCCCCCTCCCATTCCCATAAGCAATGTGGCAGAATAATCCCCAATCTCCCCCAAAAAAGGTATACTTACATGAAAGCTGTCCCCACTCTGGCTTCCGGCGCTGCCACTACCTCTTGAGTGACACAAACACTCAGGTGTCAGTGCATGCCGGGCTGAGAGGAGGTGGCGGCTGTGAAAGCAAGAGCGGGAACAGCAGACAGCGTTCATTTACCCTGCCCGTCTGCTCACTGCTCGGCTGGGCTCCCGGTTGCCACGGTGCGGGCACGAAACTTATGTAAGTATACTTCTTTGCACTTTTTTTAATGTTTTTTTTACATTTGCCCAATAAGTACTCGTAGGGAAAAAGGGTTTGGATCAAAGGCACACCAAAACACAAGGTTTACTTTGTAAATAAAAGATTGTATTAAGTATCGAATTTACACATCTATATACACAGATACACAAAATAATGGGTTGCAGGTATACAACATCAATAGCAAAAAGGATACAATAAATGGCTCTGTGTGAGCGAAGGTCAGGATGTCATCAGGAGTGTTTGACCACCTCAGCAGAAAAAGGAAGTTTATAGTATTAGCACTAACATGTATATAATCTAGGACACTTGCTGCTATGTAAAGGTAACCACATATTACCATATATCTATGAGGTGATACTGTCACGGACCTGATGAGAGGTATGCAGTGCAGGCTATCAGATATGTCAAGGAAAATAACCAATATGAGAGAACAATAAATGTTACATGAAAAAAAGGTTTCTGGTCAGTAACACTGTATATAGCCCAGCATCACGCCAGAATGAGACCTTCAATACAGTACAATATATAAAGAAAAACAGTTAAATCATGACGCCAAAACATGATCATTTAAAGTAATATATGGAAAGGTATTACCAAGTGGCAGTACAATAGCATCTGATCGCAATTAACACGCCCACGTTCCGGAGCCCATGGCCCCTTTCTCAAGGCTCGTGATATCCCTGTTACCTGCAAGGTGCCTCTTATTCTGTCCCCCCAGCCCGGGACGTCACTTCCGGTTCCGGGGTCCCGGCCGACATCATATCCAGGGCCAGCTGGCTGGTGCGAACACTGCCAGCCAGCGGTGGAAGTGACGTCGGCGCTCGGGGCCGCCGATCCCGGAGACTGCACATCGCTGGAGCTAGGCTAGGTAATGGTAAAAATGTAAAACAAGAGAATGTAAAATAAAGATGACGCGATCAGCGATGTCAGCGGGGGAATATTTTTCTTCTCGGCGGGGGAGGGAGTCGTAGTAACGCGCAGTTGTGGCACCATAGAGTGGTCTAAAAAATAAAAATTAAAGGTGGTTAAAAACGTTTAAAAGAAAGCGGTCACTGCTATTTGTAAACCCCATAACGCTAGTTGAACAGTAGAAAAAAGATAGAAATGAGGTGAAAGGGCAATCATACAGTATAAGCAACTCTTGGAGGTATTGTTCCTCAGTTGGGATGCCTCCTCCTACGGTGCCTTGCTTGAAAGGAATAAAGTAGTGTTGACGGGGGGGGGGAAGGGGGGGAGTGTTGTTTTGTCACTTGGAGATGCAGTGGGACCTGGGACTCCCCATATGGGATGCCCTCCCTTAGGATTGTCCAGGGGTGATAATAAGATGGGAAACTGGACCTCTGGACCTGTGTGCGGTAGGGGGATTTAGTAGCTATAAGAAGGTGTCCATGCGGGGGCCGCATACTATGGATAAACTATCATTAGAATCCGTACATATGGCATAATGAGACCACATGGATTACCTGGTGAAGGCAAGTTGAGTGATATAAGGGTCCAAATTCAAGAAAATATGCAGTATGCGGCTTATGGATGGTTCCACAGGATGTCCCAGATCTGGACATATAGAGCAATACGTTGAAGTGACCTATAAAACATGACACAGGATTAGTTTCTAATAAGACAGACTGACATTCATTCCTATCTAGGGTGTACACCAGAATGGGATGCCCCGGATGTCTGTGTTGTTAAGTGTCCTGTCACATGAAAGGGGAATAGTCAAGTTCCTCGTTAAGGCCTCTAGGTGCCCTAGTCTGCAGTCTATGAATCCAATGTGATTCTCGACGGAGAAGAGATTTATTTCTATTGCCCCCCCCCCCCCCCCGAGGGGGGGTGGTACCTGGTCGATAGCTTGGAAGCGTAACTGAGAGATTTGATGGCCTGCTTCAAGGAAATGGCGGGTGAGGGGTGATTCCAAATCTGACCTACGGATTACACTCCGGTATTCACTAATACGTGTGCGTAGTGGTCTGGTAGTCTTGCCTATAAAGGCCAGTCTGCATGGGCACTTAATAAGGTAGATCACATGGTCTAAGCTACAGTTGAAGAACGATCTGATGTTGATTTTTTGACCTGTATGAGGGTGTGTGAAAAAAATTAGTGAAATAAGTCTATATAGGGGTGTTAACGTAGTGGACCCCCTGGATCTTAAGAGCCCCCTCTCTGATTATCTATTTGCCTTTCTACTTCATGGTGTGCCAATTACCAACCATTAATACTACCCAATAAGACGCACTGACATTTTCCCCCCATTTTTGGGCAAAAAATACGGTGGTTGCTTATAGCAGCAAACCAGCTTGAAGACTTTCCAATACCCAGTTGATTGCAACTGGTGGGGGCAACCTGATTGCTGATGCCCCTGATGCAAACTCCTCCTGGAACCCAAGTTATTGCTTACCTTTTCCTTACTGCCCTTGGTAAGACTGGGCCCTACAATCAGGCGCGAGCAACACACATTCTTCAGTTGTTGGATCGCTTGAATGTGTTTGGTCCTGGCAAAATGTCAGTGTTTAGACACCAAGCCCTGTTTCATTTTAGCACGCTTTACCTATAGGTGAGCCCTTGCTCAGACTTGGCACATTCTAACCAAGGAAAACATGATTACCCATCACTCTTTTCTGTAAGGCAGTCCCATGCAAATCATCACTGTTATCATGTCTCTTCGCTACTCCAATAGGAAAACCACTGAGCATGCAATGCTTGGCTATTGGAGGGCTTTTAATATACAGCCCACACCTACCACTTGTGGACACAACAGCACAAGCCCAGAAACTCTTGTGTTGTATGTTGCGAGAGTCTTGGGAGTATCTAAACACTATAGAAGCCACTTTAGGGGCATACCTATGTTGGGCCTAGTATATTGGGGGGAATGCACCAACCAATGGTAAAAGGAAAAGGAACGCTTTTTTCTGTGTGTAATGTCTGTAACCAGCACAGAATGAGCAAACACAGCTGATTGACCGTCACATTGTATGATATGTTGTATGCTACTCTGGCTGATAAAAAATTGTTACATTCTCTGCTGCTAATAAGGAAAGGACTGTGCTTATTGAAGAAATGCCCAGTTTGACACCAGGGAGACTAAATATATTTGTCCTCTTAACAAAATACCTTGTGTTGCTCTACTGGTTCCCCTAACCTAGTCTAAAAAACTAAAATATAAAAACCCACCTGGCTCCTGCTAAACACCTGATCCCATGCCGAGGACACTGACTTTTAGGACTGTAGAGTTTTGGTTGAGGATTCTGTAGGATTGTCAGTGATTGTCAGTTTTGTCACTTAAAGAGACTGTCCAGGAAAAATGTAAAAAAAAATGATTCGGCAGCTTACCTTGCCATATCTCCCATCCTGTAACCCCACAGCAGCACCTATAAGCATTGACATCTGGCATCCCCCCAATTCACCTAGCAGTAGACCACCAATCATAGAGCTCGACTGGTGGTCTATAACTCTGCCCCCTATGGCCACCTGTGTATTACAGCATTGTGATAAGGTGCCAAAGTATGCTGATTTAAACACGTTGCCTGCTATTGCACACTGTCGAGTGATGCCCACTGGCTGGAAATATAAAAAAAAAGAATGAAAACTTCAAAAGACCCTTTCTCTGCTTTGGGGGGGAGGGGGACTCATTTTGAAGAAAAAAGGAACCGGGAGCATTGGGTGCTTCAGAGCTGTGATTTTATGATCTATGTAGTTGCCTGGAAAGTCATAGTAGTAGCAGGTCCACATCTGCTGCAGTGATTGGGCAATACATCTGTCTCTCATTATCCCCAGGCCTGTGTATAAATACACTTAGGGCCCATTTGCTCTGTCTCCACCAAAGTATTAGACAAATAGCTAGGACCAGGTGAGTCTGCAAGCACTGGGTTGCTTCAGGAAGAAGCAAACACCAGCCTAGAGTCTATAAGAGTTTAGGGCTAGTAGTCTCCCTCTTTGTGGGATGCTCCTATGTGTGAAACCCCAGGATGAGCATAAAACCTACCTTTCTGGTGATCCCATGGTGCAGCTCCAGCCCAGCATCCTATCTGAACAGCTATTTACACACAGCGAACAAGGACAATTGCTACAGTAAAACAGAACATTTATTCCATGTAAAAGTAAATTTAGGAAATGTAAGTAATCTGGTTAAAATATTTTCATTGATAATGATGTCACCACTGGGAAAACTGGTTCCAACTTACAGGGCCAAATTTAATGTGTGAGCCATCAGCAAGTTTAATTGTCTTTTTCTTTTCTCTATCATGGAATATTGTGGGCTCTAACAAAGTTTGAGTTGATAAAGCACCCACGTGCCCCTTAAACCAAAATGGTAGAGGTGGTAATTGTTTTTCCAAGGTGTTGAAGGCATAAAGAAATATGACTGGAGGGCTCAGTGCCAGGATACTTATGAGAGAAGAGGTGGGAATGAGGTTTACCAGCAGGAAAGATCATGAGAAGAAATTTCCTGAGGCCCCACAACAGACACACATGTTCTTGATATCTATGGAGGCCCTGTTCCACTGACAAGGGCAAGTAATAAGGGACATTTTCCCAGCTCAGAGTCAGCAAGTACAGCATTAGCAGTGGCTGGAGGCACAGATGATGCAGGGACATATTCACATAGCTCGAAACAAGAGTTCTTCATATCTGTACACTTTATTCAAACAGCAGCCAGTGTGTCTGAAATGTTGGGCGCATTGGATTTTCAATTGAATTGTTTTTCTTTAGGAGAGCTTTATAACCTAAATTGGGGGCATTATACCCAAAGGATATTATTATTGTCATCCTTTACTAAGGAGTTAATATATATTAATATATTACACAGTTTTTTACAATAAAATTACAAAATAGCTTTATTTGCCAATTACACAAATACGTACAAATAACTACGGTAATCTTATTATGCAACTGCTGGACTGTCCTTTAGCAAAAGGACTACTAAAGTGAATTTTAAGCTCTGACGGTAGTAAGGTTTCAGAGAAAGTTCAGTAACATGGACAATAGCATTGTCATGGATGAGCAATTGAAGAGTGGCCAACACCAATAATAGGACAGCAAGGAGCTCACTTGATGCCTGCCCCATGTGCCTCTCCTCCATTTCCTGCAGCACAGGGTAAAAGCTGTAGCAGAGCTCCAAAGCATGCTCTCATTTCAGTTCCATACCTCCAAGACCATGCAAAAAGTGGGCCCTTGGGGCACTGAGCACAAGAGAGCACGACAAGCCACAGTTGTCTGGCTGCTGGCCCCTACTGCAAGGGAGTGTGCTGGCATGTTGGGTGACGGGCGCGCGCTGCAGTGTATCCGGTTAGAGCATTCCAGGCCGGCGGATGTGCATCGAGGAGATGACGTAGCCCCTACGTCAGCTGTTAGGGAGGATGGGCGGGGCCCCAGTTACTGGTTCCTATATGTTACTATTGAGATACATCCTGATAAAGTAGTAGGGAGCTACCACGCAACATGTTTGTGTCACTTTGATGTTGCTTTGATGACGGCCTTGGCTCAGCTTTTTTGTTGATGTAAATACATTGTACCCTGTATGTTGCACATACATGTTGCATTGCGACTCCTTGCACTCAGCGCTTTTTGTATTTTTTCTGATATTAGGGTTAGTGGTATTGTGGGGGATTATTTGACCCTCACACTACCCCCTCTTTGTAGGTTTAATATTTTCTGTGTATTATTAACTTTTTGGCGCACACATGGAGGAATTATGCATTTGTATTAATTCTTATCAAGCACTAGCACTTTCTCCAGTTTTAGTTTTATGAATATACTTTATATTTATTTAGTCAGGGGAATACTATTATAGTAATTTGACATGAACTAGAGCCTATTGTGTCTGTCATCATTGCATTAGTCTTTATGTCTTTTAATTTGTCTGTTTTATATGTATCTGTTGGTTGATAGATTTTATAATTAATAAAGAATTTTTTTTTTAATATATATCAATATACTAACAAAGGGTGCACCGCCCAAATCTTCCTACAAAATGCATACAACTGTGTGCTCACCCATCAAAAATCCAATCCACAATAATTTGGAGTGGGCGTGCAAAGAACACACCAATCTCCCAAAGGAAGCACCACTACAATCAACAGTATATATTAATGATTTTATTAGTACAAAAAAACCAAAAAATTAAAATACATACACCACAAGACAAATTTAAAAGCAACCAGTATGGCCAAATTTATCTATATCAATGTGTATGGCCCCTAAGGGCCTCTTAAATAACTGCCCTATGGGTGAATAATATTAATTATCCTAGAATAGTAATAACCCATCTTTTTTGTGCTGGCACAAAAAATCCTAACCACATATATGTGCAATTTCATAAAACCAATACTACAAAAATATTAATAATATATATGGCAAAATATGTGCAAAAAAGTGTATATACAATAATCCAATATAAACAAAAATATCAATATATAAAGTGCAAATGCATGAAAAACACATAAACCTAAAACACTACCTAATATTGCACAGGGAAACCCATTCCAATAAGGCTTTAAAGTGCAGACAATAACAGTATATGATATAAATGCAAGTGCCAGCAGAGAGAAAATAAATGGTTAAATCTCACATCATAAGATAACACCCAGGGCAACAGTCAGGCCAACCTCAATGAAAAATGTCTGCGCACGCAGCCCCCATGCTGCTTCAAGGACAATATCTATATCTGAATATTTACACATATATGAATATTTAGTGTGTACAGCATTAGTGAGAGGGGGTTCTGTTGGGACTGCTCTCGCAGTCTCCAATTTAGTTTGTTAAATAGATAATAGGTAGAGGTAATTAAACCTAAAAAAATCATTGGGCTAATAATATTAAGTGCATGGAGGCTCTGCTGGCCACCACAGGGGTGAAGGAGGAGAAGCACAGGAGAATCTGGTTTCCTTGGAATTACTTATGTCAGAGGAATACAACATTTTGACTCCTTCTTGGTTTTGTACTGTGTTAGTTTGTCCCCCCACCATTTCTTCTCTTCTCTCAACTTTCTTTCATTTGTCCCCTTTCTGTCTGTTTGACCTTCTTCTTCCAGCTTTCCCCTAAACATTTTACCCTCTGCAGAAAACTGAGTTTAATTGAGGAATTGTAGCAACAAAGTTTCTATTAAAAATTCAATTTCTTCTCAGTCCTTTGTATTTGAGTCTTATGCTCTTCAAGACCCCACTGATCTTTTATTGTGGTTATTTCTCTTCTTCAATTGCTCATACTCTTAAAGATTTTGGTTACATTTATTGCAATTGCATTTTTTTAAATTGCTTCCATTTGTTGGTGGGTCGTCTACTATTACAACAATAAGGTATTGCTTCTGGTAGGTTTGCCTAAAATCTCTATAATCCTAAAAGAACTAGGTTTGAGTAGAGAAACATATTTGCTTCTGGACAGTTGACAATGAGTGCATTCGGAACCTCTCTGTTAGACGCATATTACAGTAAACCTAAAAAGTCATTAAAAGGAAAAGTCTACTTTCGATGGTATCTTTGAAAATATGTTGATGCCAAAAAGATGTCCTCAAGATGTCTGTATACCAAGAACTAATAGAAGAGAGAACACTGCTGTTATGGCTGCTGCTGACGTCAGCAAACTCGCTCAACCTTACACATGCCTAGCAGCAGCATTATGGACTCACAACTGTCTTGTAGATCTTGGTGCACAGACTTGGTGTGCAGTTGCTAACAGCAATAGATTGTAGTTAAAGAAATCTGATTCCATAAAACACCAAGGTTGAGAGGGGATTAACCCTTGAGTTCATTTCATCAGCTAGTGACAGCCAATCATTACGAAACTGGAGGTGATTATCTATTTTCCTTAAAGTGGACCAATTGTCAATAATTGCTTAAACCATAACTACACAACATACAATACCCATATGCATCCCTCCCCAGGGCAGTTTAGATTGCTACACATAAAAATTCATTAACCTTTTCTAATTCTTTCTGTAGTAAATTTAAAAAACAAGATGGCGGCTCATGCATTTGCAGGCCACCTGCAAACATGAAGTGCTGTCAATTATGTCAGTTGGGAGAGGATTCTCCAAAATGGATGCTAACTTTCTTTTCCAACTGTACCAGGCCGTTGGTCCGGTTTAAAGAACCAAATGTAAAGTAATAGCATTTATTGGATAACTCAGTCGATTGAAGATGTAAGCCTAGAAAACCACTAGGTTTCTTTGTCATGCATAATTACCACGTTCCTCATTTATTATGCCTGGAGAAGAAACCTAGATAATTTCAAAAGTTTGCATTAGTGGAAAGTGAATAAATAGGTCAATACCGTGAAAATGGGCAAGTATAATTAACCAGGACTAATGTATATACACCACCATTTCATCAAATTGCAGAAAAACCTAGTGAAAGTTCCTCTAAAAAAGCGGAACAATATGAAAAATTCCAGGGCCGGCTGCTGGTCTGGGATGCCCTGCAGTGCAAACCCCCCTGGGGTGCCGGAAAACTCATCTGCTTCCTTGAGCCCCAGCGATGTCAACATCTAACTGCCACCTCCCTGCATCTCCAGGATGTGAGCGTGCTCCAGCCCCTGGGTATTTAAAAAGGGTTGGATGAGAGTCCTCTGATTGGATGAGAGTCCATGCATGTGCCGGAGGTCAGGGCAAAGTCGAGATTCTACAGGTGACCTGGGGGGTTTCACACAGTGGTGCACCTAAATTCAGGATGCCCCCAGGACCTGAAATAGAATACAGTGAGAAAAGTAGAAAAAAAGTGCAAAAATCAGCAACATAGTAACTCTTCAGGGATGTGTTCTCTCCTCATTGCTGTTCTCCCTGTACGCCAACGATTGCGTCTCTTAGAGGTGTCTGTAAAGATAATAACATTAGCAGACAATACCACCATGATAGGTCTCAATAAAAACGACGATGAGGATGCATATCGCAGGGAGATTGACAGTGGTGTAGAAATATTATGGTGTTAAACACGTTAAAGATGGTAGAGATGCCAGAGAGCCGATGACTACGACCCGTACCACTGCGCTGCTGTGCTGCGGTGGGAGTTCACCCCCGCCTCTTTCCCCTTCTTGGCCTCCTTCGCGGTGGGTACTCTTTTCTTTACCCTAACTCCGAGGGGCCCTGGGGGCACCCTGCGGGGAGAGGCATCGGCTCTTTAGGACCTAGTGATAGCATCTCGTGCCCGCTGTGGGGGGCCCCACTCGACGGCCTCCATATGCCATTGTGTGTTACTTGCCTGTAGACCTGTGTGCCGCATAAGTCATCCAGCTGCTACTTTGCTCCACTCTACACCCGAACCCTTGCCCATATAACCCTTACCCCACTGCCCTATTGTGTATTGTATTCTATGGTATTTTGTGTTTTTCGTATGTATGTTTATATGCAAAAACCTTTAAATAAAGAATTAAAAAATAAAAAAAAAGATGGTAGAGATGGTGTATCCTCTCACCTTCATCTATCTCCATTTATGGGCAGGAAGTGGAAAAAGTTCAGGAAACAAGTTCCTAGGGATTATTATGACACATCATTTGAGAAAAACATCACAACACAAGAAACTGTTTTTCCTTAGGAAGCTAAGAAGGTTCAGGTTGTCACAATACATAATGATTATGCTTTATAATGTGGGGTTTGGGTCCATCTAATGCTCCTCCTTCAATATTTGCTTTGCGAGACAGGCATCAGAGAGACATCTCTAAACTGCAATGGGAACTTAAAATAAAAGCCGAGAGAATCATCGGTTTACCCTTACCATCATTACAATTGTATTGCCATAAGATTTCCATTTGTATCAGAAGCAGTACAGGAAAGACAAATGTATTTATTTTTTTGATCTCATTAATGTATTGATGCTTAAAAATAAATTCCACTTTTCAACTGAAATTTTGAACCATAATGTAATATAGGATGTACATTGTTTTGTGGCAAAACAATAGGGTTGATTCAGAGCCCCTTTCTCACTATTTTTTTACATGAAAATTTCCGTTCTCGTTAATTTTTTCCCGTCGTCTGATTCAACAGAGCCTTTTTTTCTGCGAGTATTTTTGTGTGAAATGTTTTCATTTTTGCGTGATTTTTCGTTTGGTAGCAAGACCTCCTGAAAAACAGTGAGAAAGGAGCTCTGAATCAACCCTAATGTCTTTATGTTCCTGAGCTGACCTAATATTTTTTATTATTCTTCTTATGTTAGCAAATTTGCTTTATGGAATCAGTTTTCATTACGTACTATCTGTTGCTATTAGCAACTGTACACCAAGATCTACAAGAGAGATGTGAGTCCTGTACAAACAGAAATGCTGCAGCTGAGCATTTGTAAGGATGGGTAAGTCAGCAGCAGCCATAAGAGCAGCATTCTGTGTGTACAGGTCACACTTCTCTCTTCTTGTAGATCTTGGTATACAGACTATGGAGGTTATTTAAGAATGGCTAGCGTCAGATAGTGCTTCCTAGTGGCAGATAGCGCCTGGTGAACGCGGGGCGCTGTACGCAAAACCACATTTAAGAAAGTGAATTTGGTAAGCAACTCTAACAGCGCTATGTAGAATCACATGTATTATTACAGGTGGCTCAGCGTATAGTGCCGGCGCTCTAGGTTCAAGAGCGTTGCGCATTACCTTTCGTTCAGTGTCACTCTCCCATAAATTTCAATGGGCTTTCAATTGTTTGTGTTTAAATAGCGTGTTTGGCAATTAAAGTTTTTTCTTTTTTTTGCTCAAATCATTGTGTGACCTCTCCTGGCTGCAAACAAACACTATATATATATATATATTTATGCAGAATTCTATTTACAGGTCTGGCACTAAAGTGTTATGGTCCTAGTGTTAAAACAATGTCATTCCATGTGTTTTCGCTTTGTTACTGGTGGATATGTGTTCAAAAACAGACTTTGATCACACAGCGTCTGGTGCTCTATGCTATAGCGACCAGATCCATAGCGCCGACGCTGTGTGTGTAGTTTTTTTGTTAAATATTGTGTGGAGCGACGAGTGCCGGACGCACTGAGCTGGCACTACCTCTCGCTCGCTGCAGCATTATATTGTTGTTAGAGCGCCCAGCACACATCACATTCATCAATGTCGGCCAGATTACAACAGCGACTGCCGCGCTAGGTCACAGCGTCTGATACCTGCTTATAGCGTCTACTAGTGGTCACTCTAAGCGCTGCTATACAGACGCTCATCTGGCAATACGTGGCGCTAGCAGTGAATCAGCCTCTTGGTGTACAGTAAAAATAGATTTTGGCTAGTAAAAACTGCTGCCAAAAACACACACATTTGGTAACATAAGAAAAATATAGTAGATCTGTTCAGCGCCTTGAGGAAATTTTTTTGGCACAATTTTTTTTCAAAAATACCATTGAAGGACTTTCCTTTAATGACTTTTATATTTAGAGGCCGATTCATCAATAGCGCCAGGTAGCGACAGATGAGCGACTGTAGCGTGATTTTTTCAGCGCCAGCCAGTATTCGCTGTGCTTGGCCGGCATTAGCTTGATGACAGCGACTCAGTCGGTGTGCGGTAATGTTGAATACGGGCTGGGGGGTCGCTGTTTCACAGGTCCAGCGTTGTATGTGAGCGCTGACAACGAATGGCCAGAGCGAACGGCTAGCTTCATATTCATCAACAAATCACGCTCCGAATGTGCTGTCGCTGTCCATTCCTTGTTTAAACCCCAGAGCGCTGGCGGCGATGGATATTAACTAGTTTTTAACCCCTAAACAACCATATTTTTGGAATGTAACATTATACATGTTTTTAGAATCATTTTGTAATATGAATACATTAATCTCAGACCTGTTAGATCAATTCTGCACATATTTTTTTTTTTTTGACTTAAAAACTAACATTGCAGAAGTGTTCTCCGATTTTTTGACATTAAAAAAATAAAAAAAAAACAAAAAACAATTAATTATGATTAATTATAGATTGCTCCATTGAAATGCATTGGACATCGCCAGGGAGCGACAGCTCATACCTGGCGCTGTGAGGGAATTTGCAGCGGCGCTGTTCGGTCCAGGCGGCTTCATGATGAATGCCGCGCTAGCCGTCGCTCTCACCGGCGCTAGCCTCATTTTGCTTGATAAATGCGTCATTGTGACCGCCGCCGGGCGTACTTGAGTCGGTAGTCGCCGTTAGCTGCCGCTACCTGGCGCTCGTCAGACACTACCTGGCGCTATCGCTTGATGAATAAGGGCATTAGACTATTACCATCTGGATGCAGATTCAATGCATTGTATACAATTCAACATAGTTGGGCTCAGAATTTACTAATAGGAAAATTCAAGAAGGAATGGAAGCTTTTTTCTTAAAAATGGTCAAGACCAGGTAAACAGTAGCTGGGGATTAGCAAAGGATGTACATTTCTTATTACCAAGTAGCAAGTATCTGTATGTCAGTTGTGGGAGCAGGGAAAATGTCTGAAAGGATAATTGGTGATCATCTTTCATCTATACAGGAATTATAACTGTAGACCGAGATCTCGGACACTCAAAGTCATCCAGGGCTTAATGCATCCTTCTTAAAGTGGACCAACACCGAGAGGTGATCGGCCCGGAATCTATAAGATTCCCGGGCCGATCACCTCCCACCCCGCGGGACATCCCGATCTCGGTGAAACCCCCCAGACACCCCAAATCGCTTACCTGACCAAATCGCGCCCCTGTAGGCGTGCGCGCGCCCGCGCCGGCCGTCTGCGAATGGCCGGCGGGGGCGCGCGCGCGCCAAAAGTGACGCGAGGGAGGCGGCGGCGGGAGCCGCTTGGACGTTCCTGATCGCCGCCTGGACATTGGCGGGGATTGGATCGTCCAGTCACGTGGGAGCGGGGACAGGTAAGATTTTGGGGCTTTCTGGGGGGTTTCACACAGCCGAAGTGGACCAAAACCCAGGATAGTCAAAATCCTGGGTGTTGGTCCACTTTAACACTTCACTCCAGTGACTTCTATCTGGCCATTAATTTTGGTCTCCAAAATTAAAGGGACTGTCTGTACAAGGGTTTAATAAAACCTATAGCCTCCTTACCTCTTAAACCGGACCAACAGCCTGGCACAGTTGGAAAAGAAAGGTAGCTGCCATTTTGGAGCTTTCACTCCCAACTGACATAACTGACAATGCACAGTAACAGGAAGCCCAGCAGCATTTCCTCTTTGCAGGTGGATTGCAAATACATGAACTGCCATCTTGTTTTTAAAATTGACCCCAGCAGGTGTTAGAAGAAGGTAAAATAATTTGTTGTGATGCAATCTAAATTGCCCTGGGGAAGGATGCATATGAGTACTGTTAGTGTGTTGGTCTGGTTTAAGTCATTTTTGACTGTTGACCCACTTTAACTGAATGTTGTACAGCTATCTTTGGTCCTTCTGTGTAGCTTGGAGCAAGATTTACACTGTCTGATTTCTCCCCCTCCCCTGGTGCTTTGCTTTGTTGGTCAACAAATAAAAATCCTTTGCCTACTGTTACCAAGGGCTGCCCTCCTCTCCCTCTCAGCTTGTGCACAAGCACGGCATTACATTCCTCCTGCTCTGCATGGCAATGGCCACTCTATCTCTGTGTGTGAGAAAGAGCTTCTTTTAAAAACAGAAATAAGTTTAGGACATTGCCAGGTCTAGCCCTACACAATGACCAGTGCTTGGCATTGCCTGATGAATCCCTTGCGCTATGGAAATAGTTTCTTCCCCCCTGGCCACACAAAAGCTCGGTTCCGGTCGGTCCCACTTGTGAATGCATTGATCTCAATAACATCAACAATCCCTTGAGCCATCCGATTCTTGTAGCCATAGTCCTCCCCGAGGGGATTTTTACCAATTGATTCTTAAAGTGGACCAAAACCCAGGATAGTCAAATCCTGTGTTTTGGTCCTTGCCCCCGGTTCAACCCCCCCAGGTCACCCACTGAAACTCACCTCTTCCCGGTCCTAGGACGCATGTGTGGCCGCCACTCCAATCAGCCCACTCAAATCTGCTTGAGCCCCTTCATCCTGGAGCTTGTGTAATACGAGCGGATCTGAGCACGCTGATGGTCGCATCCCTTGCTACTCTCTAACAGGTAGTGTGCCTTCGCCGAGCATTCACAAATGCCTGGCATGCACCCTGCTAGAGGGATAGCGAGGATGCGGCCACTTCTCGCACTTGTGCTGTTGAACCGGTAAAGAAGGTGAAGTTATGGGCAACCTGGGGGGTATCACACAGCGGGGCATCTCGATTCTGGTTGCCCTGGGGTAGGGAATCTTCGTGGGTTTTGGTCCATTTTAACTTGGTAGACTTTTCTTGGTGCTTTTGTTCTTAATTATATAAGTTGCTGTGTAATTCCCACTTCCCCACACATTCCTGCAAAAATAATTCCTTGTATGTATTGTGGTAAGGTGTATGGAAAAGTAATAAATGGTGTCTATTTTTCCTCTGCTATGCTGTATCAGGCACGATCCATGCCAGGTTTTCAGGACCCAGTTCAGATTCCCCAGTCCTCTACAGGTTTGTTCCCTGATCTCAGGCCTCACACAGGTGATGAGGCTGATTGCAGGGGAAGCCTAAATAAAAGGAGCTGATGAGCCTGTCAGTTGGCTGTTGACCAGCCTGGAGGAAGGAGCCCAGGCTGTACTGCTCAGTGGTGAATGAGAGAACTGGATTTAAGCCAAAGGGCTTGGCTTCTGTGACCCCAAACTTGGACTTGTGGGGAAATAACGGCAGGGGGCCCGTGTGCCCTGAAAGTGGACCTTGGATTTTTTCAGCTTGCTGTGTTTTCTTACCCTGGACTTTGCTAAGAGCCGGTGAGGTAACCGCTTATACTGCATTTTGTGCTGCAACCATCTCTGATTTAAGAGACGCTTTGGCTGTGGAATTCTTATTTTTCAATAAAATACATTTGATTTGAAGGAGAACTGTCGTTTGAGTCCCTACCGTTCGCTCCAACCGCTTACAGTATGTATTGTATATACCTTGTAACTATTAATAAGTACTGATTATTTATTTTTAACTCTTTAATCTTTTTTCTTTCTTGCCAAAGACGCCACCAATTTAACCACCAGTTACCTTTCTCATAGGACACCATTCTTCCATTTTCTCACAAGTACATTGAAGTAGAAACTTAATACACCCTTCAAAACATGACAAAACTTTATTCCCACAGCAATATTGTATTGAAACCAGGAAATGAATTTGGTGTGAAAGAATTAACTGTGGTTAATTAGTTTTCTCCGTATGAAACAACTGTAGTTAGGAGTCTTTACAGTTCACCTTCTATTCTAAGCAATAACTAATGGTTACTGAACATGCATTCTGAGAATAAATACATGGAAATAGCATGTCCCCTGAGTGGCCCGTCTTGAGAAAAGGTAGCAGGATGTTTGCAAACGACATATCTGGCCTTAGTTTTACAGGCAAATGAAAGAGGAAGTCCAAAAAAAATCCAACCCTGTGCCCACCCCTCCATCCACTTGTGCTAAGTCTGATTCAGGCATTAAAAAATAAACCCAGTCACCTGATCTCAGTGATACTCCTCCGATCCTGGCGAGAACAGGTGGTCATGTTCTTCATTGACAGCTGGGAGGAAAAAAAATATAATATAATGATAGAAGGTGCACACTCAATCAATTTAAAATTATAAATGCAGTTTTTATTAAATTGCTAAATTTGATCCACCGTTAATTTATTCCATCACACAAAAGATAGCAAACAGTTAACATTAATTTAAAAAATTCTTAAAGTCAGAATTGCTCTGTTTAAGGTGTGCTTTAGTATATCCAGAATTATTTTAGCATCTTCATTGAAAAAAACCTGATTATAAGAGCCTGCAAAATATATCACTAAAGTGCTTAGCGCAATCATTGACAAGAAATGTCTGAAGAATAAGTCATACAAAATACATTAGAATTGGACCAATTGCAGTTGTAACCGTATTATATTGCACCAGCTCCACGGTAACATATCGCACAAGTTCCCAGTTGCAGCTTATTGCACGCAATGTGAACAGTCAACTCTATATAACTCATGAACCATCTTAGCAATACAAATAACTAACAAAAAACAAACAGATAACATGTATCCACCAGACACGCATACTTAATGAGCCTTACTGGATGTACATCATAACCTGACAGCCGTTTCGGGCCCTCGTGACCCTTCCTCAGAGGTCTGCTCGTCTAACACATTGCCTTTCCTTTATATATGCGAGGTGCCTCTCCCCCTGGCGCCATGTAACTCAAAAGACAGTCACCCAGTGATGTAGGGATTGGCTGCCTGATCAGTCAGTCAAGTTCCCAGCTCACAAAGTGCAGTCCCCTCCTTCTGCCGGATTGATACCTGGATGGATTTATTATTTTAATGTTCAAATTAGGCTTAGCACGAGGAGCAGGAGCAACCACCGGTCTAGAGTCTATAAGACTCTAGGCCCAGTGGTCTCCCATCTTGTGAGGCCTCCCAATTTGGGATGCGTTGATGTGTGAAATTCCACAGACTTTACCTCGCCGTACAGGCCACAGCACTAGGATCAGAGCAGCAAACTGAATGGAGCACAATTTAATTATCTGATTGGCTGGCGGCCAGGGTATGCGTGGGATTGCTGGAGAGGTGAGGTTATGTGCAATCTCAGGGGTGGCACACAATGGGGCACCCCAACTTGACAGATGGAAGCTGATGACATCCCAATTCAGCAGTTGATTTGGGATGGCTTCTGCCTGGAATCCACCCCTACCAGCTGTGATACTAATCAGGCCATCCATAGAGGACACAGGTACATGTAGGTATTGTAGTTTGCTGGAAGGGTCCACTTTTAGGGCATCAACAGTGTAACCTAAGAATCAGCTATATTTTTCTAACCTCTAGGAGCCTTGAAATGGACCAATCACCTGGATTTTGACTATCCTGGTGATTGGTCCCTGCCCCAGAGGCATCGCGATGTGGGATGCCCCCCTGTGTTAAACCCCCCCAGATCGGCCACTTTCACTCACCTTTCCCCATTCCTATGGCCCATGCACGCACACTCATCCAATCAGAGCATTATGCGTGGCAGAAAGCCACTTATTTAAACTTTGCTGTGAGATAGGCTTGCCACATCTCCGTGGAGTGTGCGCTCCTGTGCGCTCGGCCTATCTGAATGGCTGTGCGCAAAGAGTGTGCATAGCTGCAGAGAAGCCGGGGATGCGCCCACCAGTGGCGATCAAATCACAGGACCCGTAGGGATCAGGTAAGATCACTGGTGCCCCAAGGGGTTTCACACAATGTGAAGGGTGCCCCAGGGGCAGACTAGCAGCTAGTCCTGGAATCTTTTAGATTTCAGGCTGAAAGCAGGGGGTGATTGGTCCACTTTAATAAGACCATCTGCTATCAGCTCAGTCCATCTCTGAGATTTAGATTATAAGTCACTTTAGTGCATCTTAAGGCAGACATAAAATAAAATTTGGATCCACCTAATGACCCCCCGGCCATCTCCATGCGTGTCCGCGCCAAGCATTCGTGAATGGTCAGCGCGGGCACGCTCCCTGTTAGAGGGAGCCGGAGGAAAAAAAACTATTGACTATCCTGGGTTTTGGTCCACTTTAAACAAACCAGTACTCACCTTTATAATATGTGCAGGCTGATTCATCACTAATGCCAGGTAGCGACAGAAGAGCGTCTGTAGCAGGCATTTTCAGAGCGCCCGCTAGTAGTCGCAGTGCTCGACCGTGAGTCGCTAGTTTATAGCGACTCAGTCGCTGTGCAGTAACGTTGAATACATTGTGACGAGTCGCTATTTGACCAGTACGTATTATAAATATTGTGAAGTCTGCAAGCAAACATAACCGAGTGGACACTGTGCTACATCTTGGCACAAATGACTTATCCCAAAAAGATTTGTTTGTTGTACAGAGGGACTTCCAAAATTTTAGTCAGGAACTTTGCAAAATAACAGGTTCCATCACATTTTCTGAAATTTTGCCAGTATGTAATCAGGGAAAAAAGGCACTCAACATCGTCAAGTTCAATTTGTGGTTACGTCAGTGGTGTGAAGACAAAGGCTTTGGATGTATTAGTCATGATGTTAGAAGGTGGTCAAACAATGAGTTGTTTAAGAGGGATGGCTTGCATCCTTCACAGAAAGGCACAGAAGAACTTGGAGTGGAACTCAGAGCATTTTTTGATTTAAACTAGAGGAAGGGGACAGAGATGTAACTTGTAAGGGTGATTTCTGTCCCCTACCATTTAGGATGAAGCAGGGCATTGAAGCAGGAAACCCGGTCAGTGGTAGGCTAGAGGTGGAAAACATCAAGGACACACTAAAATACAATACCAACAACATCCACATGATGTGTACCAATGCTCGCAGCTTGGGCAACAAGCTCTGTGAATTAATGGCTATCATATCCAGAGATGAATTGGATCTTGTTGCAATGACAGAGACTTGGTTCAAGGATCACAATGACGGTTATATAGCCATACCCGGTTACACATTGTACAGAAAAGACAGATTGGATAGAAAGGGCGGTGGAGTAGCCATTTATGTCAAGACTACACTTCAATCAACAATAATTCAGCATACACATAATGAACTAGAAACTCTCTGGGTTACCATGCAGACTAAGGAGGGAGCTGTGGTCAGAATTGGTATGATATACAGGCCCCCTGGACAATCTGAGGATCTAGATAACCTGTTAATAGATGAAATCAGTGGAATGGCAGAGAAGGGGGGCATTGTAATTACAGGTGACTTCAACATGCCTGATGTGGACTGGAATATCCCAAGTGCATCGACATGCAAGAGCAGGACTATATTAGAGGCACTTAACCCCCTTGGCGGCGATCCCGAGCGTGACTCAGGGTCAATTTGCGCTGTAAGTGGCGGTGACCCCGAGTCACGCTCGGGATCGATTTGGGAGCAAGAGCGGGCGGCGCAGCCTCCTTACCTTCTCCCTGTGATCCAGCGATGTCTCCGCCGCGATCGTAGGTGAGAGCCGGGGCTGCGGCGTCCCTCTCCGCTTCCGGGTTCCGTCTCTGTGAGCCGCAGAGGCTCATGGGGGCGGAGCCATGCGTGAGAGACAAATGCAATGGCAACGCTTTCGTTGCCATTGCATTTGACTATATCGCAACGCCAGGAAGGTTAATGGAGTGTCTCTAAAACAACTTGTGACATTGCCAACTAGAGGAGATAACATTCTGGACTTAGTTCTGACCAATGGGGATCTGGTGTCCGAGGTCAGGGTTGAAGAAAATCTGGGTTCCAGTGACCATCAATGCTTATGGTTCAGAATAAAAACAGACATTGTGCAATCACACACCAGAACCAAAGTGCTAGACTTTAGGAAGACAAACTTCAAGGAAATGGCGGAGTATGTAGAAAGAAAATTAGGTGAGTGGAACAGAGTAGCAGAAGGGAGTGCCCAGTGGTCACTATTAAAAATGGCCATCTTAAAGGCAACGGGCATATATGAAACAAACTAGCAAGTATAAAAGGAAGAAGAAACCATTATGGTTTACTAGGGAAGTCGGCACTATCATAAAAGATAAGAAGTCTGCCTATAAGAAGTATAAAGTAAGTGGAAGTGTAGCTGACAGAGAGGGGCGTATAAAATTAAACAGAGGGAAGCAAAACTAATTATAAGGACTGCTAAAGGGCAAAAAGAGGAAGAAATGGCCAAATCTATGAAGAGGGGGGATAAAACCTTTTTCCGATATATTGGTGACAGAAAGAAGAAAAACAATGCAGTCTCAAGAATTAGAAATAGGGAAAATAAATATATTGACGGAGATAAGGCTGTGGCTGACCATCTGAATAGCTACTTTTGTTCGGTATTTTCAGATAGTAGCAGGCATGGCCATAGCACAGCATCCCGCTGGGAGGGCACAGCTCCGGAGTTTCTGGAGGCTGATGTACTATCCGAGCTGGCACATCTAAAGGTAAGTAAGGCGATGGGAACTTAGGTTTGTGATTGCAGCCCCTCTGACTGATTTACTTAACCATTCCCTTTCAACTGGTGAGGTTCCAGATGATTGGAGAATGGCCAATGTAGTACCAATCCATAAAAAGGGGAGTAGAGAAGAAGCCAGTAATTACAGGCCAGTTAGTTTAACATCTATAGTGGTCAAATTAATGGAAACACTCTTAAAAAAACAGATAATTTCCCATCTAAAAATTAATGACCTATTGGACCCAAAACAGCACGGCTTTACTGAGGGCAGATCATGTCAGACCAATCTTATTGATTTCTTTGACAATGTCACTAAAGTGTTAGATGAAGGTGGTGCTGTGGATATCGCCTATCTGGATTTTAGCAAAGCCTTTGACACTGTACCACATAAAGAGCTCATAGATAAGTTATTGAAGGTAGGACTCAATCCCTGGATAGTTCAGTGGATTTCCAGTTGGCTGAGGGATCGGTATCAGAGCGTTGTTGTAAATGGTGTGCAATCTGAAGACAAGTTACAAGTGGTGTGCCGCAGGGCTCTGTCCTGGGTCCCATTCTTTTTAATATATTTGTAAATGACATAGGTGAAGGCTTGGTAGGAAAAGTTTGTCTGTTTGCTGATGATACAAAGGTTAGTAATAGGGTGGATATTCCTGGAGGTGTCTGTACCATGGAAAATGATTTAGCTTTACTGGATAGATGGTCAAAACTGTGGAAACTAGAGTTTAATGTCTCTAAATGTAAAATCCTGCACTTGGGTAGAAGGAATCCCTGCTCTGAGTACCGTATGGGCAGCACTGTGTTAGCCAGGACCTCGGAGGAGAGAGATTTAGGGGTACTGATTACTGATAGCTGCAAGATGAGTGGACAGTGTAGCCAGGCAGTGGGAAAAGCAAGCAGGATGCTCGGCTGCATAGCTCGAGGCATCACCAGTAGGAAGAGGGAGGTTGTGATGCCGCTGTATAGAGCCCTGGTGAGGCCACAGCTAGAATACTGTGTGCAGTTCTGGAGACCTTACCTGCAAAAAGACATTATTCAAATAGAACGTGTCCAAAGGCGGGCAACGAAAATGGTGGAAGGACTTAAACTTAAAACTTATCAGGAGAGACTTAAAGAACTTAATTTGTACAGTCTGGAGGAAAGAAGGGAGAGGGGGGACATGATGGAGACCTTTAAATATGTGAAAGGATTGAATAAGGTTCAGGAGGGAAGTGTTTTTAAGATTATGATAGATTATAAGATTAATGATAGAACAAGGGGGCACAACCTGAAGCTAGTCGGGGGGAAGATCAGGAGCAATGTTAGAAAATATTATTTTACAGAAAGAGTAGTAGATGCTTGGAACAAACTTCCAGCAGAGGTAGTTGAAAAATCATCAGTCAGTGAATTTAAACATGCCCGGGATAAGCACACATCTATCCTAAGATAAAGAGTACATACAGTATACACATAAGGGCAGACTAGATGGACAGTATGGTCTCCTTCTGCCGCCAACCTTCTATGTTTCTATGTCAACCTTCTATGACACACTATTCACCATAATACTACTTCCTGCAGTTTTTTCTTGGTGTTGTTCTGAATATTGGGAAAAGGCTGAGGTAAAAAAAAGAAACACAGACTGTTTTGGGGCACATGGTTGGGGATAGACGATGACCACATAAACCTCCTCTGAGTATAGGTGCACTTTAAAGCGGTCCTTCACACTGAACAAGAGCCTATCTTATATGTTTCCCACACCCTGTACATACAGATTTCCCACATTAAAAATCATCCTACCTTCATCTACTGCTGCATGTTATGAGCCTTTAAACATCCAAGATGGCGGCTCATGGAACATCAGGCAGCCTGCAAACAGGAAGTGTCTTCTGACTTTGCTGCTCTGCATTCTGGGATTGCTGACCTTTTCCTGACCCCAGCTCAGCTCTGTCTGAGCAAAGCACAGCTATAACCCACCCCCTGTACTTTATCCCACTCTCCTCTCCTCAGTAAATGTGATGCTTCTGAGTCAAGATGGCGGCGCCCGTATCCTGAAGTCCTAAACAGAGTTGCAGCCCAGTGGGGGAAATAATAATAAGTAAGTGACTAAAACTTAAAATATATTAACTTTAGAAATTACAAATGGTAAAGTCTATGAAATTTTGCTTGAACTTTACAATAAATATTCATGTGTGTGTGAGTTTCTGCTGCTTAGCATTTTGTAGCTAAACTGGCCCCTGTGCTCAAACTTTGTTGAACTTAATTTTGATATTTATATAATAGTTCATGTCTATGTTTGAAGAGTTGCATATGAGGTTGAAGTTTAGATCTGAGTGTAAAATAATCCTAGTATTTTGGTTTACACCACACTTTCTATGTAATGCTGTTTGTTTTTTGCCTTATTCGTGGTCGCATTAATGCTGCATTTTACTTATATGTGTTAGTAATAGGCCAAGGCTCTTTATGTTTAATTTGTTTATTTATTTAGCTCTGAATGTAAATTTATTGGGGGGCGGGTGTTAGGGGCCCCAGAGTGTGATTTAGAGGCTGATTCATCATTAGCGGCAGGTAGCGACAGATGAGCGTCTGTAGCAGGCATTTTCAGAGCGCCCGCTAGTAGTCGCAGTGCTCGGCCGTGAGTCGCTACTTTATAGCGACTCAGTCGCTGTTCAGTAATGTTGAATACATTGTGAGGAGTCGCTATTTGACCAGTACAGCGTTGTATGGGAGCGCATGTTAGCGACTGCTCATAGCGACCGACTCACACCATATTCAGCAAAAAAACAGCCTCACAAATCTCTGGCGCTGAAAAATATTTGTTTGAAGCCCAGAGCGCAGGAGGTGGTGTGTTTAAAGTCTGTTTTCAAGCATCTTTCCACTAGTAACAAAGCAAAAACATATGGAATTACATTGTAACAACATTGTAACATGAACACTTTAATGCCAGACCTGTAATGTCATTTCTGAAGAAATTTTAAACAAATCAAAAAAATGTGAAAAAAACAGCTTTTTCAATGTCAGAAGAGGTCACAGAATTATTTGTGATTTTTTGGCGAAAAAAAAACAAACAAAAACCTGGTTTAAAGAGAAGAAAAGGTTCGTCCATTGAAATGTATTGGAGAGCAACAGGTAGCGAGAGGTCATACCTGGCGCTGTGCAAGGCTGAACGCTGGCGCTGTTCTCTGAGGCTGTGAAAATGATGAATCAGACGCTACATGGCGCTATCCCAGTCGCTAAACAGATTCTGCTTGATAAATGTGGAATTGCGTGCCGTGTCCGGCGTTCACCAGTCGCTATCTGTCGCTACCTCACATTAACCAGGCGCTACCTGACGCTATCCTTTCTTAAATAAGGGCCTAAGGCACACTTCTACCCCCAGCCTAGGTGAATGGCTGGGTGCAGTAACATGCCTTAGCCACTAGATAGCGGGGATGTGGCCGGCGTTGTTGACTTTGGTGTGGGAGCCATGGCCAAGGTGAGTTTAGCGAGCAAATTTGGTGGTTTCACACATTTGGGCATCCCTGATCAGTGGGCATCCCACTGTTAAAGTGGCCCAAAACCCCCTGGGGGCAGCCCTGGAATCTAAAAGACTTCAGAGCTGGCCTCTAGCCTGCCTCCGGGGCCTCATATACAGGATTGCCCTGCTGTGTGAAACCCCACATCTCCAGCTTTTCTGCAGCTGTGCCTGCTCCTGCACCCAGCAATTCAGATAGGCCGGGCGTGTGGGAGCGTGCACTCCACAGACTGCTGCATCTTATCCGACAGTTTATACATCAACCAGTCGATCACCTCAAAACTGCCAGAGGGTTTCGCTTTTGCGGTGGAAACTTCCTTTTTTTAAAAAACGGGCCACCGCCGAGTCGAGTTGGCACCATTGCCCAAGTGGGTGGGTGTATGGGGCAGGTGAGGCAAAATCTTCTTTTTCACACTCAAATTAATTTCACAAAATATGAAAATCGCATGGGTTCAAGGTTGATGAATCACGCATATACAATCGTTTCGCAAAATCGCTTAAAAAGCCTTTTATATCCCCAATGCATTTTGAATTATTGCAGTTTATCGACTATGCCTACAGAATAAAAACTTGAATATATGTCAATGCTGACTGATTCCAGGGCAGGCAAGCAGCTCTTTTGTCCTGGGTGTCAATGCCATTTTGTATGTGTATGTGTCCTGTTCTACGCAGATGGGTCAGTAACACTGTTAGTGGTGCTGGTCATATGCCAGGCCCATCATCCCTCCATATTGGGCTTTTGTTTTGGCTTTTTTTTCTTTTGGAGCGTGCTCCTCTTTCTGAGCCAACCAGCCCAAGCACCAGACCTAGGGGCTGACAACCCAGGTCAAACAGCTGTCTCCTGGCCCTGTCATCTTGCAAGCCCCTACGCTCTTTGGTACAGAGTTTGGGGTCCTCTATACCAGCTCACAGGGTAGCGGGCCAGCATGCCACCTGCTCGGACCAGGAGTGGCATGCTGGTACCGCTGCACAATTTCCCACACCCACTCTTGGGCACTGGAGGTGTTGAAAACCCTGGTTCCCATTGGTATAATATGGTATCTATTGGTATAAGCCCGATGCTGGGGGCTCTTTTTCTCTGGAGAGAGAGGAACGGGTCACCATGGGTCTTTTTAGATCAGTTCTGATGCACTTGCCATCTCAATGAATATACTGGCTACAGGGTGCGTTTCTGTCTATAGCTAAAATTATGTATTTTGTATTTGTTAGAAATCTTACATTTGTTCATAATTTAGGGGGTACCCCCCCATGTGACCAATACATTGCACATGTACTGCCAGTGTGCCATTGAAGGGAATTGAATAGAGGAATGAGTCTCTCTCTCTCTCTATATATATATATATATATATATATATATATATATATTATACAATTATAGATCTCAGCTCACCTAAAATGGCCCAATCACCCCAGAAGTAATGGTCCTAACCCTGATGCCTGATACAAACTCAAAGATTGAGAAGGGAGTTTTGAGACACCTCCTGACAAGGTTAATTATATCAAAACAATGGAGTTCCCAAGTTGCCGTCACCATTTTGAGACCCCTTTTCTGTTGTTTCTTTTTTATTTAAATTTTTTCTTGGCCCATTGCTGTACTATTTAAATGCTATTAGCAAGGTAAAACTGAAACATGGCACGAGAAGGTCATTGCTGTCTGCAAACTGACATGCAAAATATTACTTAAAGTGGAATAAAGCAAAGCAGCGGCCGAACCGAAATCGGGCAGGCTGATTCATCACTAACGCCAGGTAGCGACAGATGAGCGTCTGTAGCAGGCATTTTCAGAGCGCCCGCTAGTAGTCGCAGTGCTCGACCGTGGGTCGCTAGTTCATAGCGACTCAGTCGCTGTGCAGTAATGATGAATACATTGTGAGGAGTCGCTATTTGACAAGTACAGCGCTGTATGGGAGCGCATGGTAGCAACTGGTCAGTGCGACTCACAACATATTCAGCAAAAAAACAGCCTCACAAATCTCTGGCGCTGAAAAATGCTTCTTTGAAGCCCAGAGCGCAGGAGGCGGTGTGTTTAAAGTCTGTTTTTCAGCATCTATCAACTAGTAACAAAGCGAAAACATATGGAATTACATTGTAACAACATTGTAACATGAACACTTTAATGCCAGACCTGTAATGTCATTTCTGCAGAAATATATAAAAATTGAAAAATTTGGGGAAAAACTGCTTTTTCGATGCCAGAAGAGGTCACAACATTATTTGAGATTTAAAAAACAAAAAAAAAAAAACCCTGTTTAAAGAGAAGTGAAGTACCGTCCATTGAAATGTATGGGAGAGCGACAGGTAGCGAGAGGTCATACCTGGTGCTGTGCAAGGCTGAAAGCTGGCGCTGTACGCTGAGGCTGGGATAATGATGAATTGGACGCTACATGGCGTTATCCCAGTCACTAAACAGATTCTGCTTGATAAATGTGTAATTGCGTGCAGTGTCTGGCGTTCAGCTGTCGCTACCTGACGCTACCTCTCATTAACAAGGCACTACCTGACGCTATCCCTTCATGAATAAGGCCCTAAGATTCCAGGGATGGCCATTGGCACCGCAAATGCAAAGTCAAATTCTCTGGTTTTGTTGCACTTTATAATCCATATGCAAATTTTGCATAGTGAGGGAAGGGGTTACTTATACACCTCAACTAAAATAAAATCCCACCAAGCTTGTGATTTACTTCTACTGGTGGAAATAATATCCAGGGGTGACAGATTTTGAGCATATCATTCCACTTTTACCTGGGGGAAACATTAGCATATATGATAATGATATGTAATATCTGCCCAAAGCATTGCATGATGGGTAAAAGCATCTTCACATATCAGATGCGTTACAATAGCAACCAGCCAGTATTCCAGAATGGTCTGGCTCATGGGATTGGTCCTTTCTTAAAAAAGCAGAATGATATGTTCAAAACCTGTCACCCTCACCCTAAAGAACCCCGCTTGGCCTTTCTTTTATGGCCCCCTTTATTTGCCATCTTGTAAATCTTTTATTGTTTTTTTCATGATAATGCTCCAGAACTTTGCCTTTTGCTGAAGAGAATTTAGGAAGCATTGGTGCTAATTGCAGAAGCAGAGATGACTCGCGCCCCAATTTCTGTGACCGCAAACCTGATTTCATCCTCTCTTTATCTGTTTGCAATCTTCACTATAACAATACATTTCAATGTAACACCGAAGGGAAAAATAGACACTATAGTGATTTGCCTGATTCGTTATACTTAAAGCAAACCTACATAATAAAAAACTTTAGGTCTGCTTATAACCCCATACTGGTATGTTCCCAGGGAAGCCTACAATCAGGAAGGATTATTAACCCAGTTCACGTTTCTGCACCGCTCTCATGGATCACATGACTGCCAGCAGCCAATGGGATTCACGGGGTGGGTGATGGAACATGCCCTGTAAACCCTACTGAACACTAGCAGAGTAGGGGACATGCTTTCTGAGAATGTGGAGGTATTATAATTAATTTAAAGCAGGACTTCCCCGGGTTTTGTTCCCTTCCATAGTTACATAGTTACATAGTTATATAGTTAATACGGTTGAAAAAAGACATATGTCCATCAAGTTCAACCAAGGGAGTTGGGGTAGGGGGAGTTATTTTTTAATTTATAGGGGAAGCTATTTATTTTAATTTTTGTTTTTATTTTTTTTTCCCGATTTGGGATGTGCCGCTGTATGAAACCCCCCAGTTCCCCCAGTTAAACTCACCTCTCCTCAGTCCAACGGCGCATGTGTGGGTGCTCAACCAGTAAGAGACATTTGCTATGTTTACATCTTTTGGCACGGCTCTCATTGACTATAATGGGGAGTCATGTGACTGGCTGGGGCGGGAGTGTGAGCACGCTGCCTGGGGTGCAGGGGATGCGGCAGTGCACACTAGCCATTGACAACAATGAGAGCCGCTTGCTGAACTACGTCAGTTCAGTGGACGGCTCCTATTGGACAAGAGCTCACGCATGCGCCGTTGGACCAGGAAAAGGTGAGTGTTTTTGGGCGCCCTGGGGGGTTTTGCACAATGAGGGAAAAGCCATCTAGATTCTTCTAGATTCCAGGCCGGTTATTGGTGGGTTTTGTTCCACTTTAAGGCTTCCCCCTCCGGGTAAGAAGCCTGATTTGGGGTGTCAAATGAAAAAAACACTCACCTTTTCACCTCATCCCATGGCGACTCTCCATGCATTTTCAGCTTAAGTAATTCTTGTGCCACTGCTGCCCATCGGCAGACTGATTCATTACTAGCGCCAGGTATCGGCAAATGAGCGTCTGTACAGAGGCGCTAAGAGCGACCGCTAGTATACGCTGTGATCGGCTATCGGGCGCTGTAACAAAGCGCATCAGTCACTGTAGTAACCTGGCCTGGCATTGATGAATGAGATGTATGTTGTGCGCTCTAACACCAGTACAGTGTTGCAGTGAGCAACAGCTCATTGCAACCGAGTCTCAGCGACTCACACCATATTCAACAAAAAAAACATACGCACACAGCGTCGGCACTCTGGATCTGGTCGCTTTAGCATAGAGCGCCAGACGCTGTGTGATTAAAGTCTGTTTTTGAACATATATCCACCAGTAACAAAGCGAAAACACATAGAATTACATTGTTGTAACATTGTGACAATAATGCTTTAATGCCAGACCTGTAATGACAATTCTGCATAAAAATATAAAAAATAAAAAAAGTTTTCAAAAATGACTTTTTCTAGGCCAGGAGAGGTGACACAATTATTTGAGAGAAAAAAAAACAATTAAACACAAAAAAACCCAGAAGAAAAGGAACGTCCATTGAAATGTATGGGAGAGCAACAGGCAGCGACAGGTAATACCTGGAGCTCTGGAAGCTAGAGCGCCGGCGCTATACGCTGAGCTGTCTGTAGTGATGAATCGTACGCTACATGGGCGCTGTTAGAGTTGCTCACCAGAATCGCCTTCATAAATGTGGTATTGCATACAGCGCCCAACATTCGCCAGACGCTGCCTGCCGCTACGAGGCACTACCTGCCGCTATCCCTTGATGAATAAACCCCTAAGTTGTCACTCAAGCCCAGTCTGACAGCTGGGATGGTGAGTTTTTTAAATGTTATTGTCCCTATTTAAACCGGACCTTCAGCGTGATTTAATGAAAAGCCCAAACTCTTAAAAAATGGTTCCCCAGCATCTAAAATTAATATATTTTAAGTTTTTAGTCACTTACTTATTATTCTTTCCCCCACTGGGCTGCAACTCTGTTCAGGAATTTAGGATACGGGCGCCGCCATCTTGACTCAGAAGCATCACACTTACTGAGGAGAGGAGAGTGGGATAAGGTACAGGGGGGCGGGTTATAGCTGTGCTTTGCTCAGACAGAGCAGAGCTGGAGTCAGGTAACGGTCAGCAGTCCCAGAATGCAGAGCAGCACAGTCAGGAGGCACTTCCTGTTTGCAGGCTGCCTGATAAGAGGGCGGCTTCCATAAGCCGCCATCTTGGATGTTTAAAGGCTCATAACATGCAGTAGATGCAGGTAGGATGATTATTAATGCGGACAATCTGTATGTACAAGGTGTGGGAAACATATAAGATAGACTCTTATTCAGAGTGAAGGTCCGCTTTAAGCTTATCACTGGGGAAGGAGAGGGAGAGTGTTTTTTTATTTATTGCCCTTATTCATCAAGCGATAGCGCCAGGTAGTGTCTGACGAGCGCCAGGTAGCGGCAGCTAACGGCGACTACCGACTCAAGTACGCCCGGCGGCGGTCACAATGACACATTTATCAAGCAAAATGAGGCTAGCGCCGGCGAGAGCGACGGCTAGCGCGGCATTCATGATGAAGCCGCCTGGACCCAACAGCGCCGCTGCAAATTCCCTCACAGCGCCAGGTATGAGCTGTCGCTCCCTGGCGATGTCCAATGCATTTCAATGGAGCAATCTATAATTATTCATAATTAATTGTTATTGTTTTTTTTTTTTTTTTTTTTTAATGTCCAAAAATTGGAGACCACTTCTGCAATGTTAGGATTTATTTTTAAGTAAAAAAAAAATTTAAAACAAATTTGTGCAGAATTGATCTAACAGGTCTGAGATTAATGTATTCATATTACAAAATGATTCTAAACACATGTATAATGTTACATTCAAAAAATATGGTTGTTTAGGGGTTAAAAACTAGTTAATATCCATCGCCGCCAGCGCTCTGGGGTTTAAACAAGGAATGGACAGCGACAGCACATTCGGAGCGTGATTTGTTAATGAACATGAAGCTAGCCGTTCGCTCTGGCCATTCGTTGTCAGGCGCTCACATACAACGCTGGACCTGTGAAACAGCGACCCCCCAGCCCGTATTCAACATTACCGCACACCGACTGAGTCGCTGTCATCAAGCTAACGCCGGCCAAGCACAGCGAATACTGGCTGGCGCTGAAAAAATCACGCTACAGTCGCTCATCTGTCGCTACCTGGCGCTATTAATGAATCGGCCTCCCCGTCTTGGCTGGATTGCCACTCCATGCTGAGCCCCAGGGGGTGGATATACGCAGTCTTAAAGGACAACTCATTGTTGATGCGATACAGAACATAAATACAGAACAAATATTTGACTAATAAGCTTTATTAAAATAAATCATTCAGCAGAAAGTTATGAATGTCAGTAGAAAGTAACAGCTCTGCACAGCCTGACAGGAGCGGAGGGCAGCATGTCCCTGCTTACAAAGCTTTCGCACACTGTGGTGTCACACAAATCACAAGCCGTGTACCATCATAAGTTTCAGTTGTGTGCCAGACACACAAATAAAGCTGAAACAAGGGGTTTAGGAAATGGCTGACACCAAAGGATCCTCCAAGACTTGTAATTTGTGTCTCTGAAGACACAACACTGGATTAAGTCATTGTGGCACATGTTGCCCCCTTTTTAGCCCTGCCATTGTCTGCTGTCATTCTTCCCTTTCCATTGACTTCAAGTGGGAAAAGGGTACATAGGGGAAGATTTATTTTAAATAAATAAATAAAAAAAATTGTTTTTCTATAGTCCATCATATCATAGAATTTCATTTTCCCAGTCCTTTAAGTCCTTTTCCCAGTCCACAGTTCTTTCACAGTTGCACTTTAAAAAATAGATGGAGGAGCAGGGTTGTTGCTTTCAAGGAGCATAGTGTGTTATATGAATGCACTAATACTAATACCTAGCTAATAATCCCACCGTAACAGATGTGAGCATGGGAAGCTCACATTAGAGAACTAGATGAAAGCCTCATACCTGATACAAAGAGTGCCTTGTAGGGGGTTGAAAAAAGGGGGGGGGGCTCAGTTTTATCATGGTGAGGAAGGGAGATAGGATTATAGGCCATCTAGAAGTGTGTGTGTGTGGTGGTGGCTATAATACAGGAGGGTCCAGATTAAACAGTAGGGAAACAGGGCATTTAAAAGTGTGGGAGGGGACTCCTGATATAGGCAGGCAGACTGCTGTAATGGGGGATGTATTATAAGGAAGGCTGATAAAGTATGTAGCAGCCTCCCAAGCATCGAAATATGTTAACATGCTGGAAACTATTCCCAAATCATTTTATATTCCCTAGAAAAGCAGCAGACCATATTGCATATAGCACTATTTAAGCATTAAACTGGACCTTCAGCATAATTTCATGAAAAGCCCAAAGCCTTAAAAATGATTCCCCAGCATCTAAAATTAATATATTTTATGTTTTTAGTCACTCATTATTATTATTTCCCTTGCTGGGCTGCAACTCGGTTCAGGACTAAAGGATACGGGCGCCGCCGTCTTGCCATAGAAACTGTCAGAACACCGGGTGTGAACCCTGGTTGCGGAGACGGCAACACTGCTCACCTCTCGACCGGGAAGCCTGGAGTCTAAGGACCAACCTGGTATTCACTAGAGCCTCTGATGGTGAGGATAGGCTGGGCCGCAGGAAGGTCCCAGGTCAGGCAACCTAGGAGTGGGTTTTGCAGAATTCCGGGTAGGAGACAGACCAGAGCTGATCTGGGAGGCAGGCTGAAGTCGTGGGCTGGCAGATCTGGATCAAAGTCGAGAAACAAGCAGAGGTCGTGGGCAGGCAGATCAGGATCGTGGTCACAAAACAAGCCAAAGTCGTCAGGAAAGCAGGATCGAAGTCAAAAGCAACCCGGGTCGGTACACAGGAAGGAATCACAGGAACTCAGGAGCATGCAGGAATAGACCAACTGGCAATTGAGGACAGGCCTTGTCTGTTTTTATAGGCCCCTGCACATGCTCAGTAGTGAGGACTCACAGGCGGCCTCTGCTGGTCAACAGGAGGAACAGTCCTGGTTCTCCGGCATAGACAAACAGGCGCCCTCTGCTGGACTACAGAGGGAACAGTCCTGGTTCTCCGGCATAAACGAACAGGTGCCCTCTGCTGGACTACAGAGGGAACAGTCCTGGTTCTCTGACAGAAACATCACATACCGAGGAGAGGAGAGAGGGAAAACTGTGGGGGCGGGGTTATAGCTGTGCTTTGCCCAGACAGAGCAGAGCTGTTGTCAGGAAAAAGACAGCAATCCCAGAATGCAGAGCAGCACAGTCAGAAGACACTTGTCTGTAGGCAGCCTGAGACTCCAAATACTTGAATTTTTTTTAAATCTGGCAATACATTCCAATCCTGCAAGTTAGAGGATGCCTTGTGGCATGAAACCCATGGCTTTGTATGCACTCACAAATAGGGTTCTGTTTTTATTTCCTTACCAAACTTTAGTTTTCCTTTTTTTTCCACTTTCCCCTCCTCCTCATCATCATCTCTTCATCATTTCTCTTCATCTCACTTTTCCACATTTCCTTCTTTTTTCCACATTACCGCCTTTGTTCTTTTTCCAATTTCCTTGCTCTCTTTTCTCTCATTTCCATATTTCCTTGCTCTCCATCTTTTTTACAACACCCCCTGTTTTTTCTCCCTCTATTTCCCCATTGCTTCTTTTTACCACAAAACCTCCTTCTAGTTTTCTTTTACACATTCCTTTTTATCTACTCGACATTTTCTCCATGTCCCTCTGCTGTCACATTTCTTCCACCCTCTACTCTTTTGCATTTCTTCGGCAGACTTTTTTTCTCACATTTCCTCATTTTGCTTTTTTTCATATGGTCTGTACCCTTTTTTTCTTTTACAAATACCATCTCCTCTTGTTTCCTCACTTATGTCCCTATCTCTTTTCCATGATCTTCAATATCATAGGTAATGGATTAGGTATCAATCTTTGCAAATGATACAAAGCTGTATAAAGTAATTAACTCAAAAGAGGACAGCAGGCAGCTACAAACAGATTTAGATAAACTGGAAGTATGGGCAGTAAAATTGCAAATGAAGTTTAATACAGATAAATGTAAGGTTATGCACATGGGAATTAGAAAATTGTGCCATGATTACATGCTATATAATGACATGCCTGGTAAAACTACTATAGAAATGGATCTAGAGGTTTTAGTTAAACTTAACTGTAGGGTCCAATGCCAGACAGCATCTGCCAAGGCAAGCAGGATCATGGGATGCATAAGGGGGGAGTTGGCTCCCATGATCAGAGTATCATTTTACCCCTCTATAGATAGATCTCATATGGAATATTGTGTATGGTTCTGGGCACCAGCGCATAAGAGGGACATCCGAGTACTGCAGTGTGTTCAAAGAAGGGCAACTAAATTAATAAATGGAATCAGGGAACTAGAGTACCCTAATAACTATGTATAAATATATATAAATATATCCGGGGTCAATACAAAGATCTGTCCCATGATTCATTTCTATCCCAGAGTGTAACTATTACCCAGGAGCATCCACTAAGGTTAGAGGAAAGGTGCTTCCTCCACCGACATAGGAGGCGATTCTTCTCTGTAAGAGCAGTGAGACTATGGAATTCTCTGCCAGAGATATTTATGAAGAATACTTCCTGGCATGTAATAACACTTCCAGCTATGGAAGGAGATAACCACTGGAAGGGGATGAACAGGATGAACTGGATGGACTAAAGTCTATATTTAGCCTTACATACTATGTTACTATGTATCTCTCTCTTTCTCTCTTGCACATTACCAACATTTTCTTTTCACTTTTCCTCAATTTCTCTCTGTAGTGTATGCACACTCAGCACAGGGTGCCCTTAACCTAAGACTTGTTACAAATGATAATGGGGAAGGAGGTAAAATCTTATTCAATCAGTTATTTTGTGTTTTTCTTTATTTCTTTATGAGTTTAATCATTTAAAACACTTTGCATTTTTGCTAGTTAGTTTTAAAAATATAATTTAAATCCACAATAATTTATGATTTTAAGATTAGAAAACATGAAAAAATGGGGTAATTATTTTACATATTCTTATATTTATACTTTCTTTTTACAACTGTAAGCTGGTTACCCATTGGGGCAAACAATATAGATGAATTTGCCACATGTCTTCACCAATCAAAAGGTGTTAAATAGTAGTAGTTAAATAATAGAAAGCACCATTCTCAGCACAGTCAGCATCTCAGCTTGACAGCAAATTGCTTATAGTTAATATATTTATTGAAAGGTAGAAAGGCCCCTTCCCCAACCGTCTGCCACAACTGTGCCTCAAATCAGAGCTTTGAAGGCTTCCAACATGAGGAACAATGCACTGGATGACTCTATACAGGAGGCTCTGGGGTGACCGTTGGGTGCACTCTGATTTTACAAACTGTCATATGGCGAGATAGTGGTGGGTTTCAATGCTGTCACCTATTCAGTCAGCTCAGATGAACTAGAATCACCATTTCAGTTATATCATAGCTCGGGGCGAGAACATGTCACCCTCTTTATTTCAAGCTCAGAACAAGCTGCTTAGACAGATGCTAACTGTGGCCCTCCTTGCCATGTTCTGTAGAGTGGCCTTTGTCTGGGTTAATTGAGCCCCCACTCCATTTAATAGGCTGTTGAATTCTTATTGAAACAGAGCTAGTGCCGCAGGTTAAATACATTGCAGTGCTCTTGTTAATCCTCTCATTAACTAAGCTGTAAAGCTTGTTCAGAGTTGTGAGTTTGCATATATTAACAAGGAACTCTTCAGTCAAGTGTCTTCAATAAAATGACAATGCCAGTTTGCAAATAGTGAAATCAACACTGACATGGATCTACGTACCATTCTAAAATATATAAACAGTTAACTAACTGATAAAACTTATCTTCACACTTGCTTGTAAGAAGTCCACTCGGAAGAAGGCTTTGTTCTCAAGGATTTCAGAAGAGTGGAGGCTACAGCGGTGCTGATGTCAAATTTTCACATCAAATCAATGAGATGTGCAAAACAGACTGAAAAAAATATTTAATTAGCTATTGCAGTGCACCCGATAATAAGATAATCGAGGGGATGCTTAAACGACTTAAAACACACAAAATGGCTTGTAGTCTGTTTAAACTAGGGCTTACTATAGTGGTCTAGTATCAATATAAATAATTAACATTTATTAAGAAGGGGTAATTTAACTTCAAACTGTATTTGTAATCAGCTTGAAACCTTAACAGAATGGCCTCTGCACCTTCACTTTCTACTGGATCCAGTCCATAATATATACATGGGCACAGGAGATATATGCAGCTGTATAAGATGGATCTAAGGCTAGTTTAGCTATATTAAACTTAATTTTGTTCTAAAAAAACAGAATTTGACATACATGAATGCATTTCATTTCTGAGGAAGTCGCACTCCAAGCCACGGGGTTAGTTCCCTGGCACTAGAATAACCCCAAAGTTTTAAAGTATGATATACTTTTATGCTGTATGGTTTTATATTCTATTTGTTTGATATAAGTTTAACCAGTATTTAATTTGCTTTTGCAGTCTAATAATCAATTTTATTCATCCAGATGGTGCAGCAAAATGGCTGTATTGAAGGGAAGCTCTCATACTGGCATTCAGTTTCCCACTTTTTGCTTCATCTCAATCTCTCATCTATAGATACTGCTTTTCTAAATGCCAAAGATGTTGGCCAGAAGGCTCCCATGGCGGGAGATGCGCAGGAGACTTTGAGGACTGAATCATGGTCAACAGTGATCCAGTGCTGGGTTGTTAGAGTGTGATTGGGAATATTTCAGGCTCGTAGCGCTGCTAGTGACTGGGAGTTAATTGAGAGGGGGTGAACTGTTCAGGGGAACACTGCAGTTGGACATATTGACCTAGGGGGTCCCAAATCTTTCCTACCATGAGAGCCACAGTTAGGATGGAAAGTTGTCCAGGAACCACATTTAATGTGAACAGATTATAAAAGTCAAATAACTCTTTTAAACCAGGAAACAACTAAAAAAACTGACAATATAGTGAAATAAGCTTTACATTTGACATTTCAGTGAGCACTGATCCACCACAAGCCCCAAAAAATAAATAAGTGCATGCTGATCCACAAAAAGCATAAAATCGTGACCCCTTAGCCTTAATATGTGAAATGGCAGATTTGGGCAAGCAGAGAAGCTTGCTTTCTTACCATACTCTATAGCCCATGTCCAACCATTTACCATTTATCCGTTATGCTTCCTGGGAATGTGACACAAGTGCACCAAGTTACAAACAGGGAAGGTGGAAAACCAGCATGAAGCCAATATGTTTCTCCATCTACCCAACTCTAAATGACCCCCTTCTAGAAAACTAACAATGCCCACCCTGGACAGCTTGTACCTCCCCATTCTCAATTGTTCTGCTCTGCCTAACAGCCTATGAGTCACACACCAGGGATTCAGCAATGTTAACTTTTTTTAGGCACAACTTTAGAAAGGTCAAATGAGACTAGTCTTACTTTTCAGATGCAAAGAAATGAGCTTTAGAACTGACAACTTTAAGGCCCTAATTTACTGAACCTATGTGGGGCTGCTCTGGCATAGGTCAGCATACCTCGGCATTCTTTCGCCTCAGTGTACACTGTGAATGAATCCTATATTTTCAACCCTATGCAGAGTTCTGCACACAGGTCAGAGGACTTGCCTCCTACTTGCTGGCACAGTGGGACATACTCCCATACAACACAAAGGAAAGGTTATGTAGCAAATGATTAGATCTGCTGTTAGGTTTGTAACCTAACTTCAAGTTATAATTTTACAGTGTATATATACATTTTAACATATTAGATGCCCATAAGACGCACCTAGGATTTAGATCTTGGATTAGGATTTTGAAGAAAAAAAAATCCGAACCAAATGTGCTAAAATACTGTCCCCAGTGGTGGGTGGAGTGAGAGACCCTATTTCAAGATTGATCGCTTTCGTATATATGGCAGCAAGAATCACCATAGGGGTTTTGTGGAAAAAGAAAGAGGTATTTTATAATAGGGTGAAACAAAAGCTGGACTGGATAATGATCAATTAGCGGCAAACTAGTATCCTCACTACAGAAATTCCAGGACACAGAACAAAATTTGGGCTACCAGATCAGACCAAAAGTCCCCCCTAAAACTACTGCTATACATTATAGAAAAGATTTTTAATGTTAAAAAACATATGTGACAACTGCTGTGATGAGGCTACAAAAAAAGGCTCTAATATTTTCACAATCCACAATACATACAAAAAGCTTACTGCTGCAAATCTGATGCTGCAAAAATCTCTCTCTCTCTCTCTCTCTCTCTCTCTCTCTCTCTATATATATATATATATATATATATATATATATATATATATATATATATAAAAAAAAACTACTCATGAGAATATTCAACCGTTTCAAATGAGATGTCAAAATGACAAAACATACATAAGAGGTGAAGGTGCTGTGCAGGCCAAATTCATCCACACAACGGCAATCATCACTAGGGGTAGTGACACATTGTTATACAGAACACAGTGAAGGAACAAGTTGAAGTGGGGCAAAAAATAGGCAAAGCAGTGAGATACAATTATTGAAAATAAAATCCCATTCCCCATAAGAAGTGTGGCACTCCCCCCTCCCATTCCCCATTGCCAGTGTGGCATTTCCCCCCTCCCATTCCCCATTGGCAGTGTGGCATTTCCTCCTCTCATTCCCCATAGACAGTGTGGCATTCCCCCCCTCCCATTCCCCATTGACAGTGTGGCATTTCCTCCTCTCATTAGCCATAGACAGTGTGACATTCCCCCCCTCCCATTCCCCATAGACAGTGTGGCATTCCCCCCCTCCCATTCCCCATAGACAGTGTGACATTTGCCCATCCCATTTCCCATAGGCAATGGGGCATTCCTCCCTCCTATTCCCCATACGCAGTGTGGCATTTCCCCATCCCATTTTCCATAGGCAGTGTGGCCGAGAAGCAGCTGTGGCAGCAGGATAGCGGGCAGGGATCAGTTACCCTACCCTCGCCCTACCCACTCGCTGCTCCAACCTCCGGCCTCCTGGGTGGCTGCAGCAGTCTGGCCAGCATAGTGGGAGTGCCTTTTTTTTTACATTCACCCCATAAGGCGCGCTTACATTACCCCCCCCCTTTTTGGGATGAAAAATGTGATAATCTATTTTTACTTGGAATTCTAAGATATTCACGCATTTCTATATGCATAAAAATGTTCCCCCTCTAATTCCCCATAGGCGGCGTGTGTGTGGTGGTGTAAAAAAAAGACAAAAAAAAGTAAATTACAGGTGACTTCAACATGCCTGATGTGGACTGGAATATCCCAAGTGCATTGACATGCAAGAGCAGGACTATATTAGAGGCACTTAATGGAGTGTCTCTAAAACAACTTGTGACATTGCCAACTAGAGGAGATAACATTCTGGACTTAGTTCTGACCAATGGGGATCTGGTGTCCGAGGTCAGGGTTGAAGAAAATCTGGGTTCCAGTGACCATCAATGCTTATGGTTCAGAATAAAAACAGACATTGTGCAATCACACACCAGAACCAAAGTGCTAGACTTTAGGAAGACAAACTTCAAGGAAATGGCGGAGTATGTAGAAAGAAAATTAGGGGAGTGGAACAGAGTAGCAGAAGTGAGTGCCCAGTGGTCACTATTAAAAATGGCCATCTTAAAGGCAACTAAGCAATATGTGAAACAAACTAGCAAGAATAAAAGGACGAAGAAACCATTATGGTTTACTAGGGAAGTCGGCACTATCATAAAAGATAAGAAGTCTGCCTATAAGAAGTATAAAGTAAGTGGAAGTGTAGCTGACAGAGAGGCGTATAAAATTGAACAGAGGGAAGCAAAACTGATTATAAGGACTGCTAAAGGGCAAAAGGAGGAAGAAATGGCCAAATCTATGAAGAGGGGAGATAAAATCTTTTTCCGATATATTGGTGACAGAAAGAAGAAAAACAATGCAGTCTCAAAAATTAGAAATAGGGAAAATAAATATATTGACGGAGATAAGGCTGTGGCTGACCATCTGAATAGCTACTTTTGTTCTGTATTTTCAGATAGTAGCAGGCATGGCCATAGCACAGCATCCCGCTGGGAGGGCACAGCTCCAGAGTTTCTGGAGGCTGATGTCCTATCCGAGCTGGCACATCTAAAGGTAAGTAAGGCGATGGGTCCAGATGGAATCCACCCCAGAGTTCTAAGGGAACTTAGGTTTGTGATTGCAGCCCCTCTGACTGATTTACTTAACCATTCCCTTTCAACTGGTGAGGTTCCAGATGATTGGAGAATGGCCAATGTCGTACCAATCCATAAAAAGGGGAGTAGACAAGAAGCCAGTAATTACAGGCCAGTTAGTTTAACATCTATAGTGGTCAAATTAATGGAAACACTCTTAAAAAAACAGCACGGCTTTACTGAGGGCAGATCATGTCAGACCAATCTTATTGATTTCTTTGACAATGTCACTAAAGTGTTAGATGAAGGTGGTGCTGTGGATATCGCCTATCTGGATTTTAGCAAAGCCTTTGACACTGTACCACATAAGGAGCTCATAGATAAGTTATTGAAGGTAGGACTCAATCCCTGGATAGTTCAGTGGATTTCCAGTTGGCTGAGGGATCGGTATCAGAGCGTTGTTGTAAATGGTGTGCAATCTGAACAAAGGCGAGTTACAAGTGGTGTGCCGCAAGGCTCTGTCCTGGGCCCCATTCTTTTTAATATATTTGTAAGTGACATAGGAGAAGGCTTGGTAGGAAAAGTTTGCCTGTTTGCTGATGATACAAAGGTTAGTAATAGGGTGGATATTCCTGGAGATGTCTGCAACATGGAAAATGATTTAGCTTTACTGGATAGATGGTCAAAACTGTGGAAACTAGAGTTTAATGTCTCTAAATGTAAAATCATGCACTTGGGTAGAAGGAATCCCTGCTCTGAGTACCGTATGGGCAGCACTGTGTTAGCCAGGACCTCGGAGGAGAGAGATTTAGGGGTACAGATTACTGATAGCTGCAAGATGAGTGGACAGTGTAGCCAGACAGTGGGAAAAGCAAGCAGGATGCTCGGCTGCATAGCTCGAGGCATCACCAGTAGGAAGAGGGAAGTTGTGATGCCGCTGTATAGAGCCCTGGTGAGGCCACAGCTAGAATACTGTGTGCAGTTCTGGAGACCTTACCTGCAAAAAGACATTATTCAAATAGAACGGGTCCAAAGGCGGGCAACGAAAATGGTGGAAGGACTTAAACTTAAAACTTATCAGGAGAGACTTAAAGAACTTAATGTGTACAGTCTGGAGGAAAGAAGGGAGAGGGGGGACATGATTGAGACCTTTAAATATGTGCAAGGATTGAATAAGGTTCAGGAGGGAAGTGTTTTTAAGAAGAAGCTTAATGATAGAACAAGGGGCCACAACCTGAAGCTAGTCGGGGGGAAGATCAGGAACAATGTTAGAAAATATTATTTTACAGAAAGAGTAGTAGATGCTTGGAACAAACTTCCAGCAGAGGTAGTTGAAAAACATGCCTGGGATAAGCACACATCTATCCTAAGATAAAGAGTACATACAGTATACACATAAGGGCAGACTAGATGGACCGTATGGTCTCCTTCTGCCGTCAACCTTCTATGTTTCTATGTAACCAGCACTCCCACTCTACTCGCCAGTCCAAGAAGCAGCAGGGATAGGGGGCAGGGATCAGTTACCCTTTCCCTACCCACCCAGCACGGCCAGCAGAGTGGGAGTGCTGGTTATGTGAGTTTAGTGGGGTTTTTTTTTACATTCGCCCCATAAGACGCAATCACCCCCCCACTTTTGGAGGTGAAAATGCAATGCAATTCAAGAATATTCATTTCTATTTGCATAAAAATGTCACTCCACATATTTAAACACCTATTTCCCTTTTTCTAGCTAATGGTGTCAATGAGATTTGCAGTACCTGACTGTACCTGACTTTTTAGCTTAGTAAATATGGGACTTTGCTGGCTAGCTTGGCATAGCTTGGCATAGTGTGGTATAGTGCAGCACAGCTGAACAATGCTGTCAACCAAAACAAATGAGTCATATGGCTGTATATATGGCTGATAATGATGTTTAAATTGCCATTTTAAAAACAGTGATAAATTTGATTTTAGATTGTGTATACATTATTATTAAAAGAGCACTATAATGAAAAATGGTCTAATGATAATGATTAAAGATAAAGATACAAATCCATATACATTTGCTGGATGGCAGGGGGGTGGTCACTTATATACTGGCATCAAGGCATAGCCAGCCAGGCTTTTTTTTCTTTCTTTTAATGAAAGGAAAAGAATAGCCGGGGTGACAGGCTCTGTCACGCCTAATAGACTAAACCTGTCACCCCTGGATTTTAATCCTACAAGTAGAGGAAAAACACGAGCTTGGCGGGAGTTTTATTCAGTTCAGGTGTATAAGTGCCCCCTCCTCTCATTAGCTGATGTGTTTATATGTATTTTTAATATTACACAATTTCGATAGTGCTCCTTTAAGCACATATAACTTTTGAGCATTGGCCTTGGTCTTGAGATCCTCATATGCTAAGGTTAGCTGATGATGAGGTGAACAAGGTTATATAAATCTTTTAAGATGGATATAACATTATATAACTACACCTCTGAAGAAAAACACATACTCTAGAGGATTTCCTACATTAAAAAATCATGGCCACAACCTATAAAGGTTCCCTACACCTCGCCAAACAGACTTATTTCACAACCATCATCTCCTCCCTATCCAACAATGCCAGAAAACTCTTTGACATGCTTTACTCTCTGCTCAGTCCTAGCAGGGGCCTATAACAGACCTCTGTGATCAGGGTCGGCATTACGATGAAAGACACCTTGTGCGAGACTACAAGATGGAGCAGCCCTACCCCCCCTCCTCACACTTCTGCGCTTCCTCACTACCAGCCTTCTGTGGGATGATGAACTGGCAGCCGGTGTGGATGCATTGCAGAAGTGGGGAAGTATCAGGCATGATGCTTTGGGCGAGTGGACAATGTATTTCTGGTCCTGAAGTCTAAAAGACTCCAGAGCTGGTTGATTCCCTATCTCTGGGGCCTCCCAATATGGTATGCCCAACTGTGTAAAAATAAACCAGGAGCACTGATATACTCACAAGCGATCCCATGACCTTCCAGGCTCATGGGCAGCTGCGCTAGAGCAAGCTGTTCTCCACTCTCTATGCCAGGCTCTGTGGACAAAAAATAGTTATATGCCGCACATTAATATATACATGTGCCATGGGATTGCTTGCATGGTGGGTATGCAGATGATCCCAGGGGGTTTCACACAGTAGTGCATACCACATTGGGATGCTCCAGGGATAGGGAATCAAATGGTTTGGTCCACTTTAAAGGGCAGAACAGAGGAAAGCATGGCATTTCTTCCTTCTGACCCAACCAACTAGGCATCCCCCAGCAGCTCCAAATGACACCTCCCCAAAGCAAGAGAGCAGGTTGGGGGGGGGGGGGGAAGCAAGCAGTAAAAAAAAACTGAGCAGGTAAGAGGTGGGCGTGTTGGGGCATCAAGTGTGCAGGAGCAGCTGTGAGGCACCTCCCTGATCATCACGCACTGTACACCCCATAGACTGGCCCTGTGCTAAAGACCTGGCCACCCATTTCAAAAAGAAAATCGAAGATATCTGTCAAGAAATTTTTTTCACCCTACAGCATGTACCTCTGACCCCATTGCCTCACATCTCCTACAGATTCTTTCCACCGGCTGTCACTACCTAACCAAACTTTTTCACCTCTCTCTCTTCTGGTACCTCCTATTCCACAAACATTCTGTCAGCAAAGCCAAATATAGAGCTGTCTCATATCTCTCCTTCATCTCATCCCCACAAGCTCCATAAATTTAGACACTGCTTAGGGGTGCACAGGTGTAGGGTATGCACGTTGGCTTTTTATGCAGAGGGCCTGTTTGGATAAGGGTCCAGCAATTACATATTGGAGCAAAGACAATTATTTACTTCAACAAATGACCTAGTTTGCAATGCTGCACTTTGCTTTTTTTATCTCTTTTGCTTTTATTATTTAGTCGCCTTCCTGTGCTGTGCCTCCTCTCAGCTAGACACCGTGAATGAGGAAAGACATTTCCTCATCTCCCCCTTCAACGACACCCTGCCAATGTGGGCCACTAATACTAGTTCAAGGAGCTAGCCCAGACCATGCCCCCATTGTATTGATGGCTTGAATTGCGCTGTCAGAGCTGCCATTCAGGCCTAGCTTACCCCTCCCTCCGCCCTCCCAGGCTTTTATTATTTAGTCGCCTTCCTGTGCTGTGCCTCCTCTCAGCTAGACACTGTGAATGAGGAAAGACATTTCCTCATCTCCCCCTTCAACGACACCCTGCCAATGTGGGCCACTATTACTAGTTCAAAGGAGCTAGCCCAGACCATGCCTCCATTGTATTGATGGCTTGCATAGCGCTGTCAGAGCTGCCATTCAGACCTAGCTAACCCCTCCCTCCGCCCTCCCAGGCTCCTCCTAACAAGTGTGCTGTCTCCCAGTGCTGACAGCGTCCATTATGCTGATTATTATGCAACTTTACAGCAACTTTACAGCTCCAAAAGCCACACCCAGTTGCTTCAGTAGAGAAGTCATGCTTGGGGTTTCCCAACCTGGATGGTGAAATCACTTTTCATCTGGAGGAGGTTTTGTGCCAAAACTAACTGCTATTTAGAACTTTGTAATATTCCAGCCATCTTAACTAAATCTCCAGTTCCAGCTGCAAAAAAAAACTGCCCCAAAGCATAATTCTGCCTCCATCATGCTTTATTGTGGGTATGGGTTCCTTTGATGTTGAGCAGTAGGGATGAGCGAATCGATCCGGACGAACCCGGATTCGATCCGAATTTCAGGAAAAATTCGATTCGGATCGAATCCGAATTTCCCCGCGATTCGATCACTCGAAGTTTTCCTTTAACATCCATTCATTTACATTACAGGCATTCTAAGATGGCGGGCGGGACATGTCTGGACATGTATCCCGCGCCAGTGCAAGCTGGGGCAGTCACATGCAGCCTATCAGCAGCCAGCAAGCCCGGTGACGTCACACAGCGGTATTTAACGGCGGCCATCTTGCTTTTCCTCATTTCTCTATTGCATTCGTGACAGACAGACAGAACGCTGTGTAGCTGAGGCAGTTAGACAGGCTGGAGACAGGCTGGAGACAGGGACAGACAGGGACAGGCTGGAGACAGGCAGGAGACAGGCAGGAGACAGACAGGAGACAGACAGAAAGCCAGGGAAAGGTAGGAAAAACGGAGCTGGCTGACAGGGAGATTTTTTTTTTTTCATCCAGCCTTTGTTAGCGTTTTCAGGCTGCTTATAGTAACTAACTGTGCATATATACTGAACTGATCTTAAGTCTGCTGTGAGGCATCCCATTCTGTGACTAAAGCAGCCTCTATTTAATAGCATAATAAACATTTGCACTTATTCTCATAGAAATCAGGCCTGATAAAGACACTTTTGCTGTGCATGCTCTCTGGTTTTTGTGGCACTGGCATCCCATTCTGTGACTAAAGCAGCCTCTATTTAATAGCATAATAAACATTTGCACTTATTCTCATAGAAATCAGGCCTGATAAAGACACTTTTGCTGTGCATGCTCTCTGGTTTTTGTGGCACTGGCATCCCATTCTGTGACTAAAGCAGCCTCTATTTAATAGCATAATAAACATTTGCACTTATTCTCATAGAAATCAGGCCTGATAAAGACACTTTTGCTGTGCATGCTCTCTGGTTTTTGTGGCACTGGCATCCCATTCTGTGACTAAAGCAGCCTCTATTTAATAGCATAATAAACATTTGCACTTATTCTCATAGAAATCAGGCCTGATAAAGACACTTTTGCTGTGCATGCTCTCTGGTTTTTGTGGCACTGGCATCCCATTCTGTGACTAAAGCAGCCTCTATTTAATAGCATAATAAACATTTGCACTTATTCTCATAGAAATCAGGCCTGATAAAGACACTTTTGCTGTGCATGCTCTCTGGTTTTTGTGGCACTGGCATCCCATTCTGTGACTAAAGCAGCCTCTATTTAATAGCATAATAAACATTTGCACTTATTCTCATAGAAATCAGGCCTGATAAAGACACTTTTGCTGTGCATGCTCTCTGGTTTTTGTGGCACTGGCATCCCATTCTGTGACTAAAGCAGCCTCTATTTAATAGCATAATAAACATTTGCACTTATTCTCATAGAAATCAGGCCTGATAAAGACACTTTTGCTGTGCATGCTCTCTGGTTTTTGTGGCACTGGCATCCCATTCTGTGACTAAAGCAGCCTCTATTTAATAGCATAATAAACATTTGCACTTATTCTCATAGAAATCAGGCCTGATAAAGACACTTTTGCTGTGCATGCTCTCTGGTTTTTGTGGCACTGGCATCCCATTCTGTGACTAAAGCAGCCTCTATTTAATAGCATAATAAACATTTGCACTTATTCTCATAGAAATCAGGCCTGATAAAGACACTTTTGCTGTGCATGCTCTCTGGTTTTTGTGGCACTGGCATCCCATTCTGTGACTAAAGCAGCCTCTATTTAATAGCATAATAAACATTTGCACTTATTCTCATAGAAATCAGGCCTGATAAAGACACTTTTGCTGTGCATGCTCTCTGGTTTTTGTGGCACTGGCATCCCATTCTGTGACTAAAGCAGCCTCTATTTAATAGCATAATAAACATTTGCACTTATTCTCATAGAAATCAGGCCTGATAAAGACACTTTTGCTGTGCATGCTCTCTGGTTTTTGTGGCACTGGCATCCCATTCTGTGACTAAAGCAGCCTCTATTTAATAGCATAATAAACATTTGCACTTATTCTCATAGAAATCAGGCCTGATAAAGACACTTTTGCTGTGCATGCTCTCTGGTTTTTGTGGCACTGGCATCCCATTCTGTGACTAAAGCAGCCTCTATTTAATAGCATAATAAACATTTGCACTTATTCTCATAGAAATCAGGCCTGATAAAGACACTTTTGCTGTGCATGCTCTCTGGTTTTTGTGGCACTGGCATCCCATTCTGTGACTAAAGCAGCCTCTATTTAATAGCATAATAAACATTTGCACTTATTCTCATAGAAATCAGGCCTGATAAAGACACTTTTGCTGTGCATGCTCTCTGGTTTTTGTGGCACTGGCATCCCATTCTGTGACTAAAGCAGCCTCTATTTAATAGCATAATAAACATTTGCACTTATTCTCATAGAAATCAGGCCTGATAAAGACACTTTTGCTGTGCATGCTCTCTGGTTTTTGTGGCACTGGCATCCCATTCTGTGACTAAAGCAGCCTCTATTTAATAGCATAATAAACATTTGCACTTATTCTCATAGAAATCAGGCCTGATAAAGACACTTTTGCTGTGCATGCTCTCTGGTTTTTGTGGCACTGGCATCCCATTCTGTGACTAAAGCAGCCTCTATTTAATAGCATAATAAACATTTGCACTTATTCTCATAGAAATCAGGCCTGATAAAGACACTTTTGCTGGCCAAAGCCCTACTGGACCCTGCCAGGTCGATTCCTGCCCGGGGCATCCCATTCTGTGACTACAGCAGCCTCTGTTTAAGACCATATAAGCATTTGCTCTTATCATATTTGAAATTAGCCTGATAAAGACACTTTTGCTGGCCAAAGCCCTACTGGACCCTGCCAGGTCCATTCCTGCCCAGGGCATCCCATTCTGTGACTAAAGCAGCCTCTGTTTAAGACCATATAAGCATTTGCTCTTATTATATTTATATTATAAGACACTTTTGCTGGGCATAGGCTTACTGCTGCCTGCCAGGTGCACTTCTGTTGAGGCATCCCATTCTGTAACATAGCATACCCCTCTTTATTTACACTAAGCAGCTCTCTTATTTACACTAAGCAGGCCTGTTGGAGGCTGAGTGTTACTGCTCACTTTTGGTGTGCATTATATTCTGTTTTATATAGACCCACTGCTGCCTGGGGGTTCTTAAAATATCACCTACTACCACGCCAGTTAGACTATGTCGGGCAGACAAGTGCCTGGAAGTGAAAAGAGGAGTGGCAGAGGCCAAGATTCCGCAGGCAGAGCTCGCATCAGACTGGGGGCCAGTAGCAGCAGGAGTCACGCTGAGAGACCTAATCTGCCAGTATCTGCTAGCGGTCGGGTCTCCACCAGTAACGCATCTGCCGTGGTAGATTGGCTGACGCGCTCATCAACAACATCATCACAACTTACATCTGAGACCCCCAGTCTAGGGTCGGTAGGTTCCTCTGACACAACCCTGAGTTGGCATGCCCCGAGAGCAGTCCCTGTCCTCCCATTGCCTCTGTCCTACGCCGTTCCCTCCCCCAGCGACGTATCCTATGCTTTGGGTTCAGCTCCACTCTTTAGTGAGGAGGACGATCAGATACAGGAGGACAGTCAGCAGCTACTGCCCAGCCAAGAAATGGAGGTGGCTTCTTTAGCTAGGCAGACAAATAGTGATGTGGACAGTGTCGTGGGTGCTGCGAGCGTTCCAGCTCCTGCGCCAGACACTGTTGACGAATCCACGAACATCAGTGACGTACAGCCACAACCCGGTGATGATGATGATGATGACGATGAAGCCGATCGCACTTGGGAGCCGGGTGATGAAGGGGCTTCATCGTCATCATCAGGAGAAGAGGGGCGCAGGTTGCCCCGGAGTCAGCAGCTGAGGCAGCAAGGTGGTAGCAGTCAGCATGGGGGCACAATTCCAAAGGCTGGAGCCGGCCGGGGCCGGGGCCGGGGTAGAGCACCTGCTGTGCGGCAGTCTACCTTATCGGGAGGTAGTGGAGCAGGGGTTCCTGGAGTTGGCAACAGCAGCAGTGAATCAGTGAGGCCAGGGGGTGGGAAAAGTAGCTACTCGGCAGTGTGGCAGTTTTTCCTGAGGCATCCGCAGGAGGGTAACATGGCCACATGCAAGATATGTAGGCAAAAGGTGAAGCGTGGCCAGGGTCCAAATGTTGGCACCACGGCCCTGCGTCAACATATGATGCGTCACCATAAAACGACCTGGGAGAACCGAGGCTCCCAAGGGGTGGTCCAGTCTGCTTCCTCACCAAGTGAGCTCCCAATTTCTGCCAGCCAAGGCTCCAGCACCTCAGCCGAAGGCAGCTGTGCGTCACACCCATCCTCTGTCGCTCCTGCTCCTCCTCCTCCTCCTCCAAGTCATGCATCCCGCCAGCAATCCATCAGCGAAGCCATGTCCAAGAGACAGCAGTATGCGCCCACTCATCCTACGGCGCAGAAGCTGAATGTGCTCCTGTCCAAGTTGCTGGTGCTGCAGTCGCTCCCTTTTCAGGTGGTGGAATCTGCACCTTTCAGAGAACTGATGGCTTGTGCCGAGCCGAGGTGGAGAGTCCCAAGCCGTCATTTCTTTGCCAAGAAGGCAGTACCAGCGCTGCACACTTTTGTTGAACAGAAGGTGGGCCAGTCCTTGAGCCTGTCGGTGTGTAGCAAAATACATGGCAGCGCCGACATCTGGAGCTGTAACTACGGTCAGGGGCAGTACATGTCGTTTACGGCCCACTGGGTGAATGTGGTCCCTTTGCAGCAGCAACTTGGACAGGTCACGCCGCTTCGGCCTCCGCGCTCTCTGCCCATTGGGCCTGTGACACCGTGCGACTCGGCCTCCTCATCCTCCGCCATCTCCTCACCCTCCACTGTAGGCTCAAGTCTCAGTGCCCCTCCAGTCTACCATGTGTGCAGGGCACGGAGGTGTCACGCAGTGCTTCACATGGTTTGTCTTGGCGAACGGAGTCACACAGGGGAGGAACTGCTTAAATGTATTCATCAGGAAATCCAAACATGGCTTACTCCGAGAAAACTTAAAATGGGAATCATGGTTACCGACAATGGGAAGAACATTTTGTCTGCGCTGCGCCAAGGAAGCCTGACCCATGCCCCCTGCATGGCTCACGTCTTCAATCTGGTTGTCAAGCGGTTTCTGAAGTGTTCCCCCCATCTGCAGGACATCCTAACAACTTCACGGAAACTTTGCATGCACTTCAGCCACTCCTACACCGCCAAACACACCCTTCTTGAGCTACAGCGTCAGAATGGTATCCCCCAACATAGTCTGATTTGCGATGTTTCCACCCGTTGGAATTCCACCCTTCACATGTTGGACCGATTATATGAACAGAGAAAAGCCATCACGGATTTCCTGATGATCCAAGCAGATAGGGGGACTCCCCTGTGTAACTTCAATGTCAACCAGTGGCAGCTCATACGTGACACCTGCCGTTTGCTCAGGCCCTTTGAGGAAGCCACTTTATTTGTCAGTCGGCAGGATTACGGGATGAACGACGTGATTCCACTGCTTCATGTACTACAGCACATGTTGGAAACCATGGCTGGTCAGGGCACTGGAGACATGGCGTTTACATCTTACGGCCACATGAACCCCGTTGGAGCTGAACTGGAGGAGGAGGAGGAGGAAGAGGAGGAGGAGGAGTTGCCCAGCGAAACACAGTTTAGGCTTGGCGAAATGGCTGGTTTATCTAGTCAGCGGACAGGAGAGGAGGAGCAGGAGCAGCCAGAGGAGCTAGAGGTTTTTGAGGAAGGAGAGACAGAGGACCCGGGCACACCGTGGCAGTATGCAGTGGAGATGGAGACAGGTAGTCCATCCGAGTCACTTGCGCAAATGGCACGAAGCATGCTCACATGCTTGCGTAGTGACCCCAGAATTGTTTCCATCTGTCGGCGGGATGACTTCTGGCTGTCCACCTTATTGGACCCTCGCTTCCGGCACAAAATGGGGGCATTTTTTAAACCCACCGAGAGGGAGGACAAACTCAACTACTACAAAGACATTCTACGTAGGCAGTTGGCCGATGCCTATCTGCGCCATGGTCCATACTCTCGCAGGTCTGACTCGAGGGGACCTCTGCGCTCACCTTCCACTGCCATGGCCGCTGGGGGGGTTGGCAGCAGCAGCAGCAGAAGCTCCATCAGCAGCAGCAGCCTCAGTCTTCAGTCGCTAATGAGTAGCTTTCTACACCCGCATAGTGAGGCTACTCATGAGCAGCAGGAAGACCTGGAGCAGGACCTGAACCAGCAGGTCATGTCATACTTTGACATGACCATGCCAACACACCTTGAGGATCCGCTGGACTTCTGGGCAGCCAAACTTGATTTGTGGCCGCAACTAGCAGAGTTTGCCCTGGAAAAGCTGTCCTGCCCGGCAAGTAGCGTGCCATCTGAGCGGGTGTTTAGTGCGGCGGGGGCCATAGTTACGGCGAGGAGAACTCGTCTGTCAACTAAAAATGTGGAGAGACTCACCTTTGTCAAAATGAATCAGGGATGGATCAGCCAGGATTTCCACCCACCAATGCCTGATGCATGCGACTAGATTCAGCATGGTGCCACGTTTTACACTTTACAAATGGTGCAAAACATATTTATGTCTTTAGGCCATTTTTTGGGCTCCTGCTGCTGCTACTGCCAACTTCTGCCAACTCCAGGGTGTGATTCATCCAATTTTTGGGCTCCTGAAGCCAACTCCAGTGTATATTTGGGCTCCTGCTGCTACTACTGTCAACTCCTGCCAACTCCAGGGTGTGATTCATCCAATTTTTGGGCTCCTGAGGCCAACTCCAGTGTATATTTGGGCTCCTGCTGCTGCTACTGTCAACTTCTGCCAACTCCAGGGTGTGATTCATCCAATTTTTGGGCTCCTGAAGCCAACTCCAGTGTATATTTGGGCTCCTGCTGCTGCTACTGTCAACTCCTGCCAACTCCAGGGTGTGATTCATCCAATTTTTGGGCTCCTGAGGCCAACTCCAGTGTATATTTGGGCTCCTGCTGCTGCTGCTGCTGCCAACTTCTGCCAACTCCAGGGTGTGATTCATCCAATTTTTGGGCTCCTGAAGCCAACTCCAGTGTATATTTGGGCTCCTGCTGCTGCTGCTGCTGCCAACTTCTGCCAACTCCAGGGTGTGATTCATCCAATTTTTGGGCTCCTGAAGCCAACTCCAGTGTATATTTGGGCTCCTGCTGCTGCTGCTGCTGCCAACTTCTGCCAACTCCAGGGTGTGATTCATCCAATTTTTGGGCTCCTGAAGCCAACTCCAGTGTATATTTGGGCTCCTGCTGCTGCTACTGTCAACTCCTGCCAACTCCAGGGTGTGATTCATCCAATTTTTGGGCTCCTGAGGCCAACTCCAGTGTGTATTTGGGCTCCTGCTGCTGCTACTGTCAACTCCTGCCAACTCCAGGGTGTGATTCATCCAATTTTTGGGCTCCTGAAGCCAACTCCAGTGTATATTTGGGCTCCTGCTGCTGCTACTGTCAACTCCTGCCAACTCCAGGGTGTGATTCATCCAATTTTTGGGCTCCTGAAGCCAACTCCAGTGTGTATTTGGGCTCCTGCTGCTGCTACTGCCAACTTCTGCCAACTCCAGGGTGTGATTCATCCAATTTTTGGGCTCCTGAAGCCAACTCCAGTGTATATTTGGGCTCCTGCTGCTACTACTGCCAACTTCTGCCAACTCCAGGGTGTGATTCATCCAATTTTTGGGCTCCTGAAGCCAACTCCAGTGTATATTTGGGCTCCTGCTGCTGCTACTGTCAACTCCTGCCAACTCCAGGGTGTGATTCATCCAATTTTTGGGCTCCTGAAGCCAACTCCAGTGTATATTTGGGCTCCTGCTGCTGCTACTGCCAACTTCTGCCAACTCCAGGGTGTGATTCATCCAATTTTTGGGCTCCTGAAGCCAACTCCAGTGTATATTTGGGCTCCTGCTGCTGCTGCTGCTGCCAACTTCTGCCAACTCCAGGGTGTGATTCATCCAATTTTTGGGCTCCTGAAGCCAACTCCAGTGTATATTTGGGCTCCTGCTGCTGCTGCTGCTGCCAACTTCTGCCAACTCCAGGGTGTGATTCATCCAATTTTTGGGCTCCTGAAGCCAACTCCAGTGTATATTTGGGCTCCTGCTGCTGCTACTGTCAACTCCTGCCAACTCCAGGGTGTGATTCATCCAATTTTTGGGCTCCTGAGGCCAACTCCAGTGTATATTTGGGCTCCTGCTGCTGCTACTGTCAACTCCTGCCAACTCCAGGGTGTGATTCATCCAATTTTTGGGCTCCTGAAGCCAACTCCAGTGTATATTTGGGCTCCTGCTGCTGCTACTGCCAACTTCTGCCAACTCCAGGGTGTGATTCATCCAATTTTTGGGCTCCTGAAGCCAACTCCAGTGTATATTTGGGCTCCTGCTGCTGCTGCTGCTGCCAACTTCTGCCAACTCCAGGGTGTGATTCATCCAATTTTTGGGCTCCTGAAGCCAACTCCAGTGTATATTTGGGCTCCTGCTGCTGCTACTGTCAACTCCTGCCAACTCCAGGGTGTGATTCATCCAATTTTTGGGCTCCTGAAGCCAACTCCAGTGTATATTTGGGCTCCTGCTGCTGCTGCTGCTGCCAACTTCTGCCAACTCCAGGGTGTGATTCATCCAATTTTTGGGCTCCTGAAGCCAACTCCAGTGTATATTTGGGCTCCTGCTGCTGCTACTGTCAACTCCTGCCAACTCCAGGGTGTGATTCATCCAATTTTTGGGCTCCTGAAGCCAACTCCAGTGTATATTTGGGCTCCTGCTGCTGCTGCTGCTGCCAACTTCTGCCAACTCCAGGGTGTGATTCATCCAATTTTTGGGCTCCTGAAGCCAACTCCAGTGTATATTTGGGCTCCTGCTGCTGCTACTGTCAACTCCTGCCAACTCCAGGGTGTGATTCATCCAATTTTTGGGCTCCTGAGGCCAACTCCAGTGTATATTTGGGCTCCTGCTGCTGCTACTGTCAACTCCTGCCAACTCCAGGGTGTGATTCATCCAATTTTTGGGCTCCTGAAGCCAACTCCAGTGTATATTTGGGCTCCTGCTGCTGCTACTGCCAACTTCTGCCAACTCCAGGGTGTGATTCATCCAATTTTTGGGCTCCTGAAGCCAACTCCAGTGTATATTTGGGCTCCTGCTGCTACTACTGCCAACTTCTGCCAACTCCAGGGTGTGATTCATCCAATTTTTGGGCTCCTGAGGCCAACTCCAGTGTATATTTGGGCTCCTGCTGCTGCTGCTGCCAACTTCTGCCAACTCCAGGGTGTGATTCATCCAATTTTTGGGCTCCTGAAGCCAACTCCAGTGTATATTTGGGCTCCTGCTGCTACTACTGTCAACTCCTGCCAACTCCAGGGTGTGATTCATCCAATTTTTGGGCTCCTGAGGCCAACTCCAGTGTATATTTGGGCTCCTGCTGCTGCTGCTGCCAACTTCTGCCAACTCCAGGGTGTGATTCATCCAATTTTTGGGCTCCTGAGGCCAACTCCAGTGTATATTTGGGCTCCTGCTCCTGCTGCTGCCAACTTCTGCCAACTCCAGGGTGTGATTCATCCAATTTTTGGGCTCCTGAAGCCAACTCCAGTGTATATTTGGGCTCCTGCTGCTGCTGCTGCTGCCAACTTCTGCCAACTCCAGGGTGTGATTCATCCAATTTTTGGGCTCCTGAAGCCAACTCCAGTGTATATTTGGGCTCCTGCTGCTACTACTGCCAACTTCTGCCAACTCCAGGGTGTGATTCATACAATTTTTGGGCTCCTGAGGCCAACTCCAGTGTATATTTGGGCTCCTGCTGCTGCTGCTGCCAACTTCTGCCAACTCCAGGGTGTGATTCATCCAATTTTTGGGCTCCTGAAGCCAACTCCAGTGTATATTTGGGCTCCTGCTGCTACTACTGTCAACTCCTGCCAACTCCAGGGTGTGATTCATCCAATTTTTGGGCTCCTGAGGCCAACTCCAGTGTATATTTGGGCTCCTGCTGCTGCTGCTGCCAACTTCTGCCAACTCCAGGGTGTGATTCATCCAATTTTTGGGCTCCTGAGGCCAACTCCAGTGTATATTTGGGCTCCTGCTCCTGCTGCTGCCAACTTCTGCCAACTCCAGGGTGTGATTCATCCAATTTTTGGGCTCCTGAAGCCAACTCCAGTGTATATTTGGGCTCCTGCTGCTGCTGCCAACTTCTGCCAACTCCAGGGTGTGATTCATCCAATTTTTGGGCTCCTGAGGCCAACTCCAGTGTATATTTGGGCTCCTTCTGCCCCTCATAGTGATGCCACTTCAACTCTCTGCAATTGTGCCGCTCTGCGATTCTATTAGCGATGCCTCTGATCTGCATGTGATATTTCTTCAAAGTATTATTTAACAAACCCAGCACGCATCCTGTGCGTGTTACAGCAAGGCTGAATGGTTTACAACCCTATTGAGGCTGTAGGAGGCTCAGAAATAGCCGTTTTTAATAGCGATTCGTCGCGAATTTATTCGGGTCGAAACGATTTTTGTCGGAAAATTCGGCGAATCAGTCGAATCGAATTTTTCAAAAGTTCGCTCATCTCTATTGAGCAGTGTTGGCTTTGTGGCAAACATATCTTTTGAATTATGGCCAAAATGTTTGACCTTGGTATCATCAGACCATACTATGTTTTCCACATGCTTTTGGCAGACTTGATGGCGGTTTTGACAAAATCTAGCTAGGCTTGGATGTTTTTTTTTGGGGGGGGGGGGAGAAAAGGCTTTGTCACCCCGACCCAGAGCCCAGGCTTATGAAGAATGCAAGAGAATGTTGTCACATGTAGTACACAACCAGTCCTTTCCAAAGCTTCTTTAATATTGTCTTCTCGAAAGTTGCTAGCTTTTTCACAGAATGAGGCTAGCAAGGCATGGATTATAATTCAGTTCAAACTCCTAACCTATCCATAACCTACAAGGTATTCTACAGTCAAGCCCCTTCATATATCTCATCATTAGTCCACAGATCCCAACCAAGACGCAGTCTCCAGACATGATCAACTCCTGTCCTCAACATGGGCACGCATCCATTCCCTTCCTTGGAATGCCCTTCCTCAAACACATATGCCACTCTTCAACCCTTAAAACCTTTAAAACTGGCCCTCAAAACCCACCTATTTAGGAGAGCCTATCAATTGGCATATGATCCCTAAGGTCCATTGGGCAACCTTGCTTGATACATACTCTTTGTGACCCAACCTCTTTTCTCCACCCCTTTTCTTTAGATTGTAAGCTCACAAAGGCAGGAACCTCTCTCCCAATATAACCCTACAAGTATGTGTTTAGTTACACTTCTGTCGCATATAATACTATGTGAATTATACACATTGTTGTACATTGTATTGCATTGCATTTTAATACCTCCCTGTAATTTCTACCTAGTAAACCATCATGGAATATAATGGCGCTTTATAAATAAACAATAATAACAATGGATCTATGTTTCCTTACCAACAATATCTTTTTAAATGAAGAAAAACACTAGATGATAATAACTTTGCCTGGAGTTGTCTGTAGAATAACTTCAAGACTTGAACAAAATTGCTGATTTAGCACTGTTGAAACTTGTGAACTAGAGATTGAGAACGTGTGAATAACACCTTGCATTCCACATTGTCCTAATCCACATCTAAATAATATGTATTGATAGATTGTTATACTATAAATGGCATACACTTACCTTTTTAATGAGATACATTATTGAAATGTATGAAATTGGGCAAGGCCTATGTAAAGACCAAGTCATTCTTAAATGATGGTAAGATTAGTCGGCTAGTTTCTGAATTAATGTGTCCTGATATTATGCTAGTACTATTCTGCAAGCTACAAAGAAGCCTAACCTTAAAGTAGTAGTTGACTTAGTCAGAATAGAAATAGACTCTGAATTATCGCTTGCTCATTTAGGTGATAAAGGTCTTTCCTTTCTAAAAACCCTTTATAGGATTTCCTACATTTGCAGTGATGTGTAACTATAGTATTTCTTTTCCCCACCTTTAGTTTTTGTATGAAGGATTGCACTCTCTTGGTTTCATGTAGAATTGTACTTCTCACAAAGCGATTAGGCACACAGAGTAAAAATTGTGCCCCTGGTAGAGAGTGTACTTTTGTAATCCAAATAATAGGGGTTAAATAGCAGCAATCATGGTCAGCTTCAATTGTAATCCAACATATGTCACGGTCGAATAATAAACCCACACACAGGCCGATTGTAGTTTAAACACGGTAAATCCACCTTATTTGCAGTATAGGCGATGGGTAGCACAATCACAGATCAGGGCTGTAACATCCAGAATGCTAAGTCATGGTATCAACTTAACTCAAGCAATAGCACAGTTCACAGTGCTCTGGTGGTCCATCCACCACACTTTGAGATGAGAACTAACAATAGCTTAGACAGGAAATCAAGCAGGGTAATGAGTGCTAACGGAACGTTTTTCCGCTTCAGGAACAATAGCCACTACTTTGTTTAAGATTTCTAGTGGTTTCCACTAGTTATAAGGGTAGGATCAGTTCAATGTCCAAGGACAGCAAACCTCCGCCATGTTCAACACTTCCCCAGGACTTAAGGGTTTCCAAACAAGGGCAGCCACAGCTTACCGGAGTCCAGGCACTTCTCTGGGCCTCTTTCACTCCCACAGTAGAGGGCTCCTTCATTGTATATTTCATGCCAAGGCACCCCCTGGGCTCTTCCTGACAGGGTCTTTTCTCAGGCAAAAGCTCTGCACTCCAAAGCAGTATCTCCAAAGCAGTATCTCCTCCTGTGCCACATTTGCTGATTGACCCACCCAGTGACCTACCATGAACTCCACCCACTATTCCTCTGGTATTTAGGGAGACTCCATCCCCTTCTTATAGCTCAGGGCCTAACTCCACCCTTTTCCCTCTGGCTTAAAGTCTTGGGATGGGAATCCTAGCTCCTTCTCTCTGGTTATAAGATAGCTCCAGCTATGCCCTACCTGTTATAACTCCACCCACATCCTCTGCCAAGGTAAGCTACACTCTTGCTACCCTGCTTTAGACCTAGGGAACCCTCTTTACTAACCTTTCCCACTCCATCCACAGACGCGGATCAGGACCTGCCTGGATGCACCGGGGATGCCCGGGGATGGCATGGGCTCTCCTGGAAGACCCATAATAATCTTTCTACCTGGACCACCTGTTGATGGAGTATACTCTTTGGGCTGTTTAGGTAGAACACTAAATCCAGTTTCTTAGTAACTGAATCCCCTCCTTTTCCCATGACAGGCATCCCTCATCCCTTCCCAGATCCAGAAGAGGGGATCCCAGTGGACCCCATTAACCCTATCCTGCCTGTGTCCTACCTATCTTACCGCCCCCCCCCCCCCCCGTTTACTTTAATAAATCCCCTTTGAATGAATAAAGTGGTGTGGGTGTAGTTATTCCTACTACACTTTTTACTACAGTGCCGTGCATATTCTAAACCTGGTGCTGAATCTAACCTTGGGAGTAAAAAAGCTTTCATTTTCTATCTAGAGTGCCCCTAGTGCTGAATCAACTCTGTAGTTTATTATATATCCTTTTTTTTATATTACAAGTGTTAGAGTTGCAGTGGAGTCAATGGCTGCACCAGAAGAAGAAATTAGACCTGGCAAGATAAGCTTCTATAAACTATACAAGTGGAAACATGCTAAAAATATAGATATCATTTCTCCAACATACATTGACATGCAAAGGTTTTGCACTGCATGTACTTGCATGTTGAGGGTAAAATAATGTCCAAAGAGCCTAAAGTTAATGATGACACACGCTTTTCCACATTTTTAGCAATATTAGTGAATTTCTTTGGTCTTGGTTTTTAAAGTGCAAAGAAGGAAATGAGGCTGTTGCAAAACTATGGGAACCCAAAGGGATTTGTGAGCTCAAAATTTTTTTGACTGGAGTCTCCAAACTTAACCAACTGTTATGTAGGTTTACATGAGCAGATCAATTGGCTGTTCGCTCAGTGAGCAACCGACCCTACAAATCTTCTGCGATTGAGCGTCTGTGTTCAGACTTTGGTCAATCGGTCGCTAGAGCGGATGCAAATGCAATCATTCGTTCTCATAGCAAAACATTTTTTTTAGGGCAACTTCCAATCATCAAGTGATTAACGAGAAATTTTTGGTCAGCCGAAACAATACTACTAACCAATTCTAGTTTACCGCTTGATCGCAGCGACTGTTCTGTTATCGCTAAATTGCAGTCGCTTTAACGATTTCTCGCGCCCCGGATGTCAAGAATCCTTCTCTCCACTACTCTCAACTCAGGCTAGCTGGAACTCTCCTTGCTCCACCCCTCTTGGGTCCCTCCTATACCCTCTGAAAATTAACCAATCAGGGGAGTGGACTGTACAATTAACCCCTGTGTGCCAGGAAGCAATTCTCTTAAACCATCTACGCTATTCCTAATCATATAGGGGCATATAGTGGTCTCCTGAAGTAACTACACCTACTCTAATCTAACTGTAAATCTATAGCCTAATCTAAACCATCCCACCCAGGATATCCCAGGGCATCACCCCAATCTCCAGGGAGCCCCCTCCCAGCTGTACCCCTAGCCAGGGGGCTATACTGTTACAAAGCTAAGCGGCTGAAAGGGGTGCCTGGATCACTGAGGTGTGGGGAGGTGCAAGAGGGGGCAATGTGCAATGTCCCAGCCTGGCTCCAGAAGCCAGGCTGCAGTGCAAATCTTACTCCCCAGCAATATTTATAATCACTGAGGCCTTCTCCGGGTACATCACGAATTGGGATGCCCTGCTGTTTCACCCCCTGCCATAAAACTTACCTGCTTCCTGGCACTCTCAGTGATGTAAACATCCAGGTGCCGCATTCCCCGCATCTTCGGGCTATGTGTGTGCTCCCATCCATTCAGAGTGCGCATGCCACTGGGGATGTGACCTCTGTGTTCCTGATTGCTGAAGCCCTGCATGTAAACAAATCCATTTGCCGAGCATTACATATGCACCACAAATGTCTCTGATTGGACGAGAGCCCATGTATGTGCTGTAGGACCGAGGAAAGGGGAGTTCGTATGGGCGTTCTAGGGGTATCCAAATTTGGGGCACAGAACAAAACCCGGGATAGTCAAAATCCCGCTTTAAAGCTGGTCTTCCCCTGGGGCATTCCAAATCAGGATGTCTTGCTGTCTGAAACCCTGCCAGGGGGCCGCAAAACTCACCTTCCTGGATCCCTCACTGATGTAAACATCAGGCGGCCGCATCCCGATACAGATAGGCTAGGGGTGAGAACCTGCGCATGTGCCATAAGACTGAGCAAAGGTGAGTTTTACTGGGTGATCTGGGGGTTTCACATAGTGGGGCATCCCAAATGCAGGTGCCCCCGGAGGAAGGAACAAAACCAGTCAAAATCTCAGGTTTTGCTTCACCTTATAACTACAAAAACTGTATTAGAGTGGAAGGGGGGAGCGCTGCTGCCAGGTAACACGTGCAGAGTGGGGAAGGCTCCAGCAAAATAGACGTTCAGCGCTGTGGGGGTTTATTATGGCCGCTGCAGGGTGGGGGGAGGTGAGGGTTATACTTGCAATGTGAGGTGTGCTGTTCACATACTGTTTACAAGCACCAGCTTCTCTTTTCTCCCGGCCACTGTGAGACACAGCACAATGATGACACAGGCTGTCTGTCATGTGACGCCTATGTCATTATTATGTGTCTCACAGAGGCCGGGGAGAAGAATGCTGAGCAGTCAGTGCTTGTAAACAGTATGTGAATAGTGTGCCTCACCCTGCAGCTGTCACTTCCACCCCCGGTGGTAGCTCCTTAAAGCGGACCAACAGTCAAAAATGAATTAAATCAGACCAACACAATAAACAGTGCTCACATACATCCCTCCCTGGGACAATTTAGATTGCTTCACTTAAAAAATAACTAACCTTTTTCTAACGCCTGCAGGGGTGAGTATTAAAAACAAGATGGCCGCTCATGGGCTTACAGGCCACCTGCAAACAGGAAGTCATCTGGGCTTCCTGTTACAGTGCATTTCAGTTGGGAGAAGAAGCTCCAATATGGCCACTACCTTTCTTTTCCAACTGTGCCAGACTGTTGGTCAGGTTTAAGCATTACATAAATGACCCTTGAGTGGATCATTATGGGGCTGGGAGCTGCGGCCACCTGCATTGCGGGGCTTGGTGCACCTGCACGTTGCGCAAATTATAATAGTGCCCTGCTCACCACCTTCTTTCAACAGGTTCTGTCCTCTGGTGATATTCTGACTACAACTATGCCCTTTCCCTGTTGTTGTTCCTTCTTATGGATTGTGGTTTGAAATGCCCTCTCTGTGGAATTAAACCCTGGAATTCCAAAACTTTTGACTGGCGGTCCATTGTAAATTTAGATGAAAATGTTTTAGTCAGCTGAGAAATATAGCAGCTAAGACTGATTAGTTGTAAAGTGCCTGAGTAGCCTTTACTGCAGTACAAAATAAAACCCTGCAAATGCCATGAATTTAGCAATTCCAACATACTGGTAATAGTGAAGGCAGAGGACCATTGCAGGCAGGCCATTACCACTAAAATATTAGGCCAAAAGGACACAAAAGTGGAGGGCCCTTAAAGGACACTCCATCTGAAAATTACTCACTCCCATTGCACATTGCCAGCAAGCTTTGAAGATTTTGGAGGACCCTGCCTCAGTTTTAACACGCAAAAAATATGACCATAAGACTACTGCAACCAGCACATTGGCAAATTTGATTCCTCTCACTTGAGGAGTAGGTTTTTTTTTTAATTCTGTCCGAAAAGTAGGAGAGTTAACCTGAGCAATGGCATTCCCAGGTTATATAACCTACTTTACACTTAACAAACAGATCACACAAAAAACGGGCGAGTCGCTGAGGTACCCCGCCCCCCTAAAATATTAAAGCTATAGATATTTATAGATATTTCACACACAAAATAATTCCCAGCAACAGATAGCTTTCTGCCTCCATTTAGCGTTCTTTCATTTTGTTTCTTTTTTTCCCTATACTATAACTTCTATAAGCACTGTACAGCATTAATTAATTTTTAGTTTTTCTTTTAGCCCTCTCTCTCAGCTTAGCTTTCCTATCTTAAAATCCTTCTTCATAGCTAGGTAGATTATATTGTGAGCAGAACCATACATAGGTTTTATAGGGGTGATAGCACACCAGTAAAACACCCCCGTTGGCAACATTGACAGGGCAGAGTGTGCCTAGAGCCCCTTGGGGGACAAGGAGCTGAATGCAGCAACCTGGTGAGTAGAGGGCATTGTTTCCTTAGCCACTCTCTGCCCTGCCAATGCTGTGCTCTCCTTTGTCCCCTCAAAGCCATGGCCCTGGCAGCAGCTGTCTCCCATTCTTCTATGGTATCTACACCCCTGACTGTGAGCCACGGTTCTCTGAAGGCAGTAGTGTAGAGCAGCATTCATCTCTGTGAAACACAGAATCCAAAATGACCAATGCAGAAAATAGTGATAGTGCGACATGGCGAAATTTGACCCAATGCAAACCTCCAATTTGATGCCTTTCCAAATCCAAGATGTTCGATGTACTAGTGACCTATAGACATATCCTGATGCATGGCATGATGCCTGATGGCAAGAAGCAAAGCATTTAGGGAAGGTCCACTCCTACCTGGACGTTTGGAGATATCCCATATTTTCCATACTGGACCGGATGAGCCAGCTCATCACTAGAAAAGGTCAAGTGTCCGTTTTATTTCACTATCTATTCTTTAGTGGTAAAAAGAATGTGCTAGTTAAAATAAGAAGTTGGATAAGAGCTTTACATCTATGACACACTTCTTTGTAGGATCACGTATGTGACTTGAAACTGTGAAACTGAAATAAAAGGTTTTCCCCAGTTCAACTTTCTCTACGAGGAACAGTTGTAAAATACTTTGAAAAGTAGTGAGTGATACAACTATAAGGATATGTTTGACACTTTGCCTCACTAGCTCCATTATACTGGGACATATTACAATCCATTATATGTCAACTTGCTTGGGGTTAAGCATCTGTAATTAGTGTTGAGCGAACGTACTGTGCAATGTCCCAGTACAACATTTGCAATACTGTTTTATATGTGTCCCCTCGACATTCGGCTGTCTCTGTGACTTTGGGGTCTGATATATTGCTTGGCTTATATATGGTTGATAATATGTCTTTGCTAATATGGTATAATATATCTGTGTTCATACAGTATATATATATATATATATATATATATATATATATATATATATATCCTGTTCCTGTATAATAACCTTTTATATCCTGTTTTCATGTAGTAACATGTTTCATATGCAAATTTATGTAGTTTACACTCAAAGAGTTAATGTATTCACAGTGTGAAGTTCCAGAAACTTCATAACTTCCTAGTACTGTAACTAAGGGTTGCTAGGAAACGGTCATGTGACAGGCGGTGAGCTCGTCAGGACTGCTGAGCACCTAAGCCTGCTCTCTCCTCCATTTTCTAGTTAGAAAAGTTCTGATCTCTGAAGAGAGAAGATCTGTGCTAGTGGCTGCTGGCTTGTCTCATGTGGCAAGTGTGGAGAAAGAGGCCAGATACAGCACCTGTGCGGAGGGCTAATGCTTATCAAGTCTACTGATAAATCTACAGCATCATCTCTCATATTCCAGGTCGCAGAGCCTATCTTCAATTTATCTCTAATCTCCAAGGTCGCAGAACCTATCTTCAATCTTGCAAGTCAGCTATTCAGCCTAAACAGCACTATAAGTCTCAGCAAGTCCTCTAGTCTCCCACACCACAGGATGGCTCCTGAGCTCCTGATCTGTACTGTCACTGTACCATCTAGACTGCCAGTAAAAGTTCAGTTGATCCTAACCTGGCCTCTGCCTGTTATTGCTACACAACACCTAGCAAGAGATCTCCTGGGACCTTCGGTTGGTAGGGTAACCGGTGCCACCAAACCCTCCTGGCGTTACGACACGGGGCCCTCCTACCATCTGGGTCCACGGACTTTAACATCTGTCCGGAACCTAGGCGTCGGCATGCCACTCCAAAAGCCGGTGACGCACAGCTGCCTCCCAGCTTACCTAACCTGGTCACCACAACTGAACTTTGCAATTTCAGGTCCCTGAACCCGAACACAGACTTCAGCCAGAAGTGGGCATTCGACTGAACCCAGAAAGCTACTTGATGGGTTGCTGAGCAGCCCATCAACCAGCTTTCAGCTCCTAGCAACCACAGACATTACTGGGCATGGCTTTGACTGGCCAGGTGGTACATGTGACCATGTGGGGTTATGCGTCACATCTGTTGCAGCACTATGGGTCAGTTAGGGAGAGGCTGCAGGTGGAATGAGGGACAGAGGTCATTTTCAGGGCAAATAGGTAGGGACAGTCGGCGGCTGGAGTGGGGGACAGCGAGGGTTGCAGAAATCTGTCCTTTTCAGGTTCAGTTAGGTAGGGACAGTAGTTGTCGTTGGCTGGAGTGATGGACAACTAGGAACATATAAACACATCTGGCAATTGTCCTTTTCATTTGTGGGTCAGGGAGCTACTGAGCACACATAAAAATATCTGGTAATACCTCTTTTCATTGCCCATCCAGGGGCAGCCAGCTACTGGGCACATTTAAAAACATCTGCTAATACCTCTCTTGGTTGCACGGCCAGGGTAAGTTAGCTACTCGGCACATTAAAAAAATCTGCTAATTGCCCTTTTCATTGCACGTCCAGGGACAAACTGCTCATACACTGTGTCCAGAAATGAAGAAAGCAGCAAATAAGGGACAGGGAGTGGGCAGTGGTGCTGGTGGTGGTGATGCAGCTGGTGCTGCAGGGAGAAGACATGTTACATCTTTGCCTGCTACACCTTCCTCTGGTGCAAGCAGGTTCCAGGGTTTGCAGCGTACTCTTGTAAGCCCATTTATCGCTGCCAGAATGGTGAGGCCAGAACAAGTGGAGGCATTCATAGATTATATGGCACATAGTGCTTCATGTTCCATTGGATTGTCTTCAACCAACTCCACTTCTGCTGAAAGTGCAGAGCCCTCCTTCTCACTCCCCTTTAAATCAGCAACGCTGTCTCTGCCACATCCACCACCATTAGATATGGCTGTAGTACCAGGAGGCAGACTTTGACATAGCACATTTCAAAATGTCCATGGTGGATGACTACCTGTTGACGCGTCTCTTGCCCTCTATGCATTGGAAGTGCTGGCCTGCACTGTGGCAATTGTTTTATCAGAGCATGTGTTCAGCACAGTGGGGGGGGTGTCATCACCGATAAAAGGATCTGCCTATCCACAGCCAATGTGCACATCCTTACATTCATTAAGATGAACCATGTGTGAATCCCACAGGACTTGGCTGTGCCAATACCTGAGTGAGTGGTTAAAGTGTTGGCTACCTCCTCCTCTGTCTCTTCCACCTACACCGCCACATCCACCCCTTTGCCTCTTTCACTTACACCGCCACATCCACCACCTCCTCCCCCTCCTCCCCCTTTACCTCTAACACCTGTTTAAAAATTATTTATGTTTTTAATTTATTTTGTATTTACGTATTTATTTCTTTAGTTTATTTTGCTTTATGTTATTATTTTAAGTACTTTCCTTACCCTGTTTTGTGCAGGGCAATCACCATGATGTTACCCCCATTTTGCAGCCCTCTACCCCTTAATATCCATGTTTTACAGCCATGCTTGGCTCCTGACGTTTAAGTCCACATTGAGTTCAATAGGGTTTAGGTTCGAGTCCGGGGACCAAAACCGAACTTTTACTCTGATTTCAGCCGGCCTTGTCGAACCCAAACTTCATTGGGTTCGCTCATCACTACCTGTAATGCAAGCTGATCCACAAATATTTGAACTGACCATGTATAGCATACAGTGGCATGCAAAAGTTTGGCACTGATGGCCAAAATTACTATTACCGTGAACAATTAAAGTGATTGGCAAGTCAAAACTTAAAAAATAAATATCAGTAGCTTACCTTATATTGATTCCCTCCAGCACTCTCCTTCCTGCTGTCAGGTCCCGTGGGACACCCACCTTCCAATAAATCAGCAACCCCCAATCTCCGCTGCTTTCTTCGCCTATAGTAAGCCCCCGTTTGCCGGGACGCTAGACACGCCTCACCGGACACGGTTGCCCCCAGGTCTTGTTAGCACAAAGGATGCTGATTTATGCAGGGGAAGGCAGATGAACCAGGGACTAGACTGAGTAGCAATAACGGACAGGGGTCATACACGGGTGGTCAATCCGAGGAGGCACGGTACAGTAGGGTTAGACGGAAGAGTAGTCAGGGCAAGCCAAGGGTCACAACGGGAGGTCAGAAGTTCGCGGTACAAAGGAGCAGGCAGATTCGTGGTCAAAGAACAAGCAAGGTCGGTCCAGGCGGCAATCAGGGATGGTCAAAAACACGGCAAGATTCACAGGGAGAAGGTATCCAAAATCGCACCCAGTAGCACGCTATAACGGGCAAGGACTGACCGCAGGGTGAAAGCCTTTATATGATGGGGGCTAACAGGATTGGCTGAGGGGGAATGTAGTGATTGGTGCTACAGGAACCTTGGGCTGATTGCCCAGTTTGAATCAGGGGGCGTTGCCCAGTGTACTTTGGGCTCATAGACCCATACTGACAGAGGGCTCATAGGCCCATGCTGGCAAAGGGCTCATTGGCCCATGCTGATTACCTCCGGCGGGCGCGCTGTGCGCAGCGCCGCCGGAGGACATACAGGGAAGCCAGGCGCGCGCGCGTGTATGATGCAGCGCGCCGGGAGCGCGCCGCACAGAGAGCGACGCGGCCGCTCCCGACGCCGCTGACGAGGAGTCTGCCCGGGCGGCTGCTCGCGACAGCCGAGCGGCGGCCGGAAGAGAGAGACGCCGGCCCGCCACCGGCTGCAGCGGACGCCCAGCCCGTGGAGAGGAGTCGGCGAGGGAACGAAGGACAGGTGAGGTGGCCGTGACACTACCCCCCCCTTCACGAGGGGCCTCTGGACCCTTACCAGGCTTATCTGGATTCTCACGATGAAATCTATTAATAAGGGTTTTGGCATGGACATCCTTGGCCGGTACCCAACACCTTTCCTCAGGACCAAAACCCTTCCAATCAATTAAATACTGTAAAGAGTTTTGAAGCACCCGAGCGTCGAGTATTCTATTAATTTCATATTCAGGTTCGTCTCCCACTATAATCGGAGGAGGAGATGACACCTGAATATTTTCTTTCTTTCCCGTTGTTTTTTGTGGCAGCCCTTTATAATTTGTGGTCAGCCTGTTTGGGCTGTAGGGGGGGGGGGGTTTGGATGTGCACCCCCGAGTCCGGGGTGGGGGCCACGCACTCTGACCCCATGCGGTATGGACGTTATCTGTATGAGATGTGTATGATGGAGACAGCTGGTGGTCTGGTGCGCACTGGGGCTAGTATGAATAGTGTGAAGGTGGTCCCGGTCACGTGGTGCAGCGGGGGTTGCCGGAGATAGGGTGGGGGGGTGTGTTAGGAGAGGCGGCCGGATGGAACCAGCCCATGGACTGGAAGAGGGGGGGCTGGAGGGAACTGGGCGCGCCTAGCCGGATGGTCCGACGCGGCCCGGATGATGGGGTTGGGGCTGTCTCTATCCGGGGGCCAGGGTGGTGTTAGGGGATGGCTTGGGAGAGGACTATTGTATTTTAGATAGCTATGTCACATAATCAATTTTATAAATACACATTTTCATGACTTATGCACATTTTTTATTGGCAGGTATTGCCATCTACTACACTTATATATAATTCTTTTTTTTTTTTTTTTTTTTTTTTTTTTTAATTTTTTCTTCTGTTTGGTATACCTGATACACTTACACGGTACTTCACTTCATGTCTCACTAGCGGGCCCGAGCTGGTTGCCCGGGCCCCATTGATTTTTTCTGATACACGGGTGTGGGATGGCCTTCTTTCAGGGCCCTCGATCTGGTACAGATCACTGGCTCTCTGGATGGAAGTGGTATATGGTGGAGGCGGAGCAGTTACTCACTCCATCAGTGAGAGGTCATCTGAAGAAGGGGCACCGACAAGAGGGATTCTCTTTTCTGTCTGGTACCGCCCCCTGGTACATGGCTTGGGGCCGTTTCTGGTCCCCGCTGACAAGTTGCGGGGATTGGGACTGATTAAAGGATTGTGAGGATGATGGCTCGGGTGGGCACTGGATCGCTAACTGTTGTTGATGTGTAGATAATAGATGGGTGAGGTTCATGTCACGGGGGATGGGGTGGGGGGCCTCTACTGCGGGGTTGGGGAGGCGGCCTTGAGACCTCCTCCCCCCCCTTCCCCCCCACTTTCCCCCCCCCCTTTTTTTTTTTTTTTGTTATGTAGGTCAGAGGGCTGTGGGTGTAGTATCTAATATGTCTTATTGAAAAGAATGTCCTTGAACTTGGTTATTTTGGTGTGATGATATGATAATAGGCTGTGGAGTTAGAGGGGTAATAGAGTAGAGCTTTCAATCGATATGTGGATTATTTTCGGATCCTAGGTCCAGCAGTTAATAGCTAATGAATGCTTAATAATGTATATATTTGTTTATGCGATTAGTGGCTGCCGGGAGCGGGTGCTGATCTCGTGCCAGTGTATTATACGATCTTTTTTTTTTTTTTTTTTTTTTTTACACTGTTGATTTCACTGGCTGTGGCCTCTTTGCCCCCACATTTCTAGGGCAGCGGGTGTTGAGGATCAGAGTCAAATTGACATCTGAGGTCTCAACTCCCTGATAAGACCCTAGTGTAAATCCCGACACGGGCAGCGCCCGTCTCGGTGAGTAACGAATTGGTCTTTAATAAAGTGGGTTATTCTTTTTCTATTTTTACTCTTTACTTATTTTCTTTTGGGGCCTTATTTTTAATTTTTTTTTTTTTTTTTTCTTTCTTTCTTTCTTTTTATTTTCCCCTTCCCTTTTCCTTTGAACCAGGGAATATCCTAATTATAAATCTTTAATATGTCCAGAAGTAGAGGTAGTTCACAGAGGGTTCGAAGGCCGAATGATAACGACCTGGCCTCTTCTTTTGAGCAAAAGTTCAGAGCTATTTCGATTAATGCTAGGGGCTTAAACACCCCACTGAAAAGATCTAAATTATTCCAGGAATTAACTAGACTTAAAGCAAATATCGCATTTATTCAGGAGACACATTTTAAAGGTGGGGGAGCTCCCAGATTGTCCTCTAGATCCTTCTCCCAGTCTTACACAAGTAATGCGCCAGATGTTAAGGCAAGGGGGGTGGCGATAATGATTGCCAGGAATACTCCCTTTCAGGTCACGGATAGGATAGCAGATGAGCAAGGTAGGTACTTAATCCTTAAGGGCTCCTTGTTTAATAAAAAATATACTCTGGCAGTGGTTTATGCTCCTAATTCTGGGCAAGTGACCTTTCTTGAAGCTTTTTTGAATAAACTTATAGAAGCACAAGAAGGTCCTATTATTCTTGGGGGAGATCTAAATGTGACATTAGATCCATTATTGGACTCCTCAACGGGGCGATCTGCGCTAGCATATGCGGCACTAAAAAGAATTAAGAAAGCGCTTCACAAGACTCAACTTTGTGATCCCTGGCGTATTAATCACCCTAATACTAAAGATTATTCTTTTTATTCTCCAGCACACGCCATGTATTCTAGAATTGATTACGTCTTGGTGTCTCATAGCTTACTACCCCAAGTGTTGAAATCCAATATAGAGATTATGGCTGTGTCGGATCATGCACCGGTGACCCTTACTATCACCTTAACTGGCACCCCAAAGGGAGAGTGGACATGGAGATTGAACGAGTCCTTACTACAAAATGAGAAGCTAATCCAGGATTTCCAAAATACTATTAAAAATTATTTCGAAACAAATAAATGCATAGACACTTCCCCATTTAATAATTGGTTAGCTCATACGGCAGTTATTAGAGGCTCGTTCATTAGACATGCTACTGAGAAGAAGAGGGAACGAGAACAGGAGTTACAGAAGCAAATAGAAAGAGTCCAGGAGTTAGAAAAAGTACATAAAGCAGCATTGGCAAAAAGTAATCTCCTGGCACTCACCGAGGCCAGATCAATATTGAACTCTCTCCTGACTTCTAAAGCGGCTTATATTATAAAGCGTTGTAGAAGGCTTTACTTTGAATGGGGCAATAAAAGCAGTGCGCTCCTGGCAAGGGCCCTCAAGAAACAACAATCTTTAAACTTTGTAGAAGCTATCATTGATGGGCAACAAAAAAAGCTCCATAGTACACCAGATATAGCTAAGACCTTTCAGTCCTTTTATCAGAAGCTATATAATATTTGCCCTGAAGGACCAGCTCCAGAACAGGACCATGTAGCATTGATAAAGAAGTATATAGAGGAGTCTGGTATGTCTAAGCTTGGGACGAATGACAGAGAGAGATTGGAATGCCCCATTTCTATGGAGGAGCTGAGAGCCGCGGTCAAGGCTTCACCCAGTGGAAAAGCCCCGGGACCAGACGGATTTACAGTAGCATATTATAAGCAATTTTTTCCTCTCCTGGCCCCGCATTTTCTCTCTGCATTTAATTCATTAACTACATCCCCCGATCAGGTTAAGATCCCAAGTGAGGCACTATCTGCTCATGTGACAATAATTCAGAAACCTGGGAAAGATCCGCTCGCATGCGGAAGCTATAGGCCTATTTCACTATTGAATGTAGATCTAAAATTATATGCGAAAATTTTGGCAAATAGACTGTCAGGGATGCTCCCGATGCTAGTGGATGGAGATCAGTCCGGCTTTGTACCGGGCAGAGAAGCTCGCGATAATACAACTAGAGTGCTGAATTTGCTGCATAGGAATGAACGAACTAGACAACCGGCTATTTTTTTGTCCACCGATGCCGAGAAGGCATTTGACCGGGTAAACTGGCAATATATCAGGGCAGTTTTGGAACATATTGGTCTGAGCCCTAAAGCGTTACAGATGATTATGGCCCTATATACAGAGCCCTCGGCCAAGATTAAAGTAAATGGCACCTTTTCAGAGAAGGTAGACATTAGAAATGGCACTAGACAGGGCTGCCCCCTCTCCCCAGTGATTTTTGTTTTATCTATGGAACCTTTTTTATGCAGAATTAGAGGGAGAGAAGATATACGGGGGATCTTAGTAGACTCATCTATACACAAGATTTCAGCATATGCTGATGACCTTATGTTTTTTCTCGCAAATCCGGTAACGGGATTACCGGTCCTGTTGAAGGAATTTGAGCACTTTGGCAGGTTTTCATTTTTGAAAATAAATTACGATAAATCAGAGGCGATGGGGCTGAATCTTCCCCCAGAAGTCGAAGTCCAGTTGAGAGCATCTTTTCCTTTTAGGTGGCCTTCGTCGGCCATTACATATCTAGGCACTAAGATCACGAAAACGGTAAACGAGATTTATGCAGCAAATTTTGGCCCCCTTTTTTCCAAAATTAAAAAGGATTTGGAAAACTGGGACTTACCCACTTTCACGTGGCTAGGAAGAATCAGCATCCTCAAAATGTCAGTCTTGCCAAAGATTCTATATCTATTTCAGGCTCTTCCGATTTGGATCCCTAGGGCATACTTTAAGTCCTTTAATTCGCTATTTATAAAATTCATCTGGCAGAGACGTAAACCTAGACTGAAACTTCGGCTTTTATTTAGAACTAAAAAGATGGGAGGACTCGCTTGCCCAGATTTGCTGCGATATTGGCGTGCGATCCATCTTCAACGTATTTTAGACTGGCACCATCAAGCTACAAAGAAGAAATGGGTGAACCTTGAAGCATCTTGGCTTCATACTCCACTAAAAGATGTCCCGTGGGCAGTCAGAATAGGGAGGACCCTCTGCAGAGACCATCCGCTTATTTCTACCACACTTGGAATTTTTGGAAAGCTAAGGGACAGAAATGAGATATCTCCATGGCCAACTCCCTTGGTGCCACTGGTACATAATCCCTCATTCCCCGTAGGTATACTTCCTCGCCTTCGTAAGATTTTTGAGGAAAGAGAAGTCCCTAGAGGAATGCATCTAATATCACCTTCTGGATGGGTGCACTTGAATGATTTAAGGGATAAATGGGATACGCTCCTATTTGATCAATGGCTTTTGTTTATATTTCAAAGTTTTCTTTTGAGCTTAGGACCCAGACAGGCGTTCCTCAGACCTTTAACCCCTTTTGAACGATTGATAAGAGAAGGAGACCCTCCAATACGCTTAATTTCCAAATTATATGTATTACTGGAAGAAAGTGGGGAGGATGAAATACCTAGATTCTGTGGGGACTGGGAGAGGGACCTAGATAGGCACCTTACGAAAGACCAGTGGCAGTATATTTTTATGGCTACACATAAGACCTCAGTTTCTTCAAAAATCCAGGAAACTAATTACAAGTGCCTTACAAGGTGGTATTACACCCCGAAAAGGTTGAATGGTTTCTCACCGACTTATTCCGCTGAGTGCTGGAGATGCCGGGGAGCAGTCGGAAGTTTTTTCCACGTTTTTTGGGATTGCCCAAAGATTATTCCCTTTTGGCATGCTGTGGCTGATATCTCTAGTGAGATTTTGGGACGGACGGTCACTCGGGATCCATCCCTGTTCCTCCTACACCTGTCGGAAATGCCTCTGAAGACTTATAAGAGATCTCTTTTGAGACATCTTATTAATGCAGCAAAAACATTGATACCTAGGCTATGGAGATCTGAAGCGGCGCCCTCGGTGGAAAGCTGGATTGGGGAGATTAATCATATTATGGAAATGGAAGAGCTTACCGCTGCAATCCACGAGACTGGGAGGCAGTTTCGACAGGTATGGACGCCTTGGCTTCTTTATAGAGAAACGGCAAGATTTAAGCAATTAATGAATGTCGATACCCCCCCCCCCCCATTATCTTCCCAGAACGAATGAGCTGCTTCAGCTGCAAAGATGTAAATCTTAAATAATGGAATGGAAATTAGAAATAAGGCTAGGACATGTACAGAATTTTTAATTTTTTTTTTTTTTTTTTTCTTTCTTTCTTTCTTTTTATTTTCCCCTTCCCTTTTCCTTTGAACCAGGGAATATCCTAATTATAAATCTTTAATATGTCCAGAAGTAGAGATAGTTCACAGAGGGTTCGAAGGCCGAATGATAACGACCTGGCCTCTTCTTTTGAGCAAAAGTTCAGAGCTATTTCGATTAATGCTAGGGGCTTAAACACCCCACTGAAAAGATCTAAATTATTCCAGGAATTAACTAGACTTAAAGCAAATATCGCATTTATTCAGGAGACACATTTTAAAGGTGGGGGAGCTCCCAGATTGTCCTCTAGATCCTTCTCCCAGTCTTACACAAGTAATGCGCCAGATGTTAAGGCAAGGGGGGTGGCGATAATGATTGCCAGGAATACTCCCTTTCAGGTCACGGATAGGATAGCAGATGAGCAAGGTAGGTACTTAATCCTTAAGGGCTCCTTGTTTAATAAAAAATATACTCTGGCAGTGGTTTATGCTCCTAATTCTGGGCAAGTGACCTTTCTTGAAGCTTTTTTGAATAAACTTATAGAAGCACAAGAAGGTCCTATTATTCTTGGGGGAGATCTAAATGTGACATTAGATCCATTATTGGACTCCTCAACGGGGCGATCTGCGCTAGCATATGCGGCACTAAAAAGAATTAAGAAAGCGCTTCACAAGGCTCAACTTTGTGATCCCTGGCGTATTAATCACCCTAATACTAAAGATTATTCTTTTTATTCTCCAGCACACGCCATGTATTCTAGAATTGATTACGTCTTGGTGTCTCATAGCTTACTACCCCAAGTGTTGAAATCCAATATAGAGATTATGGCTGTGTCGGATCATGCACCGGTGACCCTTACTATCACCTTAACTGGCACCCCAAAGGGAGAGTGGACATGGAGATTGAACGAGTCCTTACTACAAAATGAGAAGCTAATCCAGGATTTCCAAAATACTATTAAAAATTATTTCGAAACAAATAAATGCATAGACACTTCCCCATTTAATAATTGGTTAGCTCATAAGGCAGTTATTAGAGGCTCGTTCATTAGACATGCTACTGAGAAGAAGAGGGAACGAGAACAGGAGTTACAGAAGCAAATAGAAAGAGTCCAGGAGTTAGAAAAAGTACATAAAGCAGCATTGGCCAAAAGTAATCTCCTGGCACTCACCGAGGCCAGATCAATATTGAACTCTCTCCTGACTTCTAAAGCGGCTTATATTATAAAGCGTTGTAGAAGGCTTTACTTTGAATGGGGCAATAAAAGCAGTGCGCTCCTGGCAAGGGCCCTCAAGAAACAACAATCTTTAAACTTTGTAGAAGCTATCATTGATGGGCAACAAAAAAAGCTCCATAGTACACCAGATATAGCTAAGACCTTTCAGTCCTTTTATCAGAAGCTATATAATATTTGCCCTGAAGGACCAGCTCCAGAACAGGACCATGTAGCATTGATAAAGAAGTATATAGAGGAGTCTGGTATGTCTAAGCTTGGGACGAATGACAGAGAGAGATTGGAATGCCCCATTTCTATGGAGGAGCTGAGAGCCGCGGTCAAGGCTTCACCCAGTGGAAAAGCCCCGGGACCAGACGGATTTACAGTAGCATATTATAAGCAATTTTTTCCTCTCCTGGCCCCGCATTTTCTCTCTGCATTTAATTCATTAACTACATCCCCCGATCAGGTTAAGATCCCAAGTGAGGCACTATCTGCTCATGTGACAATAATTCAGAAACCTGGGAAAGATCCGCTCGCATGCGGAAGCTATAGGCCTATTTCACTATTGAATGTAGATCTAAAATTATATGCGAAAATTTTGGCAAATAGACTGTCAGGGATGCTCCCGATGCTAGTGGATGGAGATCAGTCCGGCTTTGTACCGGGCAGAGAAGCTCGCGATAATACAACTAGAGTGCTGAATTTGCTGCATAGGATCGAACGAACTAGACAACCGGCTATTTTTTTGTCCACCGATGCTGAGAAGGCATTTGACCGGGTAAACTGGCAATATATCAGGGCAGTTTTGGAACATATTGGTCTGGGCCCTAAAGCGTTACAGATGATTATGGCCCTATATACAGAGCCCTCGGCCAAGATTAAAGTAAATGGCACCTTTTCAGAGAAGGTAGACATTAGAAATGGCACTAGACAGGGCTGCCCCCTCTCCCCAGTGATTTTTGTTTTATCTATGGAACCTTTTTTATGCAGAATTAGAGGGAGAGAAGATATACGGGGGATCTTAGTAGACTCATCTATACACAAGATTTCAGCATATGCTGATGACCTTATGTTTTTTCTCGCAAATCCGGTAACGGGATTACCGGTCCTGTTGAAGGAATTTGAGCACTTTGGCAGGTTTTCATTTTTGAAAATAAATTACGATAAATCAGAGGCGATGGGGCTGAATCTTCCCCCAGAAGTCGAAGTCCAGTTGAGAGCATCTTTTCCTTTTAGGTGGCCTTCGTCGGCCATTACATATCTAGGCACTAAGATCACGAAAACGGTAAACGAGATTTATGCAGCAAATTTTGGCCCCCTTTTTTCCAAAATTAAAAAGGATTTGGAAAACTGGGACTTACCCACTTTCACGTGGCTAGGAAGAATCAGCATCCTCAAAATGTCAGTCTTGCCAAAGATTCTATATCTATTTCAGGCTCTTCCGATTTGGATCCCTAGGGCATACTTTAAGTCCTTTAATTCGCTATTTATAAAATTCATCTGGCAGAGACGTAAACCTAGACTGAAACTTCGGCTTTTATTTAGAACTAAAAAGATGGGAGGACTCGCTTGCCCAGATTTGCTGCGATATTGGCGTGCGATCCATCTTCAACGTATTTTAGACTGGCACCATCAAGCTACAAAGAAGAAATGGGTGAACCTTGAAGCATCTTGGCTTCATACTCCACTAAAAGATGTCCTGTGGGCAGTCAGAATAGGGAGGACCCTCTGCAGAGACCATCCGCTTATTTCTACCACACTTGGAATTTTTGGAAAGCTAAGGGACAGAAATGAGATATCTCCATGGCCAACTCCCTTGGTGCCACTGGTACATAATCCCTCATTCCCCTTAGGTATACTTCCTCGCCTTCGTAAGATTTTTGAGGAAAGAGAAGTCCCTAGAGGAATGCATCTAATATCACCTTCTGGATGGGTGCACTTGAATGATTTAAGGGATAAATGGGATACGCTCCTATTTGATCAATGGCTTTTGTTTATATTTCAAAGTTTTCTTTTGAGCTTAGGACCCAGACAGGCGTTCCTCAGACCTTTAACCCCTTTTGAACGATTGATAAGAGAAGGAGACCCTCCAATACGCTTAATTTCCAAATTATATGTATTACTGGAAGAAAGTGGGGAGGATGAAATACCTCGATTCTGTGGGGACTGGGAGAGGGACCTAGATAGGCACCTTACGAAAGACCAGTGGCAGTATATTTTTATGGCTACACATAAGACCTCAGTTTCTTCAAAAATCCAGGAAACTAATTACAAGTGCCTTACAAGGTGGTATTACACCCCGAAAAGGTTGAATGGTTTCTCACCGACTTATTCCGCTGAGTGCTGGAGATGCCGGGGAGCAGTCGGAAGTTTTTTCCACGTTTTTTGGGATTGCCCAAAGATTATTCCCTTTTGGCATGCTGTGGCTGATATCTCTAGTGAGATTTTGGGACGGACGGTCACTCGGGATCCATCCCTGTTCCTCCTACACCTGTCGGAAATGCCTCTGAAGACTTATAAGAGATCTCTTTTGAGACATCTTATTAATGCAGCAAAAACATTGATACCTAGGCTATGGAGATCTGAAGCGGCGCCCTCGGTGGAAAGCTGGATTGGGGAGCTTACCGCTGCGATCCACGAGACTGGGAGGCAGTTTCGACAGGTATGGACGCCTTGGCTTCTTTATAGAGAAACGGCAAGATTTAAGCAATTAATGAATGTCGATACCCCCCCCCCCATTATCTTCCCAGAACGAATGAGCTGCTTCAGCTGCAAAGATGTAAATCTTAAATAATGGAATGGAAATTAGAAATAAGGCTAGGACATGTACAGAATGGTATAAGGGGATAGACTCCCCCCCCGGTTCTTCTTTCCCATACCCCCTTATTTCTTTTCTTTCTTTCCCCATTTTCTTTTTCTTTTTGATCCCCCCCCCTCTTTTTTATTTTTATTTTTATTTTTTTTTCTTTCTTTCTTTTTTCTTTCTTCTTTCTCCTTTTTTTTCTCTCTCTTTATTATATATTTTGTGGGTATAAAATATAAAATATTTTCTTTTTCCTTTTTGTCTCTTTCTCCAGATGGAATCATCTGAATCTTGAAAAGGGCTCTACATGGATGGGTTGTTGAAATGCAAATGAGAGGATATTCCTTTCCCCTCCTCCCCCTTTTCTTTTTTTTTTGTTTAAGTTTAATTTTAATTAGTTGTTCAGATGATTCTATACTGTATAATTGTTAATGATTCTATTGATGATATATTATATACTTATATACATGATGACAAAAGGAAAAGAGAAATAAATAAAGAATTAAAAAAAAAAAAAATACTGTAAAGAGTTTTGAAGCACCCGAGCGTCGAGTATTCTATTAATTTCATATTCAGGTTCGTCTCCCACTATAATCGGAGGAGGAGATGACACCTGAATATTTTTGGCAGATTTTAACAAAGAAACATGAAAGGTCGACGGAATTTTCATGGATAAAGGTAACTTGACTTTAAAGGTAACATCGCTTAGTTTGTCAATAATAGGAAAAGGACCGATATATTTAGGCCCCAGCTTAGACGAGGGTTGTCGAAGGGCAATATTTCTTGTAGAAACCCAGACCCAATTACCCACCCGAAATGGTGGTTCTAGTGACCTATGTCGGTCTGCAAATACTTTATAAGTTCTAGAGGCTTTCTTTAAGTTAGTCTGTATCTCAGACCACACCTTAGTCCTTTCCCGTAGCCATTCCTCCAAGGCCGGCAAGTTGGAGGAAGGACCAGAGAAGGATGATGCCTTAGGATTTCTACCATAATTACAAAAGAAAGGCGAAAACTTAGTAGATTCACTAGGCGCATTGTTAAAGGCGAATTCCGCAAATTCGATGAATTCCGCCCATTGTTCTTGGCGGTCGGAAACGAAACAGCGTAAATATTGTTCTAGACATTGATTTACCCGCTCAGTCTGACCGTTAGACTGAGGGTGATAGGCGGTGGAGAGCGACACTTTAATACCTAAGCGATTACAGAAGGCTTTCCAGAAACGGGACACAAACTGGACTCCTCGATCCGAAACAATATTCCGCGGTAGACCATGGAGGCGAAAAACATGTTTAATGAATAGTTGTACTAATTCTGGTGCCGACGGAAGTTTTATCAATGGAATAAAGTGTGCCATTTTACTAAAGCGGTCCACCACCACCCAAATTACAGAATTCCCCTGCAACGGCGGAAGATCAACAATAAAGTCCATGGATATGTGCGACCAAGGTTCAGTGGGGATTTCTAAAGGAACTAATAATCCTGCAGGAGACCCATGGGTAGTCTTACTCCGAGCACATACAGGACATGCTTCGACAAAGGCAGAAGTATCGCGTCTGATGGTGGGCCACCAGACATGACGTTTGGCGATGGCCAAGGTCTTCCGAACACCTAAGTGACCGGCAGACTTGGCATCATGAAGTTCTTGTAAAACGGCAAGACGTAAGTGAGGTGGAACAAATAAACATTCAGAGGGTTTACCAGGAGGGGAATCAACCTGGAATGGCATTAGCGAGCTAGACAAATCGGGGAGAAGAGCGGCGACAACACAACCTAAAGGTAGAATCGATTCAGGAGGACCGGCCTGGTCCTTACAATCCCCGAAATTACGAGATAGAGCATCTGCTTTGGCATTCTTCTTCCCCGGCTTATAGGTAATAATGAAATTGAATCGAGAAAAGAAGAGTGCCCAGCGAGCCTGACGGGAGTTGAGTCTCTTAGCGGACTCTAAATATTCTAGATTCTTGTGATCAGTATATACCGTGATAGGGTGTAGGGAACCTTCTAGCCAGTGGCGCCATTCTTCAAAGGCCAGTTTAATACCCAATAGCTCCCTATTCCCAACATCGTAATTGCGTTCGGCGGGCGAAAATTTACGAGAGAAGAATGCACAAGGATGTAGTTTCTCAGGACTGCCTGCATACTGAGAGAGGACAGCCCCTACTCCCAGTTCCGAGGCATCAACCTCCAACAGGAATGGAAGCCGGGTATCGGGATGTATCAAAATGGGAGCGGAGGTGAAAGTTTCTTTTAATAATTGAAAGGCATCTTTTGCTGAGGGAGGCCACTCCTCAACAAAAGGGCCCTTACGAGTGAGGTCTGTTAAGGGACTCACTATGGACGAGAAACCCCTTATGAATTGTCTGTAAAAATTCGCAAATCCTAAAAATCTCTGAAGCGCCTTTAGGGTTCTAGGTTGTTCCCACTCCATTATAGCAGAATCTTTGGAGGGATCCATCAATAACCCACGCTTGGAGATTATATATCCCAGGAACGGAATTTCAGACACTTCAAATACGCATTTGGAGATTTTAGCATACAGACGATTCTCCCGTAATCTCTGCAACACCGCTTTGACATGTTGACGGTGCTCCACCAGGGAACGGGAAAAAATCAGTATGTCATCCAAATAGACCACCAGGAACCGACCAAGAAAATCACGAAATATGTCATTGACAAAATCTTGGAACACAGCAGGAGCATTACATAACCCGAATGGCATCACTAAATATTCATAATGCCCATCCTTAACATTGAAGGCTGTCTTCCATTCATCCCCCTGACGTATGCGAATAAGGTTATATGCCCCTCGAAGGTCTAACTTGGAAAAGACCTGAGCTCCAGAGACCTGATTAAAAAGGTCATTGATTAAAGGTAACGGATACCTATTCTTTACAGTAACCTTATTTAACCCTCGATAGTCTATACAGGGGCGTAACCCACCGTCCTTCTTCTCGACGAAGAAGAACCCGGCACCGGCAGGAGAGGTAGAAGGACGGATAAATCCCTTCTGGAGGTTCTCAGAAATATAATCTTTCATAGCCTGTTCTTCAGACCGTGTCAGATTATATATTTTCCCTCTAGGGGGTATAGTACCTGGGAGTAACTCGATAGGACAGTCGTAGGCCCTATGGGGGGGAGGAATATCAGCGGACTTTTCTGAGAATACATCTGCCCAATCTGCGTACACTGGAGGTAAACCATCAAGGATGATAGGTGTGGATCTAAGGGATATGGAGAAGCAATGATCCTGACAGGAAGGACTCCATTTTACAAGGTCCCCAGACCTCCAATCTATCACTGGGTTATGGGCCTTTAACCAGGGAAATCCCAATACAATAGGGGATACGGGACTATCAATAATAAGAAACTCTATTTCTTCCGAGTGGGTAGATCCTACGGTAAAATTTACCCAAGGAGTCTTGTAGGAGACCAACCCTCCCTCAATGGGCTTATTGTTGACCGCCAGGACCCGAAGGGAATTTTCTAATGGAATTAACGGAATTCCAAGAGTGGTGGCAAGTGATCTATCCAGGAAATTGCCAGCCGCTCCACTATCAATGAAGGCAGAGGCAATAGTCCTGGAAGGACCCCAGGAAAGTATAACAGGTAGGAGTACTCGATTATCTAGAGGGAACGATACCTGACCGCCTAGACGAAGTCCCTCAGCAGGATCTAGGCGCTGTAGTTTCCCGCCACCGGAGCCTTGTTTGGGCAGCTCTTGGCGAAATGACCCTGATTTCCACAATAGAGGCAGAGGCCTTGAGATCTGCGCCGAACCTTCTCTGCCTGAGAGAGATGGGTTACTCCAAGCTGCATCGGTTCTTCAGGTGACAAGGGAGAAGAGGAAACGGCTGCCCCCTTAAAGCTTGGCTCTTGGCGTGAGGATCCCCAAGGTTGGTCCTTGCCTCTTTCCTGGCATCTCTCTCGGAGACGTCGATCCACCCTAATGGCCAGCTGCATGTACTCATCCAGGCTCTTAGGCAGAGGATAATTTACAAGGATGTCTTTGATATTGTCAGAGAGTCCAATCCTAAATTGGCTACATAAAGCTGGGTCGTTCCATTTGGAATCTATAGCCCATCGCCGGAATTCTGCGCTGTACTCCTCCGCAGAGCGTTTGGCCTGTCTCAGATTCCGTAGCTTAGAATCTGCTGTCGCAGCCCGATCTGGGTCAGCATATAGGAGTTCCATAGCTGAGAAGAATGAAGTGACCGACTGTAAGGCTTCATCAGTAGGAACTAAACCAAATGCCCAGGTCTGAGGGTCACCCTGGAGAAGTGAGATGACCAGGCCGACACGTTGAGACTCTGATCCAGTCGCGTGGGGTCGAAGGCGGAAGTAGAGCTCACAAGAGTTCTTGAAGTTGGAAAACTTCGCCCGGTCCTCGAAGAATTTTTCCGGAAGAGGAATCTTGGGCTCGATGGCTGGGCCAGGTTCCACTGGCGCAGGAATCTGACGACTCTCTTGAGTTGCCACTCGTTGGGCCAGCTGGTTGATGGCAGTGGCCATAGCTTGAACCTGCTGTATTAGTTCTTCCATCTAGGAAAGTTATGTTTTTTTATGGCCCGTTATAATGTCAGGTCCCGCGGGACACCCACCTTCCAATAAATCAGCAACCCCCAATCTCCGCTGCTTTCTTCGCCTATAGTAAGCCCCCGTTTGCCGGGACGCTAGACACGCCTCACCGGACACGGTTGCCCCCAGGTCTTGTTAGCACAAAGGATGCTGATTTATGCAGGGGAAGGCAGATGAACCAGGGACTAGACTGAGTAGCAATAACGGACAGGGGTCATACACGGGTGGTCAATCCGAGGAGGCACGGTACAGTAGGGTTAGACGGAAGAGTAGTCAGGGCAAGCCAAGGGTCACAACGGGAGGTCAGAAGTTCGCGGTACAAAGGAGCAGGCAGATTCGTGGTCAAAGAACAAGCAAGGTCGGTCCAGGCGGCAATCAGGGATGGTCAAAAACACGGCAAGATTCACAGGGAGAAGGTATCCAAAATCTCACCCAGTAGCACGCTATAACGGGCAAGGACTGACCGCAGGGTGAAAGCCTTTATATGATGGGGGCTAACAGGATTGGCTGAGGGGGAATGTAGTGATTGGTGCTACAGGAACCTTGGGCTGATTGCCCAGTTTGAATCAGGGGGCGTTGCCCAGTGTACTTTGGGCTCATAGACCCATACTGACAGAGGGCTCATAGGCCCATGCTGGCAAAGGGCTCATTGGCCCATGCTGATTACCTCCGGCGGGCGCGCTGTGCGCAGCGCCGCCGGAGGACATACAGGGAAGCCAGGCGCGCGCGCGTGTATGATGCAGCGCGCCGGGAGCGCGCCGCACAGAGAGCGACGCGGCCGCTCCCGACGCCGCTGACGAGGAGTCTGCCCGGGCGGCTGCTCGCGACAGCCGAGCGGCGGCCGGAAGAGAGAGAAGCCGGCCCGCTGCCGGCTGCAGCGGACGCCCAGCCCGTGGAGAGGAGTCGGCGAGGGAATGAAGGACAGGTGAGGTGGCCGTGACACCTGCTATGTCGGCCTACTTAGTAAGGAAATAACTCCCTCATTCAGCTTTCAGTCTCCACCCGGCTGACCTGGTCCTTCAATCAACCTTCAGTGGACAGAGAACGGAAACACCCCCCACTCCCTGCCCAGACATCCCGATTGGATGTCTCTCTCTGCAGTTGTAAAAACCCCTCCCTCCTTCCTGTTCACAATATGTGCTGGCATAATAACTAGAGGCACAACAATGCACTTTTTTTTACTATGATATATGTAATGTACACAGTGTGCCTACATAACACTCTTGCCAACGCTGTTGCCACACCCACTGTTTCTGTAGACAGCTAAGAGTCTTTCAATTCTTGATTTTTATCCTTGCAAAAGGCGTCCAGTTCTGTGAGATTCCTGGCCTGACTTGCGTTGCACTGCTCTGCTCTGATTGCTTGATGTTTGAGGAGGTGATCTTTTCATTAAAAGCTGTGTCCTTTTTTCTCCAAATGTGTGTCCTGGTCCCACTCCTGCCACATCTTCCTCTATTCCTATTTACGAGCAACGGCGGGCACAGTCCTGCAATCGCGATTCTGTGCATGTTCGTCTGCATTCAATTAGTGTCCCTGTTCACCTTGTGCGCACATCTATGTGCATGCGTTCACATGGTCTAATGTGTGCGCGCTAAACTGCACATGCGCAACGTGTTTTAAGGGACACCTGCACGGATGTTGCATTTGCTGCATGTGTATTGCGTATGCACAGATGCGAACGCTTATGCACATGCATTAGAATGTGCACCATAAAACGTGAATTTAAGGAGGTCTGAGACAGCAGTAAGATGCCAGCTGATCTTCTTGGTTCCTGATTCCTGTTTTTCTGGTGATGACCTTGGCTTGTTTGATGGTTCCTGATCCCGGCTTGGCTGAGTATCCACTATGGTTTCTGACCCCAGCTAATCTTACTTCCCACTCTGGCTTCTGATCTCAGCTTGTCTAATTACCTGCTTTGACTCCTGACCTGGCTTGGCTGACTATCAATTCTGGTTCCTGACCTCCGCTTCTCCACCGGTATCCTGCATATCTTGACTGTGTTTGGTGATGATTTGGGACCCTGGTTGTGCCTGTAGCCCAGCCTGTCCTCCCTTGCAGGGGGGGGGGGGCTATCCAGTGAAGACAGACATGCCAGCAGACGCCCCATTCCTGAGCCTGCACATGGTGGTCATCACCTGTTTCAGTACTCACCTGTTCCAGTACCTACCCGATCCAGTACTTGTCAGTTCCAGTCCACTACAGACACTTCAGCTTCTCTTGCGTAGGACTCCAAAATGCTTCCGGCTGGTTCCAATGTTCTTTTGCAAACTTTTGATGCTAAATTATGTGTTGAGGATGCAGGAGCGGTTTTCTTTTGATGACACTTTCATTAAGGTCATGCAAATGTGCCACTGAACAGTAGAACAATATACTGCTCCTGAGTCTACTAAATGAACCTGATGGTCTGTTGCAGTCATGCAGAGGTTCTGATTTGCCTTTCTAGCAATCCGATGAGCATCCCTCTATGAATGTCTTGTGGGTCTTCTAGACATTCTCTTGCCCATTACTGTTGCTGGTAACTTCCATTCTCCAGCCAATCTGGGTTCTCAGTCAATTATCTGTGCTCACAAACCTTGGAGGGGCGCCATCCACTCATATTGCTAAAACGTGGAATTCAGGTAAATTTATTGGTGATCAGTATATCATATTTACACAATTTAATCAGTCAGTCATTGGCACTCTTCTTATACTCTGATTCCTTTTAAAGATACATTGTTGCATATTTAGTTGTTTGGGAAGTTCAGGAATACTGTTCATGGGGTCTGGCATAAATGATTTTACTCAGTAATGTAAACCATTTTCCAAATGAAATGTCAGTGAAATAAGGTCTGTTAAAGACCCAGGTCCCAGTTTAGAGTATATCTCTATAAAAAGAAGTGTTAGAATGAACCACCAAGAGGAGATAAAACTATTAAGAATGAAACATCTTCATGTGTTATCATGTAGGAGGCTCCAGAGATATGGAAATGAGGAAAAGTGACAAAGCAAAAGAAAAATAGAGTTTTATTTGGAAACAGATTAAAATGCAACTTTAATTAGTTGAAGTTCACAAAAAACTCTATTGAAGGATGGTGTATCTTAACATGTAATTTAAAACAATGAGATTTGTTGGTTTTAGTGGTAAGCCGGTACTTCTTTTTCTGCATGGTGAGATCTACTGTAACATAGGACCATTCGTCTTATTTATGAGTAGGTTTTCCAAATCTTGCTTCTGCTCCAAGACCCATGGATTAACCCTTTAATTGCCAAGCACATAGAATATACGTGCTTGCTTCTCCAACCATTAACTGCCAGGCACATAGATTTTACTTGCCTGCCATTTTCCCCCAAAAAAAGCTCACCTCTGTTCAGGATCCATTGCTGGGGGTCTCATTGTCTCTTGCTGGGCCTTTGATGGCCGGGCCGGCATCTTCAGTGTTCTCTGCCCCATGCGCCAGCTTCTGACATCTTGTTCGGCTCCACAGGAAGGTTCCTCTTATATAAGTAAGAAGATGTCAGCTCACTCTGCCAGTACAAAATGCTGCTTCCTGCAACTGAGAGGCGGAAGCCGAAGTGATTGGCGGAAGGGGGTAGCAGGGCAGGGGACACCAATTTTCTGCCCAGCACCCAGCTTCTGCTATTTACTTCAGGGGGGTTTCACACAGTAGGGCATCCAGATTTGGGATGCCCCGGAGAAAGCCAGCGGCTGGCTCTGGAATCTTTTATATTCTAGACTGGCCACTGCTTGATTTTGTTCCGCTTTGAAGCTGACCTCCAGTCAAAAAAATAAAGTTTAGTAAACTACTACTACTACCTAGAGATAACGGATGATTGCATAGAGATTTGAGGCAATTTTTACAGGTGTAAATCAAGATGACAGGTCTCATGCAGTTCAGGAACAAAGAATCGGCCTGTGATTCCATAACATCTGCATGGGGTTAAGCTCTCTTAAAGAGGACCAAAACCCATGCCCCATAGGCTCTGAAATCTATAAGATTCCAGGGCTGATATATTCCCTCCCCCCGGGGCATCCACAATCGAGATGTCCTGCTTTGTGAAACCCCCCAGGTAGCCCGGAAACTCACCTTCTTTCCTGGTCAGACGGCACGTGCTTGAGCTGCGGCCACATCCTCGCTATCCCTTTAGAAAGGTGCATGTCTGCGCCAGCCATTTGTGAATGGTCGGCGCGGGCACACTCCCTGTTTGAGGGTAGCAGGGGATTCAGCAGCCAGTGCACTCAGATACGCTTGCCTTAGACGACCCCCGGGACGAAGGGACTCGATCCGAGTGATTGGTTGATGGACCAACAGCTGCACATGCGTCATAGGACCGGGAAGAGGTGAGTTTGTTTGGGTGACCTGGTGGGTTTCGCACAGCGGGGCACCGATTGGGGCCAGGACCAAAACCCCGGATAGTCAAAATCCTGGGTTTTGGTCCACTTTAAATAGCTTATGTCACTGATTGCCAGAGGGCTTTAGGGGAGCAATTTACTAAGCTTTATTGTTTTGACTGGAGTTATGCTTTAATCCAGGCCCAAGTGTCAGATTTCAACAAAATGTTCTCAGAAATCTGAGGATTCTGCACTACACCAGTACAATGTAAAAACATACTAAAATTATTTAGCATCAGAATTAGATATATGTCTATATATACATGCAAGTAATTACATTTGGCTGGAAAAAAAGCAACACACAATGTGGAATCGAGGGTTAATGACAGCTTGCGGTGGCTTCACTCTGGCTGTGCTTTCCCGCACTGGCCATTCAAATAGGCTGCTGCTGCAATGCACATTAGTGGGAGCAATGACCTTCCAGTTAAGGATCCCTTAGGCACCATTATTCACCCTTCTGTGTTTCTGGGCGGCAGCAACAGCATCCCATGCATCCCCTTCTCTGATGGAGATCAATCAGTATAAGGATGGGCTGGGATAGCATTCGGATGTGTCTGCCCATAGATTTCATAGGGCCAAAAGCAAAAGTCATAGATCGTTGGCCCCCATGCTGAAGCTGCAGGTTACTCCAATACAATGCTGGTATTTTTACAGACATCATTGGCTGTGTGTATTACCTTATAAGAGAGATCCCAGCAGCATCTGGCTGCTTCAATAAAGAGCGCTCCTGGGAGTTACTCCCAGCTTTCTTGGTGATCCTCAATGAGGTATTGGGTGATAAGGGGCCACTTTCTAGTTTTACCATGATAATACACAAACCACTGGAATAAAGTGGGTAGGGGAATGGGCTGAGGGTGACGTCCTTTACATCCAGGGAAAACCAATAATAAATCAGCCAGCAGTATGCCTGAAGGCTTTCCCATGTGCCTTTCCTCCATTCCCTGCGGTGTGCTGTAGATGCTGTAGCAGGTCTCCAGAGTTTGTCCTCCTATTTTACCACAGCCACGATCTAATATTGGTCAATTAATTGCCCCTCTCCCTCAGCCCTCCAAGTGCAGGCAAAGCCCAGCTAAGCGACAGATAGCGTCAGATAGCGACTGGGGAGCCGGCCAGTAAAGCCAGGTACCGCAACTAGAACGCCGGCTCCCCTCCACAATCACACATTTATCAAGCCGATACTGCTTAGCGACTGAGATAGCGCCACCTAGCAACTCATTTATCATTATCCCAGCCTCATCCCACAGCGCCAGCGAACATATTTGAACAGCGACAGGTATGACCTCTCACTACCTGGCGCTCTCCAATGCATTTCAATGGCAGAATGTATTTTAATTAATAATTATTTTTTAATATATATATTTTTTTTAAATTAAAAAAAAAAATCTGTGAACACTTCTTCCTTTGAAAATGTATTTTTAGTGGATTAAAAAAAAAATTTTTTTTTTGCAGAATTGATATTACAGGTAGAGATGAGCGAACTTCTTGAAAGTTCGATTCGGGCGATTCGCCGAATTTCGCCAAGAAATTCGGGTTCGCCCGAATCGAACTTTCACGAATCGCTCATCAGCGTGGAGGCCGGCGCCGCTCTCAGTCACCCTCTGATGACGCGCCCTCTGATGACAGCTGAAAGCGGCGCCGGCCTCCACGCTCCGACCATGCAGGTAAGTGTTTGCTTTTTAAACAAATGCCGGCATGGTGGGAGCGGGCAGGCCGGCTGCGCTGTCAGCGGGCCGGTTTCCGCCGCCCGCTGACAGCGTAGCCGGCCTGCCCACTCCCACCATGCCGGCATTTTTTTTTTTTTATTTCAGGGAAAATTCGATCGGCACGAACCAAAAAAAATTCGGGTTCGTGCCGAATCGAATTTTCCCTGAAATTCGGAGCGAATTCCGGTTCGTCCGAACCGGTTCGCTCATCCCTAATTACAGGCCTGATTTTAACCCTTTAAGTGCCAGCCCACCTGGAGATTTTGTCACGCTCTGTTGCCAGAGCATTTTTCACAATTTTGCGCTCCCCATGTTCAACTGTAATTTTTGAAGGGATTTTCTGGGACTTCCCATAAAAATTACATATTGTTTTTTTCAGAAGAATCTGGGCTTTAACATCATATCTCTTGTTTATAAATTTTGTAGTTTTATCATAATTATTTTGGGCAAAATATGTGAAAGAAAATAAAAAAAACACACGTTTTTACATTTTGCAGTGTTTTTTTTTAATCGAAAATAAAGGTTTTTCAATAAAAACATATTGAGAGTAAAAGCCCCATTTCTCCCGGTTACAACGGTACCACACATGTATTAGTAGACACCCTTTCCTGCCCAGGAGACCCCAGAAACTGCAAAGAGCGCTAGAGGAGATTTTCAGATAAAATACAAATACTTTGCGCTCCTCGCAGTTTTTCAAAAAATACAACCCTTTACATTTGAAATACCCCCCACAACTATATATTTTTGGAAAGTGCACAATTCAAGGTTTCTAAGCATACTAGGCTTGTTGGCGTGGGTCCATTGGTTTGAACTCTATTGATTGGCAGAATCTCTGGTTCCAAAGGATTTCGCTAAAAAAAAAAGCAAAAAGCAGATTCAAAACCATATTTTCCTATAAAAACAATAAGCAAGCAAGAAGTAACGCAGTAAATCTGAAAGCACAACATCTGCTGAACAAAATAATACCCCACATGCATAGGTACGTTGAAGTGTAGAGTTGCCAAACATCCCAAAGTCAAGCATGCGTTTGAGGGTAATTTTACTTGAAAAAATCAGCGGCGCACACAAAGTGCGCACCTTGCAGTTTCTCCAAATTTACAACCCTTTACATTTGAAATACCCCCCACAAACTATATATTTTTGGAAAGTACATACCTCAAGGTTTCTAAGCCTACTGGGCTTGTTGACGTCGGTTACTTCGTTCCGCCTCTATTGATTGGCAGAATCTCTGGTTCCAAAGGATTTCGCTAAAAAAATAAGCAAAAAGCAGATTGAAAAACATTTTTTCCTATAAAAACAATAAGCAAGCAAGAAGTAACGCAGTAAATCTGAAAGCACAACGGCTGCTGAACAAAACAATACCCCACATGCATAGGTACTTTGAAGTGTAGAGTTGCCAAACACCCCAAAGTCAAGCATGCGTTTGAGGGTAATTTTACTTGAAAAAATCAGCGGCGCACACAAAGTGCGCACCTTGCAGTTTCTCCAAATTTACAACCCTTTACATTTGAAATACCCCCCACAAACTATATATTTTTGGAAAGTACATACCTCAAGGTTTCTAAGCCTACTGGGCTTGTTGACGTCGGTTACTTCGTTCCGCCTCTATTGATTGGCAGAATCTCTGGTTCCAAAGGATTTCGCTAAAAAAATAAGCAAAAAGCAGATTGAAAAACATTTTTTCCTATAAAAACAATAAGCAAGCAAGAAGTAACGCAGTAAATCTGAAAGCACAATGGCTGCTGAACAAAACAATACCCCACATGCATAGGTACTTTGAAGTGTAGAGTTGCCAAACACCCCAAAGTCAAGCATGCGTTTGAGGGTAATTTTACTTGAAAAAATCAGCGGCGCACACAAAGTGCGCACCTTGCAGTTTCTCCAAATTTACAACCCTTTACATTTGAAATACCTCCCACAAACTATATATTTTTGGAAAGTACATACCTCAAGGTTTCTAAGCCTACTGGGCTTGTTGACGTCTGTGACTTCCTTCAGAATCTATTGATTGGCAGAATCTCTGGTTCCAAAGGATTTCGCTAAAAAAATAAGCAAAAAGCAGATTCAAAACCATATTTTCCTATAAAAACAATAAGCAAGCAAGAAGTAACGCAGTAAATCTGAAAGCACAACATCTGCTGAACAAAATAATACCCCACATGCATAGGTACGTTGAAGTGTAGAGTTGCCAAACACCCCAAAGTCAAGCATGCGTTTGAGGGTAATTTTACTTGAAAAAATCAGCGGCGCACACAAAGTGCGCACCTTGCAGTTTCTCCAAATTTACAACCCTTTACATTTGAAATACCCCCCACAAACTATATATTTTTGGAAAGTACATACCTCAAGGTTTCTAAGCCTACTGGGCTTGTTGACGTCGGTTACTTCGTTCCGCCTCTATTGATTGGCAGAATCTCTGGTTCCAAAGGATTTCGCTAAAAAAATAAGCAAAAAGCAGATTGAAAAACATTTTTTCCTATAAAAACAATAAGCAAGCAAGAAGTAACGCAGTAAATCTGAAAGCACAACGGCTGCTGAACAAAACAATACCCCACATGCATAGGTACTTTGAAGTGTAGAGTTGCCAAACACCCCAAAGTCAAGCATGCGTTTGAGGGTAATTTTACTTGAAAAAATCAGCGGCGCACACAAAGTGCGCACCTTGCAGTTTCTCCAAATTTACAACCCTTTACATTTGAAATACCCCCCACAAACTATATATTTTTGGAAAGTACATACCTCAAGGTTTCTAAGCCTACTGGGCTTGTTGACGTCTGTGACTTCCTTCAGAATCTATTGATTGGCAGAATCTCTGGTTCCAAAGGATTTTGCTAAAAAAATAAGCAAAAAGCAGATTTTTTCCTATAAAAACAATAAGCAAGCAAGAACTAACGCAGCAAATCTGAAAGCACAATGGCTGATGAACAAAACAATACCCCACATGCATAGGTACTTTGAAGGGTACAGTTACCAATCACCCAAAACTAACACATGCGCTATGGAAAAACAAAACAATTTCTTACCTGTTCTAAGAAGTGCAAGTAGAATACTGTAGCTGTGCCATCAGATTATAGGATACTGTAGCTGTGCCATCAGATTATAGGATACTGTAGCTGTGCCATCAGATTATAGAATACTGTAGCTGTGTCATCAGATTATAGGATACTGTAGCTGTGTCATCAGATTATAGGATACTGTAGCTGTGTCATCAGATTATAAGATCAGTGCAGTGATCAATGACCAATATTAGGAATCAAGAACCTGAAATTGGTCACATTTTATCATCACTTGCCACAAGTAACCAGCTGCTCCTGCTCCACCATTTCCCTTCGGATTAGCAACAGCGAAAAGAAACTAAAAGAAAATAAAATATAATGGCAACACAAAATACCTAAGAAACCTAATCCTAAAAGGGGCCTACCTACCAAAAAAAAAAAAATGCATTGCTCAATAATTTAGTTGAGTATGGTATACCTCAAAACAATCTTCGAGGCATAACCCGGGTTGGCTGGGACAGGTCGGGCAATAATACCGCACATCTCTTCTAATGCCACGCTTCCTACAAACCCTACAAGCTCTCTGGGGATACCGCTTTTTACCAATTTCAGGAAGCAACTTTATAAAGTGCTTCCCTACTAATCTGGCCTGGTTGTCATTGCTAGGCAGATCTGGTTCTTCCGCAGTATCCCCAAACAACAAAGCAGGGAGTAACTGCTGCTGGTATTTTATGTACGATAAATTGGAGCCTGGCACTGCTGCCTTGAAGGCAACAAAGCTGTTGTAGGTTGCCATTTGGACCAAATGGATAGCAACTTTAGTGTACCAGGCTCAAGTTTTTCGGGTGGCGTTGTAATAAGTTAATATTTGGTCCGTTTTATCAACGCCACCCATGAATTTATTATAATCGGTTATGCAACGTGGCTTTTGGGAAGGGGCTCGGGGACCACGTTGCCTTACATTCACAACTGACTCATCGTGGAGTGTTGTCAGAAGGAATACATTTTTTTTGCCCATGTATTTCATGGCCAGGACCTCATCGCTTCTTAGAGCATAAGACTCCCCCCTTTTTAATTTTTTTTCAAGTAGTGGCCTGGGCAATCCTTTGCGTTTAGGGTTGATGGTGCCGCAGGCCGGGGTATCCAACGAATAAAGGGCGCGAAATAAGGGGATGCTGGTATAGAAGTTGTCCACATATAAGTGGTAACCTCTACCCAACAATGGAGTCATAAGGTCCCAAACGATCTTTCCACTTATTGACAAATCAAGGGGACAACCAGGGGGGTCCAGATAGGTGTCCTTTCCTTCATAGATTCGAAAATATTTGATGTAGCCGGTCACACTATCGCATAATTGGTAAAATTTAATCCCGTAGCGGGCACGCTTGCTAGGGATATATTGCCGAAAAACAATGCGCCCTTTGAAAAGCAGTAGTGACTCGTCAATTGATAATTTTTGGCCGGGGGTGTACACTACTGCGAAGCGATCTGACAGGCTGTTGAGCAGGGGCCGTAATTTATGCAGCCTGTCGTGACCGGGCTCACCACGGGGAATAGCAGTGGAATTGTCGTTAAAATGCAGAAACCGCAGTAAAATTTGGTAGCGGTTTCTGGACATTACGGCCGGAAATAATGGAGTTGCCAATATGGTTTGGGTATCCCAGTAGGAGGAAATACTAAATTTTTTTAGGATACCCATTGCTAGAGTGAGCCCCCAAAATTTCTTTATCTCACTCAAATTTGTGGGATGCCATGCCTGAGCTCGGGCGTGCCTCTGCTGGGGGTTTTGCGCTAAGACCTGCTCGGCATACAGATTGGTATAGAAGACCATATCCAGTAGGATGGCTTCTGTGAGGAACAATTTGAAAAAGTCAATGACACCAAAATTTGTGGTGTCTACATTGACCCCGGGGACCGAATCAAAAGGGGGAATTTTGGGGGAAATATTATTAGGAGGCCTCCACGCAGACGCTCCTTCACCAGCTGCAGCACTCGATGCCTCATCCTGCACTACACTCGCCTGAAGCGTGGCCTCACTTTGTGCGGTACTATCCCTTCTACGGTGGCTACTACTGGTAGCACTGCGCGGCTGTGTTTCCTCAGTAGAGTATACACTGTCTGACTCGCTATCTGATGGGAAGAACTCAGACCCTGACTCACTAAAATCTTCCGAGTCAGACGCCATCAGGTAAGCCGCAGCTTCCTGTGCAGTGTACCGCTTACCAGCCATACCCCAATGCAAACAAAAATCTAAAAAAAAAGGCTAAAACTAAAGGCTAAAACTAAAGGCTAAAACTAAAGGCTAAAACTAAAGACAAATTACAAAAAAATACAATACAATAAAACAAAGCAAAAAAACAGACAAAAAATGAAACAAAAAAATACAATACAATAAAACAAAGCAAAAAAAACAGACAAAAATAGAAATAAAAGTGTATAGTTACAACCCGATGAGAAGTGGTGGAGTCAGGAGCAGCAGGTCACGGGATCCCAGCTAGGCTCCCAAAAGGAGGAAGGGGCTAAGGTCCCAAAAGGAGGAAGGGGCCAAGGTCCCAAAAGGAGGAAGGGGCCAAGGTCCAAAAAGGAGGAAGGGGCCAAGGTCCAAAAAGGAGGAAGGGGCCAAGGTCCAAAAAGGAGGAAGAGGCCAAGGACCAAAAAGAGCACGGTCCAAACAAAAAGCAGTAGCGATCTTCAAATCTCAGTGAATCACCTAAGGGAAAAAGTTAAGATTAGGGAGTGTGGGTGAACTGAATGCCTGATAATAACTACCTGATCCCCCAATCTAACGACACATGCATGGGCAATAGCCGCACTATGCTATAGCTAGAGCGGTGGTAAGGTAAGTTTTACTGGGGATTCACTCTACTAGCGCACTGGATTGGATGAGCGGCTGCACCTGCGCAGTAGAAGCGGGGTGAGGTGATTTGATCTGGGTTTCACAGTGACCTCCCCCTGACCCTGCCTCCATTAGGATATTGGGGTGTATAATGGGGTGCACCCCACCCCTTTCTCTTACCGTCTCGTTGGCGGCTGTGACTGGCATCAGGAAGCCCCGGGGCCCCCAGTTCTTCTCCACCATCAGCCGGTCCCATCCCTGGTGCTGCAGGCGGCCGCCGCCATAAGCCGCATAACAAGCCAGAGCCAGCCCGGCCCCGGCCGCACCCGCCACCATCACCCGAGATGTGCCGCCAACGGGCACCGGTGCCCAGGACCAAAAAAACCAAGGGCCCTCAGCGAGACCCCACCCCTTGTCCCACCTCTGCCCCGTCCCTGTTCTGGGGATGAGTGTGGATGGAGGCATGAGTGTGGATGGAGGCATGAGTGTGGATGGAGGCATGAGTGTGGATGGAGGCATGAGTGTGGATGGAGGGGTGACAGGGGCACAGGCTGGGGATGAGTGTGGATGGAGGGATGACAGGGGCAGGCTGGGGATGAGTGTGGATGGAGGGGTGACAGGGGCAGGCTGGGGATGAGTGTGGATGGAGGGATGACAGGGGCAGGCTGGGGATGAGTGTGGATGGAGGGGTGACAGGGGCAGGCTGGGGATAGGTGCAGATGGAGGGATGGGTGGCAGGGGCAGGCTGGAGATAGGTGCGGATGGATGGATGGGTGGCAGGGGCAGGCTAGAGATAGGTGAAGATGGAGGGATGGGTGGCAGGGGCAGGCTGGAGATAGGTGCGGATGGAGGGATGGGTGCCAGGGGCAGGCTGGAGATAGGTGCGGATGGATGGATGGATGGATGGATGGGTGGCAGGGGCAGGCTGGAGATAGGTGCGGATGGATGGATGGCTGGGTGGCAGGGGCCGGCTGGAGATAGGTGCGGATGGATGGATGGATGGATGGGTGGCAGGGGCAGGCTGGAGATAGGTGCGGATGGATGGATGGATGGGTGGCAGGGGCAGGCTGGAGATAGGTGCGGATGGATGGATGGGTGGCAGGGGCAGGCTGGAGATAGGTGCGGATGGATGGATGGGTGGCAGGGGCAGGCTGGAGATAGGTGCGGATGGATGGATGGATGGATGGGTGGCAGGGGCAGGCTGGAGATAGGTGCGGATGGATGGATGGATGGGTGGCAGGGGCAGGCTGGAGATAGGTGCGGATGGATGGATGGATGGATGGATGGGTGGCAGGGGCAGGCTGGAGATAGGTGCGGATGGATGGATGGATGGGTGGCAGGGGCAGGCTGGAGATAGGTGCGGATGGATGGATGGATGGATGGATGGATGGGTGGCAGGGGCAGGCTGGAGATAGGTGCGGATGGATGGATGGGTGGCAGGGGCAGGCTGGAGATAGGTGCGGATGGATGGATGGATGGATGGGTGGCAGGGGCAGGCTGGAGATAGGTGCGGATGGATGGATGGATGGGTGGCAGGGGCAGGCTGGAGATAGGTGCGGATGGATGGATGGATGGGTGGCAGGGGCAGGCTGGAGATAGGTGCGGATGGATGGATGGGTGGCAGGGGCAGGCTGGAGATAGGTGCGGATGGATGGATGGATGGATGGGTGGCAGGGGCAGGCTGGAGATAGGTGCGGATGGATGGATGGATGGGTGGCAGGGGCAGGCTGGAGATAGGTGCGGATGGATGGATGGGTGGCAGGGGCAGGCTGGAGATAGGTGCGGATGGATGGATGGATGGGTGGCAGGGGCAGGCTGGAGATAGGTGCGGATGGATGGATGGGTGGCAGGGGCAGGCTGGAGATAGGTGCGGATGGATGGATGGGTGGCAGGGGCAGGCTGGAGATAGGTGCGGATGGATGGATGGGTGGCAGGGGCAGGCTGGAGATAGGTGCGGATGGATGGATGGATGGATGGGTGGCAGGGGCAGGCTGGAGATAGGTGCGGATGGATGGATGGATGGGTGGCAGGGGCAGGCTGGAGATAGGTGCGGATGGATGGATGGATGGGTGGCAGGGGCAGGCTGGAGATAGGTGCGGATGGATGGATGGATGGGTGGCAGGGGCAGGCTGGAGATAGGTGCGGATGGATGGATGGGTGGCAGGGGCAGGCTGGAGATAGGTGCGGATGGATGGATGAATGGATGGGTGGCAGGGGCAGGCTGGAGATAGGTGCGGATGGATGGATGGATGGATGGGTGGCAGGGGCAGGCTGGAGATAGGTGCGGATGGATGGATGGATGGATGGGTGGCAGGGGCAGGCTGGAGATAGGTGCGGATGGATGGATGGGTGGCAGGGGCAGGCTGGAGATAGGTGCGGATGGATGGATGGGTGGCAGGGGCAGGCTGGAGATAGGTGCGGATGGATGGATGGATGGGTGGCAGGGGCAGGCTGGAGATAGGTGCGGATGGATGGATGGATGGATGGGTGGCAGGGGCAGGCTGGAGATAGGTGCGGATGGATGGATGGATGGGTGGCAGGGGCAGGCTGGAGATAGGTGCGGATGGATGGATGGATGGGTGGCAGGGGCAGGCTGGAGATAGGTGCGGATGGATGGGTGGCAGGGGCAGGCTGGAGATAGGTGCGGATGGATGGATGGATGGATGGGTGGCAGGGGCAGGCTGGAGATAGGTGCGGATGGATGGATGGATGGGTGGCAGGGGCAGGCTGGAGATAGGTGCGGATGGAGGGATGGGTGGCAGGGGCAGGCTGGAGATAGGTGCGGATGGATGGATGGATGGATGGGTGGCAGGGGCAGGCTGGAGATAGGTGCGGATGGATGGATGGATGGGTGGCAGGGGCAGGCTGGAGATAGGTGCGGATGGATGGATGGGTGGCAGGGGCAGGCTGGAGATAGGTGCGGATGGATGGATGGATGGATGGGTGGCAGGGGCAGGCTGGAGATAGGTGCGGATGGATGGATGGGTGGCAGGGGCAGGCTGGAGATAGGTGCAGATGGATGGATGGATGGATGGGTGGCAGGGGCAGGCTGGAGATAGGTGCGGATGGATGGATGGGTGGCAGGGGCAGGCTGGAGATAGGTGCGGATGGATGGATGGATGGATGGGTGGCAGGGGCAGGCTGGAGATAGGTGCGGATGGATGGATGGATGGATGGGTGGCAGGAGCAGGCTGGAGATAGGTGCGGATGGATGGATGGATGGATGGGTGGCAGGGGCAGGCTGGAGATAGGTGCGGATGGATGGATGGATGGGTGGCAGGGGCAGGCTGGAGATAGGTGCGGATGGAGGGATGGGTGGCAGGGGCAGGCTGGAGATAGGTGCGGATGGATGGGTGGCAGGGGCAGGCTGGAGATAGGTGCGGATGGATGGATGGGTGGCAGGGGCAGGCTGGAGATAGGTGCGGATGGATGGATGGATGGATGGGTGGCAGGGGCAGGCTGGAGATAGGTGCGGATGGATGGATGGGTGGCAGGGGCAGGCTGGAGATAGGTGCGGATGGATGGATGGGTGGCAGGGGCAGGCTGGAGATAGGTGCGGATGGATGGATGGATGGATGGGTGGCAGGGGCAGGCTGGAGATAGGTGCGGATGGATGGATGGATGGATGGGTGGCAGGAGCAGGCTGGAGATAGGTGCGGATGGATGGATGGATGGATGGGTGGCAGGGGCAGGCTGGAGATAGGTGCGGATGGAGGGATGGGTGGCAGGGGCAGGCTGGAGATAGGTGCGGATGGATGGATGGGTGGCAGGGGCAGGCTGGAGATAGGTGCGGATGGATGGATGGATGGATGGGTGGCAGGGGCAGGCTGGAGATAGGTGCGGATGGATGGATGGGTGGCAGGGGCAGGCTGGAGATAGGTGCGGATGGATGGATGGGTGGCAGGGGCAGGCTGGAGATAGGTGCGGATGGATGGATGGATGGATGGGTGGCAGGGGCAGGCTGGAGATAGGTGCGGATGGATGGATGGGTGGCAGGGGCAGGCTGGAGATAGGTGCGGATGGATGGATGGGTGGCAGGGGCAGGCTGGAGATAGGTGCGGATGGATGGATGGGTGGCAGGGGCAGGCTGGAGATAGGTGCGGATGGATGGATGGATGGATGGGTGGCAGGGGCAGGCTGGAGATAGGTGCGGATGGATGGATGGGTGGCAGGGGCAGGCTGGAGATAGGTGCGGATGGATGGATGGATGGGTGGCAGGCTGGAGATAGGTGCGGATGGATGGATGGATGGGTGGCAGGGGCAGGCTGGAGATAGGTGCGGATGGATGGATGGATGGGTGGCAGGGGCAGGCTGGAGATAGGTGCGGATGGATGGATGGATGGGTGGCAGGCTGGAGATAGGTGCGGATGGATGGATGGATGGGTGGCAGGGGCAGGCTGGAGATAGGTGCGGATGGATGGATGGATGGGTGGCAGGGGCAGGCTGGAGATAGGTGCGGATGGATGGATGGATGGGTGGCAGGGGCAGGCTGGAGATAGGTGCGGATGGATGGATGGATGGGTGGCAGGCGCAGGCTGGAGATAGGTGCGGATGGATGGATGGGTGGCAGGGTGGGGATAGGTGCGCAAATGAGTCCAGTCAGGCCCCCGAGGAACTTTGACAGCCAGCTGATCGGGGGGGGGGGGGGATCGGATCGGGGGATCGGATCGGGGGTTGGGGATGCTGGCGGATCGGCGACCGTGACCCCCGAACCCCCCGATCAGCTGGCTTGGGTGTGCGAGGGCGGACAACGGCCGATTGGACCGGCCTGTCAGTCCGCCCCTGCCGATCAGGGTACAGCCACCCCCCCCCCAACAAAAAATCACTGACCCCACACACTCCCCCACACCCCCACCCACACACACACACACCTACCTCGAGCCGGCGAACAAAGAGGAGACCGCAAGTCCGCAAGTTCTTTTTAAAGCGGTGGCGCCGGCTGATGACAACAGCCGTGCGCCCCTCTTCGGATTGGTCCACCGACGATCTGGTGACTGGGGTGAGGTCAGGGTCACCTCCAGGTGACCCCCCCATGACTCTTCTACGCTGTGGAGGCGGGATCCAGGCCGTTTTCATCTGTCGATCGTCAGGAGGTGAGTTACAGTGCAGCCCGTAACACCTACGTGCTTGGCACTTAACGCCCAGCCAAGCCAGCACGTAGGTGTTACGGGCTTGGCAACTAAAGGGTTAAACTATTCAGGTTTGAATATTATTTCAAAATCATTCCATTTTTTTTTTTTTTGGTGGTTAGGGGGTTAAAAAACTACTTTTAACACATCGCCTACTGCGCTCTGGGATTTAAACATGCATTTCACAGCGCTAGGAATTTTTAAGGCTGATTTTTTAATTAATATGGTAGGTGCCGGTCGCTATGTCCAGTCGCTATCATGCGCTCCCATACAACAGCGAACCTGTCAAATAGCGACTCAGTACTTGTATTCAACATTAAGGCACACCGACTGAGTCGCTATCATCCACCGAACAATGGCCAAGCACAGCGACTACTAGCGGTCGCTGTCAAAATACCGCTACAGTCGCTCAACAGTCGCTATCTGTCGCTATCTCTCGCTATTAATGAATCAGCCTCCCCGTCAACTACTGTGGCATGCTGGTTTTGCTCACTCTGGCAAATTGAGTTAAGAATACTTGACGTTCAGAGGGGCATCCCAAATCAAGATGTCAGTAGATGAGGAACATCTGGGAGAACATCCCAGGTATTGTTCCTCTTAAAGGCAGAACTGGCTCCCAAATCCAGTCAGATAACAATCTCTATGTGCCTGCAGTAGGCATATGCCATTAAAGGCAAAAATTAAAGGAACCCTACATGCAGCTTTAATCCTATGCAGTCACAGGTGAGGTATCTCATTGCTGAAAAGTTAACAGACATAAATATCAGGCCCAACTGCCTGGCACGCCCCCTCTGTTACAGCGAATGGTGCATGCGTCATTCCCTTTGGCTTGGGTGGGATTGCGTAGTGCCTTTTACAAGAATACAAGTGGATGACCTCCAGAAAATCTGGTGTACGCATGCATGTTACGGACCAGATCTCGGAGACCAGTATGTTTCAGACAGTTGCAAACTGCACCAGCTGCTGTGGAGGACATAAATATCAGGTCCCAGTGCCTGGTACACCCCCTCTGTTACAGCAAATGGTGCATGTGCCATTCCCTTTGGCTTGGGTGGGAGTGTACAGTGCCTTTTACAAGCATACAGGTGGATGACCTCCAGAAAATCTGGTGTACACATACATGCTACGGACCAGATATCGGAGACTAGTACGTTTCAGACAGTTGGACACCACACACAGATGAGGAGACAAAGAAGGGATAGCGTCAGGTAGTGGCTGGTTAATGAGAGGTAGCGACAGGTAGCGACTGGTGAACGCCGGACACGGCACGCAATTACACATTTATCAGGCAGAATCTGTTTAGCGACTGGGATAGCGTCATGTAGCGTCTGATTCATCATTTTCACAGCCTCAGCGAACAGCGCCAGCGTTCAGCCTTGCACAGCGCCAGGTATGACCTCTCTCTACCTGACGCTCTCCCAAACATTTCAATGGACGAACCTTTTCTTCTCTTTAAACGGGTTTTTTTTTTTTTTTTTTTTAAATCACAAATAATTCTGTGACCTCTTCTGGCATTGAAAAAGCAGTTTTTTCATAATTTTTTAATTTTTTATATATTTCCTCAGAAATGACATTACAGGTCTGGCATTAAAGTGTTCATGTTACAATGTTGTTACAATGTAATTCCATATGCTTTCGCTTTGTTACTAGTTGATAGATGCTGGAAAACAGACTTTAAACACACCGCCTCCTGCGCTCTGGGCTTCAAACAACTATTTTTCAGCGCCAGAGATTTGTGAGGCTGTTTTTTTGCTGAATATGGTGTGAGTCGGTCGCTATGAGCAGTCGCTAACATGCGCTCCCATACAGCGCTGTACTGGTCAAATAGCGACTCCTCACAATGTATTGAACATTACTGAACAGCGACTGAGTCGTAATAAACTAGCGACTCACGGCCGAGCACTGCGACTACTAGCGGGCTCTTTGAAATGCCTGCTACAGACGCTCATCTGTCGCTACCTGCCGCTAATGATGAATCAGCCTCAAGGTGTGTATTGGCTTTTTTATCTTTGACTTTACTCTAAAATATTTTTTCTCAGCTTGTCTCGTCTGCTCTAGAAACAGGGCTGAATGTTAGCATCAGATTTGTTCTGCCAGCCAATTCTCTGTACATCCTGCATGGAACTTTGCATAACCAAGCAATGCAGTTTCTTATGTCTTTGGCCAAAAATGCGCTTTTTTTTTTTTTCCTGAAATGACTTTTTTTGCCTGTTTAACCAAACATAGAATTTAGTGACTAAGTGCAGTTTTATTTGTAATAAGAAAAATAGATATAAAAAAAGATTCTCTCACTGCATCGCACACTTGTATCTCCTGCCATAATGCATCATTCCCAAAGTGCATGACAGAAAAAGGCACTTTATGGTGTTAAAATCAGAAAACGTCTCTGGAAACACTTGAGAAGCACATAACATGCGAGTTCCCCAGAGAAGATTTTAGCTTCTAAACAGAAAAATCCTGAGGGCAAAGTGGTGCAGCGGGGAGCCAATATGGAAACAAACTTTGACATGTGCTTTTAATAACATGGATGATCTGCGGAAGACAAGATATCGGGATACAGGTGTTCCTGCATGACGTTCTACAATCATCCGACAAAGGAGAAAAGCTTGATTAACAGATCTATACCTTGCACGTTTCTTCCAGTGTATTTTCACAAAGAGCAGAATTCCAATATACACATGGGCCCTTATTTAACAAGGGATAGCGCCAGGTAGCGAATGGTGAGCGAACGGTAATGACGCTCACCGCCACGAGAACGCCGGCTCCCCTCCGCAATCACACATTTATCAAGCCGATCCTGCTTAGCGACTGACAGAGCGCCAGATAGCGAATCATTCATCATTATTCCAGCCTCACCCCACAGCGCCAGCGAGCGACCTTGAACAGCGACAGGTATGACCTCTCGCTACCTGGCGCTCTCCAATGCATTTCAATGGAGCAATCTTTAAATATTCATAATTAATTGCTATTTTTTTTTTTTTTTTTTTTAAATGTCAAAAATTCTGTGACCACTTCTGCAATGTTAGATATTTTTTTTAAGGTAAAAAAAAAAAAAAAAAAAAAAAATTGTGCAGAATTGATATTACAGGTCTGATATTAATGTATTCATATTACAAAATGATTTGAAAAACATGTTTTTTTTTTTTTCTAAAAATATGGTTGTTTGGGGGTTAAAAAACTACTTTTAACCCATCGCCGCCAGCGCTCTGGGGTTTAAACAAGCATTTCACAGCACGAGAATTTTTGGAGCGTGATTTGTTAATGAATATGGTGGAAGCCAGTCGCTAGGGCCAGTCGCTATCATGTGCTCCCATACAGCGCGGAACCTGTCAAACAGCGACTCCTAACCCCGTATTCAACATTACGGCAAACCGACTGACTCGCTGTCAACAGCCGAACAACGGGCAAGCACAGCGAATACTAGCGTGCGCTGTGAAAATAACGCTACTGTCGCTACCTGGCGCTATTAATGAATCGGCCTCCCGGAATCATTATTTACTTGATTGTCACTTGGACCTTGATTTTTTTTTTGCATGGCCGATTACACATTTGCAAGTTTTCAAAGCCAAACAATAACATGTATTAACCCTTTGTCAATGGTGAAATCACTACATGGGTTTCTTCTCAAGCAAGGTGATCCCACCACCACATATATGCTCTTACCAAACTCTGAAATAGGTATGGCATTTATTTAGGCCCTTATTTAAGAAGGGATAGCGTCAGGTAGCGCCTGGTTAATGAGAGGTAGTGACAGATAGCGACTGGTCAACGCCGGACACGGCACGCAATTACACATTTATCAAGCAGAATCTGTTTAGCGACTGAGATAGCGTCATGTAGCGTCTGATTCATCATTTTCACAGCCTCAGCGAACAGCGCCGGCGTTCAGCCTTGCACAGCGCCAGGTATGACCTCTCGCTACCTGGCGCTCTCCCATACATTTCAATGGACGATCCTTTTCTTCTCTTTAAACTGTTTTATTTTTTTTTTTTTTTTCCAAAAAATCACAAATAATTCTGTGACTTCTGGCATTGAAATAGCAGTTTTTTCAAAATGTTTTCATTTTTTATATATTTCCTAAGAAATGACATTACAGGTCTGCCATTAAAGTGTTCATGTTACAATGTTGTTACAATGTAATTCCATATGTTTTCGCTTTGTTACTAGTTGATAGATGCTGAAAAACACACTTTAAACACACCGCCTCCTGCGCTCTGGGCTTCAAACAACTATTTTTCAGCGCCAGAGATTTGTGAGGCTGTTTTTTTGCTGAATATGGTGTGAGTCGGTCGCTATGAGCAGTCGCTAACATGCGCTCCCATACATCGCTGTACTGGTCAAATAGCGACTCCTCACAATGTATTCAACATTACTGAACAGCGACTGAGTCGCTATAAAGTAGCGACTCACGGCCGAGCACTGCGACTACTAGCGGGCGCTCTGAAAATGCCTGCTACAGACGCTCATCTGTCGCTACCTGCCGCTAATGATGAATCAGCCTCTTATTCTCCCAGACTCCATTTTGGAGACTTTGGGGTTTATTCATCAAGGTATAGCGGCAGGCAGCGCCTGGTGGACGCTGTACGCAATACCACATTTATGAAGGCGATTCTGGTGAGCGACTCTAACAGCACCATATAGCATCCGATTCATTATTACAGGTGGCTCAGTGTATAGCGCCGGTGCTCTAGCTTCCAGAGCGCCAGGTATTACCTGTCACTACCTGTCGCTCTCCCATACATTTCAATGGATGTTCCAGGGTTTTTTGTTTTCAATTTGTTTTTCTCTCAAATAATTGAGAAACCTCTCCTGGCCTAGAAAGAGTCATTTTTGAAAACTTTTTTATATTTTTATGCAGAATTGTCATTACAGGTCTGGTATTAAAGTGTTATTATCACAATGTTACAACAATGTAATTCCATGTGTTTTCGCTTTGTTACTGGTGGATATGTGTTCAAAAACAGACTTTAATCACACAGCGTCTGGCGCTCTATGCTATAGCGATCAGATCCAGAACGCCAACGATGTGTGTGTCTGTTTTTTTTTTTTAATATGGTGTGAGTCGCTGAGAGTCGGTCGCAATGAGCTGGCGCTACCTTTCACTCCCTGCAGCGCTGAACTGGTGTTAAAACGCCCAACATAAATCTCATTCATCAATGCCGGCCAGGTTACTACAGTGGCTGAGGCGCTCTGTTACAGCGCTCGATTGCCGATCACAGCGTATACTAGCAGTCGCTCTAATAGCCGCTATACAGACGCTCATCTGCAGATAGCTGGTGCTAGTGATGAATCAGCCTCCACATTCCACTAGCTTCTTCCACTAGCTTTTAACCGTCATGCCAGATCATATAATATAATTCCATATACAAGAACAATGGAAAAGAAAGAGATACAAATAGTCCTTTATTGTCCAAAAGAGTGCTACTTACCCTAAATAAGAGCATATCTTGTATGTTTCCCCCACCCTGTATATACAAATTGCCCACGTTAAAAAATCATCCAACCTGCATCTACTGTATTTTCTGAGCCTTTAAACATCCAAGATGACGGCACAAGGAGTCTCAGGCTCAGAGGAGTCTCTTCTGACTGTGCCGCTCTGCATTCTGGGATTGTTGTCCTTTTCCTGACCCTAGCTCCTGACCACAGCTATAACCCGCCCCCCCTGCATTTTTGCCCCCTCTCTTCTCCTCAGTATATGATGCTTCTGAGGAAAGATGGCGGCGCAAGTATCCTAAAGTCCTGAACACAGTTGCAGCCCAGTGGGAGAAAGAATAAAAGTGACTAAAAACATAAAATATTTTTAGATCCTGGGGAATAGTTTTTTAAGGGTTTCGGCTTTTCATTAAATGATGCTGAAGGTTCGGTTTAACTTACATACATAAAAAATATGTATACAGCATATGAATAAATGTACTCCTGCGGGTTCTATATAACATCTTTCACCTGATGTGTTTACTACTCGTAAAACACGTGTGTCTATCACCAATAACGGGCAGGCTGATTCATCATTAGCGGCAGGTAGCGACAGATGAGCGTCTGTAGCAGGCATTTTCAGAGCGCCCGCTAGTAGTCGCAGTGCTCGGCCGTGAGTCGCTACTTTAAAGCGACTCAGTCGCTGTTCAGTAATGTTGAATACATTGTGAGGAGTCGCTATTTGACCAGTACAGCGCTGTATGGGAGCGCATGTTAGCAACTGCTCATAGCGACCGACTCACACCATATTCAGCAAAAAAACAGCCTCACAAATCCCAGGCGCTGAAAAATAGTTGTTTGAAGCCCAGAGCGCAGGAGGCGGTGTGTTTAAAGTCTGTTTTCAAGCATCTATCAACTAGTAACAAAGCGAAAACATATGGAATTACATTGTAACAACATTGTAACATGAACACTTTAATGCCAGACCTGTAATGTCATTTCTGAGGAAATATTTAAAAAATTAAAAAAATATGAAAAAACTGCTATTTCAGTGCCAGAAGAGGTCACAGAATTATTTGTGATTTTTTTGAAAAAAAAAAACAAAAACGTTGAAAGAGAAGAAAAGGATCGTCCATTGAAATGTATGGGAGAGCGCCAGGTAGCGAGAGGTCATACCTGGCGCTGTGCAAGGCTGAATGCTGGCGCTGTTCGCTGAGGCTGTGAAAATGATGAATCAGACGCTACATGGCGCTATCCCAGTCGCTAAACAGATTCTGCTTGATAAATGTGTAATTGCGTGCCGTATCCGGCGTTCACCAGTCACTACCTGTCAGTAACCAGCCACTACCTGACGCTATCCCTTCTTAAATAAGGGCCTGAATCTGTGTACCAGCTTTAGATAGACACAGCGCTCATCACTCTAACTGCGATGGCTACCAATCTAGTCCTCAATTGTATTTCTTTAATAGCTTGCTGGCTCCACTTCAACTTTGTTAAAACATATTATCCTCCAAGTTTTCAAACCATGCACAGAGAAAAAATGAAAACCAATAGTGTAATACTGTTAAAACGGGGCGAGGGGGTAATGCCTCTTCCCCTTTTATCATGCTCACTGGAAAAATAAAATGCATATAACATCCAAGGACAGTGCTGAGCACATCACACAGACAGTCAGCAGACCGAGCAGCCAGAATCCAGTGGCTGGAAAAACGACGCTCACGCTGACATATCACCCTAAGCACCCTTAGAGGCCGATTCATTTACAGCGGCAGGTAGCGACAGTTGAGCGACTGAGGCGGCATTTTCAGAGCGCCCGCTAGTAGTTGCTGTGCTTGGCCGTTGTTCGGTAGTTGATAGCGACGGTTTGCCGTAATGTTGAATATTGGGTTTGGAGTCGCTATTTCACAGGTTCTGCGCTGTATGGGAGCGCATGATAGCGACTGGCCCTAGCGACCGGCTCCCACCATATTCATTAAAAAATCACGCTCAAAAAATTCTTGCGCTGTAAAATGCATGTTTAAACCCCAGAGCGCTGGCGGCGATGGGTTAAAAGTAGTTTTTTAACCCCCAAACAACCATATTTTTGGAAACAAAGAAAAACAAGTTTTTAAAATAATTTACTAATATGAATACATTAATATCAGACCTGTAATACCAATTCTGTACAATTTTCTTTTACCTATTTCCTCAGAAATGACATTACAGGTCTGCCATTAAAGTGTTAATGTTACAATGTTGTTACAATGTAATTCCATATGTTTTCGCTTTGTTACTAGTTGATAGATGCTTGAAAACACACTTTAAACACACCGCCTCCTGCGCTCTGGGCTTCAAACAACTATTTTTCAGCGCCAGAGATTTGTGAGGCTGTTTTTTTGCTGAATATGGTGTGAGTCGGTCGCTATGAGCAGTCGCTAACATGCGCTCCCATACAGCGCTGTACTGGTCAAATAGCGACTCCTCACAATGTATTCAACATTACTGAACAGTAAAAGTAGCGACCCACGGCTGAGCACTGTGACTACTAGCAGGCGCTCTGAAAATGCCTGCTACAGACGCTCATCTGTCGCTACCTGCCGCTAATGATGAATCAGCCTCACAGTCTTGTTTACCACTCAGTAGATCTTTACAAGCAGCCGCAGGGTGCCAGATGATTGCAGCGCATCTCACTCCTTGCCAGGCCGCTCACATCGGGTCTTGTTGAATGCCGCACACAATGGCCGGCCAACCACACCCATGTCCTGACATCACACTCATCGATTGCACAACCCATTTCGTCAATCAACTTCTGCCGTGGCGAACAGCATGGGACAGCAGATGATATAAAAAATTATTTTAGAAACTTTTCAAAACTCTGGAATGCTTCAGTTTTGATTTTTTTTCTCACTCAAAACACAATTAATTGGAAAGCAAGGTGTTTTATTCCATTGCTTATGTAAGGGTGTGGTAAATATTTCCTCCGCTATGTTTTTTAATCTGTTGTGAAATTGCAAAGTGTACATAGATTTTTGCTGGTTGCTGGTATTTAAAATAGTTGTAGTTCAAAACATGGCCACTAAATGTCTACTTCTTTAACTGGGAGGCCGATTCATTAATAGCGGCAGGTAGCGACAGTTGAGCGACTGTAGCAGTATTTTCACAGCGCCCGCTAGTAGTCGCTGTGCTTGGCCATTGTTCGGTTGTTGACAGCGACTCAGTCGGGGTGCAGTAATGTTGAATATTGGGTGAGGAGTCGCTATTTGACAGGTTCCGCGCTGTATGGGAGCGCATGATAGCGACTGGCCATAGCGACCGGCTCCCACCATATTCATTAACAAATCACGCTCCAAAAATTCTCGCGCTGTGAAATGCATGTTTAAACCCCAGAGCGCTGGCGGCGATGGGTTAAAAGTAGTTTTTTAACCCCCAAACAACCATATTTTTGGAAACCAAAAAAAACAAGTTTTTTAAATAATTTTGTAATATGAATACATTAATATCAGACCTGTAATATCAATTCATGGCAGAAGTGGTCACAGAATTTTTCACATTTAAAAAAAAAAAAAAAATAAACATTAATAACAATTAATTATTAATATTTAAAGATTGTTCCATTGAAAGGCATTGGAGAGCGCCAGGTAGCGAGAGGTCATACCTGTCGCTGTTCAAGGTCGGACGCTGGCGCTGTGGGCTGAGGCTGGAATAATGATGAATGAGTGGCTATCTGGCGCTATCTCAGTCGCTAAGCAGGATTGGCTTGATAAATGTGCGATTGTGGTGGGGAGCCGGCGTTCTCGTGGTGGTGCCCGTCATTACCGGTCGCTCACCAGTCGCTACCTGTCGCTATTCCTTCATAAATAAGGGCCTTAGTACTGTATTTTTGGGCTTACCCTTTAAGCTTGAGAGCATCTTCAATGCACCGCACTGTGCTAAATATCATGGTGTTATCTGCAGAAATACAGACAGTGCCAATAATTACATGTTCTATTATTATTTTTTAATATAGTACCATCTTCTTCCGTAGTGCTGTATAATTACAGACAAGGTAAAACATAGTTCAGACCAATGAGAACAGGAGACAATATAAAAGAGAGTCCTGCCTTTGTGAGCTTACAGTCTAAAGGATAGGGGGTGAAAACAAAGGGGGAGGGATCAAAAGCGTTAGGGCTTGAGTTTGGCACCATGTGCCACGGGGATTTTGCATAAAAAAGGCTGAGAACCTTATTTATGTATGTATATAAAAGACCAATACTCTTTGAGAGGATACAATTATGGTGGATACATATAAAACAAGGCCAATACCAAAACTGTCAGTAGAGAATTGTATTCCAAGGACAGTCCAAACAAGGAGCGTCAGAGGCGTCAGAGGCAATCTATGCAGGGATTCTTTACCGTAAGGTAAATGAGCAAAGTTGAGCAAAGTTGCTAAATTTATATAATTTTGAATGACATCAAGATTAACCCTTTAAGTGTCAGCCTACCTAGAGACTATCTAGAGACTTTGTCACTATGTGTTAATATTTTTGGGTGAAATATGTGCAAAAAAAATTAAAAATCAATTTTTTTTACCATTTGTAGTGTTTTTGTAAAAAAATAAAATAAATCCTATTGTGTGTAAAAGCAATGGTACCTTATATGTATTGGTAGGCACCCTTTCCTGCCCTGGAGACGCCCCAAACTGAAGCAGTGCTTTAGAATTCTATTTGAAAATTTCAGCTCTGCAGACCAAAACAACCATTTACATTTGAAATACCCCTCACAAACCATATATTATGTCCTGAAATTGCACACATCAAGATTTCTAGGAGCACCTGGCTTGTTTTAGTTGGGTTATCTTTCTGGAAGTAATCCCTTGAAGAATTATTTGGTTGCACAGAGCTTAAAAAATGTATAAAAACAAGAAAAAACAAGCTAAATCTGAAAGCACAAGGTCACCGGAACAGAACAATACTCAACATGCATAGCTAGTTTTAACCCCTTTAACTGCCAGCCTACTTGAGATTTTGTCACCTCTGTTGACAGGTCATTTTTCACAATTTTTTATGTTTAACTGTGATTTTTGCAGAAATTTTCAGTGAATTTATTTATTTTTCAGCAGAGTTTAGGTTTTAACATAAAATGTCTGATTTGTAATTTTTTCAGTGTTTTTAAAAATATTTTGGAGTGAAAAAAAGTAAAATATTAAATATTTAAAAAAAAATTAGATTGAAGAAACAAGCCTTCAAAGCAATTCAAGCTTCTTCTTCAGGCATAATAAGGGTGGGAAACTAAGTAATCTTTTTGTGTTAGGTCCACTTTGATCATTGGAAGCTAGACCTCCCAACCCACCAGAGGGACATTGGAATGCCACAACCATTATATATAGAGATGAGCGAATCGAATCTGATGAACCCGAATTCGTTACGAATTTCAGAAAAAATTCGATCTGTAACGATCCCGAATATCGCTGAGATTCGATCGCTCGAATCGCTTCCTTAAAACTCCATTTACTACTATCCAGCCCATCTAAAATGGTGGATCCACATGTCAGGACATGTCGGGGCAAGGAATCCTGGGTAGGCGTCACATGCTACCTATCAGCAGCTAGGCTTCCCGATTATGTCACAGCCCTATATAAGCGGCGGCCATTTTGCGTAAGCTCATTCTGACACTGTATTGCGGCTAGAACAGATCACGCAGAGAGAGCGAGAGACAGATAGATAGATAGATAGATAGATAGATAGATACAGCGAGGGATAGATAGATAGATAGAACAAGGAACAGAAGAAGCCGAGCGAGGGACAGATAGAGAAGGAGAGAGGCTGTGACAGTGACAGAGAAAGACAGGGAAAGTTTAAAGTGTTTGCATTAGCTTTCAAGCCTATTTTGTGTTAATAACACACCTGCCTATTTAGCTTTTCCTTTTCCTGGTGTCATTCTTTAAAAAACGTGCTAGCATTAATATTTGAAGAGTACCTGTCTATTAACATTGTGCATTTTGTAAAGAAAGTCCCTTTTTCACTGTAAAAGCAGCCAGACTGTGTCTTGGGACAGGGAGGGGGGCATCCCAAAAACTAGCATAAATATTTGAAGAGTACCTGTCTATTAACATTGTGCATTTTGTAAAAAAAGTTGCTTTTTCACTGTAAAAGCAGCCAGCCTGTGTGTTAGAACAGCAGGGCATCCCAAATACTAGCATAAATATTTGAAGAGTACCTGTCTATTAACATTGTGTGTTTTGTAAAGAAAGTCACCTTTTCACTGTTAAACGCAGTAAAAATGTCAGGCAGAGATGTGCCAGGATATGAACCGAGGAGAGGCCTAGATTCATCAGGCAGAGGTTGCAGCAGACTAGGGGCTCGTGGCAGCAGGAGTCGCGATGAGAGGCCTGATCTCCCGGTATCTGCTAGCGGTCGTGTCTCGACCAGCAACGCATCTGCCGTCATTGATTGGTTAACGCGGTCATCCACCTCATCACAAGTGACATCTGACACCCGAAGTCAACAGTCGGTAGGCTCCTCGGAGACAACCCTGAGTTGGCATGGCCCGGGAGCAGCCCCTGTCCTTCAGCTCCACTATTCAGTGAGGACGATGTGTTAGAGGACAGTCAGCAGCTACTGCCCAGCCAAGAAATGGAGGAGACATCCGCAGCTTCTTTTGCTAGGCAGACAAACACTGAGGAGGAGAGTGGCGTGGGAGGTGGTGTGGCGAGTGGAGTGGGAGGTGGTGTGACGAGCGTTCCAGCTCCTGCCGCAGACGCTGTTGAGGAAACCGAGGAGGACATCAGTAATGTACAGACACAACTCGATGATGATGATGAAGCCGATCACACTTGGGAGCCCGATGCGGGCTTCATCAGCATCAGGAGAAGAGGGTCCCAGGTTGCCCCTGAGTCAGCAGCTGAGGCAGCAAGGTGGTAGAATGGTTGGCAGTCAGCATGGTGGCAGAATTGAGATGTCTGGAGCCAAACATGGCCAGGGGCGGGGTAGACCACCTGCTGCGCGGCAGGCTACCTACCCAGGAGGTAGTGGAGCAGGGGTTCCTGGAGTTGGCGGCAGTAGCAGTGTAGTAGTGCGGATCGTTGGTGGAAAAATTTGCTACTCGGCAGTGTGGCAGTTTTTCATTAAGCATCCACAGGAGGGTAACCTAGCCACATGCAAGATGTGTAGATAGAACGTCAAGCGTGGCCAGGGCCCCAATGTTGGTACCACGGCCCTGCGACAACATATGCAGCGTCACCATAAAGCGGCCTGGGAGAACCGAGGCTCCGAAGTGGGGGTCCAGCCTTGTGCGTCAGCCAGTGCCACGCCGCTCGCAATTTCAGTCAGCCAAGGCTCCAGCACTTCAGCCGAAGGTAGCTGTGCATCATACCCATCCTCTGCCGCTCCAGATGCTCCTGCTCCTCCTACTAAAAGTCACTCATCCCACCAGCAATCCATCAGCAAAGCCATGTCCAAGAGACAACAGTATGCGCCCACTCATCCTACTGCGCAGAAGCTAAATGTGCTCCTATCCAAGTTGCTGGTGCTGCAGTCCCTCCCTTTTCAGGTGGTGGACTCTGCACCTTTCAGAGAACTGATGGTTTGTGCCGAGCCAAGGTGGAGAGTCCCAAGCCATCATTTCTTTGCAAAGAAGGCAGTACCAGTACTGCACAAATTTGTTGAGCAGAAGGTGGGCCAGTCCTTGAGACTGTCGGTGTGCACCAAAGTGCACGGCAGTGCCGACATCTGGAGCTGTAACTATGGTCAGGGGCAATACATGTGTTTTACGGCCCACTGGGTGAATGTGATTTCTCAACAGCCACAACTTGGACAGGTCGCGCCGCGTTGGCCTCCATGCTCCCAGGCCGTTGTGCCTGTGACAGTGTGTGCCTCCGCCTCCTCATCCTCCGCCGTCTCCTCAGCCTCCACTGTTCGGTCAAGTCTCGCTGCCCCTCCAGCCTACCATTTGTGCACGGCACGGCAGTGTCACGCTGTGCTTCACATGATTTGACGAAGCCACACAGGGGAGGAGCTGCTAAAATTCATTCATCAAGAAATCAGAACATGGCTTGCTCCGTGAAAATTTGAAATGGGAACCATGGTGACTGACAATGGGAAGAACATCTTGTCTGCACTGCGACAAGGAAGCCTGAGCCATGCGCCCTGTATGGCACACGTGTTCAACCTAGTTGTCAAGCATTTTCTGAAGTCTTCCCCCCATCTGCAAGACATCCTAACAATGGGAAGGAAACTTTGGATGCACTTCAGCCACTCCTACACTGCCAAGCACACCCTTCTTGAGCTACAGCGTCAGAACAGTATCCCCCATCATAGTCTGATTTGCGATGTTTCCACTCATTGGAATTCCACCCTACATATGTTAGATCGACTATACGAACAGAGAAAAGCCATCAATGATTTCTTGATGATCCAAGCAGATAGGGGGACTCCCCTGTGTAACTTTAATGTAAACCAGTGGCAGCTCATACGTGTCACCTGCCGTTTGCTCAGGCCTTTTGAGGAAGCCACTTTATTTGTCAGTCGTCAGGATTACGGGATGAACGACGTGATTCCACTGCTTCATGTAATACAACACATGTTGGAAACCATGGCTGGTCAGGGCACTGGAGACATGGCGCATACATTTCATGGCCACATAAACCCAGTGGGAGCTGAGGAGGAGGAGGAGCACAGTGAAGCACAGTTTAGTTTTGGCGAAATGGGCGGTTTATCTAGTCATCTGACAGGAGAGGAGGAGCAGGAGCAGCCAGAGGAGCTAGAGGGTTGTGAGGAAGGCGAGACAGAGGACCCAGACACACCGTGGCAGTATGCAGTGGAGATGCACCCACTGAGAGGGAGGACAAACTGACCTACTACAAAGACATTCTATGTAGTCAGTTGGCCGATGCGCCATCGTCCATACTCTCGCAGGTCTGACTCGGGGGGACCTCTGCGCTCACCTTCCACTGCTATGGCTGCTGGGGGGGGGGTGGCAGGAGCAGCAGTAGCTCCATCAGCAGCAGCCTCAATCTTCAGTCACTAATGAGTAGCTTTCTTCACCTGCATAAGGAGGATACTCATGAGCAGCAGGAAGACCTGGAGCAGGGCCTGAACCAGGAGGTCATGTCATATCTTTAAATGACCATGCCAGCGCACCTTGAGGATCCGCTGGACTTCTGGGCAGCCAAACTTGACTTGTGGCTGCAACTGGCAGAGTTTGCCCTGGGAAAGCTGTCCTGCCCGGCCAGTAGTGTGCCGTCTGAGCGGGTGTTTAGTGTGGCGGGGGCCATAGTCACGCCAAGGAGAACTCGTCTGTCCACGAAAAATTGTGAATATGAATCAGGCATGGATCAGCCAGGATTTCCACCCACCAATGGCTGATCCATGGTAGTAGCTGATTCATGGTAGCTCCTAATGCTGTTGCCAACTCCAGGGTGTTTTTCAGGCAATATATGGGCTCCTAATGTTGCTGCTGCTGCTGCCAACTCCAGGGTGTGTCTTTCAGGCAAAATATGGGCTCCGAATGCTGCTGCCAACTCCAGTGTGTTTTCAGGCGACATATGGGCTCCTAGTGCTGCTGCCAACTCCTGGGTGTGTCTTTCAGGCAATATATGGGCTCCTTATGCTGCTGCCAACTCCAATGTGTTTTTCTGGCAATACATGGGCTCCTTATGCTGCTGCTTCTGCCAACTCCAAGGCATGTCTTTCAGGCAATATATGTGCTCCTTATGCTGATGCTGCCAACTCCAATGTGTTTTTTAGGCAATATATGGGCTCCTAATGCTGCTACCAACTCCAGGGTGTGTTTTTCAGGCAATATATGGACTCCTTATGCTGATGCCACCTCAAGGCTCTGTAATTGTGCCGCTCTGTGACAGCGATTCTAATAGCGATGCCTCTGATCTGCATGTCATATTTCTTTACAGTGTTATTTCACTAACCCAGCACGCATCCCATGCATGTTACAGCAAAATGTTCTACAACCCTATTGAGGCTCTCGGAAGGCCAGAAATAGCCGTTTTTAATAGCGATTCGCCGCAAATACATTCGGACCAAAACGTTTTTTTCCGGAAATTTTGGCGAATCGACCGAATCGAACTTTTCATAAATTCGCTCATCTCTAATTTTATATGTACATTTTAATCTGTATTTTACATTCTGGGTTTGCCAGGTACCGCAAAATCTGTACCTTGTTTTTGATGGCTGCACATCCGGTGAAGGTGGAGTGGAAGATAAGGCCGTATTCCCTATGGTCTTCAGTACCCTGAACTTAGCCTTCTCCACTTCCAGGATCTGGATAGAGGAGGCCAGGTACTTGGCCACATTGGTCAGACTTTTAGCATGAGAGATCAGGCAAGCCAACCACTTCTCTGATGAGTGCAGACAAGCTGGGGGCCACTTGATTCATTTTGGACCTCAGATACTCCTGCAGACTCCTCCGGAGTGAGATGATTAGACTAGAGAAGCTCTATATTGATGAGGTCAATGGGATAAATGTCCATGCCCTTGGCAAGGCAGAAGGCGTTCAGGGTGGCTTGGAACTTGGCACTGTCCATGAAAATCTCCTGGCCTTCCAGCTTCTCTTCTCAGCTCCTTATGGTTGCCAATGAACTTGGCCAGGAGGCAGTAGGTTTAGTTTTTGGCAACTGTCTTGATCAGCATGGGAAAGTGGTAACGGTACCACTCCCTGACCCTCATGGAGAAGGTGTTGATGTCCTTGTTCAGTTGGTCCAGCAAGCTGATTAAGTTGACTTTGAACTTTATGTTGGCATTGGAATAGCTGTGACCTAGGCCTAGCTGCCCCTTGGAGGCCAACTGAGCGATGTGGAAATGGGGACAGATACTTTGAATGACCTTGGCCATCAACCTGCTTGTCTGGCAGTTAATCTTCTGCTCCTCCAGAGACATCAAGCAGGACTTTCTTCTTCTTGACTGGCATGTGGGTCTGCAGGAAGAGCTTGAGGTCCTCATGGAGAATACCCTCAGATATGGTGATCTGGGCTGACTTGAAGTGGCAAGAAGACCACCACTTTCACAATGGTGCAGAAATTGCAGATGCTCTGCACAGACTCCCCCACCTGTGGCAGCAGCATGCCAATCTCCTCCACCTCCTTAACAGCAAACAGGGTGGGATGCTCGAACAACACATGGAGCAGAACCATCTTGGCAGCCCAGCTCTGCTCTCTGCACAGGCCGCCAACAAGCTATATTATTTTAAAACAAGTAGAATAATAGTGGGCTCAGCACTAAACACTGGGGCACACTGCTTACAACTGGGGATCATTCAGAGTAAGTATCACAAACCACTACTATCTGCACATGGTACCTTAGCAAATTTTCAATCCTGTTACAAACCCTAAAAACTTCAATTTCCCCAATAAGCATCTATGAGGGACAGTGTCAAATGCTTTTACACAATTAAAAAAAACTATAGGGTTGATTCAGTACCGTGAGAATTTTTGTTGTCACTTTTTTGGTGAGATTTGATGGGCACTTTTCGTTAGATACAATTTTTTATCTAACAGAAAATAGCCTGATTTTCTTAAGGATAATTGTTTATAATTTCTTTGTCAAAATGAATGCAGCTTTTTCTTTTTTTTAACTGTTTATTAAAAAAATGTGCCCCCCCCCCCCAAAGGCAAGCAGCCTGAGCACCAAGCAAGCTTGGAACCTGGGGCTCAGAGGCCACGACGTGTAACTTGCCCTTATGCCCTTTGGTATTGGCTTGGGGTTCTTGGGACTCAAGGCACCCCTGGAAGAAGTGCCCACACCAATGGGCATTGGGCTTTTCCACACCCCCAATTCCCCAATGGGTGTGCAGGTAATATGTCATTGTGCTGGCTCCTGACTCTGGTGAACTGGTATAGCAGTTCCCTGGTTTACTTACCAGTTTACCCCAAGTTTTAGCAAAAAAAAGACACCACACAAAAACTTTATTAGTCTACATTTCACTTATCCCCCATCCCCATCTACCTTCTTCTTTCCCAGCTGGGTGCCATCTTCCTTGAAGCTGCCATTTGGATGAAGGGGGTTCCCTCTTCTCTGTTCGAGGGACTGAAATTTGGGCTGGGGGAGCTGGCTTTTATACTTGGAGGCCTGGCCTCCATGGAATCACCCCTACACCATTGATGATGTCCCAGAAAGGACGGGGCCTAGAGAGGATATTTACTGAGCAACCCCCTCTAGGTTCCTCTCTTCTTGTCATGTCATAAGTGATGTGGGGGAGATTCCAATGAGGCCCTGCCTCATAGTATAAAAGCCATTCCCCACTAATCATGTGTTCCCGTCCGGGAGCTGTGAAGATAGGAGGGAAACCTGTGTTCCCCTCCTCTCCAAATGCCAGTGGAGTGTCCTTAGAAACCCCACTGGCATGATTTTAAAGGAGACTGGGTGGAAGCCTGCCTTGGGAAGGTGAGTATAAGTTAATAAAAAACTATAAAAATCTTTGATTTAAACTTGAGTTTGTGTTTTACATTTTCACTATCCTTTTGAACTGGAAAGGTGTCACATGGACCCCTATACCAGTTCCTATCCCATTACCCGCACAACCAATGAGCATGGTGGATGCCGAGGCTGGACCTGTGCTAAGGGCTTGTAACGGTCAGGGCACAGGGCCTCCTGGTCGGACCTCAAGCCTTGGAATTACAAGCCCATATGCTTGGTTTGCTTTGCTGGTATTGCCTATATGGGGGGACCCCATGTATTTATTTATTTTTTACACAAATGGAGGGGGGAGGTTAAATCTGAAAATGTATTCCCACCCCAAAAAGTGGAACAAAATGCGCGGGGTCCCCCCATAAGCATTACAAACCCAGCAAACCAAGCATATGGGCTTGTAAATAAGTTCAAACATTGTTCTTGATTGTTCTTAATTAACTTATACTTAACCCCCCTAGGCAGACTCCTATGCAGCACCCCTTAAATTTATGCAGCTGGGGTGTCTAAAGACGGTCCTTCAAATGGAGATGCTGGAGGGGGCCCAGTCACAAGACACAAAATGATGGGGACAAGTGAGTAGTGAAACTGAGAAAAAGTTTTTTGTGTGATGTTTCATTTTACTTAAACTTGTGGTGAACAGGTAAGGAGTCCAAGCTTGGATCCTTTTATACTTGAAGGCATGGCATCCATGAAATCCCCCCTACATCATTGATGATGTCACAGAATGGGCTGGGCCTAAAGGGTATTTTCATGTGCAACCCCTCTAGGCTTCTCCACTTTTGTGATTTCATAAGTGATGTGGGGAGATTCCATAGAGGACCCGCCTCTTAGTATAAAAGCTGCTCCGCCGCGGCTCATCATGGGGTCCCCAGCCAGGAGCTGGGGGTCAGGGCCCAAACTGGCTGGTCGAACCCTTGAATTACAAGCCTGTATGCTTGGTTTGCTGGGTTGGTAATGCTTATAGAGCGGGACCCCACGCATTTTTTTTCCACAGCTCCTTTTATACAGAGAGACGAAGTCTCTCTGGAATCTCCACCATGTGACTACATATGTAACAGGAGGGGAGGGGCATGGAGGAAGGTTTCCCAGGAACCCCCCCTCCATAAACCCCCCTTGCTGTGGCGTGTAAGTCACATGTGGGAGATCCCTGATTGGCCCTGCTTCTCACTGAAAAATGCTCATTGTGGCTCATTATGGATTTCCCTGCCCGGAAGCGGCTGAAAGGGGAACCTATGTTGCTTACCAAATCCCAGTGAAGCTTCAATAGACACCTCACTGGCACAAATTTAACTGATGCTGTGCTTAATTTTTGAAAACAGTGTGGTGCATTGTGGTGCAGATGAGCCACAGCCATTACTGATGGCTGCCGCTAACCCAAAGAAGAAGCTGGACAGGCACTGAGGACGAGCCACTGAACCAGAGGAGGACACCACACGCCTCAGGATAGAAGCAAAAAGACAGGAACAAGGTGAGTTGCTAAATTTAGAACATTAAAATATGTGTGTGTTGTTTTTTATTTTACTGATTTGGGGTGAACTGATAAGGGGTTCAAGGGAACCCTATACTAGTTCACCAGGTTAGGGAATGGCATGTCACCTGCCTACACCCCATTTGGCACTCCTGTAACCCTGAACCCATACCAAAGGCCATAAGGGATGGTAAAGTTCAGGGCCAGGGGCTGGCTGGCACAACCTCTGGTGCTCGGGGTAGTTGGCTTTTGGGGGCGACATGCTTTTTTGTTTTAAAAAATCATAGTAAACGAAAATAAATGTAAACTTGTGGGCTGTCATTTTTATTGATAAAAAATATGCTTGCTATAGGGGAATGTTTTTTCTCAATTAAAACTTATAAAACTCACTGCCAGCAATTCACTAAACTAAAGTAAATTCTCAATTTTTTCCGCACGAAAAAAAAAACTCTCAGAAAAGCTTTGAATCATACAAGGTAGTGAGAATTCACACTGGTGTGTTTGCTTTTACACCCAAACAAGTTTTTTTTTAAAGAAAAGGCTCTGAATCAAGCCTTATGCCTTTTTTCTCAGTAGTACTAACTATGTAACTTTTTTCAGATTTATTTTGCCACGTATATACTTAACATATAGTACATACAGTACATACTGGACATTAGTTGTGGCAGTGAGGCTACAGGGAGTTCAGTCAGTAGAGTGTTAGAGTGATAAACAATTTTACAATAACCAGCATAAGCAAAATAAGAAATAGAGGATGGCAGACACAGGGTTGAGAATCAGAGATGGAGCCACCTTCCCAGACAGCCAATTCTGATGTACCACATGGAGGGGGTACGAGGTCCCAGAAAGAAAAGAGAAAGAGTATCTAGTTAAAGTATAAAACCAAACAGTAATATTGAGAGAAATGAGGGGAACCTTCTTAAATAAGAACCACCTACCCAGACAGCCTTTCCATGTCAAGGCATGATAAGTTTCCAATCCAAGGACAGAAGAAAAGAGTTTTAGTTGGGCTACCAAAACAGAAGACTAAAGTAGTAAGAAGGGTAGGTGATCTTGCTAAACTATGAGCCTCCTTTCCAGGAAGCCAGTCCATTCGAAGACTTGAACTTGAAGGAGTCCTGGTTCAAGAAGCGGAAAGGCAAGAGATAAGAATAATATACTTGAGGATGATTGAGTGTGCAGTCCTATTTGGGAATTGTTAGCTAGGGAATGAAGACATATATCCTTTCTATATAGCAGATTTTACTGCATCCTTGCTGAATGCCAGGTTTTATTATTTGTCTAAAATCTGAAATATATTTATATAAGTATTATAGAATGCTTAAAACAAACAAAATGTCTACAAAGTTAAAACCTTTAACTATTGGTTCAGAAGACAGAGAGGCCCCAGTGAGACAGAAGCAATTCTAATTGATTTGCATCAGGAAAAAATCATTTTTGGACCCGCATGTCATTCCTTTAGACCAATCATTAAACCATTAAATTGTTCTACTATTTATCATATTAAAATCCCTAGAATCAAATATGATCAATTCACCTTTATAGGTATTATGTAACTAAATGATGTGTAAAACTGCCCCCATTACAGTATATGTTTTAAAATCTTCACTTAATATGAAGTAAAACAAGAAGTCTTTGAACCTTGTCATACCACTCTTTATAAGCAGTGAATTATTTGTAATTTAGATAATTAACACAGTCTGTTCCCTATATGTCACTTGCATTCCTGTTTAGTCATTATTTTGGTTTTGCATTTCTAATTAATGCTAATACATACTGCCCTACAAGAATTTGCACGATGCAGTGTAAAATAATGCAGCGTTAGTTTTCCAATCTAGAGAAGAAGGCACATTTGTTCATAAGACTCCTAAACTGGGCCGTTGGTCAAAAGAAGCAATTAGTACATTGTTAGTATGCAATAAAGAACTAATCTGCACAGTATCAAAACAATCGTCTGCTATACTTTTTTTCCAGAGCATTGGGTACAAGTAGCAACCCTTTATCAAAAGTGTCTAGAAGTTTTCGGATCTCTTAATGTGGACTAAATATTTGATGCCAGATTAATTAAGAATGTGTTTATGATAGATGACACAGTTAGTAAAGCACGAGGCAGAAAGAATGTGTGAAGTACACACTTCTTCACTGCCATGCCTAAGATGTCTGTATTGAATCCACACATGTACTATCAATCTATGCCAAGTTTGGTGCATACATGTATACATTTGGAGTCTACATTTCTATTTTTCTTCTGTAGCTGTAAATTCCAAGACCAGTGTTGCTTCATGCTCTGCCACTGAAACAAAGATGTATTGCTCCTTCTCCTATATGTTCAACAGCCTATACTTTTTAAAAATTTTAAATGTAAAAAAAAAAAAAGGTCATTAATAAGCATGCAAACTACTGCATGCTTATTAATGACTTAATGACTCGTCTTACCTGCCTTAAAGGAGCCACAGCACTCAACCCTGTTAGCTTGCAGACAACCTAAAATCTGTCTCTAAATCTGGTTAAAAACAGAGGGCTCGGTCACACACATCTGCAGAAGTATGCTTAAGCTGCACCACCAAGCGCCAAGGTGCCCCTGTGGGGTGCAGTCCTAACTCTAATCTCTGAGAGCCCCATTTGGGACATATAATGCAATAGATAAATTGGGAGCAGGCTTACCTGAGGTTGCCCTATAACCTTGAGTGCAAGCCATGGGGTGGAAGGGTTGAAGACCTTGCAGTCCAGCCTAGACCCCACACCCCATGTGCTTGCAAAAATTCAGAACAAAGGAGGAATGTCAGCCATTCAGACCAATTTATAACTAACCTGGGAGGTGCACGTGAGCAGGGCAATTAGGATACAAAAGTCTTAAAGGAGCCACAGCACTCAACCCAGTTAACTTGCAGACAAACCTATAATTTGTCTCTAAATCTGGTTAAAAACAGAGGACTCGGTCCACACACAACTGCAGAAGTATGCTGAAGCTGCACCACCAAGCGCCAAGGTGCCTCTGTGGGGTGCAGTCCTAACTAATCTTTGAGAGCCCCATTTGGGACATACAATGCAATAGATAAATTGGTGGCAGGCTTACCTGAGGTTGCCCTATAACCTTGAGTGCAAGCCATGGGGTGGATGGGTCGATGACCTTGCAGTACAGCTTAGACCCCACACTCCATGTGCTTGCACAACCTGCCTGCCAGCTCCTGGACATCTAGATCCTGAACCACCATCTTGCTACATCAAGGAGTATGCTCCTGGACATCTCACTACTTTATCTTGTATCCCACATTCCTTCCAGGTGCAGCCTTTGACCCTCCTGGTGAGCCGGACCCTCAAATACTCCAGGAGCAGCGTCAAAAGGCTACACAGTGAGCAGGAGGGGGCGACGACATTGAGCGACGTTAGTCCCTGAGGTAAGACACTGCTGATTTTTTTTTTATTTAATGCCAATGAAGGCGCGCACACAATTTTAAAATAGTATATCAAAAACATTTTATTAAGCAATGAATTCCAGATTACACACATTATTTATTTAAAAAAAAATCATAACATATATATACATATATATCACAACTATCTACCACTGTTAAGTGTTAGTCCACTGCAGGTACGCTTTAATGGGCAACGATTACCATAATTCTTAATAAATCTACTCCAAACATGGTGTGGTGGCAATATAAGTCAATGGCTGCCCAGGATAACCAATGCTTAGTAATAATCTGCAATTCATTTTACATATCATTGAATCTATTATAATCAATATAACCCACATACCAGGGAGCAATAATGGATACCTTGGTTAGAAGGTTGCAGCACTATAACTGTTTAAAAATAAAAATTAATTAGAGAGATTAGATCACTGTTCTTTGAGTGCTGGACTATTGTATATTTAACTATTTGTAAGACACTGCTGATGTCAGCTGGTGACTGGCAGAATACACTGCGCCACACGTCACCTGACAGGGATACAATCCGAAATTGAGAATAGAGATTCGCCTAAAACACAGAAGCTGGAGAGACAAAATTGCAATTGAGAAACAGTATAGAAAGGGGAGAAATATGGGGGCTATCGGGACTAGTTAAGGGCTTAGCCAGCCCAAAGCACATGCAACAGGGCTATTTTCACTTTAAAACAGCAGAATTTCAGGGGGACGATGCCCGGCATGCTCACAAAGCCTAGGTGCATATGGAATCATTTGAGGTTGGTTTGCGTTTTTTGGTGCACAACCATTAAACATCGACCCTATAGTGGCAAAGTATGTGAAACTTTGCTTTCAATATCTTGTACAACACCTTAGTGTATCAAAAGCTGTGTCTGATGTTTCTGGCAATTGTTCATTAGTCTTGCACATCAGCTTGGAGGAATTTTATCCCATACAAAACACCCAAGTCTGTAATGTTGGTTGCCCACCCTCCCCCATGATCTAGCCACTACAGGGCCTTCTACAACTTTTCTATTGGATTAAGGTCAGGAGTTTGAATCTGAAACTGTTCTATGGTAGAAACTCAGGGTACAACTCAGGGTACTTAGGGTTGTTGTCCTGATGCATGACCCACATTTTCTTGAGATTAAGCTCACATACATACAGTATGTCCTGACATACAGATGGTATGTGGTTCCTGGTCTCATCTGTTCAAAACTATTGTTTCAATAGCCTTCTGTTCATCCAGGTGATCTTTAGACATGCAGCAATCCTGTTGTTTGGAAAGCAGTGCCCTTCTCCTTGCAATCCTGCCATGCACACTGTTGATGTTCAGTGTGCTTCTGATAAACTCAGTACCTAATGTAAGGACTAAGGACTTTAGTTGCTCAAAGACTACCTTGGGTTCCTTTGTTACCTCACTGACTTGTTCTTGGGGTAATCATTTTTGCTAAACCAATCCTGGGGTAATAATGGTCTTAAATGTCCTCGATTTTTAGACAATCTGATTGACTATGAATTGGTGGAACCAAAACTTATTAGTGATGATTTAGTAACCCTTTTCAGCCCAATGAGCATTAACTAGTTTTCTCCTTTGTTCATGCCATGATACATCTCCTCAAATATGTCTTGTGATGGTCAGACTGATAGATCCTTGTCCTATAGCAGTCTGAAGACAGTTCTTTAGCAGTGTTGGGATGTGGGGCAGCATGTGTGGTTAGCCCTTCACAGCCATTTCCAAACAGGGGGATGCTAATGGCCTTATTTCTTCACTATTTACAGCCCTCAATGCCCAACACAGTACAGAGTGGGAGGGGGGTGCAGCAAGAGATGCCACCTCCTTGTTCTTACTTTGGCACCGATTCCACTGAGTAGGAGATAGAAAGACAGCTGTTCCTCCAACATTACTGGCAGTGAAGCATTACCTATTAAAGAAAGGGGAGGTGTTTTGACCTCAGCAGTATCAGCAGTCTTCATCCACGTTATACAGATAAAGAAAGAGGAAGAGAAGAAAAAGGATTCCAGTGTAGATCAAGGAGAAGAGTAGAAGGCCAAAGTAAAAGCACTGATAAGTGTACAATATGGCAGAGCCCATCCCATGCCATCACTGCCAGTATCAACGTTTACGGCACTTGCCTTTGCAGCTCTGTGTGACACACATGGAAATGCCTTATATTTGCCAGTAACACCCATCTGCTCTTGTTCACCCACAACACTAAAAACAGTTATTCATTTTATTTTAATTAGCACAATGTTCCAATAGGTGGGCTTTCCATGAATCATAACACGTCGCTTTTACGTGTTGCATTAAAAATGTAATGTAATTTATCAATTCCTATACCACCAAATGTTTTCCCAGTGGTTAGTATCTATCGTCTGAACACAAACTTATATGCGCTTTAAAATAGCTGTCAATGAAACGCTTGTACTTTTGATCAATTACTCAACTTCTTTTTCAAAAAGTGAGCAATAAAGGTAACCAAAACCATACATTTTTCATCTTTAAAACAACTTGGACTTACATGTGGTTTAGATAAACGTAGGTTTGTAACCGAAAGCTTTCTAAACATATATGTTTCTAACCTTTTACATAAGACTGGCAGACACAAGCTTTTAGAAAATAAGGAACCCCAAAAGAGGAACCTTGTCCTATTGGCTGTCACATACAGCTCCTTCTGTATAGGGACAAAATACTGAAATATCCCCTGACCCTCTTCTGTTGGCATAGAGACAAAACCCCCAATCTCAAACAACTAATTCTAAGGAGTTCCCTAAGTGGCCGAGCATGATCTCCTGCAGACCCTCATATACAGTCTACCTGATGTGAAGTACATCTCTGCAATCCTCATCTGGACGATGAGGCAAGTGCTTAAAAAAAGCAAACTACATATACACATGGTCACCATAAAAACAAAAAAGACTGATGCATCTTTCCGACCCATGGCCTAAGTCACGGTGTTTAAAAGTGGTCACAAAAAATGGTTGTGGGAATGTCATTCACACGTTTAAATGGGTAGTCTGTGGACTAAACTGGTACAATTATTTAATATTCCATTATGACACTGAGATCATCGAAAGGGGGATATGGTTAACTTAAACTTAACCTAAATATATACCGTATAAATCCCCCCACAGTGGGGGGGGGGGGGGGTCCGTGTTATTGCGTGCATGTAAAAAAGAAAGCAAAAAAATAAACTTACATAACCGTCACCAAGATATCCAAAAAGATGGGTTCCACACAACCTGGCTAGGTGCTAAATGAAAGCAAACATGTCCTACTAATCCGTTATTACTGATTACTGCCAGTCTGCTGTGCTGTGAAGAGATTTGTTGCTGTATTATCAACTTTTGTTGTAAAGCTGTGGCTACAAATTTCTCAGCAGAGTGTATCAGCCAGAATGTTACATTTTAGTTTCTGAAGCAAAGGGAGTTCCTGTCTCTCTTCCTGTCTGCTTTTATTCCAGTTTCTGTTGGTACAATCTGTGAAAGTATTATACTACATTTATGAAATTGAATCATGATTTAAATGAATTAGCACTAAGCACTTTATAAGAGCTGGAGGTAATGCAATATGTTACTATTGAGCTGCTAACTGTTGAAATTTGTGGAAGTGCGATACTATATATTTTTGCAATTGGATCATGATCTAAATGTACTGGCACTTAGCACTTTATAAGATGATGTATGTATTTGGCCATTATCTTTGTGCCTGTGGAGCAAGGTGGCTTATGCAAATGAACAAAGGGGGAGTGGCAGCTGCTCAGACCATTTTTAACTAACCTGGGAGGTGCAAGTCAGCAGGGCAATTAGGTTACTAAAGACTTAAAGGAGCCGCAGCACTCAACCCTGTTAGCTTGCAGACCAACCTATAATCTGTCTCTAAATCTGGTAAAAACAGAGGCTCGGTCACACACATCTGCAGAAGTATGCTAAGCTGCACCATCACGCCAAGGTGCCTCTATGGGTGCAGTCCTAACTCTAATCTATGAGGCACCTTGGCGTGGTGGTGCAGCTTAGCATACTTCTGCAGATACAAAAGATGGGCAAGATCTTAGCTTTAGCAGCTTCAGCTTCACCTCTTTTTTACATTCACCCCATAAGACAAAGTTGGAGGGGGATTATAAGGTATATATTTAAGTTAATTGTAAGTTAATCGTAATGCCCCTTCAGTGATCTTAAGGTCATAATGGCATATTAAATTATTGTCCCTGTTTAGCCCACAGACTACCCATTTAAACTTTTGTAAAACAGCACACCGGGGTGAATTACCTGCATGTCTGATGAGGAAACTTTGCTTTGACTTTACACTTGGCCTGGACCTGAAAACTTTATATGTTCGCTGTGTTGAACCAGGGTCCATTGCAGGAGTACATTTGGAACTTGGGAGAATCTGTGAGGTCCATTTTGAAATCTGGTAGAGCCGCCAACCCTAAACTGTATACTAAGGCCCTTATTTATGAAAGGATAGCATCAGGTAGCGCCTGGTTAATGTGAGGTAGCGACAGATAGCGACTGGTCAACGCCGGACACGGCACGCAATTCCACATTTATCAAGCAGAATCTGTTTAGCGACTGGGCTAGCGCCATGTAGCGTCTGATTCATCATTTTCACAGCCTCAGTGAACAGTGCCAGCGTTCAGCCTTGTACAGCGCCAGGTATGACCTCTCGCTACCTGTCGCTCTCCAATACATTTCAATGGACGAACCTTTTCTTCTCTTTAAACCGGGTTATTTTTTTTTTTTTGTTTTTGCCAAAAAATCACAAATAATTCTGTGACCTCTTCTGACATTGAAAAAGCTGTTTTTTCACATCTTTATGATTTTTTTAAAAATTCTTCAGAAATGACATTACAGGTCTGCCATTAAAGTGTTCATGTTACAATGTTGTTACAATGTAATTCCATATGTTTTCGCTTTGTTACTAGTGGAAAGATGCTTGAAAACAGACTTTAAACACACCGCCTCCAGCGCTCTGGGCTTCAAACAAGTATTTTTCAGTGCCAGAGATTTGTGAGGCAGTTTTTTTCCTGAATATGGTGTGAGTCGGTCGTTATGAGCAGTTGCTACCATGTGCTCCCATACAGCGCTGTACTGGTCAAATAGCGACTCCTCACAATGTATTCAACATTACTGAACAGCGACTGAGTCGCTATAAACTAGCGACTCACAGCCGAGCACTGCGACTACTAGCGGGCGCTCTGAAAATGCCTGCTACAGACGCTCATCTGTCGCTACCTGCCGCTATTAATGAATCAGCCTCTAAGTTTTTGGTAGATAAAATATGCTTTTCCTCATTATTTATTATAGCTTTAATGTAATCATGTGCTGACAGTTCTTGTTTATATATATATGAGAGTATAAATAACTTCAGTAAGCAGGCTATATACCTCTCACTGTCATCCCATGGTGTGATCGTCACTAAATATGTATGTGCTGATGCATGGAAAGATTAAATTAGTGCTCGCGGCTAAAGGTATATAGTTAGCACATTGTAAGCAGCAAAGTGCAAGTTAAAATGGAAAAAAAAATCTAGACAACATAAATGCTGAAAAGGTATTTGGAAGAAAGAAATATATGGGTTTATATATAAAAAAAAGAGGAATGGTGAAAAGGAGCTTTCTTGTAGAGAAATAATTAGACTATATATTTAACAATTTAAGTTGTTTAGCTGTGGAAACAAACTTAAAGGTTTAATGGGGCCTGTAGCTTGCCCATTTAGCTTCATTTATTTTGCTGTGAATATTTTTGAGGTTTGTGGTGATGCTAAAAAAATACTGGGTGTAGCTGTGTGCAGAAGCTGAAGTTTTTCAACCAGCCAAACTATAGTTAGTTCTGGTGAGAATTAAGTTTATGCATAACAATGTGGTTTATTAGTGCTGCTTGTGGTTTCAAAACTGAAAGTTGTTCCATGTTGTCTCTGCACGCTTACCTTTATTGAGCATTTCCTATCAATGTGCCCATTAAATAGGCACACCATGAAACAGTGCTGAAGAGGAAGTGGACTAACACCTACTCTTTCTCACCAATGTCTTCATGATGTAGGTATATCATGAACCCGTTGGCACAATAAAAAGGTTGTGTGTGTTAGATTTACTTGTTTTTATTTTAGGATAACTTTTCATTTAACATTTGCAAAATGAATATTCCAGTTAAACTTTAACTGACCCGGTACTACATTTTTTCCATTTTTGTTTGGACAGAAAGTCTGTTTAAAAGAAAAATCATCTCCATTCTATCCTGAACTCTGCTGCTCGCCTCATCCATCTCTCCTCTCGCTCCTCCAGTTCTGCGCCTCTCTCCCAATCCCTACACTGGCTGCCAGTCCCACAGCGAATCCTGTTCAAAACTCTAACTCTCGCATACAAAGCTCTTTCCAACCAGGCCCCTCCCTACATCTCATCTCTAATCCAACAGTATCAACCTAGACGCAGCCTCCGCTCTTCTGCCGACCTTCTCCTGTCCTCCACCCTGGTCACCTCCTCTCACGCCCGCCTCCAGGACTTCTCACGTGCAACTTCAATCTTCTGGAATGCCCTCCCACACTCAATCCGCCACTTCACAACCCTCAAAACCTTCAAAGGCGCCCTTAAAACTCACTTATTCAGACAAGCATATAATCTGGCCTAACTAATCTTCTAAAGGGCACATGCCACAAAGCTCAATACTGACTGTTTGTGATCCTTTCCCCTCGTCTTCACCCCTCTTCCTTTAGACTGTAAGCTCGCAAGGGCAGGGCTCTCTCCCCTATTGTATCTTGTACTCAGAATATCCATTGTCAACTCTGTAAAACTGCATTTGAAATATTATATGTACCGTATGTTTCTACCCTGTCTGTAATTACTACTTTGTAAAGCGCTACGGAAGATGATGGCGCTATATAAATAAACAATAATAATAATAATAATATTAATCTTCCTTACCTATCACCTCTTCATTATTTGTTCTCTTGTTATTATTATTTTTGCAATCATTTGGAGTTAGAACACTAATGCACCCAATTTTACATCCAACAATAGGTATACTGGGATATACCATTTGCATATATAAAGGGGTGTATCATTAACAGTTTGTTCATATTGTACTAGTTAGCATAATCCTCACTAGTATTATTTAATAGAAACTGATTGGGGTTTTCAGATAACCTTCATTGTCTGTTGAATTTCTACACTGATATATGGATATACTGATGATGGGGGTTCAGTCAGATTGGAATTCGGGAAGTACCTCTATCTGACACATTTGACAAACTTTGTTTTGTACTATATTTACAGTGTCAAAAAGAATCTTTTTGAAATCTAAATGAAAAAAAATCCTGGTCCATTGGGACTAATGATGTGCCGCACAAAATTTGAGATGCTATTGTATTTGCTCCCTTTGACCTATTTTCAGCCAGAAAATTTGGTTTGGTCATCACAGTCAGGAAATGAGGCTATTTTACTCCATTGAGGTCACCAAGAGCAAACGGTTCAGCCATAGCAGTTGGGGTTCTTTATCTTGACGATACAAATAAAGCATTGATATGTTATTACCGTTTCACCAAGTATTTACACTGAATGTCTCTGTAAAGGGACAGTCCAGACAATGGCAATAATAAGGCAGCAATGTGTTCACCCAAAGCCTGTCCCATGAGCCATTTCCTGCAGCACACTATAGATGCTGTAGCAGGTCTCCAAAGTTTGCCCTTTCTTTCTACTCAATTTCTCTATGACCACACTCCAAATGTGGTTCTGCGACTGCTCCTGCCCTGCAATGGCTTTCACATCCTGAAAGTGTTGAAGGAAAGGGTGGCTTGTCATGGAAAACTAAAAAGAGGGGCACATTTTCGGGACCTGCATCTACAGCATGCTGTAGGAAATGGAGGAAAGGCACTTGAGACAGGCTTCAGGTGAGCTCCTTGCTGCTGTTATTGCCGTTGCCTGGACTGTCTCTTTAACTGACCTGTAGTGAGGCTAATTTACCCCACTGAGGCAACAGCAAATTCTTCTGCCATAGCAGAAGGCTCTGTTTGAGGTTCTCCACATGCTAGTAAGTCCCTGATTAGGGGGTCACACAGTTTGTCGAAATGGTTTATCTCATTGGCAAAATTCTGAACATCAGCTGGTACTCTTCTCCACACCTAATCCCATTTATTGTAGAGAAAAATTACAGATGGTGAGGCAAGGGAGGCGACGTTCTCAAAAAGTTGGTATTCTTCTTTTCCACCATGATAATTTAAGGCTTGTATTAATTATACCATATACCAAAATATTGAATTTTGAGTGTAAGACATATTTTATGCTTCAGTTTGTTGCCATTTACATTCATTTATCAAATTGATCGATCTTGTTACTCAACTTTGGAGAGAATTGTCACACATCTAAGTAGCTGCGACTCAAAAAAATATGAGCAGATAATTAGGTTCATTAATTTTACATCTAAATAAAAAGATTATCTTAATAAGATTAATAAGCCATTTTAGATTCTAAAGCAATACACGTTGTATCTAAATGCCACTTGTATCAATCAACTAAGGTTCTCTTGAAAAAGCAGACTTATTTTTTTTATCTCTTATCTCTTTACTCTTCCAGGGAGGGACTTTGATGCAGCTTCCTTGAGGGAGGGTCACTCGTGGAGTAAGTGAGATGACCTGGTAGTCAATTGTTTTGTCCTGGAATGGAGGAGAGGGTGGGCAGAAAGTAAATATTTGAGCTTTAAGTTGTTGTTCAAAATGAACTTTTTGTCACACTATAGAGTTTTTATCTCACAAAACATATGGAAAGTATGGAGCTGTCTGAAAACATTAGCAAGACACAAGCCATCATGTACCACCAGAACTATCAATTCAGGAAATTAGAGAGTCTCCTTTGGGAAGCCAAACCTATACATCAACATATGTTTGGCAAACTGTTCTTCACACAGATTCTCCTAACACAATCTGTACATACTTCCTATGTGAAAAAAACATTTAAATCAGAACAACATGATTCTAAAGAGGCTGATTCTCATCATTAATGAAAGCTGTATTTTATGGTTGCTAATTTTTAGTGTTTTATCCCAGTTACTTTGCACATGATTTTAGGGGAAATTCCAAAATGTTGGCCTCCTCCCTCCTCCTTCCCACTGCATAAAGGGCTTCCTTTACCTTCTAAGTATCTTTTTTTCATCTGGGTTTCAGGCCTCTTTTTTGTTAATTCTCTTGTTTGCTTAAAGTGCACCAACACTCTTGCGGGTGTTGGTCCCGCTGCAATAAGACTGGGGGGCATCCAGAATGCTGGAGCCCCTACACATAACCCCCCAAAATGCCCAATATTTCTACCTTAGCCTCGATCCTCATTGGGAATACAGTGCCACAATTAGCTGTCAGTGCTTATGTGGGTGGGGCTTTCCAGCGGCCAGAACATCACTACCTATGCGAGTGCCGGGTGGCCAATCTCAGAACTGTATTCCCGACCAGGATCAAGGCTAAGGTAAGAATATAGAGTGTTATGTGCCTGGGGGGGCTCCTTCATTCTTGAATCCACCCCCCCAGCCTGTCTTATTGCGGCATGACTAACACCCACACCCTCACAGGTGCACTTTAAATTCCATTTCTTTTTGGTATTTTGCCTCTGTACTTCTTTGTTGGCTTTACTAATTAGCTGTACTGCTGGATATGTTTAAAAAAATGGCAGAATGAAAATTAATGGTGAACTTACCATCCAGGAATGATAGCAAGCATAAAGCAAGCAGTGTTTTTCATATTAGAAGCAATACAAAGGTTTAGTTCTTCTAATTTTAGGTCTAGACAATCTAGGTACCATGGGCACACAAAATAATCTTGCTTTTGATTTCTCAAACTGCTTAGACTATATTGGCTGTTAAGAGCTAAGTTGGACATTTTCGTTTTTGGCCTCACTCACAAAAAAATCATTTACACACACTAGCTATAAGACCTTACTTCCAGTAGGAAAGCAGGGCTCATGGGCTGCAGGAGGGAGAGTGTCCACTTTGAATAGGTTCTTGAAAATCAAAGTTGCCATGGAGGATTTAGGCCCATTAAAGGGTCTCCAGACTTATTTGGCCAAGGCCCATGCCATCTGGCAACCCCTTATCTAAGGTATTAAAATCCTTTTATCAGAATTAAGGGCTCTAGTCTAAACTGTTGTAAACATCAGTAGATTGGCAATGTGTAATGCTACATGGCCACAGAAACCCTGTTCATGAAGTGCATAATACACTGATTTAGTACTGATGTTATTTCTAAATATGCATTTTCTCCCCTATGCATTTTTACACATATGATTTCTCAGCAGATTCAGTCAGTACTTACAGAAGCAATATCTCGAAAAAATGGCCCAATGATAAAAATCGTAACAAAAACCGGGGTCCCACAATCCCCAGATATATCACACCACCCCAGAGCAAAAATAGCACCACTAAGAGTATACCAAAATAATAATCTTTATTAAGTTTACGCAATTTACATCTACATGTGTATATTAGACACCTTAAAAATACTAAAAAACATATAACAAACACCAATCTGTAGGAAGGAGGGAGGAGGGGGGGTGGGACAATTATTATTAAATTACTAAGTACTGGGACAGAATAATACAGTATGTTAGCTCAAATACATAACGTCATATATTGCCCAGTCACTTGTTAGACCCATGAGGCCGGCTATACCTACCCATTAAGACATATCCTAACCATACAACATCTACAATATTAAAATATAAACGTGACAACACTGATTGAAACCCACAAATCTATACAAAATTTTTAATTAATGAATGATAAATGTATATACAATATTAAAGTGCTAAGTGCAGTATCAATTAATAAAACCCCTATGTGATAAGCATAAGTAAGAGGACCAGCCAGGGCAACCAAATCCAAAAACAACAAAAAATAGTAAACAGATCTTACTATGAGCAGGTAGCCGAACCAAGTGTCTCACCCCCTCAAACCCTCTGTCGACGCGTTACGTGACGTCACACGTCACTTCCTCAGGACATGATAAAAATCCATGTAAATATGCTAGATGGCAGAAGGACAGGTCACTTATACACCCAGCATAAAAAAATAACCAGCCAGGGTTGTTTCTTTTTTATTTTAATGAGAGTTAGAGGATATCAGGGGTGACAGGTTTGAATACATTTAACCTGTGACCCCTGGATTTTATTCTTACTAGGATAAGAAAACCGCAAGTTGGCGGGACTTTTATTCAGTTTTGGTGTATAAGTGACTCCTCCTCTCATTAGCCAACATGTTTATATGGATTTTTAATATTACATAATTTTGTGATAGTGCTCCTTTAAGTTCTTGAATTCTCAACGAGGAGGACACAACTATTATTGTACTTGTAAACAATAGCATAACATAATATTTATGGACTTTGTGCTTCATTTCCCAACTACGGATGTACCCATTAACCACTGGAACCTTTATACAACACCACCCAGCAGTCCATATTGATTACTGCCGCTAATATCATGCTATTGAAATTTTGACTTTATTGCTCTTCATATTTTGCACTGTGACACCAGCATTAAATCACCTTTTTGATTGCATAGTTTTGTACTTTAGGTGTCCGTTTTTCAACTCTTCTTGGGATACAATGTACTTGTGTGCAGTGAGTGGGCGCACATTGGATTTACTGAACCCCTTTAGCATTTCACTAATAGACTTCATTATTATGTTCTGTATTGATATGAATGGGTTCAATCAGTGTGCTTCAACATAACATATTATCAATATGTTTATCTGCCAGGATAAAGCAACCATGCAGTTCATGGGACTTTTGCAGAACAAAGAAGGTCTCATTTTTCTGTTCAGATCCATCTTAAAGTCAGATTTGACCAGAATATTCAATTCAATAATTTCGTCAATCAATCAACATTATCCCCCAAGTGTGGGATACAAGGAATTTTCAGTACACTGTGGTGGCAGTAGAGCTGGTGGGGAGGGGTTACATATGAAATAAGGAAGGTATTTACATTTTATAAGTTTAAGCTATTTATAACTTAAAAATTGAGATACAGGAATACAAAAAGAAATTGGACCGAACCTGACCAATAAAGAACAAAGCAATTTTCAAAAAACACTAATTTATATTATTATCAATGAGAAACAATCCAATTACTGACAACTCTGATTATCATGTCTAAACATCAGGCAGTTACAATACATAGCTGTTTTTATTTTGTTTCAGATCTACTAAATTAAGATTTTTAAACTAAAATAAAATTGTTTCTTCCCAAAACTATCTGATGTAAATTATATTGGATAGAAAAATGGTATAGTGGATTGTGTTGTGGCTTTACTGTATAAAATGTGTTTTGTTATTCACACTTCTCTGCTGCCCGCTTCCCATGCATACAGCTGTCTTGTAAGTCAAATGGAAACAAAGCTGATGAGCACCCAATGAATGAAGCTGTACATAATCGAAATGGCATATGGTAGGAATGAAGAACATCTTTTCTTTTGTTGACTTTTTTCTTTTTCTCTTTTTGTATTTCTTTCTGTTATTCTACTTTTCTGCTCCCGAAACACAGCTAATTACAAAAAGTTGGAACTGGTAGCAAGATATCTTTAAGGGCTTTGCTTTTACAGAAGGAACAAAAGAGGAAAACTAAGGCCATGGTCGGAACATTACAAAAAGAAAAAGAGAAAAAAAAATAATCTAATGAGGATGTTGCAATAAGTGCTAGCAGGGAAGGTAAAAAAGGCTTTTAGACAGAAATGCATAAATAGCTGGGCATCAAATGGGTGCTAGGAAACCCTTATTATGACAAATAATTCATATGAAGACTTTAATAGTATCTTACCTGCTATTTTATCTTTCTGATCCTTTACTCAGATTCAGATTACAATAAACCCATGAAATCAATATATTATTTACATATTTATAAAAAATGGTAGCCTAATGATTATTATGTAATTGTAAGAACGCATATGCACAGTAATTAAATAGTACTTTAAATATACTTTGTCATACTAGGATAACAATTAAAACAGTGCAATTCTATACAAAATTTGCAACCCGAAATCTTGTATGAATCTAGAATGGGATAAATTATGTAGGAAAATCATTAAAAGAAATTGTTTGAACTGCATTAGTTTTGCCAGCATCAGTTGGATAAACACCCCAGCACTAGGGTTAAATAAATGCAATAGTATTACCAAAGTGAAGTTATGTTTGAGGGGGTGTTTCCACCTTTTAATTTAAAGGTGGAAACTCCCCTCAAACAAAACTTTACTTTGGTAATACTATTGCATCGCGGAGAACATTAACCCTTTATTTATTCTCCCTTTTAACCTGCCTATTTTAACAATACTTTTTTATCCACAGCGCACCTACACTAATCTTTTCTCCACCTAGGCCCACACCTAATTTAGAACAGATTAACCTATCTACATTTCTCCCAGGGAATACAGGTTTTTCCCTCAAGTAGGAGCTGCTCAAATTATCTAATTGCGCATTCCTCAAACCAACTCCTATATTGCTATAGTATTTATAAATTAAAGTTTCACCTTAACTTCCTCAAGCTGTCCTCTGTGATGGGAGTGGCTGGGCTGAGTTATGCAAGGACACTGCGTGCTTTGCACTGAAGTTAGCTAGGCTATATCACAGGAGGCGATATAGATTAGCCATTTTTGTGTTTTGCATTCCAGCTTGAGATGCAAAGCACAGATGAGGGAGCCATATGCAACGTGCTAATGTGGAAACTTATTTATCCCACTGCTTAAGGAGAGTGTCTCTTGTATTTTTTTTCTAACATCTATGGCATAGTCCTACTGGTTTGCCCATCATGACATTGCATAGGCAGCAGCCAGAGCCCCACGTTTTTAACCCCCCACTTGGGGGAGTATCAAGCGTGCACCTGATACCATCTGGATCTCCTCCCCCCCCCCCCAACAACAGTGAGAAGAGGTAATTAGAGAGCTTCCTTGACATATATATGTATATTTTTACTCCCTGTTAACCAAGTAACACGGCGCACTGAAGGGTAGTGGTACATGCTATGACATGTAGAACATCCCTACCACCAATGATAATTTCAATTAAATTTCACTTTAAAACCTTTAATCACTTTCATTTTCATTAAAACCTAAATCCTAATCTCAATATTTTTGTACCTAGGGAAATAATAATATAACCTTTTCACTTAGTTTATTGTATTAACTCTCACATTTAGAACTATCAATACTACATTTGAATAATACTCTTCCTTGCTGACCATCTGGCTCGGATCATTTTTGTGCAGATAAACATGTAAGTCATAATGTGGAATTTTTGTCTTGAGATACTATAGTATAGAGTAATTTTTTTAAATACAATCCCACCCCCCTTTGTTCATTTGAATTGCCATGAGCACAAGCAGGGAGGAATTCAGTCAATATGGATTTCTCCCTGTGAAGTGTTCTAAAGGGAGGCTGGCAGCTTCCCAGGTGAGTAGCTCTCAGATATTTGTCTGCATTGCATGTCCAAACTTTGGGGACTCAGAATTAAGAGTAGGGACCACACTAAACACAGAGTGCCTTGCCGGGGCAGTGTGGCTTCCACATGTATCTGCAGATATATGCAACCAAATCTCTGTCTTTCCACATAGCTAGACATGTTTGTTGCTTGATATTTAGTTGATGAGAGGGTTAAACTGGGCAGTAAATTAGTTCCCAGGCCCTGAATAATAATAATAATTTTGTATAAATAATAGTGATTGAGCTGCTCCCACCCCCCTTTATTTAATGTTTTTATAAGCTAAATAAAATCTGATCTTTTTAACAGTTACTAAAGTTGTAAATTTTGACATGGAAATTTTTTTTTTTGCAGGGGAGTCCTCCAGGGCTCTAGTGCTATTGTACTATATAATATTCCCCATACCTTAAATTATTCTGGTACCACCTCATCTTCCATTGTAGGTCATGGGTCAGAGGTGCTTCATGTCTGCCTGCCTTTGGGATTCTTGCTTGAAGCCCCTCCACTAAAAGTCCACTGCCAGCCCCAGTTCTCCTTACCTGTTTCCCTAGCAAAAACCGACCCCACATTGCAGTCCAGAACACGCAAAAATTGATCTGCTTTAATTGTTATCTGGGAATCTCATTAACCAATTGGTCTTTCAACTTTTAACCCATGTTGTTTTGGTATACAAAAAGTCTATACATCCCTTTTAATTCCTGTTAAATCAGATTTATTTCATGTAATAAAATCTTACCAAGAAAAAACATTACAGATTTCTTTCCACTTTCAATGTGATCCACAATCTGTACCACTGAATAACGCTTAAAATTAGGGATGTGGTTGTGTTCAGCCAATCACATTTAAACTCATGGTTATGGTCACTACTAGGTGTCTCTAAGAAGTCAAAAACACAGACCAGGGACCTGGGTGTAGACCAGGAACAGAGGTACAGACTGGGAACAGAGAAGAATCACAGTCTGGGTACAGGTAGGCAGATTAATGTCTGGGAACAGTGGGGCAAACTCACAGGTGTGGAACAGGTGTACAGAGTCACAGGCTGGGGACATACAACCTGCCTATGCCAACAGAGATGCAAGCCACAACCACCTGGGCTGTGGGAGGTCCGGTACACAACGGAGAGACTGTAACCAACCCCCACCTTCAGCCAAGCTCCGAATGGTGGAGATTGCACAAGGCCCCAGACTATCCCGTAGTAGTCAGAGAGTACACAGCAGACAGACTTACAGCGGGTATCGGAGGACAGGAACTAGCTAGGGGGATTGCAGGAGCAGCAGAGAACCTGGGCCCCAATACAGCAAACAGAAGGCTTAGAGCCAAAAGCAGGACAGAGCAACAAATATTTCAGAGGGTTGAAAAGCACATGTACACTCAGGCAGTGTTGCGCAATTACCCACCTGGAAGGCAGGGTTATACACATACCTTTATAGGGAAGACGAGGGGGGGTTGCAAACTCCTGTGAGGGGAGCAGGGAACAACAGACAAAACAAAGAGAGACGGATATACACAGAAGCCAAACACACACAAGGCAGCAGATGATGCAGCAGAGAATGCAATGGAGGAGTCTGGGCTGCAGGGTAGGTTGTTAAATGTTTTGGCCAAAAATTCAAAAAGGTATGTTTGCCAGCACTGAACATCACTGAAAATCCCCATACCCACAGTGAAGCATAATGAAAGCAGAATTATGCTTTGGTGCTGTTTTCTGCAGCTGGAACTGGGGCTTTAGTCAAAGTGGAGGAAATTATGGACAGTTCAAATATCAGTCAATATAGACACAAAACCTTCAGGCCTCTCCTAAGAACCTGAGGGTGAAGAGGAATTTCACCTTTCAGCACAACAACAACAACCCAAAGCATACCTCCACATAAACAAACAAATGGCTTCGCCAGAATAAGATGACTCACATGACCCCTGGCCCCAGAGAAGCCTAGCCCAGCAGCCACCAACCCATACTCTGCTGGCACTTAACAGGGTCCCATAGCAGCCTTTCCCAGAAGCCACAAACCTGGAACCCAAAGGTGCCTAACAGGGCCTAATAGCAGCTTGGCCCAGTTCCACCAATAGGGTACCATATCAACCTGGCACCACAGCCACCTAGCCGGGTAGACTTGTTAGATTGCCTGTTGGTTAGCTTAAAAGACTGCCTCCAGTCTTTCCTATCCACTCTTCCCCCATGCGGGCAAAAATACAAACCTTGTTGCGGCAATCCTCCTCTGTCCCCTGTGGCATGCCAGTGCTGCTGCTGTACCTGTGAATGGTTGACTTAGAGGTCACGGCATGTTCTAGCTTCTTTTCTGCTGTGGAACAATAACTGGCTGATGCAGTGGGGGTGGGGAGAAGGAATTGTGGCAACAAGGTGAGTATTGTTTTTACTGATTCTCCAAATCCAGAGTTGCCATTTGTGGGTGTGTGGGTTGTATGGGGCCAAAAAGATAGGTTTTTACCATTCAGCCAATTAGTTAATGAATACTTTTATTGTACAAGAGTATCCAACTTTTTCCTTTGCTTGATGCTTTAATTTTAGGTTTAGTATCAATTTATTTATTTTATTTATTCTATGTAAGCCCTTCTTGTAGCCACCCAAAAGGCAAAAAATGAATTTCCTTGAAGTATTTGGCAAATATAATTATCCTGAACCCTGTATGACAATGGTTCTCCTCATTTCACTCTATCCGAAGGGAAAAATAACATTTTAGTTAGAGTTCAGCTTTAAAGGCACCATTCAGTTAGTTTTGTTCATCATAATATGTATTTTCTTTATAACTCCTCCATCTTCCTTGCTGAAAATGTCACACATTTTATAACCATACATCTGTGTTCATCTTTCCAAAAACAACATAAATTAACAGGTCATTAATATTTGAAACAAATCACATCTAAGGATACAATTTAGAATAAAACAAAAGAGTGGATTGAAGTTTCAGGTTGACAGTGCTTTGGTTAAGATGGCTTTTCCATGTTGTCATATCTGGCATTTATTGTAAATGGTCAAAATTGAATGACATAGATTTCTGTAAATGATGCATTCATCTAAAGTGGCTCCCTTCAATCAGTTGCATGTTTGTTTAAAACGATTTCAGTGTTTTTCCCCCAGAAAGTCTTTATGCTTTTCACAAAGCGGTTTTTAGAAAAAAAGACTGTTGTCCCCTTGGTCATTGGCGACACCGGAGACCCAGTGGGACACACGTTACTTCTTCCTTGTTCCTTGTATCCTCTGTCACTGTTAATTCCGTTTTGTGGCTTATCCTTCTGTGACTGAGCATTACCGAGTATTTCACGGCTCTCTGCATTAGTCTATAAACCAATTAGTGCGGAGAGTAAACGATACATATAGCTATCAGAGCACAAGGTTCAAAGCCAGGTCAATATTTTCCAGGCTTCAGTCGATAGAAGCTATAGACCGACATAATGTCAGCCATATTGATTTGAAAAACTTACTTTGTCTTTGTCACTCTCTGTGTTGCAAAACTAAGTTTGATTTCCCGGGAAATATCTAAGACCAATATTAAGCATGTAACAAAAATGTCTTTAATCACTGAGCCTTTTTATGGATTTTTGTGTGTAAATATGAAACTCTCCTCTACTTTAACATGCAACGCTGCTGCCTACATCTTGCATCAATTTGGCTTCTACATAGTCTTGTATAGAGCTTCCCACTAGCTGGAGATAGTGAAAAATATAACTGATAGCAGCACTAAATCCATGGTTTAATTATACTGTTATTATAGTTACAGTAACACATGTCCTTTATGGTTAAAGGGAATGTCCACATGGACTTTGCAATAGACCTCAGATCAGATTGTGCCCTCTGGCTAGAGACTCCCGACCTACCTGCCACCTATTCCTGCACCATTGTTTGTTCACCTGCAGCCTTGGTATGAGAAGTCAGTCTAAGGGGTTGGGTGTGACCTGAGTACGGTATACTCTTATTGACTTCAATGAGGCATTTGTACACATGAAACTTCTAGATGCCTATTGAAGTCAATGGGAGCACTCTGTACTCAGGCCACATCCAACCACCCACCAGACCAGCTTTTCATAGCGGTGCTGCGGCTAGGCTAGGAGCAGCGTGGGAGTGGGTGGCATGATTTAAGGTCTGTAGAAAAGTCCACAAAAGTGGACTTTACCTTTACATTGTTCATATGCATCTGGGCAATTCAGATTGCTGCACCTAAAAAATAATCTCCCTTTTTGTAACTCCTGCTGTGGAGCCCCCCAAACTGGCGTCCTATAGACCTGCACACAGCCTGCAAACAGGAAAAGCTGCTGGGTTTCCTTTGTGCATTGGGGGTTATGCCAGTTAAAACCACACAGCAGCACAGCTAGGAAGGTGGGAAAGGAAGCCTCCAGGTGCTTTCCAAGATGGCCAAAACCAGGAGAAAATTGGTTAGGTGGTGTTCAGCTTAGAGTGGATGCAGGAGCAACTGTAAATGCTGACAGTGATTCAGTATCATGCATGCAGATAGTGCAAGGGAGATTGGGAAGATTTTTTTGATTTACTGTGCAAGGCTTTTGGCACAGTTTAAAGGGAATCCGTCAGTAGGGAGGCTCAGATAGCCAGCTGTAAGCTTCAGTGCTTGACAGGCACAGTAATGTTTGAAAGTTTAAGCATGCATTAGAATATTTGTGCATACATTTGCTCTAAAACTAGCAACACAAAAGGAGAGGCTGTGGAACCATGCCATGCCAGCTTCTAATAAGGGAGCACCAGTATATAATCCAAAAATCACTTTTTATTAAGAAGCGGCACAGGTAGCCGCATGCGCAGGTGTCTTTGCCGGCTGCTCCATTTCCCTCCTCCCCACTCCCTGGACGCTATGTGCTGCCTGATTTGATTATGTGGTAACTATGTATCTGAGCCTAATGCACTTTGTACTTTCTGTCTATTTTGTATCATGGGTACTTGTTAAACTTTATTGATATTTTGTTATCCCTGTTTATTTAGATTAATAACCTAAGCAGTGGATAGTTTGTGTAATAATAATATTATTCACGGACATGGTCACATATTTATATGTATAATTATATTAATTATTAGTAGTGAACATTTAGTTTATTGCACTTATCACCTTTTATATTCAAGTGTGGTTACAGTTATCTTCTTTTGGCTCCATACTATTGAAAAAATCCTTTTGTGCCAGCACAAAACAACAGGTTCCCAATGGGAATATAGAATTATTATATTGATTTATATTGATTTTTCGGGTTCCCTTGTCCATTTTTTTACATGAAGCATTAATTATTGTGGGTACAATGGGATGTTTGGGGTGGAGTTGAGCAGCTTGTTTTTAAGTGTCTATTGTGTTATGTGTTAGTTTTAGGTGTATTTGTATTCATCTTAATAAAAGTGATTTTTGGATTATATACTGGTGCTCCCTTATTGGAGGCTGGTGTGGTATGGTTCCACGGCCTCTCCTTTTGTGTTGCTAGTGTCTATATAGGTGAGCACAGGTGCAAACTTCCTTTGGGTAAAGCATTCTTTTTTCTTTCTTTGCTCTAAAACTACATTCGATTTCCTAACAGTAGAACCAAATCTGATAAATGAGACAAAATATTAAAGGTGCATGGCAAAGGTATAAAATGTGTTTAGCATTAACAAATCATTTTATAGTCAGGAGGCCAAAATGTGGTGGTGGAGGAATTTTAAAGATAAAAGACCAATCAAAGGTTACTAATAGCAGAATTCAAGTTTCCCTCAATCCAATTTCATAGGATTTTTACCTTTGACAGGGTGGTGAAACCACATGATAATTGTTACATGATAAGCTTTAGTGCTGAATACACATTTAAGTGAATGGGCAGTGTGGCAGACAGTGTGATAGATTGGTGAATGGTGTGTACATTTCACCAAGTTTCATGTGTTCAACTTCACTCATCCCACAGCTGACAAGCCAGTAATTTCATTAAGATTTAGGTGTGCCTTGAGAGCCTTGAAAAGTTCTGGAGCTCAGGCACTCAGGGCTCTCCCTCTGCCTGAGTGCTCCCTCTCTGCCTGAGAAAACCGACACATGTATTGTGAGCCTCTGAAATGCTGACCTAAACCAAATGGGCTTTTCCAAACCAGTTGCACCTTTTGTTGCTGTTTTGGGGTGGCTGACAACAGGCCTGCACCAAGTTCGCCAGGAACTGCTTGTGTTAAGTTAGTGCCAGACAGGCTTATGATTTTCTTTGTTTTATTTTGCTTTATAATTTGTACAACCTGACAAATAAAACTGGCTGTGGTCATTTAACCCTTTCGCTGCCAGGCTACCTGGAGTTTTTGTCACCCTTTGTTGCCAGACCATTTTGCACTATTTTGCGCTCCACATGTTCAACTGTGATTTTTTAAGGGATTTCCAGGGATTTCCCAGGGAATTATATATTCTTTTTTTCAGCAGAATCTGGGTTTTAACATGAAATGTCTTTTTGTCATTTTTTAGGTGTATTCTCAATATTTTGGGGTGAAATATGTGCAAAAAAAATAAAAAAAAATCTATTTTTTTACAATTTGTAGTGTTTTTTGTAATAAAAAAAGTAATTTAGTCATTGCATGTGAAATCCTAATTTCTCCTGGTCACAGCTTTACCACATATGTATAGGTAGACACCCTTTCCTGCCCAGGAGACTCCCCCAAACTGAAACAGTGCTTTAGGAGATTTTCAGATAAAATACAAATATGCTAAGCGCTAGGCACACCTTGCAGTTTTTCAAGAAAAATAACCCTTTACATTTGAAATACCCTCCACAAACTATATATTCCCTGAAAGTATACACCTCAGGCTTTCTAGGTGTACCAGGCTTGTTTACATAGGTGCAGTTTTCTGGAAGTTATTCCTCAATTAATTCTTTGGTAGCACAGAGTTTCACTAAAAAAGAATAAAAAGCAGAATCAAACTCATATTTTCCGAAAAAAAATATGCAAACAAAAAAAAACAAGCCCAATCTGAAAAATCAACATGCCCTGAACAGAACAATACCCAACATGCATAGCTACTGTCAAGGAAAGAGTTGTCAAACACCTCAAAGTAAAGCATGTGCTTAAGGGAAATTTTACTTGAAAATTTCAGCTCTGCGGACAAAGTGCGCACCTTGTACTTTTTCTAGCAAAACAACCCTTTACATTTGGAATACCCCCCAGAAACCATATATTCCCTGCAAGAACATATGTTAAGCTTTCTAAGCGTACCCAGCTTGTTGTAGTGGGCTCATCATTTTAGAAGTAATCCCTTGAAGAATTCTTAGGTTGCACGAGGTTTCCCTCAAAAAAATTATAAAAAACAGAATAAAAAACACATTTTCTTAAAAAATTAATATGTAAACAAGAAAAAACAAGCTAAATCTGAAAGAGCAAGGTCCCCCGAGCAGAACAATACCCCACATGCATATGTACTATTAACCCTTTTAATTGCCCGTCTATTTGAAATTTTTTCACCCTCTGTTGACAGGTAATTTTTCACCATTTTGCACCATGTTTAACCGTGATTTTTGGAGGAATTTCCAGGAAAATTATAGAAATATTTTTTGCAGCAGGGTTTAGGCTTTAACCTGAAATGTCTTGTTTGTAATTTTTCTATTGTTTTTTTTAATATTTTTGCGTAAAAAGAACAAAAAAAAAATTTTTTTCAGAGAATTGTCTCCTTTATTTTAAATAAAACATTTACTTCATTAGAGAAAACCATATTGCACGTGAAAGCCCCATTTCTTCCGATTACAACGGTACCACATATGTATCGGTAGCCCCCCCATTCTTGCCCAGGAGACCCCCCAAACTGAAAATAGCACTTTATAACATTTACAAATAAAATACTTCTACTGTCCACACTATAAACATAAGGGGTTAATTAAAAAAAAATAAAAAATGACATAGGGTCCCCCCTCCCAGGGGGGGAACCCCATTTTTTGGGGAATTTTAAGGGTTAAAAACCCTTAAAAATCCAAAACAAAAAAAAAATGGGGTCCCCCTTACCCAGCATTACCAGCACGGGACCTGCTATGGGGGCTTGTAGGCACAGAGTGGGGGGGGGAGCTGTTGTGGCCCCCACCCTGCAGCCTACGGGGGGTGCCGGGGGTTAATGGCAAGTCACCTGCTGGTTGCAGGTGACTTGCCAGCCCCCAGCCTTGTGAACTGGTATAAGGGGTCTCATGGACCCCTTACCAGTTCACAAGGGGTTAACAGTAAAAAAAAAAACACACTGACACATAAGAAAAAATTAGTTTTATTAAAAAAAAAAAACTTTTTTTTTACTTTACTTACCTCCGATCGTCAGCTCCTTTGTCCCTGGATGTGATGACAGATGCAATCATGCTGGCTGCAGTAGCAGAGGGGCAGGTGATGATCTGATCACCTGCCCCTCTGCTCCTGTGGCCAGCATGATCGCATCTGAATGAAGAGCAGCAGGGAGCCTGGATGACACCCGGTGAGTGACGTCATAAGCCCCGTCCCCAAAAGGTCGGGGCTTAAAGGCAAGATGGCTGCGCCCGTCGGGAGAGGAGGGGGAGGCCCTTTCAGGCTCTCCCCTGAAGCTGAAGAGCCGGGGGGCGATCGGAGGCCCCCCCAGTGAAGAGAAGACCCGGCGGGAGGCAGCGCCACAGGTAAGTAAATGTGATTTTTATTATTTTTTTCTTTTACAGTTAACAGCTGCTGCTGCCGAAGCGGGGGGGGCGCCCTATTCCGGGGGCTCCCCTGGAGCCATCCGAGCCCCTGTGGGGGATCGGATGGCACCATATTAAAGAGGAGATCCGGCCGGATCCAACGAGGGGTCAGGTGAGTATTTTTTATTTTTATTTTTTTGAACTAGCAGCAGGGAACGTCAAGCATGTAACACCTACGGGCTTGGTACTTAAGGCCCAGCCAAGCCAGCACGTAGGTGTTACGTGCTTGGCACTTAACCTTCTGCGTGTAGTCTCCTTTTGTTCTTGCTGGGAAGTGCCAATACCTTACAGCAGGAACACATGTCTGTGTGGCTGCCACAGAAGTGCCAGTAACAGGACTGGCACTGCTTCTGCACCAGGGGGTGGTGGCAGGCGGGGGAGTTAGACTGGACATCCACTTTAAATTACTAAACAATAAACAACCTCTGTTGTCTTACTCCTACTCTGGTCTGGTGCTTGAGGACTTCTCCCTGTCTAGCAGCTTGAGGATCTCTGGTGGCTTCCAGCAGGTAGGCTTGTGGAATTCTCCAGTGTTTCTTCTTCGGGGAGGCACATGACCCCCTTCCTTCATATATGGATTCCAAAAGGAATGGTGCTACTGTTTCAGGGAGATGCTATTACTCAGAGGGCTGGGCTTCCAGTAATTCACAGTGCACAGTGGAATCAAACATAGGTCATTGTAAAAAGGAAGTTGCAGACAGCGTGCAGTGGTTCTACCCCTAAATTTTGGCCAAATCAAAGCTTTAAGTATTTATTTTAAGTATACATTTTAAATATTTCCACCACAACATGTTTTTTGCTTATAGGGGCAAACCAGCAAATGCAGCAGATGGTGTATAGGTAAGATATGCTGCTCTGAAAGTTCTCACAATGTAGAGATACCTCAGACACACAAGAACAAATGTGTCAGGGATAAAGGAGCTTTAAAGAGGAACATCAGACCTAATAAAAATAATCAAAATAAAAAAGGGCTCATTCCCCCTACTCACCTTTAGGATGTCGCTGCTGCAGCATGCTTAGCAGTGCTCGTCAATGTCATACAGCACTTTTGCAGCTTCTTGCGGGATTTCGGGTGGCCCCATTGCATCCCATTCATGGACACTGCACAGGTGCGAGATCAGAGGCCGTGTACAGTGCCTGATGGGATCCAAGATGGCGCTGCACGTCAGAAGTTGGCCTAGAAACCGAGAGACCAAGAAGATGGATACCTTGGCGAGCTGAGTAAATAATGTCCAAAGGTAAAACCTGAGGGGCGGAGCAGCAGATAGGTGAGGTTTGGGGGAGGTTCTTCTTTAAGGTACTGCACATCTAACCTAAAGATTCCCTTTAATGTGGAATAATGAAAACTCATGGGGGAATTGCCAAGGATCTTTCTTGCAACAAGGCCTTACATAAATAAATACATTTATTTGCTATTTCAGGATATGCCATGACCAGGGAAAGATGGAGACTTTTACAAAGAGATGGATAGGTTGATTAGATTGCCTGTATTAACAAGTTACTGGACAACCTTGTGTAGTGGATAGCCCACTTTAAAGTGAATCTGCCTGCTGAATGGCTGTTGGAGGCTTCAGGGCACATAGCAATTGTTGAGATTCTAAAGTCTTAAAGGAGCCACAGCACTCAACCCTGTTAGCTTGCAGGCCAGCCTATAATCTGTCTCTAAACTTGGTTAAAAACAGAGGACTCGGTCACACACATCTGCAGAAGTATGCTTAAGCTGCACCACTACGCCAAAGTGCCTCTGTGGGGTGCAGTCCTAACTCTAATCTCTGAGAGCCCATCTGGGACATACAGTGCAATAGATAAATTGGGAGCAGGCTTACCTGAGGTTGCCCTAAACCTCTCAAGTGCAAGCCATGGGGTGGAAGGGTCAAAGACCTTGCAATACAGCCTAGACCCCACACACCATGTGCTTGCACAAATTCAAAAGAAACAAAGGGGGGGTGGCAGCCGCTCAGACCATTTTATAACTAACCTGGGAGGTGCACGTTAGCAAGGCTCTCAGAGATTAGAGTTAGGACTGCACCCCACAGAGGCACTTTGGCGTAGTGGTGCAGCTTAAGCATACTTCTGCAGATGTGTGTGACCGAGCCTCTGTTTTTAACCAAGTTTAGAGACAGATTATAGGCTGGCCTGCAAGCTAACAGGGTTGAGTGCTGTGGCTCCTTTAAGACTTTTGTATCCTAATTGCCCTGCTAACGTGCACCTCCCAGGTTAGTTATAAAATGGTCTGAGCGGCTGCCACCCCCCCTTTGTTTTTTTTGTTGAGATTCTAGGGATGATTCAGCACCATGAGAATTTTTTTTCTTTTGTTGGAACAAAAATGATAATGATTTTTTACCTAATGCACTTCAGCACCATATTTATCTTTACAGATTTTTAAATAATTAGCACAGCTATAAATAGTGCTGAATTGCAAAAAGGAAAAAAAAATATAAACATCCCCTAGTGCATTGAAAACTTAATTTATTCTGTATTTCAGAAACTCCCGGGAGGTGGGTGTGGCTAATCTGAACAAGAGCTCTTACATTTGCATTGGGGAGGGGTATAACCCTGGCCACATGCTAATCACATGCACCTTCATGGAGATTTCACTTAAGTGTGGCTACCTTCGTGCCCCTGCTGTTCCTTTTAGTCTATGGTTAATAGGTAATTATTGATACCACACACACAGTGCAGCCGAATATAAAGCAGAAAACTTGAATTTGATTTACAGCACTGCATATTTTTTTGTTATCCATTATTAAACATATGTGAGTGTGTGTTTATCTATCATGATTTTAATTCTGAGCCAGTTTTTCACATGACACATTAGACCTTTCTTTTCTGTCATTGGGTGACAAAAAATGTTAAAAAATATTTTTAAAAAACTGGGAATATTTTTCCTATAACTTTTTGTTAAACTGTGGCAAAAGATGTCATGACATGACATGTCTAAAATCTTTACTGTGTTTTTGTACTGTGAAAATGGACGCTAATTGTACCTACTTGCTGGGCTCACTGCAAATCCTGAATGAGTGGGGCACAAAATAGATTCTGGAGGTCTGTTTTTCTATCGCTGTTTTATAGCACCATCCTGCCAAAACATAAGAAACACTAATAACCTGCCTTTATAAAATGCTGACCCCCTATAGTATTCATCTTAGGGGAATTTTGACATTTTTATTTTTAGGAATACCAAATAAAATTAATGTGTAAAAAAATAGTGGAAAAATGTGTGTGTATATTTCACACAATCAGGACAGGAAGGGGTTTAAGTGACTATTTCAGCAGAAACACTAATCATGCTTTGTCCTGAAGTAACTTTGTAACAAGCACAGAATTTCTCTAAAAAAACTGAAAGAATCAGTGCAGCGAGAGAGGCTTGGCAAAATGTGCCTGGCCCATGAACGAAGGTGAAGCTCTGTAGCCTTTATATGGATATTGTTTATTGACGCTGTAATTGTTAGCATGAATCCATGAAGGTTGTCACAGTGTGAAAAAAAGCCAGGGAACAACCTTTATTCCAGGGTTCTTGACTGTTATTAAAGCTGCATAGTAACAGCATGGTCACAGCAATCTGCAGCACTGCTGTATGCTGGCATCTTGTGAAGTAGCCTGACATTTTTAATATAACATACTGTCACCATGTATAAAGTTGTTGGGTGGTAGGAAAGCTAGCCATTTTAGTACCAAACAACGCCATGCCTTGCTATAATTAAAAACTGGGTGTTAGACACTATGTACCCCCCTCTGGCATATAGCTCCCTTGGTTTCGCTTGCCTCCACCACAATCCTCCGATGAAATCCAGGTCCGCAATTAACCATCAATCATTGCAGTCATGTGGTCCAGATTTTCATTTGTGGCCTGAAAGGCAGAAGAGTCTCCGATCCACATGACCTCTGCTGGACAAGTGCCAGGCTGGATGTTGTTGAGGGATTGCTGTGTAGGTAAGTGAAACCGATGTGAACACAGTTGGCCTCTGATGGCTACATGGGGCCAGTTGCTGGTGAAAGAATGAGGAAGCAGTAGGTATGGGGTACTCAGAAACTGGTTAGCAGGGTTATAGCAATCAAAATTTCCCCCAGCGCTCAGCCAGAATAATACGAAAAGCATGAACCAAAATACTCACCTGGTCCTGCCTTTTCACCTCAATCACACATGGAGAGCTGAGCACTGCAGTCTTGGCTTCCAGATAGTGGAAAGGGATGCAGTGATTGGGTATTAAGATTATCACTTAAGATCCTTAGACATTGGTGAGTCTCAAAATCTAGGGACACAGTGGCAGGTACATTTTTTTAACCTTTTTTTGTTTAACACACCAAATCAGGTTTAGTTGGGGGTCAGGGCAGTAGAGGGTGGTTTTAAATTGGATTGTAAGTTTACTAAAGGCCACTATACTGCAAACAATGGTTCCCAATTAGTTAAAAACTACAAATGACAAATAAATTAGGCAACTGAGTGTCACATCTCTCCCCTGGTCCTTTTACACAATATATTAAATGACCAAATTGGCAATTTGTTAGTTTAACGGCATTTAACATTATTATCTTCACTCTGTCATACTTTGAATTTAATTTTCCTACTTTTAATCGCTGTTCTTAAAAATGAAAACAGATCTTCAAAAATTCAGCTAATGTCTCCAAGGCTGCAGGGAAAAAGTGTGAACGACTCTGTCACATGAGCTATGCCTTGCTCTTCCTTGTAGATAGTAACTTGTAGTCTGCAAGTCACTTCACATTTACCATAAGGCCCACAGTGATGGAGCTGAAATTTCTTGCCTATAGGACAGATTTCTGTGAGCAGTACAAAGCAGGTCTTTCTGCTATTTGGGCAAAATTGGTTTATTCGCAGGATTTTGTTGCTGGTGAAAAAATAAGGATTACTGACAGAATACCAGGGGTATATACATAGTTATCTATGGCCTAAAGCTTGCTACTAGTAGCAGCGTGCCGGGATGTGTTCTGCATCTTGTCACATTTTCAAATTTAAAAAAATAAAATATTTAGTGTGAACTGCTTAAGGTCATGTCTCTTAATTGCACCGATTCTTGGAAGACTCCTGGCAAAATGTATAAAGAAGATACTTGCATGGTTGTATGAACTTCATTTTAAGGCAATGCTTCTTCAACACAGTCTACATTTACATTCCGCGTTTGCAAAAAATGTTAGACTAATAGGGTATTCACCAATATTTGTTGTAGAACCATTTTTCCATATAAAATAAAAAGGGAATATGGGTCAAAGCAAAACTTCGAGAACCCTGAATGGTTAGTACCTGTAACACCCCCATTTGGCAGCTATCACATCTTGTAAAAGCTTTCTGTCTGCCAGCCAATTCTTGTTTGAGGGATTTTCATCCATTGTTCCTTGCAAAAGGCTTCCACTTCTGTGAGAATACTGAGCCATCCTGCATGCTCTTCTCTCCTAAGATCTATTCACGGATTTACAATGATGTTCAGTTCAGGGGACTGCAACAGCCATGGTAAAACTTTCTTTGGTTAGCATCATTACCCATTTGTAGAAGTCAACTCTAAAGTCTTCTATATTTGCCTGAAGGTCTTTTAAAGTCTAAGAGGGGTTCTGATTTGCCTTTCTAGCAATCCTACAAGCAGCTGACTCTGGGGCTTCTAGATCTTCACGTGACCTCCCTTGGGATTTTCACTATCCCAGGTTTCGGTCCATCCTCGAGGCACCCTGATTTGGAATGCCCTGCTGCATGAAACCCCAGGGATGGAATGGTCCACTGCAATTACATTCCAAACAAACCCGCTATCTTCTTATAGCCTTCTCTTGCTTTGTGGGCCTCAACCATTTGAGTGTTAGGCAGCTGCTTAGAAAAGCAAATGGATTCTGTGTTCTAGGACAAGGTTGGTGGAGTCTGGGTATTTATAAATAGTGATGGGTGAACCCAAACCACAAAGTTCATGTTCAGACCAAATTATTTTTGTCAAACACATACTTTAGCCAAGTCCGTGTCAGGGTTCGGCGTTAGGCCTGAACACAGAAAAGTTGGTTGATGGGCTGATTTTTTGGTAATTTTTGGGGCATTTTTGGTTTGATAAATGTTTTTTCTAAAGAAGAGTAGCCCATCTTTTAATATTTTAATTGTATTTTTTCACTTTTAAGTGTTTTACTAAATGCGGCTTTTGAATGCATCCCATTTCACATTGAAACTGCCTGCAGGTTTATTTTTTTATTTTTTTTTATTTAGTTTGTTCTTTTAGTTTGTTCTTACCTTTTTATATTTTTACACTTAATTATACTCACTCTGATTACATATGTCTACTTAGTCCTACACGTCCGCCTGCCATTTATATTACCCTCCCTCATCCTCACTCATTCATTGGTCACTTTAATTATTATTTGCTATTTTTGTTACTTTTTTTTACTAGGAACATTACTAATGTGTTATAATTTCTAGCTTTCTAGATCCTTTTAGCCATTGGTTATTGCAGTAAACTATAATCCTTTGTGAATATTTCCTCTCATGTATACTTTTAGTATTATTACATGCAACACCCCAGTGTTAATAACTGTATTTTGAATGGATATGGCCCAGTCTTATACACCACTTTAGATTGAGCCTATGAAGATGCTGGAAGGGGAAACACATCACAGCTCCAGGTGTCAAACTAGACATCTAGTGCATGAGATTTTAAATGCCACTTTGTGGGGTGGCATTGTTGCCAATGCCCCTTTGATGTTCTCGCATTGGCATTTTTGCATTTTAACCCCTAATTATTTGTGTCTTATTTTGTACACAGCTTATAATAAATTATTTGTTTTCTTCCTCTCAACTGACCACGGACCTTTAACTGAAGCTTGTCAAACTAGTTAACAGTGCAAGCCACAATGCCAACCTGATATTTTGCGCTCTAGCATCACTCCTTTTTCTATTATTTCATCTTTTCTACAAACCAAACATGTGCAGGGGGCTACATCTGTCAGCTTTAGCTTAATTTTTAGTGAATTAAATGAAGAATTTATAGTTGTATGGCTAAATATGGTGCTAAATTGTAGGGGTTCTGAATCAACCCTAGTGTTGGAGAACAAGAACTCCAGTAAGTGCCAGTAAGTAGTGTTGCAGTCTAGATTCAGGTTAAAGCTAAATTTAACCAGATTGTTTCTGATTCAGTTTAGTTTGATATGAAAATGTTTTTTTAATTTAAGTTTCAATTACTTTGAGAAAATGGTACCCTAAACGCTAATTATCCCCATCTATCTCAGAACAGTGTAGAGTAGAGCCGGCAAAACAGAAAAAAATCATTATAACTAAAGCTGTACAATTTGTCAGTTGCATGAACGAGATACAGTGTAAATGAGGAGATATATGGTGTTGAGGATCTATGCCTAACAATCAACAACCTTGACATATAAAACTTGTAGGGCATTATAAGAGAGCTTTATTTCACCTAAAGGAAAAAAGTAAAGTAGCACATGACGAAAAACATACATTTGTTGGACAGGTCCAAACTAATCTTGCCAGCAGAGAGGCAAAAGGAGAGGTAACTGAAGGTGCTTGTTCTGAAGCCTAATAAAAGTGCCATTTGGTACTGTTGTTTCCAAATCTTAAAAAATATCCTTAGCTCCTTGGAAAAACAGAATGAAAAATCACCCCCCCCCCCCAAAAAAAAATACATTAATTGAAGCCTGCTTCACCAAGTAATTAGCATAAATGTGCCCTCAATTCACATTAATGAAGGTGGGGTTGGGGTGCCAGGTACCTACTTAGCCCACTAACTGTGAACCCAGTGGCTCCCAAATATGTAATTGGATCCATCCTCTAAGGTCAATTTTTTCGCACAGCACCTTTTTTGGGGGGGCAGAGAAGGGAAGTTTATATTGATTTACAGTATAAAACAAGGGAAATGAAGGATCTCAGTTCTGAAGTAAGATTACTGTAATGAAATGTATTTAGTCACTATTTAGAGAGAAGATGTCAAAGAGGGGCACGATAAGTTAAAACATATAAAAGAAATAGTCAATACTAATACTATACAAATATATAAATGGCCAATACAAAAAAATTAGGGAAAAGCCATTTTATGTAAAATCCTCTGTAAAGACAAGACAGAAGAGAAGAGAAAGAGATATTCGATCTCTAGAGGTGACAATCATTTTTTACCATACATCTGTGTAATAGCCTAGCATAGAAGCTTTTTACAGCATCAGCAGCTTTAGCTTTTTTATCTAAGTATAAAAACATTAACAGTTTCTATTAGCTGTTATCTGTAAAGAATATATTTGGCTGAGCTTGATGAACTTTAAAGTGGACCAAAGGACTATCCTGGTTTTTGGTTCTTGTCCCCCGGGCACCCTGATTGGGAGTGCCCCGCTGTGTAAAGCTCCCTAGGTCGCCCAATCTGACTTACCCTTTCACGGTCCTATGGCACCTATGCAGAAATCAAGGGATTAATTTCAGAAAATGAAGCCCACATCAACAATACCTGGTGCCGGCACACGCTCTGCTAAAAGGATAGTGGGGATGGGGCCACTGCTCATGCATGCGCCGCTGGCCCAGGGTAGTGAGTTTCTGGGTGACCTGGAGGGTTTCACATAGCGGGGCATCCCAAATCTGGATGCCTTGGGAGGGAAGGGAATCAAGCCCTTTGGAATATTATATATTATAGATAATCTTATAGATAATCCTATAGATATAGATCTTATAGATCCTATAGATATAGAGCTTATAGATTCCAGGGCCATCGAACCGTGGGTTTTGGACCACTTTAACTATAATATAACTATTATATTTATTGAATGTTGTGCATGTCTGGCTGAATTTATAAGTATATAACACAAATCACTATTTGATTTTTGCAATGTATTATTATATTTATTCATGTATAGCTTTTGTATAAATTGAAAATATCAGTCAAGAAAAGCTTAAGTTTCTCTTAGAAATGAGTGACTGGGTCACACATTAGCATTTAAGCTTGTATATTTTGGGTTAACTTTCCAATCCATTTGCTAAATGCTTTTCACATTTTAGCGTTTGCTAGTCTAAACTCATTCTATTTCCACATCTTTTAATTTGCTTTGTTTTGCAGATTATATCAAATTTAATCAGATTATGGTCACTTGACCCCTGGGGCTCCACTTTAATTTGCTTCCACAGTCTACGATGTTGGTTAACCAGATGTAGACATGAAATGTTCCTGGCAGGGTTCCTTACACATTAGTTAGAAAAACCATCATCTGCTATATCCATCAGCCCAATCATATCTTCATGAACGCATCCAGAAACAGAGTGAAAAGCCATACAGCTGGGATAAATGCATGCCGTCAAGCCAGTCTGTCAGGACAAAAGGCAGGAGATTTCCATTGCATTTATTGCATATTATAGGCTTATTTATAAAACAACTCGCAAACTTTAACATATCATATATGTAATTATGTCACATCAATAATTATTAAACAAAAATATTGAATAAACCAAAAACTTTCTAATAATTACAGTTAATGTATATTTATAATAGCATACTCACTATCCTTGTTAGCATATGAGAGCAGCAACTTTGTGACCACAAGCAAACAAAAATTAATTTGCTATCATTCTATATTAATCAATATAGACAGATAACCAGTTTATGTTGTAGAAAGTTTTACCAAATAACCCTAGATAGGTAAAGCGTATCTAAACACTGGACTACATCATCTGAGCATCCTGAATAGTGCAGATGATTAGGGATGATCAGTTAGGGGCTAGGCGGTGTATTACAAAACTTGATTTTTTTACATTTACTAAAATAATAATTATTATTATTATTGTTTTTTAATATAACACCACCTCCATGGTGCAGGACAGGGCATAATTACAGACAGTGTTAAATATACAGAACAGAAACCATTACAAATTAGATGCTACAAAGTTCAGACCAAATGTTGTGAGAACAGGAGTCAATAGGAAAGCTTACAGTCTTACAGTCTAACGATAACTTTCCTAAGTGACTTCTGATCATGTTGACACTTTTTTTAACCAGCATTAAATGTATGCTATTTTACATAATCCTTGAAAAATGTTACAAGTAAAACAGACATCAAGTCTTTTCTTCCAACACCAGCCCTTGGGCATGGCAATTTAGGCTGAAATTCAAAGCATCAAAAACCAGACAAAAGGGTCACTGGTGGAGAGGCGCAATCGCAAGCCTGGAGGTGGTGGTCGCATGATTCAGGAGCTCTGCACCTTGCTGGCAAAAAAGGATTATACTGCGACCAATGCCAACAGCATGTGGGGACAGGTTGCGCAGTAACGCCTGTAATAGTGGAGGCACCGCCTGTGAGAGAAAGCCACAGCATGGTTACTCAGCAAAGACAACAGCCCACAGAGGAAAAGCAAAAACCTGAGGAATATTTTACCAGAGAAGAAATCTTCTGACTCAGAAGCTTCAATGTCAGCAGTTTCCAGAGCTTTATCTAGTGACAGAGATTCAGCTGTTTTTTTACCTAGTCACAGGAGGTCATTCTTCCCACTCCACTAAAGCAATAAGAAAGCAAGATAAATCCCTTATATATCACATATATCACTACTGGACCAAAAGCTTAAAATGGCACGTGATAAATTGACTGCTGATTTAAAATAGATTTTGAGAATATAGGGCAAATAATTGATACTATAGAAAGAAAGGTGGAGGAAACTTCAACTAGAATCAATCAACATGAGCCAATTTTGGGATCAATGCAGAATCAGATAGACCAATCTAAAATGGAAGACCGAGAAAATAAGTCTAGAAGAAATAATTGAAGGGTGTAAGGCCTTTCTGAATCCATCACAGATCTAGATTCGGCCGTAAAAGAACTGATAAGAGCTATTTTAACTTGTGCTGATGAAGGTCAGTTACTCCATAATAGGGCATAGGGCACTCACTACAACTAGACAAGATGGAGCACCGAGAGATAAAATAGTAAAACCACATTACTATTAATTAAGGAACAGCTGGAGCAGCTGTAAGAGGATACCTTAATATAATGTTAAGAGATAATCCAATCCAAATTTTTGCTGATCTTGCCCATTTACAATCCAAAATAGAATAGAAATGAAACCGCTCTTGACTAAGTTGATTAAGAAGAACAACAAATGCAGATAGACTTTCCCCTTTCGTTTGAACTATACTTGAAAGGCAAGAATTATTCCTTTGCATCTTTTTCTAAAGTGAGATTTACTCATTGATCTTGGCATAATAGGCTCGATTCAAAGACACATTCGTCTGGACTTTCGTAGCTGTCCGCGTATGTTTTTGTGGTTGTTAGTCTTTTTTTTTGTTTTTTTACATCCATTTTCTACTCGCACGAACAATTGGACTAATGTGTATATGCTCTTTCGATGAACTAAAGGAAATCGGATCATTAGCGTAAGTTCGGGACATTTTCCCATCAAAATCTGTAATTTTGCGTTCGTTCAGATAACTTATGTTATTGCTATGGGCTTGCGATTAATTCAGAGAGCTGATTGCCGAGGGACCACACCCTATAAAACCGTTTCCTTTGCGATCACCTTACGGGACCATTTTGACCTCGGAACTAGCAGGCTAGCAGTATGGACGGCTCAAGTGAATTTGAGGAGCATGAAGATCTGCAGCTCCTGGGCATTGAGATCGTCCGGAGGTCAGAGCCCAGATTGCACCGGCGACGACGAATGGACATGGCATGCATGACGTTGAGCTGTTTGAGCTCACCAGACTTAATCGTGCTTCCCTCCATAAATTGTATAGTGAGCTGCGGCCATGGTTAGCCCGCACCACAAGGAAGGGGCAAGCAATTTCAGGTATGACCAAGATGCTTGGCTGCCTGCAATTTTTGGCAAACGGCTCGTTCCAGAGGCTGGGTGCCCTCTCCGTGGGGATCTCGCAGCCTACGCTGAGCCGCGCACTATCCAAGTTTTTGGAAGGCATTAACTCGGAAATATATTTGTTTTCCTGACGATATGGTAGCCAGAAACGCGATTAAGCTGGCATTTTATAACATTGCCGACATGCCCAACGTCATGGGTGCCATCGACTGCACCCACGTTGCCCCGGTGCCTCCAGCAGCCGATGAGTATATCTACAGGCAAGTACAATCTGTCATTTTTACAATTACTTTACCTTATTTTTTTTTTATTTAAAAAAACCCACCTTGTAAAAAGTCCTTCTTTGTAATTATTCCCTCTTTGTAATTATTCCCTCCTTGTAAAGAGTCCCTGTGAAACAATGGACCGTATTTAGTTTCTCTAAAATTTCACATGTGTTCAAAAGGGAAACATTTTAATGTGGACCTGAAATAGACACTTCAAAGTTAATCTTTACTTTTTCAAACATACATATCCTTTTTTTTGGGTACAAAATACTTATGTACTTGGTTAGTGTTATTTGTATTGGCTCACAGGTTTTGCTTAGGGTGTGATTAGTTAGTGTTTCACTAGTTTTCCTTGCCTTGCTAATGTTTTTTTTTTCTTTTTTCCCCAGGAACCGCAAAATGGGCCACTCAATGAATGTCCAAGCAGTGGTGGCCCCGGACATGCGGTTCCTTAGTATGCTCCCAGGCTCATCCCATGATGCCTACATTCTTCGAAGATCTGGATTGTACGGTCGGTTTGAGTCTGGGGAATTTTCCGGTGGATGGCTCCTTGGTAAGTTGACGCCAATAATGTCATTTTTTTTATATGTATGCCTATGAATTTAGTTTGTGTCCCATGTATGAAACTATGCCTATTTGAACACCTTGTTTACATGTGAAACACGACCTTAACCATTAGATTTATCAAACAACAAAGCCTTGCCAAATGTTTGTCCTGCATTTGCAAAATTTAAAATGTGAATTTATAGTAAATTAATCATTAGTCTTCCCCACACTCGGCTGTAATTAATTATGTTCTTGACTTTATGATAGGGTCTGCGCCATCTTTGCTTAGATGCATTACACTTACTGAGTAGAGGAGAGCGGGATAAAGTGCAGGGGCCGGGTTAGAGCTGTTTTTGCCTCAGAAAAGCATATACGGGGTCCTGAAAAGTTAAGACATCCAAGAATGCTGAGCAGCACACACCTAAACCAATACCTGTTAGCAGTCTGGCTGATTGGCCATCATCCGCCATCTTTGATGTTTAAATTGTTCCCACATCTATTAGATTTTTTTAGGCTTATTTTTTGCCTGTGCAATATGTATGCTCATGCTGTTTAGCTAATGTGACCTAGCCTCTTAGTCATGTTGATGGGCCATTTTTGGTATTTAATTTAGGGAGTAATGTGTAATTTATGTTTTTTGTTTACAATATTTGCAGGTGATTCCGGCTATCCACTCCTTCCGTGGCTGCTGATGCCCGTCCTCCGGCCCCAGAATGCCGCCCAGGATGCATATAATAGGGCACACCGGAAGACCAGGGCCGTGGTGGAGAGGGCGCTTGGCCTATTAAAGACCCGCTTCAGATGCTTGGACCATACCGGGGAAGCCCTACAGTATGACCCCAAAAAGGTCATAGATATTATCATGGCGGGTGCAGTGTTGCATAATTTTGCCATATTGCAGCGTGTCCCCCAGTATGTGGATTTGCCCCCCTCTCCACCTACCGATGATCCAGAGGAGGACTACCGTGGGCCACCTAGTGCGTCTGGCCAAGCCGTGCGGTCAAATTTGATAGCCGCACATTTTTCCTAATTTGTTGTCCCTTTGTTTGTTTTGTCACTTTATTGATTGTTAATTTTGTTTTTTGCCCTTTGTGTTGGTTTGTTTATTTTTTTATGTACAAATGAGTAAGGAATTAATTACTAAAAACCTCACACCTGATTTGAAACTCATGTCTTTTTTTGTGCCCAGTTTGTTAGTGCAAACTTGAAGTAATCTTTATTCCAAAAAACCTAAAGGCATCAACTTAGTCAACAACAGGTTAAGTAAAATTTTTTAGGGATTATTTTAAAAGCAAACATTGGAGTTGATGGTCACTCCCATAGTTCATGTAAATACATGGTCAAACAACAAATGTCATTTTTGGCAAATCATGCCACATAGCAATTGACCACAGGCAGGAGTTTCAAAGTAAGGCTCTCCAGGCCAAAGTTTCATACAAAATTTCAATACAAACACATATGTGACAAGCATTGGCATGTGCAGATTTTTTACCAAACAAATAGGGCCACAGACACAGCCTCTCCACATTTGCCAAAGGCACAAGTGTAAAGCAGCCATACCTATGCCACATCTACACCTGTTACTCAGTGGCCCAACCAAACAAGAACCCCCAGTCCCAATCCAAGTCCTGTTCAATCTCAGCCTGGCGTCAAAGTAGTAGTTTTAAAGCCCAGAATGTCCCCCAATCATGCCTACAAACAGTAGGAGCCAGAACCAATGTAATTAGGTCCAAGCCTGCAGCGCAACAGCTTGAGTGGCAGGTTCAGTGAGGCTTGACCTCCGGCATTGGCTACTGGGCTACCTCAGCACTCTAATGAGCTATATGGTCGCAAATCGAAAGCATACAAGCAAAGCCATACCAAAAGGGTATATTGGTAGGGCTCACCAGACAGGTCAATACAGTGGGGATGTAGAGCAAAGATGTTGAGCAGTTACAGGCCAAATAGGCCTTAAAATGGGGGATGCCCATAAAACCCAGGTTGGGGCCCTTGGAGGTGGGCCCTCACCTGGGCCTGTGTGGCATTCAGAATCTGCAACTGTTCCAACGTGTTTCTATTGATAGTTCGAAAATCAGCCATCATGGCACTGAGATTGTTAGTTAAGATAGCCATGTGGCTGTTGCTTTTTCTAACTTCCTCAAGCATGGCACTGTAATAATTCGATAAGGTGGCCATGTGGCTGTTGTTGGACCTAAATTCAGTCAGCATGGCGTTTAAGGTGTTATTTAATGTCTCTAATTGGCCATGAAGATGCTCGTGGTTTCTTTGATTTTGTAGGTGAAATAACCGCCTCTCATGGTGCCATGCTGACTCCATCATCGGCGCGCCCCTCCCCTGGGAAACTGGCCGCCGTAGCTGACTACGCCTCCCAATTCCCCGGGTTTTGTAGATTTTTTGTTTTTGTGTATATTTGTTTTTTACATTTTCTTTCTATTTTATTCTCTTTGCATACTAGGGGAATCAGAACCATGTTAACTCCTTTGTTCGGTATGTCTCCCATTTTGGGAGGTGATTAACCCTTTAAGTGCCAGCCTACCTGGAGTTTTTGTCACACTCTGTTGCCAGACCATTTTGCCAGACCAATGTGATTTTTTAAGGGATTTCCAGGGATTTCCCAGGAAAATGATATATTATTTTTTTCAGCAGAGTCTGAGCTTTAACATGAAATGTCTTGTTTGTCATTTTTTAGGTGTATTCTCAATATTTTTTGGCGAAATATGTGCAAAAAAATTAAAAAAAATCAATTTTTTACAATTTGTAGTGTTTTTTTGTAATAAAAAATGTAAGTTTGTCAATAAAATCTTATTGCGTGTGAAACCCCAATTTCTCACAGTTACAGCGGTACCACATATGTATAGGTAGACACCTTTTCCTGCCCAGGAGACTCCCCCAAACTGAAACAGAGCTTTAGGGGATTTTCTGAAAAAATACAACTGTGATATGCGCTATGCGCACCTTGCAGTTTTTCCAGAAAAACAACCCTTTACATTTGAAATACCCCCCACAAACTATATATTCTCTGGAAGTACACACCTCAGGCTTTCTATTTGTACCAGGCTTGTTGATGTGGCCACAGTTTTCTAGAAGTAATCCCTCAATGTATTCTTTGGTTGCAAAGAGTTTCCCTAAAAAAAGGATAAAAAAGCAGAATCAAACTCATATTTTCCGAAAAAAACTATATACAAAGAAAAAACAAGTATGATCTGAAAAAGCAACATCCCCCGAACAGAACGATACCCAACATGCATAGGTTCTGTCAAGGAAAGAGTTGCCAAACACCCCAAAGTAAAGCATGTGCGCAACGGTAATTTTTCTTGAAAATTTCAGCTCTGCAGACAAAGTGCGCACCTTGCGATTTTTCAACCAAAACAACCCTTGACATTTGGAATATCCCCCATAAACCATATATTCCCTGAAAGTACACATGTTAAGCTTTCTAAGCGTACCCAGCTTGTTGTAGTGGGCTCATCTTTCTGGAATTAATCCCTCAAAGAACTCTTTGGTTGCGCAGAGTTTCCCTAAAAAATGTATAAAAAAGCAGAATAAAAAACACCTTTTCCTAAAATATAAATATGCAAACAAGAAAAAACAAGCTAAGTCTGAAAGCGCAAGGTCCCCCGAACAGAACAATACCCAACATGCAGAGGTACTATTAACCCTTTTAATTGCCAGCTTACTTGAGATTTTGTCACCCTCTGTTGACAGGTCATTTTTCCCCATTTTGCGCCATGTTTTGCGTCATTTTTGCTGAAATTTTCAGGAAAATTATATATATATTTGCAGCAGAGTTTAGGCTTTAACATGAAATGTCTTGTTTGTAAATTTTATTTATTATTAATTTTATTTATTATTGAGTAAAAAAAAATAAATAAATAAAATTTTTTTTTAGAAAATTGCCTCCTTTATTTTACATAAAAAATTTATTTTATTAAAGAAAACCATATTGCATGTGAAAGCCCCATTTCTACCGATTAGAACAGTACCACATATTTATCGGTAGCCCCCTGTTCCTGCCCAGGAGACCCCCCTAACTGAAACAAGTAATTTTTAACATTTACAAATAAAATACAACTACCATCCACACTACAAAGGGTTAAATCGAGAAAAAAAAATGACATAGGGTCCCCCCTCCCGGGAGGGGGGGCCCATTTTTTGGGGGGATTTTTAAGGGTTAAAAATCCTTAAAAATAAAAAAAAATGACATGGGCCCCTCCTTACCCAAAGTAACCAGCCCGGGACCAGCTATGTAGGGCTTGTAGGAACGGGGCGCAGGGGCCAGCTTTTGTGGCCCCTGGCCCTGCAGGCTACAAGCCCGCATAGCCAGTGGGCCCGGGCTCTTCTGCCCCCCCCCCTGGGCTTTGGGGAGGCAGGTAATGGGGGTGCCGGGGGTTAATGGCAAGTCACCGGCTAGCACAGGTGACTTGCCACCTCCCCCAGCCTTGTGAACTGGTATAGGGGTCATGGACCCCTTACCAGTTCACAAGGGGTTAAATGTAAAAATAAAACACAGACACACAAAGAGAAAAAATATTTTATTTTTTATTTTTTTTAATACTTACCTCCCATCCATAGTGGAGCACTCTTTCAGCCTTTTATAGCTGCTGGATGACAGAAAACAAAAGGGTTAATTAAAAAAAAAATGACATAGGGTTCCCCCTGCTAGGGGGGGAGACCCCATTTTTTTTGGAATTTTAAGGGTTAAAAACCCTTAAAAATCCCAAAAAAAAATGACGTAGGGTCCCCCCTACCCAGCATTACCGACCCGGGCCAGCTATGGGGGCTTGTAGAACAGGGCGCAGGGGCCAGCGTTGGTGGCCCCTGGCCCTGCAGGCTACTAGCCCACATAGCCACTAAGTGGCCCGGGCCCTTCTGCCCCCCCCCTGGCCGTTGGGGAGGCAGGTAATGGGGGGCTGGGGGTTAATGGCAAGCCACCCACTAGCTGCAGGTGACTTGCCATACCCAGAGCCTTGTGAACTGGTATAAGGGGTCTCATGGACCCCTTACCAGTTCACAATGGGTTAAATGAAAAAAAACGCCACACAAAAGTATTTTATTGAAAAAAAAAACAAAACATTTTTTTACTGTACTTACCTCCGATTGTAAGCTCCTTTGTCCCACGCCGCTCTGCTGACAGATGCCGGTGATCGGCATCAGAGAAGGGGGAGGCAGGAGATCAGAGGATCACCGGCATCTGACAGCTGAGAACGCTGAAGCCGGTGATCGGGGCTGGGATGACGTCATAGCGGGGCTTGACGCTGCGACGGACCGGGATGACGTCATAGCCAAGGGGGCGGGGCTTAGCGGCAAGATGGCGGCCTCCATCGAAGAGGAGAGAGGAGAGAGCCTTCCGGGCTCTCTCCTGAAGATCGGTAAGTCCTGGGGGGTGATCGGAGGCCCCCCAGGTGAAGAGGAGGGACAGCGGGAGCCAGCGCACACACAGGTAAGTGAATGTCATTTTTTTTTTTTTTTTTTTTTACAGTTAGCAGCTGCTGCTGCAGAAGGGGGGGGGGTGGCCTATTCCGGGGGCTCTCCTGGAGCCATCCGACCCCCCACGGGGGATCGGATGGCACCAAATTAAAGAGGAGACCCGGCCGGATCCAACGAGGGGTCAGGTGAGTAATTTTTTTTTTTTTTTTGCCCACTAGCAGGGGTAAATGCCAGGCACGTAAATTTTACGTGGCTGGCACTTAAGTGACGGAGAGGCAACCACGTAAATTTTACGTGGCTGGCATTTAAAGGGTTAATGGCTAGTTTGGTTAACAGAATCAAAGTTTTTTTCTTATAACATTCAGGAATTTATTCCCCCATTTAAAAGGGTTAAGTATTCTATTATTATGGTTCTCTTTAGGATTCCAACCTTGTTTTTGATATAGTAATAATGTAGTAAACCTGATGCTTGCTACCAAGGCTGAAAAAAAACTTTAAAGTGGACCAACACCCACCGGTGATCGGCCCGGGAATCTATAAGATTCCCGGGCCGATCACCTCCCTCCCCGCGGGACATCCGAGATCGGGATGTCCCGCGGGGTGAAACCCCCCCAAACACCCCAAACTCCTTACCTTATCTATCCCCTCTAGACGTGCGCGCGCCCGCGCCGGCCGTCTGTGAATGGCCGGCGCGGGCACGCGCGCGTCAAGAGGGACGCGCGGGAGGCGGCGGCGGAGGAGCCGCTTGTCCGCGGCTTGTCCGTCGGCGCGGGGAGAGGTGAGTTCAGGGGGTTCGGGGGGGTTTCACACAGCGGGGCACCCCGATCGTGGGTGCCCCACCGAAGTGGACCAAGACCCAGGATAGTCAAAATCCTGGGTGTTGGTCCACTTTAAGATGAAACTAACATAAGTTTAACCACCAAGGAGCTAAAATAGGGTCACTTTGCAGAGAGATTAATCAACAGGAAGCAAATTACATCATGTCCTAAATTGAGGTTATCTTCAGGGAATTATACTAGTAATTTGGTAAGGATCCTAGATGAATTTTTCAAATTTTATAACAATTTATATCCGCTTTCTACTCCTTTTGATAAAGCTAAAGCAGATTATTTTTTTCAAGATACCCCATTTCCTCAGTTATCATAGGTACATAAGAATATTTTAGAAGAGCTATAGAGGAAGAGGAGATCAAGCAATTGAAGGTCTCTAAGGCTCCTGGACCTGATGGTTCTACTAACATGTATTATAAAACATTTCTACAAATTATATCGTCTCATCTTGCTTTATGGTTTAATAGCTTGAGTACTAATGAAGTGATTAGAAGATATAAATAAAGCATACATTTGTGTCCTCCCAAAGCCAGAAAAATGTCCAGGAGATTGTAATATTTATAGACCAATTTCTCTGATAAATACTGACTTGAAGCTTCTTACTAAAATATTGGCATCCTCTTTCTGTCTCAGTACATTCTTCTTGATCAGATGAGTTTTATCCCAGGATGGCAGGCCTCGGATCAGACCAGAAGAGTTGTTACTGCATTTCAAACTAATTGGGATCAAGGAGGAGCAAGAAGGGCTATTCTTCTCTCATTAGATTTTTATAAAGCAGTATTATATGTTTTTTTATGTTTTGGAAGACAAGGTTTTGGAACTGCATTTCAAAATATTTTGAGAAATGTATATAGTGATCTTTATGCAGTATGAATTCTGGAATCCTGGGGGGCGGTGGGGGCGAATTTGGCTCTTTAATGCCCCATATTTTTCTTAGTACTATTTATAGTTTTTGGGGGGGGTTATAAGTGGTCTCTGTTTTGATTTAAATGGCTGATATCTAGATATATTTTGTTGAAAGGCATTATCGAACATAATGATGAATCATTCTAAACAGAAGATGAAGAGGGGAAAGATAGATGGAACAAGGAGGAGAATCTGGTTGTAAATCCATCCAAGACTGTGTAAATGGTGGTTGACTTCAGACATAGCTCCCCTGATGCCTTTCATTTTAATATCTACAGATAAGAAGTATAGTAAGGAAAATCAATTTGTAAGAGTCACCATCACCAAGGAAGTTGAAATCAATCTTGAAAAACATTTAACTTGAAAAAAAAACACAGCAGAGGTTATTCTTTTTAAAATAATCCAAAACAACTGTTTTCTGTTCCTGTTCCTGTTATATGATGCAGTGACAGTGATAGGAACATTGCTTAGAAAAAAACACAGCAGACGTTACTTTATAAGATACCTGTTATTCAACCAAGTGAGAGGTTATATCACATTACATGCTTCTACTTCAAATCCAGAGCAGACCTAGGACATTGTCAGGACTCCCTTAACAACTGTGCATGATCTCTAGGAAAAGAGATCCAAAGCTCCAGCAGAAAAGATGCTCTTGGATCTCACTCACACCAGGCTACCCTTGGTTTTGGGGATATGACCCCACATATTTGTATTTTTTCTCTTATATCATACATGATATAACCTTAGCTTAACTTGTGTCCATGCCCCTGCAGCGTGTGATTTGTGTGCGTGTCCGATGTGACTGTTTGTTGCCAATAGGGCTTGCATGGACTTTCCAAATCAGGATACACAAGGGGTGGACTCTATGGTAGACCTAGGGTCCCCTTTGGAGTCAAAATTGGCACGTGTCAAATTCTAAGTATGAGTAGTAAGCACAAGTTTATACATATGCAATAAATACAATTTACATTTTGCCATATATGGCACCAAAAGCGGGGCTTTACAGAACCTCTTAAGACCAAGTCTAAAATCAAAGCATACTTGTCTTATCTCCTAGGCAGTGATTTCTCAAAATATTTTGATCCTGTTCTACATATATAATTGATGTTTTCTTTTTACTCTCTGTTACAAAGACTGGAATTGTTACAAGTAGTCTGTAAAAGAGGGAGGTCTTATTTTCTGCAAATTCAAATTTAAAAAAAAATTAGAAGTTTGACTCATTAACACTATGAAAAGGAAATTGGTTTGAGGGAATAGTGAACATCGAACAGATTAGTCTGCAGGGAGAGGTTATATAATAGTCCACTATGTTTTAAGTTCCTGTTCGACAGTGACAGGTGGTGACATATTCTTCAGTTATATCCAGTGTTAATTCCTTTGCTCCCATTAGGAGATTTCCTCTCTGTCACTAAGGGGGAAGTTGGACAGATGCTCATATGTAATGATTGTGTTGTTGACTATACTATATATGGCTCTTAAAAATGTTAAACAGAAAACAAATAGACACTGCACTGTGTTGTCGATACATTATTCATTCTAAAGTAGTATTAAATGTCTTCCTAATACTCCCAGCTGCCCTGAACTGTTCCTATACTCACTTACGAGTGACCGGTCACTTGATCGTAGAAGGTTGAAGGAGACCCTATGGTTCATCTAGTCTCCTCTTATGTATATACTGTATGTACTCTTTATCTTAGGATAGACGTATGCTTATCCCAGGCATGTTTTAATTCTATTATTATTATTATTGTTTATTTATATAGCGCCATCATCTTCCGTAGCGCTTTACAAAGTAGTAGTTACAGACAGGGTAGAAACATACGGTACATATAATATATCAAGTGCAGTTTTACAGAGTTGACAATAAATATTCTGAGTACAAGACACAATAGGAGAGAGAGCCCTGCCCTTGCGAGCTTACAGTCTAATGGAAGAGGGGTGAAGACGAGGGGGAAGGATCACAAACAGTCCGTATTGAGCTTTGTGGCATATGCCCTTTTAGAAGATTGGTTAAGCCAGATTATATGCTTGTCTGAATAAGTGAGTTTTGAGGGCTCCTTTGAAGGTTTTGAGTGTTGTGGAGTGGCGGATTGAGTGAGGGAGGGAATTCCAGAAGTTTGGAGTTGCACGTGAGAAGTCCTGGAGGCGGGCGTGAGAGGAGGTGACCAGGGATTGCTTCTGATCTTCCCTCCAACTTGCTTCAGGTTGTGCCCCCTTCATTCATTCTACAAACCTATCATTAGGTTTTTTCTTAAAAACACTTCCCTGCTGAACCTTATTAAATCCCTTCACAAATTAAGTTCTTTAAGTCCCTCCTGACAAGTTTAAGTCCTTCTACCATTTTTGTTGCCTGCCTATGAACCCATTCTATTTGAATAATGTCTTTTTGCAGGTAAGGTCTCCAGAACACACAGTATTCTAGCTGCGGCCTCACCAGGGCTCTATACAGCGGCATCACAACCTCCCTCTTCCTACTGGTGATGCCTCGAGCTATGCAGCCGAGCATCCTGCTTGCTTTTCCTACTGCCTGGCTAAATTGTCCACTCATCTTGCAGCTATCAGTAATCAGTATCCCTAAATCTCTCTCCTCCAAAGTCCTGGCTAACACAGTACTACCCATACGGTACTCGGAACAGGGATTCCTTCCACACAAGTGCGAGATTTTATATTTAGAGACATTACACTTCCGTTTCCACATTTTGACCATTGATCCAGTGAAGCTAAATCATTTTCCATATTCCAGACACCTCCAGGAGTCTTCACCCTATTACTCACCTTTGTAACAAGCAAACTTTTCCTACCAAGCCTTCTCCTATGTCACTTTCAAAAAAAGAATGGGGCCCAGGACAGTCTTGTAGTACCCGACTTGTAACTTGCTTTTGTTCAGATTATCAACAACTCTTATACCTATCCTTTAGCCAGCTGGAATTCCTTTATGTGGTACAGTGTCAAAGGCTTTGCAAAAATCCAGGTAGGCAATATTGATAGCACCACCTTCATCCAACACTTTAGTGGCATTGTCAAAACAATCATTAAAATTAGTCATGATCTGCCCTCAGTTAACAGGCTTTTACTTTTTAGATGGGAGATTACCTGTTTTTCCAAGAGAGTTTCCATTAGTTTTATCACTATAGATGTTAAACTAACTGGCCTATAGTCACTGGCTTTTTCTCTACTCCACTTCTTATGGATAGGTACAAAATTGGCCATTCTCCAAGTTCCCTCAGAACTTTCGGGTGGATGACATCTGGACCCATTGCCTTACTTACCTTTAAATGCTCCAACTCAAATATGACATCAGGCTCCAAAAACTTTGGAGCTGGACCCTGCCAGCTGGATGCTATGCTATGGCCATACCTGCTATGGGTTTGAACGCCTCTATCAGAAGATACTGAACAAAAGTAGCTATTCAGATGGTCAGCCACAGCCTTATCTCCATCAATATATTTATTTTCCCTATTCCCCTATTTGAGACTGCACTATTTTCTTCTTTCTTTCGCCAAAATATAGGAAAAAGGTTTATTCAGTGTGCAGCCTTGCCAGGTACCACCTTACAGGATCTCATGCATCAACAGTGATACATGTACCACTGGTTGGGAAACTTTGATGAATTGTTTTACAAATGTGGACAGCAGCCCATGAGTATTTATGGACCAGGAACAATGACGTCTTCCAGAATTAAGCATTCTATTTCCATCCACATAAAATTTACAGGGCTGCCTCTCCGACTGTTAAACGCCAGCCATGTACATTTTCCATGCCTGACTTTCCCCCCACTAGTGGCCAAGGAAAAAAAAAGCCACTCACCTGACCCCTGTATCGATCCGGCCAGGTCTCTGATTCCCTGTCCGGGCTGCTTCCCCTGCAGGATAGGGCCCAGAATAGGTGCCGCCGGCATCTTCTGTAAGAAAAAAAAAATAATAAAAATTACATTTACTTACTCCCTGCCTGATCCCTCATGCCAAGTCTCCTCTTCCCTGGGGGGGCTCTGATCCCCCCGGGCTCTTTAGTCTCCAGGAGAGGGTCTGATGGGGAAAGTCCCCCTGCTTCCTCCCGCGCGCTGTCATCTTCACCACTAGCCGCGCCCCCGCTGACATCATCCCTTTCCTGGACTTACAGATGTCAAATGTGGCGATCGCTGATGAGAGGGGTGGAGGACCATGAGATCCTCTTATCCTGTGCTTCCCCACCCGCCTCCATCGATCACTGCATCTGTTATCAGGATCCGCGAGGGACACAGGAGCTGACAATCAGAGGTGAGTAAAGGAAAAAAAATGTTTTCTTTATGCGTGGTGTCTTTTTTTTTTTTTTTTTTTTTTTTACTGTTAACCCTTTGTGAACTGGTAAGAAATACATGAAACCCCTATACAAGTTCACAAGGCTCTAGGTCTGGAAAGTCACCTGTGGGTAAAAGGTTACTTGCCATTAACCCCAAAGCCCCCCATTACCTACCCGAGGGGGCAGAAGAGCCCCAGGTCATTAGGCTGTGCAGGTTTGTAGCCTGCAGGGCCAGGGGCCACCAAGGCTGGCCTCTGCACCCTATTCTACAAGCCCACATAGCTGTGCTGGTTATGCAGGGTAGGGGGAGCTCACACCCTTTTTGGGGGAGTTGGGGGATGTATGGGAGGTAAGTATTAGAAAAATAATAAAATATTTTTTCTCTGTGTTTTTAAAAAAAAAAATTTTTTCATTTTATGTTAAAGCCTAAACTCTGCCGCAAAAAAATAGTAATTTTCCTGGAAATTTCTGAAAAAATCACAGTTAAACATAGCACAAAATGGTGAAAAATGACCTGTCAACAGAGGCTGGCAAAACTTCAAGTAGGCCGGCAGTTAAAAGGGTTTCAGATTTAGCTCATTTTTTCTTGTTTGCATATTTATATTATAGGAAAATAGTTTTTTTACTCTGCTTTTTTATTTAATTTTTAGCTAAACCCTGTGCAAGTCAAGAATTCTTTGAGGGATCACTTGCAGAAAGATGATCTCAGTGCTTAACATGTGTACTTTTGGGGAATATATGGTCTATTCCAGATGTAAAGGGTTGTTTTGGTTGAAAAAGGACAAGGTACGCACTTTGTCTGCAGAGCTGAAATTTTCAATTAAAATGATCCTGCACATGCTTTACTTTAGGGTGTTTGACAACTCTTCCCTTGACAGCACCTATGCATGTTGGGTATTGTTCTATTCCAAGGACCTTGCTTTTTCAGATTTAACCTGTTATTTTTGTTTGCATATTGTTTTTTTAATGGAAAATTGGGCTTTGAATTGGGCTTTGCCTTTTGCTTTTTTATTCTCTTTTTAGAGAACCCCCTGGGCAACCAAAGAATTAATTGAGGGATTACTTCCAGAAAACTGTGCCCACATCAACGAGACTTGCACTCCTAGAAAGCTTGAGATGTGTACTTCCATATATAGTTTGTGGGGGGTATGTAAAAGGTTGTTTAAAATAAAAACTGCAAGGTGCGCATAGCAATTGTATTTTATCTGAAAAACTCCTAAAGCGCTGTTTCAGTTTGGGAGTCTCCTGGGCAGGAAAGTGTGTCTACCAATACACATGTGGTACCATTGTAAACAGGAGAAAGATTTCATTGAAAAACTTACATTTGTTATTACAGAAAAGCACTACAAATTGTAAAAAATATATTTTTACATATTTTTGCACATATTTCATCCCCATATTGAGAATACACTTAACAAATGGCAAACAAGACATTTCATGTTAAAGCCCAGACTTTGCTGACAAAAACTCTAGGTAGGCTGACAGTTAAAGAGTTGAGGTGAGTATTCTTTTTATATATCCCACAAACTGGAGTGTTACTGTAGATGGCAGCAGTGGGCATTTGAATAAAGAATAACACTAGGAGCCAACTACTACTTGATAAATATTTTTGGGAGTTAAATCCTGACCCACAGGACTGATTGGCAGCCAATGGCAGGCCTACATAATGCTGTGCAGCCACTCTCTCCGCAAGCTTCCCTGCCCAGTGGTATTTTATGTGGGGGGGGGAATCAACATGGAACGCGGATGTGTATATGGTACAGGTACAGGTATGCAGAGCGGGACATCCCTGTTCAGGAACCCCCTTCAATCTGACTGGAGGATCAGATAAGTATTGGCAGTGAGGGATCCGCTGCTGTTGGGCTAGAAAATGTGTTTATCCTAAAATGTTAATAAGGTTTTGCATTTACAACTATATATTGTAAATATGTAATTGCATAAACTTTGAAAACTAATTGTATAATATTGCATAACATAACTCTGTAAATTATTTATTATAACCACAAGAGTCAAGATAACATGCAGCATATGCAGCTTATGAAGTCATCTCTAAAACTGGTGGAATGATAAAGCAAGACAAGGAAACGGTTCATTCAGTCTTATTATTCAATACGTAAGTGTGACAGAGGCAAATGTAGAGACAGTTGTCTTTAGTCAGAGTGAGATGGAACTGCAGTTATCTCTGCAAGACAAAGGACCAGTGATAGAGGATGTCCCGCAAAGCTGCGTGTAGCCTCTCATATAGCTTGGGGTTACCATGACATTTCCATCGCTATTCATGCTGACAGCCCTGTGCCTAAGGTTAAGGAAAGACGACTAGACAAGCTTGTAAGTTATATGTCTTTTGTCTCATTCTTGCATTGCATGAAGGCAATGTTTAATTGTAGTATAGTTTTTGTACAATGTCTGAATGAATGAATGAATGGTTATTGTAGTTGTATTATTAATAGGCAGCAATAAAAGAAGAAATGTAAGAGAAACATAGAAAATAGGATCTGAATATATAATACCTAATTCATTCAAACTTTCAGAATATTTGCCTTTTTAATTATTTTTAACCCTGCCAGCCTACCTAGAGATTTTGTTGCGAGACCATTTACTTATACACGTTTAACTGTGATTTTTGAAAGAATGTTCAGGGATTCCCCAGGAAAAAATTAAAAGTTTGGGCTTTAAGATGAAATGTCTTGTTTGTAATTTTTTTTATTTATTTTGCGTTATTTTTGTGTGAAATATGTTGAAAAAATTTAAAAATACTATTTTTTACATTTTGTAGCTTTTTAAAATAAAAAATGTACGTTCACCATTTCATCATCTTGCGCTTAAAAGCCCCATTCCTCTCAGTTACAATGGTAGCACATATGTAGTGTTAGATTCCTTTCCATGCCCAGGACACCCTCCAAACTTTAGAAGATTTTCAAACCATATGCAACTACAATGCGCACCTTACATTTTTTCAAGAAAAACAAACCTTTACGCCTCAAGCTTTCTAGGTGTACCAGGCTTGTTATCGTGGGAACAGTTTTCTAGACACAAACCTTCGGGGAATTCATTGGCGCACAGGGTTTCCCGGAAAAAATGAATCAGCTTACTAGAGATTTTGTCACCCTCCATTGACAGGCTAAGAATGCTTAACTGTGATTTTTGCATGAATTTCCAAGAATATTACATATTTTTTTTATTGCTTTGGCTTAAAAGTTTGAGCTTAATGTCTTGTTTGTAATTTATTCTGTACTTTCATAATAACTGTGTGATATATATATATATATATATATATATATATATATATATATATATATTAAACTTTTGTTTTTTTTAAGAAAACTGTATTGTGCTTAAAAGCCCCATTCCCCCTGATTACAACAGTACCACACCACATAAGTATTGGTAGACCCCCATTTATTTCCAGACTCCCAAAACTGAAAGGGGTGCTTTATAATATTTTTAAAAGAAATACCACCACTATGTGCACTATCAAGGGTTACATTTTTAAAAAATTTGGAGTGGCCCCCTTAAGTGTTTTTTTTTTAATGGCGTGGGGTCCCCCTACTAGTAAAACCAAGATGGGAACCAGTTATGTGGGCTTGTAGACCAGGGCACAGGGACCAGCCTGTGTGGCCCCTCGCCATGAAGACTACAAGCTAACATAGCTCTCATGGACCGCATGCTCTCTTGCCCCCCCCCCCTCAAAATTTGGGGAGGCAGTTAATTTGGCCGGAGGTTAATGGCAAATCACCACCTTGCAGCAGAAGACTTGCAAGCCCCACCAGCCTTGTGAAATGGTATAGGAGTCTCATGGACCCTTTACCAGTTCACAAAGGGTTAAATGTAAAAAAACACACAGACACCAACCAATTTTTTTCTAATGTTGGCGTATTGCCAACTGAACAAAATATCAGGTTTGAGGAAGCTATTGAACAATTGATAAGATAAACTCTTAATGGAATAATGAGGACTTAATTTGATAATGAACAATCAGTCTCAATTGAATAATAAGTGATAGGTGATTTGAATCATAATTTTGAAGTTAATACAATCAAAGGTTAAATGCTCCAATGTAATACCATAAGCTTAAATGCAACTTACTATCACTAACTAACACCCATGTTACATAAAATGGGGGCTGGTCCAGTTTCAGATTTACATTAAAAAGCAAATTAAATAAGTTGGCGCATTGCTCTAGTGAAAGTTAAAGGGGAAGTTGAAGGGGGAAATATCCTCTAATATTTACTTTTACTGGGCCTCATCGTATTCCTTTGTGTTAATTAAAGCATAAATCGGTCCTTATTTTCAATAAATATTTCATGGCAAATTAACTGAATCAAGGTTTGTTTAACACTCATTCCCAACTTAGGGGCATCTTATATTTGAACACACAAAAAAATTCAGTAAAACATTTCTGTTTCTAATATTTCCCAAACAATTCACCTACCCCTGTGACAGGGCATTTTTACAGGTAAGGTGCATGATGTTTTCAATGAGATAAGGATATTTTTTTCCTTACATTAGGGGTGTCAAACTCCTTTTTACCAAGGTCCACATTAGCATACTGATTGCCCTCAAAGGGCTGGTTAATAACAGACAAAATACAAATACAACCATTCAAATGGTATGGTTACAGACACAAAATTATTTTGCCCAGGACAGATTCAGACAGGCACTAAAATATTTTTCCCTGCACAGATGCATAATTATTTTGCCCAGGACAGATGCAGAATTACTTTGCCCAGGACAGACACTGAAATATTTTACCTAAGCCAGATGCAGAACTATTTTCCCCAGGACAAATGCAGAATTATTTTGCCCAGGCCAGATGCAGAATTATTTTGCCCAGGCCAGATGCAGAAATATTTTCCCCAGACAAGATGCATAATTATTTTGCCCAGAATATGCGCAGAATTATTTTACCCAGGCCAGATGCAGAATTATTTTGCCCAGGTTAGATGCAGAAATATTTTCCCCAGACAAGATGCATAATTATTTTGCCCAGAATATGCGCAGAATTATTTTACCCAGGCCAGATGCAGAATTATGTTGCCCAGGTTAGATGCAGAATTATTTTACCCAGACAAGATGCATAATTATTTTGCCCAGAATATGCGCAGAATTATTTTGCCCAGGCCAGATGCAGAATTATTTTGCCCAGGCCAGATGCAGAATTATTTTGCCCAGGCCAGATGCAGAATTATTTTGCCCAGGCCAGATGCAGAATTATTTTGCCCAGGCCAGATGCAGAAATATTTTCCCCAGGCAAGATGCAGAATTATGTTGCCCAGGATAGATGCAGAATTATTTTACCCAGGCAAAATGCATACTTATTTTGCCCAAAATAGGCGCAGAATTATTTTACCCAGGCCAGATGCAGAATTATTTTGTCCAGAATAGATGCAAAATTATGTTACCTAGACCAGATGCAGAATTATTTTTCCCCAGGCCGGATGCTGAGACTGATTTATTTTTCACAGGACAGATGTTGAATTATTATTATTGCTCAAGATAGAACTACCAAATGTTTTACCCTACTTGGCAATAGCTAGCAATAACTCCTGATGCAGATGTTGCACCCCCTGCTGTGGCAGTTAGTTTGGTGGGAGCTGGTTGCACAGAACAGTTGCAGACACTATCCCCCCCCCCAAAAAAAACATTAAAAAAGCATGGAGTGGACCATACCAGTGCATCAGCAGCACCTCACACAGACATGAGGACATGCTGCCGGTTTCAGAACCCACAGTTAAAAGGGGCACCACCCAGCCAACACTTGTACCTGTCAGAGGGCCACAAAAAAAGCCTTGGAGGGCCGAATCCGACCCCAGGCCTTGAGTATGCCACATGTGCCTTACACCACTGTAAAAATTATGTACCTCACCTGTAAAAATGCCCCTTCACAGGGCTAGGTGATTTTTTGGAAAAATTGTACAACATTATTTTACAGAGATGTTTTGCTCACTCAGATGTAGGCTGCAATTCACACCCAAAAGCACACCGAAAAGTAAACTCACTTTGCCAAATCAACAAATCAAATCGTCAACAACACCTAGCAGCCCTCAATGGCAACATTTCCATTTCATGATTTGAATCTTATACTGCCACTTACAAGACCACGGCAAAAACAAGGACTCTCTTGCACAATTCTACTATGATTTTAACAAAAATTGGTAATTTGGTAATAATATTTTCAATGGTAAACAAGGGATTTTACTAGTTCTCCACAATTCTTTTGCTGTCAGGTCCAATATTGCTAATGCTAATTATTTGGTGAAGAAAGTTTAAAGGGTGAGTCCACTTTTAATTGCATTTTTGAAAGTGTATATTTTGTTGGTGTCTTAAAGGTGCTGAGCTGATCTGGTATTTTTGTAATGTTAGCAAATGTGTGTTTATGGAGGCAGATTTCATCTGTTTCTGTTTGCAATGTACACCAAGTGCAGACAACAAATAGCAGATCATTGCAGAAAACACTGCTGCTGGGCATATGTAAGGTTGAGTGAGCTTTCTCACCTCAGTGGCCATAGCAGCAGTGTTCTGTGTGTACAAGGCTCGCTTCTCTCTTCTTGGTGTACAGACTTGGTGTATGTTGCCAATAGCAACCGATTGCAGGTAGTGAAAACTGTTCACCATAAAACACACATTTGCTAACGTAAATAAGCTCAGCGCCTTAAGCACATCCTTTTGGCACAAAAAATATACATTTTCAAAAATGTTGAAAGTGGACTTTAGCTCTTGGTGCACAATTGAATGTGAACTGCAGTCTGCATCTTGTTGAGCTTTTTTAACTAACACTCAAAAACTTGCAATTTAATTGTTAGTTCAAATTTTTCCCAAAAATTCACTTGCACATGGCATTTGTACAGGTGAAGTACGTCCTTTTTCTAATGCGGAAAGGATACTTTTTTGAATGTTTGGAAACATCACCCTATAGGGTATGCAGAAATACCCTATAGCAGTAGTCCTCAAACTTCCTCCTCAAGGGCCAAGACAGGCCAGGTTTTGCAGCTCTCTATGCTGATGCACAGATGTAATAATTAGGGCTATAGCTCTGTCTGAGCACCAGTTAATTCACCTGTGGAGTAGCGTGGAGAGCTGCAAAACGTGGCCTGTCTCAGGCCTTGAGGAGGAAGTTTGAGGACTACTGCCCTATAGGGTGCAGTTGTTTCCAAAACTAGCCTTACCCTATTGGAAAAAATATCACCTGTAAAAATGTACTATCACAAGTGATTTGTTGGGAAAAAATAAAACAAATCAGTTTCAGTTTACACCTGAAATCACACCCAAAGGTAAACTGGCCACTCTAAATAATCAGCATGCCCCCTCACAAGACTGCATGATCCGGATCATAACCTGACACTCCCACTGGCCCACAGGGTTACCAGGAAAAAAAAACATTGGGCCCCTGGTCCTTTGAGGGCCTTCATTACCAAACCTGAACTTTGTGTAGGTTATTGTAAATCCATTGTCCAGAACTTAAAATCACTAGTTTATTTTTCCAATTAAAAAGTACACAGAATTTACATAAAGCGACTTACATGCTCCTCTTTACATCATAACGTGTTTCAGGTATTTAACCTGATCCTACATGGCATCCGTCCCTCGTGTGTGTCCTCCCACTTCAAACCGGAGAAAACTCTACCTCGATGTGTAGGTTATATGTGGCATCCTGAGTGCACATACAGAGACCATACAGTTTGTGTATGGGCCCTGAATGTAAGCCGGTAATACTAACATCTAAATGTGGGGTGGGCCCCCAGAGTCAGTTCTACTCATGAGCCCCAGGCGTCCCAGTCCAACACTGGATCCTGAAGTGCTTTGTCTGACCACTGCTCATAGGCATCTTAGCATGCTTCCTTGTAACTGGAAACAGGGGCACGCACAAAAAAATTAAAATATTAAAGCGGCAGCCCACTTAAGAATGCACTTTTTACCTCCACCTCCCACAGCAATAATCCCAGTTTGGGGGTTAAATAAAGGAACAAATATTCACCAGTTTGCTTGATCGTGACACTGTAGCGCTCCCTGCATTCGCCTTGGCTATACCTTTTAGTTAACCAATAACTATGCAGCGGGTATGCTGTTACGGCAATGACTGGGTAACTAAGCAGTTACTTAAGCTCATTGTGACTGCTGGGACTGCTACACGGTGCTATTCCTGCCATTGGATTGGGTACCCATACTGAGAAGGTGAGTGTTTTTTTCTAATCCATGGGGCTTATAACTAGAGAAGAGTGGTTGCCTGGAAATCCACATTAAGACCTATTTATTTAAGGAGCACTATCCTGAAATTGTGTAATATTTAAAATCCATATAAACATGTCGGCTAATGAGAGGAGGGGTCACTTATACACCGGAACTGAATAAAACTCCTGCCAACCTTGTGGTTTATTCTGACATGGTAGGAATAAAATACAGGGGTAAAAGGCTATTAGACATGACAGAGCCTGTCCTTTTCCTTCCATTAAAAGAAAGAAAAACAAGCCTGGCTGGATATTTCTTGATACTGGTGTGTATAAGTGACCCCTTGCTCAGCCATCCAGCACATTTGTACGGCTTTTTCTATCATTAGGCCATATTTTGCGATAGCTTGAACCAACCAGAAATCCTCTCAGTCAATGGAGGTCCCCTCCGGGGAGCATTCTGATTTGGGAGAGAATAGGATGCCAGAAATTGTGCCATAATAACTTACTGGGTCTGCAATCCTGTGCCATTAATGTAGCCCAAGACTCTGGTGTATTATTTTTGGTGTCCTGTTTATTTTTAAGCAGACATGCTTCAGAAATCTGAATGTCCCTGAAAGGGAATGTAAGTGGACCAAGTAGGCAGGCAAATGAACGTTCATCATTTCTATTTGCAATGTTTTGCTGCAAACCAATACTCTTCCTAATTCTACAATGTAAATTAGGCTTTAGCTTCTAGACTAGGAGCCAAATCATTGGGAATTCTTACATCTATAGTAGTAATTCAAATTCTTAGATAGAGCCTTGGCTAAAAATTGTTAATTAGTTAAACTAAGGTCTCAAGCCAGGTGGCATGTCATAATAGACAACCTACTGCTGTGCTCTCATGGTGGAAGCACTGAGGGCAACTGTATACCTTATTATCAAAAGAATGGCAATAAAACTCAGCACAGCAGAGGGGTAGTGACTGTCAGAAATGACATTCATACAACCTATCATTCCTTTAGGCTTTCTATGACACTTTGCTTCACAACAGAGACAAATATAAATGGTTATTAAACTGAAAATTATCAGTTTTGAGCATTCTTTGCATTTGTATAATTTTGCCCAGGGTATTAAGGTACGTGAATGCACATACACTGAAACTAACACTTAAGCAGTGAAACACATATACTTAATTAACTTAACTGAAATTATAGCACCCATGCGTTACATAGAAAATCCCCACAAGTTACGCTGGGAAACGGAATGGGCCTGGTTAACAGGGTATTGGGGTACCTTTACAAGAACTAAAAAAAAAATATACACACAATAAACATAATCATCCCCTTTGCCAGACAAAACCATGAAATATAATAAACAAGACACAGGGAACCACAAAATGCTGGTACTGGACTTGCCCAAAATGGATTCAAACCACAGCAGCCTCCAGAAGCAGAGGAGTAAACTGACCATTATGGGGGACCTCAAAGTAAGGCAGCTTAAACTAACCAGTTTTTGGGCATGGTGAGGTGTGGTTTAGGGGTGTGACTTATTTTTGGGCTTTCAGATACAAATAACCACAGCATGCCATGCTACTCATGTGTGTCCTTAGATTACCTGCCTCTGGTCAAATGCTTCAGGGATCTTTGGTCCCTAAAATATGTTGGTGATTGAGCCAATCCTCAGTCAATACATGCATTCCACTATCGCCATTCAGCCAAGAAGTCAGAACAGTAGTAAATTGACCAGACATCCTGTATTTGGTGAGACAGTATTGCCCAATAATCTCAGTAATGTAGGACATTTAGTAATCCCCATGATTTGTGTGGGGGCACTGGGACAAAATGCCTTAAAGTGGACCAACACCCAGGATTTTGACTATCCTGGGTATAGGTCCACTTCTGCGGGGCACCCCGATAGTGGTGTGTGAAACCCCCAGAAAGCCCCGAAAACTCACCTGACCCCGCTCCCACGTGACTCGCTCAGCGACGGACAAGCTGAGCGCGGGCCGCCGCTGCCTCCCGCGCGTCCCTCTTACAGGGAGCGCGCCTGCGGCGGGCATTCACAAACGGCCGGCGCGGGTGCGCGCCCTGCTAGAGCGACGCGCGGGAGGCAGCGGCGGCCCGCGCATGCGCCGCTGGAACGAGGATCAGGTAGGATTTTCGGGGATCTGGGGGGGTTTCACACAGCGGGGCACCCCCGATCGGGGTGCCGCGCAGTCAGGGAGCTGATCGGTCCGGGAATCTTATAGATTCCCGGGCCGATCAGGGGAGGGTGTTGGTCCACTTTAAAGTGGGACAGCCTTACTGAAAGTCAGTTTACAGAGGAGGAAGTCTGTTGGGCCATAGACACAATAGAGGGATAAAAGCCTAACTGACTCAGGTGCATAGGGACCTACTAGGTCATAAACAACAATGTGAACCTTACAGCCTCTCCTGCCTCTCTAGCCTCTCTTTTGTATTCCTGAGAGATCGTCTTAATTGGAAGGTTAATTTAAACCACTAAGTTTTCAAATGGTGAGAGATCTCTCACTCTTGTCTGGGGCCCAAAGATTGGGGGTAGTGTTGAATCAGGAGGAGGTTTCACCAATCTACATATCCTTTAGGGCACATATGTCAATCCCAAGGCCCAAAGGCTGGATGCAGCCCTCCAAGCTTTTTTAGGTAACCCCCTGACAGCTGTCAGATGGCAGCTGTTGGGTAGCACCCGTTTTTTAGCCGACCAATGTGCTCCAAGGTTGCTGACACTGGCAGCACATCTTTGCACCTGTGTGTGGTGCTGATAAGAAATGGCTATCATGGGCAAAATAATTCAGCGTCTGCATGTATTCTAAGCAAAATAATTCTGCCTCTGCCTCTGTCCTGGGCAGAATAATTCTGCTTCTGCAACTATCCTGGGCAAAACGATTCTGTGCCTGCATCAGTCCTGGGTAAAATCATTCTGCTGCTGCATCTGTCCTGGGCAAAATAATTCAGTGTCTACATCTATATTGGGCAAAAAATAAGTTCTCTGTCCTGGGCAATATAATTCTGCTTCTGCATCTGTCTTGGGCAAAATAATTACGTGGCTACCATGGGCAATAATTCTGTTTCAGTCCTCGGTAAATTCATTTAGGGACTGTTCTGGGCAAAATAATTCAGTGTCTGTATTTGTCCTGGCCAAAATAATTCTGTGGCTATCGTGAGCAAAATATTTCAGTATCTATCGGCTTCTGCCCTGGGCAAAAAAAATCTTTGTCTGTAGCCTACATTTGCATGGTTGTGTTTGCATTTTGTTTGTGTTTGTTATTGCCCGGCAGCCCTTGGTGAAAATGAGTTTGACACTTCTGCTTTAAGTCACCTACAGTCCTCTAATTATCACGTTGTACCAGGTCCCCACCCCTAAGTATTCATAGGGGTACAGCTATTCAGGCTATTCGGTAAGTCTGGATTGGCTATTACAGGGACCAGAGCTGATTACCAAGGCGCTAGGTCAGTCACTGTCCTAAGTTTACTCATGTGGATAATTGCCTTGATGCAGAGCCTCCCCGTTCAGCTATCCCGTGCGTTTTCCCGTTGGTTTTGGCCTGTGATCGGGTCAGGAAAGGGTGCTACGTTGGTTTTTGTGTGCGTTTATGCGCTCAGGTGTGTGCTCAGCCGCCTTTCCGATTGTCGGCTCGCCCGAGGCTGTTTCCCGGGAAAATGGACGGCTCGTTCATTGGTCCGTTTTTTTCAGTGATGCAGAGCCTTGATTTCCGATTGAAATCACCCTAATAAAACGTGGCCGCCGAGCCTTCACTTTTGGGCAGTCTGACCAGCCGTATTTGAGCTCCGTGCTCTTTGGAAATGTATTCCTCTGTGGGCCAACATCAAAGGCGCCAGCAATATATACACAGGAGCAGGACGACATCATCATGGATGTGAGTAGGCGAGCGTGTAATAAAAAAAAAACAAAGCGCAAGATTAGTGAGGAACAACTTACTTTGTAACGTTAAATACAAGCCCACCATAGTTTAAGACATGTACGCAGCGACAAACTAGCCTACATGCAGATAGTAGAACTAGGCCAATGTGAGTAAGAAAGAGGTTCAGAAAGTGACTTTAGGTAGGGCAAGAAACTTGGACATGTATTTTGTGGAGTAATGCTGGGTCATTGTGTATTTTACAAACAGATGATGCTGAGGAATCGCTACGACTTCCTGCCGTCCAATTTTGAGAAGAGGACGTTGTCGCTGGCGGTGGTGGACGCGATAGCCCGAAGAACCCAAACCACCTATACCTTCACCCAGATCGCCCAACACTGGTCGGATTTAAAGAGGAGGCATAGGTCCCGGGTGAGGCGGTACTTCGCCAAACATTTTCCAGGTAAGTGTGTATACTTGACATGCAAGAATCACACTGGCCTTGGCTCGGCGTGTTTTTATGATTGTATTTCTATTTCAGCGTATGAATGGAAGATGCGGTTCCGCCCCACCCGGACAAAAGCACGCAGCCCAGTGTTGGGCGAATCAGGTGAAGGGATAGGTGGTCCACCGCCAGTGACAACGGCCACCCCCTCCTCTGCCAGCGAATATGACGAACCGCTGGACCTCAGCATGCAGGGGAGGGGGGAATCGGACGGCAGGGAGTCGACCCTCACAGACCCACAACCTGACTCCGGTAAGACTCCGGTAAGACTAAGAAAATTACAGATGTGCTAATACATGCAAGAAATACATATACTCATGTGCACTATTGTTATTTGTAGATTCTGACGTCGCAGGACCATCCCAAGGGAGAGGCCAGGAAGGGGGCCAAGATGAAATGGTGGCTGCGGAAGGTGAGTGATTTGATGCCTCGAAGCATAACCTAATCTGACATTCAGGAGGCACAAAGAGTAACTAATATACTTGTATTTTGGATCCAAACAGATTCAGAGCCGGACGTACTGGTTGACCCAGGGAGGAGGCTGCGCACCAGACGCCCTGTTGGCCCAAAGCAATGTAAGTTTAAGTTTATTTTTGGACAACTCGTTTAAACTCATGTCCCCACAAATACCAAAAATCACATTAAAAAAAACACTAAAAATGATGATGTTTTTCTTTCACAGATCCAAGAAAACGGGCACGAAAGTAAAGCAGCCACCCATTTTGCTGGAAATTTTAAAGTTTTAATATTTTTACTATTTTTGGAATTTTAACAGTTACAACAAAAAAAAAAACAGTAAAAAAAAAACATACTAAGTGTGGTGTGTTTTATTTTGTGGCAATGTAAGTTATCACAACATCATCATACTGTTACATGTCCCAAAAGGCAAGTATATGGGACAAGGAATAGCAAGAAGAAGGAGAAGAAAACACAGAATAAGAAAAGAGATTAAGTTAATCATTAAAGACAAGGCAGAAGGAGAAACAGAGATTAAGGTAAGCATTAGAGACAAGGCAGAAGGAGAAACAGAGATTAAGGTAAGCATTAGAGACAAGGCAGAAGGAAAAAACAGAGATTAAGGTAAGCATTAAAGGCAAAGAAGAAAAACAAAAAGAGGTTAAGCTAAGCATTAAAGGCAAGGAAAAATAAACCAAAACTAATTTAATATTCAATTTAGGTATGTGTCAAAGTGCCAGTTTGTGGCATATGTACATTTACATGGAGGTTTAGAGATGTGCGCTTGTGTGGACCCAGATTGACCACAGGAAATCCATGGAGATGTAAGTATACTTGTCCAAAACAACAAAATTGGTGTGAAAAATTACACAGAAGGCAAGCAGGTACGTTAAAACGGAAGCCACGAGGAAATTGCATGCTCCCGAGAAGGGCAAAAAAAGCTTCCCGATTGAAGACAAATTAACAGATCAGTTAGGGACCCATTCCGACGGAGGCTCTGCATCACATTTGAGCCACGATTCAAACGGGAGCCCCTGACAATCGGAAGGTTTTAAGGCCAGTTCAGGGGAGGCTCTGCATCAGGCCAAATGTGTGTTTTTGCAGGGGGAGATTCATGGGTTCTGCTTTGTCCAAGGGAGGAGCGGGTTTCCACAAAACTTTACTCTATTGTGATCCATTTCTTGTCTCGTTCTCTATGCGACCTGTCTCTGATTCTTTGCAAGATTGCTGCCTTCCATTATGACAGCAAATTATGGCCGCCAGACCCTTCATTATTTTTGGGCTCTGCAATAGGGAAAGGTTAAATATCATTGTTTGTTGTTCCAAATGAATTTGAGGAAGATAGAGTTTACATTTCTAAAATAGGAAGCCGGGATTGTACGTGGGATGGTTTGAGAGGTACAATTTCCTGGATAGAATGATCATTTTAAGAATGTTTACCCACCCTGTCCAAGTAAAGGTTCTTGATTGGTCACTTTGGAGATTGGCACTTTAATCTTGTGATAGAGATCTATATTGGGGGGGATATGTGGGATAGTATGGTTGATATGGGTTGTGTAGGTCGCTCCTGCTGAGGCTATGTTTTGTATATATGTAATTGTGTTGTGTAGTCCTAATGTGTGTTTTTAAACAATTGATGAATTGAATAATTAAAATTAATACTAAGATCAGCATTATTGATTAATTTACTTGGGGTGAGAGTGGTGCTTTCTGAGTAACTGTGTTTTGTCTGTGGATGGCTGGAACCACTGAAGATTTTTTGTATATTGTAGTAGCAATTTAAGTTACAGAATTGGCACACTCCCTTCCCCTAAATTTGGATTGTTTATGGTGGTGCTTAACAGGGTGTCTTGGTGCAGGCCGCGCCCACCCGCTGCCCTGACCTGGGTGCTCGCATGTGCCCAGGAAGAAGCAGCAGATGGAGGAGCGGCGAGGGAGCTGTCTCTGGCCCCGCCGCTGTCATCGCTGCCGGTAAAAGAAAGCGATCGCAACGGCAGGGCCGGGACGGAGCCCCCGCCGCTCCTCTGGGCTCCCGCAGTGTGACAGGCAACGCGGGAGCGCCGGGAACGGGTGAGTTTTTTTTTTTTTTGCATTCGCCCGATAAGGCGCACGGACATTTTCCCCCCACTTTTGGGGAAAAATAAGTGCGTCCTATAGGGCGAAAAATACGGTAATTAACATGACCCTCATTATTTCTTATCTTCATGAATTTATATTGTTCAGTGAATGGCTACACTTCTGTATTCCTATATCTATACGTATCTGTTTATATTTAGTACATGCTCTGTGCAACTGACTAGAATCTGATGGTACATCATCAGGGATTTGGCAGCTAATGTGGTTAATAAATGTTCCCCAAAACCTGTCTATAACTGAAGGCTCTGCTTGGCTGATTAACTTTAATGTAATTTTAATTAAAATCATAGTGTCAAAGGATTTAGCGATCTAAGATGAGGACAGATTGTGGCACAGTGGCAATGGTCACAGGAAAAACAAAAATACAGGCTGACAATACTGTGCAAAGGGCAAACCACACGATTTTGTTTAGGCCAAGTATATTTAACTATTAAGAACGAATGTGGCCGCATAGGATGCTGTTATTTATAAATTTAAAAAAAATATATCTATCTTATTTAAAAAAATGTTGCCTCTCACCTGTAGAACTGTCCAATCATAGCCGCAATGGATTTAGTTAAAGGGTTTGTCTAGGCTAAAATAAAAAACACTCTATCCCCCGCAGATGATCACTTGTATTGCAGCGCCGGGAGCCTGCAAGGAGGAGAACATTCCTCAGCTTGCTACAAGATAACTACTGGAGCCAGTTTGTGGCACCCTGGCAACATTGACCACAATATAGTTGCATTCAACATAAACTGTAAAAACATTTAGACAGGGAGCCGGATTTATCACGTGTCGGTGCCTGTTAAACCAGACCTTCAGCATCATTTAATGAAAAGCTCAAACCTTTAAAAAATATTCCCCAACATCTAAACTTAATATATTTTACATTTTAATCATTATTCTTTCCCTCACTTCCCCCACTGGGCTGCACCTCTGTTCAGAATTCCGAGGAGGGGGAAAAAGTGCAGGGGGCGGGGTTATAGCTGTGCTTTGTGATGGCAGAGCAGAGCTGGGGTCAGGTAAAGGACAACAATCCCAGAATGCAGAGTGGCACAGTCAGAAGACACTTCCTGTTCGTAGGCAGCCTGAGACTCCATGTGCCGCCATCTTTGATGCTTAAATGCTCAGAAAATGCAGTAGATGCAGCTAGGATGATTTTTAATATGGGCAATCTGTATGTACAGGGTGTGGGAAATATACAAGACAGGCTCTTTTTCAGGGTGAAGGTCCGGTTTAATACTTTTTGCTGCTGTGTCACTCAATGCCCGATTTAGGGAACAAAAAAGAGGCAGCGCCAATTTTTCTGGCAGCTTGCGTCTAATTTATCACTAGCGCCATATAGTTAGCAGTGACCGTCGCTCTTGTATATTCTACACCATTTTTTATTGCCACTGTAGTTTTAGCTCCCAAATTTAGCTAGACCAAAATGGGAAGAATTGTATTGAACTGTTTTCTGCTTCTAATTAATATTACACACAATTATTTGTACAGAACTTGCATTGTGACTTGTCAAAAATGTAAAAGCAGGACTTAGATGTTGGAAAATGTAATTTTACTCTTATCTTGTAAAAACTATTTTCCAGGCTTATTTTGGTGAAAATAAGAATCCATGAAGTATTCTCACTAACTTGGAATCAATGGGTCAAATACAAGGGCCTGGAAGCCTAGGCTACTTGGCCTTGTGGGAAAATCTGGGTTCCTATATGTGGATTTCATCATAATCAATCAGAGAGTAATAGATGCACGAGAGTCTCTCCAGTTATTCCAGGATTTTTTTTTTATTTTTATCTGGTAATTCCTGTATATTGCAGAATGTATTAAATAAATGTATAGGGAAACATTAGTATAATATCAGTAACAACTGATTATAATTGACACTGTGGTCTATGCTGCTTATTGGAATTATTATATTGACACCCTTTACATTTTCTGTTAACAGCTATGTGACATCCATGTTTGTTGAAGATTGTGTTCTTTTCTTCCGAAATGCAAAACAAATTGAAACATAAAAGAGGCATGGAATGATGGGATAGGGATATAATATTGCCTCTTTACAAGACACTAGTGCACTCTCATCTGGAATATGCAGTTTACTTCTGGGCACCAGTTCATAGAAACAATGCTCTGATTTTGGAAGGGGTTCAGAGGAGAGCCAAAAAAACGATAAGGGGAATGGAGGATCTAAGTTCTGAAAAAGATTACAGGGATTATATTTATTTAATCCTAAATAGGCTCCCAGAGAAGCACACATCCCCCAGCCAACAATAGCTTAAAAAAAGACTTAATTCGTTTTCAGAGATAAATAACATATAGAAGTAATACTAATTGTAACCTGTATATAATTTCAACCCTAATAACTATGTACAGTACACGTAAAACAGAATTCAAGTGTCCCGCTAGAACATTCATTGTATATACAGAAATAGCATATGCTGTTTTTGCAACACTTTTTGAATTTCAGTCTATTTGGAATTTCATCATAATTTTTAAGATGAGAGTTTCTTTAAACATTAAAGAAAATAATTACTTAAAGTGGACGTTAAATCAAAAATTGCACCCCACCCTGCCACAATACGCTGGCCCTGAGGCAGGATGGAGGTTAGAAAGAAAAAGACCCCTTACCTTATACAGGGGCCTGCGCCACTCTCCTGGTGCTCTGGGTCCTTGCATGAAAGCACAGAGCCGCATCCCCCAGCTCGGTGCGCACTCTCGCCTGTCCATTCAAGTGAATGGGCGTCCGGAGCACACATGACTTCGGAGGATGCGGCTTCGTGCCTTCTCAGGCATAGCAGCACAGAGACCGGAGGAGCGGCGCTGGCCTGAGCAGAAGGTAAGGGGTCGTTTTCTTTCTAACCCTCCGTACTAGCTCAGAGCCAGGGCACGTTTTGACTAAACTTCCACTTACAGTCACATTTTGATTACTGTGGATAATGTTGATTTTTGAATGTTTTTTTAATTTCAGTCTATATAATTTCACCATGATATTTAAGATGGGGGTTTATTTTAATGTTAAAGACAATAATTACTTAATAGTAATTTTGTGTATTGTGTATTAACACTAATAACTCTGCGGGAAATATTAGTAATAAAATATTTCAATCAGCAACAACACCTTCAGTGTAGACAATAAATTGCAGGCTTTGAGAATCCCAACACCACTTATGGTTAAATCACGTACCAGATTCCTTAGTTAGATAATGCCAAAATTGTAACTTCTCTCAAGGGACACTTTGTAATAAACAACAGGTGTAATCTTCCAGGGTATCAATGAATTACTCAGCAATAATTACTTAATGACAGTAGATAGTAGTAGATAGAGTCATGATAGTAAAGTCAAAAAACATTATTTTCCTAGATCATGTATTATATTTTCTCATGGTTTGAAATGTGAAAGGGCCACCATAGTCTCAAATGACATTTGCAGGATTAATTTGGAGGGATAATTGTAGGGAAGGGGGGTCCAACCTTCTCCTTTTAATACTAACAGTGTTAAAATACTGTAAATAGCTTAAGGGTCATCAAGGGGTTATTCACTAAAATGGGAAAAACTTTTAAGGTCTCTATACCCCTCCTCCGGTCGCTGGGCCCCTCTTCCCCCCTCCAGATATTTCCAAATGGTGACTCACACCCCAAATTTCTGTGTGTACTCTATCAGCTTTACTTTTCCTCCTACCTACATTAACAAGATGTGTCTAGCCTCCATGTCACAAGGAATTTAATGTATTTATGTAATGTATATACTTCACAATAATAAACCTGATTTTAATTCTTTGGTAGATGCCTTACGGGAGTTATCAAACAGATACGAAAACCATGTGACTTGCATTTGCACGTGGAAGATCTTTTGACAAATATTCATTAAAACTATTATAATTAAGATCACATTTAAGGTATTTGTATAGTCCAATTTATAGCCAATTTCTGTTTCCATGTGTCGACATTAATGCAATGAACTTGCCAATATGCCACATTTTTCTGATGGACCTCACCTGTAAAAATGTCACATTACAGGTACAGGCCATTTTAGAGGGTTTTTTTGCACTTTTTTGTGCCTAAATGCTAAAAAGCTCACCAATATGCAGGTTGCAATCCACACAAATGCAAATTATTGAGAAACCCAAGCTATATTTTCAGAATTGCAGGAATTTCAGGGAAATAAAATTGTTACTGGTTAAAGAGTTCTTTTTTAACCTGTCGATCAGTTTTAATTGAAAAGTTTGTAAAACATTTAATAGTTTATATTTCAATGAAAGTAAGACAAGGGCGGCACTAACTAAATTTACCACTTCAGGTGTGCAATGCTCTGGCCAACAAAAGCAAGATTTATGCAAAGGATTTACCCAGAAAAACCTTACAACCACAGGTTGTGTATGTGTCAGAGACTGATATTGCACTACCCCAACAAATCAGAAATATATTATTGCATTAAAATATGTTTATTAGCCAAAGAAACAAACAAGAACAAGCCAATGTAAGAAACTGACTCTCTCTACTTTGTTTAGAAATGGAATTTGTTGTAAAAGTTTTGTAAGTAAGGTTTTTCTGGGCAAATCCTTTGCCTAAATGTTGCTTTTGAAATGAAAGTATATAGCAATGTAAACAATGCTTTAACTGTCCTTTAAATATTTAGATAGGTCAACTTCTTTGAAACATGTTGCAAATGCAAATTAATTACCAAAAAATGATCTGATCATTTAGATCTGATTACCTCTTGGTCTTAAATGGGTTAAATATGTAACATATTCAAAAGCATTCACAGTTTTTAATTATTCTTGCCATCAGATTGGTCTGTTTCATGTAAACATACCATAGACTGCTTTGGTTGGCTCTTATTAACTGGGGAAAGGATGGCAGAACCTTCATCGTTATCTTTTTGAGAAGTGATGTCCCAGCTTTTTTCACACTACACAAACTGCAATGAATAAATGTGTGTTTTGGCTCTGATTTTTGGCTTGCTGTCCTTTTGCATCAAGTCTGGCATTACTCCATCCCTAAATGTCCTGGCATATCCACAGTCTAGCTCTCTGACTGATGTATAAGGCAAACAAAAAGAAATCAATAATACATTATTGTGACCAAGGATATTACTGCTGTCATTTTATTAACCTGCTATATGTTTAATTAGATTACTGAAGCATTTTAAATGGTAGTTCATTGCTCTGGTATAACATTTGTGCACAGAGATATATATTTAAAACCAACTGACTTATGGCGTATAGTGTGGGTAGAATGTTGGTTGTGCCATGTTGGCATGGCTTTGATTGATTATCTATTTTAAGTGTTTCTACTCTGTTTTAGTCTCTTGTCTCCCCCTGCTTTTCTTTAGGGTAATTCATGCAAATTCGATGATCAGGGCCTAACCTGATGCCATAACTTAAAGTTTAGAACTAGATAGACGTCTAGTTTCTCTGTTGTGATGATGCTTTTCTGGAAATATAGCATATACCATAGCAATACTGGTCAAACCATGTTAGCCATCAATGTAAACCCCAGAAATGTAAATACCACTAAGCTATGGAGTTAACATACGATAGCATTTGAACTTGAGTCTGGCAAAACTACTGCTGGTCTTTGGAATATTTGTAGCAATACTCTTTTAAGTCCTGAGGTCTTGGTGTGAACATTTCTCCAAAATCTTGGTTAAAAACAAATCCCTACGCTATTTTAGAAATGACAGTGACCTTTTGGACTAAATCCCCAAAGCTGGAGCGCAGCACCTCTGTGGTTTACAACTTTGCTACCAGTTAATGCATTTTAGTTATACAGGCAAAGTAGGGTAAGTATAATGTAGCATTTAATAATATAGATTATTGCTCACTTAAACTTCTTATAGAAGGCTCTAGGTTGGTATTGCTGGATTTTGATGAAATGTAGGTTAGAGATTTTTCAAACAGGATCCACTTTAGAACAGTCAGTCAGTCAGTGGAGGGATTGACAGAGGGTATCCAAGCTGAATGAGCGAGAGGATAGTGGCATGATGAGAGCAGCAAAGTTCAGAATAGACTGAAGGGGTGCCAGTCTGTTAGATAAACCACAAAGAAGGATGTTGCAATAGTTTAGTATGGATATGATGAAGGAATGCTCTAGCATTTTAGTGGTGTCAGGCGAAAGGAAGTGATGGATGCTTAGGGTGTAAATTTGAGATGACAGGAGGTAGCCAGAATGAATCCTAAGCACTGAGCTTGGGGAGTTGGAGTTATTGGATAATTGTTAGCAGAGATCGATGAGTTAGAGGGGAGATAGCGGGGGAAATGACCAGTTTTTTCTTGTCCATGTTTAGTTTAAAGGGAAAAAGACCATTAGAAAGGTGAGGTAGGAGGGAGGAAAGATTAGGGCCAGAGGGGTATATTTGAGTGTCATCTGCATAAAAGTCATATTGAAAGGAGTCTATAATAAGATCGATTACCACGATAAAATCGCCAGCTCTGAAAATCTTTTGCTTGAAATATTGGAATAGATTCTATTATACATCTGATTATAATCAAAATTTTAGAGAATATACGTGTTGGTGGTGCAAAAAGCATCCGGCCACGGTTATCCATCTATGGTGGTCCTGCGAAAGTATAAAACCTTTATGGAGTTTCACAGAAAAAATGCTTAAGCAGATAAAGGAAGGCCTTTCTGCCATTACAGCTAAAGAGGCCCTAATTATTCCCATATGTAGCGGGAGGCCCCAAGATAAAGAAATCAATGAGGCAAAACTGGTAGATAGGCTGGTCTCGACAATTATATGGACAACTAGGAAAAGCGTTGTAATTCGTTGGGGCGAAGCAAACCCCCTAGATTTAATTCAATGGAAAAATCACCTTATTACACAGTTGGAAAACGAAATCTGTTTGGCCTCCGATTCGAGATATAGGCAGGTCCTGAAAGAGGGTTTAGAAATAATTAAAAGATAGGGATGATAAGTGAGATATAGATCAATGCACAAAGGCTTTGTAAGGGGGGAGGAGGGTAAAGGGATTAGGGGGGATAGGCAACAGAAGGTGGTAAGGAGGAAATTAGAATTTTTGTGATGCATCTGCTTTAGATAACCTCTTTTCATACCTTACAAACAATGATGCAATATACTCGTATACTCCCTAAGGTACCATTGTTATGATGGAACGCTTGGGCGAAACGGAGTAATTTCTTCTTTAACTGCTGACTGTTTGTATAAAAAAAAAAAAAAAAAAAAGTCATATTGAAAGTTATATATTCTATTCTATAATTCTATTCTATTATTTAATGATGGGTAGCTTGACGATAGATGGAGGAGACAATCAAAACACACAAAAAATAACCCAATAAAAACAGATATAAATTGAAAAATTCACATTTGAATTTTAAGCCATTGTCCTCTACTCTCTACTAGTGTCACTCTACTAGTTTCTACTAGTGTCACTCACGTTTCATATAAAAAGATGATGTATGTTTATGGTTCAGTATGTACACATTGCATTGAAAATTGTCACCCTTAGTTATGGAACAGTAAATCTTAAAAAAAGACCATCTTCCCTTCAAGAGAAAAATGTCTCACAAAGTATTGTAAAAAAATCATGATGTGTCATCTTGATCGTAAGCAGGACTAAAAATATAATATGCCCTGTTTAACTTGTCATATCATTGAGGGAACACGGCACTGGCTTCATATTTTAATGTTAATACATGATTACTTTTAGATTCTAGTTATGAAATGCTCTAGTTCCTTCCATTAAGTCTAGTAGAGATGTACTGATAATGGGATTGAAGGACTCAATTAACACCTTTTAGGCTTTTCACGTCACACTCATAATACATAATTTTTCTCACTTATGTATGTTCTCTTTCCCTGATTGAATCGTATCAGCATCAATGTTAGTCTTACTCTTACATTTCAAAGTTTTTTGTTGTTTTTTTTAATCCATCATTATTATTTGCACTTAATTACCAAAATCTAAAGGTATTAAAAGTAAATACAACATATACTGCACTATATATATATATATATATATATATATATATATATATGTCTATGTATCTATGTAGGTAGATGTAGGTAGTTACCTGAAGATAAGATCACAAACACCAAGGTGAAAAACATAGAGGGCCTCCATTTCTCAAACAGCCTTTATCTAAAAAAAAGAGTATTAACAAAGAGTATTAGCATTGTGAAAGATGCAGCAGACTTGCCAGTCATATGACTAGAGAAACGTCTTAAAGAAATATACAGGAAGTCTAGTTTCTTTAATTTGTTATAGATATTGGCAGAGAACGTCACATGTATATAAAATCTACAATCGCAGCCCCCATTTACCAAAAAAAATGTAGTAGCTACAGTTATCAGCTCCAAAACTATATAGTAGAAATGTTATTCACTAAACCACAAGTGTAGGTAAAGAAGAAGAAGAACACATTTTATTTTGCAACTTATTTATTTACTGCTCTGTTTTGACTATTGCTTGGGGTTTAATAAGGAAGTTCTTAAGTCCTATTGTAGAAAAAAAAACATTTATTTAGTAAAAAATAAACAAATTTCCCATAAATGTGAAACCAAGCACTAAAATACTGTAGGTCCCAAAATATGATGTGTTATGGAGTAAGCATAGATGCTTCTAAACATGGTGTTTCCAACCTGCAGTACTACTAGTGGGACTCAAAAGCCATTGGGGTGAAAGTGGGCAAAAATGAGGCACTGCAACCAATAGGATGTGCCACTGCTCCAATAGGATGTGTCAGGTGGCCAAGTCAACAAGCTGCAAGAGTGCAGAAGTGGAAAAGTGTAGGACTGTTTTAGTGGTGGTAGGGCTACTTGAGATAATCACAAAATTAAAAGTGGGAGAAAGTTTATGAAACCCTGTTTTAAGGAATTAGCATATATGTCTTCCAGAACAGTTCTATTCAGATAGTTTACCAGTTTATGGGTTCGGCTTTTCACTGCTATTCCCCTTCTGTTTTGCCTTAGTCATCCAACAAACTTTGTGGACAGCAGTTATCCTAATCCTGGGGGAAGGTAAATGAGAAGAGTGCTTACACAAGTAAGATGTGCAGATCTGGATTGGGCTTGACAACCAAACAAGGTTGACAATTACTAAAAATTATTGATACTTTGCACAAAATGTAACAACTTCTTGGGTGAAGCACTATCCACTCCACTCTTCTTCTATTTCAAGATGAAAGCATGCTTCCTCGTTATATTACAGACATCACATTTGATACTTTTGAACGTGCAAATCTCTAAATCCATATGTGGATCCATCGAACATCGTTGGTATGCCGCTAAGTAAATAAAAACTTCCACTCTCCACTATGTCAATAAAACCAAAAAGGATGAATGAACTCACCTCCTCAGCCCAGGGCACCTGTAATGGTGCTTATCCTTGGTCACTGATTACCCAGATTTTCTTCTCTCACCCCCCAGCTCTGTATTTCCAGACCTCAACTCTTCCTGACTGTCCGTACCCCCTGTACTCTTCAGGGATTTACCTTACCATCTATCGACTACTCAGGTCCGGTTGGCACTCCTGGATCTCTTCTTCTCTGCCTCCAAGTCCAGTCTGATTGTTTAATGGACTTAAAAAATGTTAAGATTCTTCCACTGTCCATAGGTTCTAGCTAACAAAGCACTTGTCGTCACTCCAATGTGACATTTTAAAAGACCTAAAGGTTATGCAGAAAAATGCTGTTTCTGTATAACCCATGTTTCTGAAAAGCCCATAAGGTACTGTTATTATTAAATTTAAAAAATGTATGTACCTGGAAAAATTATTATCTTCACTTGTAAGAATGCCCCATCATGGGTGCAAGTTATTTTTTTTTTTTGCATTCTTTTGTGCCCTGAGTTAAAAAGTCGTTTAAGCAGTTGCAATTCATGTCTGAAAACAATCCATGATAACCTTGCATCACCAAAAACTCCTGGTCCCAAAACTATTCCTTTACCGTAATTTCACACAAAGCTCAATGACAAATTTACTGGCACCCTTAACTTAATATTTGGTTGCACATCCTTGGGAATAAGTAACTGATCAACAAGCTTCTTACAACTCTCAGATGGTGTTTGGGCTCACTCTTCTTTTGCATATTGTTGCAGGTCTCTCATTTAATGGGTGCTTTCTCCCAACAGTTCTCTTGACAGGTGTTCAATGGGATTTAGATCCGCACCCATGATTAGCCACTTCAGGACTCTCCAGCACTTTGTTCCCATCCATTTCTCTGTGCTTCTTGAAGTCATTGTCCTGCTGGAAGACCCCTGATCTAGGACGCAAACCCAGTTTTCTGACACAGGGCTCTCCATTGCCAGCCAAAGACTCTTGGTAATCTTCAGATTTCATGAGCCTCCACCATATTTGAACCTCCACCATATTAGACTGTAGGTATAGTGTTTTTACTTTGTAGGCCTCATTCTATTTTTGGTAAACAAAAGAATTGTGCTTTACCAAAAAACTTTGTCTAGGTCTTATGAGTCCATACCTGTTTCTTGCCACAGATGAGAACAAATATCACATCCTCGAAACATTTTTTTTGTGTGTTGTTCCAATACACACAAAGGGAGTAAAGATAAAGAATATGGGAAAGTAGACAAGGTCCCCCAGAGAAAACCACCAAAATCTACAGCACTAGCTGAATTTGTTCTGAAAACTCAATTGTAAAAAAATAGTGTGATTCAGCATTGTTTTGACTCATTTACAGGTGCCCTGAGCAGGTGTAAAAAATATTCCCTTATGTTTTTTTTACCTTTAAAAGCTATTACTCAGTACATCTCTTTATTAATTATATATATTTTATCACTGTTTTAATAAAAAATGAATGCCAACATCTCAGGAAAAATGCTTGACCTTGGCCAAGGTTTCCAGGGCCAGGGCCAGGCAGTTCAGCTTTTTGACCCTGGCCTTACTATGCCTGGTGCTGTAATCTGGAGGAAGGACCATGATTATTTTTTCATTTTATTTGAAACTGTTAAAAAGTAAAATAAATAAAGTTGACTCCTGCATATCGGTAAACAAATTTAGGCAACTGCAATAGCGGTTTTCTTTTTACTTCCAGGTGCTTTTCCTGGTAGGGTTGCCACCTGGCTGGAATTTTTTCCACTCCACTGGCCACTGGTCTGGCGTTGCCAGTATTTGTTTTTTTTAACTAGTAGTTGTAATTGCGGGTATAATAATCCCATTCTCATTTAGCAGTAAAAAAACAAATATCAGCATCACCAGGCCAGTGGCCAGTAAAGTAAAAAAGAAAATACCGGCCAGGTGGCAACCCTAATAGTGAGATAAATAACAAAACATGTGAAGCCCAGTTGCCTTGATCTATTACTAAATACATATCTAGCATTACATGGATGAATGTGATACTTTATAATAAAGTGACTAGTTGAACAAATGCATTAAAAACAATTGACACAAATTCACAATGATATATTACACGGGGACATCACCTGATCATTCTGAATCTGTGTGAAATGTAGGAAAGGAATGCACCATTTGGGGTAAAGGCTTACCAGCACCAGCACCAAATTCAAGCTGATTTTCCAGAAAGTATCACTTACTAAAGCCATTTTTGCATGGAAACGTACATTTTCACCCACATTTTCAAGCCTATTTGACTGGATGAATTTAATTAGTCAGCATTGTTGAATCACTCGAAGTTATTTAATCTTTTCGCAGGCGATCTGATTTTCCAACTAAACCATTTTTTTCTATGTTTGTTGAATAAAGCCCTATGAGGCTATTTAAATACTTCTGGGGGGGGGGGGGGCAATTACTTAGTATACATATACAATATTTGTTCACATGTATTTATTTTGTATTTATTCTTTATCCTGTCATAGTCTACAGCATGGATGCACAACCTGCAGCCTGGGAGCTACGTGTGGCCCTTACTGCCCTTAGTTGTGGCCCCCAGTAACCCTTGCAGAGTTGGAGAGCAGAGCTTGCCTTGCTGGCAGTACAAGCTGCTGGTCAGTTGAAGGCAGGGCATCTTTAACTCCCAAAGCAGATTGTGGGGCACCTATGGTTGTCTCTGTAGAGGAGAGTGACATACATGTGCTACTGGTCAAATGTTTGTGCCCACCTCACCTCTGCTTACCCCTTTGATCCTTATCTGTGCAAACTTCACCTGTTTACCTCTGTCTTCTTTAACTCACCTCTTCTGACCTTGTCCCATCTCACCTCTCCTCACCTATACCCATCTCTAATCATATCTTTCGATCTCGCCTCTGTCCATCACTTTTCAGAACATCTTACCTTGGGCCACCTCACCTAACCTCACCTCTGCCTATCTCTTCCCACCTCGGCTTACCCCTTCCCATATCAACTCTGCCTACCTCACTGCTCAATGTACCTCTCCCTGCCTTAACCTTTTCTACTCCTTCCCACCTCATCTCTTCTCAGCTCTTTCTATCTTACATTGTTGGCATTGTCTGGTTTGGCATTGTTGGCCTACATTTTATTACGGCCCATTGAATAAGAAAGAGAAGATAATGTGGTCCTTATACCCAAAAAGTTGTGCACCCCTGGTCTACAGCCATCATACTATATATCATTGTATTATATTGCTGATTTAATATATTCTATATATATCACTACATAGGAATCCCCCCATTCTTAGGAATTTATTTAGTCTCATAGTATTTATGTTGTATTACGTCTTTTCATAATTGAATTGCAATTATAACATATTTTTAGCTAGTGCTATATATTTCTTTTTTTCTTTGTCCACTTCCCCATGTTCTTTATCTTTACTGTTACCACCCTGGAGCACAGATTTTACATTGCATTTGGTGTGTGCAGGACCAACCCTGAAGTTGTCACAAAGGACACGTGTATATTACAAAACATGTATAATCACAATAACTTTCTGGGCGAAATTCTTCATTTTCTTTAAAAAATATCAGGGGTGCCAACACCCACAGCCATGACTGTATATATGTTTTGTACCTGACAGGACAGGAAATTGTTTAAAAAAAAAAGACTATAAAAAAGTGTGCTTTTATGTATTCTGTAAAGCACAACAATCCTATATAATTATCCAAAATAAATTATAATAAATACATCAAATAAATTATTTTTTTTCTTTTGAACTTTGGTTGTCCGTCCTTCTCTGGTTCTATAAAACAGACCAGTTTCCAAAAGTCCCACACATGTTGGACCAAAATTCCGTTCAGCAGTAACCACTGTCAGTCAATTGTCACACCCTCTTCATTGGAGGAGGCATTCCAAGGAACCATTAAAATTCACCTTTCAACAGAAACCACTGTGTGATCAGTCCCACCCTCTCCATTTACTTCAACGAGGTGGCATGCCAGGGCCGAAACATTGCCCGTATTTCAGTGAATTCAATGGATGTTGCCAGTCACTGTGACTGATGGCGTACGGGTGGCCTTACACCACAGAGATTGCCTTAAAAACTAGTAAGATTTATTGAACCAGAGCAGGATGGAAGTAGCAGGGGGGGGAATTATATTAATAATAATTAATATAATAATGTTAATATAATAATTAATATTAATATAATAATAATAATAATAATAATTTAATATTTTTATTCTTGGACAGGGAATGAAAACACTTTTACTAAGCAACTTTCTTATTATTATTTCTTTCAATTATACTAAGCAAAAGCCTTTCTAATATAATAAAATGTGCAATATTAGGATAAATATACAGGCCTAGTTTTAAAAAATAAGGCCCAGCCAGGGAAGCATGTAGTAATGGCTTGGCGTACTTACCTAGTAATGGCTACTGTGCTGTTCTCAGGATGGGACAATGACAGGCGGCATTATTGCCTGGAAAAAGCTAGGCAGTGTCATCACTAACAAGAAGCACTACTTCCATGTTGGCTGCCCATTGCATCAGCTCTGGCTCCTCTGTGTTCCCATTGGTTAGCAATGGTGGACGTGGGCTCAGTCATCTAATAGGAGACACTGACATGGCTGGTGCGCATGCTGTTTCACCCCTGACCTGCTAAGCTTGCTGATCCTGCCTGTGTGATTACTGTGTGTCAATCTCTGAGTCAATCTCTGCTCTGCCCCACCCCATAATGTGGCAAGTGTTGCTGACCCCTACTTTGCTTGGTGACCTTATTTACACAACGCCAGCCTCTAGGACAGCGGTTCTCAACCTGTGGGTCGGGACCCCGGCGGGGGTCGAACGACCAAAACACAGGGGTCGCCTAAAGCCATCGGAAAATACATATTTCTGATGGCTTTAGCCGCTGAGAAGTCACGCTACCGTCTGCAGCAGCGCTATTTAGCTGGAACGCACGCCACTTTGCATGTGCGTTTCAAACTGAATGCCTGCGTGCATGCGCAGATGTGATTGCAACATCCGTCCGAGGCCTAAGGAGCGGGGGAAGCGGGGGAACGCTCCACAGTCCATAGCAGGGCATTATGTGTGTCCGGCGCTTGCTGACGTCATCAGTGGGCGGACGCAGCAAGCGCCGGAGGACAGAAGCCAAGAGAGCCTGCGAGACAGCCTGCTGGTGTAAAAAAGGTTAATAATGTAAAAACAGTGCACACACCATACACACAATACTGTGTAAGTGTAAGGTGCTTTGTGTGTAATCATTACACAGTACACAAAGCAGCTTACACTTACACAAAGCACCAGACATTTACACAGTGTGAACTATATCGGTCTTATACTATAAGAGACCACTATAAGATGTAGTTCACACTGACCCCAATGTATAATTATCTCCCATATCTCCCACTATTTTCCCATATTCTGAATGAGGAAACTGCTGAAATCAGCGGTTTCCGGCATTGATTCCTCCTCCTATTGATTTTATTGTGAGTGCGGTGGATTTTGTGGAAGAGAGCTCCAGAGAATCTCGAGTTACCACACAATCCACCGCAGCCTCCTATTAATTTCGGAGACACATGCTATGCCATGGTGAAATGTTATTTATTGGAATTAGTAATAAATATTTCTCAACATATAATTAAATATTGTTTTTATAATTAATCACTATGTTTAAATTATGTTTGCTTTGTAGCAATGAGAATACATAATGCATATCAGGTATTTACATTCCAAATCATAACTGTAGCAAAATTACAGTTTTGAAGTAGCCACCAAAATTATATTTTGGTTTGGGGGTCACCGCAACATGAGGAACTGTATTGCGGGGTCAAGGCATTAGAGAGGTTGAGAACCACTGCTCTAGGACATCACTACCTCCCATTTCAACTAAGAGCGTCAACCCGAGGTGCATGGTGTATAGACTGTATAACAATTATACAATGATACAGTGGAAACCATAAGGCTGCAGCCTGCAGCATTCCATGGCATTGCGCCTACAGGCTGGGATGTAAGTGATTTTTTTTAATTAGCATTGACAGGGACATGACATATACAGTATATTACACTATTTATTTTCCTTAGTTTGCCACATATATACTATAATAGAACATTAAAGGCAAAATATCTAAAAGGAAACATTAAAGCCATACAAAATCAGAACCATACAGCCTTGATGGGATTTAAGTTAAATAACTTAAATGTCTAATGTCTAAAATGTAATAAAGTAACACAACATTTTAGATTACAATTATATACGCACACATGCTGATTAATATTAAAGCCATATAAACAGACATTGCCACTGCATGCTCTGTCTTGGGGAAGGGTTAGTATGCGGCTACAGTTGGCATGAGCGGTCATGCATAGAGTAATAGGCTTTAACTTTGCTAAGCTTTTCTGCCAGGCCCCCAAGATCCCCCACTGCTCTATTATATTGAACTTGTAAGCTTCGGTCCACTGCCAGGCTCACCCAGATTATTCCTGCATTGAGGGCCCTGCTGAGTGACTAGTGTCATGATAAAATGCTGAGGATGAAGCTCACCATCTTGGCGTCCTGTTCTCATCTTATTAAATTCAGCTTTGGAGAAGCAGGGAGTCTCCCTCTATCCCTCCCTGGCCTCAGCTCCGGCCAACTGCAACTGTTCGAAAATATGAAAATCGGGAACTCCGCTGTTAATGGCAGGTGTTGAACCTCAGACGATGGGGATAAAAATCTGTGAATGTTTCTCCTAATTTATTGAAATAGAAGCTATCATTTTATATGGATTTGTCAAAATAAGAGGAAGGAAATCACTAAAATCACTAAAATGATAAAACAGTTTTTATACAATTATAATCCTTATGATAATATACATTTTTTTTAATGATGAAACAAAAAGCTTATACCAACTAAAGAGGGGGGGGGGAGATTTCCCTGGTTTCTAGAAGGGAAATCTAAAAATTGGGGGGCTTCGTTGGACCCTAGGAGGGCGTCCCAGTCCTCCTTGTTTGTGTATGTAGTAGAACAAGAATACAGTAAATCAATATACCATGCTTGTGTCATACAGGAATAACAAAAAGGTATGAAAGAATAACAATGGAATGTAATTAGGGTACAAAATAGTTCTCACAGAATCTGTGGAATTTTATTAAGTCCTTTTAAAATTCAGTTTGTAGCAAGTAGCGTTTGTAGCAAGGTAGGTATCTGTTGGGTACTGTCTGAAAAGTTTATAGCAAATGCAGTTTGTAGCAAGGCTTGATCTTGTAATTGGCTTTATACAGACGCGTTTCGCGGCTTAGCGCTTCCTCAGTGTATGTGGCCAATATTTACATCTGTAGCATAATGATAGATGTCAGTGTTGATACTTAATTACATGGCAATGTAATTTTTCTTTGTGTACTCTGTGATACATACATAATGTGCTGGTACAGGAGTATAACATTTAAAAACATTTAAAGAACATGTTAAGTAATGCAATACAGTAGGTCCCCTCGCGGAGGTTAGAATAAGTTATAAAAGTTATATAGATATAGCATTATCATAGTATTTGGTATATTGATGTCAATTGGGGGGCCAGTTAGTGATTACCTTGTGCTGCTGGTAGTGAGGCTGTTGAATTAGTAAAAGCAGTAGGGTAAAGTTGCAAACCACTTAGTAAGGGTACCACCTGGTAAGAAATAATGATAAGGTCAGTACTTAGGCTTGGTGTGTGAGGTTATGTGATATAAGAATTGTTAGTACCTTGGTGGGTAAAAAGTACCTTGGTGGGGTAGTTCGAGTTAAACTTATGGTTATTCCCGTGTGGTCCCTTTAGGAAGGGAGAAATCGGTAAGTATCCTATGTATTATATTAGGCATTCATAGTATAGTGCGTGCGAGTGGATAGTTACCTTGGTGGTATAGGAGTATGGCTGTCGGCTGGAGCACACCCGTCCGTGGAGGGCGGGTGGTGACGTTTCCAATGCTGCGCTGTATGTGCGGCACCATGTCGGCGCTCACTTTAAACTGTGTAAGGGGGGTGACGACACAGGGGCCCGTTCCTCAGACCGGGGTCCTATTGGTCCCTCGGTCTGGGGTGTTGCTCCGTCAGTAGCCGATCGGAGCAGTAGGAAGGGAAAACGCAAGTGGTCTTGCGTGTTTCCGCTTCCTTCAGCGCCCCCCGCTCGCGCCTGTCGCCATACGTAGGTGCCGCCATTTTGTTGGTTATCTTAAGTGATAATCGAGGCGGCTTTTAGAAAATAATAATGCGGGTGGGCGTAGTATAGAACCACCTTGTGGTGATAAGTGTGTACTGCTGTTTACCAACTAATGCACTGAGAAAAGTTCTGGTAATTGGGCTGTTTTTGTAGTTTATAAAAGGTAAACCATTCCAAATACTATGTAAGGCATAAGCTATATAATATACACTAGGGTTAAGTTGATATATTAGAAAATAAATTAGAAAATAAATGGTGTTTGGGACGTATAGATCAACTTATCATTTTTGCTTTAAACCAAACAACAAACATTTAAAAAAAAATGGGTGTTTTACTCTGCACGGGGGGCGGGGGGGAGCACCCCGATTTCTGATGCCCCCTGCTATAACACCTGGTAAAAAAAATCTTACCTTTCAAATCTCTCCCCCAGCTACATCGAGCCCTGCAATTGGCCACCGCAGTCACAGGGGAGGCCTGTAGACAAAGTGACCACAGCAGGCAATCAAGGGGATCGATATCCCATGCAGGGAACAACACCGATAAAAATGGATGTTGTTCCGGTTTAAGGGGCTTGTTGCAGTCTATAATAATACATCATTTTTGTTTTTTTCCAAACTCCAATTCGCCCTTGAACTTAATAGAAATACAATGGTCTGGGCAATAATTAGGAACATTAAATTATATTTTTTACAACCATAATTAATTTGTGACCTGTCTGACTTTTACTTTCCTCATAGTAAATGTAAATTCAAGCAAGGTTGTTATTCTCAAGAAAGGTCAACAATTTATATTGTAACCCACTGCTCCTTGTGCCCCTCTCCTATTTGAGCAATTACCTTACTTTCAGCTGGTTAGGGTTGATAGACAAAGTGCAGAAAAACTTTACCCATGCTTAAATCTCTTCACCTTTTGCTTGAAAATGCTGGAAATAAATCTTAAAAATGTATGCATTTTAATACAGTGTCCGTAAAGTTTCCTTCATTTACAATAGCATAAATTAATAAAGCATTTTGACAGGATACAAATTTAGGTTCCATAAGATATTAGTGGAAATGAACAAATAGCCTTAGGTTTTTCCACGTTTGTGAGTGCATTATTGCCTTATTGTGAAAAAAGTCTCTAGATCCAGTTGTATTGATCGACGCATTTCAACCCATATGCGGCTTCATCAGCACCTTATTGATGGCTCTAGAATAAAGGGCAAGGCCAAATAGATTTTGTAGGATTCTTTTCTTAAATGAAATGACTACCGTAGGCATAGCTTACACGCCTACAGTACTACTACTTAGACCTTGATGTCACACTTAACTGAAGGTGTCATTGGGACAGGCATACATAGGTTTCACAGGGCCCCAGTAGTAAAACTGAGAGTGGGACCTCCAAAAAAGACCCAGCATTAAAGTGGACCAAAATCAACAAAAACGGCCCTAGAGTCGAAAAGACTTTAGGGATTGTTGAAAGCCCCCCTCAGGGGCATCCTGATATGTGAAACTCCTGGGATTTCCCATAATCCCACCTTATTCCTAGTTCTCATAGTGCATGTGCGGGTACCCCCTGCACCACTCCAGGCATTGTGTGCATAGCCTCAGTGCTCCACTTTTACATTCATGCCTGTCACCCAACATTTTAGACTCTTAACATAACAATTGCTTTGTTCACAATCCTTTGTGAAACTTTTTTGCACATACATTTACTTCAGATCGGCATGAAGTTCCAAACGTTGGCTAAAAATTTCCAGCATCGATGACACAATCTTTGTAGCATATTAAATCTCATCTCGCCAATGCAGAGAAAAGGAAAAAATAGCCGATAACATGAAACCTTTTAACCTTAGCTAACTTTAATCATAAAGATGCATACTCACAAACAAATCTCTTTGAGTATAAACACATGTTGGCTTATCTAGTAGGCAGAATTTTGTATAGCTGGATTCATTGTGGTTTGTGGTGGACCCTTGTGTCCCATGGTGCAATCTCTGGCGTGACTGAGCCCTTACCATTCAGTTGTAGCAATGGTGGGTTAAGCCCATGTTTGTAGCAAAACCTGTGGTATATATTATTCAGGTTAGGGTGGAGCCCAGATTTAGATTTTTTATATGTTTGCATTTCCCATAGGTTCTTCTTAGTTTGTAATTTCTAAAATAAAAAAAAATCAGGCACATGTGCAGAAGTGAGGATGGACTGGTCACAGGTAGTTGCCACAGGCATTTGTCAATGGGCTGCACTGCTATGGGGTCACTAGGTTTGGGTGTAGCCTTCAGCATGCTGCCCACCTCACCTGGAGCCTATACACTGCTTCTTCTAACACCACGCTCCACTCCCTACTTCCCAAAGTCTCTAAATCCTTCTTCCCATACCAACGCAAACTGAACCTGCCCCTTCCCAATTGAAGTAACCCTGGCCCATGTTCTGCCCCTGCAATCCTATAGCCTCAGCATCATGACTGCAGAGGCCATACTCACCACGGGCATAGAATCTGTCTCTACAATGCTACTGCTTTAGCACCATAACTTATCACATAGCCACACCTGCCCATGATTGTTTCGTGAATAGCCTGAGCTGATAAATGCACTGTAATCATTAATTGGGAAAGGCTCCATGGGGGTGGGCTAAGGAGACTGTTCTGGGCAAGAAACCCTCAACTGCCTCTCCAAATTTAGCTAATTAATTTGGATTACACTCAAGATATGTTTGCGTGTTAGAAACCCAGGATATCTCCAAGTGAGGTGTGCCTGTAATAATTGTTTAACTGTAAACTTAAGATTTTACGCAAGCACATGGGATGTGGGGTCTAGGCTGTATTGTAAGGTCTTGACCCTTCCACCCCATGGCTTGCACATGAGGTTTAGGGCAGCCTCAGGTAAGCTGCTCCCATTTTATCTCTTGCATTGTATGTCCCAAATGGGGCTCTCATAGATTAGAGTTAGGACTGCACCCATAGAGGCACCTTGGCGTGGTGGTGCAGCTTAGCATACTTCTGCAGATGTGTGTGACCGAGCCTCTGTTTTTACCAGATTTAGAGACAGATTATGGGTTGGTCTGCAAGCTAACAGGGTTGAGTGCTGCAGCTCCTTTAAGTCTTTAGTAACTTAATTGCCCTGCTGACTTGCACCTCCCAGGTTAGTTATAAAATGGTCTGAGCAGCTGCCACTCCCCTTTTGTTCACTTTAAAGTTTTTACGCACATAGTATGAAGAATAAACATTGTCTAATAACTGATTACTGGGTTAAATCACTGTATTGATGTTTGGCAGCTTTTAAAGAACTCTGTTTTGGGGTCAGATAAGGTCACTTAAAACGTGCTAAAGAAAAGATAAGACAGATGAATAAAAGTAACAGAAACTTAAGTTGCAACACTTTCTGGAACAGCCTTTCTTTCCCTCTAGGTCTAAGACACACATACTTAAAAATAACTTCTGCATGTTTATAAATCTGTGCTTTCCTTGGTCTTGTCTTGTTAAATGTAATTCGAAAAGTCTCTAAACTGTCATGGGCCACATGGGGACTGTAGAATATTCCCTAAAAACTAAGACAGTTACAGACAGGACATTCAAAGAAGAACTTACAGTAAATGCATTATCGTGTGATTTCAGGCCAAATAGGCTACCAGAAGGAAGAGAATGGGAATTTGACGTTGTGTCCCAGAAGAAGCAGAACGAACACTAAAACCATACTGTATTATCAGAGGAGAGAAATACACATTCAAAATAAACACTTACTGCTGTCATTCAGGTGTGATATAGAATGGCACTAATGTACGGTTGAGGGCCTATTTATGTCTTCATAAATTGCTTAGTTTGCTAGACGTAGCCATGACTTTGGCATCAAAAAGATTTTGGACCATTCTCAAACAAACATTTAATACTTTATAATGTATCAACTGTAGTTTGCCTTTTGTGCTCAATGTGTACATGTTTGATAAAAGAGGCAGTCTAGCAAGAAGACACAGCAGACAGAGTATTTGGTGCTGAGCCCACTTTGTGCTTTTATATTTTTTGTGCTATTGTGTTTTATATGTATCCATTTTACTCATCTACATTTATACAGTTTGTAAGTTGCACTTTTTATCAGCAAAAACTTATGAAGGTATAATTGTTTATATGGATATGTTTTAAATATTTTACCAAAATCAGAAAATAATATATTTTACAGATTTCCACTGAGTTCCTTTGTTAAATTACATAGTTACATAGTCAATACGGTTGAAAAAAGTCATGTCCATCAAGTTCAACCAAGGGTGTTGGGGTAGGGGAAGTTATTTTTTATTTTATAGGTGGAAGTTATTTATTTAATTTTTTGTTTCTTTACTGATAACTGATACTAGTAACTGTTAATGTTATTTTCTTCTAAATAAGCATCTAATCCTTTTTTCAAGCTGTCAGCGGTTAACGCTGTAACAAGCTTCTGTGGGAGGCTATTCCATAGATTTATAGTTCTTATGGTAAAAAACGATTGTCGCCTCCGGAGACTGGGAGGCCGATTCAGTAATAGCGCCAGGTAGCGACAGATGAGCGACAGTAGCGTTATTTTCACAGCTCCCGCTAGTAGTCGCTGTGCTTGGCCATTGTTCGGCTGTTGACAGCGACTCAGTCGGCGTGCGGTAATGTTGAATACTTGGTTAGGAGTCGCTGTTTGACAGGTTCCGCGCTGTATGGGAGCGCATGACAGTGAATGGCCATAGCGAACGGCTCCCAGCATATTCATTAACAAATCACGCTCAAAAAATTCTCGCGCTGTGAAATGCTTGTTGAAACCCCAGAGCGCTGGCGGCGAAGGGTTAAAAGTATTTTTTTAACCCCCAAACAACCATATTTTTTGAAAAAAAAAACAAAACATGTTTTTCAAAACATTTTGTAATATGAATACATTAATATCAGACCTGTAATATCAATTCTGCACAAATTTTTTTTTTTTTTTTTTTTAACCTTAAAAAAAATATCTAACATTGAAGAAGTGGTCACAGAATTTTTGACATTTAAAAAAAAAAAACAAAAAAAAAAACAATAGCAATTAATTATGAATATTTAAAGATTGTTCCATTGAAATGCATTGGAGAGCACCAGGTAGCGAGAGGTCATACCTGTCGCTGTTCAAGGTCGCTCGCTGGCGCTGTGGGGTGAGGCTGGAATAATGATGAATGATTCGCTATCTGGCGCTCTGTCAGTCGCTAAGCAGGATCGGCTTGATAAATGTGTGATTGCGGAGGGGAGCCGGCGTACTCGTGGCGGTGACCGTCATTACCGTTCGCTCACCATTCGCTACCTGGCGCTATCCCTTGTTAAATAAGGGCCTAAATTTCTTTTTTTCCAGGCGAAGGCAGTGCCCCCTTGTCTTTAGAGAGGATTTTACCTGAAATAGTGTTCTCCCATATTTTTTGTATGGACCATTTATATATTTATACAATCATGCCCCCCCTCAGTTGTCGATTCTCAAGACTAAACAGATTTAATTCTTGTAATCTTTCCTCATAACTAAGATCCTTTATTCCCCTTTTCAGTTTGGTGGCTTTCCTCTGCACCCTTTCCATAGTCAGAGCGTCCTTTTTATGAATGGGTGCCCAGATTAGCAAATTAGCACAGCCAAAATAATACTGCTTAAAGTGCACCTGTATATGTAGTCCCCTTCTATCCCCAGCCCAGTGTCCCAAAACAGCCAGTTTTTTTCTCTTTTGTCCAATATTCATAACAACATGAACTGGATGCAGTCAACCATATTGCTCCCTGGCTTAGCAGTCCCACCCCCAGTGATGATGCAATCAGTGAGTGCACACAGCTCAGCATTGGGGAGCACTTCAACCTAACTGTCATTATTATGTGTCAGTTTGGTTGCAACTGAATTAATCAGCATATGGCATGCCATTCACCATTATACTACTTCATGTTGTTTTTCCTGGTGTTTTTATGAATATTGGACAAAGGAAGTAAAAAAATAAACACAGGCTGTTTTGGGGAACAGGGCTGGGGATGGAAGGTAACCACATATACTTCCTTTCGGAGTATAGGTGCTCTTTAATGTTTTACAGGACAAGTAGAAAGTAATATCTATAATATAGCATTGTTTTTTAACTATAATGTACCTACTATATCCACTAGATCCACCCAACCTTTTTAAATGTACTTCAAATGATAGACCCCCTGTCCATAGAAAACCCTATTGTAAAAAACTAAGAGGCCGATTCACTAATAGCGCCAGGTAGCGACAGATGAGCGACTGTAGCGTGATTTTTTCAGCGCCAGCCAGTATTCGCTGTGCTTGGCCGGCATTAGCTTGATGACAGCGACTCAGTCGGTGTGCGGTAATGTTGAATACGGGCTGGGGGGTCGCTGTTTCACAGGTGCAGCGTTGTATGTGAGCGCCTGACAACGAATGGCCAGAGCGAACGGCTAGCTTCATATTCATCAACAAATCACGCTCCGAATGTGCTGTCGCTGTCCATTCCTTGTTTAAACCCCAGAGCGCTTGCGGCGATGTGTATTAACTAGTTTTTAACCCCTAAACAACCATATTTTTTGAATGTAACATTATACATGTTTTTAGAATCATTTTGTAATATGAATACATTAATCTCAGACCTGTTAGATCAATTCTGCACATATTTTTTTTAATTTTTTTTTTGACTTAAAAATAAATCCTAACATTGCAGAAGTGTTCTCCGATTTTTTGACATTAAAAAAAAAAAAAAAATTAATACCAATTAATTATGATTAATTATAGATTGCTCCATTGAAATGCATTGGACATCGCCAGGGAGCGACAGCTCATACCTGGCGCTGTGAGGGAATTTGCAGCGGCGCTGTTCGGTCCAGGCGGCTTCATGATGAATGCCGCGCTAGCCGTCGCTCTCGCCGGCGCTAGCCTCATTTTGCTTGATAAATGCGTCATTGTGACCGCCGCCGGTCGTACTTGAGTCGGTAGTCGCCGTTAGCTGCCGCTACCTGGCGCTCGTCAGACACTACCTGGCGCTATCGCTTGATGAATAAGGGCCTAAGGCTACAGAAACATACATATTTACAAGGAAAAAAAAAGTAATTGGTGCTATTGGTGTTTCAAATGATAAGTGTTGTTTTAATTGCTGTCCAGTGTTAAGTAAAAAAATGCAAGGCAAAAAAAGTGGCAAGTCAAAAAATAGATATTGGACCGAAAAGAGCGAGGAAATGACATTTCTCCCAACCAAGAGGTGAGCAAAAAGTTGCCATGTCTTGTCCATGGCCTTTTAATGGTGATTGGATGCTAGTGGTGGTGGTTCAAAACATTGTAAAGTAGAGAAAAAGAAGCTAGTTTAATAATAGCCCACATGATATCTATAGGGTTTAGGTCAGGTGAGGAAGGCATCATGTCATTACATATTTAATGCATATTTAATGCATGTGATGGAGCATTGTCCTGCATAAAAATCATGGATTTCCTGAGAGATGGAGAGATTTGTCCTGTATCACTGCTTGAAGGAAGTATATTGAAACACAAGGAGCTCCATCTAGCTTATCTTTAATAACCCCAGCTCAATTAGCACCCCACCCCCACCCTGCTGGCATCTGGGTTGAAGTGAAGTTCTGTGCCTGATCCAGAAATGTTACCTGAAATAGTGTTCTCCCATATTTTTTGTATGGAACATTTATATATTTATACAAGTTAATCATGCCCCCCCTCAGTTGTCGATTCTCAAGACTAAACAAATTTAATTCTTGTAATCTTTCCCCATAACTTAGATCCTTTATTCCCCTTTTCAGTTTGGTGGCTTTCCTCTGCACCCTTTCCATAGTCAGAGCGTCCTTTTTATGAATGGGTGCCCAGATTAGCAAATTAGCACAGCCAAAATAATACTGCTTAAAGTGCACCTGTATATGTGCACCCCCACCCTGCTGGCATCTGGGTTGAAGTGAAGTTCTGTGCCTGATCCAGAAATGGGTCCATCATCCATTACTGATCCATCCACCTGGTCCATAAAGAGTCCCCCCTCATCTCATCTTCCCATAAAACCTTTGGAAATCTGTCTTGGCTCAGTCTTTACTTTATAAAGTGGACCAAAACCCAGGATTTTAACTATCCTTGACACCCCCCAATCCTGATTTTTGGATGCCTCGTGGGAGGGAATAAATAAATAAATCTGATCTCCGTGGGTTTTGGTCGACTTTATCGTTTGTGTCTTGTCCAGTGGTGGAAATATCTCTGAACAAAAGATAAACATAAATAAAGTGACAAGCGCAATTCAACAGCATAAAACTCATGGATTATTCAATTCAGTGCAAGAAAGAGGATGAAAAACAGCAGCTATTCAATCACAGTGTACTTTTGGGAACTGTTTTTATATTGTATTAGCCTCTGGCTGGTGATCTAGTGCCCCCTGTATTGTGTTCTTAATGTCTTGTTGTATTGTCTATATGTTGAAGGATCAAGTGGTACGGTGACTTTCTGATCTGGTATTGCCATCCGTTATTGGTTACGGCTGAGTCTTTCTAGTGCCCACAATTCTTTTCTATATAGTCAGTTGATTATTTACAACAAAACGTTTGATGGTTCCATAATACACCCCAATATCTTTGCAATTTCAAGAGTTTTGACTTGTCAGAGAAGTCTTTACGAGAAATCATGCTGCTAATGTTGAAACTTGATGTAGGTTCTTGATGTCCCTAGGCCATACACTCCCTCACTACAAAAATACAAAACACCTGGTATGCTTGTATCCAATAAGCATTCACTGCATGAAAATGATGATATGGCCAAATCCGCACTTGTCTAATAATTGCACACACAGTGTAAAACTAAGCACTGGTAAACAGCTTTGGATAGCTCAAAGAGACATAAAGATATCTTTAGTATGGCCCTGCCTACTCTTTAAGAATCATGGGTAACCCTAACTTTTTAAACCTGTATGCGCAATGTGTATAATTCTGTTCCAAAAAGAGCTCTTTGCCAGACTCTCAGGGCAAGTCTTGAAAAAAATACAGACAACACGATCCTGAAAGTTTCCAATGCAGTTTTGAACATACCAGTAACATTTTGTTAACTATTTTATTGTATTGAACTTCTGATCTTCTTCTGTAATGTATGTTTATCTCTGTATTACTCGTATCACTGTTTATTATTTAGTATGCACAGAGGAAAACTCTTTGTACTTTAGGAGCAATGTTTCCAAAGACAATATGAATGGATGTCTCAGTGGAGCTCGGGAGAGCAGCCAAAGTTTTTGCAAGTGAAAAACAGGGTTGTAGAAATGAAGGATACATGAAAGAGGTCTGCTGAAGCATTATAAGCTGCTCCTCTGTGTCACTCATTTTATTATTAACTATGGCAGCTGTACACAACAGATGTACAGGGCCTGTTTTTCCCAGCCCAAAGATCATGATACTTATCTAAATCAACTCTCCTTACACATTTTGACAAACAAGACAACAGAGAACAGCAAGGATGAAGAGTCATGTAAATATAATTTTGAATTGAAGTTATTAAATAAGGACAATGCATATTAATATTCCACTATAATACAATACTATACTATATATCTATAGTATTTGCTAGAGAAAGATTAATAGCTTTTTTTAAATACTTTTTTCTCCCATATAACAAATTGGTGCACTTGGTCTTGGCAATGGGGCAATTTCATCAAGAAATTAAAGCGGTGACACTCCCATTTTCTACATAATAGAGTTGAATCAACACTGGTTAGAAAAAAACGTAACCCATGAGAGAATCAACTCACATGCACAAACTGTCTAATTGGCACATGATTCAGAGGACACATGCAAGATACTCACACGCATGTGCCAGCTTGCAGGATAAATGTTTGAGACTTTATTCCCAAAAATCTGGGTGTAAAAAAAAATCCCAAAAAGCCCCAAATTCTTGCTCCTCACTCAAAATGTAGCTGTATTTGAGCGAGAAATGAAAGCACTTTCTCCTTGCAAAGCATGCTTCCAAAAATCTGGGAGTAAAAAACAAAAAATTTCCCAAAATGTGCCAAAATCTTGCTACTCTTTCTTCTTGCAAAGCATGCTTGCATGACTTCTGCAGCTCCAAAGGTTCAGCTGACTGTCCCTCCTTTCTCTTACCTACCATACTGGAAATTTTTTTCTCCCCATACTGATTTGTAGAAATGTAATATTGCTTTATGTATTTTAGTATTCATGCCTAACATGTACGTTATGACTTGATCTCACTTTCATTTTTTTTTCCAATTTTTTTTCAAATAATCACACAATACCATAATTGGTATTAACATGTATATGAATTAGTAGATTAAATAAATAAAATGTATCACTCTTTAGTAAAATAATCTTAAAAAAAATGTAAAACATTGGTAAAATCTGAAGAATAAAAAATATTTTTTAAAAGCCACTAAAATCACCAGAGATTAAAAACAGTGAAGATTCATTAATTTCCCAGCAGGGTATTATTTAAAAGGCTCTGTTTCACTAAAAAGGGTACAAAAACACACTAAAAGCACCATTCTCACCAGCAAAAAGAAGATTCTCTGTCTTAATTGTAATTCCTGAATCATGCATGAGACTACTCGCTTGTACTAGAGCTTGTGTGCAAACTTACACTTAAAAAGGCGCACAAAAAAGGAACCTGGTGAATTGCACAAGACCAAAAACTTTCTCCCACAAGAAACTGTAAGAGAAGTGCTGAATCGACCCTAATGAGTGTAGGACCATGTTATGACAGGCTGGGAAGGGCACCCAGATAGCTGGAGTCTCCCCACATATAGACCCCTACAATCCTTACCTGTTCCTCGAACCCCCTGCAAAGTGCAGCTCCACAATTGGCTGTCAGCAGTCACGTGACCACCACTGGCCCACTAGGGCCATATTTCGCCAGAGTTCGAGATGAAGGTAAGGATTGTGGGGGGTAACAAGGGTGTATGCAGGGAAGGGCTCTAGAAGTGTGGATGCCCTGCAATTCTGTTACAATGCTGCCCCACATCTGTTATGTAAAAATGGGCGTGGACTGCTTTAAGATTAGGGGGTTTATTCATCAAGGGATAGCGGCAGGTAGTGCCTCATAGCGACAGGCAGCGTCTGGTGAATGCTGGGCGCTTTATGCAATACCACATTTACGAAAGCAAATCTGGTGAGCGACTCTAACAGCACCGTGTAGCATCCAATTCATCATTACAGGTGGCTCTAGTGCCGGCGCTCTAGCTTCCAGAGCGCCAGGTATTACCTGTCGCTACCTGTCACTCTCCGATACATTTTTTTTTCTTTCAAATAATTGTGCCACCTCTCCTGGCCTAGAAAAAATCATTTTTGAAAAATGTTTGATTTTTTTGTTTTTTATGTAGAATTGTATTTACAGGTCTGGCACTAAAGTGTTAATCTAAAAGGCTTGCTAAGCTCGGCCTCTCCAAAATTTGCAGAAATCATTTAAAAAGAAAACCCCCTGTATTTATGGATAAATGAATATAGATAATTTGTGTGCATTCTCTAGAAAGAAATAATTGACAATAATCAATATTTTTGGAATCAATGCAAATAGATTCAGTTGATCATTTTTTCAGAAGGACAAATTTGGGGCGATTAAATTGTGAATCTTCGTTAATGTTCGATAGTGACAATATTGGTCACACATCATACAATTTTCACGATTGAAAATTAACCTAGCGATTTGTTAAGCTGTGCCAAATGTATTGCTCTGAAAAAATGGCCAGCTTAAAAAAGATTTCTGATCTGAAACGCATGTAAGCAATATATTAGCCAAATCATTCTCATGTTAAAAAATAACCGCCTGCCCTACTGAAGCACATCTACAAAATCAGCCAGAAAGGTCAGAAATTACTCTTGATCTAATAAAGGTAAAATGTGATAGCTGGGAGATTCTTTGGTCTGCATGAAGTGAATGCTGCAATGCAATTGCTACTGGGGATAAATGTGTTGTGAACTATTGTCCCTGTCTGATGCTATGAAAGTAAGAAATTGGCATTAACACCTGAAGAAAGCAATTTCTGATGAAAAGGGATTTATGTGGGAATTATCCATTAATGTGAAAAGGGGGGTGCTATTCCCACTTTGGTCACTAGATGGGAGTATCAGACCACAAATGAGAGAAACAGAATTTTATTCAAGCTCAGAGTGATAGCACAAAGTTCCCCTTTAGTGGGGGACAGGTGCCCTAAGATACATTTGGGGAACAACTGGAAACTGCTGAGATTGTTTGGGAGGTTTTGGAATGGAAAACCTCAAGCTACATTGTAAGAGAACATAAGAGAGATTTTATAAGCTGAAGTTAGGGGGAGATACAGGGAGATCATCTATAACTATGCTGATGGGAAGACTGGTGTAGCCTCCCCATGTAACATGGCTGCTGGGGCTACTACAGAGATGAGACCAGGGTGCAGTTAAAAGCGAGTAGGAGGCTGTGGTTAAGCAGAGCTGAGCTGAGTTGCAGAGAGGATGAGAAGACTGAGGTGGGGCGAATCCGAACAGAGAGGGGAGGACCTAGGTGGGAGAGAGAACCCAGATGGGTACTATTGTTGGAGGGGACAGAGGAAGTGCCCCTTGAGAGTAGAGAGGATACAAAGGAACCAACAGGCCGCAGAGAGGAGCCGATGTGCCTGAGCCTCCGGTAAGGTGTGGCTGTCCTTGCCTGAGGCCTCTGCCCTGCAGTGACTGTTGTGTGAGGGAGAGGTCCTTGCATTGGGAAACGGTCCGGGCTACTAGAGATTTCCCATTTGTGTTCTCGCTGGCAGCCCTACAGCCCCTCTGTTACACATCTCAGTCAGGGATACCCCATAGATGGTCTCCACTACAAAGGGGGTGCTCATCTCAAAGTGGGGTGATGGCCGCCCAAATCCCCTTCTGGACAAAGGCCTACATTTAATTGAGACATATAATGCTGCCTGGCCCTCGTGCTGAAAAATTCTAATAAGCAGAGCGTACTTGTGTTTTATTTTGATGGACACAAGCCTGTTTAATTCTTTCACTGAAACATCCTTATGAAGCAATGGTACCTGTGTTTGCTTTCTTTTAGTTTATTGGCCTGTGAACTGTGAACTGTGTATTTGACTGTGATGTGGATTAAAGCATTAAAGCTTTTTTTTCATGAACCTGTACTAATAAAACAAGCTGAGGCTTTCATTGATCCTGCTTGCTGTTGAGTGTCTGTTTGCTGAGGTACCGTCTTGTCATCTCCCCGCGCTGTGGTACTATTAACCCTTAACCTCAGTTACTATACCTGTGTGCTGTGACTTTGCTTAAGAGAGTTGACACCATGATGTGTGTTGGATTGCAGCTGAGTGAACTGTACCTACTACTGCTGTGACAATTAAAGCTGACTATAATACTACCATTGTAGGTGTACAGGCTCAGGCTGAGGAAGGCAGAGGCCTGTCATACCCGCTGCTGCTTCCACTCTGGCTGCAGTTTCTGCTGGAGCAGGCCCAGCTGCTGGAGGCAGCAGCCAAAGAGCACCGGGAGTGAGAGCTTTTCTGACTCATAATAAAGTGGAAACAAATGTCTATTTTTCTATTTAGAAAAATGCACATGGGATAGTTCTGCAGGTGAGGGACAGATTATAGGATAGATTTTCAGAGGTTTGGAAATGTGTTTGCACTCCCCATAGGCTGCTGTTATTTTCACTTTTCCACATTTTCCACACATTTTTAGTCCCCTGCAGCATCTTCCAGCTGGATCAGAGCTCAGAAACCTCCTGACTTCCCAGAATAGATCCTGTGGGGTGAGCGTGTCCCAGAATGTTTTGGGTGTCCAACCAAGGCTGTGGATCATTGCAGTCATAGTCAGTCACTGTGCCTGTGCAGGCCCCAGACTGCATTGGAGTGCAAATGCACACGTGCAGGGCCAGGTGGTACACTTTTGTTTAATGCACTGTGCCTCTGTTAGTGGAGTGCTGTGGTGAAGGCCCCATGTGCCTCTCTGCAGTGTACAGTTTCCTGTCCCCCAGTGGAAGTTAGGAGTCAGTACCTGGATCCAGTGGCACTGACTGAAGGGCCCAGCAAGGGGGGCAGAAGGACCTGGTGGCAAAATCTGAATGACCAGCGTCAGACTCCGGCATTGTTGGCAACACACCCAGGCATCAGTAGTGGCAGCAGGGGGAAAAAAGGACCCTGGTGGAATGACCCCAGTGGAAGAAAGGTGGCTGTAGCAGGCCCAGGCAAGGTTAGAGACCTGTGACATCAGCGGGGACCAACGGCGATGAACCAGAAATCGGTGGTTAGTATCTGACCCTTTAACACAGACCAATACTCATTTTATAAAAAATCTGTGTTGGTCTGCTCCAAATTGCCTGCCCCCTCCCAATCAACTACCTGCAAACCCCCTAAATCTTACCTGTCAACATGCTCCCCCCATGAAATGTGGCTGCGTGATAAGCTGATGGCAGTTTCGTATCAATTTATCTGGCTTCTGCTTTGTCGGCTACCAGCCAGGTGACGCAGACGCATTTTGCCAGGGGGTTTCCAGGGGCTTGATTCGGGGGGGGGGGGGCCCTTGCAATCTGGATGCCCCCATACCTGGAGTGAACCAACACCCATTTCCCCCATACCTGGAGTGAACCAACACCCATTTTTTTTAAAATACCGAGGTGCTGGGCTGGTTTAACAGCACAGTAAAGCAGTACAATAAGGAGCAATATATGCACTTTGCTTACTCTCCCCACAGACTTCCATGGGCTGAGCTGCAGTGGCAGCTGCACGGCTGCAGGCAAAATATTGTATTGTAGAACATAACACAGTGATCTGAAAGTGCAATTTGCTTTAATGGCACAATTCTCTTCATGCTTGCAGGGGCATAGATAGGGGGGAGCAGGGGGGGAACGTGCCCCAGGTGCAGCAGGTCGGGGGGCACCAAAGGGGGGCCAAAGCACAGGTGGGGGTGCCATTTTGAATCTTTGCCCGGGTGCCAGGGTGCCTAGCTACTCCTCTGCCTGCTTGTGTCACATTAAAGTATTTCTACTACACTGTGATGCAAGTGGGAGGGTGTGAAATGGACCAAAAGATGAGTTTTGTTTGGCTTTACAAACCCCTTATATGTGAGTTGAGTGGAAAGCTCTCTCAAAAACTCAGTCTCTCCAAAAATTGCAGAGGTTCACAAAATAATTTGGCTAACCCTCTCTAGATTACATATGTTTTCGTTTTTCATGGAATAAAACCTGGTTATGAAAACGTACAGTCACCATGCACATGAAAAAACAACTGACCCTAGTTTGCAAATAGATTATTGCTGAGGTGCTTGAGAACAACAAAAACCCTAAGAAGGCCACCTAACAACTTATCAGTCAACATGTTCTTTTCAATTTTAATGATTCAGATGCAATATGATTAACAAAATATTGGAGAGCAAATGAAACACTTTCACACTTTCTTTGTTGTAGGTGTAGCAATGTATCAGCACCTTAAGAGAGGCGTGAAGAGATCTGTATTCTGCATATCATCTAATCTGAAATACCATAGCTACTTCTTCCTCTTTCTCAGGCTTCCACCCCCTAACTGTCATAATAAATCAAATCAACCATCTACAATGTATTACTTTATTTTCACAATTAACAGTTTAAACAACCGAGTCAATGGAATTGATAGAGAATGATTTTTGAGATGCTGATGGCTGTCTCTACAAGTAACAATACACTACACTGATCCCTTATACTGATCCCTTACTTTAAGATTACATTGAGTTTAATCCAAAAGATTTGTTGAAGTGAGGCTCACTTCAGGAGTGTTCACCAATTTCCGATGGATACCCATGCACTGAATCCAGTGGAGAAGCATTCTCACTCAACACAAAATAGAAAGCAAAAAAATGTCTTCTGCATCTGATTAGGTGTTGCACTTTTTTTTTAGATTAGGTGTTGCACAACAGGTAAGGAGCAATTTTTTCCAGTCAGGTAAAGACTTTTTATCCAGAAACAATTGGAGTCTGTCATAGGTACCCCATAGAGTGCCCTTATTTGCAAATTTGTAAAAAAAAAATGATTCAGTGGGCCATGCACCTGCCCCTGTCCCATTTCCAGATGCCCAACAACTTGTGCTGAAGCATGAGGACGTGGACATCGGACCATCACAGTACATCCACAATGTGCTGACTGCTGTGGCTCTCTGCAATGTGAAGGCTGAGAAGGAGGATAGCAGGAAGGAGTGGGTGGAAGACAATCTGAGAGCTGCGGACGAAGTTCTAGACCCAACGTGGACTGAAGGCAATCATCAATGGAAAAGCTGGTGGCAACGTAGCCCCAGAAGAGGGAGAAGGGTGCAAATTATCAGCAGCTAGCCAGTTGCTACTACTGCCCACTATGCCCAGGGACTGAGCACTGAAAAAGCTGGCTCAAAGGATCTCATCAGCATGGCATTTCTTCAAACAGTGCACAGACGACAAGATTCAAGCCATTTGCAATCTGTACCACGAGTCACTGATGAGGGATAATTGTAAATAATCTCTGCACAACGGACATCACTGGAGTGTAGTTGGGGGGATGCGGAGTAGGAGATACCTCCCACTGAGGACATCTTCTCTTTGGCAGCCTAATGAAACGAGCCACTACATGCTCCAGTGCCAGAGTTACCCGCATAGTCAACAGTGCCAATTACTGGGTGGCCACCCTGCTGGATCCTCGTTAAAAGATAACATCACCTCCTTGTCTTCAGCACTGGAGCAGGATAGAAATGAGGGAGTACAAATACACTCAGATGGACATACTATTGGCGGAGTTCCCAGATGACTTTGTGGGCTCAGTGGCAGCACGAGGCCAAGGCTGACGAGGAGGAAGACACAATTCTTTTGCCTGCTCTGCCACCAGGCACTGAAGCTAGGAAAATCTGTGCATGACGTTTATCACCAGGGACCTGCAAAGCAAACAGAATAACATTATTGATATTATTAAAAATTATATCATGCAAGCACCTGAGGCTCTCTCCGATGCTTCCATTGTCGCAGCCTCTAATGTCGCCTCCACAAGGCCAAAAATATTATAGAGGGGACAGTTATCTCAGAGCGTGATGCTAATAAAAATCTTATGGCTGCAGCTGCCCTGCACCAACAGGTTGTGGAGAAAATAAAGTGTGCATTGCGCAACGCAATATGTTTCAAGGTTCACATCACAACTGACACACGGACAACTAAGCATGGCCAAGGTTGTTACAGCTCTTTTACTGTCCACTGGGTTAATGTAATGGCAGCTGGGCCCGAGCCCTGAAGCACTTGGGGCGTAAACTTTGGTGCAGTGTACTTTATCAAGTTTGCAACAATTTCCATATTTATGTCTATAATTTGGTGAAGACCTTCTAAGTGACATTCTTGAATTTTGCCAAGGTTTTGGGGGAGCTACCAAGTGTAATATTTATTTAAAAATCCAGTTTTCACATTATAATCTTGTATTCCTGCGAACTCTTGCATTTAATGGAGTATAGAGAATATGAGAAGGAACTTTTGGATTACATGAATTTATTCTTCCTTATGTAATAAACCACTTCTGAAAAATGGGGGGCTTAGGGAAATAAGGAAAGAAACTGAACATAAAATGAAAATGTGAGCTGTAAAAGAGATTGTGACTGCTCATTATGAAAGTACTCAGTCTTTGCCTTCAATGAACTGTTTTGGTATATATAATTTCCCTACATTAGGCGTATGTATACTTTATCTTCCAGCAACCATGTTAAAGGCATTATGGGTAAGCAGTATGTTTATGTTGCCATCTACAGATAACAATGCACTCTGAAGTATTTACGTGTGCCTATTTGTATAATTCAGTGTGCCAACAAGTAATTGGTTTATCAATGCCCAAGAGGGTGTAATGCCAGATGTGCCCACAATTAAATAGTTTATTAAAGCTCAAACGAGTATAATGCCAGGTGTGGCCACAATTAAATAGATAACATTAAATTAAACATTACTGGCACACAAGTGGCATGACCCAGTGGATATTCCAATATCAATACCAATTGCATTACAAAGCACTGACACACCAGTGGTTTGGAAAATTGGTATTACAAAGCAGGGACCCCCCATGTGGCCTGACCAATTGGTGTTACAGAACACTGATACATCAGTGGTTTGAACAAGTGGTATTACAGAGCAGTGACCCCCAATTGGCCTGAACAATTGGTATTACAGTGCACTAGCACACCAGTGGTTTGAACAATTGGTATTAATTAGCACTGACACACCAGTGGTTTGAACAATTGGTATTAGAGAGCAGGGACACCAGTGGTTTAAACAATTGGTATTACAGAGCACTAACACATCAGTGGTTGGAACAACTGGTATTACAGATAACTGACACACCAGTGGTGTGAACAATTGGTATTACATGGCAGGGACCCCCAAGTGGCCTTATCAATTGATATTGCAGAGTACTGACACACCAGTGGTTTAAACCAATGCACTATATTAAAATGTTTTTTTCCAAGAAGACCTTAACAGCCCTGATGTAGTGCATACTCCAATAACAAAGGGAGTACAGACACACCAGTGGTTGGAGGAAGTGCTTTTAACCCTTCTAGTGCCAGCTACATGAGTCTCACGCAGTCGCCTCTCCTACCGTTAAGTGGCAGCTACGTGAACCCGACAGAAAAAAAAGTATAACAGTTAAAAACTCATCTGACCCCTCGTGGGATCGTTACTCTAAGGAGAGCGTGCTATACGCACAAATAAAACAGATAAAAAACTTGACATGCAGCAAAAAGTGTTCTCAGGGTATTATGGGCAGAGGACAAAGATGCAGAGCAGTCCACCTGCGCACGTGGCCTCCTATGCCACTTCTGTTGGGTGAAGCTTCACCCAAATTCATAAATATTTTCCATTATCATAGTTGATTCCTCATGTAGCTTTCTTAGGGGTTATAAATAATTGTTAGGCATCTTGTAGATCTTTAATTGCCTCATGATGCATTTATATTGTAATGAAAATTAGGCAGCAAATACCTTGGACATATGCAGTTGTTTTTATTAAGTGTTGTGTGTGTTAGTGTGTAGTTGTTTTTATGAGCCACTTGGATATAGTTACAACAATAAAAATGCTTTTTTGGATTCTTTACAAGTGTTTTGGTGCTCCAATTTGGAGAGGGTTATGGAAAGGGCTTGTATTCCCTCCCTTCCCACTCTGTATTTATTCTGCTGGCGGAAACATTCCCGGCTCATCCCTGCTATGCCATCGGCTGTGCCCCCCTAATGAGAGCCAGTCAGCCTGCCAATCAGAGGGCACCTCCCAAGTCCCCTACACATTAGGCCCTAACTTCCCTGACCCAGGGCATATGCCAATAACAATTGGTATTAAAGAGTAGCAGTTGGAGCAAGTGCTGTTACAGAGTACTGACACTCAGGTGCTATTACAGAGCACTGACACTCAGGTGCTATTAGAGTATGGACATTCAAATGCGATTACAGTGTACTTACACCCAAGTTCTATTAAAGAGTCTTATTACAGAGTACTGACACTCAAGTGCTATTACAGGGTACTGACCCCTTTTTTCTCCTGACTCCAGTGGCTTTCCCTGACTAAGTGTTCTGAAAAGGCCAAAAGCGTGCTTAAACACCTATCTAGCCATGACTATAGATGCTTTCTCTACATAAATGTCCTTACAAGGACAGCTGTAAAAAAAAGGCCTTAACTGTCCCTCTGCAGCAGCTCCTCTCCCTGTCTAATGCAGAGCGAGCAGCGTGACATAGACCTTACCTTTTTTATGGAGGGATCATGTTCCCCACTGGGCCAATGGTGGGGAGGGAAGGAAGAAGGCTTAGCTTTGCACAGCAGCCAATCAGCCTTCTTCTGGGTCCAGGCTGAGCACTAAATGTGCACATGGATTTCAATTTGAAATCCAAGTTCGGATTTCGGGGACCCAAACTCGCAAAGTTCGGTACAAACCCAATCTTGCAGTTCAGGCTCACCCTAATCATAATCCGTCCATCTTGACCATTTGATGGACAAGATTACTGGTGTATATAAAGTTTAAAGGGCTTCTTAGTAGCTATCGTGACAGTTTATCAAGCGTCATATTGACACTGTCAACAATTTTAACTTTTTGCTATAATTCAGAAAAAGTCTGACAACAGGTTAAATCATCCGTCATCATAACTTGTCCTGGGAACCAGACATTTCTAGCAATGGGAATTCAGAATTTGTTCACACTATACTGGAGGATGCATACAGATGCAGTATTCTTAAATGCGTGCATTCTAGTGCGATTTTGCAGCATTTCTCTACAATGCTCATATGTTATTCAATGCGCACAGCTGGACGCTGGTACAATTACCAGTGTGCAGGAAATAATATTGAAATATGCATCAGATGTACCTGCTTATACATAAACTGCATATAGGGCTTGTGTAGTGTGAACGTTAGTAACTATATAGAACTAGCAAAGGTACGATAAAGAAGTTTTTTTACCTCTTGTAGGAATTTACAAATTGGAGAAACTTATATACCATGGTGTCAAAATTTTGGTCTGACTTGAAACCCAACTGTGATTCACAGACTGATAAAAAAGCAAACCTCATGACATAACCACATTAAGCCACCAGTGAAAACTATCAGTTAAAAGTTAAAAGTGGGGATGTCCAGTAACTCTCTATTTTCTAATTTTCTCAAGTACCTCAAGGTGTTATGTAGAGGTTGTCACCTAAAGTGTGTTACAAATGCATACAACAACCATTTAGAGTGCCAGAGTGTAGCTAGTCTCTCTAATTGTTTCTTAACGCGTACTGCAGGGGTTGTCTGACTGGTCTAGTAAATTATTTTAATAGTGAAATCTTTTTTTGCTTTAAAAATGCAATGAATCCTGTGGCCTATTTATTTTCATAAAGTTGATAATTGATCACCCCATGGTGGCATTTGGTAGGATCTTCTTGTCTTTAGGGGGTACTTGGTGTAAAACATTTGAGAGCTACTGCTCTAGATGGTGGCTGTCTCACCTGGCCTGTCTCACCTGGCCTAACTACAGGCGCACCCCTATAGAAGACCATAAAATGCCCATTGTGCTAATTGTTTTCATCACCTTGGTTTGAGCAAAGTATAGATGGCAGCAAATCAGTTAGGTGTACAAATCATTTTGCAACCTTACCTTCTTAAAGGATCCTGCATACCACCGGTGATACCCGTACCACTAGTTGGGAACCCCTGGCCTATGGTGTAAGCCTGTTCTCCATCCTAGATCCTGGCATAGATACATATGCTGTACATCTGTCAAAATCATGCAGCCTCAATGCTTGACATTGTCACATGGTCCATTATGCTCATCTACCATTACTGTATAGTACAATGGCTGAGCCAGTAGGATTATTTCAAACATTTCTATAGCCTATAATATTGTATATTTGCTGCTGAATTGTGAATTACATGAACATTTGCTATAGCTTTTTGTGGCATACAAGATATTCAGAGGTGAAATGGCCATAGGGAGAGGAGAATTCTAGGGGAATGCACGGCTTTGGGTTTGACTGGGCTTCTGCTTTTAACACTCCCAACTAGTCCCTGTCCTCTGACAATATAGAAAACATTTGGAAAGGTTTTGTCTTAATTTAGGGCTCATGGGAGATGGAGGTGGGTGCAGGTTGAGGCAAGTTGTGATGCTGTCACATTATAAAATACAGGATACTTGATTAGGTGCAAAATCCAAAGCTCCCTATTTAGAAAGGTGCCCGAAGCACAAATGGAAACCGGTAGGTTATGTCGATAGCAATGATTCCCAACCAGTGGTACTACTATTTCTGGCGGTACTCCAGAGCCTATTCGGTGGTACTCAACAAGACTGCAGACTGACCTCTACCCCAGCCCAATCTGCTGCCATCTAGGCTTTACTCATACCTGATTAGTTCCTTAAGTGCAAAAATCTTACAGAAGGCAGTAAAGCTATTTATGTGCATATTTGTGAATTTCTTTTTTTTTTTTACTGCCCCCAAAAAGCCAGATGGTAAAGTGTTTCCGAGTGATGGACCTTAGTCTTAGTTGAAGCTCTCACGTCCTCTGCTGGCGGAAATGTTCCCGGCTCATCCCTGCTATGCCATCGGCTGTGCCCCCCTAGTGGAAGCCAGTCAGCCTGTCCATCAGAAGGCACCTCCCAAGTCCCCTACACACTCCACATCCTAGGGGCCCCCTGTCCACCCACCAGACTACCCAGCCAGAGGCAAAGATGGGGGACACATGCCGACATGTCCCATGACCAACCTGCCGAGGGGACTAATGAGACCTGCACTTTGCTATGAGCACAGAAAACCTCCAATGTGAGCACAGGATCCCAGAGAGAGCAAAAAAGTGCATTAAAGACAAATAACGGTAGGGCAACACAATAACACTACTGTATGTGTTACAGGGTTCCTTTAGAACAGTGGTTCCTAGCCTTTTTAGCACCAGGGACCACTTTCAAGGGAAGCATTTGTTCCGGGCCCTGGAAAAATCGAGCCCTAGTCATGTTGCCTGCCAGGCCCCCCGATCATGGTTGGAGCATTTTAAAAGGTTATAAATCTCGATTTATTGGGCATTATGGCTCAGGGGGCATTGGAAATAGGGCTGCCGCCCTTCACAGGGAACAACACCCAATTGATAAATAGGTGTTGTTTTGTTCAAGGAATATGGGCCTGATGCAGAGCCTCCTCTGAACTGCCCTTAAAACCTTCCGATTGTCCGGGTCTCCCGTTTGAATCGTGGCTCAAATGTGATGCAGAGCCTCCGTCGGAATGGCTCCCTAACTGATCCGTCAATTTCACTTTACTCGGAAAGCTTTTTTTGCTCTCTCGGGTGCCTTCAATTTGATCGGGGCTCCCGTTCACGTTCACACGGGCGGCCCGTTTTTCCCTGATTTTTCCTGCCTTTTTGAACGTACCTGCTTGGTTTCCGTCGTATTTGACCTTCCATTTTGGTGGTTTTAGCAAGTATACTTACATCTCCATGGCCCTTCAGTTGCCAATCTGGCTACACGCAAGCGCACATCCCGCAAACTCCATTGGAATATGCATATGGCCACAAATGCAAATTTGAGACAAATTTTTTTGTTGGTTGCTTTTTTTGGTGGGGGTTTCCTTGTCCATAATGCATACCTAAATCATCTAGTAGTTCCTTCTCCCTTGTCCTTAATGCATACTTTTATTTATTTTTTTTTTTTCTTTTTATTGTCCCATATCTAAACCTTTGGTGTGTAATGTAAATGTGTGCTGATGTTGTGTGATGGTACTTTTGCAGGAAACACAACTCTCAAAATCTTATTATTTATTAGTATTTTTTTTTTTTTTTTTTGTGTTTTTGTATTAAATTTTTTATTTTTTTTTTAAACTATAAAAAACATATTTCCATTTTTTTTCCCCACAAAAAAAAATTAGGCCTCGGGGTCTGTAGCCTGTGTTCTTTGATCTGTGAATGAAAAACAACATTACTTTAGCATTTTTTTTTTGGTATTTTTTTTTGATTGTTTGTGCACTTATTAAATGGGACCTTCTGCGTGTTTTAATGAAAAGGCCAAACTCTTCAGAAACGTTGCCCCAGCATCTTAAACTAATATATATTAATTTTGTAGTCAATAAATTATTATTCTTTCCCCCACTGGGCTGCAACTCAGTTCAGGAATTTAGGATACGTGCAACGCCATGTTGACTCTGAAGCATCACACTTACTGAGGAGAGGAGAGTGGGATAAGGTACAGGGGGTGGGTTATAGCTGTGCTTTGCTCACACAGAGCCGAGATGTGCTATGGAAAAGGTTGGTAACATGATTTGTAAGGTGGACAATCTGTATGTACAGGATGTGGGAACTATCTAAGCTAGCCTCTTATTCATAGTTAAGGTCCGCTTTAAGGGCTTTTTTGGATACATTTTGAGGGAACTGTTAAAGTTTTTTATGTTTAAAATGGAAATGTTTGCTCATTTACTTTAGTTTAAACACAACTTACAAGGTTTAGGCCGCACATTGCGTCGGGGGCGGAGTCTCCATTCTTACTCCCTCTGTGGCAGTTGGGAATCTGTATGAATGACAAACACACTGATATTAGAGACTGTTGTTCTTTCATTAATATAATATTATGTTAGGCTTCTAGTTATCAATCTACTCACCTTCCCCAGCAACTTCTTCCTCCTCGCCCCCTTCCTCACTCATCCCTTGGGATGTTCCAGCGACGTCTGAATCTACAACAATAGGGCACATGAGTATCTGTATTTAATGCATGTCTTACCACATATCTAACTATATTTCCCTTACCGGAGTCAGGTTGAGGCTCTGTTCTGCTCGACTCCCTGCCGTCAGATTGCCCCCTCCCCTGCATGCTGAGGTCCAGCGGCTCCTCCGAGTCACTTACAGAGGAGGGGGTGGCCGTTGACCCTGGCGGTGGGCCACCTACACCTTCACCTGTTTCGCCCAACACTGGGCTGCGTGTCCTGGTCCGGGTGGGGCGGAACCGCAAATTCCATTCATGGGCTGAAATACAAACACAATCATTAAACCACGCCCAGGCGATGCCAGGGTTAGAGGTGCATTGACATTTTCTACACTTACATGGGAAATGTGTTGCGAAGTACCGCCTCACCCGGGGCTTATGTCTTCTTTTTAAATCAGACCAGTGTTGGGCGATCTGAGTGAAGGTATAGGTGGTTTGGGATCTTCTTTCAATCGCGTCCACCACCGCCAGGGCCAACGTCCGCTTGTCATAATCTGACGGCAGGAAGTCGTAGCGATTCCTCAGCATCATCTGTTAGAAAAAGAGACAAGGACACACCATTAATCCACAAAATACATTAACAAGTTTCCTGGCCTAAATCAAGTCACTTTATTAACCTCTTGCTGCCTCACATTGCCCTAGTTCTGCTATCTGCATGTAGGCTAGTTTGTAGCTGCGTACATGGGTTAAACTAAGGTGGGCTGGTCTGTAACGTGACAAACTAAGTTGTTTCAGACTATTCTTGCGTTTTTTTCTTTTTTTATTACAAGGAATGTGTGCGCGCACATAAACGCACGCTCGCTCGCATACTCACATCCATGATGAGCTCGTCCTGCTCCGTTGTAAAGACGGCGGGGGACATCTTGGCTTCTTTTTCAAATTCTAGCTCTGACGTTCCCCCGCGGTGACGTGCGTGCGTGCGCGCAGGTGCGCAACCGCAGTTGTAAAAATATTTAAAGTTCAAGGCACTCCGCTTGGTGTGGGATACCATATCAATATGGGCAGACCTAAAGGGAGCACAAAGAGCCAGCCGCACACATGCCTCATCCTAAATAAAACACAAAAGCAGGCACAAGACACATGTAGAACATGCACCAACTAAAACGGTGGGGACTCCACAGACACAGGCACATTCCCCAAAACGCAGGAGCAAGGAGACATTAACCCATTCTCAACCACCGGCCCAAAAACCACACACGACTCCCCAGATAGCCAACCATCTATTTCAAGTGATGCAGGGGACAACACACACCCATGTGGGCGATAACCACGCCGTGGGTCCCTAACAGGCCGTTTTGGAAAAGCACAAAGCATGGCTGTTGCCAATGCTGTTTGGGTACATTATGGTGTTCTGTCCATCGAGATACTGAACAAATCAAGCGGACAGTTGTGGACCTGAAATCATATAGTTGGCCAAAAATGGACATGCGCCGGCAGTGAGGTAAAGCCCAAATGCATTTAGAGTCGCTTTGTGACCAGCATGTAACACTTATTAGGTGTGATTTAATCTTCCCCAGCCTGCAGACAGGGGGTGGTTTCAAGAAAATACATTGGCCACAAGGTCAGCACGGATTGTGTGTGCTGGCCCACTTGGTGTACCAGTGTAAGGAGGGGTCTGCTCGTCAGAAATAGGTAAAGGTTCTGCACCCAGGTCAGTATATCGAGCAATCCTGCTTCTAATGGCAAGGTTGTGCAGGACCCCACAAGCAATAATTATTTTGATAACCTTGCCAGGCTGATACTGAAGAGAACCCCCACTGTGATCCAGACATTGGAAACACATCTTCCACAACCCAAAGGCACGTTCCACCACAGAGCGAGACCTCCTATGGGCTGTGTTGTAGCGCTCCTGTGCCTGGGAAGATGGGTGCAGGATGGGTGTGAGCAGCCATGGTAACAAGGGATAGCCTGAGTCACCTGCAAAAATACAAAAGACAAACATAAGGTGGATGCCTAAAAAAAGGTTTAGGTGTGCATAGAAACATTAGTACACAGGGACAAATAGGTGAGCTAGGTATGGTGGGAGGAATTGACATTTTTACTGAGCCTACAAACACATGCAACCTGTACACTCCTTAAAAATGTCTGCGTAATGCTACTGAGATAAGAGGGCCAGAACATAAGCCAATAGTGGAGAATACTTTCACCCATTAATTAAACCAAAAACCTTTTCAAGTTTCCAGGAAAGGTCTCACAGATTAGTGGGGTAGTGGCAAATCCACATTCAAACCTGGGGGCCAAGAAATACAACTTTAATACACATACCCAGTAACCATCCTCCAGAAATATCTCCAGATTGAAACCGTTGATAGAGGCTGGAGTTCCTCAAAATGTGCGCATCATGCGTGGACCCAGGAAAGCCAGCAAACAGACTGAAAAATTGAAGATCAGGGCCCGCCACTGGCTGAACATTGATGGAATGGCCCATCTTCCTGTTCCTGCACCAAGCAAAACACAAGTGTAATTAGTGTGAGCCATAAAAAATGTGTGATAACCAGAAAAAAGCAGACCCAAACCACATATCTGAACAGATATTCCTGGTCCGCAGGGGGGATGAGCGAGACATGTGTGCAATCGATTGCACCAAGGACGTTGGGCATGTCGGCTATGTTATAAAAGCCCAACTTAACCGCATTCCAGGCTTCCCCTGTTTGAGGGAAAAAAATGTAATTCTGTGCCAGGGTAGCCATGCCATCCAAAAACTTCGTTAGGCTGCGGCTCAGCGTAGACTGGGACATCCCCAGGGAGAAGGCACCCAGTCTCTGGAACGAGCCGTTCGCCAAAAATTGCAGGCAGCCAACCAATTTGGTCATACCTGCAATTGCATGCCCCTTTCTTGTGGTGGGGGCTAACCATGGCCGCAGCTCGCTATACAAGGCATGGAGAGAAACACGGTTAAGGCGGGTGAGCTCGAATAGGTCAACGTCACTCATGCCATCGATGTCCAAAGGCGTGCACTGCAGCCTGGTTTCTGCCATACTCAGAACTACCAGACAGCGTAGCTGTGTTGGCCCACAGAGGAATGCATTCCCAAATAGCACGGAGCTCCAATACGGCTGGTCAAACTTGCCGTAAGTGAAGGCTCGGCGGCCCCGTTTTATTAGGCTGATTTCAATCGGAAACCAAGGCTCTGCATCACTGAAAAAAACGGGCCAATTAACGAGGCGTCAGTTTTCCCGGAAAACAGCCTCTTGCGAGCCGACAATCGGAAAGGCGGCTGAGCGCACACCTGAGCGCATAAACGCACACTAAAATCAACGTAGCACCCTTTCCTGACCCGATCAAAGGCCAAAACCAACGGGAAAACGCACGGGATAGCTGAACGGGGAGGCTCTGCATCAAGCCTTATGTGTGTTATGCAGCCAGGGATGGTATCCCAAATAGACAATAATTACAAACCTAGAAAAATGAACATGAACATACAAATATTCATCTATATATGAATATTACATGAGAAGTACTTATCAGAACTAGCAATAAAGGTGGGGAATAACCCCCCTGCATATACCTGTATACATAAGTATAATGCCCCCTAAGGCTACAACCATATATATACCATACAAATGTTGCCCAACGCTACATATAGACCCTCCTTATCACAAAAGGACAGCAAGGCTAAAAAGCATTGCAAAATGCCCTAACAGTAAATCTGTTATAGCTTGGCACTGGCTGAGTCTATTAATGTATGGCGAGACCAACAGTAGTGAAAAGTTATTGGCAGGAGGAATATAGGATTGGGATGGGTGAGGTATGGCAAGTCTAAGAGCACCTGCCCTAAAAACACCTTATCACCAGGCTGTTTTGTCACAAGGGACATGTTACATGGGAATCTTTTAACCAGATACTATAAGTAAAATCTATTTGTTTTGTTTGCCCTGAAGCTAGACTACAATGTTTAATGTGCTTGATTAAAGCGGACCAACAGTCAAAAATGACTTAAGCCAGACCAACACAGTAAACAGTGCTCAGGAAGTTCTACTGTGCTTCCTGTTACTGTGCATTGTCAATGGGCAGGCTGATTCATTACTAGCAGCAGGTACCGACAGATGAGCGTCTGTAGTGAGTCATTGAGAGCAACTGCTAGTAGTCGCTGTGCTAAGCCATGGTTCGCTGTTTCAGAGCATCTCAGTCGCTGGGCGGCATTGATGAATATATTGTGTGAGTCGCTCTAACACCAGTTCAGCACTATATGGGAGTGAACGGTAGCGCCAGCTCAGTGTGACCGACTCACACCCAGTTCCAGTGCTCAAAATCGGGTAGTTGTAGCCCACAGTTCCAGAAGCTGTGTTATTAAAGTCTGTTTTTGAACATGTATCCACTAGTAACAAAGCGAAAACATATGTGTCAGACCCCGAGAATATCTGTCTTCATAGTGAGCCTGCAACCCCCAATCTCCACAGCCAGCTTCACCTATAGACAAGCCCCCGTTTGCCGGGACGCTATATATGCCTCGCCGGACACGGTTTCCCCCAGGACTTGATGGCTCAAAGATTGTAGGCTCACGGGGAGTGAAGACAGATAAACCAAAGGTCAGACTGGGCGAAGTAGGTAAGTACTGGAAACAGTTTGGGTGCTTCGGAAACAGGTAAGTACTGGAAGCAATTCGGGTGCTCAAGAGAAATCAAGCAAAGTCAGACGTCAAACCAAGGGTCACACCGGGAGGTCAGAGAGCTGCGCAGTACAAAGGGATGAAACGGAGACGTGGTCAAGATTCAAGCAGATGATCAATTACGAAATGTACAGGAAATCACAGGAGAAATCACAAAGCCAGCTAAACGCTATCACAGGCACTGACACACTGAAGTGGAAATTCCTTTATAGGACTGAACCTGACTGGATTGGACAGGGAGGCAGTGACTGTGATTGGTGCACTTCGGATCTGTGGGTTGATTGGTGCACATCGTATCTGTGGGTTGATTGAGGAACTTAGAGAGCTCTGGGCTGATTGCCCCAGCTGAACTTTAAAGGCATACCACCTAGAACTGGTCCTCCTAGGCTTAGCTCTTTTAAACAGCCTCCAGCGGCCGCCCTGTGGGCAGCGCCACCGGAGGACATAAGCTGACTGTACTCGCGCGCAAGCACGAGCCGAATGACAGTGGACGAGGGAGGAGGGCGCACTCTGCAATACACGCGCCGCCGGAGCTGGCGCCTGAGGCGGAAGCGGCTGCTGGGCAGGAGAAACCTCGGTCAGTCGCCTAAGGACACCACGGGCACAGGCTGAAGGTAAGTCATTCATGACAATATGGAATTACATTGTTATTACATTGTAACATGAACACTTTAATACCAGACCTGTAAGGACAATTCTGCATAAAAATAATATATATTAATCCAAAAAGTTTTCAAAAATGTCATTTTCTAGGCCAGGATACATGTCAGAAAGATTTGAGTTTTTATTAAAAAAAAAAAAAATTGGGATCAGGAAAGGGGTTTAAGGATCGTCCATAGAAATGTATGGGAGAGCGCCAGGCATCGAGAGGTAAGACGTGGCGCTCTGCAAGGCAGAATGCCGGCGCTGTACGCTGAGCCTGGGATAATGATGAATAGTACGCTACATGGCGTTGTTCCAGTCGCTCACCAGATTCGGCTTCATAAATGTGGAATTGCGTGCCGTGTCCACCTGCCGCTATCCCTTCTTGAATAAGGCCCTATGTCAGTTGAATCCAGGGAGCAGCATGGCTGAAATGCTGGGAGAGGAACTCCAAAATGGCAGCTACCTTTCTTTTCCAACTGTGGCAGGCTGTTGGTCCGGTTTGATGGGGTTGTAGTCCAGCCATGGAGCAAAAGGTGTGCACATTGCCTGGGATTCAGGATGAAGGGGTTTCTGGCTGACTAATTAAGACTTCCTAGTCAAATGGGTTGGCAATGTAGAATCTGCTGCTTCTTGGAAGTGTCCTGACGGCTTGCTTCTCGCCCAGCTGTTGTGAATATTTCTAAATGTAAACTCTCAATAAAACCTTCTCTTGTACTTTACTTCTGTTTATTAGGTGATGCATTATTGTTAAATTCCTAATTTATTTGCCTTCTACATATGAATAGCGTAAGCATTACTTTTTAGGCTAATTGTATAATTTAATCACACCATATATTTTTTTCATTTTGGTTAATCTCTTACTTGACTTTATTTATAAATACAGCATGGTACAAAAAGTCTACTGATAAGAATACAGCACCCGACTGAAAGTGGGGAGCCTGTCACAAAGGCAAATAGCAAAAGAGAGGGTGAGGGAAAAAGTTGCAAAGCAATAAATATGTAAAACAGTGGTAACAGTTTTGATGGAAATCAAGCAAGCAAGCAGGTAAAATGGAGAATTTTATGTGAGCTCTCTAACCTAGTCATGGTCAACAAAGCCACCAGTGTGGGCTACCTTCTCAAGTGCAGTTTCTAAGCTGAATACTGTAGCTCCTACTATATATATATCTCCTAAAGCACAGCGTCACCATGTGCCCATTTGTCAGCATGCACTCCAATCATAAGTAAAATGATGAACTTGTGGGTGCACAGTTAGCGGAGACGTCGCAGATCCAGAACGAAGAAAATCCAGCACTCCCAAAGAGATCTTCATAGATCAGACAAGTGTATTAATTTCAGGCATAACAGAGCCAGTAGTCGACGATTCGGGGGTGTGACAGAACCCCCTTCATGAGGACAAATAGCATCAAACAGAAGAACAAGCAGTGTGAATACTTATATGAGGCAATATAAGTATGAGAAAGCAAGAAAATCGCACCTGACGTCATCAGTGATGTCAGCAGCGCCTCATGCACTAAAGTGAGAATGGCACAGTGTGTAGTGTAATAAGCAAAAATCGCCACAAATTGAAATAAATGACAATACACATATCTATATATATATATATATATTGTGACAGAGTGTCTGGACAAGTCATAGAGGGTGTGTATATCTTCCCAAGATTTCTTGTATCTGTCAGGTAAAAGCAACCAGGAAGTTAGAAACTAGAGATCTAGGATCTAGTTTAGGGTTTGAAAAAAACCCGTTTACAGGGGAAGAGAGAGTGGGCCCCACTCCACCCGGACAGTCCGGGTCTTGGGCTGCATGGCCCTCCACACTCTCAAATGCATGACCTCATTCACCTAACCAAGAAGTGGTTGCAGCCGGATATCCTGACAGGCCCACAGATGGCGGAACGGGTTGTGATGGACAAGTACTTAAGATCCCTCCCCGTTACCTTGCGCTAGTGGGTGAGCCATGGAGACCACAAAGATGCTGACCAGATGGTGGAGATGGTGGAGAGGTACAAAGCAGCTGAGGAACTGATGAGTCTGCCACAGCGCCCCCTAGCCCCACAGCGGAGATCTCCAGGACTTCCTGGTAAGACTGTTCTAAGGGAAAAGGGGGCTGGTAGATCGGATGGGTTGGTGCATGCAAGTGGAGAGACTGAAGGCCCAGGCTCTAGAAGCTGGCAAGCCGTGCCAGGGAAGTTGGGGGCCTATAAGAGACTCAGTAAGGACGTTATAAAGTGTTTTCAATGTCAAATGCCCGGTCATATTATTGCCAATTGCCCAATGTATGATGATGCCATGCAATGTGATGTCTCCTACATAAACCACCGCTTATCACTGTATGCTCAGCTTGCGTGTATAGCGTTGAGAAACACGTGTCCTATTACGGTCAAAGGTAAAGTTGTAAATGCACTGTTAGACTCAGGTAGTCTAGTGACCCTGGTAAACGCAGATTTGGTACCTCCAATAACCCGTCTGGTGAAAACTATTGGGGTTACTTGCATTCACGGGGACACTCGTCATTACCCAACGGCGGTAGTGGACATACATACACAGTTTGGTGCAGTAAAATTCATGGTGGGGATAGTGCCATTATTAATGCACGATGTCATCATGGGGCGGGACTTCCCACATTTCTGGAAGATGTGGGAACAGAGAGTCTCAAATACACTGCCAGTAAGTGGGGCCCTAATTGAGGAGGAAACTTTCCCCTTTTCGGTTATGACTGGGGAAGAAGCTGAACCCCACAATGTGGTGTCCCCAGAGGGTCATAGCAGTCTAGAGCCCCCTAGTGACAGTATGCCTGATCTTGAGTTGCGGAAGGATCAGTTTGGTGTTGAACAGTTGAAAGATCCCACTCTTACCAGAGCCTGGGGAAATTTTAAAATGATTAATGGTAACCTGGTGGAGCCTGACACCAGACTGTCCTATCCATACATGGCGGTAAAACATGACTTGCTGTACCAAATGGTAAAAAGGGGAGAGGATCTGGCGGAGCAACTAGTGGTCCCTAAGGCATATAGAAGGATTGTGCTAGATCTGGCTCATGGTCACCTTATGGGGGGAATTTGGGGACAGAGAAAACTATAGATAGAGTCCTTCAACGGTTCTTCTGGCCTGGGGTTCACAAAGACGTGAAAGATTATTGTGACTCCTGCCCAGAGTGCCAGGTTTCAGCTCCTCGGCCACACTACCGTAGTGCCCTGGTTCCTCTACCAATTATTGAGGTGCCGTTTGAGAGAATTGCGATGGATTTGGTGGGGCCTGTTGTAAGATCTGATCGCGGCCACCAGCATATTCTTGTAATTATAGATTATGCCACCCATTACCCGGAAGCTATACCCCTATGCAATGCATCATCCAAGGCTATAGCTAAGTTGGTGCATGTGTTCAGCTGGGTAGGACTACCAAAAGAGATCCTTACAGATCAGGGTACCCCCTCTATGTCCCGGGTTATGAAAGAGCTGTGTAAATTATTCCAGGTGAAACAGTTGCGTACTTCTGTCTACCATCCGCAGACCGATGGACTGGTAGAGAGATTCAATAAAACCCTAAAAGCCATGTTAAGGAAGGTGGTGGACAAAGATGGGAAAAATGTGGAATTCCTTTTCCCTTACCTCATGTTTGCCATCCGTGAGGTCCCTCAGTCATCTACAGGGTATTCTCCATTTGAGTTACTATATGGTCGTCACCCGAGGGGCCTTGTAGATATAGCAAAAGAAACCTGGTAAGAAGGGTTTTTTTCTCTGATACCCCAGGTCGTACCTATCTCATTAAACATGACATTCTGACTGAACCAGGTGAAAAGGTTAAGCTGAGGCCCTACAGAATACCAGAGGCCAGGAGAGAGGTTATCTCTGCAGAGGTGAGGAAAATGTTAAAACTTGGGGTAATAGAAGAGTCCCATAGCCAATGGTACAGCCCCATAGTTCTGATCCCCAAGCCAGACGGCAGCTGGAGGTTTTGCAATGACTTCTGTAAGCTTAATTCTATATCTAAATTTGATGCTTACCCAATGCCACGTGTGGATGAGCTCATTGATAGACTCGGAAATGCCCGTTATATAGCAACCCTAGATCTAACCAAAGGGTACTGGCAGATACCATTAACAGATGAGGCCAAAGAGAAAACTGCCTTTGCCACTCTGGACGGGTTGTTTCATTATGTTGTTTTGCCGTTTGGGTTGCATGGGGCACCTGCCACCTTCCAGAGGTTTATGGATAGAATTTTGAGACCTCACAGACAGTATGCAGCAGCCTATCTGGATGATATAATCATCCAAAGTCCAGATTGGGAGTCCCATTTACCTAGAGTACAGGCTGTTATCAATTCTCTGCATGAGGCAGGATTTACAGCCAATCCAAAAAAACGTGCCTGGAGGAGGCCAAGTACCTGGGTTACAACATAGGCCGTGGCTTGGTAAAACCCCAACTAAACAAGATTGAAGCCATACAAAGATGGACTCAGCCTGTTAACAAGAAGCAAGTCTGTGCTTTCTTGGGAATTACAGGCTATTATAGAAGGTTTATACCTAATTTTGCCTCCCTTGCGGCCCCTTTGACTGACCTGACGAAAGGCAAAGACTCCGTCATGGTTAAGTGGACGCCACAGGCGGAAAAATCATTTCAGACCCTTAAAAGCCTACTGTGTGCTCAGCCGGTGCTGATAACACCAGACTTTAGGAGAGAATTTATCCTTCAAACGGATGCATTCCGGACCTGTCACAGGTGCGGAATGGTGAGGAACACCCGGTGCTGTACTTAAGTAGAAAATTAAATGATCATGAGACAAAGTATGCCATTGTAGAAAAAGAATGCCTAGCCATTAAATGGGCCCTAGAAGCCCTCCGTTATTATCTGCTTGGCCGTCAGTTTGAATTGATTACGGACCACGCTCCCCTCAAGTGGATATGTGAAAATAAGGAAAAGAATAGGAGGGTTACAAGATGGTTCTTAGCCTTACAGGAATACAGGTTTACTCTAAAACACAGGCCAGGGACCCAAATGAAAAATGATGATGCCTTATCTCGGGTAAATTGTATGATGTCCAGTTGTGTTCCAGCCCCGGGTCTGAAACGGGGGGGGGGGGGAGGATGTGTGACAGAGTGTCTGGACAAGTCATAGAGGGTGTGTGTATCTGCCCAAGATTTCTTGTATCTGTCAGGTAAAAGCAACCAGGAAGTTAGAAACTAGAGATCTAGGATCTCTAGTTTAGGGTTTGAAAAAAAAAACGTTTACAGGGCCTGTGTTGCTGGAGTGGGGAAGAGAGGGTGGACCCCACTCCACCCGGACAGTCCGGGTCTTGGGCTGTCTGATAAGTCCAAGGTGTGCTTGCCTGATAGAAGGGGGGAGTTCACACACACACACTCTCTCTCTTAACCTGGGAGCAGGACATCTGTTAGGAGCCTGTGGGAGCATTGCCGGTGGTATGTTATGATCTGTTATGTTATGGTGCCCGGTCCTAGGCCGGCACTGGGTTAGTCAGGAGCACCTAATGTTTAGTTAGAGCCGGACAGGCATAGGACTTCTTTTGTTTAGTATTGTTTTACTTTATACCACAATCTGGCAATAAAACTGGCTGAGGTCAGTTAAATGATCCTTTCTTGTTCTGTGGACTTTTGTGCCTGCTGAAAGTGTGCCCGTCTACCCAGGAGAAGACTAACCCGCTACCTAACCCCTTACAATATATATATATATAAAGTAAATGCCAAACATTACCAAGTAGCCACCTCCTTCGTCATCCGAGCCCGCCTGGCAAGCCCCGATCGGCGGCAGCGGGCCATGCCGTCTCCAGAGCGTGGCTGGTTGTCAGCATGCAAACACTCCTTCCTCATTGCCAATATGGGGGCCTGCTGTATGGCTGGCTCACCTGACAGTGGCCCTCACCCACTCATGGAAAACAGAATAGCTGGGATTTTAATGTCTACTTCTTTATACAAAGATCATCCAAGCAGCATCCAAGACAATGACCTGGCAGTCCCATGCCCCTAGAAATGGCCCTGAACCGCCTCATTGCCTCCTTCCTGTTCACCTTGGTGGCCAATTACCAGGAATGCTGCAAGATTACCTTTGGCCTACTACTGCAAGTGCATTTTCCAAGGTACATTCTATATATACTGTTCTGCATATAGAGTGGCAGAGTGAAGATGGGTGTGAGAGAGGCAGGAGGCAAGTCTAAAGATAGTTGGCATCCATAAAGGATATTCTAGAGCTGTAAAAGAGCTGGCAGGTGTGAAAAAGCAAACAGGCAGCAGTAAAAGAAATGCTGCCATTACAGCAAGGCAAAGAGACAGTAAAAGAAGACAATTGTGCAAAAAAATCCTACTAGAGAACTGAACTTGAATGCCATGGTTCGTTGTTTCAGAGTGCCTCAGTCGCTGGCCGGCATTGTTGAGTATGTTATGTGATTCGCAGTACTACGCTGTATGGGAGCGAATGGTAGCACTAGCTCAGTGCGACTGACTCACACCACATTCATCAAAAAAACAGCTTCAAACAGTTTCGGCGCTCAAAATCAGGTGGATGTAGCCCACAGCGCCAGAAGCTTTGTGATTAAAGTCTGTTTTTGAACATGTATCCACTAGTAACAAAGCGAAAACATATGGAATGACATTGTTATTACATTGTAACATGAACACTTTAATACCAGACATGTAAGGACAATTCTGCATAAAAATATTATTAATCAAAAAAGTTTTCAAAAATGTCATTTTCTAGGCCAGGATATATGTCTGAAAGATTTGAGTTTAAAAAAAAAAATTTGGGATCAGGAAAGGGATTTAAGAATTGTCCATAGAAATGTATGGGAGTGCGCCAGGTAGCGAGAGGTAAGACATGGCGCTCTGCAAGGATGAACGCCGGCGCTGTACGCTGAGCCTGGGATAATGATGAATCAGACGCTACATGGCGTTGTCCCAGTCGCTCACCAGAATCGCCTTCATGCATGTGTAATTGCGTGCCGTGTCCGGCGTTCACCTGCTACTACCTGACGCTACCTGCGGCTTACAAGGCACTACCTGGCGCTATCCCTTCATAAATAAGGCCCTCATTCAAATCTCAATAAATGATTGTGTGCGGGTGTGGCCACTTTTGGGGTTTTCACTGTTTAGAGTAGGACTGCAGGTGTCATAGGTGTCATGACAGGCCCTGCAGCTTCAATATACATTTGCAAATGTGTGCAATGAAAACCTTTCTATTTGTAACAAATTTAGATTGTAGAATCTGTTGCAGGCTGGTGGGGCATTGGGTGCTGGGACATTCTCTTTTTGTTTTGTTTGTGATTAATAGCACAGTGTGCACCATGCAGTTCAGCTTTAAATTGAAGGTGCTGCTTTCCTTTTTATCTGTTGTATTGTGGTGAGTACATGTGGGTATATGTTGGGGGGTTCTCAGCTGCATGTTGCGGAGTCCACCCCTGCCGCCCCCCCCCCCCCTTATGTGCATCGCCAGAGGTAAAGGGTTAGATCCCTGGTCCTTTCCCCCCGGGGCTGTCTGAAACACCCAGGCCACCGAGCACAACTCATCTCTTCCCGCTCCTACGGCGCATGTGCGGCCACACATCCAATCAGCGCGCTCGGAGACACTGACATCATGCCATCTAAGCCTTCGTCTAAGGTCAGCGGCTCAGAGCGCATCCCCCCTTTCCCTCACAAATGCCTGGAGTGGGCACGCGCCCTGCTAGAGGGATAGCGGGGATGTGGCCGTGGCTTGCGCGTGCGCCGTTGGACTGGGAAGCAAGGTAAGTGAATGGGGCAACCTGGGGGGTTTCATACAGGATTGCAAAATCAGGATGCCCCGGGGGGAGGAAATCGATCGTGCTGGGTTTTGGTCCACTTTAAATTAACCTCATGGGTTATCTGTTGCTATTTAAGTTCCCAAAATATGGGAGCTCTCACTGCTTAGAGTAGAATTGCAAGAAAACGAGGTGCCGTGACATAGCCCTGCAGCTTCCACTTAATATACATTTGCAAATGTGTGCAATAAAAACCTCTCTTTTTTAAACAAATTAAGACAGATTGGGGTATTTGTTGCAGGATGGTGGGGATCTGAGTGCTGGGGTTATTCTTTTTGTGTTGTTTGTAACTTTATATTCTAGCCTAATGAACTACCAAAACATAAAATCATCAACATGTTTTGAAATGGGAGAGAGGCTTAAAGGTCTATAGGTTCTATGATGAATGAGCAAAAATATGGCAGCTCACCGCATTGTGCTCAATAAACATTCTCATGGTTGAAACAGCATAAAGATCACTCTTTGGGTGTTACTTTCTGCCTGAAAAAATACATTTTCCCAACCGACCCAGAAACCTGCTTCAGAGGTTCCAATGAAGTCAGGGATGTCTTATGCATTTGGTGGACCTATTGAGGTTTTGGATGAGTGTTGATGAGCCAAAAAGTATTTAATAAGGATCCATGAGAGGCTCTTCTTGACCAACAGGCCACAGACTCTGTGGCAAGGGTGTTGGTGGCTGCAAGCGCCGCTGCTAAATGTCAGTTCATTCATTCGGAAACCCCACCTTCTCCTCTTTTTTTCTCCCCACTTATTTTTTCCATTTTGTATTCATCTGTATGTGTTAAGAGCATACGCTTAATTTAATGTTCATGATCTCTCTATACCAACTTTTCTAGATATACTGGATAACAACAATTTTCGACATAAAAAAAAAAACTTTCCGCTATATATAATCACACTCTGTGAATCTATACTGCACTTTGTAATTGAGCAAAGGGGATATATGCAACCAAATCTCTGTCTTTCCACATAGCTAGACATGTTTGTTGCTTGATATTTAGTTGATGAGAGGGTTAAACTGGGCGGTAAATTAGTTCCCAGGCCCTGAATAATAATAATAATTTTGTATAAATAATAGTGATTGAGCTGCTCCCACCCCCCTTTATTCATTTGAATTGCCATGAGCACAAGCAGGGAGGAATTCAGTCAATATGGATTTCTCCCTGTGAAGTGTTCTAAAGGGAGGCTGGCAGCTTCCCAGGTGAGTAGCTCTCATATATTTGTCTACATTGCATGTCCCAACTTTGGGGACTCAAAATTAAGAGTAGGGACCACACTAAACACAGAGTGCCTTGCCGGGGCAGTGTGGCTTCCACATGTATCTGCAGATATGTGCAACCAATTCTCTGTCTTTCCACATAGCTAGACATGTTTGTTGCTTGATATTTTGTTGATGAGAGGGTTAAACTGGGCGGTAAATTAGTTCCCAGGCCCTGAATAATAATAATAATTTTGTATAAATAGTGATTGAGCTGCTCCCACCCCCCTTTATGCACTTTGTAATTAATACAAATTATTCTCTTTTCAGTTTTACAAGAGTATATTTACCGGTACTTTAAAAGTTAATAAGAGTGTGTTTTAGATGTGGCAGGAAGAATCTCTTCCTCTCTTCTGATATCCTGTTTCTCAGGTTTGTATGTAGGTGTCAAGTTTAAATTTGGAACCTCAGAATGCGATCAGCTATCAAATGATCAAATCTCTGATTAAAACTTTTACGTTGATTTTGTGAATATGCTTGCCTGAGATTTTTCTTCCTTAGGTAGCTATAGATTTTTGTGGTCATTAGTTACAGACACTAGAGCAATTGTACAATTGTATTTTACAAACTGTCTATTGATAAAAGGGTTTTCCCAAAACGCGTTGTGCTGACAGGATTGGGGGACGTTTGTCCCTATGTAAGCACAACGCCTATTGAAAGATTTTAGCATATATAGTAAAAGTTACGTTTTAAACATCTTTTGCTCAAGTTGGTGGAGCTGCATGTGATCCCTCTATGGATGTTTGTTGGATTTTACAAACTGGTTGAACCTATCTACCGGTAGTTTAAATTCAGTATGATGCAAAGAAATGTTATATGAATCTAATACAATCACGGTGAGACACCTGATTTCCCATACTTGGAGTTGCTGGACATTTTCACCAGCATCACTGCTGCCTTTCTACTGATGAAGGGGCTCCCATTTTAGGATGGTCCTTTAGCAAATAAAATAAACCAACATTGCGGGCTCCCAGCTCACATGGTAAACACAATAAGGTATTTCAGACATTACTTGCACTACTTGCCAACTATTTGTTTGGTTAAAAACATTTACTTTGTGCAACCTTTCTGAAGCCTAACAACCTCTCAAGAAGTTTTTTCTGTAGCCAATGAATTGTTGGCTATTCCTAAATTGGGAACCACCCATAGATGCAGTGATGTACCTAAATGTAAACGGCCCCTGGTGTAAACATTGAATGGGGCCCTGTCAGGACTCATACAGTAACCTTTTACTGTCATTTTAACAAAATTTGATCCTAGACAACTAAAGGCTGAAACAGCTGACAAATCATGCTTATTTCCTCTGTACCTGATGCCATGAGAGCACAAATCCTGACCCAATGGGCCCTGGTGTGGTCGCAACCTCTGCACCCCCTATAGTGCCTGCTTAGATGTTAGGACCTAGCATATACTTCTCTTAAGCAACTGGTCTTTATTTTTTCATGTGTTGCCATGATTAGTCTAAACTGTAATCTTCCTGGAATACTTATTTTTGTTTACCTTTGCCTTTTTAAGAATATGTCCCTTTTAAGCTTGAGCCCTTTTTATGAAGCCATTGTAAACTCTGTGGTATAGCTTGGGAACTGGGTTATATTAAGATGTAGCGTTTCAAAGAAGTAATATGATCGTCTAGCTCTAGTATTATTAACCCGCACATATGATTATGGGGCTGATTTACTAACTGCTTTGCCGTTAGTCAGGGGGCATTTGCCACATTTACTAAACAAAATGTGCCATTTTCCCCCAGTTTTGCCTGTGTTTGCTGTATTCACTTCTAGTTCAGTATAGCTGGGCAAATGCTGGTGAACATTTTGTTCAGTTCTCCAGCTTTTAGCTGCAAATCCATAGGAATTAGTGTTTTTTTTTGTTGCAAAAATGGTTAGTCAACTAGTATTTTAAAAAACTAATAAAACTGGTTTCATTTTTTTTAAACTCAATATATAAAGTTTTTCAAACAAACAAGACCCTCCAGAGACTCCACACATGTATTTTGGGACCCATTTCATGCTGACATAAGATGTAAAAGCTTGTTTTCAGCAAGATATCTTATATATAATTAGATGCAATTTTCAAAACCAAATCTGCTGAGGCAGTTCGACGGACTGCTCCAAACTGTTTTTCTAAGTTCACAATATACAAAGAGCTACACAGCCTAATGTAGTAATACCTTTAAAGAGAGGTGGGCTGACATGTGTGGACAAATGGGCAACTAAAACAATATTTAGACACACAAGATCTAATGCCACTGCACTTGGAGTTACACTATAATAGAGAAAAATGTGTACAAAATCCAACAATAACTTTTATAAATAGTGCATCTTATGGAGCGAAAAATACAGTAGATTCCCAATGTACAAACTGTTAAAAAGCATATGCAACAAGGGACCGCCACAGTGTTGTAAATAAAGATACATACGAGTCCATAATCCAATAAAACATGTAACAATCATTCCCCCTAGACAACAGCCACAATAAATCTAACAATACTAGTGTCTGTGTATATGTTTTGCCTATCACTGTCCCAAGAGGCACTGTTAAAGTGCTACATGTGCCCAGGTGCAAATAAGCTAAATGTCTGACCTGGGCAATAAATAAGTATGAAAAATGCAATCTAATAAAATAACTTCAGTCAATCTCCGCAAGTCTAACAGATTCTAAAACAGAAAAGGTGATGCAAATCCTAACCTACTCTAATAACCCAAAAAGGATGCCAAAGTGCAAGTGGAGGAGGAAGGAGGCAGAAGGGTACTTAGCCCAGTAATATTTGAGGTGGTCCAGACAGCAGGCAGGTTCCATGATGTCTCGAACCAAGGCCTCAGGAGATAAAACTGCTGACTGCTGCTTCATTTTTCTAAGTAACTACCACACTTCCAGCCGGGCAAAGTGCAGCAAACCTAGCAAAATGCCAGCAAATAGTCTGTTCTCCTTACATTCGCCACTACAAATATAGCTATGTTTGCTAGAATTATGGCTCAGTCCGCAGCTATGCACCCCAGTTGCAGCTCACACTACGCACTAAATATAGAGCTAACTAACGAAAGTTCATGAAGCACAATTAGAAATGTTTAGAGGCCTTTTAAAACATCAAGTTCCATTTGTAAGGTGGATGCTACTCCACCCCTTCACCGATGCCACTGTAAATGGAGTGCATCAAGTGTTGCTCTCGTAAAGCTTTTCCCATTTTTAAAGTGAGTCAGGCCCTGAAATCTTAAAGATAGGACGTGCACGCACCCGAATACCTTGCTGGGGATGCACCTTGTCACAGCGGCCCTTTTGAGAGAGCCAATCGGCCACCGCTGAGCAAACAGCAGCTGCTCAGGCGGGGGGGGGGGGGAGCGGTGAACCCATTTTTAGGTTTCCACCTTTACATCTGGACCTGATTCCAGAAGCTTCACTGAGACGCACATACTTTGGGGTTTATTCATCAAGGTCTAGCTCCAGCTAGTGACTCGGAGTGGCAGGTAGCGTCTGGTGTACGCTGGGCGCTATACGCTATACCACATTTATCAAAGCGAATCTGGTGAGCAACTGGAACAGCGCCATGTAGCATATGATTCATCATTACAGGCAGCTCAGCGTATAGCGCAGGAGCTCTAGCTTCCAGAGCGCCAGGTAAGACCTGTCGCTACCGTTTGCTCTCCCATACATTTCAATGGACGTTCCTTCAAATCCTTTTCCTTTTCCTGAGAGTCGGTCGCACTGAGCTGGCGCTACCTTTCGCTCCCTGCAACACTGTACTGGTGTTAGAGCGCCCACCATACACCTCATTCATCAATGCCGGCCAGGTTACTACAACAACTGAGGCGCTCTGTAATAGCTACCCACAGCCGATAATAGCGACCACTAGCGGTCACTCTGAGCGTCGCGCTACAGACGCTCATCTGACGGTACTAGGCGTTAGTAATGAATCAGCCTCTGTATTGTGCTTACAGGATTGAAAGTCAAGCAAGAAGCAACAGAAACATAACATTGTCTCTGATTATTTAACAAAATAAATACTTATTTTAAAGACTTTGCCGCAATGCTTCACAACGTTGAATTGCAGAACAAATATTGAATAAAAAAGTCAAGTTTACATCTTTAAAAGGCGTCACTTCAATAAAAAATCCTTTTAATCAAGAGTCACACCTGTAGGCAGCCATAACCTCTCTTTCTTTTTTGATAACCAAAAGGTGTGGGATTTCTGCAACAGATAATTAATCTCTGTTGTTATCTATAGTTTCATAGTTAACACTGTCTCCAAAGTGCAAAAACACATTCACACCTCACAAAACAGATGATTAGCTAATCAAATGACAATATGGATGTTTGACTAGAGCTGAGGAATGAATACTGTACTGAGAGTTCCAGAACTAGCTTCACCTTTAATAAACTACTTTATTAAATAACTAACAATATGAATGAACATAGCTGACACTTTGAAGATGACTTACTGCCTGTACATGCTGATATTAACATTATTATATTCTCCACAAAGGTTAACACAATGGTGTGCCACCAAGTGGTGAGACCCAGAGACCAAAAGACCCTCTAAAATGGAAAGTATTTACACAGCGCCTGACACAAGGAAAATAGAGTTACCCATCACTTCTTGCAGTGGGTGGAACCATGTAAATCCTCTCTTTACATTTGGAGGCCATCTAAGGCACTCAGAAAGCCACTGAGTGTGCAGCACCAAGGATCAGCCTTAAAATGTACACAGCCAAACACCTTCCACTTGTGGACACATGTTTCGAGCTTTTGGGTATCATCGCATTGCACACTCGGTGGATATCTGAGTCCCTATCTGAGTCCCTTAGATGGCCCTGAGACGTAAAGAGATGATTTGCTGTTTCTGTTATTCCTTTTGATAGGTGGTGTGTAAATAAGTTCCATTCTAGGAAAGCACTGTTTTTCCTTTGCCTTTCAGTAGAGGGTCTTAAAGTGGACCAACACCCAGGATTTTGACTATCCTGGGTATTGGTCCACTTCCGCGGGGCACCCCGATCGTGGGTGCCCCGCTGTGTGAAACCCCCCAGAAAGCCCTGAAAACTCACTTGACCCCGCTCCCACGTGACTCGCTCGTCCATTCGCCGCCGCCGGACAAGGAGAAGCAGCGACGGACAAGCTGAGCGCGGGCCGCCGCCTCCTCCCGCGCGTCCCTCTTACAGGGAGCGCGGCCATTCACAAATGCCATGCTGGTGAGCACCCTGCTAGAGGGACGCGCGGGAGGCGGCAGCGGCCCGAGCATGTGCCGCTGGTACGAGAATCAGGTAGGATTTTCGGGGATCTGGGGGGGTTTCACACAGCGGGGCACCCCCGATCGGGGTGACCCGCAGTCAGGGAGCTGATCGGTCCGGGAATCATAGATTCCCAGGCCGATCAGGGGAGGGTGTTGGTCCACTTTAAGCCTGACATAGGTCTCTCCACATGGTGGTTTGCAATTCTGTTTTGGGACTCACCAAGCCCCCCCCCCCCATAAAGCCAAAAACTTTTGGCCTTGTGCTAATGAGAGTCAAAAAAATAAACCATGTGTCCACAAGTAGTGGCAGGGAAAAGTTTTAAGCTAATCCTTGGCATTGCCCATTCAGCATCTTGCTGACTGCCTTGGATTGGCCCAGAGATGTAAAGAGCTGATTTGCATGGATCCGCCCACTTCACAAATGTTAATAACACCTACCATACCAATGTCAATTCAGATAAGAAGACTTTCAATATTAAGATTAATTATAAAAAGAGTTGGGATGTGGTGGAGTCACTTCAGATAGCCTTGATTCAGAGACACATTCGTCCGGTCTTCCGTAGCTGTCTGTGAAAGTTTGGGTGGGTGTTAGTCATTTTTTTGCTTTTTTCGTTCATTTTTCATTCGTACGAACGTTCGGGAATGCGCTTTCGATGAATGGAAGCAAATCGGAACATTTCCGTTAGTTCGGATCATTTTCCAAACAAAATCGGAAATTTTCCGTTCGTTCAGATAACTTCCGTTGTTGGGATGGGTTTCCGTCTGATTCAGAGAGCTGATTTCCGACGGATCACCACCCTATAAATCCGTTTCATTTCCGATCCACTTACGGGACCTTTGAGGGCTCGGATTGCTATTGTTGAACATGTTTTGCGGCTATGTGGAGGAGTCTGCGCGCCTTTAGCACCAAGGCATTGCACGTATCAGCATGGCCGAGGCCATAAATTGTATAGCAATGCATACCTGAATCAATACATTTCATGTATGCCTTATAGATGTATTTTAATGCTGACCTAAATTAGTCCTTAGCATGTAAACCTTTATTTTCCCACACATCCATATAATTGCTATATTTTTTTAGACATATGTCCTTTGTGAATTATTTGGATTGTTGAACTTGAATCTTAATTTGTTGTAGGAGTTATTGTTTTAGTTGGTTACCTTTGCTTTGTGTAATCATTTTATATTTGGTTGCAGGAACCGCAAGATGTGCCACTCGCCCTTGCTCCTGATGCCGTTCTTTGCCTGCAGAATGCGGGCCAGGGGTTCTCTAATCGGGCACTATGCAAAACCCGGCCGTGGTGGCGAGGGCCCTCTGGCTTTTGAAGTCCAGATTTAGGTGTTTGGACCATACGGGGGGGGGCACTGCAGTATGACCCCAACAAGGTTATACCAATATTTTAATTTACCTTTTTTTTAACAGGGACCACATGTGCCAGAATGGCACAACTGAGAGTCAGGGTCCTTCAGTTGGTGAGCGAGATGCAGGAGCTGCGCAACTCGTTGGGGACCACAGATGAAGCATAATGTTCAGTGGCCTGCCATTGCTATGTATTTTGTTTTTTATAGTTGTAAAAATTTGAAATTTTCAAAATTGTAATGGAATAAAAAAAAAAGATGTTACATTGTCATTTCATTTAAAAAATACATTAACACAAAACTAATGGGTCCAGAAATATTTAAAGATGAATATTCACATGACCGAGAAGTGATTTGGGTAAGTTTTAGGGGGCTAAAATGGAAGAAGAACCTAACCAAGAAGTGGTTTGGGTGAGCTTTAAGGGTCCAAAAGGGAAGATGGAGGATAGTGCTTTAGCTAAACATTGTAGTAGAAGTGAGGGTGAGCACTTTCATTAGTTAAGTTTGTAGTGCGCAGGCGCAAGATCGTAAGGATTTCCGTCTGGACGGTTATTTATTGAAAAAGGGAAACAGAAACTAACGGGAAACGTAAAGGATTCGTTGGAGGACACGATGGGAAAAGGGCAAAAACGAAAGCCTACGTTGTAACGTGAAAATGAAACGGAAAAGTCTGGATGGAAAATGACAATTCTCGTATTCGTAATCTGCCGTACGAACGGACGGAAACTTTACAGAAGGTTTTCAATGCGTTCATAGAATCGCTCGTACGCTCATACCAGAACGGAAACATTTCCAAAAAAAACGGATCGGAACTAAAACGGAAGTTTTTTTTTGTCTCTCTGAATCGAGCCTATTGTGCAGAAGGAAACTGGATTGAATGGAACATGTAGGGAGTCAGAGTAGTCAGCATGCCCTCAAAAACAAAACACAAAAAACGAGACACACATACACAAGCACAAAGCATATATTACGGGCATCCACTGCCCGCTGAGGTCACCTCTGCTGCCTGCAGCCTCCACACAAAAGTTTCTGGGGTGCCAGTTCCAGCTTTCAGGCGGGTGTAGCCTGTGACTTGCGGGGCCATGGCCTTTTTTTTTACAGTCGTCTAATAAGACGCACTGACATTTCTCCCCAATTTATGGGGCGAAACATACGGTAAGCTGAAGATGTTGTATCTCCAACAGGATTTACATACATGCAGGTAGATGCAGAAACAGCACCTGTCACTGCCATTCAGGCTTCTACTTCTAACCCGCCTGTCCAAACACCAATGTCTAACAGTCCCACAATTAAAATGGAGACAGGAAATGGCTGCACACATTGCAACAGCTAACATGCGCTCTGCATTGTGGGGCTGAGGAGGTGGTAAAAGGGGAGATGGGGTCCCCATTATACCAGACCAGAGCAGACCAGAGCATTATAAGACTTTGGAAAGAGACAGCTTGGTACTTGAAATAAAAGTTAAAACTGAAGCAATAATTGCATGACTACAGGAGACTTCATGCACGTTTGAGTTTTGCATTCAACCAGGTTAGATCTAAGCATACAACTTATTACAGCATCTGCAGAAGCTGAGGCTTCTGATATACAGCTACTAAAGCTACTTAGGGCCTATGAAGTGGAGCAACCAAGTGGAACACAAAATCAACAGGCTACTTACTACCTTTTGAAGAACCTCAAATCCTTCTAACTGAGGGAACTAGAATCTAAAACTGGGATACACAACCATGGGGCCTGTGTTTCCATCTGTTGCGGCCCTCAGCACCTATGTTCCCAACTCTGCCTGTCTCACCTTTACTAATCTCACCTATTTTGCCACATATCTTCCCACCAAACCTCAGCCAACCTAACCCTTTTCCGCCTCTCTTCTGCTCTTCTCACCTCTGCCCACTTCTTCCCACCTCACCTGTTCCTGCCCTACCTCTGCTTTTTTCACCTCTGCCCACTTCTTCCCACCTCACCTTTTCCTACCTCACCTCTGCTCTCCTCACCTCTCCCCACTTCACCTATTCCTGCTTCATCTCTGCTGTCCTCACCTCTGCCCACCTCACCTCTGGCCACTTCTCATCTCACATCTGCCCACTTTTTTCCACCTAACCTTAGCCCATCTCACCTTTACCTATCTTCAGGCCATAGGGAGACCCTCACCCAAGCAACCCCAGCCCCTGTCCTCCCACCGAATGATTTAGCCTCAGCCTTGGAGCACACTGGTTGTCTGACCAGGAAGCAGCAGAGATGCCACACTGGCTGGTTATGGGCAGGCCAAGTGCTGGTAAAATCCTGGCCTGATTTTTGGGCCCAGTCCACCATTACCTATCTTACAACTTCCCATTAAACCTCAGCCCACCTTATTCCTGCATCACCCCTGTCCACATTTTCTCACCTCACCCTTTCCACTTCTTTCTACCTCTCTGCCCACCTCACCTTTATCCTTCTCACCTCTTCCCACCAAACCTCAGCCCACCTCTAGTGTTCTCTCCTCATCCCTGCCCATTTCTTCCCACCTCTCCCCTGTACATACATAAACACATTTTTCAGCTTTCCTTCAGTAAAGGGTTTGCTTTTTCACTGTTTAGATTTTATTGCTGTCCCTTGAAGTGTAACAATAAGACAATGTGGCCCTCAGTCCAAAAAGTTTGTGCACCCCCTAATCTAAAAGTCTCTAGGGCTGGCCGATTACCTTTCCTCGGGGCATCCTGCTATCTGACACCACTCGTTCAACTCTGAGAAGATGCCGGACAGGCCAACTCTTGTGCTGTGGCATACTAGGTGGTTTTACAAGAATTTAGGATGCCCCAGGGACAAGGAACGAACATGGGATTGGCAAAAAAGTTTTGGTCGACTTTTAGATCCTCTAAAGCAATTCAAATTGAAGTTTTGAAGCCAAACATTGGACCCTTAATAACGCAAATGGGGGTAAAAGTACAAGGGGGGCGTGTTATAGCTGTGCTTTGCACAGAAAGAGCAAAGCTGGGGTCAGGAAGAGGACAGCAACCCCACAATGCAGAGTGGCATAGTCAAAAGACATTGTCTGCAGGCAGCCTGAGACTCCATGGGCCGCCATCTTGGATGTTTAAAGGCTCAGACAATGCAGTAGATGCAGGAAGGATGATTTTTAATGTGGACAATCTGTATGTAGGGGGTGGGGGAAACATATAAGATAGGCTCTAATTCAGGGTGAAGGTCCGGTCTAAATATTTTTACATGAAAACAAAAGAAAAAGTCACTGTTCAGGCATACGCTAACGTCCTTTTACCTTATCCCCATAAAGTGGCACAAAACCCTCTTTCCTCCCCCCTGCATCCCAAAGTATGTGCATCAAAGTGGTGGCTCGGATTTCCAAAAAACTGTGTTTTTCCGCCACCAAGGCCATGCCCACACAGCACTTTTGAGATCGGTGATAGCCTGTTCTCAAGTGTGCCGGGTGACGTGACCCAGCCGGCTGGCTGCATCCCCGGTTTCCTTCCCTGCGGAGTGCACGTGCTCTCCTATGTGAATGGTTGGATGCAGTAGTGTCCCACAGCTACAGGGAAGCTGAGGATGCGGATAAGAGGATTTGAGGAGCCACTGTTAAAAGTGAGATTACCAGCTACCCTGGGGGTTTCACACAGCAGGGAATCCTGATTTAACTCTATTGCAGATACAGTAGATGTTATGCAGTGGTGAAAGCAGCCACAAGGGGTGTGTAGAGCCTGCTGGGTACTGGTCCACACGTGACCAACGGACGAAAGACAAAACGGGCCTGAGCTCTCAGACCTGAATACACAGGTTGGTCACTCCCCTTGGGAATGAGCCTCCGTCTCCACCACTTAGCAATGCTAGCTAAAAGTTAAGGGCCTTATAGCTTTCTATCGGAAAGTCATAGGAAGCTGGTTCTGGTGACAATTGACTCAGGTGCTGCACACTCTAAGAGACCAAACACCCCTGTTCTATATGGCTTCTAAACTGCGTTCTGTGGACCTCAGCACGTTATGATTTCCAGATTCCAAAAATGTGTTTATGAGTAATGTGCAGTGCGGCTTCCTTACTCTGTATAAACAACTGGCCCCAACATACCTGCATACCTCCCAACTGTCCCTGATTTGGAGGGACTGTCTTTTTTTGAGTCCATTACCCCCTGTCCCTAGTTGTTCTCATTTGTCCCTATTGGAGGTGTAACATGTCGATCTGTAACAATAAATGATTAATTTGCCTTTTCAAAGTGTTTATATTGGTGTAACTGTTACAACCTATCTCCTATCTATCCCTCAATGAGGGGGTGTGGCCTAATTTTACAAATGTCCCTGTTTCCAACCTTGAAAAGTTGGAAGGTATGTACCTGGACTGCGGCCAGAGCAGGCTCTCAGCAGGGGGTTTGTTTGGTTACAGACCTTGTGTCTCCATGCATGCTTAGGTGCGACCTTGGCTAGTGGAGAGGCCCTTTGCCTCCAAGTGAGCAACTCTCAAATCTGGGGCTCATGGGCAGTGGGAGAAGGGCATGGTTGCCTCTGGGTTGTTTAGGTAGAGCAGCCACACAGGGTGCCATCATGCTTGGTGTTGTGGGCACCAGACTTTTGGCAAAGGTTTTCCCTTTAAATGGACAGGTGCTGTTTGGTCTGGGCTAAGACAATTGGAAATGGTAGTGTCACCTCCTCAGCTCAGGCTGGAGGGCACACAGTCTGCTTTGTCCTGTGGGGGCACCATCTGGCAGTCTTGCAAAGGGCTCCTTACATTGCCCTGTAGATGGGTCAGAGTCCTTGAAGACCAGAACCTTACTTGGCACAGATTTTCCACAGTGGATTTAGATGTGCTTTAAGTGTTGCATTGGTGTTGCCTTGGCCATCTCCCTCAAAGTTTAACTCACCTGGCCCCTAGTTCAGCGCATTACATTGGCCATCCCCTGCTCTGTGGATGCTCCCGGCCTCCATTCAAGCAACAAGCAGATTAACAAACCCCAGGATTTTCACTATCCCAGGTTTTGTTTCTTGTCCCAGAGGCATCCTGATTTGGGATACCCTGTTGTGTGAAAATCCCCAGCTCACAGCTCTGCTTACCTCCTCTGTGATCCACAAAGCATGTGCGGGTTCTCCTCCAATCAGTGCTCTATGCTGCGCATATTAATGAGCGGAATAGAACTCTGTTGGCTGTGCATAACCACGGCAGCCATTGAGGCCTGGTGTGGGTGTGCAAAAATCAGCCAGAGGGATGCAGTGGATGCTCTAGTAGGACGCGCATTCTCTGTGGAATCGCCTGAAAGGTAGTGGTTGCTACTCTTTAAAGGGGACCAAAACCCAGGATTTTGACTCGTTGTCTTGTCTTCGGAATACCCCAATGTGGGATGCTCCACTGTGTGAAACCCCCTAGGTCACCCACTCCAACTCACCTGTCCCCGGTCCTACGGCGCATGCGAGGCCTCCAGTCCCATCAGCGTGCACAACTGTGCTGACGTAAACTTGTCTAGGCTCTAGGGCAGGGGTACTCGAATGGCGGAACGCGGTCCGAATCCGGACCGCAGATGCCATTTGTCCGGACCGCTGCCCAGGGCTGGTGTAGTGTCAAGGCCACATCAGCCCGGGATCCGGCGGTGCCGGTGACAATTGCCGGCCGGGGCTGTCAGAGCTGGGGGCGGGCACATGGGCGTGTAGTTGAGTACCCCTGCCATAGAGCATAGCTCCCCAGCACGAGTTCCCCACACAGTGGGAGGCTTTGAGGTTACCCGAACAGCCAGCCTGGAGGGCGGACGTGCCAGGCGTCAGGTAACAGGGCGAGCTGCCGGCTCAGGCGCGCCGTTTCTGGAGTGTAACATTCAGGCAAACAGTGAGCGAGCACGCCCGCTACCGTCACATCCCACCAAACAGGCAGCGATAAGGGCATTTTCGGGTTCACCTCCACTAAGCCGGACTGTGGCGATGGCCCCCGCCTGTGGTCCCCTGTTCGGGCGCCGCTTGATGACGCGCTGTCTCCTCCTCCCGCGGCTGCCCTGGACTCAATAGTCGGGCTGGCTGGATATTGCGCATGGTGAGAGCGCACCGTTCGGTGGCTGTTTCGGTTTGCGCCCTGGTGTGAGCCATGTTCCGGAGCTCCTGGGTCAAGCCTGAGGTAATTCCCCGCCAATATGTGTATGAAAAGCGTGCGCCGCCATGGTTTGTTCTATATAGCCGCCGCTTCCAGCGCTTGATGCGCCTGGGCGCGCTCGTCCTGTCCGGGCTGGCACTCTTACTTACACCCCCCCGGACCTTCATCCCACGGCAGACCCTGGTAAGTGGACCTCCACTGAAAGTAGTTGAGTACCCCTGCTCTAGAGTGTAGCCAAGTGCAGCCACTCTCAGCGCTGTGATCAGAGGAGAGGGGATAAAAGGGCACAAGGTAAGTAGCCCTGGCCCCCACAGGACAAAACAGTCTGTACCCCCATCCCTCCGCTATCAGGAGCAAACACACAGTCTGCCCGTCAATGAACCCAAAACCTGGGATAGTCAGAATGCCAGCTTTTGGTTCACTCACCTGGGGTTTGGTCCACTTAAAGTGGACCTTCACTCTGTATAAGAGTCTATCTTATATGTTTCCCTCACCCTGTACATACAGATCGCTCACATTAAAAATCATCCTACCTGCATCTACTGCATGTTATAAGCCTTTAAACATCCAAGATGGCGGCCCATGGAGCATCAGGCAGCCTGCAAACAGGAAGTGTCTTCTGACTGTATCGCTCTGCATTCTGGGATTGCTGTCCTTTCCCTGACCCCAGCTCTGCTCTGTCTGTGCAAAGCACAGCTATAACCCCGCCTCCTGCACCTTATCCCGCTCTCCTCTCCTCAGTAAGTGATACTTCTGAGTTAAGATGGCGGCGCCCGTATCCTAGAGTTCTGAACAGAGTTGCAGCCCAGTGGGGGAAAGAACAAGTGACAAAAAAATTTAAAATATATTAATTTTAGATGCTGAAGAATAGTTTTTTAAGGGTTTGGGCTTTTCATTAAATCATGCTGAAGGTCCGGTTTAAGAGGGGCATCCTTGTCCCAGGGGTATCCTGATTTGAGATGCCCCCCTGGGTGAAACTCCCCAGATCACTTATACAATCTCACCTTTCCATGGTCAGAGCCATGCATATTAAAGCTGAACAAAACCCAATGTGTCTGGCCTCACTGTGAAACTCCCCTGGGTCCCTGGAAAACTCACCTTTTCCAACGACTCACTCTGCAATATACCTAATAGGGAGCGAGAGCGACCCCATTCCCAGCATCTCTGGCGCCCAGCCATTCAGGTAGGGGATAGTGTGGGAATGTGTCAGCTTTCGCTCCCGATGGCTGAGCACGGCAAACCGATATGATTGGATGAGAGCTTGAGCATAGTAACATAGTATGTAAGGCTGAATGAAGACTTTATTCCATCCAGTTCAGCCTATTTATCTCCTTCCAGTGCTCTAGTAGCCATAGCTGGAAATGTTATTACATGCCAGGAAGGCATCAAGGCCACTTTTGATGCCTTTAGGCAGGGCCGGATTAAGTGTGGTGGAGGCCCCTGGGCACAAAATCTGGTGGAGGCCCCAGATACAGTATTTTCTTTCCTTTAAAATTATAATCCAGCAAGGTAACTGATTGGTGGTTGTCTGGCACCCGCCTACTTACTGGAACGTCAGATTGAGTCCCTTGTGCCACCCTTGTGCGGGTGCATGCTGTTCGGGAACCCCTGCTTTGCCATTCTGGGCGGGGGGTAGTGTAGTCACCCAGCTGATCCAACAGAAAACAGTTCCCTGCATTGAGCTGCCAGCGGCTGTGCTTGGTGGCTTATGTGCAGTGACAGCTCTGCACGCACCCATCACTATAGCATTGCTGGCGGCATCTTTGCTGCCCTAAACTCTGCTTCCTGCCCTGTTTGGCTGCAGGTTTGCAAAAACAAAGACTTGCACAGGGGGCCCACTACTGCTGATAGCTTTATTGCTGGCCCCGCGACCCTGTCAGACCAAAAGACTGAAAAGCCTACTGGACAAAACCATAACCCAAAGGTTGGTGGAGGCCCCCTTTGCAGGGCAAGTGGTGGAGGTCCCTGCGCTAGTGCCCCTTGCGCCCCTCTCATAATCCGGCCCTGCCTTTAGGACAAAGGAAATTTCTATTGGGCAATCTGGGGGGTTTCACAAATTCGGGTATCCCAAATGGGAATGCCCCATGGGGAAGAAACAAACCCTGGAGAGTCAAAATCCTCGGTTTTGTTCTGCTTCAATGCTTCAGCAAACGGCTGTCTACAGGAGAGAGAGCAGCAGCATCCACAGACGTGGGAGCACTCCCGCCTTCAGCCTGAATGGCTGGGCATCAGAAAAGGTAAGTTTTGCTGCGAATGGGGGATGAGGGTTCACACAATGGGGCATCAAGATTTTGGATACCCCAGGGGCTGGCCAGATTGGATTTTGTTCAGTTTAACTACTTATGGTCCCGGAAGAATGAAAAATATTCAGAGCCGGCTCCAGGTTTTTGTGGGCCTTGGGCGATAAGAGTTTCAGTGGACCCTTTGTGGTGGGGTAAGACACTCCACAAATGGTGATAAGTTACATGTATGGTGAATATTGCCAAAGAATAGAAAGAAAATAAAATCCAAAAATAGAAGGAATAATGAAAATAAGGAATGAAAGAAAGAAAGAAAGAAAGAAAGAAAGAAAGAAAGAAAGAAAGAAAGAACAGAGGTAATAATAAAGAAAGGATAAAAGTAATGACAGAAAAAAGAAAAAGGAATGACAAAAAATAAAGAATGAACAGAAGGAAAGATGAAAACTGACAGAAATAATAGGTTAAAAAAGAAACAAAAGAAAAAAGCATAAAATGAATGACAGAAATCAGGAGAATAAATACATGAAAGACAGAAAAAAAAGAAAGAATAAAAGGAATAACAGAAAAAAAGAAAGCAGGAATTTATAGGGATGGAATGGCATAAAATATATCGTTATAGATATGTAAAAAAAGAATAAAAGAAAAAAGAAATAAAAGGATTGGCAGAACAAACAGATAAAAAAAACAAAGAACCAATGGTAAGAAAGTAAAAGATAGAATGGAAGGAAACAAAGAATAGAAGACCTAAATAACTGAAGAAAGATGGAAAATGAATGGCAGAAAGAACAGATGAAAAAAAAAAACAAAATATAAAACGACCGACAGAAATATTAGAATAAAAAAGGAATGACAGAAAGAACAGATGAAAAATAGAAACAAAATATAAAAGGACTGACAGAAATATTAGAACAAAATAAGAAAAAAAAGGAATGGCAGAAAGAACAGATGAAAAAAAAAAACAAAATATTGAACGCCTGACAGAAATATTAGAACAAAATAAGAAAAAAAAGGAATGGCAGAAAGAACAGATGAAAAAATAAATAAACAAAAAATAGATGGCAGGAAAGAAAAGACACAAAGAATAGTAGGACAGACAGACAGAAAGCAAGGCTCTCCTGGTGGCCAGTCTGTCAGACATTAGTGGTGGGTCCTGTGTAGGGGAAGGAGGGCCCCGACACCTGCTCAGGTAAGCCTACCCTGAAAATAAGTGTTCAGGTGTCATTCTTTCTGCCTCATAATACCAGGAGACATGAAAGATTTGATTTACTAGTATTTAGCCTTGTAGTTTATTCAGTTATTTCTTTTTTTTAGCGGGCCGGGAATAAACGTCAGTGTCAGGACACATATCACAGCAGCAGAGGAGAAGCCCGCACGCCTAGAGGGATGCTGGGGATGCCGTGTTAGTAATGGCTGTTCCCTGTCATCCCGGAAGCACATGTGTGTACGGGGAGGAGGGCCGTGACCTCTGGAAGGTGACAGGCGGCCGGCTTCTTGTATAGAGATGTCATAACACAGCGGCTGTGCCATAGATAACAGTGTGTGGTGTCTTCCCGAGCATGGAGGCTGCCAGAGCGGGTAAGCTGGCTGTGTGATACAGGAAAGAAGTGTGTGTGCACACCATTGCTGCCTTTATACTTGGTTTCACTATGACAGGAATAATACAGGGACCAAAACCTAGGATATTGACTTACCTAGGTTACTGTCTGCTTATAGGGGCATCTTAATTTGGGATGCCCCTGTGCAGAGAAGTAGCTAAGCTAACTGGCACCTGGGGCAAATATTCGAAATAGCACCCCCACCTGTTCTCAGGCACCCCTTTAATGCCCCACCTGCTCCCCCCTAGCTACACCCCTGCCCCTGTGTGTGAAGCCTCCTGGTTTGTTTCCCAGTTTACGACACTCTCCCATGGGGCATGTGCGGGGCTCCTGTTCTGCGCACACATACCCAGCAAGTTGTGATTGAACTGATTGCCAGGCGCCTCTCGCTAAGCCGCCCTGCTGCACACACCCGCTGCCATGCATTGATACATGATACATATAGGTATACAGGGGGGGGGGGGGGTGCATGCATCATGGGATCAATTCCCAAGGTGAGTATTTGGCAAAGTCAGGGGCTTAAGACAGTTGAGCATCTTGAGTTGGGGTGTCCTGGGGTCAGGCTGTAACCCAGCCATAGAATCTTTTAGACTCCAGAACTGGGTTAAAAGGGATTTGGTCTTCTTTAAAGCAGACCTTCACCCTGAATAAAAGTCTATCTTGTATGTTTCCTCCACCCCTACATACAGATTGCCCATATTAAAAATCATTCTACCTGCACCTATTGTGTATTTTTAAACTTTTTAACATACAAGATGGCAGCCCATGGAATTTCGGGCTGCCTGCACACAGGAAGTGTTTTCTGACTGTGCCGCTCTGCAATGTGGGATTGCTGTCCTTTTCCTGACCCCAGCTCTGCTCTGTTTGTGCAAAGCACAGCTATAACTCCACCCCCCCCCCCCCCTGTACTTTACACACACTCTTTTCTCCTCAGTATGTGATGCTTCTGAGTCAAGATGGCGGCGCCCATATCCTAGAGTCCTGAACAGAGTTACAACCCAGTGGGGGAAAGAATAATAAGTAAACGACTATAAACTTAAATATATCAATTTTAGATGCTGGGGATTCACCATGATTTATTGAAAAGCCCAAACCCTTCCCCAGCATCTAAAGTTAATATATTTTAAGTTTTTCGTCACTTATTATTCTTTCCCCCACTGGGCTGCAACTCTGTTCAGGACTTTAGGATACGGGCGCCGCCATCTTGTACAGGGGCGCGAGGCTTTGGCTGTGCTTTGCTCAGACAGAGCAGACCTGGGGTCAGGAAAACTTCAGCAATCCCAGAATGCAGAGCAGCACAGTCAGAAGGCACTTCCTGTTTGCAGGCTGCCTGACGTTCCATGAGCCGCCATCTTGGACGTTTAAAGGCTCATAACATGCAGTGGATGCAGGTAGGATGATTTTTAATGTTGACAATGTGTGTGTACAGGGTGTGGGAAACATATAAGATAGGCTCTTATTCAGAGTGAAGGTCCGCTTTAAGGTTTTGGGCTTTTCATTAAATGATGGTGAATATACGGTTTAAAGCCGAACCTAACCCACTGCAGCCAGCCCTGAAATCTTTTAGATTAACTGACCTTTGGCCCCAGGGCCGGGTTCTTGTCCAATCAGAGCATATGTCTTTTGGCAAATGGCTCTGATTATTTACAATGGGAAGCGAGAGCGGTTGCATCCCCTGGGCTGCGCACACATACCGCTGAGGGTTCTGCTGCTTGTTATTTCCATTGAAGCCTATCTGAGTCGTTTGCCAAATAAAATAGTAACGGCAAACAGCTCTGATTGGACGTAAGCCTGCCCATACGCCATTGGATCAGGAAGAAGTGAGTTTTTCTCAGGGTTTTTGGGGGTTTCACACAGCAGGGCATCCCAATTCCTCAGTCAACATCTCAGGTTTTGTTCTGCTTTAAAGCAGCCCTCCAGAGGTAACTCTGCTGTGCTTGGGCATCCTGTTTCTGTCAGTGCAGCAGATCATCCCATATGGGATGCCCCCAACTGTGGGGGCGAGCAGACTTCCAGTCATTTTTGAATGGAGCTTTGCTTTACCTGCCCTTCTGCTGCCTCTATCCAACAATGTGCTCGATCCCTCTGCTGATATGGTCCACACTCTTGCCCAACCCATGTGACTTCCACTGGCCAATGCTGGGACATTCCACATTGATGCCCCAGTAGTGGACGTATGAGAAGACCTTCAGTCTCCCTTGAAGGCGATGGCAGGAGCATGTGTAGAGTAGGGGGTGCTCCTCTGCTGCATCTGTATTCCAGTGTCATTGCTGGGGTCTAGACCAGGGTTTTTTTGTGATGCCCTCCCTCCTGTATTGCCTCATTAGTAGGGTTGGGGGGTGTAACGTTGGCCTGGACTTCCACTTCAAAGAAGTGACGCCAAGGTGACCCAAACCCCATTTCTACCACCATGCCTACAGTATGGACTACTCACATGGTGCCGGTTGGGGAGGAGATGCTAGCTTATGTGCTGGCGGGAGCATCAAAGGTCTTCTTGGGTCAAATTTCCCTTGAAAGCCCATGAAAAAAAAAATATAATGATACTCCCTTAACCCACTCATAGCCTTGATCCCTCACAACCCCAGCTGGTAAATTTCTTCTGCCCTGTCTGACCAAAGCAAGCCGCACATGCTCTTAGCGGTCGCAATTAGAGATATCATGGTGGGGGGGGGGATAGGTTTGTGCACCAGGACCTTCCCTGGAACAGAGGTAAGGGGTTCATGTCCTCATTTTAGCCATTTTATTGGAGGGATCCCAATTAGGGATTGGGCTGGACTAATGCTTTAAGCCCATCTCCTCTCACCCCTCAGCCGCTACACTAGCTGTTGCACTGCCATCCTCCTTTGGCTTGCAGCACCTCGCCTGACCACAGTGAGCTGCACATGCTTGGACTGTCCACCATTAGAATTCTTATCTCAAGGTGGCTGGTTTGGGGCAGGCAGGAGGGTGTGCAGTAGGCACTGTGCTATGTGGAATATAGTCTGCAAGGGGCTGGCTGCTTCCGTGATTGGATGACAACCACAACAATCATAATCCTCCGACAACCCCCCCCCCCCCCCCCGCGCTTCCCAGCGTCCATGGACAGGACGAGGCCTTCTAAATTCAGGTCTGGCACGTAGGAACCGGTATGACCAAGGCCAGGAGGCCTAATGGTTCAGCAATGGCAGGATTCCAGTCCCTATTAGAAGAACACTGGGCCCATTCTGGGCTAGTAGCCCCAGGGAGAGTGGACTAGAAAAACTAGAAAATATGGGTGAATAATTTGATCTTTTCCTTGTTGAGAGTTTGGGGTGTGGTCCAAATTGAAATCCATTTTGATTGTCAGAAGATTGTGCAAGTGGGTTGTGTGGTGTGGAGCTAACATAGACCAAATGCACCAGATAGCTGAGGCTCAGAGAACTTAGGTTTGGCCAATAGCCACCTGAGTAAACTGGCTGCAATTTCTGGATGCTGTTGTCTGGTTTTAAAGTGGACCAAAACGCTCGGACCAAAACTCTTTTTCAGACTTGGAAAGGCTGATTCGCTACTCCTGCTCTGCAAAATCTTCTGCTTTTTTGGCCTTCATGTGGCCGCGTCCCCAGCATCTTGTGGCTGATGCCCAGACATTCAGATAGGTGGGGGGTGGGTGCATGCGTTAGACCACAGGATATCTGGGGATGCAGCCGCCCCCTTTGCCAGGCTCTGATTCCAAACAGAGCTTTATGCTGTGCATTAATATGCAGGGCATAGAACTCTGATTGTACGAGACCTCAGGCATGCGCCATGGAATCGCCAGCGGGGAAAGTTTTTTTGATGATCCCAGGAGCTTTCACACACTGGGGCATCGCAACTGGGTTATTCATGCAAAAGGGGACAAATGGCGGTGGGGGGGAGGGGGGACCTTCACCCCCAGTAAGAGCTTATCTTGTATGTTTCCCCCACCCTGTACATACAGATTGCTCACATTAAAAATCATCCTACCTGCATCTACTGCATGTTATGAGCCTTTAAACTTCCAAGATGGCGGCACATGGAGTGTCAGGCTGCCTGCAAACAGGAAGTGTCTTCTGACTGTGCCGCTCTGCATTCTGGGATTGTGGCACTTTCCCTGACCCCCAGCTCTGTCTGTCTGTGCAAAGCTCGGCTATAATCCCATCCCTGTACTTTATCCTGCTCTCCTCAGTATGTGATGTTTCTGAGGCAAGATGGCGGCGCCCGTATCCTAGAGTCCTCAACAGAGTTGCAGCCCTGTGGTGGAAATAATAAAAAGTAAATGGATAAAAACATAAAAAATATATTTATTTTAGATACTAGGGAATATTTTTTAAAGGTTTGGGCTTTTCATTAAATTATGCTAATGGTCCGGTTTAAGGTTTTGCTCCACTGTAAAGGAGCACTATCACGAAAAAATGCCTCAATAATAAAAATCCACTTAAATATGCTAAATGGCATCAAAAACATTCAAGCCAAGCCTGGTTCTTTTTTTGAAACGGGAGTCAGGTGACAGATTTATTTAAATGTTTCCTTCTGCATTTACAATGGAGATCTGCTCAACTCTAATGGTCTTTCCTCTAAGTAAATTTTTTTTTTTTTAACTGTTTTCTTCAGTTGAGCGATAAACCTCAGATTGTACATGAACATTCTCATTGGAAAATGCATACCAACTTACTAAAGTGGACCTCCAGCCAGAAATCTGTCAGTGGCCATTTGGGCCTTTGCACTCCACATCCCCAGACATCTTGATTTGGGATGCCCATCCACTAAATAATCCCTGGAAATGCCTGAATTTCTCACTTGGCTGCTGGCACTAAGTGGGGTTTGCCTGGTGGGTTTGAGTGGAGACAACTTGGAACATTAGTCTGCTGCTGCCGAGAACTGTCTCAGATGTACTGTAGTTTGATGTGACTGTAGCGCAGGGTTTCTCAACCCTTCATTTATGAGATCTGTAACGATAACCCTTATCGCCGGAGGGCTTCCCCGCCAGAGACGTCCTTTTCCCAATGGTGAGAGGTGCTGCAGGAATTCCAGAGCCATCTGTGAGGAACCAGGAACAGCCCTTACAAGGGCTAGTGAATTGTAATATAGCGTTTCCCCCAATAAGAGACAGAACTCAGTATTGAGGGTGAAGATGAACTCAACTTTATTAGTGCCACACTGGGCCTTATATGCAAGCCTCCATGCAAGGGGGCCTCCCCCATGGACCTGATGGAGGACTGCATGACAAATACACAGACCAATGGGAGCAGGACACACAATCCCTCAACTCTGCCGGTGATGCAATCAGCAACACAATAGACGTCTGTAACACACTCAATCAGAACAATGGCAGTCTGTAACACAATCAATCAGAACAATGCCATTGTCTGTGACGTAATCAATCAACACAATGGCAGTCTGTAATACAATCCAAAATACAATGACATTGCCTGTAACAGTATCAAAATACAATGACATTGTCTGGAACCTAATTAAGAAAAGGCCAGTGAATGACCCGGTGAGCAATTGAATAGTGATGACATCCAAAAGGCAGAGCGTCTGTCACAAGATCCCACCCCACTTTTTATAACTCAAGTGCAAGTGTCTTTCCAGTGGCTGTGGTGCAAGTTTACCTACCAGCAGCTCTGGTATTCAAAGATGCTGTCCAATGATTTGGTCCTCCTGGGAATCCTATTAGGGGCATGTCAATGTGCGAAGCAAGAAGAGGCATTTGAAGTGGTCCAACACCCATTTTGCCCGAAATGGGTGCTGGACATCATTGTAAAAGTTGCACAGGGGCATCCAGTTTGGTGAACACTCCCCCACGCATATGCCCCCAGCAAACCCCACTTTCACTTACTAACTCCATGAACTGTCTATGGAATGTGCTGCTCGTCGCCTATGCAGTCCATGTACTACCTCTGGACCGCCCGGTGGACAATTGCGGGGCCACATTTTACTGGGGTGGAGGCAAGTGAAAGTGGATTTTGCGGGGGGGGGGGGGGGGATGTGACAGCAATCTGATTCACCCCACCTAGCCACTGTTACAGTGCAGTTCAGTGTCCATTTAGGGTGTTGGACCACTTAAAACAAGGAGCAAAGTTACCCGGTCCATCTTCTGCCCCTGGAATGTGGCAACAGATCACGTATGCACCATGGGAGCCCCGGAGAAGTGGAGATTTGCAATCTCAGATTTTTCACACAGTGGGGCATCCCACATCTGAGTTGCCTTTAGAGTAGGAATGCGGCCGGCCCTGGAGTCATTAGGAGGGAATAAGGTTGAGGACAGATACTTTAATGGGGCATTTTTAGTCTATTATATATATATATACCTTGTCTATGTGTATGGTTTTAAAGCAGGTGGAAACCCATTTTTGGGCTGGGTTTTGCCGCTGCCTAAGCCACATTTAAGAAAGCCCTGGGGCACCGGTGATGTTACCTGATCCCAGCGGGTCCTGCAACGCGGTTTCCATTGGCATACCTGGCTCCTCTCTGGCTGTGCGCACTGGCTGCAGAGAAGCCGGGGATCCTGCACTTGGAAGAGATTGCGTCGCAGGAGCTGCTGATATTAGATAGGATCGCCGGCACCCTGGGGGGTTTCACACAGCGGGGCATCTGGTGTACGATGCCCTGGGGGTAGGCTAGCGACCAGGCCTGGTATCCTTTAGATTCCAGGACCCGGCCACAGCGGTGTTCATTAGCTTTAAAATAAAAAATCTTCTTTTATGCTTTTTTCAATCAACACATTTTGCATGTAGCTTTGATTGAATCATTATGGCCGCTGGTAATAAAGCGTGCTCATTAATAGACTGCAATATAGGAATTCATTTTAGCCACCTTGTATTAGTGCGGTTGTGCCAACTCCGCACTCTTTGGAAATGAATGGGTCTGGGTCACTTTGTAATGGAGGCAGGGTAAACTTACTTGTAAAAGTTATGTGCTAATTAAGTCGTTCTCTTCTATCTTTAACTGTAGCATTTCTTATTTCCTTTTGAAGTATGGTGCAGTCTGGTAGGTGTAAGAATTCCCATTGACTGGTAATTCTGATCGACCTCACAGTAATCTATTAACACCGCTACTCTGGAGTAGGCTTATTTGTGAAATGATTGGAGGTGCAATGTATGTGTATCAGTTCTGCTTGAAGAGTACCAACAGTGCGGATGCAGCATGCCCATATACCTCCCAAGCCTGCAAAGTTGGGTCATGCCACTGGCCACCAGTGGTCCAAGGTCCACTTCTGGGTTTACACCCGCTGAAAGGCATTCAGCAGGACATGGTTTTACTGAGGGAGCGCAGTGTAGGTAAGTGGAATGGGACTTGCAAAGGCAAAACTGGTTCCATAAAACACACACTTGTTAACATTAGAATTTAGAAAAATAAAATTAAAAAAATATATACTAGATCAGCTCAGCACCTTAAAGAGGAATAACGGACCTCCTAGCTAACATAGATTCCCTTTTGAATGTCAGTGTCTTCCAGTACCCTGACATCCTACTGTTATTTTTCCTCCCCCCCCCCCCCCCGACGTCTTAGCCGTGACAGACACCAGGGAGCTTAGCCGTGTGGGGTCTCTGCTGTTGCTGCCCCCTTTCTTTGTGTCCTTTAGCCGGATATGAGCAACGCAGACCATACACTGCGCAGGCGCGAGATCTCGGGGTGGCATCCTGGGATTGAAGATGGAAGAAAAGATGGCGCTGCCTTATGAATAGCGCCCAGGCGGGGATGGATGAGCGCAGAGGGAAGAGCAGAAGACAGGTAAGTTTACAGTGGCAATTATCGGATCATAAATATCAAAAATATACACGTTCAAAAATTCAATCGAAGGTGGACTTGCCATTTAAGCCTACGTTCACACCTGTCCAGTTGCGTTTGCAGTAAGAATTCCATTTTCTGTTTGCGTTTTTGTTTTCGCTTGTGTTCATGTTTGCCCCTGCGTTATAAAATATCCCTGTTTCTTGGTCCCATGCCCTGCCTTCCTGTCTATTGAATCCCATTAAATTCTATGGCACCGCATGGAAAACGTGTTTGCGGTCCCATGTACTTTAATGGGATGTGTTTGCGGCCCGGACGCAGCAGGCAGGACTTTTTAACCCTTTAAGTGCCAAGCACGTAACACCTACGTGCTTGCATGTCCGTGCCTTAAGTGCCAAGCACGTAGGTGTTACGTGCTCGAATTCCCTCCTTGCTAGTTAAAAAAATAAAAATGCTCATCTGACCCCTCGTTGGATCCGTCCGGGTCTCCTCTTTAATTTGGTGCCATCTGATCCCCCGTGGGGGCTCGGATGACTCCAGGAGAGCCCCCGGAATAGGGCCCCCCACGCTTTGGCAGCAGCAGCTGCTAACTGTAAAGAAAAAAATAAAAAATAAAAATGACATTTACTTACCTGTGGTCGCGCTGCCTCCCGACAGGTCTCCTCTTCACTGGGGGGGCCTCCGATCACCCCCCAGCCTCTTCCCATTTTTTTTTTAATTAAGCCCTTATGTTCTGTCGCCCAGCAGCTAAAAAAGGCTTCCAGCTGCAGCAGGAGAGCAGAAGCCAGATTGATCAGCGTGGGACACAGGGATGGGAAGTATTAAAAAAATAAATAAATAAATAAAATATTTTTTCTGCTTGTTTCTGTGTTTTTTTTTTTTACACTTAACCCCTTGTGAACTGGTAAGGGATCCATGAGATCCCTATACCAGTTCACAAGGCTGGGGGGCTGGCAAGTCACCTGCGGCTAGCCGGCACCCCAATTACCTGCCTCCCCAAAGCCCAGGGGGGGGGGGGCAGAAGAGCCCGGGCCATGGCTATGTGGGCTTGTAGTCTGCAGGCTGGTGGGCCACCAAAGCTGGTCCCCTTGCACCCTGTTCTACAAGCCCCCATAGCTGGCCCAGGGCTGGTTATGATGGGTAAGGGGGACCCCATATAATTTTTTGGGGGAGTTTTATGGGTTTTTAACCTTTAAAATTCCCCCCAAAATGCCCCCCCCCCCCAGGAGGGGGAACCCTATGTCAGTTTTTTTTTTTAAATTAACCCCTTATGTTTATAGTGTGGATAGTAGTAGTATTTTATTTGTAAATGTTATAAAGTGCTATTTTCAGTTTAGGGGGTCTCCTGGGCAAGAATGGGGGGGCTACTGATACATATGTGGTACCGTTGTAATCGGGAGAAATTGGGCTTTCACATGCAATATGGTTTTCTCTAATAAAGTAAATGTTTTATTTAAAATAAAGGAGACAATTGTCTAAAAAATATTTATTTTTTTGTTTTTTTACACAAAAATATTAAAAAAACATTAGAAAAATTACAACCAAGACATTTCATGTTAAAGCCTAAACTCTGCTGCAAAATATATATCTATAATTTTGATGGAAATTCTGGCTAAAAACACGGTTTAAACATGGCGCAGAATGGGGAAAAATTACCTGTCAACAGAGCGTGACAAAACTTCAAATTGGCTGGCAATTAAAAGAGTTAATAGCACCTATGCATGTTGGGTATTGTTCTAGTCGGAGGACCTTGCTCTTTCAGATTTAGCTTGTTTTTTCTTGTTTGCATATTTATATTTTAGGAAAACATGTTATTTATTCAGTGTTTTTTATTCATTTTTTTTTTTAGGGAAACCCTGTGCAACCTAAGAATTCTTCAAGGGATTACTTCCATAAAGGTGAGCCTACTACAACAAGCTGGGTACTCTTAGAAAGCTTAACGTGTACTTTCAGGGAATATGGTTTATGGGGGGTATTCCAAATGTAAAGGGTTGTTTTGGTTGAAAAATTGCAAGGTGCGCACTTTGTCTGCAAAGCTGAAATTTTCAAGTAGAATTACTGTTACGCACACGCTTTACTTTGTGGTGTTTGCCAACTCTTCCCTTGACAGTACCTATGCATGTTGGGTATCGTTCTGTTCGGGGCATGTTGCTTTTTGAGATTTTACTTGTTAGTTCTTGTTTGCATATAGTTTTTTTAGGAAAATGTGGCTTGATTCTTCCGTTTTATTCTTTTTTAGGGAAACTTTGTGCAACCAAAGAATACATTAAGGGATTACTTCCAGAAAACTAAGCCTACATAAACAAGCTTGGTACGCCTAGAAAGCTTGAGGCGTGTACTTCCAGAGAATATATAGTTTGGGGGGGGGGGGTATTTCAAATGTAAAGGGTTTTTTTGGAGACCTTACCTGCAAAAAGACATTATTCAAATAGAACGTGTCCAAAGGCGGGCAACGAAAATGGTGGAAGGACTTAAACTTAAAACTTATCAAGAGAGACTTAAAGATCTTAATTTGTACAGTCTGGAGGAAAGAAGGGAGAGGGGGGACATGATGGAGACCTTTAAATATGTGAAAGGATTGAATAAGGTTCAGGAGGGAAGTGTTTTTAAGAAGAAGCTTAATGATATAACAAGGGGGCACAACATGAAGCTAGTCTGGAGGAAGATCAGGAGCAATGTTAGAAAATATTATTTTACAGAGAGTAGTAGATGCTTGGAACAAACTTCCAGCAGAGGTAGTTGAAAAATCAACAGTCACTGAATTTAAACATGCCTGGGATAAGCACACACCTATCCTAAGATAAAGAGTACATACAGTATATACATAAGGGCAGACTAGATGGAGCGTATGGTCTCCTTCTGCCGTCAACCTTCTATGTTTCTATAGCGCAGTTGTATTTTATCTGAAAATCTCCTAAAGCTCTGTTTCAGTTTGGAGCCACAGCACTCAACCCTGTTAGCTTGCAAGCCAGCCTATAATCTGTCTCTAAACTTGGTTAAAAACAAAGGACTCGGTCACACACATCTGCAGAAGTATGCTTAAGCTGCACCACTACGCCAAAGTGCCTCTGTGGGGTGCAGTCCTAACTCTAATCTCTGAGAGCCCATTTGGGACATACAGTGCAATAGATAAATTGGGAGCAGGCTTACCTGAGGTTGCCCTAAACCTCTCAAGTGCAAGCCATGGGTTGGAAGGGTTAAAGACCTTGCAATACAGCCTAGACCCCACACACCATGTGCTTGCACAAATTCAAAAGAAACAAAGGGGGGTGGCAGCCGCTCAGACCATTTTATAACTAACCTGGGAGGTGCACGTTAGCAGGGCAATTAGGATACACAAGTCTTAAAGGAGCCACAGCACTCAACCCTGTTAGCTTGCAGGCCAGCCTATAATCTGTCTCTAAACTTGGTTAAAAACAGAGGACTCGGTGACACACATCTGCAGGAGTATGCTTAAGCTGCACCACTATGCCAAAGTGCCTCTGTGGGGTGCAGTCCTAATGTGTTACAAAAACGGGTGACAAAAGCTGCAGGTAGGATGGCAGTGAAAGGGTTAATGCCACATTTTCTTCGGTCCTGCTGCATCGGCGAGGTCAAAGGGGCCAAAGAGGTGCCATTGTTGGATCTTTTTTTGCGGTACCTCAGCATCTGCCGAAAACGCAGATACACATGCGGTACCGGACAGTTGTGAATGAGGGCTTATACAGCATATAGCTCAATACTTGAAGTCGCTACTAATTAGGCTCTTTTGTGAATATTATCTGATCACCATATTTTCACTAAATATATATGGAAAGTAAAAATAATCCTAAGCAGACAGTATAGTTTCTTAAAAAAAAAACACAATACCGAAAGGCAGTTTAAGAGAGTCCATATTATAAGACTGATTTAAATTCCAAATTCGTGGTTCTTCAGTGGTGAATCCTTGTTTGAAATTCATTTAGCCGCCAGGTATTTATGATGTGCACATTGTATCATTATTCTGTGCTAGCACATTATAGGAGTGCATAAGTCTTAGAGCAAAATAAAGCTTAATAAATTCAGTCAGTGAAGAAGGTGAAAATTGATTCCTACTCAATGACGGTGTAATGAAAAAATTACAAGCTTTGCCTTTCTTGTTTCAGGTTTTCTTTAGATTATTTAAAACTTGCATCTAAAGTTCTTAAGCCTTCTATAGCAGGGGTCCCCAACCCCTGGGCCATGGCACCCTGTCAAGTGGGCCACGGTGCGGTCACACTCCGCCCACATTCGCAGAGACCCAGCTGGTCAATCCTCATTCATTGGTGGCGCAGCAGCCATGCTTCCAAACCCCCAAAGTGCACCGGACTTTCTTCTGTCACAGAGACAGGGCTGCTAGGCCATCAGTGAATGAAGTTTAACAGTGAGTTTCTGCAAGCTCCAACGGCCGGAGGGGGGCCGGGCTGGGTGCTGGTTGCTGCACTTTGCATTGATTACTGTTGTTTTTGCCACTTCAGACGGGGCTAGGGGACTTGTTTGAAGTGCTCATCTGGCAGTTTATGTCTGGGCTCTTCTGGTTCCCAACACTTTTTGTTGCTTGCTGGATGCAGGAGGGCTACAAAGTTACAGAACCCCCTTAAGATCCGCGTAAATGTTTGGCTCTGGGTCTTTAGGTAGAACCTTTTCAAGGGAAATAGATGATTACTCCAGTACCTCCCAACCAGAGAGGGATCAGTTTCCACTCCCAGGTATTCCTAGTTCCCAAGAGTTGAGGGGAGGTACAATTGATATTAAATCTGAAGTTGCTAAATGCTTTCATCGCTTACCAAAAGTTCAGAATGGAAAACATTGGGTCAGTCAGGAATTTCCTGGTTGCAGGTTGTTTTATGGTAAAGGTATACATGCTGGTTTCCTACTTGCACATCCCTATACATCTAGATTCCCAAAAGTATCTGTTTTGCACTTCGGGGCCCAAGATAAGATTGTTCATTGGCAGTTTCAGGCCCTTCCCTTAGGGCTGTCAGTAGCTCCTTGCCTATTCACAAAGCTTTTGGCAGCAGTTGTCTCGATTCTGAGATTAAGGTGGTCCACATAATCCTGTACCTCTGCGATTTCTCAATTTTTTTCAAACTCGGAACAAAAGATCAGAATAGATTTGCAATATGCTCTGTTTACCAAATTGGGCTTCTTGTTGATTCCATCGCAGTCAATAACATTTTTGTGTATAAGAAAACCTTTCCTTGTAGACGAGAAACTAACTCTGTTCACAGAATTTCTAGAGCAACGTGTTGTATCACCAGCTTTTTCAAAAAGAAATTTTGGGGTTGATGACATCAACCTTTTCTGCAGTCCCATGGGCACAGTTTCATTCAAGGATATTACAGGCACTTTTTGTTGCAGGGAAGATACTGGAGACAGGAACATCCAGTTTTGTAGACCATGGGGTTGGGGAGCACTCTGTGGCACAAATTTCTGTCAGGGTCAGTGGCAGGACGCCTGCCTGACCTCAAACCAGAGCGAACTTCTGATTGTGAAGATGGTTTTGGTTTCTTTTCAGGATCTGCTGATGCAGAAAGACGATCCCCTATAGGACATCTTTCGGGACATCGTTTTTTTTTTTTGGGCAGCATAACATGTCCAGTCAATCCATACTGTGCAGATCCTGGGTATCAGAGGCTTAGTGGAGTCTGGACGACCTGTTTTTTTTTAACAGATCTGCAGCCGTTTCAGTCAGCTTTTAATGGACCTTTTTTGCCTAAAGAAACAATGCGAAACTGCCTTTTTTTTTTTCTATATCGGAATCAGGAAGAGGAGGGTTTGGATGTCCTTTCTCAAGTATGGCCAAATAATCTTCTTAATGTCTTCCCTCCATTTCAGCTAATACCTATTGTACTACGGGAAAGATTTTTCATGAGTGTCACGTTCTTCATGTTAGACAAATGCTGGGTGACGACGAGAGGGGGTTAAAGTGAAGGGCCACTCTTAAGTGCTTGACTCTGGATTACAAAGAGTCATATAAAAATCGGTCAACGTGGGACAGAACATCAGTGAGACATGGAGGTAGTGTGAGTCAGTGGCTGGCAGCCGACACCTCCATGTCTCCTTATTGTTCTGTGCTCTGACAGGGCTATGCGGCCTTGCCTTTACTATGCTGATTACAGTCTCTGCAATGTTAAGTACCCACCCCTGGCTCCTCTCCCTGCTGTCAGTGACACATGTACAAACGGATAAATGTACATGCAATGTAAATCTTCCTTGTGCTGGGCCCCTACGTGTGGTGGCTGGTGGAGGAGATAGTCCCACCACCATAGCTGCCCTCCCCCACCCATGATAGCACCTGCCAGTTGCCAATCATCAAGTGAAGAGAGGCAGGACGGTCCCTGGCACTCATGTGAGGGGCCAATATTCACAGCCGTGGTTAGTATCTGGTTAGGTGTGGATAATGCTACAGTCCAAGGTTAGGTGTGGATAATGCTACAGTCCAAGGTTCGTGTCAACGCTGCAGTTTTTGCTGCGCGGGTTGAAGTTCCGAGTGAACGGAGGGGGGGGTTGCTGTGTGGCAGCGCATCTAAAAGGGAATACTGCCCCCACTCAGCTCTCTTACCCACCCCCACCACTCATGCGGTCATGGAGTTTTGGAGGTGCGGCACCTCCTCATTGGCTGCAGAGATTCGCATGAGTGACAAAAGCCCAGCATCGGGCACTCTTCAACAAATAGCAGACATGGCCAGAAGCACTGGACACTTGGAGACACGTAAAGCACAATTTCAAAGCATATATTATGCTAAAATATGAATTAATTTGACCTCTGCTCCACTTCCTTCCTCATTCGGAATGTTTGACTTCTTCTATTAGCCGTAGGGATCACAAAATCACCTGCCTTTTTAAAACTCCCCTTTCTGGGATCTTCTGATGCAACTTTATGTGGCAACCAAACAGGATTTGCCATGTAAAAGTTCCCGGTGAACTCATTCAGCCAGTGGTCACACGGTGGGAGAGTTCAGACCAGGTAATTAACTTTTTCACAAAATGGGTGTTGTTCTGGGCGCAGGGAAGCATCCAGAATGCCTATGCCTCCTGTACATGAACAACATTAAATGGCATCTTTCCCTTTTCCTAGGTGCCCCTCAGAAATTGAGCACTGTGATTGGCCACCTTGTTTTCTGGCTTTCTATGGCTAATTCATACAGGTGGACCTGTGGAATCCACCCTTTTGTCTGGACACCGTGTCTAAAGCAGCCTGCTCCATTCACTGAGGGGACAATTCCAGACCTTGAACTCAATCTGTAGATGATAGCAGGGGCGTATCGGCACATCAAGGGACCTGTTCTGCAAGATTCAGCTCAGAGACCACATGGACTGAAGAAGTGTTAACATAGTTTGCATAATGTATTAAGTATCTGCAGCCCATGAGGTCTGAATATTCCCAGAGGCAGGAGAACAGGTTCCATGATGTGCTGATAGGCCCTTGCTGTCACCTACAGATGGGGTTCAGTGTCTGGCTTGGATCATGCATTTAAAGACAAGGGGGCACTGCCTTCGATTGGGAAAAAAACAAATTTAGTCTCTGAAGGCGACAATCGTTTTTTACCATAAGAACTATAAACCTATGGAATAGCCTCCCACAGAAGCTTGTTACAGCATCAACTGCTGACGGCTTCAAAAAAGGATTAGATGCTTATTTAGAAAAAAAAACAAAAAACAAAAAATAAATGGCTTCCCCTATAAAATAAAATAAAAAAATAACTTCCCCTACCCCAACATCCTTGGTTGAACTTGATGGACATATGTCTTTTTTGTTTTTACTGTATTAACTGTGGATACTGGGGGATATGAGGTAAGTATCAGCCAAAAGCTAGCTGCTGTATGAGATTGCAGTGATCTTTTTTCTGTGAAATGAAATGTAACCTCAAACTGTTTTGTTCCCCATAGAGGAAGGTGGTCTGCGACATGTGGAAAAAGATGTCCTTATTCCTAAACTAATGAGGGAGAGAGCCAAAGTGCGATGTGCCGAGCAAGTAGAAGGTAACTTATACTTGTATCCATATAACAATCATTGATAACTGTGATGCATTTAACTGATCTAACAAAGGTGAGTTACTTGTGATGAAACCTTGGCTTAGATTCTGTAAACGTTCCTTAAAATATCTCATGAGAATAAGGACCATGTCAAGCTTTGTTGAAGCTTTGTCAAGCTTTGCCTTGAAAGAGGCTTAAGATTAAAATTATTCGAAGTAGGACGAGTAAGCATTTATAGACGCTTGTAAAGAGGAACAAAACCCAAGAAATTTACTTTCCTGGGTTTTGTTCCTCTCTGGCAGGGCATCCCTATTTGGGATGCCTCGCTGTGTGCATCTGCCGGTCTTACCACATTTTCCTCCTCATCACGGCACATGTATGGGCCACTCGGCCAATCAGCAGTGCTTGTCTATTTCTTATTTTTATTACCTATTTTAATTTAGGTTGTCTGAAACAAGGCCCTTGTTTGGGGGTAGCCAAGGCATTACAAGGACAAACCACTGCCGGCCCTGGCGATTCAAGTGCCCCTGGGGCATCCTGATCTATTATGGTCCACTGTGTGAACCAATGCAATCCCCAAAGAATTCACTTACCTTTCCAGTGTTCTTAGACTGGGTTCATGAGTCGGGCCCTCATCGCTGCGCACGGGAACACGCGGCAGGGAGTATGTGGCCGCTCCCTATTTTGGAGCTCTGGCTGAATACAGCCCTGTCTTCCATGCATTAACATGCACGGCACACCACGCTGATTGGACCAGAGACTGCACATGTGCCGTGGCAGTGTGGCGAAGGTCATTTTTAGAGACTGGTTACACATGGCAGGGTATCTCAAAATCAGAATGCTCTAGGGACAAGGAGCAAAACCCAAGATGAAAAATCCTAGGTTTTGATCCACTTTAATTTAAAGTTCCTGCTGGATCTTGTGATTGGAATTCGTGGAGATACATAGAGATTTCTATCCTTTTTGTCAGCAAATGTGTTGTGTTTGAGTTAGTTAAAGGAAGTCTATCCTTACACTACTGTGCCTGCAGCAAATGTTCAAGGGTTTAACCAGCAAAATTAAAAAAAAGGTTACTCACTAAAATTAATACAACTTTTTTTTTTTTTCTTTTAAGAAATACTTTTGTAAGAGGAGGAGTTACACTGGAATAGACGTGTATTACACCATTTGGTGTGTTTTTGTTTTTTGTATGCAATCATGGCAAAATAAATTGTTGTGCCGCACCACTTGACATCTTTAGGTATAAGAAACCCGTTGGCAGAAATTTGAAAGCCACCCATGGACCACAAAGAGCAGTACACATCTCTAAACATTTACAATTAAGTAAAAGAAGCAGAACTTTTTTTTGCAATACTATCAAATATCGGCTTTATGGATAATTGAATTATTGTTGTCTCTTAGGGCATCAATTTCTCGAAAGTAGAATTTTGAAGTAAACCTGTAGGCGAGTAAATGGTTAGATATCCATGTGGGAGAAATTTTTGAAATTTGAAAGTGTTTCCTGGTTTATAACTGCTACAGTTGCTGTACATTTATATACCGTATTTGCCGGCGTATAAGACAACTTTTTCCCCCTGTAAAACATGCCTCCAAGTGGAGGGGTCGTCTTATATGCCGGGTGCACCTGGGTCACATACATATAAATGTACTTACCTTCACCAAGCTGGGCAGCACGATCGTCCTCCTCCTCCTGCAGAGCGATGCTCTTGCTCAGGCAGCACTAGTTGATCAGAGCAGGGAGAGACTGAGCAGGCCAGCAGGATGAGCACCGAGCAGATCAGCTTTCCTACTCTCAGGCACTGTGTGGGCAGGCAGGGGGCTGGCTCCTGGCACGCACTCCTGACATCGCCCTCACTGCTCTCCACTTTGAAGGGGACTCTTCAGCATCTGATCTGAGGTGTGATTTATTTAAGATTTATTAAAAAAAAAAAAAGTTTCTATGGGGCACCCCCCAGTGTAAAACCCCCAACTGGCCCCTTTCCCAGACCCCACACATTACACACTTTGCTATTAGATGAGACACATTCTAAACAACCCAGGCATGTCCCCAGCTATAGGCGAGCAGGGATGTGGCCGCAGTTTGATGTGGTGTGGACTCTGGGAAACGGGGTCATTGGGGGAGTTTACACAGGGGGCATCCTAACTTGGGGGAGTTTACACAGGGGGCATCTCAACTTGGGGGAGTTTACACAGGGGGCACCCCAACTTGGGGGAGTTTACACAGGGGGAACCCCAAATTTGGGGAGTTTACACAGGGGGCACCCCAAATTGGGATGCCCTACTGGGTTTTGTTCCCTGCATCAGGGGCAGCAAAATGGAATGCCCCCCTGTCTGAATGCGGCCACATTCCTGCTCGCCTTTAGTTGGGGCCTGTGCTGGCTATTCAGAATGCGTCCAATCTAAAGGCATAGTAGGGATGTGGCTGCAGTGTAATGTGGTTTGGGCTCTGGGAAAAGGGCCAGTTGGGGGGTTTCACACAGTAGAGGAAACCCAATTTGGCATGCCCCTGGAGTAGGGAACAAACTCACTGGGGCATTCCAATTCGGGATGCCCCACTGTAAAACCCTCCCTATTGGCCCTATTCCCAGAGCCAACACCACATTACCCTGCAGCTGCATCCCTACTATGCCTTTAGCTGGGACGCATTCAGAATAGCCAGCACAGGCACGTCCCCAACTAAAGGCGAGCAGGGATGCAGCTGCAGTGTAATCTGATGTGCACTCTGGGAAAAAGGCCAGTCGGGGGTATTTCACTCAGTGGGCTTCCAAATTTGGGAGGCCCCACTGGGTTTTGTTCCCTACTCCAGGAAATTGTGATCCTCCACTGTGTGAAACCCCCATCTGGCCCTTTTCCCAGAACCCAAACCACATTATACTGCAGCTGCATCCCTACTATGCCTTTAGCTGGGACGCATTCTGAATAGCCAGTGTGGGCACATCCCAAACTAAAGGCGAGCAGGGATGTGGCTGCAGTGTAATCTGATGTTCTTTTACGTTTTATTCGGTGTGCGGAAGAGGGAGTAGTCTTATACGGCGAGTATATAACAAACTCTATATTTTGAGTGGAAGTGTTGGTGGGTCGTCTTATACGTCCAGTCGTCTTATACGCTGGCAAATACGGTATTTGTTTAGTGTGAGATGATTTTATGCTGCTGTTTTGGCACACTCCATTCGTCCTGTTCTTGCCAGCTAGCATTTAGAATCAAAGTGCTGAAAAGTAAAACATTGGACGCCTTCCTATAATTATTACTCTTGGAAAATAAAGGTTGTATGTCAACACTCCTACTGCAACTCCTCTGGGCACTACGTGATATTTAGTGGAAATGATGGACCACAAAATAACTTGAGGCCTCCCTTCTTTGAAGCGTGGACAATGTCAAGCATGGTTTCGGTAATGTGCACCTTTTCGGCAATACCTGACTATTGAGGAGCGTTACGTCCCTCAAGGGCTATACCGGGTTAAAAGTTGAACATTTTCAGGTGTCATTTTTAGACCCATGAATGAAGTCTGGAGCCCTTTTTTCAGCTCCACGCCATCCATTTATATTGCCCAAGGACAAATACACTGACAATTGAAGGGGATATGTTGGGGGTATTAATTACAGCCTACAATGAGGCATGGTGTAACTACAGGAGACATATCTGATACTTGTCAGCCTTGGAAACTAACAAAAAGTTGTGTCCAACTGAATCAGTTTAAAACTGCGTCCATGTGCCCTGGGGCATATTACTGCTGATCAGGTGCAGCTACATATTTTTATAAGTAAGCGGGAATGTATAATAAAAGAGGAGACCATGTCACGTCTGAAATGACACCTTCCTAGTGTTGGTATTTCTGTGTAAAAATAGTTTGTATCATGTTTTATTTATACCTAATAACTTTACCACACTATTTCATCTTCATATCACTTATGTAACCCATAAAGCAGAAATGGTTCACTATGGAAAGGCATTTGGAAAATGGAGCACCAAAGAAATTGAGGTTTACTTGAAGCGGACCTTCACCCTGAATAAGAGCCTATCTTATATATTTCTCACACCCTGTACATACAGATTGCTCACATTAAAAATCATCCCACCTGCATCTACTGCATGTTGTGAGCCTTTAAACATCCAAGATGGCAGCTCATGGATCATCAGGCAACCTGTCTTCTGACTGTGTCGCTCTGTATTCTGGCATTGTTGTCTTTTCCCTGTTCCCAGCTCTGCTCTGTCTGTGCACAGCTATAACCCCACCCCCTGTACTTTATCTCCCTCTCCTCTCCTCAGTATGTGAGAGTATCCTAGATTCCTGAACTGAGTTGCAGCCCAGTGGGGGAAAGAATAAGTGACTAAAAATCATGCTGAAGATCCGGTTTAAGTTTTGCATGTTCATGGTCCTTTTTAAAATCATCTATACTATGAACAATTTCTACTTCCAAGAGTTCAAGATATATATCCGCACATAAAACATTAGTTATTAGATATTGCCTTTAAGGTAGGAAAACTAAGGACATATTGCACCAAGTCCAGCACCTCAACCTTCGGCCGTCAGTGTTGAAGAGGAGCATAGGAACTAAAATAAAAAGCGTCTGATTCCCCCACCCCCCATTGGCTCCTACTTACCTTTTGGATGTCGCTGCGGCAACATGTGGCCCCTTCAGAGCCCGATGTTCTGCCACCCCCCCCCCCCGCCAGCTTAGCCATCTGTTAGTGACTGCGCCGCTCAGGGAAGTCTAGCGAGATTTCGGGTGGCTCCATTGCATCCCATTCATGGGCACTGCACAGCTGCGACATTGGGGGCCATGCGCAGGATGCAAGATGGTGCACCTGACGGAAGGTTGCTCGGAATCCAAGGTGCCCAATTGTGAAATCGGAGGTGGGGGGCAGCAGATCGGTGAGGTTTTGGGACCAAGACACTATCGCAAAAAATGGCCCAATGTTAAAAATCCATATAAATATGCTGGATGGCGGGAGGAGGGGTCACTTATACACCCAGCACCAAGAAATATCCGGCCAGGGTTGTTTTAATTCTTTAATTGAAGGAAGAGGATACACGCAGACATGCCACAAGCTTGGCAGGAGTTTTATTTAGTTAATATGTATAAGTGTAAAAGTGACCCCTCCTCCCATTAAAGGCTAATTCCACTTTCAATGGCATTTTTAAAAGTTTCCATTATTGTGTTGCATCTGATATTATTTTTCTTTTATTCTTTGTTTGCAACTATGTTATAAAAGAAAACAGTTTTCCATAGCAACAATGTGTTTACCGTAGCTTTGTACACCAAAGTGGTGACTTCGAGTACATATCATAGACTTCATCACTCTAGCTTGCTAATCATATGACTAGCTAAGGCATGGGTGACATGTTTAAGCCATTCTGCTGAATTTCAACTTCTTAAGTTTGGAAGGACCACAGTGTTGTGTTCTAGTAGAAAAGGAGTTAATGGCTGGGTTCTCTAGATTATTAGGTTATTAGGCTGCTTAGATTTAGCCAAAGCTGCTAAAGAGTTCACCTGTTACAGTGGAAGAATTGTGGGACTTGCAGTCTATGTGTTTTACTCAAGGCAATGAAAACCACTTCCTACTGTAGCAAAACGGGGTCCCAGGAATATGAGAATCATGGAAACAACATGCTGATAAGTAATTCACAGGTCTGGGGGCACGACCCTAACACAAATGTTTATTCTACCTTCCAAAAGAGGAAAACAATAGCACCAAGCACCATAAATATGGCAAAAGGGAGTTTTCCTTTAAAGCATGTCAAAACCCTTGCTAGCCCCGGTGCATCCAATCTTCAGGCCGGCGTAACGGCGGAGGACCCATTTCTGAGTTTCCTTCCGCTTTTAACCAATGTTTATATGTATTTTTAATCTTACACAATACGCAGTACACCTCCTTAATTTTTTAACCTATGCAATAGAAACCGAAGCATCCCAGGCCTCAATATAATAAGTTGAAGGTAGAAATAGCCACGAGGGCGGCAGCAGCAACGCGTTTTCGGGGTTCACCCCGCAATCATGCAGCCTCTTACTGTGTTCAGACCTCTGAATAGATTAATGCCTGGGATGCTTTGGTTTTATTGAATGGATTAAAAGTTAAGTTTCAGACTGAATTATTCTGCCAGCTGGCAGCTGAGGTGCTGGACTTTGTGCTTCATGGTTTTGGACCTTGCTCTGACATTTGAAATAATTATTGTATAAGGGAGCTGTATGGAATCTTTTGGACCCTTTTTGCTACTAATGACATATTGCCAGAAACATTTGGGTTATCCTGTATATACATATGTGAGATCTTTCTCTCTCTCCTCTGTGTCTGCTGCCATCTTTGATAGGTAGATAGGCAGTGTTCTATTCAGCTTGGCTGTGGAGTTGGGAAATAGCTGTCAAGTATGTAATTAAAGCAGATTAAAACCCATGCGGCCATGCCCTGGAATCTAAAAGGTTCAAGGGCTGGCTGCTAGCCTTCCCCCGGGGCATCCTAATGCTCTCTGTAAAACCCCCGGGGTTGCCGGTAAACTCAACTTTACTGGGCAGTTCTCTCTATGCTGTGATCGCTGGTGCCACATCTCTGGCTTCCCTGTAGCTGTGCACACTCCTGCGCCCAGCCGTTCAGAAAGGCTGGCAAGGGCATACGCCCGAACTCACATCGGGAAAGCGGGTGGCCGGCTGCACCTCATTATGACAGCACCTTTGAGATCAGTCAATCGTCAATTATAAAAGTAGCTTAGGCGGTGGAAAAACACGGTTTTATTTGAAAACTGGGCCACCACCTAGCCAACAGCAGCACCCAAGATACTGGGACGGAGACAAAAGCATTGGTTTCCACCCGCTTTAAAGTGAGTGACCACCTGAAAACAAAGATTACTTACCTTTTGTCCCCCACAGCTGCTGTCAAACACCATAGTCGAAACGATCAATTGCAGGGAAGAAAAGGAGAGCACTTTTTTTCCCTCTTCTTTTAGGGGTGGTCAATCCCTTTTACTTGGTAAGTACCAAAACACAAGCCACCATGTGGAGGGACCCATGTTAGGCCTAATATGGGGGGGGGGGGCTAAAGAGTCCAAAAGACCCTATACTCAATGGTAAAGGAAAATAGGTGCTTTCCTAGAATTTAAAGTATTTGCACGGCGCCCATTTAATTGTCCAATATATACTCCCTTTTGAAGTTCTACACACCTGCACACTTGCCCCTCGTCATGCCCCAACCTATACTTGCCTTATATTGTAATACACACCTTATTCATTATACAAAAAGAAAAAAAAAATACATTTTTCATACCAAATAGGCCTCCCCAGTCTCAGAACAAATGTGTTAATTGCATTCTCTAGGTGTCATCCACTAACTGTATAGAAAAAAGTATGTAATTAAAATAATAATGTAATTTTAATGTAATTTTTTTATTGTGTATTATAAATACATTTTGGTAATTTTATTATAAAATGATAGGTAAATGCATAACCTCATTCAACTCAAATCCTCCCCAAATTATGTGAATTAGGGAAACAATTAGATCCTCAAATTAAGTTATAAATTTCGGGGTTTTTTTCTCTTTTTGTTTTGAGAGTTCTGGTCAAATTTGTGTTGGCCTTTGCTGAATATAGACATGTGGCACCTATATGTAAATGTATATGTTTGAATGTGGTTTATTATTTTTTCCTATATAGTTATTATTAATTTATTATACGGGTAGCTATTTCTAGTTACTTCTAACTACTAATATACTAATTTTTTTGAAGCATCAGACAGGTTAGTTGCAAAGGCTTTTACTGCAGCATGCACAATATAATTTGGGAGTGAACTTTTATTCCATTTTATGTTCAATGTCATCCCAACCCAGCTTATCAGGAGAATTAAGAGCCGGAGGGGGAGAGCGTGCACGCACTAGCCACCATTACTATGTAGGGTGTTTTTTAAGGGGAAGGAACAGCTTTTATAAGGACAAAGAGACATGAAATCGCTTTCAATAAAAGAAGCGGGCCTCATTAAAGCCACCAACTGCAGTTATCGACAGCTACACTTCCTATTAACAAGCAGCATTTAACTACGAGTTTGGCTGTTGGATCTTTGGAGTTGATCTAATTTGCTGGCATTAATTAGTTTCTTTTCAGCATGGACACTTGGTGCTCACAGCTATAGATTCGCCGGACTAATTAGGATAGAGAATTGAACAGAATGTGGTAAAGTCTTAACCTTCTACCATAACCAGCTGGGGCTGTGATAAAGACCAGAAAGCCCAAATGTTCCCTATTCAGGTAAAAGGACCCTAATGAATATCAATTTCAGCAAGCTGACAGGGATTCTTTTTACCAAACAGGCACAGGGCTTCAAAATGACATTACGAAAAATATATTTGCATTTAGAATCCATGTACTCTATAACAAAGAGATTTTTTTTCCGTCTACCATATCGTATAATTCATTTGAACTGGTTTGACCTAAATAAAGAGGTTAAAGTCGCCATAGAACGATTAACATTTGGCAATGGATCACTACAAAAAATAAAAATGGGCGTGCACTTAAACTGTATGCCGCACAACTTTTTAAATTATTTTCAATACTAAATGAATCTTTAATATCGTTGTTTAAGTGCATCTGAAAAGCCTGTACTTGCCTGAAGCCAGGCCCAAAACAAGAAGCCAAGCCTCTCAGCATGGCTGGATCTGGGCGCAGTCGTTCTTCACTTTTCCTTTGTAACTGAAGGCTGGGGAGCATGCTCAAGCTGTCAGGGCAGCATGCAACTGCTAATATAAGATGGAGGGACAGATGCACTTTAAAGTGCATATAAAACCAAAATGGCCTATGGGGCTAATTTCTTCCCCAACCACCAGACATCCTGATTTGAAATGCCCATACTCCTCTCCAAAACCCCCTGTAAAACCAAATATAAAAAGAAGAAAAAAAAATGTGTCCTTCTCTTGTCCTGTTTGCAGGCTGCTGCAGTAACCATAACAAATTCTAGAATAGTGCGCATTTTTTTTTTGTCCAGTGTGGAATAACTTGGCTCAACCAGAGCCAGTAAGCACAGCCTGTTTCTACCTACTACTGGTATTATTTTTCTGAGGGACGCTTGTTACCAGGTATTACTCAGTTTACTGTCCTTTGTACATAAAATAGCTGCACTCATATGAGAAACACAAAAAGTAATGGCACTTACCCTTTTTCTGGACCATCACAATGGGGAGGACAGAGAGAACCTTTAATCTGCATTAAAGGAACACTATCGTGCCCAACGATAAAATCCATACAAATTTGCTGGATGGTGAATGGAGGGGTCACTTGTACACACGGCATCAAGAAATGTCCAGCCAAGCTTGTCTTTATCTTTAATGGAAGGAAAAGGACATCTGATACTCTAAACCTGTCACCCCTGGATTTTATTCTTATCATAAGAAAATAAACCACAATCTTGGCGGGAGTTTTATTCAGTTCGGGTGTATAAGTGACCCCTCCTCTCATTAGCCGACTTGTTTGGATGTATTTTTACACAATTTAGCGATAGTGCTCCTTTAAGTGGTGTGTATGTACAAGCTGGCTGGTCTTGTTTCTGGTAAGCCTATGGTTGCACAGTCGGCCTGTGTCCCACTTTAAAGGTAAATGCTTTAATTACACCAGTTGGAAATGCTAAATTGCCATCTTGCTCCAGATTCGAATTACTTCACTGAACCAGCAAACTGCCATCAGCTATGGCTCTCCCACTTACGTAAAAAAAAGGCTTTATTCTTAGTATGCAGTATGTCCTGCTCCAGATAAGATTCATTACTCTTGGGTATTACTCCGCCAGATGCGCTGGACTGCAGAGACCGCAAAATTGGCTCCTCCCAGCCCCTCAAATATCCGGGACCTCCCACAAATCCCCAGAATTTCTCTGCAGCCTGGACTGCGAAGGACAAGAAGATGGCTCTCTTCTCGCAGGTGAGCGGGGCTATTAGCCTGCGGCCCTGTAGGACTATTCCCACCCGTTCCATTATTACTGTGCCTCCCAGCCTTGGCTGCGCTGGCCCGGGTGATGGTAGGCAGCACTGCTGTCAGGTGCTTGGGAGCGCTGCTCCACCAGATTCCCCTACCAAAGGGTAGGCGGTATAGGCATATGGTGAGCCTCTATGGGATGCTCCTCCCGCCCTATTGCCCCTGTCTATCGGTGGGCCCTTCTTTAAGTGGCCGCTGCCCTTCCTTGCTCTCCCTTGTAGCTCTCGGGGGGGGGGGGGGGGGGGCGGTGGTGTGTGTGTATGCCTTGGTGCTTTCACTTGGATGGTATGCTTGTGAGTTTGTTCAGTCTCCACACTGACATGGTTGTGCTGTTTGCGTTTTGAATATGCCTCCGCCGTGCGCGCTTCCACTGCGTTCCGCGGTTGGCGGCGGCATTACCTCAGGTGCTGATGCGCCTTCATTGGCTGCTTGTCCGTGTGATGCTTCGCGCTCTTCGGGGGGGGGGGGGGCCTGCGGATGGCGCGTTCCGCGTCACCGTCTCCGCGGCCCGCCCCTCGAGGTATACTCGGCACCATTTTTTCCTGGTTTCTGCTGCGTGGCTGGCATCTACCTACCGTGGTCCGTGAGTGCCCTCGTGGGCGGTTTATTTACCCTATGTCATTATACATGTCGCTTATGGGGTTCTCTTCGCTTATGTCTTTCAGGCTGGTCGAACTCCATTGGTTTCTCCCGGCCCTGCCCCTCCTTTTAGTTATTAAACTTTGTGAGGCCTAGTGTGCTAATTACTCCCGCTTCCCTAGCGGGCTATTGGGGCATCCCGGGTTGCTGTTATAGAGTGAATCCCTATCTGCCTATTGTGCCGCTATAATCACCATATGGAGGCGTCTCAGGATAATGTGCTCGGGGTTCCTTCGGGACAAGCCCGACTGTGTGTAGCTTGTGGGGTGTCCCCTACTAGTGCTGACAATGTGCGGGTCTGTATAACTTGTGCCCAGCAGGTGCTTGCTCTGCAGCCTGATTTACCAGCGGCTGGGCCTGTGCCACATATGGTATATGGTATATGTTATATGATATATATCACCAACTCCCCCAAGCTTGAATTTGACTCCCATTGAGTTGCATACCAGTGGGGATTCTCAGCCTGATGTGTCTGCTAGACTGGCTAGGGTTGAGAAGTTGCTTGCTAATACCATGGCGCATAAGGCCTCTGCTAAGAAGCGGCACTTGACGCCTGACGTCACACTCTTCCCTATGGAGGCTGAAGAGTTCTTTGAACTGTCTGGTTATACCCCCTTGGAAGAAGGGGAGTTTTTCTCTGACTCGGAGTCATCTGATGAGAGGCCCAGGGGTCATGATGATTCTGGCTCTGACCCCTGGGCCCCAGATGATACTGATAGGCTGTTGGCTCCAGAGGTGGATGCCCCGGTCCTAGGGTTAGCTAACACCTCTGTCATGCATTCCCCTGACTCTACTACGCTGCGAGATAGTGAGGACCGGCGTATTGATCAGCTGGCGTCCCATGCCTTTGCCTGTGTGGGGATGGCGCTGCGCCCGGTTTGTGCCTCTGCCATTACAGCGGTGGCTATTAGGACCCTGCTTAGAAGTGTCCTAGATGGTGCTCCTGATGATCTAGTGAGGAGTTTAAAGTGGACCAACACCCAGGATTTTGACTATCCTGGGTTTTGGTCCACTTCGGCGGGGCACCCCGATCGGGGGTGTCCCGCTCTCTGAAACCCCCCAGAAACCCCAAAAAACTCACCTCTCCCCGCTCCCACGTGACCGCGCCATCCAATCCCCGCCGCGGGTGACAGCGGCGTCCAAGACAGCGCATCCGCCGCCGCCTCCCGCGCGTCACTCTCGGCGTGCCCGCGCCGGCCATTCACAGACAGCGGGCACGCGCACGTCTAGAGGGGCGCGCGGGAGGCGGCGGAAGCGCCGGCTGATCAGGTAAGGAGTTTGGGGTTTTTTTGGGGGGTTTCACCCCGCGGGACATCCCGATCTTGCGGTGAGTGAGGTGATCGGCCCGGGAATCTTATAGATTCCCGGGCCAATCACCCCTGGGTGTTGGTCCACTTTAATGCACTCTCTCGTTGTGAGGGTTTTGTGACTTATGTCCTTTCTGCCTTGGATGATACCATTAGGATGTCTGGCAGAGCCTCTGCCCTAGTGGTGGCTATACGCCGCTCGGTTTGGCTGCGCCAGTGGGCAGCTGACACCGCTGCCAAGAAGGCTCTCACTGGTTTTCCCTTCAAAGGACTACGCCTGTTTGGGGACCACCTGGACCTGTTTGCCAAGGGAGGCAGGTTACCCCAGCGCAGGAGGCAGTCTCGGCCCTTTCGGGGCCAAGGCTCCTTTTCCTCCCCCTACCGTGGATCCAGACAGGGGAGGGGGGTCTCCTTTACTGGGGCCCGAGGGGATTTCTGGGGTAGGGGCAGAGGACGTGGACGCCCTGGCTCATCCTGGGGCTCCAAGCCTAGGTCTTCTCCCAAGCCCCCTCAGGCATGAAGGAGCGCCCTCACCCATCCGGGTGGGGGGGCAGCTTCAGCATTTTGCTCACGTCTGGAGGCTTCATGTCTCAGACCGGTGGATTCAGGAAGTAGTGTCCTCCGGTTACAAGATAGTTTGCTGCCTGGCCGCCCCCAAGATTCATCAGATCCCGGATGTCTCAGGATCCCATGTCAGCACAGGCTCTAATTCTGGCGGTGCAAAGCCTTCTGGAGCTGGGGGTCATCTGTCCAGGTCCCTTACGAGAAAGGGGCAAGGGGTTCTATTCCAGCCTTTTCACCGTGCCCAAAAGAGATGGGTCAGTCAGGCCTATCTTGGACTTGAAGATCCTCAACAAATTTGTCAGGTGCAGGAGCTTTCGCACGGAAACTTTGTGCTCTGCTATCAGTTCCCTGCGTCCTCCGTGGACATCAAGGATGCTTACCTTCATATTCCTGTTTTTCCAGGTCATCAAAGATTCCTCAGGTTCGCTCTGGAGGATCAGCACTACCAATTTGTGGCATTGCCCTTCGGTCTCACTTCAGCTCCCAGAGTGTTCACCAAGATGCTGGCAGGAGTGATGGCTCTGCTCAGGGCATTCGCGTGCTGCCATATTTGGACGACATTCTCATCACTTCTCAGTCCCTCCATCAGGCAGAGCTGGATACTCAGCAAGTAGTGTCCACTCTGGAGTCATTTGGGTGGGTTATCAACCCAACCCAACCCAAGTCTTCCCTGTCCCCCTCCTTGGTGACGCCCTTCCTGGGAATGAATCTGGATACAGTTCAGGCAAGAATTTTTCTTCCTCAGCAGAAGGTGGACAGTCTGCTGGTGCAGGTTCAGTCCCTGCTCTCTTGCCCTCATCCCTCCATCAGGCAGGGAATGCAGCTGGTGGGCCTGATGGTGTCGTGCATCGAGGCGGTTCCTTATGCCCAGTTTCACATGAGGCCTCTGCAACTCCACCTCTTGTCGGTATGGGACAAGGATCCTGCGTCCCTGGACCAGGTCCTTGTTCTGTCCCCCCTAGCCAGGCGGTCCCTCTCGTGGTGGCTGGACTCCAGGAACCTGTTGGTGGGCAGATCCTTTCTGGCCCCCTGCTGGGAGACTGTCACCACGGATGCCAGTCTGACACCTTCGGGGCCGGCCTGTTCAGGTACGATCGGACAACCAGACGGCGGTTGCCTACATCAATCATCAGGGAGGGACCCGGAGCAAGGGGGCCCTCAAGGAAGTGTCTCTGATCCTGTCCTGGGCGGAGGACAATGTTCCCTGCATATCAGTTGTGTACATTCCGGGGGGTGGAGAATCTGCAGGCAGACTCTCTGAGCAGGGGGACCTCTCGTCTGGGAGAATGGTCCCTCTAAAACAGGGTGTTTCACTCTCTATGTCACCGTTGGGGCCAACCAGATGTGGATCTGTTTGCGTCCTGTCACAATCACAAGCTCCCGGCCTTTGTCTCCCTGTCCCAGGACCCTCTGGCCTTGGCCACACATGCTCTAGCAATGTCATGGCAGGGCTTTCAGCTCCTGTATGTTTTTCCTCCATTCCCCCTGTTGGGCAGGGTTCTGCGCAAGATAGCTCAGGAGGGGGTGCCAGCAATCCTGGTGGCCCCCAGGTGGCCAAGAAGAGTGTGGTTCGCAGACGTGGTGCAGCTGGCAGTAGATCAGTACGCTCTGCCCAGGGTTCCAGACCTGCTCACTCGGGGTAATTTACGCCATCCCAATTTACAAACTCTGGCTTTGACGGCCTGGCTGCTGAAACCTCCATCTTGATGGAGAAGGGGCTGTCTGCCTCTGTTGTTGATACCATGATAAAGGCTAGGAAGAAGTCTTCTTCTTCTATTTACTATAGGGTTTGGTGTGCCTACATTGACTGGTGTGAGTCTAGGTCTCACCCTTGTCGCGTGTTCTCCGTTTCCAGGATCCTGGAGTTCCTACAGCATGGGTTGGAGCTGGGACTTCAACTCAGTACGCTGAAGGGTCATGTCTCTGCCCTGGCTGTTTTCTTCCAGAGGTCCTTTGCCCAGCATTCTCTGGTCAGGACTTTTTTCCAGGGGGTTACTCATGTGCATCCCCCACATAAGCCTATGTTGCCTGTTTGGGATTTGAACTTGGTCTGCCTTGCAGGGTGCTCCTTTTGAACCTGTGCAGGAGGCTGCCCTGGCCATTCTTACTCTCAAGGTTGTCTTTTTGGTGGCTATCACTTCTGTTAGGCGTGTTTCTGAGTTGGCGGCGCTTTCCATCCAGGCCCCCTACTTTGAGAGATACCAGGACAAGGTGTTTTTTTGCTTCAAGCCAGATTTTCTGCCTAAGGTCGTGTCTGCCTTTCATCTGAATCGGGACATTGTTCTTCCTTCCTTGTGCCCTAATCCTAGTAACGCTAAGGAGAGGGTTTTGCATTCCTTGGATGTGGTTAGGTGTCTGAAGTACTATCTGGTGGCTACTGCACCTTTCAGAAAAACTGCTCTTTTTGTGGTTTCTTCTGGTCCTAGGAAGGGTTTGGCTCCTGCTAAATCTACTATCAGCAAATGGATCCTTCAGGCTGTGGTTCAGGCCTACTCTAAGAGGAAGAATCCTCCCTTCTGCCTTACTGCTCATTCCACTCGTGCTATTGTGCCTCTTGGGCTTTCAGCACCAGGCTTCTGTTGAGCAAGTTTGCAAGGCCGCTACTTGGTCTTCTGTTCATACCTTTTCAAAGTTTTACAAGGTTGATGTTAGGGCCTCAGCTGATGCTGCTTTTGGCTGCAAGGTTCTGCAGGTGGCAGTGGTCTGACCTGTCTGTTGTTACCTTTGGGGATCCCACCCTACTTGGACACTATGGACACTGCTATTGGATGTCCCAAGAGTAATGATTCTTATCTGGAGCAGGACGTACTGTATACTAAGAATAATGCAATTCTGTGATTACTCACCTGTAGAATTGTTATTATGAGTATACAGTACGTCCTGCTCCACCCCACCCTTGGTTTGCATTATCCTTGGATCCCCTGTATGGTGATTGTTATCTTTGTTGTTGTTACTAGTTGGTTCTGTTATCATTCTCCCGGCTTATTGTTAACTGCTTTTCAATGCTGGGGATTTGTGGGAGGTCCCGGGTATTTGAGGGGCCGGGAGGAGCCAATTTCGCGGTCTCCGCAGTCCAGCGCCATCTGGTGGAGTAATACCCAAGAGTAATGATTCTTATCTGGAGCAGGACGTACTGTATACTCATAATAACAATTCTACAGGTGAGATCACAGAATTGTATTTTTTCCCTCTGGATAGGCATGTGTGAAGTATAATCCCAGTCAGAGGCGCCCATTGATCTCTGGGTGCCTTGGACAGTTCTTGTTCTCTCTGTATACCTTAAGCCAGAAGTGTAGGAACGTGCATAGAGATGCAATAGGAACAGCTGCATGTAAGCTTCATGCCAGTCAACGAGACTTTTTAAAGTAGACCATATCTTCTAACTTTAGAGAAGATGGCATTATGGCAGTTTGAAATTCATTTGTACTGTTCACTGTATGAAAGGGGCCCCCTCAAATCTGTGTGAGACCTCCAGCCACTGGAGCACTCAGGATTTTTACCTTCCCAACCAGACAGCCGCAGTGTTGTTACAGTGGGGTGCCTGTGGGGCACTTTAACTATTGGATTCCTTCCACATGTAAATAGTTGCCCGTAGGTTCCCAGAACCGCAGGGAGCAGACATGCTACCAGATGCATGGGAATGAGCCCATCAAGTGAGTGTGGAGGTAGGTAAGGGATTGGCAATTTAAAGTGGACTAGAATTTTGACTATACTGGGTTTTGGTCCTTGCTGTGTGAAGCGCCCCAGGTCACCCACTCCAACTCGCCTTTCCCCATTCCTACGGCCAGCCAGCATGCTCGACTGCACTGACGTGAACTCGTCTAGGTTCGTCTAAGGACTCTATTACAGCCGAGTGCAGCTGAGCACACTGGCGTCATCATCCCTTCTACCGGGAGTGTGCCTGCGGGGCCAATTCCTGGCATGGGTGCGTGCCCTGCTAGAGTAATAGAGGGGAAGGGCCGCCGCTCGCTCATGTGCTGTTGGATCGGGGGAGAAGGTGAGTTTATGCAGCAACCTGGGGTGTTTCATACAGTGGGGCATCCCAAATCTGGATGCCCGGGGGATGAATGAAGCGGCCCTGGGTTTTGGTCCACTTTAAGGGGTATTCACCCTGATGAGGGCTTTCACTCTTTTCGAGTCTAGAGCTGGGCTAAGAGGGTTTTTGCTTTAATGCCCAGATTGGGCTCTGCTCTTCCCTATGAAATTTAGCACATACTGTATACGTAAACGGACTACTTTTCGTGGCACAGTCCCTCTGTAAATCATTTTGTCCCACTGCCCCCCCCCTAGAAACTTGAGCAACACAAAAATGTCCCACTTTGCTGACATTATGGGAAAGACTATCCTATGGAACCTGGTCATATGTTCAGTTTACAACCTGGCCCTACTCCAGGTTATTGGCTGAAAAGCGGCAAAGGAATTTACGGATTGGCTGCGCATTAGGTCAGTCACGAACATCCGTCACAGACCAGAAATCCCTGAGTTGTGCTTTGCGAATGCGACCAGGGACAAGGCAAAAAAATGTAAAAAGCATACGACAGGGCTTTTATCATTGAAATAATTTACAACTCCGAGTCATGCAAGATGTAAAATGGAAGTTTGTGTCCCGTGTGCAAGGTAGAGGGTATTGGGAAACGAGAAATTCTCGACCGTGCTAAAACTAGCCACATACAAGACACTTTAACATATACAAGACCACTTTCCAGAAGCGTATTAACCCTTTAGTTGCTTGATGGGCATTTATACAATGTGGGAAACATTTGAACATGACCTATTAGTACGTCATATATCAGGAAGGGCTTAAACCTCCCATTTGCTACAGTACGTGTCTGCTCACAGAAGCGCTGAGCTGCATATTTTTCCCGCTTAGTACTCTGATCTGCTGCTCTTCAGAAGTGCAGCCGTATCTAGTTAATGAAGCTTGGAATAGGTCTGCAACCCTACTACCCTAAAGTTCCAGCTGTCCTGGGTCCGGATCCTGTGTGGAATGGTCGTGTATAGACGACATTTACTGATGAATGGGAAACCTATGTAAGCTTCTGCTGAGAAGCAGTGGAAGATCAGCCTGCAATATTGTATACAGCGGACTCCTTGTGTAAGGAGCACTAATCCTTTCATTTGAATAAAAGTTTACTGAAAATACCATGTAGACATGGTCAACTGAGAGCAATGATGTTTTGGTGAATTATATGCATATACTGTATTATTGAGTATCCTGTCACTTTTATACTCGAAGTTGGTTTATGTTTTGTTAAATAGGTGCCATTCAATAATTCTTTTGACCTGCATTGTTTGTTTCACAGACTATTCACTGTCAGACTTGGCTTTCACAAGTAGCACACTTCACGGGATAATCTCCCACAGTGCAGACATTGTATTTGCTTTTCCAAAAATTGGCACTGATATTTATTAAAAAAAAAAGTTTGGCATTGATTATTACTGAAAAAAATAGATTTGAAATTGGACAACAAACAGACTCTGTGAAACCAGTAATTTAACGTTACCAATAAGCTGTTTAATTTTACTAATTACCGCAGTGGTAGTTCTCACAAGCGCTTTAAATAGGTTTCTGTGTCTCCACTTATTACAGTTCAGGTGAACGCATTACATTAGTACTAATTATTGGTAAAATGGTCTACAAAGATTCTATCACCCTGTTGAACTGTTGGCGTTTACAGATTACAGTTCTTTTAATTACATGGAGCAAGTTCAGGTCCAATCAAGTTGATCTTAAAGAAGCCCTTCAAATGTTTGGACGCAAACCCTCGAGGAATTCACTGGTGGCACAGGGTTTCCCTAAAACATTTATAAAAAAAAAAGCAGAATCAAAACCACATTTTATGCAAACATGAATAAAAACAAGCTGCCGACAGGCCGTTTTTCCACCATTTTGCAATATGTATGTTTACCTGTGACTTTTGCATGAATTTCCAGAAAAATTATTATTTTTTTTTTTTTTATTTGGCAGAGTTTGTAAGAAAAGTTTGGCAGAGCATGAAGGTCTTGTTTGTAATTTTTACAACGGTACCACATACGTATCAGTAGTCACCCATTCCTGCCAAGGACACACCGCAAACTGAAATGTGAAACTACTATGCCGTCTTTCACAGTAAAACCAGCCCAGGCACCAGCTATGGGGCTTGTAGACCAGGATGCAGAGGCCAGGTGGATGGCCCCCGACCCTGAAACCTACCAGACCACATAGCTCACATGGACTGTGGTCTCTTTTGCACACCCTGAGCTTTGGGGATGCACGTAATGGGACAGGAGGCTATGGCAAGTCAGCAGCTTGCTGTCAGGTGGCAGCCAGCCCTTCCTGCCCTGTGAACTGGTATAGGGGTGTCAAGAACCCTTTACCAATTCACAAGGGGTTGAATGTAAAAAAAACACACACAAAGTAAATTCCTTTTTCATTGTAATTTTCTCTACTTACCTCTGATTCATCACTGATTGCTGTGTCCTGCGCTGTCACTCACCGCTTTCGAACCCTTGCTCTCACCACTGGGAGGGGTCTTTTATAGTGGCTGAGTGAAGTGATGTAATCTCACCCCCGGTATAAAAAGCCCCCCTCTGCAGTGGCCAGCGAAATTTCAGAAGCCTCTGGGCAAGGCGGGGAATGGGTATTCGTTACCCCGCTGAAGACTTCGGGGGTGGGGGGTTGTGCAGGGGGGGTTGTGCAGAATTGGATGCCCCCTGGGGGAAGAGCAAGACCTCTGGCTATGGATCCCAGACAGAGGAGAGGAGAGGAGAGATATATATATCAAATGAGTAATCAACCCTCCCCCCATAAGGGCCCAAATAGTCTAGTATGTTTATTGAATGCAATTTAGAAAAAAAATCTATCCAAAAGCTCATTCTAGGACCATCCACTTTAGGTAAAGGGCTAAGTTTAATCAAAATATTTAAGCAAATTCAATCAACTAATAAATCTTTATTAAAAAGTGCTATAAAACCCCTAGATGAAAAGCGACTGGGTTATGTATACTCGAATGTGTATCACTATATACAGATAGCAAAAATAGTAGCCAAATAAAAGGGGTCAACAAGGTTTTTCCCCTCTCTCCTTATTTAGCACTTTGTTTTGTGCGATTAAAAAAAGAAAAAAAGAATTTGGGAGGGGTGAAGAGGAAAATAGATGCTTTCCTAGAACGGAATGTATTTGCACAGCCTACGAAACAAGGAATAAAAAAATTACCCATCAATCCTTGCAGTGGGCGGGGCTATGAAAATTCTCTATGTCCCAGAGCCAACCAAGGTACCCAGAGGCCATGGCGTGTGCAGTGCCAAGGATTAAGTTTAACTTTACACAGCCAAATACCATCCATTAGTGGACACGTGTTTTGAGCTTTTGGCTCTCGCATACGAGAGTGCAGGAAATACTTGCAACAAGTGAATCTCATGTGATTCAGGGGGTTATTTTTGGGGGGGGAAAGAAACTTTTTTTCATCAAAAAAAAGCATGTTGTAAATGTCGACACTGTCACGCTCTGGGTACTTAAATGATCCGCTCGGGTAACTCCAGCCCTCCAGGTAAGCCCTCAACCCCCAATCTCCGCAGCCAGCTTCACCTGTAGGAGCCCCCGCTTGCCGGGACGCAGAATACGCCTGCCCGGGATCGGTTGCCCCCAGGACTTTAATGGCTCAAAGGATGTAGGCTTACTGTTCGGAGGTCTGGAGAACCCGTGGCTGGGAGCGGTATTGAATGAGCCCAATAGCTGGAGCATAAAACGGAAGTCCAAACAGTCTAGGGGTCGGCAACGGGAGTTCCGAGAAGGCAGCGGTACAATAGGAGTAGACAAATCGTGGTCAAGGATCAGAGCTGAGGTCGGCAACAGAAGTTCAGATCGAGGATGGTCAAATTCAGGCGGTGGTCGACAAAGGGAGTTCAGATCAATCAAGAGACGAGCTAGATAGACTAGGTATTAGGCGCTATAACAGGCACTTATGAACTGACGGGGGAGAGTTTATATAGGAGCCAGGTATCAGGGGAATTGTGTGGTGATTGGTGCAAACTATAATCCTGACACAGATTGGACATCTGAGGAGGGCGAAGCCCTCACATCACTTAGGGCTCATTGGCCCTGTCCCTGCAGGGCACTCCCCCCACCCCACCTGGCCCTTAATTAACTTTCCCCCGGCGGCACGTGTAAGGAAGCCGGGGCCGCCGGCCGGAACGCCAGAGGGCGCGCGCGCCAGCAGAAGCCGCCGCTCGCCGTGGCCGCCGGGCGGGTGGCTGCGCAGCGGGCGCTGAGCATCGGGGACGCCGCTGGACCGGGAGACGGGTAAGTGAAACCTGACAGACAGGTTTTTTTTTTTTTTTTTTTTTTTTTAGTTTTTTTGTGAGAAATTCCAAAAACATTCTTAATTTAACAATACTTACCTATTCCTATAAGCATATAATCTGGCCTAACCAATCTTCTAAAGGGCATACGCCACAAAGCTCAATACTGACTGTGATCCTTCCCCCTTGTCTTCACCCCTCTTCCTTTAGACTGTAAGCTCGCAAGGGCTTACCCTGTCTGTAATTACTACTTTGTAAAGTGCTACGGAAGATGATGGCGCTATATAAATAAACAATAATAATAATTCCTGGTCTCTTTCCCTGGCCAGCTTTGAAAAATTGATGCTAGCAGGCCGTCAATCTCAGACGCTCTGCCAGCAACTAGAGTGAATGGAGACACATGGTCTCCCTTTCCTCCAGCCAAAGTTAATGAATAGTTCCTGTGGTGTATGGCCTTTATACTAGAGGCAGGGCCTCTCTGGAATCTCCCCAATGTAACCCCCCCTTCAGTGACCTACTTAGTCACAGTAGGAATCCTTTAGAGGCAGCCTCTCTGAGATATAAAAGCCTCTGTTTTAGGGAGACCTGCGGTGACATTTGTACCGCTGTTGAACAAATTGCCACGTCTACTTTTTACGCTATCACCTTCAGATCCCTCATAGGGCGTCACTGCGGATTCTGAAGACCTACCAGACAGAGAGGAGGATGCCATCAGGGAAGGGAGAAAAGGAAGTCGATGTGGACTGGTAGGGAGTGAAATTTAGAAGATTAAATTATTTTTGTGGTGTTTTTTAAACTAGGTAAACTGGTAAGGGGTCCAGGTGGGCAGTCTTGGCTTAACAGTTAGGCAGCAGTCTTGCAACAGATTCCCAGCCTTGCCCCAATGACCGAAGTGTTCCTGAGCAAGGCACCCAGCAACCCAACTGCTCCTCGTACGCCATAACTAGGGCAGCCCACCGATTCGGGCATGTGTATACTTCTTGTATGGATGGGTTAAATGGGAGGAAAATGTCCTATATCTCTCTTTTTCTCTCTCTGCCTTTGTCTTGTACGGTTTGTTTCAGAAACTTTGTTTTTTAGCCTCTATATTGACAGGAGAGCAAAATAAAACAAACAGCCTCTCCCCTCCCCTGTAAACTTTAATTATATTGTTTCATCTTTCAGTATTTAAATTAATCTCCTATATACTCATGCTCAAATTACAATAATTCCATCTAATCAAGTGCCATGCATGCCATAACAGTAGAACTAATACTAGAAGCACCATTCCTTGTTCTAATGGAAGAGGCAGAGGTTTTATTATTTATAAGTGTGATTTAAAAGTAAAATCAGAAATTGATTTCTACTTGGATTCTTGATTTACTTGGAATACGGACTGCTGGTAATCAGGTGAGAATTAATTGAGTCTGAGGTTTTAGATATTCACTGATGTTAACTGAACCATGATCAGAAGAGGTCGGGCTGGTTTGCACACTGCTCTAACAATTGGAAGTGGCTCACAAACCCGGCCCTGAACAATACATGGCAGTGTGTAATCTGATTCTCAGGCTCATCTTCCCAACTTCTTGGCTCATTACATGCACCCACTAAAGATTCTCTGAGCGCTTGCACATTGTAGGCTGCAGCATAACCTAATCAACCTTGATCTGGCACAAAATTAAAGCCGCGCATTTTTTTTTTCATAAAATAGCTTTTCGGAATCCGCTTTACTTGATTTTATATTTGTAACTGGTACAGTGTATGTTTTTGTTCTGAAAAACACATTTTTACTTCATCCACCTCTTTAAATATATATATATCCAGGTCATGTGAGACATTTTTTGCCTATTATTATACAAAAGCATGCATACAACCAGCCACACAGCTTGCAGTCTCCATTAGCAAGGTTCCAGGGGCAACTCAAAGATGAGAGGTTGCTCATATAATATCAAAGAACGGTGACTAAAAGCGAAATGCTAAAGTTCCTTTGCAAACAAATTCTAACGTTGATTAAAACACTCATTGCTACATTTTCTAACTGGGTACAGTGTCTGTGAGAACTTTTTCATCATGGATTAGAAGTGTTACACAGGCTGGCTTCCACAATTATTGGGTGACAAATTGGTAACCCATGATTCCCTAAGGTGCCAAAGGTACATGAAAAGCAAAGCGAATGGGCCGCACTCCTCTTCTCATAAAACTTCACTTTTAATTATGCGTTTAAAATCATCTCCATAGTGTATCAAACGCCAATAAGTCCTGGAAAGTCATATATACAGTATTACACGTTTCGGACTCCAATCTCCACTATGGAGATGATTTTAAACGCATAATTAAAAGTGAAGTTTTATGAAAAGAGGAGTGCGGACCATTCGCTTTGCTTTTCATGCTATTTAGTGGGTATGAGACTACCCACGGCCGCGCCCACTTGAGATTAGGTGGTGAGCGGACATTCCCTATATTGCCAAAGGTACATGATCTGTACCTTGACTGTTGATAATGAGGCTTGTAAGGCACATGCCCTGAAGGAGAGGTTATATACCAAACCTAAAGTCTTATTTGATTTGGGTGCTCGATACACATCAGACAGCTCGGGGATAAAGTTGTGCTGAGGTTTATTGATGGGTTAGGTTATAAACCAATAGCCCAAGCTCTGAATATCTCACAAAGCACTGTTAAACCGGACCAAGACCCATTATTACTTTAATGGGCGTTGGTCCCACTCTCTGCAGATAGCAAGAAGCTTGGGGGGCATCCAGAACGTTGTAGCCCCCTCGCACCTAACTGAACAGTTTGCGCAGAATACTCCCCTTCATTATGAGGCAGCGCCGGCAAACGAGTCCCAATCGCGGGGCTCCTTTCCCGGCACTGGCTCATAATTAAGGTGTGTGTTCTGTGTGATCTGCTCAGTTAGGTGCGAGGGGGCTACAACGTTCTGGATGAAAACCTACCAAGACATGGCTGTTAACCTAAACTGGCAGCCTAGGCAAGGAGAGGCACTAATTACAGAAGCAGCCAAAAGGCTCAGGATCCCTCTGGGGGAGCTGCCAAGATCCACAGCTCGGCTATAAGAATCTTTTCACAGGACTATTAGTCATGTACTCCACAAATCTGGCCTGGGTGAGTGGTAAGAAAAAAGGCATTTTGAAGTTGCCCCATTTTCAGTTTGTTGGGAACACAGTATGCATGTGGAAGAAGATGCTCTGGTCAGATGAGATCAGAGTTGAACTTTCTGGCCTAAATGTCACATGCTATGTGTAGAAAGCAGACAATGCACATCATCCTGAACACACTACTGTGAAACATGCTGGTGGCAGCTGGGAGACTCTTTCCTCTATTGGTTTGAACTTTGTAACATCTAGTTTATAATGATCCCTGTACAGTATGATTTACTTTGTCTGAAATTATACCTTGTACAACACAAGATTGCGCTATATAAATAAACAATAATAAAAGCACTGGGCCTTCCCTTAATTCTTACTGAAAATATATGGCTTGACTTGAAACTTGCTGAAGAATGGGCAAAATGTGCAAAGCTGGTAGAGACACACCCCAACACACTTGTAGCTGTAATTGCCGCTAATGATGGGTCCGCCAAAGTGTTGACACACTTTTCAGTGTTTTTTGGAAAAGCTTGTATCATTTTCTGTATCCTTCACAAAACCCATACTTTTGACTCTTTTTACCCCAACAGGGGCTGGCACTGCCAGTGCATCTTATGGAGCTTATGGATTCCACTTACTATATCTTATCGGCATTCCCACCCTACTGATCATCCTTCTGTATCTGATTGTCCTCCCACAGCCCTGGTTCCTACTGTTAAGTGTGGCCTGTGTATGGCCTGCTCCCACTAAAAACAAGATGTGCCACTCACTCTCCAGCCAAAACCAGGGCTACATGAGGACAACCGGCTGCACTGGTAATGGGAGATGCTTTTTCCTTTTAATGTGCTTATGTGTGGCAAGGTGCAGCAGCAACTCTGGAAGATGGGTGGCCAGGCTGCACATTGTCTATTATTTGGTTCTTCGGGGGAGGGGGATTCTGCACACTGCCTGTTTCTGGGTTCTTGTCTTGGGGGGGGGGGGGGGGGGGGGTAGGGATCTGTACACAGTCTGTTATGGGGTTCTAGAGGGATGATTCTGTACACTGTCATGGGGTTCTAGAGGGATGATTCTGTACACTGACTGTTATGGGGTTCTTGAGGGATGATTCTGTACACAGTCTGTTATGGGGTTCTTGAGGGATGACTCTGTACACTGTCTGTTATGGGGTTCTAGAGGGATGATTCTGTACACTGTCTGTTATGGGGTTCTTGAGGGATGATTCTGTACACTGTCTGTTATGGGGTTCTTGAGGGATGATTCTGTACACTGTCTGTTATGGGGTTCTTGAGGGATGATTCTGTACACTGTCTGTTATGGGGTTCCTTATGGATGATTCTGTACACTGTCTGTTATGGGGTTCTTGGGGGATTCTGCACACTGCCTGTTTCAGGGTTCTTGGGAGGGGGGTATTCTGCACAATGCCTATTATGGGGCTCTTGGGGGGGTGGGGGGGGGTTCTGTACACAGTCTGTTATGGGGTTCTTGAGGGATGATTCTGTACATGATCCGTTATGGGGTTCTTGGGGGGGGGGGGGGTATTCTGCGCACTGCCTGTTTCAGGGTTCTTGGGAGGGGGAGTATTCTGCCCAATGCCTATTATGGGGTTCTTGGGGGGGTCTGTACATGGTGTGTTATGGGGTTCTTGAGGGATAAATCTGTTCACGGTCTGTTATGGGGTTCTTGAGGGATGATTTTGTACACTTCCTGTTATGGGGTTCTTGGGGGAGGGGATTCTGCACACTGCCTGTTTCTGGGGTTCTTGGGGGGGTTCTATACACGGTCTGTTATGGGGTTCTTGAGGGATGATTCTGTACACTGCCTGTTATGGGGTTCTTGGGGGAGGGGATTCTGCACACTGTTTCTGGGTTCTTGTGAGGGGGGTGGAATTCTGCATGATGCCTATCATGGGGTTCTTGAGGGATAATTCTGTTCACGGTCTGTTATGGGGTTCTTGAGGGTGTGATTCTGCACACTGCCTGTTTCCAGGGTTCTTGGGGGGGGGGGGGGGGGGTTGTACACAGTCTGTTATAGGGTTCTTGCAGGATGATTCTGTACACTGCCTGTTATGGGGTTCTTGCAGGTTGATTATGTACACTGCCTGTTATGGGGCTCTTGGGGGATGATTCTGTACACTGCCTGTTATGGGGCTTTTGAGGGATGATTCTGTACACTGCACTGTACAGTCTGTAATGTCTAAAAATGTTAAAAAGTTCAAGCGGTATGAATGCGTTTTCAAGGCATTATATATATAGATTTCCATTTGAAAGCGGAAGTCATTTATCTTTTCAGTTGATTTATCCATCCAGTGAATACATTGCATGCAGTGACTTAGTACTTTGGTTAGTAAGAGATACATTTAGCTTGGTTGCTATTGGCTGGTGTACTTCCTTAAACAAAAAAAAACCCATTAATTGCATCCTTTTTTTCCCCTTTTTTGCCAACAACAGCTGTGTTTGGACAGCATTCACCCTTCATTTCTAAGACACTTTAGGCTTCCAAGAACAAGAAAATTAACCTTTCTAACACATTGCAGCGTTCTGGCAGTTCATGATGACGAGGCATCCTTCTCGGTGCTGCAATGCACTTAGCACAGCCTTCCACCTCCAGGATCTCTTTTGTTTTAACGCCTGCGAATCATATCACTGCAAGGTGTTGAGCATCCAGAAAATAAATAAATAAGAGTAGCCCTCCCTATTCATGGCAAACACTTTCATTTATCTGAAGAGTGTGATCACAATATCTTAAGTGTTGTGATAATATACATGGTGAGATGACACCTCAGTAGGGCCAGCTACTAAGTAGAAAAATTGTAAAGAGAAAAAAATGCTGCAGCCAGGGCCATGTTGGCAAAGTTATGCTGATGTCTGTAGTTATGTTTTTAACAACTTTGAGCCTTGTTGATCTGGCTCAGCGGCTGCTGAACACATTGGTTGCTGCGCCGAACATTTCAATGTGATATTAAACCGTGCGGAACACGACGCGGATTACTGGCAAGCGTAGTCCTTGGATATGGAAGGTAAGGGTGAGAGCCCTGGTGGGTTTGTTGGCAGGTGCCTACAACATAATTGGTCTACTTGTCAGGCCGATGGGAAAATCCATAATTAAAAGTAAGATCTACAACGGATTAAAGTAAAGCTGTGGTAAGCAGGAGAAGAGTTGAATCTGTAACTTTAAGAACATGGTTGTTTCATAAACAACCTGTTGGGTCAGGATAAAGCTATTAAAGTAGACCAAAACCCACAGATATCAGCCCAGGAATCTATAAGATTTCTGGGCTGATTGATTTCCTCCCCCCGGGGCATCCAAAATCCGGATGCCTCACTGTGTTAAACCTCCCAGGTCGCCCATAGACTCACCTTCGATTCTTAGTATACAGTACGTCCTGCTCCAGATAAGATTCATAACACTTGGGAATTACTCCGCCAGCTGGCGCTGGACTGCAGAGACAGCGAAATTGGCTCCTCCCGGCCCCTCAAATACCCGGGACCTCCCACATATCCCCAGATTTTCTCTGCAGTCTGGACTGTGAAGGACAAGACGATGGCTCTCTCTTCTCGCAGGTGAGCGGGGCTATTAGCCTGCGGCCCTGTAGGACTATTCCCACCCGTTCCATTATTAATTTGCCTCCCAGCCTTGGCTGCGCTGGTCCGGGTGATGGTAGGCAGCACCACTGTCAGGTGCTTAGGAGCACTGCTCCACCGCAATCCCCCACTAAAGGGTAGGCGGTATAGGCATATGGTGAGCCTCTTTGGGATGCCCCTCCCGCCCTATTGCCTCTTGCCCCTGTCTATCGGTGGGCCCTATGTTAAGTGGCCGCTGTCCTCCCTCGCTCTCCCTTGTAGCTCTCGGGGGGGGGGGGGGGGGGGTGGTATGTGACTTGGTTGCACTGGTTGCTTTTTTAAATATCCCGCCGCTTCCACTGTGCTCCGCGCTTGGCGGCGGCGTTACCTCAGGCGGTGGTGCGCCGTTATTGGCTGCTTGTCATGTGTACGGCTTTGCGCTCTTCGGGGGGGTGGGGCCCGCGGTTGGCGCGTTCCGCGTCACTGTCTCCGCGGCCTGCCCCTCGAGGTGTACCCAGCGCCATTTTCTCTGGATCAGGCTGCTGCATGACTGGCATCTACCTACCACCGGCGGCTTTTTTTATTACCCTATGTCATTATGCATGTCACTTACGGGGTTCTCTTCGCTTATGTCTTTCAGATGGGCCAGCCTCTATTGGTTTCTCCCGGCCCTACTCCCTCTATTTAGTTCTTAAACTTGTGAGGCCTAGTGTGTAAATTACTCCCACTACCCTAGCGGGCTATTGGGGCATCCCGGGTTGCTTTTTATAGCGTAAATCCTTATCGGATACTGTGCTCGAGGTTCCTTCGGGACAAGCCCGGCTGTGTGTAGCTTGTGGGGTCTCCCCTATTGGTGCTGACAATAGGCTCGATTCAGAGAGACAAAAAAAACTTCCGTTTTCGTGCCGATCTGTTTTTTTTGTGAAATGTTTCTGTTCTCGTATGAGCGTGCGAGCGATTCTATGCATGCATTGAAAAACTTCTGTAAAGTTTCCGCCCGTTCGTACAGCAGATTACGAATACGAGGATGTCAGTTTCCATCCAGACTTTTCCGTTTCATTTTCACATGTTACATCGTAGGCTTTCGTTTTTGCCCTTTTCCCATCGTATCCTCCCAACGAATCCTTTACGTTTCCAGTCCGATTCTGTTTCCCTTTTTCAATAAATATTCGTCCAGACGGAAATCCTTACTATCTTGCGCCTGCGCACTACAAAATTAACTCATTAAAGTGCTAACCTACAAATTTGCCACTCTCACTTCTACTACAATGTTTAGCTAAAGCACTTAGCACTATCCTCCATCTTCCCTTTTGGACCCTTAAAGCTCACCCAAATCACTTAGCACTATCCTCCATCTTCCCTTTTGGACCCTTAAAGCTCACCCAAATCACTTCTCGGTCATGTGAATATTCATCTTTAAATATTTCTGGGCCCATTAGTTTTGTGTTAATGTATTTTGTAAATGAAATGACACTGTAACATTTTTTTTTGGATTCCATCATAAAATATAACATTTTTAAAAATTTAGAAAATTTCTAATTTTTAAAACTATAAAGAACAAAATACATAGCAATGGCAGCCCACCAAACATTATTCTTCATCTGTGGTCCCCAACGAGTTGCGCAGCTCCTGCATCTCGCCCACCAACTGAAGGACCCTGACACTGAGTTGTGCCACTCTGGCACGTGTGGTCCCTGTTAAAAAACTTAAATTAAAATATTGGTATAACTTTGTTGGGGTCATACTGCAGTGCCCCCCCCCTGTATGGTCCTAAATCTGGACTTCAAAAGCCAGAGGGCCCTCGCCACCACGGGCCGGGTTTTGCATAGTGCCCGATTTAGAGAACCCCTGGCCCGCATTCTGCAGGCAAAGAACGGGCATCAGGAGCAAGGCCAGGAGTGGATATCCAGAATGCCCTGAAAGAATTTAAAAATAATAACATAAAATACACATTCTAAGCTACAATATTGTTTAACATGTCATCAAGGGCTAAAAACAGCAATAGGTTAAGTCATGAGTCATCAACTATATTTATTGCCATACAGTGAAAATGGATTGATGGAATGTGAGCAAACTTACCTAGGAGCCATCTACCAGATAATTCTCCTGACTCAAGCTGACGAAATAAGCCGGAGCTCTGCAATATATAAGCATCATGGGACGACCCTGGATGCCCTGCAAGAACACTGAGGAATCGTAGCTGGACCAAAGACTGCTTGTATGTTGTGTGAGTGGCACATCTTGCGGTTCCTGCAACCAAATATAAAATAAAATATAAATATAAAATAACACAAAGCAAAGGTAACCAACTAAAACAATAACTCCTACAACAAATTAAGATTCAAGTTCAACAATCCAAATATAATTCACAAAGGACATAAGTCTAAAAAAAATAGCAATTATATGGATGTGTGGGAAAATAAATGTTTACATGCTAAGGACTAATTAAGGTCAGCATTAAAATGCATCTAGAAGGCATACATGAAATGTATTGATTCAGGTATGCATTGCTAGACAATTTATGGCTTTGGCTATGCTGATAAATGCAATGCCTTGGTGCTAAAGGCGCGCAGACTCCTCCACATAGCCGCAAAACATGTTCAACAATAGCAATCCGAGCCCTGAAAGGTCCCGTAAGTGGATCGGAAATGAAACGGATTTATAGGGTGGTGATCCGTCGGAAATCAGCTCTCTGAATCAGACAGAAACCCATCCCAACAACGGAAGTTATCTGAACGAACGGAAAATTTCCGATTTCGTTTGGAAAATGATCCGAACTAACGGAAATGTTCCGATTTGCTTCCGTTCATCGAAAGCGCATTCCCGAACGTTCGTACGAAACTTTCACAGACAGCTCCGGAAGTCCGGACGAATGTGTCTCTGAATCGAGGCTAATGTGCGGGTCTGTATACCTTGTGCCCAGCAGGTGCTTGCACTGCAGCCTGGTGTACCAGTAGCTAGGCCTGCGCCTCGTATGGCTTCACCTACTCCCCCAAGCTTAAATTTGACTCCCATTGAGTTGCATACCAGTGAGGATTCTCAGCCTGATGTGTCTTCCAGATTGGCTAATGTTGAGAAGTTGCTTGCTAATACCTTGGCGCGTAAGACCTCTGCTAAAAAGCGGCACTTGACGCCTGATGTCACTCTTTTCCCTATGGAAGCTGATGAGTTTTTGGAACTGTCTGGCTATACCCCTTTGGAAGAAGGGGAGTTATTCTCTGACTCGGAGTCATCTGATGAGAGGCCCAGGGGTCATGATGATTCTGGCTCTGACCCCTGGGCCCCAGATGATACTGATAGGCTGTTGGCTTAGATTTTTGAGGTACTGTCTATCTCTCCCCCAGTTGCGGCACCCTGGCAACAAGGGGAATTGTTTCATACTGCTAAGCCACGTTTAGAATTTCCTGAGCAAGCCCATTTTAATCATCTTGTGCTCAGGGAATGGGAGCGTCCCAGCAGGCTTCCCGGTGTACCTAAGAGTTGGGATAAGAGGTATCCCTTTTTTGCTGATGTGGTGAAGAGTTTGTCATCCCCTCCTGAAGTGGATGCCCTGGTCCTAGGGTTATCTAACACCTCTGTCATGCATTCACCTGACTCTACTACGCTGCGGGATGGTGAGGACCGGCGCATTGATCAGCTGGCGTCCCATGCCTTTGCATGTGTGGGGACGGCGCTGCGCCCGGTCTGTGCCTCTGCCATTACGGCGGTGGCTATTAGGACCCTGCTTAGAAGTATCCTAGATGGTGCCCCTGATGATGTGTCTAGTGAGGAGTTTAATGCGTGCTCTCATTGTAAGGTTTTTGTGACTTATGTCCTCTCTGCCTTGGATGATACCATTAGGATGTGTGGCAGAACCTCTGCCCTTGTGGTTTTTTTCTGCGCCAGTGGGCTGCTGACAACGCTGCCAAGAAAGCTCTCACTGGTTTTCCCTTCAAAGGACTATGCCTGTTTGGGGACCGCCTGGACCTGGTTGCTAAGGGAGGCAGGTTACCCCAGCGCAGGAGGCAGTCTCGACCATTTCGGGTTCAGGGCTCCTTTTCTTCCCCCTACCGTGGTCCCAGACAGGGGAGGGGGGGTCTCCCTTACCGTGGCCTGAGGATATTTCTGGGGTAGGGGCAGAGGACGTGGTCGCCCTGGCTCCTCCTGGGGCTCCAAGCTTAAGTCTTCTCCCAAGCCCCCTCAGGCATGAAGGGGCGCCCTCACCCATCCGGATGGGGGGACGGCTTCAGCCCTTTGCTCATGTCTGGAGGCTTCATGTCTCAGACCGGTGGATTCAGGAGGTAGTGTCCTCCGGTTACAAGATAGAGTTTGCTGCCTGGCCGCCCCCAAGATTCATCAGATCCCGGATTTCTCAGGATCCTGTGTCAGCTCGGGTTCTAGTTCTGGCGGTGCAAAGCCTTCTGGAGCTGGGGGTCATCTGTCAGGTCTCCTTACAAGAAAGGGGCATGGGCTTCTATTCCAACCTTTTCACCATGCCCAAAAGAGATGGGTCAGTCAGGCCCATCCTGGACTTGAAGATCCTCAACAAATTTGTCAGGTGCAGTCGCTTTCGCATGGAAACTCTGCGCTCTGCCATCAGTTCCGTGCGTCCAGGGGACTTCATGACGTCTGGGGATGTCAGAGATGCTTACCTTCATATTCCTGTGTTTCCAGGTCATCAAAGGTTCCTCAGGTTCGCTCTGGAGGATCAGCACTACCAATTTGTGGCATTGCCCTTCGGTCTCACTTCAGCTCCCAGAGTGTTCACCAAGGTGCTAGCAGGAGTGATGTGTCTGCTCAGGTCTCAGGGCATCCGCGTGCTGTCCTATTTGGATGACATTCTCATCACTTCTCAGTCCCTCCAACAGGCAGAGCTGGATACTCAGCTGGTAGTGTCCACTCTGGAGTCATTTGCCTGGGTGATCAACCATCCCAAGTCTTCCCTGTCTCCCTCCTTGGTGACTCCGTTACTGGGAATAAATCTGGATACAGTTCAGGCAAGGATTTTTCTTCCTCAGCATAAGGTGGACAGTCTGCTTGCGCAGGTTCAGTTCCTGCTATCTTGCTCTAATCCCTCCATCAGGCAGGGAATGCAGCTGGTGTGCCTGATGGTGACGTGCTTCGAGGCGGTCCCTTATGCCCAGTTCCACATGAGGCCTCTGCAACTCCACCTCTTGTCAGTATGGGACAAGGATCCTGCGTCCCTGGACCAGGTCCTTGTGCTTTCTCCCCCCTAGTCAGGCGGTCCCTCTCGTGGTGGCTGGACTCCAGGAACCTGTTGGTGGACAGATCCTTTCTGGCCCCCTGCTGGGAGACGGTCACCACGGATGCCAGTCTGACGGGTTGGGGGGGGTTCTGGAAGTCCCTGCAGTTCCAAGGGCGGTGGGGCCCTCAGGAGGCCCACACACCTATCAACATTCTGAAACTGCAGGCGATCAGGTTGGTTCTGACTCATTTGACTCATCACCTTCGGGGCCTGCCTGTTCAGGTACGCTCGGACAACCAGACGGCGGTTGCCTACATCAATCATCAGGGAGGGACCTGGAGCAAGAGGGCCCTCCAGGAAGTGTCTCTGATCCTGGCCTGGGCGGAGGACAATGTTCCCTGCATATCAGCTATGTACATCCCGGGGGTGGAGAATCGGCAGGCAGACTCTCTGAGCAGGGGGACCTCTCGCCTGGGAGAATGGTCCCTCTGCAACAGGGTGTTTCAATCTCTGTGTCACCGTTGGTGCTAACCAGTTGTGGACCTGTTTGCGTCCCGTCAAAATCACAAGCTCTCGGCCTTTGTCTCCCTGCTCCAGGATCCTCTGGCCTTGGCCATGGATGCTCTAGCAATGTCATGGCGGGACTTTCAGCTCCTGTATGTCTCCTGTATGGCAGGGTTCTGCGCAAGATAGCTCAGGAGGGGGTGCCAGCAATTCTGGTGGCCCCCAGGTGGCCAAGAAGAGTGTGGTTCGCAGATGTGGTGCAGCTGGCGGTAGATCAGTACGCTCTGCCCAGGGTGCCAGACCTGCTCACTCAGGGTCACTTACGCCATCCCAATTTACAAACTCTGGCTTTGACGGCCTGGCTGCTGAAACCTCCATCTTGATGGAGAAGGGGCTGTCTGCCTCTGTTGTTGATCCCATGATTAAGTCTAGGAAGAAGTCTTCTTCTTACATTTACTATAGGGTTTTGGCGTGCCTACATTGACTGGTGTGAGTCTAAGTCTCTTCCCTGTCGTGTGTTCTCTATTCCCAGGATCCTGGAGTTCCTGCAGCATGGCTTGGAGCTGGGGCTCCAACTCAGTACTTTGAAGGGTCATGTATCTACCCTGGCTGTTTTCTTCCAGAGGTCCTTTGCCCAGCATTCTCTGATCAGGACTTTTTTCCAGGGGGTTACTCATGTGCGTCCCTCACGTAAGCCTATGTTGCCTGTTTGGGATTTGAACTTGGTCTTGTCTGCCTTGCAGGGAGCTCCCTTTGAACCTTTGCAGGAGGCTGCCCTGGCCATTCTTACTCTCAAGGTTGTTTTCTTGTGGCTATCACCTCTGTTAGGCGTATGTCTGAGTTGGCGGCGCTTTCCATCCAGCCCCCCTACTTTAAGAGACACCAGGACAAGGTGGTGTTTCGCTTCAAGCCAGATTTTCTGCCTAAGGTTGTGTCTGCCTTTCATTTGAATCAGGACATTGTTCTTCCTTCCTTGTGCCCTAATCCTAGTAATGCTAAGGAGAGGGTCTTGCATTCTTTGGATGTGGTTAGGTGTCTGAAGTACTATCTGGTGGCTACTGCACCTTTCAGAAAAACGGATGCTCTTTTTGTGGTCCCTTCTGGTTGTAGGAAGGGTTTGGCACCTGCCAAATCTACTATCAGCAAATGGATCCGTCAGGCTGTGATTCAGGCCTATTTTGCTAAGAGGAAGAATCCTCCCTTCCGCCTTACTGCTCATTCCACTCGTGCTATTGGTGCCTCTTGGGCTTTTCAGCACCAGGCTTCTGTTGAACAAGTTTGCAAGGCCACTACTTGGTCTTCTGTTCATACGTTTTCCAAGTTTTACAAGGTTGATGTTAGGGCCTCAGCTGATGCTGCTTTTGGCCGCAAGGTTCTGCAGGTGGCAGTGGTCTGACCTGTCTGTTGTTACCTTTGGGGATCCCACCCTACTTTATGGACACTGCTATTGGATGTCCCAAATGTTATGAATCTTATCTGGAGCAGGACGTACTGTATACTAAGAATAATACAATTCTGTGATTACTCACCTGTAGAATTGATATTATGAGTATACTGTACGTCCTGCTCCTTCCCACCCTTGGTTTTGCATTATCCTGGATCCCCTGTATGGTGATTGTTATCATGGTTATAGTTACTAGTTGGTTCTGTTTTAATTCTCCCGGCTTCTCGTTAACTGCTTTTCAATGCTGGGGATTTGTGGGAGGTCCCGGGTATTTGAGGGGCCAGGAGGAGCCAATTTCACTGTCTCTGCAGTCCAGCGCCATCTGGTGGAGTAATTCCCAAGTGTTATGAATCTTATCTGGAGCAGGACTTACTGTATACTCATAATATAAATTCTACAGGTGAGTAATCACAGAATTGTATTTTTCCGGTCCAACAGCGCATGCGCAAGCCTTGCTGCATCCCCGGTATCTCTCTAGCATGGCCGGTGCAGGAACACTCCCTATTAGAGTGTAGTGGGGGATGCAGCTGCCATCGCATTTGGATTGGACCAGCGCCTGCGCATGCGCCGTAGGACCAGGGACAGGAGAGTTTCTTCCGCGACCTGGGGGGTTTCACACAGTGAGGCATACCCGATCGGGGTGACATAGGGGCAAGGCCCAAAATCCTGGGTTTTGGTACACTTTAAAGAAAATGCGTAGACAGACACTAAAAACAAGGTACAAGTTGACTTCTGCCGGTCTTCTTTATCAGAGGGGAATCGTTGGAATGATTTGTGATCTTTTGTTCTAAAGCCATGCTGCAGATTTCTGTGTCGCTGTGAAAAGCGGGCTCAGATTGTTCCAAGTGTCTTGGAATAATGGGGGGGGGGGTGCCTTTATATTCTTCCAAACACCAAAAGTCAAACACCCAAACATTTTCTGCATGGGCTAGATCATGGGATGTAATCTTTTTTTACACTCCCATTAGAGTTGTTCATTTTTGTCTTGTCATCAAATAAAGACCGGATGATGGGGGCTAGTTATCCAGAGATCCGAGACTGACTGGGTGGCCCCTGGCCCTGTTGTTTAACCAGCCCCATGCCCTTCAATACAGGTTCCTTGAACCCTGCATCCTTGGAAAAACATCAGGCCCATAATGAAGGGCACCAGGCTTTTTTTTGCCCCCCCAGTGCCCAAGAGGGTAACCAGGCAGTGGTATCAGGAATGCAGGCTCCCACACCCTGTGAACTGGTATTGGAGTCTCCCTAGTCCCTTTACTAGTTCTTTTTTTCTTTTCTATTTGTTTGCATTTCTGTGTTATAAGAGAAAACCATTTACCTTAGCAATGTACATAAATTGGTGTGTTTAAACAGTAAAGAACAGAAACTTCCTCACTCTGGCCTGCTAATCACCTGATTGGCTAAGGCAGAGGTGACAGATTTAAAGCGGAACAAGACCCAGCCCGCTGGCTTTTCCCCAGAGCATCCCGAATGGGATGTCCCACTGTGTGAAACTCTCTAGATCACCTATAAAACTTACCCTGCTGCAACGGCGCATGCACTGACTCTCGTCCAATGAGACTCCCCACCACTATGCCTACATCATTCGGCAGATGCCTCTCATTGTTAACAATGAAGCACGTGCTCTGCTGCATCCCCAGCATCCTGCATGTGCTCCCGCCCCAGCCATTCTAGTGAATAAAGCTGCAAAGCTGCCTTCGGAATGATGTAGTAGCATATCGTGAGAGCACGTGCATGTGCCGTTGGAGCCTGGACAGGTGATTTTTTTTCTGGCTTACGGGGTGGGGGTTCACAAAGCAGGGCTGTTTCTAGGGGAGGGCGAGCAGGGTGATTGCCCTTGGTGCCAAGGCCATTGGGGGTGCCTGTGTCTGTTTTCTGCAGATGAGTCAGCACCTAATAGTGATACAGGCGATAAGATAGGTCCCTCAACCCCACCATATTGGGGAGGGGTTGATGGATGGGAACGGGCACTGCATGGCACATACCTGTATGGGACAGCAGCGGTACCATAGGATGGGTGAGGAGGGAGCAGAATTTTTTCTTTCCTGCACTGAGCGCAATTTAGCCTTAAAACTGCCCTGCTTTCATAGCTCAGAGGAGCCTTTGTGGATCCCTCCCCCCCCATGTGCATAACTATGTCACCAGTGGGGAGGGGCATGGAGGGGGGGGGACCTTACGCATCCGACTTTCTCTTTATGAAAGATTTTTAGGAGGACTTTTTTCTAAAATATGCAAAATAAAAAAAAGAAAGCCTGCGGAATTGGCCGAGAATACTTTTGCATATTTTCTCGACTGAATATGCTGAAAAAAATTTTGCACATTGCTGAATACACTCTAAACTGGATGTTGATGGCGGCTGTAATCCATGCAGGGGGACATCCCAACTGCAGGTGTCCATCTGGCTGACTACATGATTGCCGACTGATATCTGTGCAATGTATGTAGAAGCTAGGTGAAAGGAGGACTACTTGCATCAGCATGTTAGGAGCTATTTGGATTTCATGTTTTGATCACACCAAAGTGAGTTCCTGCTTTGTGTTTACTTTATTTACTTTACTTATTTCGTTATTTACTTTATTTACTTTCTTGTACCAAAGTACATTCCTGCTACAACATGGGGAGGCTAATTTAAGCCTAGCGCCACGTATTGCAATTTGAGCATTTATGTAGCGGCACTTAGAGCATCCGCTGCAAGCGGGTGTCTGCTGCTATAATGTAGCGTAGCGGGCGGACAAGTGACGCTGTACTATCCTGTCCAGCATTGATGAATGTGATGTCTGGAGTGCATTGTAGAAGTGCTCTCCCTGATTCACTGCAGAGCCAATCGAGAACGCAAGGTGGTGTCCTGAGGTCAAAGCGCCCAAAACTTTACTTTATCTAACAGGACAACGCTGCAGCAAGCGATGGGTAGCGGTAGTTAAGTGCGGCCAGCACTCAGCGCTGAGGCCTGTATGTAAGAAAAAACTACACAACCAGCGTTGGCGCTCTAAAGCTGGGCGCCCTAGCGTCGGGCGCCAGACGTTATATGCAAAAAGTCTGTTTCTAAACACACATACACCAGCACCAGAGCGAAAACATATGGAATGAAATGACGCTATTAGAGGCGATCACCAGATTGACTTTCGTATATATGGTTTTCACATACTGCGTCCGGCGTTCACCTGATGCTTCGTGGCGTTAGCGTTTCCTAAATAACTATTATAATCAATTATAGAATGTAACTATAGTGATGTGCAGAGATGTCTGAGCTAAAATACAGACTTTTTATTTACAGTCTTCTGCATCTAGGCTAAAGCTCCAAATTATTGGGAATTATTTTATCACCTGACAAAGATTCTCCCTTCTGTCCTTGTTTTTTTTTTTTTTTTTTTTAATAACCCTTCTAAAAATGCCTGCTGCTGTGTCTCGGGGTCTCTTCCCAGGAAATTGCACCTTTTAACCAAACACGACTGTTGACTTAACAAGTGAGAGGGACCTCCCGATGGCTTTTACTAAATAAAAGCAGCCCGCAGAAGCGTCAGGAGAAATAATTTCTCTACTGAAAGCAATTCAGCAGTCGTTTCCAGTGGGGATGCCACGTCATACCTCCACCAGCCTGCGGCTTAAGGATTTGTACCTCTACTGCTGCTACCTATGTAGAAAGACCTTGTCTAAATATAAGGGGTTTACTACTTTTCTTATCTATAAAGCTTTAATTGCAACTCTAACAAAAGTCTAACTTACCTGTTCCTTTAAACAAAGATTTGATTGGACCTAAAATCAACCTTTTACCTCCACCATGCTTAATTTGGCAATAATGTTTTTTTCGCACTGATGGCTTTGTGGCCTAAAAGTTCAACCCTGGCCTCGACTAAAACAAATTTTCTAACATACTTTTGGCAGACTTGATGTAGATACGTCCATTTTGACACTTCACCCCATAGCACAGACATATGGGAGATTATCACATGCAGAACTAAACTAGTACCTAAAGGAGCACTATTGCGAAATTGTGTAATATTAAAAATCCAAATAAACACATCGGCTAATGAGAGGAAAGGTCACTTACACCCGAACTGAATAAAACTCCCACCAAGCTTGTGGTTTATTCCCTCATGGTAGGAATAAAATCCAGGGGTCCACCTGTCACCTGAGATGTCCTCTTCCTTTCATTAAAATTAAAAAAAAACAAGCCTGGCTGGATATTTCTTGATGCTGGATATATAAATTACCTCTCCTCCCGCCTTCCAGCATATTTATATGAATTTTTATCATCGAGCCATTTTTTCGCGATAGTGCTCCTTTAAAAAAATGTTGCTTTGTCACCAAAATGAATCAGGTGGCCTCCGTATAATCCCCCCAAAGTCAATAGGGGAATAGTTCTGGGCAAGGGACAATAATTTATATTGTGCTTAAAGGATCACTATCGCAAAAATGGATGGTGGGAGGCGGGGCCGCTTATATACCCGGCATCAAGAAATATCCAGCCAGGTTGCTTTTTTTTCTATTTTAATGGAAGGAAGAGGGAATCATGGGTGACAGGCTCGGTCACCCCGGATAGACTAAACCTGGCATCTCTGGATTTTATTTCTGCCATGAGAGAATAAATCACCAGCTTGGCGGGATTTTTACTCAGTTTGGGTGTATACGTGACCCCTCCTCTCATTTGACGACGTGTTTATATGGATTTTTAATATTACTTAATTTCGCTATAGTGCTCCTTTAAGGACACAGAGGTGACACTCCGTTGACCTTGAAGCTTACAAAGACCTCTACCCTTAAACGTTTCGCAGAGAGAGGCTTCATCAGAGGGACTTGTGGCAGTCTATGATTCTTATGCGTGAACAAGGTAACAACGTTGTTTTAATAGGCACGTGGCTAATTCAATTTGGGAATAAAAGGCAGCGTGAGTACAAGGAGGCTCAAAGGTTATCCTCCCTTAGTGAAAATGTAGAGGGGATGCCCTGTTGCCCTACGGGGAAAGAGACAAGTAAAGGAAGATTTTAGGGTCTTACAGTATAAAAGGCCAGGTAGTTAGAATGCTCAGGGGAACCTAAAAAGGAGTACCTGACAAGTCTGAGGGTTCAGATTCAAAGAAGAGTAGGTGGATAATTTCTCCCTGTTTAGTACTAGCCACGACTGGTCGCCTCATGGGAGTCTGCTTATACCCCCTCCTTTCATTCCATTATCCCCCCCCCCCCCGTACTTAGTCTGCCCAGCATAACTAAAACAAACCAGCCAAAGCTGCTAATGAGCTCAACTGTTACAGTGGAAAGATTCTGGGATTTGTAGTGAGAAAGTATACGAAGAGCTTTACTAAAGGGTAGGAAAGCCACTCCTACTTTACCAAGACAGATTACTGGATTAGAAGTAACTTGGAAACAGCACGCCGATAAGTAAATCACAGGTATGGAGGCACAATCTTAACACAAATGTTTACTTTACATTCGGGATCAGGAAAGCAAAGGGAAAGGGACCACCAAAACCTGACAGAATTGGAGTTTTCCTTTAACTTTGCTGCAGGCCTCTTGGGCCTATTTTCTTTTTGGTCTGCTCCTCAATTTTTGAGGGACTTTGGTAATGTCACTGGTGTGTTGAATTGTATCCATTTCTTGATGACACTCTTCACTTGGTTCCATGGTAGATCTAATGGCTTGGAAGTTTTCTTCATCTTGACTGATACATTGCAGCAATGAGATCCCTTTTAATGGTGTTTACGGACCATGGCTTCTGCTGTAAAATGCAACAGAGAAAATGTCAGGAAAATTATATGCAGCTGAACATTATATGGGATTAATCAGAATCCCTTTAAATAATGGCAGCAGTGAACTGACTACTATTAAACATGAGTTTAAATGTAATTTGCTATTTCTGAATACCACCATATCCCCAATTATAAGAGGGTGTTCATACGTATGCAGCCACATTATTTGAGTCCTGCTATTTCTATAAATGATCTAAATGCTCTTGCTTTGTTTTTCAATAGCATTGTACAGATGGTGGGTCAAATTTGGTGGAAAAAAATCTTTTTGGTCTGATTTTTTTTTTGTACATGACAATAACCTTCCTAGGAGCATAGACTTTTAATATTCACTGTAGATCTAAATGTCAAGTATTGTAGCAAAGATATTATGTGAAGGAGGACCTAAACCTGCCAAAAGAGGCAGTATTAAAAAACAAAAAAATTATATTTTTCATTTAGAAAAAGTATCAAACTTGTATTTCCTGTGTCACTGGCACATAAACATTTAAATATGAAGTGCACACATTTATGTACCAAAAAAATAACCCAAAGTAGATACACTGATCGGAACAAATAAGGGCACCATTCTTAGTTATTTAATATGAAAGGAAAGATTCTAATTAAATCCTTGTGCTAAATAAGTGACAAAGACCTTACCAACCGCATGTGGCTGCAGGCCAGCTAAAGCGAGACGTAAAGCTCCCATTTGGTCAGCGAGTGAGAAAATGCTTACAAAAAGGATTAATTTGTTGATCACAAAGCTATAACATTGTATTAGAAGCCCTAGTCATGTGTAAAGCAATTTCAGAAGCTATAAATTCAGCTTGTGCCATCATGCAGAATGTATTGCCCCTTTCATTTAATTTACTCTGATCTTTGGATTTGGAATATTTGATATGTCCTATAGGCAATTCTGTATATGATTATTTTAGTAAATTGTCTATGAAAAAAAACTAAAAAGTAAAATCATGTTATTTTTATGAAGTTTTAGACACACAAATGCTTCTGTGACTTTAGTCCATTTTATTGTACTATAGTATCTTCTACTATAGTAGCTCATGCAGAGTCCATGAATGGGGGAGGTCTTTGTCATACCTTTTTACTTAGGGCTCCTTTTTCAGGAGAACACATTGTGCTATTTGGCCTTTCCTGTTGCAAAATTGTGTAATAAAAATGTTTAAAAATACACATAAACAAATTGGCTGAGAAGAGGAGTCCTATACACATGAACTGAATAACGCAATTCTGTGAGACTCACCTGTAGAATTGGTTTTGATTCCTATCCATTCCAGCTGTATCTTCTTCATTACCTCTGGTCTTCTCCGCCCGAAGGGGCGTGGACTGCAAGATCAAAGATGTAGCTCCTCCCAGCCCCCTATAAATAGCAGCTGCCTCTTAACCAAGCCCCAGTAATTAAAAAGCAGTAACTTAATAACAAAAGGCAGGCAGGGAAGCCCCGAACATAGGAGACCATGTTACTTCACATAGCCTCCACTTGTATTCTCTCAAAACCTATAATCCTAAATTTTCCCTACATCCATTTTCCCTACAGCCAAGACACCAATAAAGCTTGTAGGCAGGGAGGGACAATACAGTAAAACACACAGTGGTTCCCCCTCAGGCTCACCATCAGCCTGCGACCCGCTACCTTTTAATATAAGGTCTGCGGCCCAGAGCCTAAGCTCTGCCGAACGCCACAGACCCAGGCGTTCACCCTACCGTCACAGATCCCGTAGCAGCCAGATGGCTGGGAGGCAGGAGTGGGTCAGGAAGGGATCCATGGAAATAGGGTCCGCAGCGGCCGACGGGCTAGGTGGCTCCGCTCTGCTGCCAATAACAGAGAGAGTGCCAACGATCTTCTGCAGCCAAGACTGCAAGATGAACAACTGGGGAATGATAGAGGGACACCTGCCTTTATAGGGGGCCGGGAGGAGCTACATCTTTGATCTTGCAGTCGAGCGCCCCCTAGGGGCGAACACCCATCTGTAAGGATATTGGGACGACCTGGACTGGATGTATCCAAAAACAATTCTACAGGTGAGTTTCACAGAATTGTATTTTGTATAACAAGTGTCCTATGAAAAAGTAATGGATCAATCAGCATAAAAAAGGCACAGAGGACAATAATAAACCTCAAGAGGGCGGGTTGGACGGCCTGGAATGGATAGGAATCAAAACCAATTCTACAGGTGAGTCTCACAGAATTGCGTTTTTCCTTCCAATCCATTCCAGGCCGTCCCTTCTTCATTACCTCTGGGACATCCAAAAGCAGTGTCCAATATGGGCGGGATCCCCAATGTGGAACAGCAGGTAGTTCATTTCACTACCGCCAGAAGCACCTTTCGACCAAAAACAGTGTCAGCTGAGGCCCTCACATCCACCTTGTAAAACTTGGTAAACGTATAAACTGAAGACCAAGTGGCGGCCTTACAAACCTATTCCACCGAGGCCTGATGCTGAAAGGCCCAGGAAGCACCAATGGCTCTAGTAGAATGAGCTGTGATCCAAAAAGGGGGTTCTTTCCCCTTGGCAGAATAGGCTCGTACCACCGCCTGTCAAATCCACCTACTGAGTGTGGACTTGGCTGGTGGAAATCCCTTTCTAGAGCCTTCCGGTTAGACAAAAAGCAAATCCGATTTCCGGAAAAATTCAGTCGCAGCCAGGTAATATCTTATGGCTCTAACCTATCCAAAGCATGAAGAGTCCTTTCTTTAGGATTAGCCAGTGCTGGACACAAGGAAGGTAAGACAACTTCCTCATTAAGGTGAAATGGAGAAACGACCTTAAGCAAAAAATCAGGCTTAAAACGAAAAAAAAACACCTTGTCCCTGTGCAATTCAAAATAAGGTGGTTTCATACATAACGGGCCGATACTCGATGCACAGAGGTGAGCGTCACCATAGTCAATGTAGCGTCATACAAGGGCTCAAAGGGGGCACCCTGGAGAGCAGATAACACCAGATTTAGATCTCACACCGGTAAAACTGGTTTTCGCAGTGGGTGAACATGAGTGACCCCCTAAAAAAAGGTTCTGATCAATCTATGATTGGCAATAGATTTCTGGAAATGGATAGGGCTGAGACCTGACCCTGAGGGTGCTCAACTGGAGGCCCAAGTCTAGACCATATTGCAGAACTCTAGAATTCTAGAAACAGAATATCTCCGGCAAGGAAGGTTCCTAGCCTCACACCAAGCGATATAGGCCCGCCAAACTCTGTAGTATATCATGGAAGAAGTCTTCATCCGTGCCTGAATTATTGTGTGAATAACCGTGGTCGATAACCCCTTCTCCGTCAGGATGGAGGTTTCAACAGTCAGACCGTCAAAGCAAACGTCTGTAAATTCGGGTGCCGAAGCGACCCGTGTGTGAAAAGCTCTGGAACGTCTGACATGAGGAAGTGAGCTGTTGACATCCTTGCTATGTCCGCAAACCAACTCCTCCTTAGTCAACGAGGAGCCACCTGAATGGTTGGTACCCCCTCCTGGACTATCTTGTGTAGTACTCTGTCCAGGAGTGGAAACGGAGGAAAAGCATACAGAAGATTGAATCCTGTCTGGACGCAAAAAAATCCACGTCCGGTTGACCCCAGCGGAGGCCCAAAAAGGCCTTCCTGCTGAGAGACCATTCCCCCAGACGCAAGGACCTCCTGCTCAGGGAGTCCGCCTCATGGTTTTCCACCCCCGGGATGTAAACCGCCGAGATGCAGGGAACATTCTCCTCTGCCCAACTCCGTACTCAGAGTACCCCCCTGGTGGTTGATGTAGGCTACCCCCGTCCGATTGTCCGAGTGGACTTGAGCCGCATGGCCCCTTAAATTGTGGGTCAGATGTAGGAGAACAAACCAAATTGCCCTCAGTTCCAAGAGATTTATGGGCAACCGGTTCTCTCTCGGACCCCACTGACCCTGATCTTCTGGGTCTGCCAAAGGCCTCCCCAGCCTGTAAGCCTGGCGTCCGTGGTAACTGTCTCCCAATGGGGAGTCCAAAGGGACTTGCCTACCAGCAGATCCAACCACCACAAGAGGGATTGCCTGGCCGGGGGGGACAGCACAAATCCTTGGTCCAGGGATTCCGGGGACCGATCCCAGCTGGCTAGTAGGTTCAGCTGAAGAGGCCTCATGTGGAATTGAGCAAAGGGCACTGCTTCGAAGCAAGCCACCATTAGGTCCACCAATCTCATCCCTAGGCGCACCGATGGATTTTGACAAGCCAGCAAGGCCTGTACCTGCGTCTGGAGACACAAGACCTTCTGCTGTGGCAGAAAGACCTTGACTTGAACAGTGTCTAGGGCCATCCCCAGGAAGAATCTCACTGTTGACGCAGTGATATGCGACTTGGGGTAGTTAATCACCCAACCAAAAGCTTCCAGCGTTGATAGCATGGTCCAGGTGTCGCTCTCGGCCTCCTGAAAGGACGGGGCCGAGATCAGAAGGTCGTCCAAATAGGGTAATGCACGAATACCTTGACCCCTCAGGATAGCCATGAGGCCCGCCAGCACCTTGGTGAACACCCTGGGAGCTGAGGATATGCCGAAGTGGAGTGCTACAAACTGGAAATGCTGACTCTCCAATGCAAACCTCAAAAACTTCTGATGTCCCGGAAAAATAGGGATGTGTACATACATGTCCCTGATGTCCACCGTAGTCATAGCCGAAGCGACCTCACCGCCGACTGCAATGTTTCCATGACCCTTATAAACTTGTTGAGGCCCTTTAGGTCCAAGATCGGCCTCACCGATCCGTCCTTCTTGGGGACCGTGAATAGGTTGGAGTAAAATCCCTGACCCTGCTCTTGCCGGGACACATGAAAAATTACCCCTATCCGCAGGAGGTGCCGAACAGCGGCTCTCAAAGCCTCCGCTTTTAGCAGGTTAAGGGATGCTCTTGACCATAGAAATCTTGCGGGTGGTCTGGCTGCCAGCTCCCTGATGACACCACCTCCTGATTCCAAGATCTAAGACGTAATACCTCCAGATTGGAGCAACCAGCAGTAGCCGTCCCCCCACCCGTACGGGTGAGGGCGCTCCCTCATGCCTGTGTAGGTTTGGCTGGAGGTTTGGGCTTAGCTCCCCAGGCGGGATTGGGCTGACTGCGGGACCTACCGCTGCCCAAGAATCTCTGCGGGCACTGGGAAATGAAGAACCTTTTCGCCCCCGAAAGGAGCGGTAAGAAGAGGAGTGCCGAAAAGGCCAAGTAGGTTTCCTTCTCTGAGGGAGCTTACCAACCTTGACCAAAAGGTCCAGCCGCTCCCCCCACAAAGGGTAGATTTGCGAGGGACCTTTTGGCAGGTGCATCGGCCGACCACTGCTTCAACCACAGCTAACGGCGTAAAGACTTGGCATCTTGCCTGACTACATCATCCATGGCAGTAACAACAAAGCCAATGAAATCCAAACAGGCTCTGAGTTCCTTGGAATCCTGCGCCTGTTTGCGAGACTTAGCTTTAGCTACAAGCTGCTTACCCGTTTTCCTCGTGGCTAGGGAAACAATTGCTGTGGCACACGCAGGATGTAAAAGGGAACCCACCAGGGCAAAAGCATGGCCAGCCAACTGATCCATGCGTTTGTCCGCAGGGTCTCTTAAGGAAGCATTATCAGGTGACGGCATAATAGTGGTGTTGGACAGACCTGAAACCGGAGGGTCCACCTCGGGAGGATGGGACCATAATTTAATCAACTCAGCAGGGAAAGGATACCGTCTCTCCAGGCCCTTAGGAGCCGACGGCAGCTTGTTAGGCCTTTCCCACTCCTTAAGCAGCCTCTTAGAGAAATGCGGCTGTTCAGGAAAACCCACCGCTGTCTTTCAGGCCGAAACAAATCATCCTTCCTTCTTTTGGCCACCTTTGAAGGAACAATGTGTAAAGTGTCAAAAACAGAGGAAAGCAAGCTTTCCTTATCATCTGTGAGGAAGGAATCCTCATCCGAGGAATAACCAGAGTTACTGTCTTCTCCTCCGGAGAGCTGCCCCCCTTCCGAGAGTGGCTCATCTGCTGACACCCCTCCCTCCGCGGAACCAAAAGAGGCATACAAATCTTCGTCTGCGTAAACCGGCTCCTAGTGCCGCTTCTTACTCGAGCCCTTTTTAGGGGCTGCCAATGAGAGCTGTTTCTCGAAGGCAAGCCAGCCTTTGCGCCAAATCTGAGTGTGCCCCCCTGCCGTCTCCCCCTTCTCTAGGTGCTAACTGCAGCAGCGGGGGAGCCGGAGAGGCTGGAGCTGATGCAGGGGCGGAAGCAACAGCTCTCTCATGGTCTGAACAATGCCTCTGGTGCAAGCGTAACAAATTGTGCTGAACCCCCCAGGGGATGTAAACTCAACGTAAAATCAACAAGAGAGAGACAGTAATCAAAAAATGGCCTACACTGCCATAATATATAAAGATAAATATATATACAAGCTATATTAATTATTAAAAAAAAAAAAAAAAATTTCTCTTATCAAAAACTTGAAAGCCATTAACAAGGTAGTCACTCACTGTTACCCCGCGAGAGTCGTCCTTCGTAGTGTGCGCAACCGGCTGGGCCCCGACGAAGCACGCATCCATTATGGAAGTTTCTGACTGGGGCAGCGCGCAAGAACGAGCAGCAAGGCCACATGTGCTGTCGCGTCAGCTCCTCCCTCCCCTGGCCAGCGCACACGTTCCGGCCCAGGCGAGGTAGGCCGCAAGCCTCCGCTTGCGTAGTCGCCCCCACTCACCCGCGAGGCGCGCCGGTCCCATGCGACCCGCACCCCCGAGCACGGAACCTCAGCAGCGGCGAGGGAGTGAGGGTGGTAAGTAATGTGAGGAGAGGCAGCAGACCGCTCCACGCTGTAGGCAGCTATGGCGACAGAGCGCTCTCTGGCGCTCCCCCACGAAGTATGTAAGCACAAGCACACCACATAACACAATAAAAATAAAAAACACATGTGGGAAGAAGGGAGGGAGATATAAAAATATATAAGGTTTCCCAGCAGGTTCACCAGATAAGACCTGCGGCTGCGTTTCTTGTTTTAGAGAAGCCTACATCCCAGAGCATATATGCCCTGTCAAAACCCCCAGACCCCGGCGTTTCACCCTACCATCACGGATCCCAGGAAAACAGCCAAATGCATCAGATGGGTGAGAGGAAGTCGTGGAAATAGGGTCATGCAGCAAGCCAACAGGTTAGAGTCCCTGCTTTGCTGCTAAAATCCCTGAGAGAGTGTAAGCGATCTTCGCAGTTCCACTGCAAGAAGTAGACTGGGGCTTGGTTAAGAGGCAGCTGCTATTTATATGGGGCTGGGAGGAGCTACATCTTTGATCTTGCAGTCCATGCCCCTTCGGGCGGAGTAGACCAGAGGTAATGAGAAGGGACGGACTGGAATGGATTGGAAGGAAAAAAACTCCAGCTAAGCTTGTGGTTTATTCTCTCATGGTAGGAATAAAATCCAGTAATGACATTTTTATTCTATCATGGGTGACAGAGCCTGTCACCGTGGATGTCGTTTTCCTTCCATTAAAAGGTAGAAAAACAAGCCTGGCGGTAGAAAAACAAGCCTGGCTGGATATTTCTGGATGCTGGGTGTATAAGTGACCCCTCCCCCTGCCATCCAGCAAATGTACAGTACGTCCTGCTCCAGATAAGAATCATTACACTTGGGTATTACTCCGCCAGATGGCGCTGGACTGCAGAGACCGCGAAATTGGCTCCTCCCGGCCCCCTCAAATACCCGGGACCTCCCACAAATCCCCAGAATTTCTCTGCAGTCTGGACTGCGAAGGACAGGAAGATGGCTCTCTCTTCTCGCAGGTGAGTGGGGCTATTAGCCTGCGGCCCTGTAGGACTATTCCCACCCGTTCCATTTTTAATGTGCCTCCCAGCCTTGGCTGCACTGGTCCGGGTGATAGTAGGCAGCACCGCTGTCAGGTGCTTAGGAGCGCTGCTCCACTGCAGGCCCCCACCAAAGGGTAGGCGGTATAGGCATATGGTTAGCCTCTATGGGATGCCCCTCCCGCCCTATTGCCCCTGTCTATCGGTGGGCCCTATGTTAAGTGGCCGCTGTCCTCCCTCGCTCTCCCTTGTAGCTCTCGAGGGGGGAGTGTGTGTGTGTATATGCCTTCTGGTTGGTGTCAGTCTCCGCGCTGACTTGGTTGCACTGGTTGCGTTTTTTGAATATGCCGCCGCGCGCGCTTCCACTGTGCTCCGCGGTTGGCGGTGGGATAACCTCATGCACTGGTGCGATGTTATTGGCTGCTTGTCACGTGTGCTGCTTTGCGCTCTTTGGGGGGGGCGGGGCCCGCGGATGACGCGTTCCGCCTCACTGTCTCCGCGGCCTGCCCCTCGAGGTATACCCGGTGCCATTTTTCTCTGGATTCGGCTGCTGCGTGGCTGGCATCTACCTACCGCGTCCGTGAGTGCCCTCGTGGGCGGCTTTATTTACACTATGCCATTATACATGTCACTTATGGGGTTCTCTTCGCTTATGTCTTTCAGATGGGTCGAACTCTATTGGTTTCTCCAGGCCCTACTCCCTCTATTTAGTTATTAAACTTGTGAGGCCCAGTGTGTAAATTACTCCCACTTCCCTAGCAGGCTATTGGGGCATCCCGGGTTGCTTTTATAGCGTGAATCCCTATCGGCCTATTGTGCCGCTATAATCACCATATGGAGGCGTCTCAGGATAATGTGCTTGGGGTTCCTTCGGGACAAGCCCGGCTGTGTGTAGCTTGTGGGGTGTCCCCTACTAGCGCTGATAATGTGCGGGTCTGTATACCTTGTGCCCAGCAGGTGCTTACGCTGCAGCGTGGTTTACCAGTAGCTGGGCCTGCGCCTCGTATGGCGTCACCTACTACCCCAAGATATTTGACTTCCATTGAGTTGCATACCAGTGGGGATTCTCAGCCTGATGTGTCTTCCAGACTGGTTGCTTGCTAATACCTTGGCGCGTAAGGCCTCCGCTAAGAAGCGGCACTTGACGCCTGATGTCACTCCTATGGAGGCTGATGAGTTCTTGGAACTGTCTGGTTATACCCCTTTGGAAAAAGGGGAGTTATTCTCTGACTCAGAGTCATTCCCCTGACTCTACTACGCTGCGGGATGGTGAGACCGGCATATTGTCTATGCCTGTTTGGGGACCGCCTGGACCTGTTTGCTAAGGGAGGCAGGTTACCCCAGCGCAGGCGGCAGTCTCGGCCCTTTCGGGGACAGGGCTCCTTTTCTTCCCCCTACCGTGGAGCCAGACAGGGGAGGGGGGTCTCCCTTACCGGGGCCCGAGGAAATTTCTGGGGTAGGGGCAGAGGACGTGGACGCCCTGGCTTATCCTGGGGCTCCAAGCCTAAGTCTTCTCCCAAGCCCCCTCAGGCATAAAGGGGCGCCCTCACCCATCCGGGTGGGGGGACGGCTTCAGCATTTTGCTCACGTCTGGAGGCTTCATGTCTCAGACCGGTGGATTCAGGAGGTAGTGTCCTCCGGTTACAAGAGTTTGCTGCCTGGCCGCCCCCAAGATTCATCAGATCCCGGATCTCTCAGGACCCTATGTCAGCTCAGGCTCTAGTTCTGGCAGTGCAAAGCCTTCTGGAGCTGGGGGTCATCTGTCAGGTCCCCTTACGAGAAAGGGGCAAGGGTTTCTATTCCAACCTTTTCACCGTGCCCAAAAGAGATGGGTCAGTCAGGCCCATCCTGGACTTGAAGATCCTCAACAAATTTGTCAGGTGCAGGCGCTTTCGCATGGAAACTTTGCGCTCTGCCATCAGTTCCCTGCGTCCAGGGGACTTCATGACCTCTGTGGACATCGAAGGATGCTTACCTTCATATTCCTGTTTTTCCAGGTCATTAAAGGTTCCTCAGGTTCGCTCTGGAGGATCAGCACTACCAATTTGTGGCATTGCCCTTCGGTCTCACTTCAGCTCCCAGAGTGTTCACCAAGGTGCTGGCAGGAGTGATGTCTCTGCTCAGGTCATCCGCGTGCTGCCCTATTTGGACGACATTCTCATCACTTCTCAGTCCCTCCAACAGGCAGAGCTGGATACTCAGCTAGTAGTGTCCACTCTGGAGTTATTTGGCTGGGTGATCAACCATCCCAAATCTTCCCTGTCTCCCTCCTTGGTGACACCCTTCCTGGGAATGAGTCTGGATACAGTTCAGGCAAGGATTTTTTTTTCCTCAGCAGAAGGTGGACAGTCTGCTGGCGCAGTTTCAGTTCCTGCTATCTTGCCCTCATCCCTCCATCAGGCAGGGAATGCAGCTGGTGGGCCTGATGGTGTCGTGCTTTGAGGCGGTCCCTTATGCCCAGTTTCACATGAGGCCTCTGCAACACTTCTTGTCAGTATGGGACAAGGATCCTGCGTCCCTGGACCTGGTCCTTGTGCTGTCCCCCCTAGTCAGGGGGTCCCTCTCGTGGTGGCTGGACTCCAGGAACCTGTTGGTGGGCAGATCCTTTCTGGCCCCCTGCTGGGAGACGGTCACCACGGATGCCAGTCGGACAGGTTGGGGGGGGTTTATGGATGAACTCCACAAAAATAATACAAATTTATTATACCAGTGAGGAAGAAGGTGGGACACCAATTTCCTGCAGCGAAGATGGGTTGTTAAGGAATTGCCAATGCTAAGTGTAAAATTATAACAAGGTTTCCTTACCTGCCATGCAGCTAATTCACGCTGGTGTGCTGCTGAATAGCTGAAGCTGTGATCTTGCCCCTTCTCTGTAGCCCAGCCCCCAGATTTTATGCATGACCACTTTTTTGTCACGGAGTGGTTGCTGGAAATTCTTCCTCTCCTGCCATAGTCTGGGTGAAACGTATCATTGCGTGTCTGCGGGGGAGATCTAGCCTACCCTTCACTTGTCTGTTTTCTTTTAGTTAACTGGAAAGCAACCTACCTGCACATTAGGATTCCTGTGGTATACATGTTTGTATAATGGGCAGAAACTGAATTATAAAACAGACAAGAAAAGAGACCGGACTTCCCCCTTGTTGCAGAGACTTAGGTGTAACAATCTGACCCACACATGCTTCAGAGATGTTTTCTACCATAGTTTTGCAACAGAAAGCACCTTAGGAACAGAAATTGACTTCCTAGCCTGGATATCATGGTGTCATGGTGCAGATTTATGTGCATGCTCTGCTCAAAGGGAGGCTATGCAACAGTAGATGGGGTTGCTATTGTAACATGGGGTAATACAATTGGCTATGCAGTGTGGGTGGGCATTTGGAATATATTTTGTCTGGTTATACCCTGCTGAATGTGTAATTTGGCTTTCAGATGGTCATTCCTGTCTAGAATATTTTGTTTTATAAATCCTCTTAATGTATGTTGTTTTATATATTTTAGCTTTTACGAAGTGTTGTCAAGAGAGTGGTTTTCTTATGGTGGTAAAATGTCGAGAAGAAAATGCTGCACTAAAGGAGTGTCTCACAAAGCAGTAAGTAATACTCCATTTCCCCTTATATATTAAAGCCCAGGTCCAGCCCAAACTAGTTTTATTTTGCAAGTACAAATTGTTATGTTCCTGTTTCCTACTGTTTCTTTACCAAGTCCAAGAATTTAAATATTCCAACCACCCCTCTGCTAAGCCGAATTGGGTAATTAAAATAAAAGATCCACTCCCCAATCCTGAAATTGGCATGCTGTGACACTCTAACCACCCCTTAAAGTCTATATGACTTGAGGGGGTATTTACTCACCTTCTAGAGCGCTCGTGGCCACATCCCCAGCATACTTTTATGTGGGGCTCATATCCACGCCAGGCTGCCCACAGGGGGAGTGCAACTGCATTCACTCATTGAAAAAAACATTTGATTGGCTGAGCAGCCTACGTGGAAATCGGGAAGGTACGTTTTCAAGCTATCCAGGCGGATGAGGATTGAATGCCCCACCAGCCAGGGAGGAGCAAAACCCAAGAAATTATTGGGTATTCTAAGTATACAGCACGTCCTGTTCCAGAATAATCCTTACTCATGGAGTACTACATCCTCTAGATGGCACTGGACTGCAGAGACAGAAAAGTGGCTCCTCCCGGCTCCATATATACCAGGGACCTCCCACAAATTCCCCAGTTCTTCTCAGCAGTCTGGGCTGCAATGACTAGAAGATGGCTCTTTCTACCCGCAGGTGAGCGGGGCTTATTAGCCTGCTGCCCTGTAGCACTATTCCCACCCGTTCCTTTTCATTGTCTCCCAGCTTAGGCTGCGTTGGTAGGGTGATGGTAGGCAGCACCGCTGTCAGGTGCTAAGGAGCGCTGCTCCTACCGCAGTCCCCCACCAAAGGGTAGGCGGTACAGGCCCATGGTGAGCCTTATGGGATTTCCCTCCCGCAGCCGTTTGCCCTTCGCCCCCTGTCCCCTCAGTTAGGCTCCTCTGCTTCCTCTTCGCTCTGCCTGGGTAGATCTCGGGGGGGGGGGGGGGGGGGTGTATGTATTTACTATGTATATCACGCTTTGCCTTGGTGCACTGGTTTTGATTATCGCCACCACGCGCTTGTACTTCGCTCCGCTGACGGCGGCGACATCGCCTCAGACACTGCTGCGCCGTCATTGGCTGGCCTTGTCACGGGGGCGCGTTTTCGTGCTCTTTGGGGGGAGGGGGCCTTGCGGATGACGTTTTCCGCATCACTTCTCCGCGGCCCGCCCCTCGAGGTATATGCGGGCGCCATTTTGGAGCTCCTGTGCTGCGTGTCTGGCGTCTCCCTATCGCGGTCTGTAAGTGCCCCTGCGACCTGGCTTTTCTTTGTATTTCATTGTATTATGCTTACGGGTTCTTTGTTTTATGTCTTACAGGCGGGTCAAACTTTTTTGTGGTTTCTCCCGGTCCCATCCCCTCTATTTAGTGTTAACTCCTTATTGGAGGGCTATTGTATTTGTATATCTCCCACTTCCCTAGCGGGCTATTGGGGCATCCCGGGTAGCCTTATTGGCGTCAATCCCAATTGGCCTATTGTGCCACAATAATCACCATATGGAGGCTTCTCAGGATAATGTGCTTGGAGTTCCTTCGGGACAAGCCCGGCTGTGTATGGCGTGTGGGGTATCCCCTATAAGTGACGATGTCAGGGTGTGTGTACCCTGCACCCAGCAGACGCTTGTGCTGCAGTCTGGGTTACCTGTGGCTGGGGCTGCGCCCCCTCTGGCTTCGCCTACCCCCCCACGCTTCCATCTAACTCCTAGTGAGGTGCATACCAGTGGGGAGTCTCAACCTGATTTGGCTGCACCGGTGGCCAGCATTGAGAGACATATCGCTGGGTCTGGCCCGCGTAAGGCTTCTGCTAAGAAGCGGCATTTATCACCTGGTGTTACTCTTTTTCCTATAGAGGCTGAGGAGTTTTTTGATGTTACCGGTTATACCCCCCTGGAAGAGGGGGAATTATTTTCTGATTCAGAATCATCTGAGGAACAATCTAGGGTGTATGGTGCCGATTCTGGGTCTGATCCATGGGCTTCAGATGATACTGACCGACTTTTGGCTCACATCTTTGAAGTACCCTGTATCTCTCCTCCTGCCGTGGCTCCACGGCAGCAGGGGAAGCTGTTTCATACTGTTAAACCTCGCTTGGAGTTTCCTGAACAAACTCACTTTAATAATCTGGTGCTCAAAGAGTGGGAACGGCCTAGCCGGCTTCCCGGGGTACCAAAGAGTTGGGATAAGAGGTATCCCTTTCCCGCTGAGATGGTTAAACGTTGGTCATGTCCTCCCGAGGTGGATGCACCAGTTCTGGGGTTGTCCAACACATCCACCATGCATTCCCCTGACTCTACTACCCTGAGGGATGGGGTGGACAGGCACATAGATCAGCTGATTTAAATGACAAAAGTGCCAGCTCAATCTCAGGAAATACAAAGAGCCCCACACTCGGGCAAAGGCTAGAGAGCTCACCTCAGAACTAGAGACATAGAAAAAGCCAGCCACGTAGTAGTAGAGCAATTAAAAGTCCATTTTTATTCCATACTGTTTAAAAAGTCCATCACAGCGGCATAGATAAAAGCAGCATAAACAAGGTGTCCTCACACGTCTACGCGTTTTGGATTCTCACCCTTACTCATGACAGAGAACTAGTTACAAAACATGTACTTTTATATACAACATTATCACATTATAATCTAAAGCATCTGTGAGTGGGAGGGACAAAGTTATTTACCTTAATTAGGCGAAGACATTCCCCTTTATTGTGCGGGCGGTAGCGCACTGGCATTGAAAATCATCATACACGTGATACGCGTTACCAGCACCGCCAATGGAGGAAAAGGAAGCTGACGTAGTCAGTTCTAACAGGACACTGACGCAGAACGTCATACTGTTGGCAGAGTCAGGCTTCATACTAGGGGCCATTACTGGCAAAGTGAAGATACTGAACATATGGGCCATATCATTAGCAAAACCAGTGCAATACACCAGCGAGGTGAAAGAGACATTGCCAACAATATTCAAGATGAAACCGCGCGCCCGGTGTCAGAATGTCTAAGAGAGGTCTGTGTACTGTATAATTATTAAACAAACATGTTAATACTTTAAAAAAGAACCATTATTTATAAGAATTCATATAAATATGCACATAACATGATTCAAAATTGTATGTAAGCACAAGACCTCTTGACCGAACTAAATATATATAAACAAAAAACACAGAGCATAAATAATGATGCAGTTAATCTCCCAAATCACTAAATTGTGGAAAACTGCAAGAAAAAAGTCCAAAACTTTGAAATAATAAAATATCCCACGGTGCATGCACTTCACATGTAAATGTGCCAAATTAATCCTCCACCAAACGTGCAAACTCTTACCAGCTTCACAATAATTAGAATGCCTCCAATGAATGTTAGGTAACGTTGTTGCCAATAGTGGACTTCAAATAAACAGGTCAAGCAATGCTCAAGGCTTATATAAGCTCCCCATCTGTAAAGCACTTCCAGCTGATGTACATGGTATGGGCACCACTTCCAGAAAACCTCTTTCCCAAATATGCTTGTCAAATATGACTCAGATGATCTCAGTACATTGATGTAAAAAACAGAAAGAACACATATAGTGTAATTCTGTAAAAACGCTTCACTTTAATATAAAAAAACAGGAATTGCACTCACATATTACATAGAAAAGAAAGGCATTGAACACAATCACGATCTCACCGGCGCTGGAATCAAACGACCACCGGCTCTGTCCCAAATAGCGGGCACTATATTGAAGACTTCATGACAAACTGCTTTTAGTACCAATCTCTGGAAGGCACTGAGATCATCTGAGTCATATTTGACAAGCATTATATTTGGGAAAGAGGTTTTCTGGAAGTGGTGCACATACCATGTACATCAGCTGGAAGTGCTTTACAGATGGGGAGCTTATATAAGCCTTGAGCATTGCTTGACCTGTTTATTTGAAGTCCACTATTGGCAACAATGTTACCTAACATTCATTGGAGGCATTCTAATTATTGTGAAGCTGGTAAGAGTTTGCACGTTTGGTGGAGGATTAATTTGGCACATTTACATGTGAAGTGCATGCACCGTGGGATATTTTATTATTTCAAAGTTTTGGACTTTTTTCTTGCAGTTTTCCACAATTTAGTGATTTGGGAGATTAACTATCATTATTTATGCTCTGTGTTTTTTGTTTATATAATTATTTGGTCTTTTTTGGAGATAAGGACTTTTCACGTTGAGCAATTTCTGTTTTCATAAGTTTGAATTTATTTATGTTTAATTTTTTTAGCGCGGTTCTGGGTATCATTGGTTTACCACTGACACTATTTATATTCGAACTAAATATATATCTGGTAGAAAAATATTATATTCTATCTAAAGTCTCCCATCCCATCCCACAGATGACAAAAGATTGAATTCATGTAAAACTATATCACAATAGAACAGGTCACGATAAATTACTATATATCTGATCCACATTGCAGTAACAGTTTCAAAGATCAACAGTAAAGCATTAGAAAAGATAAGAGAGACAGAGCTAATTGAAGTAGTGAAGCGAAATCAAACTTCAGGGCAGAGGGGGAGTCAATATGTAGGAAGTATATAGCCATAATAAAGCGAGACACGTTCTACACATCTGAAACCTAAAAGAGGGAATGAGTATTATTTCAAAAATAGATCAACATCCCACCTATAATTAAGTCCCGTTGGGGTACGGGTTCCCAGTTTAAAGATCCAAAACACCTCTCGTTGAAGTAACTTTTCAACGAGATCCCCTCCCCTAGGACCAAGGCGTATCTTTTCTAGTATTGGGTCACCTTCCTTCCTAGTTCCCCCCGCTATTGGGGGGGAAAAGAGGGGGGGGGGGGTTGTGTGTACGACGGACTAACCTGCCCTATTACACTTGTAACCTTATAGCCCTTGACGGTTACCGGGTGTCAGAGCCGCATTTCACATTGATCTTAACTCTAGCCGCAGCACCCTTAATGCATTTTACTTGGCGCGTACGGCGGCTCTGATCGCGGACGCTACGGGTGTATTTCTGTATTCTATCCTGTCATGTTTAGTCCCTGAGGTGATTCACTCGGTCGGGGTTCAGTTTCTAACTTCCTTTTTCTGATTGGCGTGGTCTGATGTGGCGCGTTCCGCGTCATCTTCAGCTCTGGCCCGCCCTTCGAAGTTCGCTGGCGCCATTTCCTTCTCACGTGCGTGATGAAGACTGTCCTCCCCTCGCTGTTCTGTAAGTACCCTCACGGGCGACCTTTCCTTAGCTTTTGCTTCTCCTCGCTTGGCTCTGACATCCCTGTTCCCCTTGTGTCTTTCAGACCGTGAACTTCGGTGGCTTCTCCCGGCCCAGTGTAGCGCCCAGTCCAGACTTTTAAAAAATCACTCCCACTTCCCAGCGGGTCATTGGGGCATCCAGGGTTGCTTTATAGCGTCAATCCCTACTGGCATATTGCACATAATAATCACCATATGGAGGCATCTCAGGATATTGTGAACGGAGTTCCCTCGGGACAAGCCCGTCTGTGTGTAGCTTGTGGGGTCTTACCTAGCAGTGGTGACAATGCACGGGTCTGCGTCCCTCGTGCACAGCAGGTGCTAGCCGGTCTTCCCACCTCTTTCCGAGGCTGGGCCCGCACCTCGCCTCGCTTCACCTACTCCCCCAAGTCTGAGCCTAACCCCCAATACCAGTGGGGATTCTCATTCTGATTTGGCCACTAGGCTGGCTAGTGTGGAAAACTTAATTGCTGGCTCCTTGGCGCGCAAGGCCACCGCCAAGAGGCGACATTTGAATCCTGAATCTACTATATTTCCTATAGAATCTGATTTGCTTCTTTCTTACGCACATCCCCCCTCAGATGAAGGGGAACTGTTCTCTGACTCAGGGTCATACGACGACCAGGGGACAGGAAGAGTCTGGTTCTGATCATTGGTCCTCGGACGACAATGATTGTTGACCCAGATCTTTGACGTATTGTCCCTCTCTCCCCCTGCCGCGGCTCCCCGGCAAAGGGGTGATCTGTTCCACACCACTAGGGCGTGGTTGGAATTTCCCGAACAAACCCATTTTAATAGCCTCGTGCTGAAAGAATGGGAACACCCCAGCAAACTTCATGGGGTTCCTAAAAATAAGAAATATCCCTTTCCTGCTGACCTGGTCAAGTGTTGGACAGGTTGATGCCCCAATCCTAAGTCTGTCCAACACATCTATTATGCACTCCCCCGACACTACTACGCTGCGGGATTCGGAGGATCGGCGTGTTGACCAACTGGCATGTCATGCCTTTGCATTTGGGGCAGCGTCGCTCCACCCAGTGTGCGCCTTAGCCATCACGGCGGTGGTGCTCAGGACCGTGGTTAAGACTGCTCTTGAAGGGGCGGATGACTTGCCCTCTGATGCTGCCAATGCTCTGGCCACCTGTGAAACTTTTGTGAACTATATCCTATCTGCATCGGACGATGCTATTAAGTTGAGTGCTAGATCTTCTGCTCTGGTGCTAGCCATACGCCGAGCGGTCTGGTTGCGCCAGTGGGCCGCTGATAACGCCGCCAAGAAGGCCCTTACGGGGCTTCCATTTAAGGGATTGCGCCTGTTTGGGTAAAGGTTAGATATCTTTGCCAAGGGTGGCAAGTTACCCCAGCGCAAGCGTCAGATTCGGCCATTTCGTGGCCCAAGCTCCCTATCGACCCCCTACCGTGGGGCTAAACAAGGCAGAGGAGTGTCCTTCGCTGGGTCTCGTGCAGATCCCTGGAACAAGAATAAAGGACGCCGTCCCGGTTCCTCCTGGGGGCCCAAGCCCAAGGCCCCTCCCAAGACCCCTCAAACATGAATGGGCGCCCTCGCCCGTCAGGGTGGGGGGACGTCTACAGCACTTCAAACATGTCTGGAGTCGCCACGTCTCAAACCTGTGGATTCAGGAGGTAGTGTCCTCCGGTTACAAGATAGAATTTGCTGTACGGCCCCCTACCAGGTTCGTTGGGTCCCGGATCCCTCAGGACCCTGCCTCAGCTCGGGTCTTGATGCTGGCTGTGCAGGACCTTCTGGATCTAGGGGTCATTTGCAAGGTCCCCTTAAGAGATAGGGGCAGGGGATTCTATTCCAACCTTTTCACGGTACCCAAAAAGGACGGATCAGTCAGACCCATTCTGGATTTAAAAATCCTCAACAGATTTGTCAGAAACAAGCACTTTCGTATGGAAACTTTGCGCTCGGCTATCGCCTCGCTGCGCCCAGGGGACTTCATGACATCTGTGGACATCAAGGATGCTTACCTGCACGTTCCGGTGTTTCCAGGACACCAAAGGTTTCTCAGATTTGCGCTGCTGGAACAGCATTACCAGTTCGTGGCCCTGCCATTCGGCCTCACGTCGGCTCCCAGGGTGTTCACCAAGGTGCTGGCAGGGGTGATGTCCCTGTTAAGACTAAAGGGCATACGCGTGTTGCCCTACCTGGACGATATACTCATCACCTCTCGATCTCTGCGGCAGGCAGAGCTGGACACTCGGTTAGTAGTGTCCACCCTGGAGTCATTCGGCTGGGTGATCAATTACCCCAAGTCCTCTCTGTCCCCCTCCTCAGTGACCCCGTTCCTGGGGATGATTCTGGATACAGTTCAGTCAAGGATATTCCTTCCTCAGCAGAAGGTGGAAGCTCTGACAACGCAGGCGATGTCCCTGCTTTCGAGCCCTCATCCCTCCATCCGGCAGGGAATGCAGTTGGTGGGCTCGATGGTGGCAAGCTTCGAGGCGGCGCCCTTTGCCCAGTTTCATTTGAGAATCCTGCAACTTCACCTTCTGTCAGTTTGGAACAAGAACCCAGCGTCCTTCGACGGGATATGGGTGGTTCCCCCCTCGGTCAGACAATCCCTTGCGTGGTGGCTGGACCACAGGAACTTGACAAGGGGCAGATCCTTCCTGGCTCCCTCCTGAGAGACGGTCACAATGGATGCCAGTCTGTCAGGTTGGGGGGGATTCTGGAAGTCCCTGCGCTTCCAGGGGAGGTGGGGCCCTCAGGAGGCCCATCTATCTATCAATGTTTTGGAACTCAGGGCGGTCAGATTGGTGCTGGAACAATTGACCCATCACCTGAGGGGTCTGGCGGTTCAGGTACGCTCAGACAACAGAACGGCGGTTGCCTACATCAACCATCAGGGAGGGACCCGGAGCAAGGGGGCTCTCCAGGAAGTTTCTCTGATTCTAACATGGGCGGAGGCCAATGTCCAATGCATCTCGGCTGTCTACATTCCGGGGGCGGAGAACCTGCTGGCAGATGCTCTGAGCAGGGGGTCGTCCCGTCAGGGGAAATGGTCCCTCTGCAACAGGGTATTTCAGTCCCTGTGTCACCGTTGTGGTGTGCCAGATGTGGATCTGTTTGCGTCCCGTCACAATCACAAGCTCCCGAGCTTTGTATCCCTGTCTCAGGATCCTCTGGCTCTGGCCACGGATGCCCTGTCCATGTCTTGGAGGGAGTTTCGGCTCCTGTATGTGTTTCCACCAATTCCCCTTCTGGGCAGAGTTCTGCGCAAGATTGCTCTGGAAGGGGTACCCGCGATTCTACCCCAAGGTGGCCAAGGGGTACCCCAAGGTGGCCAAGAAGAGTGTGGTTCGCAGACGTGGTTCAAATGGCAGTAGATCAGTACGATCTGCCAAGGTTGCCAGATCTTCTAACTCAGGGGTCTCTACGCCATCCCAATTTACTAACTCTGGCTTTGATGGCTTGGCTGTTGAAACCTCCATCCTGATGGAAAAGGGTTTGTCTGCATCTGTAGTGGCTACTATGGTGCAAGCCAGGAAAAAGACTTCCTCTGCTATCTATTATAGAGTCTGGCGTTCTTACATTGACTGGTGTGAGTCCAGGTCTCTTCACTGCCGGGAATTTTTAGTTTCTAGGGTGCTGGAGTTTTTACAACATGGTCTAGACTTAGGTCTTAAGCTTAGTACTCTGAAGGGCCAGGTTTCGGCCCTGTCTATCTTCTTTCAGAAGACCTTTGCCCAGCATCCTCTTATCAAGACCTTCTTTCAGGGGGTCACTCATGTGCGTCCCCCTCGCAAGCCTATGGTACCTGTTTGGGATTTAAACTTGGTTTTATCGGCCCTGTAGGGTGCTCCTTTTGAGCCTATTCAGGAGGCTGCTCTCGCTGTTGTCACGCTCAAGGTTGTCTTCTTAGTAGCTATCACCTCTGTTAGGCGTGTGTCTGAGTTGGCTGCCTTATCTATTCAGCCTCCCTACTATGAGAGACACCAGGATAAGGTGGTGTTCCGCTTCAAGCCAAACTTTCTACCTAAAGTGGTGTCTGCTTTTCATTTGAATCAAGATATTGTACTTCCTTCTCTGTGCCCTAATCCTAGTAACCCTAAGGAGAGGGTTTTGCATTCCTTGGATGTGGGTAGGTGCGTCAAGTATTACCTAGTTATCACTAAGGCTTTCAGGAACACTGATGCTCTCTTCGTTGTGCCTCACGGGCCTAGGAAGGGTTTGGCTCCTGCCAAGTCTACCATCAGTAAATGGATTTGTCAGGCTGTGGTTCAAGCCTATTCTACTAAGGGGAAGTCTCCCCCCTTCCGTCTTACTGCTCATTCTACTCGAGCTGTTGGGGCTTCTTGGGCTTTTCAGCACCAGTCCTCTGTGGATCAAGTTTGCAAGGCCACTACTTGGTCTTCCGTTCATACCTTTACTAAGTTTTACAAGGTTGATGTTAGGGCCTCAGCTGATGCTGTGTTTGGCCACAAGGTTTTGCAGGCGGCAGTAGTTTAAACTGCTTGCTGTTGCCTTTTCTGTTGGGGATCCCACCCTACTTTACGGACACTGCTATTGGATGTCCCACATGTAATTACTACATCTGGAGCAGGATGTGCTGTATGCTTAGAATAATACAATTCTGTGAAATACTCACCTGTAGAATTGGTATTATATGCATACAGCACGTCCTGCTCCAACCCACCCTGGTTTCACGTTGTTCTGGATCCCCTGTTTGGTGATTGTTATCATTGTTATTATTGCCAGTTTTTGGGTGGTTGGCTTCTCCTTTCACTGCTTTTCAATGCTGGGGATTTGTGGGAGGTCCCTCTGTATATGTAGGGCCGGTAGGAGCCTGTTTTCTACATGTCTGCAGTGAACAGCGCCTCAGGCGGAGGGTTACCCACATGTAATTACTACATCTGGAGCAGGACGTGCTGTATGCATATAATACCAATTCTACAGGTGAGTATTTCACATAATTGTATTTTTCAAGAAAAACAAACCTTTACATTTGAAATGCCCCCAACAAACTATATATTCTCTAGAAGTATACACCTCAGGCTTTCTAGGCGTACCAGGCTTGTTGACATAGTTGCCGTTTTCTGGAAGTAATCCCTCAATGTATTCTTTGGTTACACAGGGTTTCCCTAAAAATTAATAAAAAAGCAGAATCAAAACCACATTTTCCTAAAATAAAAACTATATGCAAACCAGAAAAAAACTGAAAATCTGAAAAAGCAACATCCCCCAAACAGAACAATACCCAGCATGCATAGGTTCTGTCAAGGAGAGAGTTGCCAAACACCCCAAAGTAAAGCATGCGCATAACGGTAATTTTACTTCAAAATTTCAGCTCTGCAGACAAAGTGCGCACCTTGTGTTTTTTCTACCAAAACAACCCTTTACATTTGGAATATCCCCGATAAACCATATATTCCCTGAAAGTACACATGCCCAGCTTGTTGTAGTGGGCTCAACTTTCTGGAAGTAATATCTCGAAAAAGTCTTAGGTTGCACAGGGTTTCACAAAAAATTGTATAAAAAAGCAGAATAAAAAACACCTTTTCCTAAAATATCAATATGCAAATGAGAAAAAACAAGCTAAATCTGAAAGCGCAAGGATACCACATATGTATCGGTAGCCCCCCGTTCCTGTCCAGGTGATCCCCTAAACTTAGAAGAGCACTTTATAACATTTACAAATAAAATACAACTACTATCCACATAGTAAAGGGTTAAATAAAAAAATTGGTGTGGGGTCCCCCTTCACGGGGGGGGGGGGTGGACACCATTTCTTGGGGGAATATAAGGGTTTTTTTGGGAGGCAGGTAGTGGGGGGTCTCGGGGTTAATGGCAAGTCACCCACTAGCCGCAGGTGACTTGCCAGACTCCCGAGCCTTGTGAACTGGTATAGGGGTCACATGGACCCCTTACCAGTTCACAAAGGGTTAAAAGTAAAAAAAACACACGTACACACTTTTTCAAAATAACTTTATTAAAAAAATGTTTTGTTTTTTTTAATACCTCCCATCCATCCCTGTGTCCCACGCTAATCACTTAGGCTTCTGCTGCCCTGCTGCTGCTGGAAGCCTTTTATACCTACTGGGTTACAGGTAATATAGGGTTAATTTAAAAAAAAAATGACAGGGTCCCCCCTCCCAGTGAGGGGGACCCCATTTTTTGGGGGGATTTTTAAGGGTTAAAATCCTTAAAAATCCCCCCCAAAAAATGGCGTGAGGTCCCCCCTACCCAGCGTAACCAGCCTGTGACCAGCTATGGGGGCTTGTAGAACAGGGCGCAGGGGCCAGCTTTAGTGACCCCTGGCCCTGCCGGCTACAAGCCGTCATAGCCTAGGGCCACGTGCTTTGGGGAGGCAGGTCATTTAGGGGGCCAGGGGTTAATGGCAAGTCACCCGCTAGCTGCAGGTGACTTGCCAGACCCCCGAGCCTTGTAAACTGGTATAAGGGGTCTCATGGACCCCTTACCAGTTCACAAAGTGTTAACAGTATAAATAAAACATACACATTTTTGAAATATGTTTATTAAAAAAAAAAAAAAAATGTTACCTTTACTCACCTCCGATCTTCATATGCAGTGTCCCGCGGCGATCATATGCAGGTGACGGCTGGGCAGAGGAGGGGGGAGGCAGGCGATCGGAGGATCGCCTACCTCTCTCCTCCTCTGTCCAGCCATCACCGGCATCTGACAGCTGAACTGCCGGGTGCCCTGATGACACCTGGCGGTGACGTCATTGGCCCCGCCCCCGAAGGGGGGAGCCCCTCTAGCTGAAGAGGAGACCCGGCCGGATCGAAAGAGGGGTCAGGTAAGTGACTTTTTTAAAAACTTTTTTTACTGTTAGTGGGGAAAGTCAGGCACGTAGAATTTACGTGGCTGGCACTTAACTGCAGGAGAGGCAACCACGTAAATTTTACATGGCTGGCATTTAAAGGGTTAACCATATGAAAAATCTCACCCTGCTGCTGCGGAGCCACTGCCGGGGGAGAAATACAAAGCACTTCAAAAATGGGACTCAGCAATCTGTCAGTGTCATCAGGGGACCAGGGGTCTTCCCCAAAGGGAGTCCCAGTACCACCGTAAATTTTAGGTTGTTCCTCAGAGGATTCAGAATCAGAAAATTATTCCCCCTCCTCAAGGGGGTAAGGACCAGGGAGTGAGTAAGGTCCCTCATCCTCTACAGGGAAGAGGGAAACCGCGGGTGATAAATGCCGCTTCTTAGCAGAAGTCTTACGCGGGGCAGACCCAGCAAGATGTTTTTCAATGCTGGCCACCCGTGCAGCTAAATCAGGTTGAGACTCCCCACTAGTATGCCCCTCGGTGGGGGTCAGATGTAAGCGTGGGGGGGTAGGTGAGGCCAGAGGGGGCGCACCACCAGGCCCAGTAACAGACAGCCCAGACTGCAGCGCAAGTACCTGCTGGGCACAGGATACACATACCCTGACATCATTACTTATGGGGGATACCTCACACGCAACACATAGCCAGGCTTGTCCCAAAGGAACCCCAGGCCCATTATCCCCAGAAGCCTACATATGGTGATTTGAATGCCACAACAGGCCAGTAAGGGTTAACGCTAAAGAGCTACCCGGGATGCCCCAAGAACCCGCTAGGGAAGAGGGAGATAGTGAGGGGAGATGGCCGGGAAAAACCACAGTGCCGAAGTTTTAACCCGCCTGAAAGGGTGAAAAAAAACACTCCACCGGGGGTTACTCACGGACCGCAGGGAGCCAGCAGCACACGCAGCTAAGGACAGCCAAAAAGGCATCCGCAGACCTTGAGAGGTGGGCCGTGGAGACGTGATGTGAAAATCGTCATCCACAGAGACCGCCCCCCCAAAGAGTGCGAAATGCGCCCACGTGATCCGGCTGGCCAATAGCGGCCCGGCAGCTCTGAGGTAAATGACGCCGCCGTTCGCGGAGCACTGCGGCGGCAGTGTACAAGGTGACAGAACACAGTACAAAGACAAAACCTAAAAATACAGTTTTTTTTACCACTAGTCACCCCCCCCCCCCCCCCCCCCTGGAGATCTCCCAGAGGGAGAGCTAGGCAGGAATAGAAGGATTTCCAGGGAGACGACGGGGCCCAGGAGACAATGGGAGGAGTGAGGGTGGAGGGGAACACCGATGGGAATAAGGGTTAACTGCACAGGTTGAGCCTGGCAAAAACCCATGGAGCAGGGGGGGCATCCCAAAAGGCTCACCATCAGACTAAACCGCCTACCCAGGGACTGCAGTAGGAGCATAGCTCCTCTGCACCTAACTGGTGCTTACTGACCTACCTTTACCCAAACCTTGTCAGCTGAGGCTGGGAGGCAGCAATATGGAACGGAACGGGTAAGAACAGTCCTGCAGGGCCGCAGGCATATAAGCCCCGCTCACCTGCGCCACATAGAGAGCTATCTTCTATCTTCGCAGCCCAGACTGCAGGAAAGAACTGGGGAATTTGTGGGAGGTCCCTGACTTATATAGGGCCGGGAGGAGCCACAAGCTGTTTTCTGCAGTCCAGCACCATCTTGTGGATGTATTACCCATGTGTAAGGAATATTCTGGAACAATCTGGCTTGTCCGTGTACAAAGGAAATAAAGGATGGGCGGTACAGAAAGGCTTGGGTAAATAGGGTGCAGTAAATAAAGGCTGGGGCAATGGGGGCACAGTTTATAAAGGCTGGGGAAATCGGGCGCAGTTTATAAAGGCTGGGGAATCGGGGCACGGTAAATTAAGGCTGGGGAATCGGGGCAAGGTAAATAAAGGCTGGGGAATCGGGGCGAGGTAAATAAAGGCTGGGGAATCGGGGCGAGGTAAATAAAGGCTGGGGAATCGGAGCGCAGTTTATAAAGGCTGAGGAATCTGGGTGCAGCACCCACTGCTTCCTTCGTATTGACCACACCCTGGCATTTGCCAGATGACAATCCCCCTCCATTCAATGTAATGAAGCGGTCATGTCAAGATCCTGACCTGCACCCCCCCTCCATTGCACTGAATGGAGGGGACATGCCATAGTCCTTGTGTCGGATGGCGGGGGTCCAAACTGAATTCAACTGAAGCAACGGATGCCGCAGGATTTGGATTGGACCATCAGGTGAGTGTCAGCGCCAGACTAGGATGGATTGTCTAACGGGGATATAAGGTGAGTAAAGTGTTTTTTGTTTTGAGGTCTGGAAAATCCAATCAGGTTGGAGTGCAGCTTTACCAGCGGATCGATCTTGTCTACCGATGGTTGCGAAACACTGAACTAAAGTATGTATGTAAATGGATGGCTGCATTTAACGGGTTCAGTTTTTGATAATTTGAATATTGTTGAAATGAGGAGCAGCTCTCTACATCGTGACATAGGGTGTACTTGCCTTTTTAATCAACCAAAAAAACATTTTTTTCCATTTTCTAGCTATAAAGACCCAGTTTTTTATGAAGAATGTAAACAGGAATATCTTAGGGAAAGGGAAGAATTCAAAGAAACAGGAATTCCAACCAAACACAGGCAACAGAAGTTACCAACCAGCATGTAGCATGTGGCCTCCTGATCTGTATCATGATTCATGTTTATTATTTTAATGCTTTGAAGAATAAAATTATTTTTTGCAACCTGTATGTAAATTGAATTAATATTTTATACAAATATGCCCATGTAATAAGTGAAAAATTCCAATAAAGAGAAAGTGTTTGGTCTAAGCCTACCTTGAATGTGACTAAAGGGTAGGTTTTGATCTGTGTTAAAAAGAAGCTATCTACCTAAATAAATGCCCCTACTCCATCCTTCTAATTAATTTGTAGCTTCCTGTTCCCAATCATTTTGGATGGGGCTTCACAATAGAAACTCTCAAATCAATCATGTTGTTGGCCCAAAAATGCTGATACAGTCATGGCAGGTTTTCCTTTTCCTTAAGATTTTTCCAGAAAGTAAAGTGTTTCTCCCAGAAAATGATTGCGATTTACACATTTTAGTTCCTTGTGTAATGGAAACACAGAAAAAAGCAAAAAATGATGTTATGTCATACAAGACAAATGTACTGGCACCTGTACCTATTTGATTGCACCCCCTTAGGAATAAGTAACTAAAATCGATCCCTTCCTATAATCATCATCAAGTTTCTCACATCTTTCAAGTGGAATTTTGGACCACACTTCTTTTGCAAACTGCTTCAGGTCTCCTATTTGAAGGGTGCTTCCACCCAACACCAATTTTAATATCTTTCCACTGGTGTTCAATAAGATTTAGATACAAACTCATTTCTGGCCACTTCTAAACTCTCCAGTGTATTGTCCCCATCCATTTCTGTGGGCTTCTTTTAAATATGTTTGGGGTCATTGTCCTGTTAGAGGATCCATGGCCTAGCTGTCTGACACTGAGCTCTACATTGCCACCCAAAATAATATGGTAATCTTCAGATTTCATAATGCATTGCACACAGTCAAGGCACCCAGTGCCAGAGGCAGCAGAACAGACTGAAGGGAGTGTCAAAGGGAATCCTGTCCCTCAGGGCTTAGGACAGATTTGAAGATGAAAACTAGGGATGAGCGAATCGATCCGGACGAACCCGGATTCGATCCGAATTTCAGGAAAAATTTGATTCGGATCGAATCCGAATTTCCCCGCGATTCGATCGCTCAAAGTTTTCCTTTAACATCCATTCATTTACATTTACAGGCATTCTAAGATGGCGGACGGGACATGTCTGGACATCTATCCCGCGCCAGTGCAAGCTGGGGCAGTCACATGCAGCCTATCAGCAGCCAGCAAGCCCGGTGACGTCACAGCGCTATTTAAGTCGGCCATCTTGCTTTTCCTTCCTCATTTCTCTATTGCATTCGTGAGAGACAGAACGTTGTAGTGAGAGAGAGAGGCAGTTAGACAGGCTGGAGACAGGCTGGAGACAGGCTGGAGACAGGCTGGAGACAGGCAGGAGACAGGCAGGAGACAGGCAGGAGACAGGCAGGAGACAGGCAGGAGACAGGCAGGAGACAGGCTGGAGACAGACAGGAGACAGACAGGAGACAGACAGGAGACAGACAGAAAGTCAGCGAAAAACAGGGAAAGGTAGGAAAAATCGGAGGCTGTCACAGGGAGATTTTTTTTTTTTCATCCAGCCTGAGTGTTATTATCTGGCTGACAGGCTTTGTTAGCGTTTTCAGGCTGCTTATACTAACTAACTGTGCATATATACTGAACTGATCTTAAGTCTGCTGTGAGGCATCCCATTCTGTGACTACAGCAGCCTCTGTTTAAGACCATATAACCATTTGCACTTATTATAATTGAAATTAGGCCTGATAAAGACACTTTTGCTGTGCATAGCACTACTTGTCCCAGGTTCACTGCTGGGTTTTTAGGGCATCCCATTCTGTGACTACAGCAGCCTCTGTTTAAGACCATATAACCATTTGCACTTATTATAATTGAAATTAGGCCTGATAAAGACACTTTTGCTGTGCATAGCACTACTTGTCCCAGGTTCACTGCTGGGTTTTTAGGGCATCCCATTCTGTGACTACAGCAGCCTCTGTTTAAGACCATATAACCATTTGCACTTATTATAATTGAAATTAGGCCTAATAAAGACACTTTTGCTGTTCATAGCACTACTTGTCCCAGGTTCACTGCTGGGTTTTTAGGGCATCCCATTCTGTGACTACAGCAGCCTCTATTTAAGACCATATAACCATTTGCACTTATTATAATTGAAATTAGGCCTGATAAAGACACTTTTGCTGTGCATAGTCTTACTGCTGCCTGCCAGGTGCACTGCTGGTTTTTGGGGCATCCCATTCTGTAACATAGCATACCCCTCTTTATTTACACTAAGCAACTCTCTTATTTACACTAGGCAGGCCTGTTGGAGGCCCGTTCCCTCCCCCAGCGACGTATCCTATGCTTTGGGTTCAGCTCCTCTCTTTAGTGAGGACGATCAGATAGAGGACAGTCAGCAGCTACTGCCCAGCCAAGAAATGGAGGTGGCTTCTTTAGCTAGGCAGACAAGTAGTGAAGTGGACAGTGTCGTGGATGCTGCGAGCGTTCCAGCTCCTGCGCCAGACACTGTTGACGAATCCACGAACATCAGTGACGTACAGCCACAACTCGGTGATAATGATGATGACGATGAAGCCGATCGCACTTGGGAGCCGGGTGATGAAGGGGCTTCCTCGTCATCATCAGGAGAAGAGGGGCGCAGGTTGCCCCGGAGTCAGCAGCTGAGGCAGCAAGGTAGCAGCAGCATGGCTGGCAGGCAGCATGGGGGCACAATTGTAAAGCCTGGAGCCAAACGGGGCCGGGGTAGAGCACCTGCTGCGCGGCAGGCTACCTTATCGGGAGTTAGTGGGGCAGGGGTTCCTGGAGTTGGCAACAGCAGCAGCGAATCAGTGAGGCCTGTTGGTGGAAAAAGTAGCTACTCGGCAGTGTGGCAGTTTTTCCTGAAGCATCCGCAGGAGGGTAACATGGCCACATGCAAGATATGTAGGCAGAAGGTGAAGCGTGGCCAGGGTCCAAATGTTGGCACCACGGCCCTGCGTCAACATATGCAGCGTCACCATAAAGCGGCCTGGGAGAACCTAGGCTCCGGAGAGGTGGGCCAGACTGCTTCCTCACCGAGTGGCACGCCGCTCCCAATTTCTGCCAGCCAAGGCTCCAGCACCTCAGCCGAAGGCAGCTGTGCGTCATACCCATCCTCTGTCGCTCCTGCTCCTCCTCCTCCTCCAAGTCATGCATCCCGCCAGCAATCCATCAGCGAAGCCATGTCCAAGAGACAGCAGTATGCGCCCACTCATCCTACGGCGCAGAAGCTGAATGTGCTCCTGTCCAAGTTGCTGGTGCTGCAGTCGCTCCCTTTTCAGGTGGTGGAATCTGCACCTTTCAGAGAACTGATGGCTTGTGCCGAGCCGAGGTGGAGAGTCCCAAGCCGTCGTTTCTTTGCCAAGAAGGCAGTACCAGCGCTGCACACTTTTGTTGAACAGAAGGTGGGCCAGTCCTTGAGCCTGTCGGTGTGTAGCAAAGTGCATGGCAGCGCTGACATCTGGAGCTGTAACTACGGTCAGGGACAATACATGTCGTTTACGGCCCACTGGGTGAATGTGGTCCCTTTGCAGCAGCAGCAGCAGCAGCAACTTGGACAGGTCACGCCGCTTTGGCCTCCGCGCTCCCTGCCCGTTGGGCCTGTGACACCGTGCGACTCGGCCTCCTCATCCTCCGCCATCTCCTCACCCTCCACTGTAGGCTCAAGTCTCAGTGCCCCTCCAGTCTACCATGTGTGCAGGGCACAGAGGTGTCACGCAGTGCTTCACATGGTTTGTCTTGGCGAACGGAGTCACACAGGGGAGGAACTGCTTAAATGTATTCATCAGGAAATCCAAACATGGCTTACTCCGAGAAAACTTAAAATGGGAATCATGGTTACCGACAATGGGAAGAACATTTTGTCTGCGCTGCGCCAAGGAAGCCTGACCCATGCCCCCTGCATGGCTCACGTCTTCAATCTGGTTGTCAAGCGGTTTCTGAAGTGTTCCCCCCATCTGCAAGACATCCTAACAACTTCAAGGAAACTTTGCATGCACTTCAGCCACTCCTACACCGCCAAACACACCCTTCTTGAGCTACAGCGTCAGAATGGTATCCCCCAACATAGTCTGATTTGCGATGTTTCCACCCGTTGGAATTCCACCCTTCACATGTTGGACCGATTATATGAACAGAGAAAAGCCATCACGGATTTCCTGATGATCCAAGCAGATAGGGGGACTCCCCTGTGTAACTTCAATGTCAACCAGTGGCAGCTCATACGTGACACCTGCCGTTTGCTCAGGCCCTTTGAGGAAGCCACTTTATTTGTCAGTCGGCAGGATTACGGGATGAACGACGTGATTCCACTGCTTCATGTACTACAGCACATGTTGGAAACCATGGCTGGTCAGGGCACTGGAGACATGGCGTTTACATCTTACGGCCACATGAACCCCGTCGGAGCTGAACTGGAGGAGGAGGAGGAAGAGGAGGAGGAGGAGTTGCCCAGCGAAACACAGTTTAGGCTTGGCGAAATGGCTGGTTTATGTAGTCAGCGGACAGGAGAGGAGGAGCAGGAGCAGCCAGAGGAGCTAGAGGTTTTTGAGGAAGGCGAGACAGAGGACCCGGGCACACCGTGGCAGTATGCAGTGGAGATGGAGACAGGTAGTCCATCCGAGTCACTTGCGCAAATGGCAGGAAGCATGCTCACGTGCTTGCGTAGTGACCCCAGAATTGTTTCCATCTGTCGGCGGGATGACTTCTGGCTGTCCACCTTATTGGACCCTCGCTTCCGGCACAAAATGGGGGCATTTTTTAAACCCACCGAGAGGGAGGACAAACTGAACTACTACAAAGACATTCTACGTAGGCAGTTGGCCGATGCCTATCTGCGCCATGGTCCATACTCTCGCAGGTCTGACTCGAGGGGACCTCTGCGCTCACCTTCCACTGCCATGGCCGCTGGGGGGGTTGGCAGGAGCAGCAGCAGCAGCTCCATCAGCAGCAGCAGCCTCAGTCTTCAGTCGCTTCAGTAGCTTTCTACACCCGCATAGTGAGGCTACTCATGAGCAGCAGGAAGACCTGGAGCAGGACCTCAACCAGCAGGTCATTTCATACTTTGACATGACCATGCCAACACACCTTGAGGATCCGCTGGACTTCTGGGCAGCCAAACTTGATTTGTGGCCGCAACTAGCAGAGTTTGCCCTGGAAAAGCTGTCCTGCCCGGCAAGTAGCGTGCCATCTGAGCGGGTGTTTAGTGCGGTGGGGGCCATAGTTACGGCGAGGAGAACTCGTCTGTCAACTAAAAATGTGGAGAGACTCACCTTTGTCAAAATGAATCAGGGATGGATCAGCCAGGATTTCCACCCACCAATGCCTGATGCATGCGACTAGATTCAGCACGGTGCCACGTTTTACACTTTCCAAATGGTGCAAAACATATTTATGTCTTTAGGCCAATTTTTGGGCTGCTGCTGCTGCCAACTCCAGGGTGTGAATCATCCAATTCTTGGGCTCCTGAAGCCAACCCCAGTGTCTCTTTAAAGTAATATTTGGGCTCCTGCTGCTGCTGCCAACTCCAGGGTGTGAATCATCCAATTTTTGGGCTCCTGAAGCCAACCCCAGTGTCTCTTTAAAGTAATATTTGGGCTCCTGCTGCTGCTGCCAACTCCAGGGTGTGAATCATCCAATTTTTGGGCTCCTGAAGCCAACTCCAGTGTCTCTTTAAAGTAATATTTGGGCTCCTGCTGCTGCCAACTCCAGGGTGTGATTCATCCAATTTTTGGGCTCCTGAAGCCAACTCCAGTGTATATTTGGGCTCCTGTTGCTGCTGCTGCCAACTCCAGGGTGTGAATCATCCAATTTTTGGGCTCCTGAAGCCAACCCCAGTGTCTCTTTAAAGTAATATTTGGGCTCCTGCTGCTGCCAACTCCAGGGTGTGATTCGTCCAATTTTTGGGCTCCTGAAGCCAACCCCAGTGTCTCTTTAAAGTAGTGTTTGGGCTCCTGCTGCTGCCAACTTCTGCCAACTCCAGGGTGTGATTCATCCAATTTTTGGGCTCCTGAAGCCAACTCCAGTGTATATTTGGGCTGCTGCTGCCAACTCCAGGGTGTGAATCATCCAATTTTTGGGCTCCTGAAGCCAACCCCAGTGTCTCTTTAAAGTAATATTTGGGCTCCTGCTGCTGCCAACTCCAGGGTGTGATTCATCCAATTTTGGGATCCTGAAGCCAACCCCAGTGTCTCTTTAAAGTAATGTTTGGGCTCCTGCTGCTGCTGCTGCCAACTTCTGCCAACTCCAGGGTGTGATTCATCCAATTTTTGGGCTCCTGAAGCCAACCCCGGTGTCTCTTTAAAGTAATGTTTGGGCTCCTGCTGCTGCTGCTGCCAACTTCTGCCAACTCCAGGGTGTGATTCATCCAATTTTTGGGCTCCTGAAGCCAACTCCAGTGTATATTTGGGCTCCTGCTGCTGCTGCTGCCAACTCCAGGGTGTGAATCATCCAATTTTTGGGCTCCTGAAGCCAACCCCAGTGTCTCTTTAAAGTAATATTTGGGCTCCTGCTGCTGCCAACTCCAGGGTGTGATTCATCCAATTTTTGGGCTCCTGAAGCCAACCCCAGTGTCTCTTTAAAGTAATATTTGGGCTCCTGCTGCTGCCAACTCCAGGGTGTGATTCATCCAATTTTTGGGCTCCTGAAGCCAACCCCAGTGTCTCTTTAAAGTAATGTTTGGGCTCCTGCTGCTGCTGCTGCCAACTTCTGCCAACTCCAGGGTGTGATTCATCCAATTTTTGGGCTCCTGAAGCCAACCCCAGTGTCTCTTTAAAGTAATGTTTGGGCTCCTGCTGCTGCTGCTGCCAACTCCAGGGTGTGATTCATCCAATTTTTGGGCTCCTGAAGCCAACTCCAGTGTATATTTGGGCTCCTGCTGCTGCTGCTGCCAACTCCAGGGTGTGATTCATCCAATTTTTGGGCTCCTGAAGCCAACCCCAGTGTCTCTTTAAAGTAATATTTGGGCTCCTGCTGCTGCCAACTCCAGGGTGTGATTCATCCAATTTTTGGGCTCCTGAAGCCAACCCCAGTGTCTCTTTAAAGTAATATTTGGGCTCCTGCTGCTGCCAACTCCAGGGTGTGATTCATCCAATTTTGGGCTCCTGAAGCCAACCCCAGTGTCTCTTTAAAGTAATATTTGGGCTCCTGCTGCTGCCAACTCCAGGGTGTGATTCATCCAATTTTTGGGCTCCTGAAGCCAACCCCAGTGTCTCTTTAAAGTAATGTTTGGGCTCCTGCTGCTGCTGCTGCCAACTTCTGCCAACTCCAGGGTGTGATTCATCCAATTTTTGGGCTCCTGAAGCCAACTCCAGTGTATATTTGGGCTCCTGTTGCTGCTGCTGCCAACTCCAGGGTGTGAATCATCCAATTTTTGGGCTCCTGAAGCCAACCCCAGTGTCTCTTTAAAGTAATATTTGGGCTCCTGCTGCTGCCAACTCCAGGGTGTGATTCGTCCAATTTTTGGGCTCCTGAAGCCAACCCCAGTGTCTCTTTAAAGTAGTGTTTGGGCTCCTGCTGCTGCCAACTTCTGCCAACTCCAGGGTGTGATTCATCCAATTTTTGGGCTCCTGAAGCCAACTCCAGTGTATATTTGGGCTGCTGCTGCCAACTCCAGGGTGTGAATCATCCAATTTTTGGGCTCCTGAAGCCAACCCCAGTGTCTCTTTAAAGTAATATTTGGGCTCCTGCTGCTGCCAACTCCAGGGTGTGATTCATCCAATTTTGGGCTCCTGAAGCCAACCCCAGTGTCTCTTTAAAGTAATGTTTGGGCTCCTGCTGCTGCTGCTGCCAACTTCTGCCAACTCCAGGGTGTGATTCATCCAATTTTTGGGCTCCTGAAGCCAACCCCGGTGTCTCTTTAAAGTAATGTTTGGGCTCCTGCTGCTGCTGCCAACTTCTGCCAACTCCAGGGTGTGATTCATCCAATTTTTGGGCTCCTGAAGCCAACTCCAGTGTATATTTGGGCTCCTGCTGCTGCTGCTGCCAACTCCAGGGTGTGATTCATCCAATTTTTGGGGCTCCTGAAGCCAACCCCAGTGTCTCTTTAAAGTAATGTTTGGGCTCCTGCTGCTGCTGCTGCCAACTTCTGCCAACTCCAGGGTGTGATTCATCCAATTTTTGGGCTCCTGAAGCCAACTCCAGTGTATATTTGGGCTCCTGCTGCTGCTGCTGCCAACTCCAGGGTGTGAATCATCCAATTTTTGGGCTCCTGAAGCCAACCCCAGTGTCTCTTTAAAGTAATATTTGGGCTCCTGCTGCTGCCAACTCCAGGGTGTGATTCATCCAATTTTTGGGCTCCTGAAGCCAACCCCAGTGTCTCTTTAAAGTAATATTTGGGCTCCTGCTGCTGCCAACTCCAGGGTGTGATTCATCCAATTTTTGGGCTCCTGAAGCCAACCCCAGTGTCTCTTTAAAGTAATGTTTGGGCTCCTGCTGCTGCTGCTGCCAACTTCTGCCAACTCCAGGGTGTGATTCATCCAATTTTTGGGCTCCTGAAGCCAACCCCAGTGTCTCTTTAAAGTAATGTTTGGGCTCCTGCTGCTGCTGCTGCCAACTCCAGGGTGTGATTCATCCAATTTTTGGGCTCCTGAAGCCAACTCCAGTGTATATTTGGGCTCCTGCTGCTGCTGCTGCCAACTCCAGGGTGTGATTCGTCCAATTTTTGGGCTCCTGAAGCCAACCCCAGTGTCTCTTTAAAGTAGTGTTTGGGCTCCTGCTGCTGCCAACTTCTGCCAACTCCAGGGTGTGATTCATCCAATTTTTGGGCTCCTGAAGCCAACTCCAGTGTATATTTGGGCTGCTGCTGCCAACTCCAGGGTGTGAATCATCCAATTTTTGGGCTCCTGAAGCCAACCCCAGTGTCTCTTTAAAGTAATATTTGGGCTCCTGCTGCTGCCAACTCCAGGGTGTGATTCATCCAATTTTGGGCTCCTGAAGCCAACCCCAGTGTCTCTTTAAAGTAATGTTTGGGCTCCTGCTGCTGCTGCTGCCAACTTCTGCCAACTCCAGGGTGTGATTCATCCAATTTTTGGGCTCCTGAAGCCAACCCCGGTGTCTCTTTAAAGTAATGTTTGGGCTCCTGCTGCTGCTGCCAACTTCTGCCAACTCCAGGGTGTGATTCATCCAATTTTTGGGCTCCTGAAGCCAACTCCAGTGTATATTTGGGCTCCTGCTGCTGCTGCTGCCAACTCCAGGGTGTGATTCATCCAATTTTTGGGGCTCCTGAAGCCAACCCCAGTGTCTCTTTAAAGTAATGTTTGGGCTCCTGCTGCTGCTGCTGCCAACTTCTGCCAACTCCAGGGTGTGATTCATCCAATTTTTGGGCTCCTGAAGCCAACTCCAGTGTATATTTGGGCTCCTGCTGCTGCTGCTGCCAACTCCAGGGTGTGAATCATCCAATTTTTGGGCTCCTGAAGCCAACCCCAGTGTCTCTTTAAAGTAATATTTGGGCTCCTGCTGCTGCCAACTCCAGGGTGTGATTCATCCAATTTTTGGGCTCCTGAAGCCAACCCCAGTGTCTCTTTAAAGTAATATTTGGGCTCCTGCTGCTGCCAACTCCAGGGTGTGATTCATCCAATTTTTGGGCTCCTGAAGCCAACCCCAGTGTCTCTTTAAAGTAATGTTTGGGCTCCTGCTGCTGCTGCTGCCAACTTCTGCCAACTCCAGGGTGTGATTCATCCAATTTTTGGGCTCCTGAAGCCAACCCCAGTGTCTCTTTAAAGTAATGTTTGGGCTCCTGCTGCTGCTGCTGCCAACTCCAGGGTGTGATTCATCCAATTTTTGGGCTCCTGAAGCCAACTCCAGTGTATATTTGGGCTCCTGCTGCTGCTGCTGCCAACTCCAGGGTGTGATTCATCCAATTTTTGGGCTCCTGAAGCCAACCCCAGTGTCTCTTTAAAGTAATATTTGGGCTCCTGCTGCTGCCAACTCCAGGGTGTGATTCATCCAATTTTTGGGCTCCTGAAGCCAACCCCAGTGTCTCTTTAAAGTAATATTTGGGCTCCTGCTGCTGCCAACTCCAGGGTGTGATTCATCCAATTTTGGGCTCCTGAAGCCAACCCCAGTGTCTCTTTAAAGTAATATTTGGGCTCCTGCTGCTGCCAACTCCAGGGTGTGATTCATCCAATTTTTGGGCTCCTGAAGCCAACCCCAGTGTCTCTTTAAAGTAATGTTTGGGCTCCTGCTGCTGCTGCTGCCAACTTCTGCCAACTCCAGGGTGTGATTCATCCAATTTTTGGGCTCCTGAAGCCAACTCCAGTGTATATTTGGGCTCCTGCTGCTGCTGCTGCCAACTCCAGGGTGTGATTCATCCAATTTTTGGGCTCCTGAAGCCAACCCCAGGGTCTCTTTAAAGTAATATTTGGGCTCCTGCTGCTGCTGCTGTCAACTCCTGCCAACTCCAGGGTGTGATTCATCCAATTTTTGGGCTCCTGAAGCCAACCCCAGTGTCTCTTTAAAGTAATGTTTGGGCTCCTGCTGCTGCTGCTGCCAACTTCTGCCAACTCCAGGGTGTGATTCATCCAATTTTTGGGCTCCTGAAGCCAACTCCAGTGTATATTTGGGCTCCTGCTGCTGCTGCCAACTCCAGGGTGTGATTCATCCAATTTTTGGGCTCCTGAAGCCAACCCCAGGGTCTCTTTAAAGTAATATTTGGGCTCCTGCTGCTGCTGCTGTCAACTCCTGCCAACTCCAGGGTGTGATTCATCCAATTTTGGGCTCCTGAAGCCAACTCCAGTGTCTCTATAAAGTAATCTTTGGGCTCCTGCTGCTGCTGCTGCTGCCAACTCCAGGGTGTGATTCATCCAATTTTTGGGCTCCTGAAGCCAACTCCAGTGTCTCTTTAAAGTAATATTTGGGCTCCTGCTGCTGCTTGCAACTCCAGGGTGTGATTCATCCAATTTTTGGGCTCCTGAAGCCAACCCCAGTGTCTCTTTCAGCCAATGTTTGGGCTCCTGCTGCTGCTTGCAACTCCAGGGTGTGATTCATCCAATTTTTGGGCTCCTGCTGCTGCCAACTCCAGTGTCTCTTTAAAGCAATGTTTGGGTTCCTGCCCCTCATAGTGATGCCACTTCAACTCTCTTGAATTCAATTGTGCCGATCTGCGATTCTATTAGCGATGCCTCTGATCTGTGCGTGTTACAGCAAGGCAGAATGGTTTACAACCCTATTGAGGCTCTAGGAGGCTCAGAAATAGCCGTTTTTAATAGCGATTCGTCACAAATTTATTCGGGTCGAAGCGATTTTTGTCGGAAAATTTGGCGAATCAGTCGAATCGAATTTTTCAAAAGTTCGCTCATCTCTAATGAAAACAAGTAACCAATTTTCAGTGTGGTCAGGTTTTCAACTGGTTGTGAACTTGCTTTGGAGTTTTTCCTCTGATTCCTTGAACTGTTACCTCACCACAGTAAATGAAACTTAGACAATGCTATGATGTCTCTGATGTGACTTGGACAACCTGCCGTACGACATTGATCGTATTTCCCCCGGTATTTTTTTTCCATACTGGTTTTTATTAAGCATACAGGAGAGAAGAAATGGGATACAATCAGTTAGGACACTATGGTTCCTGCTCAGTTACTGGTCACAGTATTACTCTGTAACCCGTCCAATACAAACATTCCAATCCAGGCAGTGGCACCATAACGGAGTATGGATGATCAAGTTATATACATACCTCTCTGGGGCAAGCAACCAACATTATTTCACAAAAATCCTGTGCTGTAGCTTATCCCATTACCATCTCATGTTTCTCCTTGAGGCTTACCCTGGAGACGAGTCATTTCGCCTTCCATATTTTTGCTTACGATTGTCCATCCCAAAAAGGGAACATTCACATGAGGGACCTAAAAGGGAGTAGGCTCGCTTGAGGCAGAGCAAGTGAGAGGAAATATCAGTAGAATAAGATCAGTGTAAAAGAAGACCAGGGAGAAAGGTAAAATTGGCAGAGAGGAGAGAAGTTGGGAGAGAGAAAGGGCCAGCGAAGTGATAGGCAGGCGTAGCCGGCCTGCCCGCTCCCACCATGCCGGCATTTCTTTTTTTCAGATGAGCGATTCGTGAAAGTTCGATTCGGGCGAACCCGAATTTCTTGGAGAAATTCGGCGAATCGCCCGAATCGAACTTTCAAGAAGTTCGCTCATCTCTAATTAAGCCAATTTCCCACCCATCTGCACACGTTTTCCCCCAGTCCAAGCATTCTCATCTTTTGTACCAGCCTTTTATGTGGCACATTATTAAATGCTTTAAAAAAGTCAAGATATATGATATCCAGTGACTCCCCCTGATCCAATCTTGAACTTACCTCCTCATAAAAGCTGATTAGCTTTGTCTGGCAGGAGCGATTTCTCATAAATACATGCTGATATGGAGTAATAAGGTCATTTTCCCCAAGGTGCTCCAGGATAGTATCCCTTAAGAAACCTTCAAATAGCTTGTCCACCACAGATGTTAAGCTTACCGGTCTGTAGTTTCCAGGTTCCCACCTAGATCCCTTTTTGAATATTGGCACCACATTTGCCAAGCGCCAATCCCTTGGAACAGACCCTTTAGTTATGGAATAACTATATTATATTAGAAATAACGGCTTGTCTATTACTGTACATAACTCCCTTAAAACACGAGGATGTATGTCATCTGGTCCCGGTGATTTATCGATTTTTATCTGCTTGAGACGGTGCTGGACTTCTTCCTTGGTTAGACCAGTGACATTTAATAGAGGGTTTCGGTTATACCCCTGCATTTCACTTGGCATGTCACATTCTTTTGTGAATATAGAAGCAAAGAAGTTGTTTAGTAAATTTGCTTTCTCCTCATTTCCCTCTATAGGGGTCCCCTCCTTGCTTTTCAGGAGGCCCACACCCTCAGGTTTGTACCATTTTACGGTTTATGTAGCTAAAGAATAATTTGGGGTTAGTTTTACTCTCTTTCGCGACCAGTCTTTATATCTCCAGCTTAGCTGCACTTATCTGTTGTTTACATTGTTTATTTTCTTCCTTATAGTTTTTTAATGCTTCCGCTGTCGCTTCCTGCTTTAAACGTTGAAATGCCTTTTTTTTTTATTGCCCCCTTAACCTTTTTGTTTAGCCACATCGGTTTACATGTGTGTCTAACAGTTTTATTCCTGTAAGGTATATATCTGTCACAATGAAAATTAAGGATTCATTAGAAAGTATCCCATTTAGCGTCCATGCTTTTGTTTTTAAGGACATTTTCCCAGTCAATGCAGTTTAGGACATCTCTAAGTTGGTCAAACTTTGCCTTTTTGAAGTTCCGCATTTTTGTGACTCCTTGATAAGGCACCCTAGTGACTGCTAAGTGGAAATTAATGATATTATGATCACTGCTTCCAAGGTGTCCCCCAACCTGTACCTTCATTACTTTGTCCGGTATATTGGTTAGTATTAGGTCCAATATGGCTCTCCCCCTTGTTGGAGCTTGTACTTGTTGGGAAAGGTAGCCATCTTTTGTTTTAGATAAAAATAAACTACTACTTTTATGCGAAACACATGTTTCAGCGTCCCAGTCTATATCCGGGTAGTTAAAGTCCCCCATAATCACTACCTCATTTAGTTTAGCGGCTATATCTATTTGCCTTAGCATCATATTTTCTATGGATTCGGATATATCTGGAGGTTTGTAGCAAACCCCCATCAGTATTTTATTTTTTGTTTCTCCCTCCATGTATTTCTACCCATAAGGACTCCACATGGTCATTCCCCTCACATATATCCTCCCGCAGAGCGGGTTGTAGAGGATTTTACAATTAAGCAGACTCCACCCCCTTTGCGTTTGTTACGGTCGCTCCTAAACACACAGTAGCCCTGTAGATGTACTGCCCAGTCATAGCTTTCATCCAGCCAGGTCTCTGTTACCCCCACTATGTCATATTGCTCTTCTGTTATTATCAGTTCTAGTTCATCCATTTTATTAGTCAAGCTTCTAGCATTTGTAAGCATGCATTTTAAATGCTTATCATAATTTTGTATATTGCCCTTTTTCCTCCTAGATGTGCTAACCCCTCCCCCTCTCCACCCCCAGTTTCATGTCTACACCCACTGTCACTTTCTTTCCTAACTTCCCCTTTGTAACTGTTTTTACCCTCCCCCCAGTGCTTAGTTTAAACACTCCTCCAACCTTTTAGCCATCCTCTCCCCCAGAACAGATGCACCCTCCCCATTGAGGTGCAACCCATCCCTGCCAAAGAACCTGTAGCCCACTGTGAAGTCGGCCCAGTTCTCTAAGAACCCAAACCCCTCCTTTTTACTCCAATTTTTGAGCCACCTGTTTACCCCTCTAATCTCTCGCTGCCTCTCTGGTGTGGCTCTTGGTACTGGTAGTATTTCTGAGAATACTACAGTTGAGGTCCTTGCCTTAAGCTTACGGCCCAAGTCCCTGAAATCATTTTTAAGGACCTTCCACCTACTTCTTCCTATGTCATTTGTGCCAATATGCACCATGACCGCTGGGTTCACGCCAGCCCCTCCCAATAATCTGTCAGCCTGCTCCGCTACATGCCGTACTCTTGCTCCAGGAAGGCAACACACTGTTCGGCAATCCCGGTCTTTGTGACAGATTGCCCTGTCTGTTCCCCTAATAATAGTCACCCACTACCAGCACCTGTCTTGCCTGCCCTGTTCTCCCATTTCCCCTCCCTTTCTTACTGGAGCTGACAGATGTGTCTTGCTGCAGCTGTGCCATCCCTGAGCTAACATCCTCCTCGTCTGCCAACCGGGCAAACTTGTTTGGAGGTGCCTGTTCAGGGCTAGCCTCCCTGTAACTTTTACCCCTACCCCGCCTTCTAACTGTTATCCAGCTAGCTGCCTCATTTTCCTGCTTTTCCTCTCCCCCCATACTACCGCCCTCCCCTGACCCATGGAGTGCCAGATCAGTGATATTTAGACTCTTTTCCATGACAACAATGTCTCTCAGTGTTGCCAATCGTTTATTTAGATCGTGAATGACGGCTTCCAAATCAGCAATTCGCAGACATCCGGGGCATAAATATCCACCATCGACCGATTGATCAAAAAGTGCATACATAGCACAAGATGTACACTGGACAGCATTGTTAGGCATGGAACCCATTGTATCAATTTGTTGGAACAGGGAAGAATTTACAACACTTAAAATAACACTCTGAAATCAAAGGCAGATACTTACAGCTTCAGCACTTCTGCTTGTAACTTCTGCTTTTAACTCCTGCGTTAACTCACCACTTACCAAGCAGCGACTTACAAAGTCAGCCTCCAGGAGCAAGCTCCAAAAGCTGTACAATGGCTTATAACACACTTGCTTCAATTAGGCCTCAATTAAGCCTCAGCAGGAATCCAGGAGAGAGAAAGTGAAAAAAATTTTTTTTCTTTTTTTCATTTGTTTAAATTTGTGCCAGCATTAACACTGATTCACAAAAATAAAAGAAGTACAGTTTGTTATATTTTACTTACCAATTGAGCCCAGTTTCCCAAAGCTTACCACAGGAGTTCCTTTAACTCACCACTTACCAAGCAGCCACTTACAGAGTCAGCCTCTGACCTACTTATGTGTGATTTTACTTTCAGGCAGGATACCATTGGGTTGTGGTTTCTCCCGGCTCTACTCCTTTTATCCCCCTCATCCCCCCTTTATTACCTTCTGGGGGCATCCTTACTGCTATGGATGATGCTGTGCGGCTGTGTGGAAGGACCTCTGCGCTCTTGGTGGCTATGCGCCGCTCTGTCTGGTTGCGCCAGTGGGCAGCTGACGCTGCAGCTAAGAAAGCTCTCACTGGCCTCCCCTTCGTGGGGCTGCGGCTATTTGGGGAACGGCTTGATGTTCTAGCCAAGGATGGGAGGCCCTTTCGGGGGTCCTCTGCCCCGCTCCCTGCCTTTCGCATTCCCAGAGGGGGCCGTGGCTCCTTCCTCTCCAGTGGTCGCAGAGATTCTTGGGGCCGCGGCAGAACCCGTGGTCGTCCCAGTCTCTCCTGGAATCCTAAGCCCAAACTCTCTCCCAAGCCCCCTCAGGCATGAAGGGGCGCCCTCACCCATCCGGGTGGGAGGACGGCTTTGGCTCTTTGCTCACGTCTGGAGGCTTCATGTCTCAGACCGGTGGATTCAGGAGGTAGTGTCCTCCGGTTACAAGATAGAGTTTGCAGCCTGGCCCCCCCCCAAGGTTCATCAGATCCCGGATGTCTTTAAACCCCCTGTCCACTCAGGGGTTCCTTCTGGTGGTTCATTGCCTGTTAGAGTCCAGAGTCATTTGTTTGGTGCCTCATCAAGAAAGAGGTCAGGGGTACTATTCCAATCTTTTCACAGTCCCCAAAAAGGACGTCTCTGTGAGGCCCATTCTGGATCTGAAGGGCCTCAACAAATTTGTCAGATTAAAGCATTTTCGCACGAGATGCTGCGCTCTGCTGTCAGTAACCTTCGCCCGGGCGACTTCATGACCACTGTGGACATCAAAGATGCTTATTTTCATGTGCCTATCTTTCCAGGTCATCAGAGATTTCTAAGGTTCGAGCTGCAGGATCAGCATTACCAGTTTGTGGCTCTACCCTTCGGTATCACCTCGGCACCTCGGGTGTTCAGCAAGGTGCTGGCGGGAGTGATAGCTCTGCTAAGAAACCAGGGCATCCGCATCATTCCTTACCTGGACGACATCCTGATTGTGGCTGAATGGGACACTCAAATGGTGACATCTTTCAGCTGGGTGATCAACTATCCCAAGTCTTCTCTGTCCCCGTCATTGGTGAGGACATTTCTGGGCATGACGCTGGATACCTCTCAGGTCTAGGTGTTCCTTCCTCAGCAGAAGGTGGAGGGTCTTCAGCTACAGGCTCAGGCTCTGCTGTCGTGTCCTCATCCCTCCATCCGTCAGGGTATTCAGTTGGTGGGCCTGAAGGTGTCCTGCTTCGAGGCAGTCCCCTTTGCTCAGTTTCACACGAGACCTCTTCAGTTGCACCTATTGTCAGTTTGGGATCGGGACCCTGTGTCCCTGGATCAGGAATTTGTTCTGTCTCCCCTGGCCGGACAGTCTCTCTCGTGGTGGCCGAACTCAAGGAATCTTCTGGGGGGCAGGTCCTTCCTGCCTCCGTGCTGGGAAACGGTCACCACGGATGCCAGTGTGACCGGCTGGGGAGGCTTCTGGAAGTCCCTGAGGTTCCAGGGTCGGTGGGGGAGGCCCATGCTTCCATCAACGTCCTGGAACTCAGGGCGATCAGGTTGGTTCTTTCTCGCCTATCCACTCAGCTCCGGGGTCGGGCTGTTCAGATTCGCTCAGACAACCAGACGGTGGTTGCCTACATCAACCATCAGGGAGGGACTCGGAGCAAGCGAGCCTTCAAGGAAGTGTCCCTGATTCTGTCTTGGGCGGAACAGCATGTTCCCTGCATCTCAGCGGTCTACATCCCAGGGGTGGAGAACCAGGTGGCGGACTCCATGAGCAGGGGGACGTCTCATCTGGCGGAGTGGTCTCTCAACAGCCAGGTGTTTTTCTCCCTCTGTCACCGCTGGGGTCAGCCAGATGTGGACCTGTTTGCGTCCCGTCACAATCTTCCCAGATTTGTCTCTCTGTCTCAGGATCCTCTGGCCTTCGCCACAGATGCCTTGGCAATACCTTGGACGGAGTTTCAGCTTCTCTATGTGTTCCCTCAGTTTCCTCTCCTGGGCAGGGTCATGCCCAGGAGCAGGTACCAGCCATACTGGTGGCCCCTTGTTGGCCAAGAAGAGTTTGGTTCGCAGACATTATGCGGTTGGCAGTAGACCGGCACGTCCTGTCCAAGGATCCAGATCTTCTCACTCAGGGGCAGCTACGCCATCCCAATTTACAAACTCTGGCTGGCTTTAACGGCTTGGCTGCTGAAACCTCCATATTGATGGAAAAGGGGTTGCCTGCTTCTGTTGTTGATACCATGATTCGGGCTAGGAAGAAGTCCTCGTCCTTTATCTATTACAGGGTCTGGCATGCTTACATTGCCTGGTGTGAGTCCAAGTCTCTTCCCTGTCGGGTGTTTTCTATTCCCAGGATTCTGGAATTCTCGCAACATGAAAGGATCTGGGCCTTCAACTTAGTACCCTAAAAGGCCATGTTTCAGCTCTGGCAATTTTTTTTCCAAAGATCTTTTGCCAATCACCGGTTGGTTAAAACCTTTTTTCAGGGTGTTTTCATGTGCGTCCACCCCGTAAGCCTTTGCTACCAGTCTGGGATTTGAATCTGGTGTTGTCTGCTCTGCAAGGGCCTTCCTTTGAGCCTATCCGTGAAGCTGCCTTGTCTATTCTGACTCTTAAGGTAGCCTTTCTGGTGGCTATCACTTTTGTAAGGTGAGTTTCTGAGCTAGCGGCACTTTCCATCAAACCTCCTTATTTTGAGAGACATCAGGATAAGGAGGTGTTCCGGCTCAAGCTGGACTTCATGCCAAAGGTTGTGTCTGCCTTTCATCTTAATCAGGACATTAGCCTCGATTCAAAGACACATTCGTCCGGACTTCCGTAGCTGTCTGTGAAAGTTTTGGTGGGCGTTTGTCATTTTTTTGCTTTTTTTCCATTCGTACGAACGTTCGGGAATGCGCTTCCGATGAACGGAAGCAAATCGGAACATTTCCGTTCGTTCGGATCATTTTCCAAACAAAATCGGAAGTTTTCCGTTCGTTCAGAAAACTTCCGTTGCTGGGATGGGTTTCTGTCTGATTCAGAGAGCTGATTTCCGACGGATCACCACCCTATAAATCCGTTTCATTTCCGATCCACTTACGAGACCTTTGAGGGCTCGGATTGCTATTGTTGAACATGTTTTGCGGCTATGTGGAGGAGTCTGCGCGCCTTTAGCACCAAGGCATTGCATGTATCAGCATGGCCGAGGCCACAAATTGTATAGCAACGCATACCTGAATCAATACATTTCATGTATGCCTTATAGATGCATTTTAATGCTGACCTTAATTAGTCCTTAGCATGTAAACATTTATTTTCCCACACATCCATATAATTGCTATATTTTTTTAGACTTATGTCCTTTGTGAATTATATTTGGATTGTTGAACTTGAATCTTAATTTGTTGTAGGAGTTAATGTTTTAGTTGGTTACCTTTGCTTTGTGTAATTATTTTATATTTGGTTGCAGGAACTGCAAGATGTGCCACTCGCCCTTGCTTGAAGTCCAGATTTAGGTGTTTGGACCATACGGGGGGGGGGGGGGGGAGGCACTGCAGTATGACCCCAACAAGGTTATACCAATATTTTAATTTACCTTTAACAGGGACCACACGTGCCAGAGTGGCACAACTGAGTGTCAGGGTCCTTCAGTTGGTGGGCGAGATGCAGGAGCTGCGCAACTCATTGGGGACCACAGATGAAGAATAATGTTCAGTGGCCTGCCATTGCTATGTATTTTGTTTTTTATAGTTGTAAAAATTTGAAATTTTCAAAATGTTTTAAAATTTTATATTTTATGATGGTATAAAAAAAATGTTACATTGTCATTTCATTTACAAAATACATTAACACAAAACTAATGGGCCCAGAAATATTTAAAGATTAATATTCACATGACCGAGAAGTGATTTGGGTAAGTTTTAGGGGGCTAAAATGGAAGAAGAACCTAGAAGTGGTTTGGGTGAGCTTTAAGGGTCCAAAAGGGAAGATGGAGGATAGTGCTAAGTGATTTAGCTAAACATTGTAGTAGAAGTGAGGGTGGCAAATATGTAGGCGAGCACTTTAATGAGTGAAGTTTGTAGTGCGCAGGCGCAAGATGGTAAGGATTTCCGTCTGGATGAATATTTATTGAAAAAGGGAAACAGAATCGAACGGGAAACGTAAAGCATTCGTTGGAGGATATGATGGGAAAAGGGCAAAAACGAAAGCCTACGTAACATGTGAAAATGAAACGGAAATGTCTGGATGGAAAATGACATCCTCGTATTCGTAATCTGCTGTACGAACGGACGGAAACTTTACAGAAGGTTTTCAATGCATGCATAGAATCGCTCGAACGCTCATACGAGAACGGAAACATTTCACAAAAAAACCAGATCGGCACGAAAACGGAAGTTTTTTTGTGTCTCTCTGAATCGAGGCTATTGTCTTGCCTTCATTGTGTCCTAATCCTGCTAATTCCATGGAGCAGACTCTGCATTCCCTGGATGTGGTCAGGGCTCTGAAGTTTTATTTGGTCGCCACTGAGCCTATCAGGATGTCTGATGCTCTTTTTGTTCTCACTTCTGGACCTAGAAAGGGTTTGCCTCTGGCTAAATCCACTATCAGCAAGTGGATCCGTCAGGCGGTGGTTCGAACGTATTCTGCTAAGGGAAAGGAACCTCCCTTTAGGATTACTGCTCATTCCACTCGTGCTATTGGTGCCTCTTGGGCTTTTCAGCACCAAGCTTTCTGTTGAGCAAGTTTGAAAAAGTATGAACAGAAGACCAAGTAGCGGCCTTGCAAAGTTTTACAAGGTTGATGTTAAGGCCTCAGCGTATGCTGCTTTTGGCCGCAAGGTGCTTCAGGCGGTAGTGACTTGAACTACTGGCCGTTTGGGGAACCCACCCTACTATGGACACTGCTTTTGGATGTCCCAACTGTTATGAATACTGAAGCGGGCCGTGCCATGCATAAAAGAAAAAAGCAATTCTGTGAGTACTCACCTGTAGAATTGTTTTTGTTCTTGCATGGCACAGCCCGCTTCGCCCCACCCTTGTTATCGTTATTCTTGGTTGCCTCTTTATGGTGATTATTCCAAGTCAATGGGTTTTTTACCTTTTTCACATTTTTTACTTATTCTCTCCCGGCTTCTTGTCTCACTGCTTGTGTACGCTGGGGAACTCTATGGTTAAGCCCATTTTTATAGAGGAGCCGGGACAAGCCACAGCTTTTCTGCAGTACCACTGCGCCACCTTGTGGCGGAATAACCCAACTGTTATGAATACCGAAGTGGGCCGTGCCATGCAAGAACAAAAACAATTCTACAGGTGAGTACTCACAGAATTGCTTTTTTAGATGCATCACCTCTTCAATTTTCTCCACGTTTTATTTGGTTAAACCATTCTGATTGACTGTGTCTTCTTTGATTTCTAGTCCCGACAGCCCACATTTTGTCTTTTGTCAGGTTTAGCAAATAACTTGCGAGTTCCCCATAATCCTGCCCATAAGGTCATGCACCTTTCTCCAAAACTCTACTATGCTGGGACAGGACCACCATGGAGCTACTTACCAGGCAATTGTGTGGTCTTTGATATATCATTTCCCAGTCTTCCCTGGAGAGGGCAATTTCCATCTCTCTCTCCCATTTTTACTCATATACCCATATTATTTCTAATTCTTTACCTGTATCTAACAGAAGGCTGAAGGCCCAAGACAGAATGTGATCATTTAGGCCCTTCCCCAGGCCACCCCAGTAATGTTTTACTCCTTTTTCTGTGCTATTTAAAACTAACAAAAGTTTGAACTTTGCTTTTGTTGTACGGATTTGTTTTAAGCAACCTTGATAATGAGAAGTCTCTAGGTTCATGTGCAGTCATACAGCCAACGATGCACAAATCATAAGACTATCGAGGATTTTATTTCTCATTACCTTTGAAAAATTGCAACCAGCTCATTAATTAAAAAAGGCTACATTAACAATCAGAAACAGATTGTTTTCTGACAACAGAGGAAGGGTTTCTTCTGGTTTGTTATTACACAGGTAGTTGATTCCATCAGCTAAAGCCTAGTGATCGGGACGTGTGTTATGCATATTGAGTTGTGTTCTATTACTTTGCTGGAGATAGCAATCCCTCGAGTCTGCTGTGTTCACTGGCCACATAAGTTTCAGCATCGGATATGGCTCCATTATTTACAGACAGTAGATGTGAGCAAGATAATGGAAAGCTACATGATATCAAGAGAACAATAATGGCCTTATGAATGCAATTCACTTAGACTAAAAATATGTCTCACTATTTGGATTGGGATGACTTGTCAGGGTATGGACAACCTGGAAAGCCATGAAAAGAATATCAGGCACATCTTCACTGGTCCATATACAAGCAATTTAGAATAAGAAACAAAAAGACAATGATTTAAATCTCCACTGAATACAAAGGACATATATTCTGCCCTCAAATGACCTTACAGTATATTTTACCTCCCTCAGACATACACCGGGCCTACACTTTCTGAATGTTTCCAGACAGTTGAAGAGAACTCCAACCTTAAGGTCTGCCATCATAATTACATAGAAACAGAAGGTGCTACCGACAGGGAACTAAACCGGACCAACAGCCTTGCCCAGTTGGAAAACCAAAAACTCCATTGCCCGTCTGCATGCATGATACTGAACCAATGTCAGCACTTACATTTGCTCCTGCATCTACTCCAAGCTGAAATGCCGCCTCACTGATTTACTCCTGGTAGCAGCCATTTTGCAGGAAACCCAGCAGCACTTCCTCTTCACAGGTGGTCTGCACCTCTGTAGGACGCCATTTTGTTTTTAAAATTTACCATAACAGGAGTTACAAAAAGGTAACATTTTTTATATGTAGCAATCAGAATTGCTCTGGGGAGGGATGCATACGGCCACTGTTTCTGGTATTGGTCGGGTTAAATATTCTTTTGTGCCAGCAAAAAGGTTTTAGTTTTACATTCGCTCTTATAGTTCTGAGTTTTGAACTGTACATAAGCAGACACAGGTCAGTTTGTTAGGAAGCCTTTATTCTGGCTCATGCATTATTTCCAGGAGGAACCTGAAGGAATCACAAATAAACTACCAACAAGGGGGAGAAGTTCATATGACCCCAAGAAAAGGATTTTACGCCATGTATTAAAGTCCAGTTATATTGTCCTCCAGAAGGCGCAGGTTTTAATCTTTAACTTGTGGGATATCCTATGCAAAGCCAAAAAACTAAATTGCAACTAAACAGAATAACAGTAGTAATGGAGATAGAAACAACAGACCCCAGGTAAAGCCCTACAAAACCAGTGCAGGCTAGTTGCCGATAGCAGACAATCAGTCTTGTGGGACCTTGTGAAAGCAAAGAAACAAGTGGCTACGCTGCAGATCTGTTCTACTGAACTTAATGGAAGAAGCAACCATGAAGAATGAAGCTCTACATTTTGCATTGTAGGCCTCAATCACTGCCTCCTTGATCCTTATGCTGAGGGTAGACACTCCGCTCTCCCTCCTTTAAAGAAAACCATCTATGAGAGATTTTTTTGCATACAATTTATTTGTGTGGTGTGCAATCATCCTTACATGCATAATCTATAGTTATGGGAGGTGCAGAGTGGTGAAACACCTCAGGCTTGAATTGCACCCACCCCTCACAGAAGTTCTAGAACCTTTGGTGTGCCAATACCTAACGACTATTCAATAACTATCTATGAGAGCACAAAAGAAATCAGAACTTCTGAAGTAATAATTGGTCCATAACTTGATTGCCTTAACAATATCTAAAAAAAAGTAAGTCCCTCCCTGAAGAGAGGAGGCAGGAGCCTGTATGTCACAAGATCTATTGTTCATGTTCGTTTGACAATGCTGCAGGTTTCATCCAGCACAAATAAGATATCACGCCAAAAATACTTGTACCACTAACTGCCACCACCACCTTTGTAATACAATTTAGGCAAAGAAAAAAGAAACTTGGACCGGTGGATCCACAATCACCATTTGATCAAAAACTACTAGCAGGTATAAACACGAAGCGGAAAAATTAGAAAAAAAACCCAAAAATGTAACGTGTGGGGGAGAGATAGTAGAGAAATGGAAAGAAAGTATACATAGGAATGGGGGCTAGGAGGTAAAATACTATAGTAGAAGTGAGGATAGCTTAGGGAAGAAGTGTGAAAAAAGACGAGCAAAAGATAAGCATATGTTAAACTTCTGCATTGTTCCTTATTTTTTGGCCATCGTAATTGAGATGAACGCAAGCTTACTAGAGGGTTCAATCACCTCATCTAAAGTCAATAGAGGATGAACGTGGAAGCTGTTAAATATACTACACACACGCTTCGGGTATTTTCAGCATTTACTATCGTTTTTTTTGTACATCTGGCTTGTTAATAAGAAATATTGGAACAATGCCGTCCTCGGGAAATACAGTTATCAACCAGGTGTGTTGTACTAAGCAAATATGAAAAGGCAATAGACTTCAAAATAAAGTATTTTTTTATATATTTGTATACAATTTAGAGTTTATGAACACAATTGTAGAGATACCTTTAATGAGAGTTTAGGGCCTGCTTTTTGGCTTGCCAGGCCACAAGTCTTTAACTTTAAAGAACCCATTTTATTGGTAGTTAAATGGGAAAATAAGATTCACTAGTCCAGTATTCGTTGTACTCCTTGTGACTACAAGAACATGAGACCCTAAAGAAATCAAGGAGAGCCAATAGGAGAATGTCAGCAGATGGTCACTGAAGACAGAAGTTAATTTAACAAAAATTGAATAGGTCTGACAAAGACAGAAAAACTTGCTAATAAGAACAGGCTAGAAGAACTTCCTTGCAAGTCACAGGGAGAAAGGCTGAAAAAATAAATTATCACAGTGCTAGCAATTCTTTCTTAGTCTTTTGGAAACTTTAACCTGAAGGTTTAAAATCAAAGCAGATTTTTTTTCTCCTGTAGTAAAGCCATACCTAAAGGTACCTCTCTAGCCTGTGTGAGTCACGGACAGAGGTTACATTTCAGTCTCTGAAGGACAGGAGGCTCTGGTCTCTCTTTTTGTCTTATCTTTCCTTTTCTTTCTGCTTGGCATACAACCAGCTAAATGTATTCAACATGATTCTTTTGCTGCCAGAGTACTTTGGGACAAACTAAGGGACTGAAGCGATGCACCCATCCGGCTGTGCTGCTATAATAAGCTATCGAGAGCTTACCCTTTACTGTAGCCTCCCAACCAGATTTTATTTATGCACGACCATCTATTTTTTAACAGAGATGTGGTTGGCACCTTTTTGCACCAGACTGTGTGGCATCCACCATCCCCTGTGTTTGAAGTGGAGATAGCTGCTCCTTTCTTCTGTTACTGTTCTTTTGTGCTGCTGAGCTCCGAAAAAAAAGTACTGACATCAACACAAAAGTAACCTGTTCTTAGGTACTGAAGAGTAAGACAGTGACACATATAACAAGACATATGGAACTCGCCCCACCATCAATGTAACTGGAACATTCCCATTTTCCCCTCACAAAGGCACAGGAAACTACAGCACAAAACACAACACAAAAAGAATCCCAGCAATTCTCAGAGATTGGGCTACAAAAAATAAACACTTATGCTTTCATTTAAAGCTTTAACATGAATTTAAAGTCACAGAAGGAATAAGTTACACCCCCTCGCAGACACAAGGAATGGCGTTACACAAGCTCTGATTCAGGAAGATTGGAGTTCCAGCCATCTCTACACAAAACAGAGGAGGTCATGCAAAAATGAAAGCTGGGGGTTTGGCTACAGAAAGGTGGCTAGGTCTCACTTTCCACAGATTAATTATGGATCATCTGCATGTAAGGTAAGGAATGGCTGCTTTGATTCTACACTTAGCCTGATCAATTTAAAACCCAAACAACATTGCCCGTTATGAAAGAGATTATCATCTTCTGTCTGCAGCTGAGGAATTTAGCAAGTAATTTAGCAATAGCTGTTCTGCTCTTGTCCTACAGTGACCCCTGCCATACAGTTTAAGTGATACACATTATATCACACACATCCATACATAGGGAAACCAAGAAGATTTTAATAGAATTAAAAAAAAAAAACGATTTCATTAAACAAAAATCAAGTCACATTATACACAAGGTAATCTACTCAACAGTTTCTGTCATTAGTGCCAGCATGAATTCTATACATATGGTACGTAGGAAAGTGATTAAAGGGAAACTACACTTTGGTGGGATGTTTTCCCCATTAGACTTACCTTCTGGCACTAGGCTCTCCGGCTCATCTGCCAGTGTAAATTGCAGTAGTTTGGGCCCTGGCATCTCCCTGCCGAATTCTTTGCTTCTGGCCGGTGTATGTGACCTGCCCGAGGGAATGGTTTCAGTATGGGCTTGTACACTGCAGAAGCTGGAACTGTGGAGCGATGCAGATGTGGGTCCCAAATTTAGTTATCAATACCACTGGAGTGGTGGCAGGTGAGCCTTGTGCTGGGCTGGGAGGCAATTCTGATCTGGGGTCTGATCAAGAAAACTCCACGAAAATGGAGTTTCTCTTTAAGGAGGTGTGGAAAGTTAAATACTAATACATATATTTTACAATATTAATTATTTAACTCTTAAATGCATAATTTTGACCGGAGTAATGTCCTGGATTAGTGGATGAAGAATTTTTTCTGGTTTCCCAAAAAAGTGTTTCACTAGGCTTTGGTGGGGTTGGGATTACCCAAGAATTTTCTTCAGAGGAAGACTTCTGGTACGAGTCGCTCTCCTCACAGTCTCTTCCACCTACTGGACTAGGCCTCTGGCTTGTCCATGGTGCACAGTCTGCTTTTTCCTGGAGTAAATTCATCCTCACACCCGTTTGAAGTGCATCACAAGGCGTTTGCTTATTAGAGGGGGCACAAGGTGCCTTTTCATATAGTACTCCAGAAGCGGATATACGTAGTTTAGGAGAGTTCTTCTCTAAATCTTCTTCACACTGCACAGGGCCACGAGAAGCTGTAACAGACAAAGATGTTTAATTACTACAAACACTTGCAGTATAGAATTGTATAGCAAAATCTTATTGTATATCTTATGTATATAGAACTGTAACATAGAACCATTAAAGGTTGATGGAAGGACACCATATAGTCTATCTAGTCTGCTCTTTATTGGGAAATTAAGATAACTGCCCCCTGTTCAACAGCCAAAATAACCATCCAACATGAAGGTCCCCAATTGCATTGTATGTTGAGAGCGGGAGATCGGCCTGTCATATGGCAGAGGGAACGCTGGTCACAAAAGACAACAAAGAGATATAGCAAGGTAAGCCGTGTGTGCGGGGGTGGGGAGACCCAGGAAGCTATTTTAAATAAACTGGACCAAAACCCATGGAGATCAGCGCAGAAATCTATAATTTTCCCGGGCCGATTCATTCCCTCCCCCCGGGGCATCCAGAATTGCTGTGAGTATGTCCAAAGGCACACGTGCGAGTAATGGCCGCATCCCTGCTATACCTCCATCAGAGCATGTGCCCGCACCAGGCATTTGTAAATGGCGGGTGTGGACACGCTTCCTGTTAGAGAGTAGTGGGGGATGTGACCATCGGCACACTTGGATCCGCTCGTATTAGACGAGCTCCTGGATGAAGGGGCTCGAGTGTAACCAAGAGCGCTGATTGGACGAGCGGCCACGCATGTATCGTAGGACTGGGAAGAGGTGAGTTTATTCGGGCGACCTGGGGGGGTTCACCAATTGGGGTGCCCTGGGGGCATGGACCAAAATCCTGGGTTTTGGTCCACTTTAAATGCAATGCAATTTTTTTTCTTTTTTAGAACATCAGCCGAATACATAAGGGTTGTTCATCCTAATTTTGCATAGAGACTTAACTAGATCTAACTAGCGGCACATTAATTTAAAGATTTCTTTAATATTATAGTTTGAAAAATATGAAGATGACCTATAGTCCAAAAGGCATAAAATGATAAACAATTAAATGAAGTAACAATTATGAATATGTATATGGATTACAGTTAATAAGAGTAAAAAATACCATTTTGTGATTACGCACCTGTAAAATGGGTATTATAAGTATGTCACACACCCCGCTTCAAGACATTCATTACATGTGGGCATACTGACCTGTAGATGGCGATCTTGCAGAGATGTCAATAAAAAAAGGTAAGACCCTCCCGGCCCATAAATACCTGGGACCTCCCACTCATTCCCCAGTATAAAGATAGCAGTAAGATAAAAGGACCAGGAAAGCCAATTAAAACTAACAAAGCCATGACAAGCCATCTGGTCAATGCATTTATCCTCACCATCCTTGAGAGTAGTGCACTCCGGAGAATGCAGGATTGAGGAACTGGACAACCCCAAAACAGGAGCATCCACTTCGGGGGGGACGACCAGTGCTTCACCGCGTCCGCCGGAAAGGGATATTTTTTGTCCCAACCCGGAGGGACACCCGGAAGCCTAGTCGGCCGCTCCCATTCCTTGAGAATGATACCATCAAAATGCTTTTGATAAGGAAATTCCAAGCGCGGCCTGGTCACCTCAAAGAACTCCCCCTTCAGTGGTGGAGCCGCCTCGGGGGGAGAAATAGCCAGGACCTCAAACATATGAGCCAGGACCCTAGAGGTATCCAAGGAATCCCCCTGGCCCTGCTCGGTATCAGCGCCCATAAACTGCTGATCATCGGAGCCCTCAGACTCCTCATACAGTTCCCCTTCCTCAAGCGGGGAACAATCAGACCAATCCAGGGAGTCAAACTCCTCCATATCAAGGGCCTGCGTGGCTGTATACAAATGTTTTCGCTTTGCCGTGGCCTTTTTAGCGACGGCACTGGAAAACTATTTTTCAAGATTGGCCAATCTGGCACACACCTCAGATTGCGACTCCCCGCCAATGACCACATCACATGGGGTACGTGTCAAGCGAGGGGGAGACGGAGAGGAGACTGGCGGAGCAGAACCAGAAGCCTGAGATCCAGTTTGCCGCATAATAGACCGTTGCGCACAGGGTACACAAAGAAACACATCATTCCCCAAAAGGGATACCCCACACCCCAAACACAGCCTGGATTGCCCGAGGGGGGCACAAGCCCAGTATCCGGGGAAGCCTCCATATGGTGATTTTTAATATATATATATATATATATATATATACACAATGCCCCGAGGGAATTACGCAGTAATGCAACCTGGGATGCCCCTTTAAGTCCCGAGTGGGAGGAATTTTAAGCCAACTAAATTTAGCCAGGGACCCTAGGACCGGGAGAGCCCCCCTTTAATAGGATCGATGGTCCACCTGGAACACACAAACAAACACACATCAGACCGCATAGCAAATGTCCAAAGAGTGAACAACAGAGCATTGCCTAAGCAATAAGTAAAACTGATGGCCACAGGCCACTCACCCGACCGTCGCCCCTCCGGAGTCCCGCACACAGGCAGAAGGGGGAGGAAGGCGCGTAGTGTGCAGAGGAAGAGGGAGGGCGGGACCAGAAGAACGCGTCGCCCGCAGCACGGGGGCGGGCCGTAGGTGAGCGCCCGGCCCCGCCCTGAGGGGAAGAAGCTCCTCTAGGGCGCCTTACAGCCGCCATTGCCACGCCGGAGTGCGCACTGAAAGCACCACACACACGCACACACATATAAAATAAATAAATAAATCCGCCCCCCCCCCCCTCTAAGGGTATCCGGGAGAGGGGGAATCCATGCTAGGGTAGGGGCCAAGGGACGGGGCATCCCAAACCGGGGTCACCAACCCGATTAGCCGCCTACCCCTTGTTATGGGGTCTCACGGCTCCTGAGCACCTAGGGTGCCATCTACCATTGCCCGGACCAGCAGCCTAGACTGGGAGGCAAGTAATGTAAATAAAGGGATCCGGGCAGGAATAGAAGCAAAGAGGGCCGGGAGTCATCCCGGCTACCTGCAAGGAGGAGACATCCATCTTCTGACTTGCTCGCCTCTGCAGAGATGAAAGACTGGGGAATGAGTGGGAGGTCCCAGGTATTTATGGGCCGGGAGGGTCTTACCTTTTATTGACAACTCTGCAAGATCGCCATCTACAGGTCAGTATGCCCACATGTAATAAATGTCTTGAAGCGGGGTGTGTGACATACTTAGAATATAAATTGTATATATCCAAATTTACACAGAGCTATCAAAGAGTCCACAGTGGTGCAAATCACTCCACTCGTGTTCTTCTAAGGCTACATAATCCACCACCAGATAGCTAAGCCTCTTACCGGACAGCCAATATTAATAGGCAAAATACAGATGTGGTCATTCAGATTGTATCCTGGTCTCCATCATGTTCGCTCCAACTCATCACCAAAAGAAATGCTTAGAATATAAATGGGGTTCCTGTTTTTAAGGCTTATTTTTGAAAAAAATAAATGTTTTCTATTTACGTTTTAAATATGTTTAACATGATATAGAGCTGGATTATAATCCTCCCTGAGGAAGCCAGTTGGGTGAAACCTGTTGGAGGAATCTGACATGATAAGAACATTTTAAAGCCTAACCAAACCAGCTAAAATGTATAACTGAACTCTTGTGTAATATGTGTAGAAAAGTGCAATTTTAATTTTAATGCTTTGTATGTAATTACGTTTTTCATAGTAAAATTGATTAATTGATCTGAAACCTTTCTGATGTGATGTCTGATTGCAGAGATCATTAATCTGACTAGTGAGGTAAAAGTGGGATACTCCACTCTGAGATATTCCATTTATACCCATACGGTCAGAGGTCAACCCCTCCCAGAAAAGTGTCCCTCTACGGTGAAGTCAGTAAATTTGGTAAGCGGCGGCTATCTGCCTTTTACTTCTGAGGTGTCTCAAACTATTTAGCAAATGGATATGTCCTTGCCACCATCCCCTTAGGTGCTGTCCGGGCACAGCCAAGCACGTTTCAGAGGAAGGAAAGTCATGCAAGATTTACTTCAATAAAAAGGGAAAGTCAAAGTTTTCTGTAAGCCTCTGGACACCCCTCCTCCCCTGATCCCTGTGGGCTCTGCATGGCAGTCTGGTTTAGAGTGACAGACTAGTACAGTCATACTGCTGCACAGAATTGGGTGAACCTATCACACTGTCACACAAGGTCCCAGCCTCAGCTTGTATGCAGATTGCCCACCCTCCCTATGTTTCTGTGCTCAGCATGAGAGGGGTGGATTGAAAAATGCTCAGACTTTCTCTTTAGTTGCAGAACAATGACCAATGACCATTGACAAGAATTAGAAGTGCCACACAACAGTGATCGTTTCGTATTATTCCAACGGAGGACTCATTGGTGCAACCAGGCACTCCATGGTGTTACAGCAAGGGAAGAAAAATACTTTTATTAATATCATCCAGAAGGTTTTTACTTAAACATTTCAGGCCAAAGCTAGGGATTAACCAATCCAAAGAAAAGACACAACAGACTCACATTATTATGATTAGCAGGTAATATGCCAAATAATTGCAGTTTGATAATGGGTTTGGAAGGACTCAAAAAGGTCCTGGTGGGTTGTTACACTCATCTGTTGTTACGTGCATCCAACAACTGCTGGATGGTGTATGTTTGAGGATCCATAGAATGAACACGAAAAAGACAATTCTGTGAGTACTCACCTGTAGAATTGCTTTTACTATGCATGTCACGGCCTGCTTCAAGAAGTCCTTTCGTATGGGATATTCCGCCACAAGGTGGTGCAGTGTACTGCAGAAGAGTTGTGGCTCCTCCCGGCCCCATATAAAAACAGGAATCACCATAGACCTCTCCAGTGTTGACAAGCAGTTATACAAGAAGCCGGGAGGTAATAAAGGTAAAAAAGGTAACAAACCCAAACTAACTTGGAACAATCCCCATAAAGAGGCAACCAAGAATAACGATAACAAGGGTGGGGTGAAGCAGGCCATGCTATGCATAGTAAAAGCAATTCTACAGGTGAGTACTCACAGAATTGTCTTTTTCCTATTGCATGGCACAGCCTGCTTCAAGAAGTCCTTACGTATGGGATGTCCAAAAGCAGTGTCCATAAGGAAGGGTGGGATCCCCAAAAAGTAGCAGCAGGCAGTTCAAACCACCACCGCCTGAAGTACTTTGCGACCAAAGGCAGCATCAGCAGAGGCCTTAACATCAACCTTGTAAAACTTGGAAAAGGTATGATCAGAAGACCAAGTCGCAGCCTTACAAACTTGTTCAACAGAAGCTTGGTGCTGAAAAGCCCAAGAAGCACCAATAGCACGAGTGGAATGAGCAGTAACCCTAAAAGGAGGAACCTTCCCTTATCAGAATAGGCCTGCTCCACCACCTGACGGATCCACTTGCTGATAGTGGATTTAGCCGGAGGCAAACCCTTCCTAGGTCCAGCAGGAAGAACAAAAAGAGCATCAGATTTCCTGAAAGACTCAGTAGCAACCAAATAAAACTCCAGAGCCCTAACAACATCCAGAGAATGAAGGGTCCGCTCCTTGGAATTAGCAAGGTTAGGACACAAAGAAGGCAAAACAATGTCCCGATTGAGATGAAAAGCAGACACAACCTTAGGCAAGAAATCCGGCTTAAGCTGAAACACCACCTTATCCTGATGCCGCTCAATAAGGAGGTTTGATGGAAAGCGCCGCCAGCTCAGAAACTCGCCTGACCGAAGTAATAGCCACCAAAAAGGCCACCTTAAGAGTCAGAATGGGCAACGCAGCCCCACGGATAGGCTCAAAGGGAGGACCCTGCAGAGCAGACAACACCAGATTCAGGTCCCAAAGTAGCATAGGCTTACGTGGTGGACGCACATGAGTAACACCCTGGAAAAAGGTCTTAACCAACCTGTGATTGGCAAAGGATCTTTGGAAAAAAATTGCCAGAGCTGACACCTGTCCCTTGAGGGCACTAAGTTGGAGGCCCGAATCTAAACCATGTTGCGAAAATTCCAGAATCCTGGGGATAGAAAACACCCAACAAGGAAGAGACGTGGACTCACACCAGGCAATGTAAGCATGCCAGACCCTGTAGTAGATAAAGGACGGGGACTTCTTCTAGCCCGAATCATAGTATCAACAACAGAAGCCGGCAACCCCTTTTCCATCAAGATGGAGGTCTCAGCAGCCAAGCAGTTAAAGCCAGCGTTTGTAAATTGGGATGGCGCAGTTGTCCCTGAGTGAGAAGATCTGGATCCTTGGGTAAAACGTACCGATCTACTGCCAACTGCACAACGTCTGCGAACCACACCCTCCTTGCCCAACAGGGGGCCACCAGGATGGCTGATACCCCCTCCTGGGCTATCTTGTGTAGCACCCTGCCCAGCAGAGGAAAGGGAGAGAACACAGAGGAGCCGAAACTCTGTCCAAGGCATTGGCAGCGCATCCGTGGCGAAAGCCAGAGGATCCTGTGACAAGGAGACAAATCTGGGAAGCTTGTGATTGTGGTGGGACGCAAACAGGTCCACATCCGGCTGACCCCAGCGGTGACACAGGGAGTGAAATACCTCGTTGCTGAGGGACCATTCCCCCAGCCGAGACGTCCCCCTGCTCAGGGAGTCTGCCTCCTGGTTCTCCACCCCCGGAATGTAGACCGCTGAGATGCAAGGGACATTCTCTTCCGCTCAACTTCCTTGAGGGCTCGCTTGCTCCGAGTCCTCCCCGATGATTGATGTAGGCAACCGGCGTCTGGTTGTCCGAGCGGATTTGAAGGGCGATCAGGTTGGTTCTGAGGGCGGATCTGAGGGCGAGCGGAACTGAGGGCGATCAGGTTGATTGTTTCTCAGCCCGACCCCAAAGGTGTGTGGTCAGCTGAGAAAGAACCAAGCTGATCGCCCTCAGCTCCAGGACATTGATGGGAGCATAGGCCTCCTGAGGGCCCCACTGACCCTGGAACTTCAGAGACTTCCAAAAGCCCCCCTCCAACCGGTGACAGTCTCCCAGCATGGAGGCAGAAAGGTCCTGCCCACTAGAAGGTTCCCTGATTCCAGCCACCACGAGAGGGACTGTCTGGCCAGGGGGGGCAAAGCAAATTCCTGATCCAGGGACACAGGGTCCTGATCCCAAACTGACAAGAGGTGCAACTGAAGAGATCTCATGTGAAACTGAGCAAAGGGGACCGCCTTGAAGCAGGACACCATCAGGCCCACTAACTGCATCCCTTGCCGGATGGAGGGACGAGGACACAAGAGCAGAGCCCGTGCCTGCTTCTAAAGGCCCTCCACTTTCTGTTGAGGCAGGAACACCTTGAGCTGATAGGTATCCAGAGTCATGCCCAGAAAGGACCTCACCAAAGACAGAGACAGTGAAGACTTGGGAAAATTGATCACTCAGCCGAAGGACTCCAGAGTGGAGACCACCACCTGGGTGTCCTGTTCGGCCTGATGAAAGGACTGAGCCACAATGAGGATGTCGTCCAGGTAAGGAAGGATGTGAATGGCCCAGGTTCGTAGCAGAGCAATCACTCCCGCCAGCACCTTGGTGAACACCCGAGGCGCCGAGGTGATACCGAAGGGTAAAGCCACAAACTGGTAATGATGATCCTTTGGAGCGAACCTTAGAAATTTCTGATGACTTTGGTGAGCATCTGGATGTTCTTGCCAAGGATGGTAGGCTGCCTCAGCCTTTTTGGGGGCCCTCTGCTTCCCTCCACTCCTTTCGTGCTCCCAGAGGAGGTCGTGGCTCCCTCTTCTCGGGTAGCCGCAGAGATTCTTGGGGCCGTGGCAGATCCAGTGGGCGTCCCGGTCTCCCTATAATCTCCCTATAACAGGCAATGTGGCAGCATCCCTCCAATCCCCTATAAAAGACAGTGTGGCAATCAAATACGAATTACGACTAACAAAAACTCCCATTTTCCATCGATACCAGTGGCATGTGGGAAGCTGCACAGCAGCTTTCCATGCTGCATGCACGTGGGTCGGGGTCATTCACAGAGCGGGGGAAGCCACTCTTTGCAGCAAATGCAAGATGGTTGCGCATCTGGTGCAGCGACCACAACTGGAACCCAAATGAGTTAAGACGTTTTTTCATTTGTTGTAATCCACCCATCCTGTCCATCTTACCGCCATGCCTGAGCCGCTGTTCGCTCTGTATCTGATCATTCGTCTACAACCCGCCTGAACAAGGGCTGCAGGAGGACGATCAGTTGCACAGAAGTGGCGGTAAAAGTGAATTGACTTTTCTTTTTTTTTTTTTACATTCGCTCCATAAGACACACATACCTGTGCTTCTTATGGAGATAAAAAATACAGTAAACACTAATATTATTTTAGTACTTCCAACAACCACACTGAAACATTCCTTTTCATTGGGCTGCTAACAATAGACATATTTCCTCCAGCTTTATAAAATGGGGCCCATTTCACAAAATAAATAAAAACGTAAATAGAACTTCACTTAAAGTGGTACTTCACTCTGAATAAGAGTCTATCTTATATGTTTCCCACACCCTGTATATACAGATTGCTCACATTAATAATCATCCTACCTGCATCTACTGCATGTTATGAGCCTTTAAACATCCAAGATGGCGGCTCATGGAACATCAGGCAGCCTGCAAACAGGAAGTGCCTTCTGACTGTGCTGCTTTGCATTCTGGGATTGCAGAATAATAAGTAAGTGACTAAAAACTTAAAATATATTAATTTTAGATGCTGGGGAATCGTTTTATAAGGGTTTGGGCTTTTCAATAAATTGTGTTGAAGGTCCGGTTTAAACTGGACCTTCAGCATGATTTAATGAAAAGCCCAAACCCTTAAAAAAACTATTCCCTAGCATCTAAAATTAATATATTTTAAGTTTTTAGTCACCTACTTATTATTCTTTCACCTACTGGGCTGCAACTCTGTTCAGGAATTTAGGATACAGGTACAGTTGGGGTCAGGGAAAGGACAGCAATCCCAGAATGCAGAGCGACACAGTCAGAAGACACTTCCTGTTTGCAGGCTACCTGATGCTCCATGAACTGCCATCTTGAATGTTTAAAGGCTCATAACATGCAGTAGATGCAGGTAGGATGATTTTTAATGTGACCAATCTGTATGTATAGGGTGCGGGAAACATAAGATATGCTCTTATTCAGGGTGAAGTTTCGCTTTAACAGAAATGGGTACATAACATGAAGATATTTTTTTACAGCGATAAAGTTAACAGTTTCCAGAACATAGTTCACAGATTTGACTCCTGCGCTTTAAGTTAAAATTAGCCATTCCTGTAGCTGACTTTTATTTTATAGCCTTCTGCTGATGCAATGTTTGAACAGCACTGCAACATTATACTGATAGTTGTTATTATATAAGCACAATGTTGTTTCATTAGAAACTCTGGAAAACCTGTGAAACGCATTTCCTGACACGTAGCATATTTTCTACATATAATGAGGATGGTCTGTACAATATAATAAGCTGTTGTGTTTGCAAACTCAGCTCAAAAGAGGATTAAAAAAAAAAAAGTTCTATACAAAACCAGTCTGATATATATGATGTATGAACAACAAACACATGTAATCTTATATCCGAACAAAATCCAATATGTTCCTGTCCAGGCACATACTAACTTCCTCCCACCACATCCCCCTTTGGCAACAGTGTAAAATGAGTTATTTTAGGGCACCTCAAAATATCAGATTATGTCAATAACTTATGTATTCTAAGTAAATCAGTTATTCTTCAATTTTGTGGTCATACCTTAACTGGAAAGGATATTTCATAGTGCAGCTTAATTAGTTATAATCATGCTTTGCTGTGGTCAGAAACAGATGCAGCTTGTCAGGCTTGCTTACGCTGAAGGCGCCAAAGGGCAGAGTGCTTGTTGGACCACTTTTGTGCTTGAAAAAAGGGCAAAACTTGGGGTCTGCTGCATTTTTTACACCGCACTGCAGGAAATGCAGGAGAGGCGCATGGGAGAGGCGCATGGAACAGGCATCAGGTGAGCTGCTTTCTGCCTTCTTATTATAGCCATGGGGTTTACAGTACCTTTAATTGCATGGCCAAATGTCAAATATCAGAGGATCAGTTTCTTGCTTGTGTGGCAGTGAGATAGTAAAAGAGGAAGTCCAAGCTTTCCATACCCTGCTCCCTGGGTTAAGCCCGATTTGGGCGTCAAAATAATTAGACAATTCACCTGGATCGCTGAAATTCTTCACTTATGCCAGAGGGGCTCTGCATGGCAGCTGTAGGCAGGAGTGACAGTTAGACTTCAGTGACAGATCAGTACAGTCACACTTCTCCAAGGGATTAGATGACCAACTTGACATTCAGCTTCTGTGCAGGTTGCTAGCCCATCAGTGAGTTTTTATTATGTTATTTCCTAAATTAGGCTTAATCATGGAGGAGGGAGGGGTGGGATGAGTGTTACAAAATGCTTGGACTTCTTTAAGGTTTGATTATTCTCTGTGTTAGTTGAGGGCTCTTCTTGTAGCAATTACATTTCTGTTTTTTCGAATCTTGGACATATATGGCCAGTGTATGCTTGTGCACACATAGGATGTTTTCCTTCCATCTGTGCAGTGAGACAAACACAAGCAGTGAATGCCTGGGGAGCAGTTACAGGGTTAGGTGCTTTGTCCAAGAGAACTCAGTCATGCCGTGAATCGAATCTGCCACCCTTCAGTCACAAAGACGCTTCCTTACCTCTAGACCATGAGGCCTTTGATTTGTGTTATTAAGAGGTATCAACTGGACCAATGCCTGCCCTCTTTCATCATTCTGGACAACATGGACGAGGCCAGTGTTCTTGGTTTTTAAAGAACTGTGTTACGCGGCTAAACTTATAAAGTGTGCATGAATATTTCTTTACAAATGTGACCATACATACACAGCATACTTTCTAGTTTTCAAATAACCATAAGCCTTGAGTTTGGCTTAAACAAACACATGGAGCTTTTACTACTGTTTTTCCGGCCAACATCTAAACTGGATACACAAACAGACAATAGATTTCAAGATGCTCCCTTCACAATAGGATTCTTGCTTTGTCCTAGTGAACGTTTATAAAAATAGCCCGGTCTGACTGTAAAACTGACAAGAACATAAAGAGTTGAACAGTCCTTTCTGATTTGGCTGGTGGATTAGCATAAAAGCTAAATAGTTTCCAGACAATCAATGAGGATGCTAATTGGCAGATGCAGCAGAAACTGCCCGTTTCGCAGCTTTTCTAATATTGAGCTTGAGTTTACAGTCTGCTTAAGATGGACACAAATGTTGGTTTTTGCATAGTTTGCTGCTTCGGTTTTGTTTTGCCTATTTGCATTAACACCAGATTATTACAAAGCGTCATCAGATGAACTGCAATAAGTGCCGGGAAAATTAAGGTAACCTTGCTCTAATTTGCTCTGAATTTCAGCTTCGCCACAAGATGTCCTGCTAGCATAATTTCAGAGATATTTTTTTTTTAGGGTAGGAGAGTTGTTATTAGGAACAAGACAGCAGAGATTTCTATGTCATTCTGATTTTGGGGCGGTGCTTGAAATCATGGTCTTCTGTTTACCATGATTATCTTCTAGGAAATAGCTATCAGATAATCAAGAAAGTTAAGCTGCTTTAAGGAAAGCTTCAGTGCACCCAAGAAGTTCAGCAAGTGCAAGTACCTTATCTCAAAGAGAATACAGCTACAGAATTAATGAGCCTGTCCTGGTGCCAATAAGGGCAGTTAGGAAACCACTTCTCTCCACCAAAGTAATCAAGGACATGCTAACATTCTGCCAGAAACAGTGATTGGACTGCAAAGGACTGGGGTAAAAATATGTTCTCTGATTGAGCCCCACCCTGAACCTTTTGAGACATCTGGAAGAAAACATGAGCGCCGTTACGTGTCCTGTGTCATGCCAGCAGTCAAGGTTTCCTTAAACCTTTCATGTGTGGGGTTGCTTTTCATCAAAGAGCACAGTTTTACTTAAGAACACCACCATGATTTAAAGTGGAACAAAACCCGGGATTGACACTTGTCGCTGTGCGAAACCCCCCAGAACAGGTGATCCGATTCATCTCTTCCCAGTCCAACGGTTCCTGCGCAGGCTCTTGTCCAATCAGAGCTTCCCGCTGTAATTACGTAATTTGGTGAGCAGCTCTGTTTAGTGTGAATGGGGAGTGAGACTGGGCACATCCCCAGCTGCTCTGCGCTTGCGCCCCAACCTATCTGAATATCTAGGATGGGAGAACGCACATAGCCTGAGGATGCGGACACTCTCGCTCCCCATTCACATCAATCAGAGCCACCTTGCGTAATCACATCAGTTCAGCGGGCGGCTCTCATTGGACGAGAGCCCATGCAGGAACTGTTGGACTGGGGAAAGGTGAGTGATTACTATTATTTTCATTCGTTCCATAAGACACACATACCTGTGCTTCTTATGGAGATAAAAAATACAGTAAACACTAAACATTGTTTTAGTACTTCCAACAACCACACTGAAACATTCCTTTTCATTGGGGTGTTAACAATAGACATATTTCCTCCTGCTTTATAAAATAGGGCCAATTTCACAAAATAAATAAAAACTTAAATAGAACTTCACTTAATAGAACTGGGCACATAACATGAAGATTTTTTTTTTTACAGCAATAAAGTTAACAGTTCCCAGAACATAGTTCACAGATTTGACTCTTGCGCTTTATGTTAAAATTAGCCATTCCTGTAGTTGACTTTTATTTTATAGCCTTCTGCTGATGCTTCTGGGACCTGTGAAATTTCAAAGCAATCTTCGGCAGGTAAAGCGGGTCAGGTCTGATGGTGATTATGGTTACCTGATGGACAAGGCTTGCATCACTAATCCTTTTGGCAGAAGTAATGGCTGATATAAAAGCCACTTTGAGAGTCAAAAACTTAATCGCTGCCTCTTTCATGGGCTCAAAAGGTGGCTGTGTAAGACTGACTGGAAATGTCCGAGAGAGGGAAGGTCTTAAAATGGTCCTTAGACAGAGAAACAAAAAACCATTTGATCAGATCCTCCTGGCTAAGCCTACGGTCCAAGAATACCGATAGTGATGCCACCTGAACCTTTAATGTACTGGTGGCTAGGCCCATTTCCGCCCCCTCCTGTAAAAACTCCATAACAGACGCCAGGTCTGAATGAATCAAGTTATGGACAGATGAAGAAAACCTTACCTTAGATTTTGCAGGTAACCATTTTCCTGCTCTGGAGAAGGGTCTTAATGACCTGCCTTAGCTGCCCCATTAAGCATCCATGCCATCAAATGGAGTCTCTGAACCTGAGGGTGGAACATTGTTTCTTGATGCAGCAGATCTGTGGTTGGAGGAAGTGGTACCAGAGGTCCTGCTGACATCTGCCTTAGCAGAAAGAACCACATTCTCCTGGGCCGCTAGGAGGCAATCCGGATCACCCTTGCCTGGTCTAACCTGATCTTCCTTATGATCAGAAAGAGAATCTAGAATGGGGAAAAGGCATAACATAGATTGAACACCCCCCAATTCTGACCAAGGGGGCCCCCTACCCCCAGAGCACCCCAGCTCCTGTGAAGAAAGAAAGAGTCTGCATTTGGAATTTTCTTTTGTGGCGAAGATATCCACCTCTGGGGAGCCCCAGAGGTCTACCAGGTGCATGAGGACACACTGGCTTAACGCCCACTTTGCCTGTTTGAGCTGAATACGACTGAGGCGGTCCCCCAGGACGTTTAGTTCCCCCTAGATGTGGACTGCTCTTAAGGAGGCTACTGATCTTTCCATCTTGGTACAGATTGATCCTGTGACCCCCTTGATGGTTGAGATAAGCCACAACTGTGGCATTGTCTGAGACAATAAGAACCTCTTGATACCTTATTATGTGCTCGAAATGGTTTAGGGCTAGCTGAAAAGCCTTTAGTTCCGGACAGTTCGAAGAATTTTGGGTCATGATTCTGGACCATGCTCCTTGAAGGTGGCAGTGAAGGGTATGGGCCAGCCAACCCTTCGCACTTGCGTCTGCCGTGATACAGATCGGGTCCACCTGATGCCATGGCCTCCTATTGTATAGATTTTCCTGATCTGACCACCACTGAAGGGACTGACGAACACAGTCTGAGGGGACAGACTCGACTTATCCTTGTTTAAGATCCACCCCAGATTTGAAAGGGGGGGGGGCATTGTTATCTTCACATTGTTCTCCAAACTCTTGCCCCTACTGGTCCTCTGTCAGGACTGATGCTTAGATGGCTTGAACAACAAACCTCCCTGGGCATTCAGCCCCTGGGTAAACCAAGACTTCCCAGAAATCCGAGCTTCGGAAATCCTGTTACGGAAATAAAGTTCACTGCCTTGGTATTAAAGAGCAGAGCGTCTGGGCGTCATTGGTTATCCCACTCCTGACCTTGCCTACCCAGAGTTCTAGAACTCTACTTACACAGTAGGGGGAGAGGTGACTTACCCCATACAGTGAAGTGTCATCTCCACCTATACCAACCACCGTTGTGGCCAGGAAGCCTATCGGTACGCCTAGGGCAGTCCGAACTGCACTCAGCGCTGTCGACAGGCACTCACTGCTTGATTCTGCCACCCCTGCCCCGAACACAGGAGCCCACACTGCCTCCTGGAGGGGAGGGACCCCATTTCCAAATCCAGTCTGCGCATGCAACCCCCTGATTTGTAAATGAAAACACTACACACTGGCCCAAATTCACCAGGGCCCAAGGCACAACTGCACCTGAGCCAGAGCGTACCCTAGTTCCTGAAGACGGAAATACCAAAAGCGAGGCCTGTACTTTTCTGCCCCCCACCTGAAGAGGGTGGAGGCTTGTTGATGCTCCACTAACCCCCTCACTTCCGCAAAGCTCATAGGAGAAAATGGTGGATGCAAGCCCAGACTGCATTCTGGATCCTGCTCTGGAGACTGCCACCAGGACTAGCTTCATGGGAGGGAATTCCCAGGAAGGGTGGATAAAGGGAGTGGGACCACCTGACTGGCAGCAGTGGGTGACCAGGTGCACCACCTGAGCCTGCTGGAGAGCGGAGAGTCTGGACCCTCCACCAAACTCATAGGGTTATAGTGAGACGCCTCTTAGAGGCCAGCACCCATGATTATTAGTGTCTTCTAAAAGTCTACTAAATGTATTGGTTATACAATAATAAAGTCCAACTGTGGCCTAACCATCATTCCACTCCAAATAGGTGAGTATTTAGAGTGGAATGGAAAAGGGGGCAAACATTTTGTTCAGGCCTTTAAAGCGAACCAAAAGTAAAATATTACCGTAGGTTTGCTTAACTACCCCTGTTCTTCGGAGCCATCAAGATTTGGGATGCTCCTTTAAACCGGACCACCACCCGGCGGTCACGTGTTTCACTTTCGACCAGTGGCAGCAAAGCAGAAGATCTAGAACAAGACATGTGACAATCAGCGTCGCGTGGCCTCATTTCACAGAGGAAGCGAGGTGACAGGTAAGATTTAAGGAGTTTACATGAGCTTGATCGAGGGGAAGGACCACGGCAATAAGGATGTTCCACTCGCGGAGCTGACCAACATACATTTTTTGAAAAACAGGTGTGTTGGCCCCATTTAAACCGGACCTTCACCCTGAATAAGAGCTTATCTTGTATGTTTCCCCCACCCTGTACATACAGATTGCCTACATTAAAAATCATCCTACCTACAGTGCGTATTCTGAGCATTTAAAAATCCAAGATGGCAACAGGAAGTGTCTTTAGACTATGCCGCTCTGCATTCTGGGATTGCTGTCCTCGTCCTGACCCCAGCTCTGCTCTGTCTGTGCAAAGCACAGCTTTCCTCAGAATGTGATGCTTCTGAGGCAAGATGGAAGTAAGCAACTAAAAACTTAAAATATAATAATTTTAGATGCCGGGGAACAGTTTTTTAAGGGTTTGGGATTTTCATTAAATTATGCTGAAGGTCCGGTTTAAGAAGGCTTGAATATTTACTTCCAGTGTTCCTGACTGCAGCTAACTTTGGACAACAGGGCCTGAATGTCCCCTAGGCTGAAATACTGGAATGGCTGCCAGCGATAGCAAATATTCTAGCCCATTTTCGTACTTTGTACTACTAAGGCTGCCCCATACAGCTTGTATATACTCACATTTTCCTGTTTAAATGGCTGGACCATGTTACAAAGCAGACACTTCTTACCTTTTTTGCCACCCCCTTCTCCTCATTGATTATAAGCTCTTGCAGGCAGGGCCCACACTTGTTTCCATCGCCAACTTGTTTTTTTCTATGTAATGTATGACTTTGTATAATAATCCTCTAAGTATAAAGCTTTGCAGAATTTGGTGGCGCTATATTAGGCTAAATAATTATGAATTATTTTTAATAAATAGGGATGCCCCCGGGGAGGGGGTTAGGCAGTTCTAAAGTATTTAAAACTTTCTGAAAAACAAAAAAACAATGGCACCTTTACATGTAAAAAATACAACAATCATTTATGGTTTGGAGGAAGTCAAGCCAGAGGCAGATGAAACAGAGCAGGGCAATGGACATCAACGTACACATTAGGCATCAATATGTGAAATGCTTTCATTGTTTCTACGTGAGGCATATATGTTAAAAGGTCAGATACAAATAAAATGTTAACACCTCTGCCTGGCTGAGAGAAAAAAAAAGCCACAAGGGGGAACTGAATACAGCACAGCAGAAAAACACATCAGCAACACCTTTATGTGTGAACTTGACCAGTATGAGGCAGAAGCTAAACCAGAAACTGGGTAGGCTGTGGCTCAAATATACTGGGGCGTATGAGCCTCACACAGCGAGATTCTGATGAGATATGATAGCCAATTGCTCTTTAAATGGCACTTCACGGATGGAGGTGGGAGGGTTGGAGTGGTCTTATTAGGAAAGGCAACGTGACTTGCCTTTCTTAGTCGCAGCCACTGTTCCTTCCAGCTTTCTTAGCACCTCAGCTTGTACTTCAGTTACCAGATGTAAATTAGACATTTCCTTCTTCAGCTCCCAGTATGCCTGCCGCACGCTGCTCTCGCTAGAGAAAACACAAAATAGAAAGCTTTCATTAGCTGCTCAGTAACATCTTAGTTTCATTTTTGCCTTAACCTCTACCCAATGACCAGTTGGCATATTTGCAACAACTTATTTTAGAGCTTTGTTTCTGAATCTGTGGCTAGTGATCACCTATTTTGAAAAAAATGTTTAGGAAATATACTCTATTAGCACCTGCAAAATGGACGATCACATGCTTAGAAGTGGGCAGCAGAACGCTGATCCAGATCATTAGCATTACTTGACTGTTTCAAAGATTCTGTCCATTGAGTATATTGGGGAAGTGAATTTATTTCTTTCTTTTATATTATGGTATTGATATGTGTTGATACTGCCCACTGTGGGATACAATAACACTCCAGAAATAAAGACCTTCTGTGTAGCATAAACCCATATACAATGCAAACAGTTACAGTGCATACTTAAAGTGGACCAACACCCAGGATTTTGACTATCCTGGGCTTTGGTCCACTTCGGCGGGGCACCCCGATCGGGGGTGTCCCGCTCTCTGAAACCCCCCAGAAACCCCAAAAAACTCACCTCTCCCCGCTCCCACGTGACCGCGCCGTCCAATCCCCGCCAACGTCCAAGCGGGTGTCAGCGGCATCCAGGACAGCGCGTCCGCCGCCGCCGCCCGCGCCGGCCATTCACAGACGGCCGGCGCGGGCACGCGCACGTCTAGAGGGGCGCGCGGGAGGCGGCGATCAGGTAAGGTGTTTGGGGGTTTTCTGGGGGGTTTGTCACTAAAGTTCTCTGTACTTACAATAGGTTCAGGAGAGGTGCATTTTATTAATAAATTATGTTTGGAAATAAGAGCCCATTTGGAATTCCAACTTTGGAATGGTTCATTTTTAATGTGTTTGAATCCCCCATTTGGTGCATTTATTTCCAGATAGTATGTGCACCTTGCCTTATTTTATTTTTTTATAGTAAAAAATGACTTTTTACATTTTCTAGTGTGCCGAGATAACGAAGCTCCCAAAAGAGTAGACCACTCCAAAAATCCCAGAGGATCTCAAAATCATATGGATAACCCCTATGTCTATCTCCATATTTATTTCTATAAATCACCAAAAACTGGATTTTTATAATAAAATCAAAATATATAAAAATAGCATTATCCAAAAAAGCCAATCAAAAGGTTACACCATTTAATCTTTAGAAGTAGAGGTAGTAGAGGTCTGAGTAGAGGTAGATAGAGGTGATTTAAGCAAAGATAAGGTGGGAAGAGGTGGAAAGAGCTATGCAGAGGTGAGCTAGGGAAAAGCTAGGAGGAGCTGCAAAACTCACCTTCTTCCTGGCTTCCCACCAACGTAAACACAGGTGTCCGCATCCCCTGCATCTTTTGGCTGCAATAAATATGCACGGCAAACAGCTCTGATTGGACAAGAGCCCTCAGATACCCATAGGACTTGGGAAAGGGAAGTTCATATAGGCCATCTGGGGGTTTCACACAGCTTTGAGATGCCCCAAAGGCATGGAGCAAAACTTTAAACCGGACCTTCAGCATCATTTAATGAAAAGCCCAAACCCTCCAAAAACTATTCCTCAGCATCTAAAATTAATATATATTTTAAGTTTTTAGTCACTTATTATTCTTTCCCCCACTGGGCTGCAACTCTGTTCAGGAATCTAGGATACAGGTGCCGCCATCTTGTCTCAGAAGCATCACCCATACTGAGGAGAGTGGGATAAAGTGCAGGGGGGTGGGGTTATAGCTGTGCTTTGCACAGACAGAGCAGAGCTGGGGTCAGGGAAAGGACAGCAATCCCAGAGTGCAGAGTGGCACAGTCAGAAGACACCTCCTTTTTGCAGGCTGCCTGATGCTCCATGAGCCACCTTGGATGTTTAAAGGGTTTATAACATACAGTAGATGCAGGTAGGATGATGTTTAATGTGAGCAATCTGTATGTACAGGGTGGGGCTTAATCAGGGTGAAGGTCTGCTTTAATACCAGCATTACTATTATGTAGACATCACCTCATTCCACATAAATATCTATAAGGTGGACAAGAGCAACTAAGGACATACTTAGGAAAGTTCCCCACCATCCAGTATAGCCCCAAAAAAGTGTACTACAGCATCCTCCTGATTAAGCCTCAGGGTGAAATACATCAAGATGGATACTACCTCTCATTGGACAGACTGACGCTCCCTCACCTAGACCTCACCAACTATAAATTTAAATCTCTTTAGAAGCACTATCACTCATTGTTGCTCTTTTGACATAAATTTACTATTGTGAAAACAACCAGAACACTACTATCTAATGTGACTACTTATGTAATGTACTATGTAATAACTGTATTACTTATACTTGCTTATGACCTTACTGTAAAATTTGTATTTAAAAAAGCATATGGACTATGAGTATGAAACTAAAACTCGACTACCAAAAATAAAATACCCAGAGTTCATTCAGGCCTTTCTTTTATCCGCCCATCCTTTCCAATTATAGCAAAGTTTCATCTCACGCTGTGCTGTATTCTGTGATGGACGTGTCAGTACTGTGCATTGGAGTAAGCTGGGCTTAAGTGACCGTGTGGATGGCTCCATTCTAGTCTATTACTTAGAAGGTGGCAACCGGACATGAGCTTCGAGCTTGAGTTTGTGGTTGAGGTCAGGATCGTGATCGAGAAGGGAGGAGCGCTGGAGGCAGAGAAAATACCATTTTGTGATTACTCACCTGTAAAATGGGTATAAGTATGTCTCACACCCTGCTTCGGAAGATTAATTACACGTGGGACATCCAATAGCAGGGTGGGGATCCCAACAGGCAATAGTGCACAAATTAAACCACTGCAGCTTGCAGAACTTCAACGCACATCAACCTATAAAAAGTATGAACAGAAGACCAAGTAGCAGCCTTACAAACTTGTTCAACAGAAGCCTGGTGCTGAAACGCCCAGGAAGCCCCAACAGCACGAGTAGAATGAGCAGTGATCTGGAAAGGGGGATCCCTCCCCTTAGCAGAATAGGCTCTAATAACGGCCTGACGAATCCATTTACTAATGGTAGACTTGACGGGCGCCAAACCCTTCTTGGGCCAGAGGGCACTACAAAAAAGGCGTCCATCTTCCGGAATGGTGAAGTAGTCCAGAGAGTGCAAGGTCCTCTCCTTGTCATTGCTAGGTTTAGGACACAATGAAGGAAGCACAATGTCCTGATTGAGGTGAAAGGCAGAAACAACCTTTGGCAAGAAGTCTGGTTTAAAAAGGAAAACCACCTTGTCCTGATGTCTCTCAAAATAGGGGGCCTGAATGGACAAAGCCGCCAACTCAGAAACACGTCGAACAGAGGTGATAGCCACCAAAAAGGCAACTTCTAAGGTGAAATTGGATAGTGCAGAATCCTGCACTGGTTCAAAAGGAGGACCCTGAAGGGCAGACAATACCAAATTTAAATCCCAAACAGGTAACATGGGTTTGCGAGGAGGGCGCACATGAGTGACCCCCTGAAAAAAGGTCTTAACCAAAGGATGAAGAGCGAAAGATCTCTGAAAGAAAACCGCCAGAGCGGACACATGCCCCTTAAGAGTGCTAAGCTGAAAACCCATGTCCAGACCATGCTGAAGAAACTCCAAAATCCGAGGAATGGAAAACATCCGACAAGGAAAGGCCCTAGCCTCACACCAATCAATGTAGGTCCGCCAGGTCTGGTAGTAGATATTAGAAGATTTCTTTCTAGCCCTGACAAGAATCTGGACAACGGCTTCAGACAAACCCTTTTCCTTTAAGATGAAGGTTTCAGCAGCCACGCCGTCAAAGCCAGCGTTTGTAAATTGGGGTAACAAAGCTGACCTTGTGTGATTAGATCCGGAACCAGAGGCAGCCTGAATTGATCGTCTGCCAGCCGGACGACATCTGCGAACCAGACCTGTCTTGGCCACCTTGGGGCCACCAGGATTGCTGGCACACCCTCTTGAGCCAGCTTGCGTACCATCTTGCCCACCATGGGAAAGGGAGGAAACAGATACAAGAGACCGAGCTCCCGCCAGAACAGAGACATGGCATCCACTGCCAGAGCCAGAGGGTCCTGGGACAGAGACACAAATGCCGGAAGCTTGTGATTGTGACGAGAGGCAAACAGATCCACCTCCGGACTCCCCCACCTGCGACAGAGGGATAGAAATACCTTGTTGCTGAGGGACCATTCTCCACCAGGTTCCCCACCCCTGGAATGTAGACTGCCGAGATTCACAGAACATTGCTCTCGGCCCAAGCAAGAATCATAGACACCTCCCTGAGGGCACTCCGGCTGCGAGCCCCTGCTTGGTGATTGATGTAAGTGACCGGTGTCCGATTGTCGGAGCGAACCTGAACTGGTAAGCCCTGAAGGTGATGTGTTAGGTGCGACAGCACCAACCAAACCACCCTCAGCTCCAGAATGTTGATGGGGATAAAGGCCTCTTGAGGACCCCACAGCCCCTGGAACCGACGTTCCCTCCAAAAGCGTCCCCAGCCTGACAGACTGGCATCCGTGGTGACCGTCTCCCAACAGGGCGCAAGAAAGGACCTGCCCCCCAGGAGATTCCTCTGGTCCATCCACCACTGGAAGGACCGCCGCACAAGAGGGGACAGAACACAAGTCTGATCCAGAGACAGAGGACATTTGTCCCAAACCGATAGAAGATGGAGCTGAAGGGGTCTCATGTGAAACTGAGCAAATGCCACTGCCGCGAAGCAAGCCACCATCAAACCTACCCCATGCATTGCCTGATGGACGGACGAGGGCTGGACAGAAGAAAACGAATAAGAGCCTGAAGAACATCCACCTTCGACTGGGGTAGGAACACCCTGGTCTGAATAGTATCCAGAGTCATGCCCAGGAACGAAGCCACCCTCGACAGGGATAGAGAGGACTTGGGGTAATTGATTACCCACCAGAACCTCTCCAGCGCCGTCACCACCGTTCTGGTGTCCAGCTCCGCCTGGTGGAGAGAGGATGACGTAATGAGAAGGTCATCCAGGTAAGGCAAGATACGAATGCCCCGGACTCTGAGAAGAGCCATCACGCCCGCCAAAACCTCGGTGAACACCCTGGGCGCCGAAGTCAGCCCGAAGGGAAGAGCCACAAACTGGAAGTGCTGGTTGTCTACCACGAACCGATGGTATCCCGGAAAGACCGGCACATGAAGGTAAGCGTCCTTGATATCTATCAAGGTCATAAAGTCCCCCGGACGCAGTGAGTCGACAGCAGAGCGCAGAGTCTCCATGCAAAACTTCTTGGTTCTGATGAACCGGTTGAGAGTTTTCAAGTCCAAAATGGGTATTATGGAACCATCTTTTTTTGGGCACCGTAAAGAGGTTGGAATAGTAACCCAGACCTCACTCTGTGGGGGGAACCGGACAAACTACCCCCATATCCCAAAGGTTTTGCACCGCCAGAAAAAGGCCCTGTGCCGCCCGTGGGTCCGACGGAACCCGGGACCTGAGGAATCTGGGAGGAGGCTGGCATGCAAACTCCAGCTTGTACCCGGAGGAAATTACCTCCCGGATCCAGACGTCTGTAATCTCTAGGGTCCAGACCTGAGCAAAGAGCCGCAGCCGTCCCCCCACCCGCAAGGGTGAGGGCGCCCCTTCATTGCTGAGCGGGCTTGGCAATGGATTTGGGTTTAGTACCCCAGGAAGTCCCGGGTCGGGCACGTCCTCTGCCCCTACCCCAGGCATCTCCTCAGAATGCAGTGAAAAACGTTCCCCTGCTTGACCGAGAGCCACAAAAGGAAGGGTTGAATGAACCCGAACGGGCCGGAGCTGCTTCTTGCGTTGAGTTAACTTACCCCCTCTGGCAACCGAGTCTAAACGATCACCAAACAGGCGCAGACCCACAAAGGGAAGATATGTGAGCGCCTTCTTAGCAGCGTTATCGGCCGCCCACTGGCGCAACCAGACCGACCGGCGTATAGCAACCTGCAATGCCGAAGTCCTGCTACACATACGGATAGTATCATCCAAGGCAGATAAGACAAAAGCAATGAACATCTCACAATGAGTCAAGGCTGTAAACTCCTCACTGCAAGGATCCAATTGGGAACCATCCAAAAGACCCCTAATTAGAGCTCTAGTAGCCACGGCCGTAATCGCAGAAGCACAAACTGGGCGCAAGGCCGAACCCACACAAGCAAAGGCATGTGAAGCCAATTGATCGAGACGTCGGTCCTCACCATCCTTCAAGGTAGTGGAATCCGGGGTATGCACGAATGAAGTATTGGACAATCCCAGGACGGGCGCGTCGACCTCTGGAGGTGTTGAACAAAGTTTCACCACATCAACAGGAAAGGGATACTTCTTATCCCACCCGTGAGGGATACCAGGGAGCCGACTAGGCTTTTCCCATTCCTTAAGGATCAGATTGTTAAAATGCTTCTGATCCGGGAACTCCAAACGAGGTTTGGCGGTCCCAAAAAATTCCCCCCCTTGCGGTGGGGAAATGGCAAGTACCTCAAAAATTTGAGTAAGGAGCCTATGGGTGTCAACAGTATCCCCGCGCTCTGAGCCAGCATCAGCGCCAGGATACTGCCGATCCTCAGATGAGTCAGAGTCTGGGAACAGTTCCCCTTCCTCGAGCGGGGAACAATCAGACCAGTCAAATGGTTCAAAATCAGCATAATCAAAGGCCTGCGCCGCGGGCGCCAAGTGCCGTCTCTTAGCTGGGGCCTTCCTGGCCGCAGAGCTAGCAATCAGTCTCTCAATGTTGGCCAGTCTTGTGCATACATCAGATTGCGACTCCCCACTGGTGACAACGTCACTTGGGGTCATAACCAGGCGTGGGGGTGTAGGTGATGAGGCTAGCGGGGCAGAACCGTCCGCACGGGGCCCGGCTTGCCGCACAAGCACCTGTTGTGCACATGGAATACAAATTTGCACATTGTCTCCCAAAAGGGATGCCCCACATATCACACACGACCGGGGTTGTCCCGAAGGGATCCCGAGTCCAGTATCCTGGGGAGCCTCCATATGGTGATTTATTGATAGTCGCAATGATCAATGGGAATTAAGCTATGAAGCTACCCGGGATGCCCCTCAGCGTTCGTAAGTGGGAGGATTTATAATCACACAGGGAACCCCAATTTGAACAAGGGACTAGGACCGGGAGAAACCCCTTAATATGGAAAAAACTTCCCACCTGAAAGACATAATGAGGGTACCCCTTAAATACATTGACAGGCACACAGATTCATGCAATTAAAAAATGCAGACAGTAAGCATGTGTAAAAGAAAGAAAAAAAACGGATATGGATATATATATATATATATATATATATATATAAATATATATAAGTATATGTATAAATACATATACCCATATACACTCTATATATATTATATACACTCTATAATATATTAACAACCACGCAGAAAATAATAGCATAAGAAGGAGGGGAAGGGAGTAAAGGGGGGAAGCCGATTTACATTTCAATATGTAGTGAGGGCTACTCGACGGACGGGGCATCCCAAGTCAGGATCACCAACCTGACGACCGTCTACCCCTTGGTGGGGGATTTGCGGTGGAGCATAGCTCCAGGTAACCGGACACCTCTAGAGGTGTACCCTACCCTCACCCGGACCCAACAGCCAAGGCTGGGAGGCAAGGGGAATTAACAAAGGAGTCCGGGGTGGCAATAGGAATAAAAAATGGCCGGGTGTAAACCCGGCTTACCTGCAAAGGAAAGAGACAGCCATCTTCTTGACTTGCATCGCCTTCTGCAGAGACTTAACTGGTGAATGTGTGGGAGGTCCCAGGTATTTATGGACCGGGAGGGGCTTCTTTTTCTAGTCATCTCTGCAGAAGTTCGCCCTCTACTGGACGATAACCCAAGTGTAATTAATCTTCCGAAGCAGGGTGTGAGACATACTTGGAATAGAAGAAATTTCTCCTCCTTTCAGCGCAGAGCAAAGAGACAGCATTGGACCAACACTGCATCAGGTAAGATGCCAAGCATTTGATTTTAAAAGTTTGCATGGTCAATCCCACAAAGAGGTTAGTTGCCAAATATGGCAAGCCCCAGGGTAACAAGATCACAACAATTATACCAGAATGCTTATGTTATCAGTGGTTGGCAATGGGGATAGGCCATTGGCAACTTTTCCATACATACCAAAAAATCTTCCTCTTGATATTTACTTGGGGACACAGATTACTGTAGGGCAGGGGTCACCAACCTTTACTAACCTGATAGCAACATTCAGCAGTGTGAGATAATCAACAACAACATCTGATGTAAATGATGGAGGACTAATAAAAGGAAACGGCTGGAAAATGAGCCAACCCCCCCCCCCCAGCTCCCCAAAAGCCACAGAGGGCTTACATCTAGGCAGTAAGGTCATTACTTTTGCTACCTATTTATTCTATTCCTCTTCTTCAAGTTCAAAGTATACAAATATCTGGTGAATAAATGCATTCAAAGCCCCTTTGTGGCTCTCATTTCAGTTACCCTTGCAAAATGAAATGACAGAAATTAAAAGTTTCAAGTCCCCATAGTGCCACATAGTATAATGCTTAGAGACAATAACTTTGTGCTAAACAATATCATGGTGCCATTTATTAAAACTATTTATCCTCATAACATTAAACACTTTGGAAAGGATACATATTTTCACTCAAGCAAACAAAGAATATAAAAAGGAGGCATGAAAAAAAAATCAGCTTTCCTAAGCCTCGAGTTGTTAATTAAGTGCTTTACACCTATGTGCAAAACACTTTGGGGTTTTCAGAAGCAAACAGATGTTTCTGTGCGGCAAGAAAAACTGCACAATCTGCAGCAAAGAACATTTATTCTAATTTATTTTTAGTGGTTTGCATAACTTTTTCTGAATCTCAGAACCAAATATCCAGCTGGCTTGCAATACACAGTTTATAAGTATTAGATCTCCCCCTTGTGGAGGAGGTTGTGTACTGTATGTACATATTCAAAAATCCACACTTCCAATAATGGAGAACAGAAATACAAAAACATAGAAACCTGTGGGCCTTGTTGTTGAACATGGCTATAGATTATTGTCTTTGTCCAATAAGATTATATATATTAAGTATATTAAGTATGGGAACATAAAAACAATAATGATGCGAGTTAGGGGTGTTGGTTTGTTTTCACTTGCAGGGTTAGTCTAGTGCAGAACCTGCACTGCCATCAGTTGTGGCCCCCAACAATTCTGCATACTTCTACCAACCTCGGCTTAAAAAAAAAAAAAAAAAAAAAAAATTACTAGCCAACATGCCCCAGGACCCGGTTAAGCTATTTCAGCTAATAAAACTTACCTTCAAACCTCTTGCACAGCGTTGCATCCGTTTCTTTTTGTTGCTGCCATCTTGGATTTTGGCTTAGGCGGAAGTGCTTACATCATGAGCGAGCGGCGCTTCCCTGTACCAAACAGCGGCGCTACTGCACATGAAATCCCATGAGCAGTAAGCACAGGAGTAGAAGAGGTATGTATGTCTAAGAAGCAGCACTGTCACCTCAACAGTCATCTGAGAGCTGGAGGGCGAGACTTTTGGTATGCGAGGGTCGTCAAAAGGTAAGTCTGCATGTATGTTAATTGTTTTTAGGAACAAGTGTTTTGGTGAGTTTTGGTCCACTTTGGTCCAACTCTGCCCACCTGCATCGCCTCTAATAATCTCACCTCTTCCTGGCTTATTACTTCCGTTCTCACCTAAACCCACATCACCTTTTCCTGTCTGCCCTACTTCTTCCCACTTTATCCATGCTCTCCTGTCCACAGCCCCCAGGCCTCACCTCTGGCCACCCAACTTCAGCTCTGCCTACCTCTACCCACATCTGCTCACCACTCATCTCATCTCTGTTTGCCTCACTTTTCCCCATCTTAACCCTGCCCACCTATTCCCATCTCACCTCCTTCATCTTCAAAACCTAAACTACAGTATGTATAGCTTATTTCTGGCATCCGAAGTGTACACACATACAGTACAGTTTGGCATAATATCTCTGCACATGGGCCCTGAATGTAAGCCAGTAATACTTGCATCTAAATGTGGCGTAGGGGTGGGCCCCCACCAGTCAGTTCTATTGGTGGACCCCAGGCATTCCAGCCCGAGACTGTCAACACCTGCATATACATGAAAGCATATGTAATGCTTTAAAGTCATTCAGCAGTTAAACAAAAAATAACAAAAGGTTACTTACCTTTTGTGCCACGCAGCCGATTGGTGCTAGTCCAGCAATCAGTAACTCGCTGATCGCTGGATCAGAGCCTGTGCTTCAGCCCTCACTTTCCACGGCCTAAACACCATTCACTGGTGCTTGCAAGCTGGGTCGTAGGTTACATAGCAGTAAACTGTTTGCATTTTTACTGCTTAGATTTAATTGCAGCCCTTTGAAACAGAACAATAAGACAATATGGTCCACCGTAAGTAGAATCTAAATAGACTATGCTAATAGCAGTGCGGGTGTTTGTACCCGTCGCTAAATGACAGATTGCTGTAGGCCCCCCCCCCCCTGCACAACCCCCCCAGAAAGCCTGTAACTCTCACCTTAACCTTGCTCCCCCACCAGGAATCCAGCAATTACTTGCCGGCACACATGTGGGCAGCACATTCCGGCAACTGGAACAATGGCAGCGCTGGCCCCCTCCCCCTTTCATTTAGCGGCAGGGACCAACACCTGCGCTGAGCCAGTGCGCTTCCACAGCTAATGTTAATTCGACACACTATGGCAACATTATCCACCTAGTCCACAAAATGATGTTACAAAAAAGGGGGGGGGGGGTATATAGTTTGACCCAAATATTGCGGCTATTTGGACTAAATAGCCAATATTCAGATTGACTAACTATTGCTGTCCTTTATGCACAGGGTTTTGTAAAGCAGCCAATTAATTAACCCTTCTCCCATGCTACTGGGACATCATTTTTAAGCAGATAAAGTAAAAGTCTACTTTTATAAACCAATCAAAATACAGGTCAGGGTACTGAAGTGCTAAGCTTCATTTTCTATTGCCTATCTGCTGAACGAAATCACTGCACTGTATCTTGGCTTTGACCATAATCAGAAATTAATACTGTAGAGGTTGGACAATTACTTTCCATAAGTTATAAGGTACCCAGACATAAAGATATTTTTTTAAAAGTTAGTAAACAACAGCCTGCTATGGGCTATGCTAAATTATTTGCATTTTTTGTGCATCTCCCATAGGAGGTTGCGGTCTCCAAACATCCAAGAAATGATCCTTACATCATTGGCAAAATAATGTACCTCGCCTGTAAAAAATACAATTCTGTGATTCCTCACCTGAAGAATTGATATTATGAGTATACAATACGTCCTGCTCCACATATAATACTTACTATCGGGTATTACTCCGCCAGATGGCGCTGGACTGCAGAGACATCGAAAATAGGCTCCTCCCGGACCCTCAAATACCCAGCATTGAAAAGCAGTTAACGAGAAGTCGGGAGAATAAAACAACCCAAACTATTAACTATAACAATGATAACAATCACCATACAGGGGATCCAAGATAATGCAAAACCAAGGGCGGGGTGGAGCAGGACGTACTGTATACTCAAAATATCAATTCTACAGGTGAGTAATCACAGATTATTCTTAGTATACAGTACGTCCTGCTCCACATATAATACTTACTATCGGGACATCCAATAGCAGTGTCCATAAAGTAGGGTGGGATCCCCAAGAAAAAGTAACAGCAGACAGTTTAAATCACTGCCACCTGCAGAACCTTTCGGCCAAAAGCAGCATCAGCTGAGGCCCTAACATCAACCTTGTAAAACTTTGAAAAGGTATGAACAGAAGACCAAGTAGCGGCCTTGCAAACTTTTTCAACAGAAGCTTGGTGCTAAAAAGCCCAAGAAGCACCAACAACACGAGTAGAATGAGCAGTAAGGCGGAGAGGAGGATTTTTCCCCTTAGCAGAGTAGGCCTGAATCACAGCCTGACGGATCCATTTGCTGATAGTAGACTTGGCAGGAGCCAAACCCTTCCTAGGACCAGAAGGGATCACAAAAAGAGCATCACTTTTCCTGAAAGGTGCAGTAGCCACCAGATAGTACTTCAGACACCTAACCACATCCAAAGAATGCAAGACCCTCTCCTTAGCATTATTAGGATTAGGGCACAAAGAAGGAAGAACAATGTCCTGATTCAGATGAAAAGCAGATACTACCTTAGGCAGAAAATCCGGCTTGAGACGAAACACCACCTTGTCCTGGTGCCTCTCATAGTAGGGGGGCTGAATGGAAAGTGCCGCCAACTCAGACACACGCCTAACAGAGGTGATAGCCGCCAGAAAGACAACCTTGAGCGTAAGAATGGCCAGGGAAGCATCCTGCACAGGTTCAAAAGGAGCACCCTGCAAGGCTGACAAAACCAAGTTCAAATCCCAAACAGGCACCATAGGCTTACGTGGGGGACGCACATGAGTGACCCCCCTGGAAAAAAGTCCTGATCAGAGGGTGCTGAGCAAAGGACTTCTGGAAAAGGCAGAGACCTGCCCCTTCAGAGTACTTAGCTGGAGCCCCATGTCCAACCCATGCAGAATGAACTCCAGAATCCTGGGAATAGAGAACACACGACAGGGAAGAGACGTAGACTCACACCAGTCAATGTAGGCACGCCAAACCCTGTAATAAATGGAAGAAGAAGACGACTTCTTCCTAGCCTTTATCAAAGTATCCACAACCGAGGAAGACAGCTCCTTTTCCATCAAGATGGAGGTTTCAGCAGCCAGGCTGTCAAAGCCAGAGTTTGTAAATTGGGATGGCGTAGTGAGCCCTGAGTGATCAGATCTGGCACCAAGGGCAGAGCGTACTGATCTACTGCCAGCTGCACCACGTCTGCGAACCACACTCTTCTTGGCCACCTGGGGGCCACCAGAATTGCTGGCACCCCTTCCAGAGCAATCTTGCGCAGAACCCTGCCCAGCAGGGGGAATGGAGGGAAGACGTACAGAAACTGAAAGTCCTGCCATGACATTGCTAGAGCATCCGTGGTCAAGGCCAGAGGATCCTGGGACAGGGAGATGAAGGCTGGGAGCTTGTGATTGTGATGGGACGCAAACAGATCCACATCTGGTTGGCCCCAACAGCGACACAGAGATTGGAACACCCTGCTGCATAGGGACCATTCTCCCTGGTGAGAGGTCCCCCTGCTCAGGGAGTCTGCCAGGAGATTTTCCGCTCCCGGGATGTACACAGCTGATATGCAGGGAACATTGGCCTCCGCCCAAGTCAGTATCAGAGACGCTTCCTGGAGGGCCCTCTTGCTCGGGTCCCTCCCTGATGATTGATGTAGGCAACTGCCGTCTGGTTGTCCGAGCGCACCTTAACAGGCAGGCCCCGAAGGCGAGTAGTCAAGTGAGCCAGAACTAGCCTGATCGCCCGCAGTTCCAAGACATTGATTGGTGTGTGAGCCTCCTGAGGGCCCCACCTCCCCTGGAACCGCAGGGACTTCCAGAAACCCCCCCAACCTGACAGACTGGCATCCGTGGTGACCGTCTCCCAGGAAAGGATAAGGATCTGCCCCCCAACAGGTTCCTTGAGTCCATCTACCACGAGAGGGACCTCCTGACCAGAGGGGAGAGCACACAGACCCTGTCCAGGGGACGCTGGATCCTTGTCCCACACTGACAATAGGTGAAGTTGCAGAGGCCTCAAGTGGAACTGAGCATAAGGGACCGCCTCCAAGCATGCCACCATCAGGCCCACCAGCTGCATCCCCTGCCTGATGGAGGGATGAGGGCAAGATAGCAGGAACTGAGCCTGTGCAATCAGACTGTCCACCTTCTGTTGAGGAAGGAAAATCCTTGCCTGAACTGTATCCAAATTCGTTCCTAGGAATGGAGTTACCAAGGAAGGGGACAGTGAGGACTTGGGGTGGTTGATCACCCATCCAAATGACTCCAGAGTGGACACCACCAGCTGAGTATCCAATTCTGCCTGATGTAGAGATTGGGAGGTGATGAGAATGTCGTCCAGATAAGGAAGTACGCGGACGCCCTGATACCTGAGTAGAGACATCACGCCAGCCAGCACCTTGGTGAACACCCTGGGAGCTGAAGTGAGACCAAAGGGCAACGCCACAAACTGGTAGTGTTGATCCATCATAGCGAATCTGAGGAACCTTTGATGACCTGGAAATACAGGAATATGAAGGTAAGCATCTTTGATGTCCACAGAAGTCATGAAGTCCCCTTGGCGCAGGGAACTGATGGCAGAGCGCAGAGTTTCCATGCGAAAGTGCCTGCCCCTGACAAATTTGTTGAGGATCTTTAAGTCCAGGATGGGCCTGACTGAACCATCTTTTTTGGGGACTGTGAGTAGATTGGAATAGAAGCCCTTGCCCATTTCTCTTAAAAGACCTTGCAGATGACCCCCAGCTCCAGGAGGCCTTGCACTGCTTGCACTAGCTCCTGAGCTGACACAGGGTCCAGAGGACACTACCTCCTGAATCCACCGGTCTGAGACATGAAGCCTCCAGACGTGAGCGAAGTGCTGCAGCTGTCCCCCCACCCGGATGGGTGAGGACGCCCCATCATGCCTGAGGGGGCTTGGGAGAGGATTTCATTTTGGGACCCCAGGAGGAGCCAGGACGTCCACGTCCTCTGCCCCTACCCCAGAAACCTCCCCGGGCCCCAGTAAAGGAAACCCCCCTCCCCTGTTTAGCACCACGGTAAGGGGCGGAGAAGGAACCCTGACCCCGAAAGGGCCGAGATTGCCACCTGCGCTGGGGTAACCTGCCCCCCTTAGCAAAAAGGTCCAGGCGGTCCCCAAACAGGCGCAGTCCTTTGAAGGGAAACCCAGTGAGGGCCTTCTTGGCAGCGTTGTCAGCAGCCCACTGGCGCAGCCAAACCGAGCTGCGTATAGCCACCACAAGGGCAGTTGTCCTGGCACACACTCTAATGGTGTCATCCAAGGCAGAGAGGACAAAAGTTACAAAAACATCACAACTGGAGAGTGCATTGAACGCCTCACAAGGCAAATCATCAGGGGCACTATCAAGTATGTTTCCGATAAGGGTTCTAGTGGCCACAGCAGTAATGGCAGAGGCACAGACCGGGCGCAGCGCCGTCCCCGCACATGCAAAGGCATGGGATGCCAGCTGGTCAATGCGCCGGTCCTCAGCATCCCGCAGAGTAGTAGAGTCAGGGGAATGCATGACAGAGGTGTTATATAGCCCTAGGACCGGGGCATACACCTTGGGAGGGGATGACCAACACTTTACCTCCTCAGCAGGAAAAGGATACTTCCTATCCCAACTTTTAGGTACTTCGGGAAGTTTACTGGGGCGCTCCCATTCCTTGAGCACAAGGTTATGGAAATGTGCTTGCTCTGGAAATTCCAAATGTGATTTTGCTGTATGGAAAAGCTCCCTCCTTTGCCTGGGAACAGGGGAAGAAATGGGCAGGACCTCAAAAATCTGGGTCAGCAGTCTGTCAGTGTCATTCGGGGCACAGGGGTCAGAGCCAGAATCGTCATGACCCCTTGGTCTCTCATCAGATGAGCCTGAGTCAGAGAAAAGCTCCTCTTCATCCGACGGGGTATAGCCACAAAGATTCCAAAACTCCTCAGTTTCCATAGGGAAAAGAGTGACATTAGGCGTTAAGTGCCGCTTTTTTGCAGGGGCCTTACGCGCCAAGGTATTAGCAATCAACTTCTCAACAGTAGCCAGTCTGGAAGACACATCAGGCTGAGAATCCCCACTTGTATGCAACTCAGTAGGAGTGAGATTTAAGCTTGAGGGGGTAGGTGAAGTGAAAAGAGGTGCAGGCCCAGCCACTGGAAGGCCCGATTGCAGTGCAAGCACCTGCTCAGCACAGGGTACACAGACCCGCGCCTTGTCAGCGTCAGCATGAGGCTGCCCACACGCTACACACAGCCGGGCTTGTCCCGAAGGAACCCCGGTCACATTATCCTGAGATGCCTCCATATGGTGATTAAAGCGGCACTATAGGCCGATAGGGATTAACGCTATACAGCAACCCTGGATGCCCCAATAACCCGCTAGGGAAGTGGGAGTATTACACAAGGCCTAACAAGTTATAAACTAATAGAGGGCCAGGAGAAGCCAATGGATTCGCCCTGCCTGAAAGACATAATAGAAGGAGGCCGTAAGCACACAGTAATGAAAAGGTAGATAATAAGGCCGCCCGCGAGGGCACTTACGAACCGCGGTAGGTAGGGGTCCGTCGCGCATAAGCCAACAAGCAGATCAAAGTTGGCGTTGGTATACCTCGAGGGGCGAGCCGGTATCAGCAATGACGTGGAACGCGCCATAGACAGGCCTCGCCCCCCCGAAGAGCGCGAAGGCAGTGACAAGCAGCCAACGACGGCGCACTAGCACCTGAGGTAATGCCGCCGCCAAGCAAGGAGCACAGCAAGGGCGCGCACGGCGGCAATTAAAAAAAAAAAACACACCATAAATGACACAAGTCAACGCGGCGACTGACACAGAATATAGTAAAAATTAAAAACCAATACACGTATAAATATATATATATATATATATATATATATATATATATATATATATACACACACACCCCTCTTTCACCCGAAGGCTACAAGGAGAGTGAGGGAGGACAGCGGCCACTTAAATAGGGCCCACCGATAGACAGGGGCAAGGGGCAATAGTACGGGAGGGGCATCCCATAGAGGCTCACCATAAGCCTGAACCGCCTACCCTTTGGTGGGGGATTGCAGTGGAGCAGCGCTCCTAAGCATCTGACAGCGGTGCTGCCTACCATCACCCGACCAGCGCAGCCAAGGCTGGGAGGCATATTAATAATGGAACGGGTGGGAATAGTCCTACAGGGCCGCAGGCTAATAGCCCCGCTCACCTGCGAGTAGAGAGAGTCATTTCTCGTCCTTAGCAGTCCAGACTCCAGAGAAATTCTGGGGATTTGTGGGAGGTGCCTGGGTATTTGAGGGGCCGGGAGGAGCCTATTTTCGATGTCTCTGCAGTCCAGTGCCATCTGGCGGAGTAATACCCGATAGTAAGTATTATATGTGGAGCAGGATGTACTGTATACTAAGAATATGTTCCCTCGCACGTGCAGGTGATTCTCTGTGAAAAACCTTTTTCATTGCACTTTTTTTGTGTGTTAAAGTTAAAAAGCTCACTAAGATGTAGGATTCAGTTTACACCCATAAGTTAAACCGGACCTTCAGCATCATTTAATGAAAAGCCCAAACCCTTAAAAAACTATTCCCCAGCATCTAAAATATATATTTTAAGTTTTTAGTCACTTATTATTCTTTCCCCCACAGGGCTGCAACTCTGTTCAGGACATGGGCACCGCGATCTTAAGCAGGATATAGTACAGGGGGCGGGGTTATAGCTGTGCTTTGCACAGACAGAGCAGAGCTGGGGGTCAGGAAAAGGTCAGCAATCCCAGAATGCAGAGCAGCACAGTCAGAAGACACTTCCTGTCTGCAGGCTGCCTGATGCACCATGAGCTGCCATCTTGGATGTTTAAAGGCTCAGAAAATGCAGTAGATGTAGGTAGGATGATTTTTAATGTGAGCAATCTGTACAGGGTGTGGGAAACATATAAGATATGCACTTATTCAGGGTGAAGGTCCGCTTTAAACTTGCTTCATAAAATAAATTGCATGGCCCTCACTGTATCACAGCTAACTCCAGGAAGCAGAATGTATGCATTCATGCTACGGAGTTATCCGATTTGTTAATCTATGTACTGTATTAAAAGTAAGTATAAGTGACTAGAGGTGCTGTGTTGCTGTTCCTGACAGGATGTCATCCTTCCAAGTCTCTACGTTGTTCCTCGTTATGCTGCTATTTTTGCCTTGTTGTTAACGTCACCCTATCAGTCCTATTAAACATTTGGACATTATCTAGCCTAGAACTATGGGGTATTCAAACTATTCCCCAAAGGCTGCTGTTGAAAATCTATAAAAAATATTCTTATCCATTTTCCTTATAAATTAGAAGAAAAATACAAATGTTGAGAGAGAATTTCTCTCAAATACAGCCACTGTAAAAATTCCAGAGGCTCTGAAAATAAGAATCCTCCTATAGTCCCGTCCCAATATTCCTTTTTTTATTTGTGTTTTTGTATAGCAAAGTCCCTTTGAAGCTACAAGACATTATAGTTCAAGTTGAGGTGCGCACTCAATACATATCACAATAAATGCAAAAGATTTGTAGTTTCAAAAGATAACAAATTTATTAGAATAAATCACATTATAAATGATATAGAAATCAAAACTAGCACATAATTAAAAAATGGTCCATATATCATTACTGTGCAGCTTCAGGTACGCTTTAAAGTACATAGATCAATCATTGCCAATTTGAAAACACACTCATTCATGATCAATCGAGATTCATTGCAGTACTAAAGTAAATAGTGCAGTCAATCAAAGTCATAGAATATATCACAGCTTCAATAAATATTGTATCCAACACACACAAAAAGTAAATATTGCACAAGCCCAGCAGCAGTATATTGCACTCAATCCACATAGTATCACATTGCACATTCCATTGTAAACAGTTTGTTCAGCAGCACATAGAAAAGATACATCAGACCATGTTACAAAGACAACAAACAGATATAGTTACCCATACATATTAACTTTGTCCACAGTATGTATCAACCACCTGACGGCCATTTCAGGCCATGCTAGCCCTTTCTCAAACGTATGTCTCCTATCCCACCCAGCGCGCTCTTTTTTTGAAGCTTCTAAAAATTAAAGGGATGTGCCGAATTAACAATTAATGTTTAGACCTGGCAATGTGACTAGACCATGTTGAGTATCGTGTCTCTGGATTTTAGCTTAACACTTTAACTGCGATCTTACATAGAGATTTTATCAACCTCTGTTGCCAGGTGATTTTTAATCATTTTGACTTTTATGCGCTTAACTGTTAACTGTTTTGCAGGTAGTTCCAGGAAAATTATAGGTAGTATTTTTTCAGTAGAGTTTGGGCTTTAAAGTGGACCAACACCCAGGATTTTGACTATCCTGGGTATTGGTCCTCTCCACGCTCCCACGTGACTGCGCTGTCCAATGCCCGCCGACGGACAAGTGACGTCCGTCGACGGACAAGGGATCGCGCCCGCCACCGCCTCCCGCACGTCACTTTTGACGTGTGCGCGCCCGCCATTCAGAGATGGCCGGCGCGGGCGCGCGCGCGTCTAGGGGAGCGCAAGTGAGGCGGAGGCGGCGGAAGCAGCGGCTGGAGAGGTAAGGTGTTTTGGGGGGGGTTACACCCCGCGGGACATCCCAATCTCGGATGTCCCGCGGTGTGTGAGGTGATCGGCCCGGGAATCTTATAGATTCCCGAGCCGATCACCCCTGGGTGTTGGTCCACTTTAACATGAAATGTCTTGTTTGCAATTTTGTCTGTGAAATATGAGGAAAAAGAGGTTTTAAAATCTGTAGTTTTTTTTAACCCTTTTGTTGCCAAGCACGTAACACCTACGTGCTGGCTTGGCTGGGCCTTAAGTGCCAAGCCCGTAGGTGTTACGTGCTTGACTTTCCTCGCTTGTAGTTTAAAAAGTAAAAACAACAAATACTCACCTGACCCCTTGTTGGATCCGGCCGGGTCTCCTCTTTAATTTGGTGCCATCCGATCCCCCGTGGGGGGTCGGATGGCTCCAGGAGAGCCCCCGGAATAGGCCGCCCCCCCCCCCCCCGCTTCTGCAGCAGCAGCTTCTAACTGTAAAAAAAAAAAAAAATAAAAATGACATTCACTTACCTGTGTGTGCGCTGGCTCCCGCTGTCCCTCCTCTTCACCTGGGGGGCCTCCGATCCCCCCCCAGGACTTACCGATCTTCAGGAGAGAGCCTGGAAGGCTCTCTCCTCTCTTCTTCACGATGGCGGCCGCCATCATGCCTCTAAGCCCCGCCCCCTTGGGGGCGGGGCTTATGAAGTCATCCCGGCCCCGATCTCAGGCTTCAGCCTTCTCAGCTTCTCAGATGCCGGTGATCGGTGCCCTGGAAGGAGGTGGCAGGAGATCCTCTGATCTCCTGCCTTCTCCTTCTCTGGATGCCGATCACAGGCATCTGTCAGCACAGCATCGAGGGACAAGAGCTTGCAATCGAAGGTAAGTACAGTAAAAAAAATTTTTTTTTTTTTCTAATAAAATACTTTTTATTATTGTGTGGTGTTTTTTTTTCACATTAACCCTTTGTGAGCTGGTAAGGGGTCCATGAGACCCCTTATACCAGTTCACAAGGCTGGGGGGGTGGCAAGTCACCTGCCCTAGCGGGTGGCTTGCCATTAACCCCCGCACCCCCATTACCTGCCTCCCCAAAGGCCAGGGGGGGGCAGAAGAGCCCGGGCCCACATAGGCTATGTGGGCTCGTAGGCTGCAGGGTGGGGGGGCCACCAAAGCTGGCCCCCCCACTCTGTGCCTACAAGCCCCCATAGCTGGTCCCGGGCTGGTTACTTTGGGTAAGGGGGACCCCACGTCATTTTTTTTTTTGGATTTTGAAGGGTTTTTAACCCTTCAAAATCCAAAAAAAAATGGGGTCCCCCTCCCCGGGAAGGGGGACCCTATGTCATTTTTTTTTTTAATTAACCATTTGTCATCCAGCAGCTATAAAAGGCTTCTGGGCAGGAAAGGGTGTCTACCTATACATATGTGGTATCGCTGTAACCGGGAGAAATTAGGGTTTCTCACGCAATAAGATTTTATTGACAAACTTACATTTTTTATTACAAAAAAACTCTACAAATTGTAAAAAAATGTTTTTTTTTTATTTTTTTTCACACATTTCACCCAAAAAAATTGAGAATACACCTAAAAAATACAAACAAGACATTTCATGTTAAAGCCCAGACTCTGTTGAAAAAAACAATATATAATTTTCCTGGGAAATCCCTGGAAATCCCTTCAAAAATGACAGTTGAATATGTGTAGCGCAAAATGGTGAAACATCGTCTGGCAACAGGGAGTGGCAAATGCTGCAGGTAGGCTGGCAGCGAAAGGGTTAAATTAAAAAATGTTTTTCAAAAAATCATAGCATAAAATGTATTGGCAGAAACTCCAAAATTTAAAAAAAAAATAAAAAGTGGAAGCTGGTAAACCCATACATTTTTTTTCTAAAAAATCAGTTATGGGGGCTGGTAGACAAAGGCACGGAGGCAGAGCGGTCAACCCCCGGCCCTGAAGGCTTCTAGCCCACTTAGCCCACACCGGCACTGGGCTCTTCTGCACCCCCTAGCATTTGGGGATGTGCAGGTAGTAGGTTGGGGGGGGGGGCGGGGGTTGGAAATTCACCCGCATGCCGGCAGGTGACTTGCATGCCCCTTCTGCCCTGTGACTTGGTATAGGGGTATCAGGGACCCCTTACCAGTTTATACAGGGTTAAGTGTAAAACACACACAGGCAGAAAAATGTTTTTACTACTTCCCAATTCTGTCCGTGCATCCATCGTTGCTGTCTGGCAGCCAAAAGCCGGCAAAAAATCTGAGCCCCGTTCCCGCCTCTCAATCCTCCTGCAGGGAGGAGCCTTTTATACTGACAGAGCAAGATGACTTCATGTCACTCACCAGTATAAAAGGCCCCTCCCCGCGGCGGGGGAGGGGCAGAGATGGCAGAAGAGCACGGGGCAGAGGATCTGTGTTCACTGCCTCCAGGATTGGAAGCCTGCCAGGGGATGAGGATACCCCACGGAGCTTAAGGGACAGACATGCCAGCCCGTAAATGTTACGGGCTTGCAAGTTTAAAGATTAAATCGATATTATGTTATATAGAACATAATTCAAAATAATTTGTATTCAGAGCTGTGTCAAGGTGTTAAAGTGAACCAATTATGGACCAGGCCGGCCCTGGAGTCTAAAAGACTTTTCATTTAAAAGAGCGTAAAAGATTCAGAACCCCCTCCCCCCCTCAGATCGCCTGCAAATGTATTACCTTTTTGCCGGTCCCTCGCTCCAGTCGCAGGTACATCCCCATCATCCCTGCAGCTGTGCATGCTCCCGTGTCCAGCCATTTATATAGGTCAGGTGCTCGGGCCAAAACAATGGCTTTATGCTGTGCATTAATAGGTACCACATAAATCTCTGATTAGACGAGAGCCGGAGAGGTGAGTAGAATGGTCAATTTGGAGGGTTTTCCAAATCAGGTTGCCCCACATAAGAGAACCAGTCACCAGGATAGTGAAAATGATGGTGACTGCTCCACTTTAATCTGTAATGTAGGGCCATGAACAAAAGTCTTGGGGAATACCTAATATACTTAATAATATTGTCTAGGTGATCAATTAATACAATTAACTAGATGCATACTTTGATCAGATTTTTTTTATTATGAATCATATCAACCTAATTTCCCACTGATCACTATACCAGGTATGATTCACATGGCAAGTATTCACATACTCACATGCCCACACAAATTCTATTATACGGGGAATTGTATCATATTAACACATAAGCAGGTGGTGCACTGTGCCCACACAGGAATCATTAACAGAAATAAGTAGTTGTGGGTCTGATGCAAACATCTTGAAATGACAGATAAAGGGGGATTTCCTGTCACTGAATATCCTTTACAAGCTCCTGGCCTCTTAATAACATCACATCATGCTTCCACCACCTTTGTGCAACTTTTGGCTACTCAATACAGGAGCACTGTATGCAGCATCAAATTATGGGTTCTAACCTAATATCCAAAGAGGGAGTTCATATACACTAGTAGCTAGTGGCCTAAACATATAATTGGGCTGTCTGATTAAGGAGGCACTTCTAAATCTCACCTGCAGCAGGTACAGTCTATTTACTCCATAGGCAATAAGTTGACTTAACAGTTTACATTTTGTGAATACTTTCCCCCACCCTGTACATACAGATTTCTCACATTAAAAAATCATCCTATCTGCACCTATTGGGTTTTCTGGGTTCTAAAATTCAAGATGGCGGTCTATGGAGTCTCATGCTGCCTGCAGACAGGAAGCGTCTTCTGACTGTGCCGCTCTGCATTCTGGGACTTCTGTCCTTTTCCTGACCCCAGCTCAGCTCTGTCTGTGCAAAGCACAGCTATAACCCCACCCCTGAACTTTTTCCCCCTCTTCTTCTCAGTATGTGATACTTCTTAGGCAAGATGGCGGCGCCCGTATTATCGAGTCCTGGCCAGAGTTGCAGCCCATTGGGGGAAAGAATAAGAAGTGACAAAAAACTTAAAATATAACAATTTTAGATGCTGGGGAATAGTTTTTTTAAGAGTTTGGGCTTTTCATTAACTGATGCTTAAGGTCCGGTTAAAATATTTAAAGTGCTCCATCCTTATCACTTTTGCTTCTGTGGATTCTTAAAGTGGCACTATAGCCAAGTCAGTAAACCTCATTCATTGTATGGCTGCGTATAACATCACTTTGGGTTTGCAGAATGGAGATGCACATCAAACTTGAATGGTTGCAGGTGGTCACATGATTTGCTGCCAAAAAGGTGAATGAGAAAGCAATGACTTGACTAGTAACCAAGCAACTAAAAAAACAAAACTATTCTCACCTATTGTTTCCAGCAGCTGATCGGTCCTACTCTGGCAGTTCATAAGAGCATTGTTGAGCATTAATTTTGATTTTTCAGTACCTCTAACAGTCCCAAGTGAAACAGAAAAACTTGGAACCCCCCCCCCCCAAATGTGCCCATTATTAGGGGCAATTCCAGACACACAGTGCAGAGTGTGGGGTCCGGACACATAGGATGAGGGGGGGAATAAGGGTAAGCAGTCTGCTCAACTAAAAATAAAAGCTCCTTTAATTAAAAGGGGCTCAAAGCGGCACAAAACCCTCCCTGGGCCACCCAAGTCCCCCCTCGCCCTTCCCAACTGAGTACCTCGGGCGATGCTGCCAGGTCGGTAGTGGCCCAGTTTAAAAAAAAAAAAAAAAAAGTTTTTCCACTACCAAAGGCATGCCCTCTGGCAATTGGCTGATCTTAAAGTGGACAAAACCCAGGATTGTCTAAACAAATTACTATCCTGGGTTTTGTTCCACTCCCCGGGGGCACCCTGATCGGGGGTGCCCTGCTGTGTGAAACCCCCCCAGGACACCACAGCCGATTCACTTCAACCCTGTCCCACTGTGCATCTAAGAACAGCAGCTCTGACAGCCGCATCCTCCACCTCCCTCTAACAGACAATTGACAAATGCCTGGTGCGGGCATGCGCACAGCTAGAGGGAAGCAGAGGATGCGGCCGCCAGAGCCGCTGCTCTTAGATGCGTCCTGGGACCGGATTGAGGTGAGGTGGCTGTGGCGATCTGGGCGAGTTCCACACAGCAGGGCCCCCAGGGAAAAGTGGACCAAGACCCAGCTCGATGGATTCCCTTCCCCCCAGGGCATCCAAAATCGGGATGCCCCACCGTGTGAAACCCCCAGGTCGCCCCATTTACTTACCTTTGCTCCCCTGTCCAATGGCGCAAGCGTGGGCCGCATCCCCAATATCCCTCTAGCAGGGTGCGTGCCTGCGCCACGCATTTGTAAATGGCAGGCGTGGGCACGCTCCCTGTTAGAGGGAAACGGGGGGTGCAGCCATCAGCACACTCGGAGCCACTGGCCTTAGATTGGCCAAGCGCCTGCGCCATAGGACTGGGAAGATGTTTCTTTGGGCAATCTGGAGAGTTTCACGCAGCGGGATCAAAACTCAGGATAGCCAAAATCCTGGGTTTTGGTCTACTTTAAGGGTGCCGAGTGACATTCCCCATCTGGCAGGCCGCATCCCGCAGAATTGGCAGTGTGGCATTCCCCCAATCCCATAGGAAGCGTGCCATTCCCCCAATCCCATAGGCAGTGTGGCATTCCCCCAATCCCATAGGCAGTGTGGCATTCCCCCCCCCCCACCCCATAGGCAGTGTGGCATTCCCCCAATCTCATAGGCAGTGTGGCATTACCCCCCATCCCATAGGCAGTGTGGCATTCCCCCAATCACATAGGCAGTGTGGCATTCCCCCCCCACCCCATAGGCAGTGTGGCACACCCCATTCCATAGGCAGTGTGGCATTACCCCCCATCCCATAGGCAGTGCAGCATTCCCCCCATCCCATAGGCAGCGTGGCATTACCCCAATCCCATAGGCAGTGTGGCATTACCCCAATCCCATAGGCAGCGTGGCATTACCCCCCATCCCATTCCCATAGGTAGTGTGACACCACCCCACTTCTGTTCCCCAGCAGAACACAGAAAAAAAAAGTCAACTTACATGTCCTGGCCTTCAGCTCCTGCCGCTGCACGCTCTAACACTCGGCATAGGCCACACCCACCTGCTGCCCGGACCAGGTTTGTGCCCGTCCGAAAGAGGCAGCAACAGACAGCGACCGCCGCTCCTCCTGCTTCTGCCTCTTCCGGCCGGGGCATACGTAAACACCCAGTTTCGAGCAGCGGGTGGGTGTGGCCTATGCAGAGTCGGTGCAGGCCACACCCACCGCTGCTCGGGCCGGGTGTTTTGGTGTGCTTCCGCCGGAAGAGGCAGCGGCTGGAGGTCAGAAGATGATGGAGGAGCGACGGGAGCTGTCTCTGCTGCAAGAGACAGTGATAGCAGCGGCGGGGACGGGGACAGAGCCCGCCGGGGAAAATAAGTTCATCTTATACGATGAAAAATACTGTATATATAATAATTTATATTATGATCAACTGTCCTGTATGTAAGGAGGTAAACGGTTACTTATCTGTATATAAAGGTGACCTAGACCAGCAGATTGTAAACATCCCATTGTGTTAATTTCAAGGACTCTTAAAAGTGCACTTCCAGTCAAGAAAATAAAGTTTAGTCATTGGCTCCCCTAAAGCCAGCAGTGATTGAGAGGGCTTAATCCCATGCAGATGTAGCCATCTTGGATCACACCTGGACTGGGGGATAGTCTTTGCTAGCACACAGACACACTGCAGTGCAGCTGGAGGTTTCCTTAAGATCAGCCCAACCAGCCAGAGAGAGATTGTCTCTGTTTCCATAGAGAATGTTAAAAGGAGATAAGATCCTTCTCTAGCTGACTGCATTGATTAAAGATCAGCATGGCTGCAGTGTACCTGCGTGATATTCTTTCTCCACACAATGAAGGATGTCTGGAGCTTGGGATATTGCTATAAAGCAGCCCACACCAAACAGAGATTTGCCTCAGAAAAGGGCTCAGCCTGTCTGTCATGTTACACACATACACACACTGAATTGCTATAAGCAGCCCACACCAAACAGAGGGATTTGCCTCAGAAAAGGGTCCGGCATATCTGTCATGTTACACACACTGAATCAACAGCTGCAGGAGGGAATGAGTACAACATTGATTGCGAGGGTTTGATTTTTTGGCTGGAGGTCCGCTTTAAAGCAGACCTGTTTAAAGTGGGCCCAGAAACAGGATTTTCACTATCCCCGGGTTGTGGTCCTTTCCCCCGGTTTTGGGTGCCCCACTGTGTGAAACCCCCCGGAATGGTGAGCCAACTCACTTCTCCTAGAGGTGCGACTAGCGGCATCACTGCCTCCCTTTGGCTTTGCGCAGCCCTGCAGAGTCATTCATCTGCGGCATGCAGGGCCGCGCACAACTAAGAAGGGTGATGCCAATGCCAGTAGCACATGTGTCGCGGGCTAGGTAAGATTATCGGGCCGCTCTGCATTCTGGGATTGCCGACCTTTTCCTGACCCCAGCTCTGCTCTGTCTATGCAAAGCACAGCTAAAAACCCAGCCCCCCCCTGCACTCTTGACCACTCTCCTCAGTATTTGATGCTACTGAGCCAAGATGGCGGAGCCCGTATCCTAGAGTGCTGAACAGAGTTGCAGGCCAGTGGGGAAAAGAACAAAAAGTGATTAAAAACATAAAATATATTCATTTTAGATGCTAGGGAATCGTTTTTTAAGGGTTTGGGCTTTTCATTAAATGACGCTGAAGGTCTGCTTTAACCGAGCAATCCTCTACACTAATTACAGAATAATAGGAAGGATAGTGTCACCCAGAATTCTTAGCATGAACGGCATGAGCTGGAGACTGTCTACTGGAAAAGTTACTAGTGGGAGGGGCCTCGTTTGAACAAAATAATAGCATAATTATACCTGTAATTAGAAGCCATTTTATATGTGCTTTTTGTTGTGAGGGTCAGATTTGGTGAAGGAAGTACTGTAGTAAAAAATACGATATATACAATGTATATTTCACAGTTTTTACCACATACAGTTTCAGAACATACGCAAAACCACAATTTACCAAAGCCACTGCTGACTCATGCACAAACATTACAGGTTATACAGCATTACTGTAATGCAACAGTCACCCGAGGCCAATGGTGTGAATGCCAATCACACATTTACACCTTCTGCAAAGCTTGAAGATCCTCTTGGTAACCAGAACTAACCGCAAAAACCTTGATATTTATCTTTCTTTGGACAAAAATGGCCACACTGACATTTGGGGGGATCTATAGAAACATTTACAAAACATACCATATTTTTCGCCTTATAAGACGCACCTTGCCGAAAGACACACCTAGGATTTGGAGGAGGAAAATAAGAAAAATAATATTCTGAACTATATAATAGTCAAGATGCAGAATCCTCCAATTACAGGTAGAGTGGTATCCCTCCTCCTATTCCCAATTGGCAGTGTGGCATTCCCCCAATCCCATAGGAAGCGTGGCATTCCTCCAATCTCATAGGCAGTGTGGCATCCCCCCCCCCACCCCATAGGCAGTGTGACATTCCCCCAATCCCATAGGCAGTGTGGCATCCCCCCCCCCACCCCATAGGCAGTGTGACATTCCCCCAATCTCATAGGCAGCGTGGCATCCCCCCCCACAGGCAGTGTGACATTCCCCCCACCCCATAGGCAGCGTGGCATTACCCCCCCACAGGCAGTGTGACATTCCCCCCACCCCATAGGCAGCGTGGCATTACCCCCATCCCATAGGCAGGGTGGCATTACCCCCATCCCATAGGCAGTGCGGCATTACCCCATCCCATTCCCATAGGCAGTGTGGCACCCCCCTATTCCATAGGCAGCGTGGCACCCCCCCCCACCCCATAGGCAGCGTGGCATTACCCCCATCCCATAGGCAGTGCGGCATTACCCCATCCCATTCCCATAGGCAGTGTGGCACCCCCCTATTCCATAGGCAGTGTGGCATTACCCCCCATCCCATAGGCAGTGCGGCATTTCCCCCATCCCATAAGCAGCATGGCATTACCCCAATCCCATAGGCAGTGTGGCATTACCCCAATCCCATAGGCAGTCTGGCATCCCCCCCATCCCATAGGCAGCGTGGCATTACCCCCCATCCCATTCCCATAGGTAGTGTGGCACCACCCCACTTCTGTTCCCCAGCAGAACATAGAAAAAAAAAGTCAACTTACATGTCCTGGCCTTCAGCTCCTGCCGCTGCACGCTCTAACACTCGGCATAGGCCACACCCACCTGCTGCCCGGACCAGGTGTTTGCCCGTCCGAAAGAGGCAGCAACAGACAGCGACCGCCGCTCCTCCTGCTTCTGCCTCTTCCGGCCGGGGCATGCGTAAACACCCGGTTTCGAGCAGCGGGTGGGTGTGGCCTATGCAGAGTCGGTGCAGGCCACACCCACCGCTGCTGGGGCCGGGTGTTTTTGTGTGCTTCCGCCGGAAGAGGCAGCGGCTGGAGGTCAGAAGATGATGGAGGAGCGACGGGTGCTGTCTCTGCTGAAAGAGACAGTGATAGCAGCCCGCCGCTCCTCCATCTCCTTCTGGCCTCCTGCAGTGTGGCAGGCAGCCCAGACTGCAACGCGGGAGCATCCATAACTTGTAAGTTTACTTTTTTTTTTTTATTTTTACATTTGTCTGATAAGATGCACCAACATCCCCACCCCCACCCCCACTTTGGGGGAAAATAAGTTCATCTTATACGACGAAAAATACTGTATATATAATAATTTATATTATGATCAACTGTCCTGTATGTAAGGAGGTAAACGGTTACTTATCTGTATATAAAGGTGACCTAGACCAGCAGATTGTAAACATCCCATTGTGTTAATTTCAAAAACTCTTAAAAGTGCACTTCCAGTCAAGAAAATAAAGTTTAGTCCTTGGCTCCCCTAAAGCCAGCAGTGATTGAGAGGGCTTAATTCCATGCAGATGTAGCCATCTTGGATCACACCTGGACTGGGGGATAGTCTTTGCTAGCACACAGACACACTGCAGTGCAGCTGGAGGTTTCCTTAAGATCAGCCCAACCAGCCAGAGAGAGATTGTCTCTGTTTCCATAGAGAATGTTAGAAGGAGATAAGATCCTTCTCTAGCTGGCTGCATTGATTAAAGATCAGCATGGCTGCAGTGTACCTGCGTGATATTCTTTCTCCACACAATGAAGCATGTCTGGAGCTTGGGATATTGCTATAAGCAGCCCACACCAAACAGAGAGATTTGCCTCAGAAAAGGGCTCAGCCTGTCTGTCATGTTACACACATACACACACTGAATTGCTATAAGCAGCTCACACCAAACAGAGGGATTTGCCTCAGAAAAGGGTCCGGCATGTCTGTCATGTTACACACACTGAATCAACAGCTGCAGGAGGGAATGAGTACAACATTGATTGCGAGGGTTTGCTTTTTTGGCTGGAGGTCCGCTTTAAAGCAGACCTGTTTATAGTGGGCCCAGAAACAGGATTTTCACTATCCCCGGGTTGTGGTCCTTTCCCCCGGTTTTGGGTGCCCCACTGTGTGAAACCCCCCCGGAATGGTGAGCCAACTCACTTCTCCTAGAGGTGCGACTAGCGGCATCACTGCCTCCCTTTGGCTTTGCGCAGACCTGCAGTCATTCAGTTGCGGCATGCAGGGCTGCGCACAACTAAGAAGGGTGATGCCAATGCCAGTAGCACATGTGTCGTGGGCTAGGTAAGATTATCGGGCCGCCACAGGATAGTTTCACACAGTTCAGGATGCCCTGGGGGAGGGAGTAAGCATGGAAAACCACAGCCAAGTATTCTTACCTCTATTATTACATAATCTGGCAATCTGGCTGGAGCACTGGGCGGTGGGAGCTTCCTCCAGCTGATGCATATGTGCATTGGCCATTCAGAAATACCTGGTGCAGGTACGAGCATCAGCTGAGGGAAGCCAATGATGCACCCGTGGTCTGAGCACGTGAGGTGGGATTGTATGCAAGGTGATAATACACGGCAAACTAGGGGGGTGGACCTGGAATCACCTGGCTAACAGGTTTTAATGTGCTTTACAATTGACTGGGCTTCTTTTTAACTATGGTCTGCCGTGCTGTTCATCAGCGCTCTGTAAGCCAGGGAACAAAGCTTCCAGCATCCTTTCACGGTGGCCACAGACAGCCCATCAAGCTTGTTAGGCCTATGGTCGTACAGCAATGTGCATGGCCCCCAGTAAGCCCGATAGGCTGTTCAGAGTTGCAAATCAGTAAGTATCAGCAGACCCAAGCTTACAAGTGCCAATGCAAATTGGGCATCCCGATTCAGGTTTCTCCCTGCCTCTCATTTTTGACAGGACTTCCTCTAAGATGTTTCCTCAAGTGTTGTCCTGATTAAACTTGTTCAGACTTGACGAAGAGTGGCTTGAGGATGCGGCAGAGGCTGGGATCGGCTGATCCAGTAAGTGTTGGGGGTAAAAAGGACTTTAACATGCTCGAAAGTGTGAGTATGCTGTGGTGGTGTGATGTAAAGATCAGCATGGCTGCAGTGTACCTAAGTGATATGGATTGAAAAATGACTTTAACATGCTCCTCTGTCATTTTGACAGAAGAACTCTCCAGACACTGTGATGAGGCGAGTCCTAGCCACCAGTTTGTGGAGGGCAAACCAAAAATGTGAGTTTGCTGTGGTGGTGTGATGTAAAGACCAGCATGGCTGCAGTGTACCTGTGTGATATTGTTTCTCCCCACAATACAAGATGCCTGTTAAAGTGGACCAAAACCTGGGATTTTCACTATCCCGGGTTCTGGTCCTTCCCCCTGGGGTATCCTGGTTTTGGGTGCCCCACTGTGCGAAACCCCCCAGAACACCAGGCTAATTCATTTCGCCTCGAGACGCGACTAGGAGCACTTACAAGAGGAGCACAGCATCACTTCCTGATTTTAACATGCTCCTCTGTTACTGTGATAGAAGAACTCTCCAGATGCTGTGAGGAGACAAGGAACAGAGTCCCATCCCCCAGTTTGTGGTGGGCAAACCGAAAGTGTGAGTTTGCTGTGGTGGGTAACTGGAAAATGTTGCTTTTTTTCTTGCTTGGACAGTCCCTCCCTTTCATCTCACTGCATTGCAAAAAGGATTCATCCGAACTGGCAACAGAGTATCTCCATTCTCATTTTTCCATGCATGATTGTGCAGCAAGCAGGATGTTTTATAAGTAAAATCAGTACCTTTCTAGGTCAAACGCTTCATCAGCCTCATTATCATATATGCTCCTGTCAGCAGTTAAATCCTGTGAAGCAAAACAGATACAGAACTTAGGAGAGTTCCCAAAACTATTCACAATCTCATCAAACAAGTTGTGCTCACAATCAAGTTCCCATTCATTTGTCTCTGGGCCAGAAACAAGTCTGTTAGTACTGAATCTGTGTAATAGCCATTCTGAGAGCTTTCCAATGACTCCTGTATTATATACAGTAATAGAGAGCGTTATCCAAAAAAAATACAATTCTGTGAAATACTCACCTGTAGAATTGATATTATTTGTATACAGTACGTCCTGCTCCAGATATAGTACTTACACTTGGGTTATCCTCCGCCAGATGGCGCTGCACTGCAGAGACATGCAAAACAGGCTCCTCCCGGCCCCTCAAATACCCGGGGACCTCCCACAAATCCCCAGCATTGAAAAGCAGTGAACAAGAAGCCAGGAGAATTAACCACCGAAACTGGTAACTATAACAATGGTAACAATCACCATTCAGGGGATCCAGAATAATGAAAAAACCAGGGTGGGGTGGAGCAGGATGTACTGTATACAAATAATATCAATTCTACAGGTGAGTATTTCACAGAATTGTATTATTCTTAGTATACAGTACGTCCTGCTCCAGATATAGTACTTACCGTATATACTCGAGTATAGGTCGACCCGAGGCACCTAATTTTACCACAAAAAACTGGAAAAGTTATTGACTCGAGTATAAGCCTAGGGTGGGAAAATACCATTTTGTGAGTACTCACCTGAAAAATGGATATTGTCGGTGTGCCACACACCCCGCTTCACTTCTTAAATATTCATCACTTCATGGGTTAATCGTACGTAGTGACGTGACGTAGTGCAGAGAGGAAGTCTTGTAACGAGCCCCTTCCGGCCTACATATACCTGGTACCTCCCTTCAATCACCAGTATATTCAAAAAGCAGTAATACAAGGTACCAGTATTCCACCAGTAACCTCCAAAATCAATTTTGATATAAATAAAAAAGGGCTTCACCATATAAATGCTTCGGTAATACCGAAAAGGGCGGGTGTGAAGCAGGGTGTGTGGCACACCAACAATATCCATTTTTCAGGTGAGTACTCACAAAATGGTATTATTCTTGGTGTGCCACACACCCCGCTTCACTTCTTAAATATTCATCACTTCATGGGACATCCAAAAGCAGTGTCCACAAGGGAAGGGCATCTCAAGGCCAGGTGAAGCATAACTTAAATGACTGCAGTCTGCAGAACTTTGCGGCCAAAAACAGCATCCGCTGAGGCCCGCACATCAACTTTGTAAAACTTAGAAAAAGTGTGAACAGAAGACCAGGTGGCGGCCTTACAAACCTGTTCAACAGAAGCTTGGTGCTGAAAAGCCCAAGACGCCCCAACAGCGCGAGTGGAATGAGCAGTAATACGAAAAGGGGGAACTCTTCCCTTAGCAGAATAGGCCGCAGTAACGGCCTGACGTATCCACTTGCTAATGGCAGATTTGGCTGGTGCCAAACCCTTCTTAGGCCCATGGGGCACAACAAAAAAGGAATCCGTCCTACGGAAAGGAGACGTGATAATCAAGTAGTACTTAACACAGCGTACTACATCCAAACAATGCAAAACCCTCTCTTTGTCATTCTTAGGATTAGGACACAAGGAGGGAAGAACAATATCTTGGTTCAAATGAAAAGCAGAAACAACCTTAGGAAGAAAGTCTGGCTTGAACCGAAAAACCACTTTATCCTGATGCCTCTCGAAGTAGGGCGCCTGGATAGTTAAGGCCGCCAATTCTGAGACACGCCGGACAGAAGTGATCGCTACCAAGAAGACAATCTTCTGAGTCAGGGTAGACAAAGCAATATCTTGCAAAGGCTCAAAAGGAGAAGCCTGAAGAGCCGAAAGAACCAAATTCAAATCCCAAACAGGGAGTAATGGTTTCCTGGGAGGCCGCACATGCGTAACCCCCTGGAAAAAAGTTTTAACTAAAGGTTTAAGCGCAACACGCTTCTGAAAAAAGACACATAAGGCAGAGACCTGCCCTTTCAATGAACTTAGCTGGAGACCAGAGTCCAGCCCTGATTGTAAAAACTCCAGAATCCTGGGGACCGAAAGGACCCTACAAGGAAAAGATCTTATCTCACACCAAGTGATATAGGCTTTCCAAGTCCTATAGTAGGTGACGGAAGAAGACTTCTTCCGGGCACTGATCAGAGTCTTAAAGACTGAATCAGAAAGACCCTCCTCCTTCAGGATGGAGGTTTCAGCAGCCAGGCCATCAAACCCAGCGCTGGTAAATTGGGGTAACACAATTGACCCTGAGTGAGCAGATCGGGCCGAAGAGGCAGAACGAACTGGTCCACTGCCAGCCAAATGATGTCTGCGAACCGTATTCGTTTTGGCCACCTTGGGGCCATGAGAACGGCGTACACCCTTTCCAGAGCAAACTTCTGAAGAACTCTGCCCAGCAAGGGCCACGGAGGAAACAGGTATAGAAATCCCAGAGCTTCTCAGTTCAGGGACCTGACGTCCACTGTCAGAGCCAGAGGATCCCGGGAGAGTGACACAAAGCTCGGGAGCCTGTGATAGTGATGAGGGGCCAACAGGTCCACCTCCGGAGTCTCCCATTGGAGACACAATAAGAGAACCACCCGAGGATGGAGAGCTTATTCTTCCAGACGGGGAGAGCACTTGCTCAACCGGTCCGCTACCTGTTCCATCACCTCTGGAATGTAAACCGCCAAGAGACAGGGAACATGGAACACTGCCCATGTCTGGATCAGGGACATTTCTCTGATGGGTAAGTGGGGCCTCCACTGCCCCTGAAGCCGCAGCTCCTTCCAGAATCTGTCCCATCCCGACAGACTGGTGTCCGTGGTGACACCTCTCCAAGGGAGGGTCAGGAAGACCTGCCCTGTACAAGATTGGTCGAGACCAATCACCACAGGAGGAACTGCCGTACACGGGAGGACAATCGGAAGGACTGCTCCAACAACAGAGGCTGCTGGACCCAACACGCTAGCAGAAGTGTTCTGCACACACTCCGTCTTGATGAGAGTTCAGGCCGGGATGAACCGACCCCTGAATGGACCGCGAGGGAGGGTGAGACTCGAATTCCAGGTTGTGACCTGTCGACACTACCTCCTGGATCCATCTGCCTAGAACCACAAGGTTCCAATGGTAGAAGTGTTGCAATAGTCCCCCCACCCGCACGGGTGAGGGCAGCCCCTCATTGCTGAGTGAGCTTATCAGCAGGCTTGGGCTTGGTGCCCCAGGACTGAGTGGGCCGGCCACGGCCCCTCCCCCGAGTCCAACCTGCGCCACTGGTAGCGGGAAAGGATGTACCTTTGCCCGCTCCGAACCTTTGAAAGGAAGGCCTACCGGAACTTGTCCCCCTGAAGGGACCACGAGGCCTTTTGCGTTGTGGCATCTTACCATCTTTTGCGACTGAATCAATTTTCTCCCCAAACAGACGCAACCCCAAAAAGTGGAGAGCTGTGAGTACCTTTTTGGAAGCCGTGTCTGCTGACCACTGACGCAGCCATACTGACCTGCGAATAGCCACCAGCATAGCTGCCGCCTTGCTACTCATAGTCAGCGCATCGTCCTGAGCGGCCAGGACATAAGCCACAAAAGATTCACACTGCTTAAGTGCAGTGAACTGTTTGCAAGCGGGATCAAGATCCTCATATAGCCCCTGAATTAGGGACTAAATTGCCAATAGAAGAAGGGCTGAAGCACATACCGGGCGCAATGCTGACCCGGAATAGATAAAACCATGTCGAGCGTATTGGTCAATCCTGCGATCTTCCCCATCTTTGGGGGTAGTGGTCTCAGCAGATTGTACTATAGCCGAGCTGGAGAGTCCTAGTATAGGGGTATCGACGTCCGGAGGGACAGACCACAGCCTCACCAATTCTGGTGGAAAAGGATAACGCTTTCCCCAACTGGAAGGAATTCCAGATAACCATGTGGGATGTTCCCATTCCTTAAGAACCACCCTCTCAAAGTGGTGCTGTCTGGGAAAAACCAAACTCGGCTGAGGCTCTTTAAATAACTGACCCTTTGGCAGGGCGGCCGCCTCAGGCGTATCTAAACTCCAAATTTTAAACATTTGAGCCAGAATGGAGGGGGTGTCAAAAACAACCCCCTCTGACCAATCGCCGATCTCATCAGCCACATGCTGACCTGTCGGCTCATCTGACTCCGACGGGAGTTCATCCTCGTCAGGGGACCCATCGGACCATTCCACAGGTTCACAAAACTGGTCCTGTGGAGCCGAAGGTACCGGAGTCAGGTGCCTTCGTTTTGTAGCGGTTTTAAACGCTGCTTTAACGGGCATCATTTTCCGGGGGCAGGGCTGTGCTGCTGCCTCGGAATGCGAATCCCCACTTTTGACAGTGTCATGCGGGGTCCGGAATAGGGATGGAGAGGTAGGAGATGATGAAGGATGCGATGGCACCGCAGCCGAAGCAACGGACTGGCGCGCAATAGTCTGTTTTGCACAAGGGATGCAAATAAAGATATCATCAGCTGGGAGTGGAACCCCACAACCTACGCACCCCCCAAACGGAACAGCAGAACCGCTTCCGGAAACTACGGAAGCCTCCATGTGGTGATTTATGGTATTCGCAATAATGGGACTTTTAAGGCATAAGCCGACCTGGGATGCCCCCTTTATTTTAGTAATGTCCCGGAAGGGAGGATTTATATAATTTCTTTTTTTTTTTTTAAGTTTAGGTCCCCTTTAATAGAAACTATATATATATATATATATATATATATATATATATATATATATATATATATATTTATATATAGTCTATGTATATAAACATTCAAATCAATCCCAATAATTAGCCAGGCACATAGAGCCGGAGGGCTAGCATAAGCAGGGATCCCAGGATCTGCAAGGCAAGAAAACAACCATCAGATCCTTCACATGTGTATAACATATAAGTATGGCACCAAGTGCCCTTAAATGACGCCCCCAGCCGGTAAGCCTGCAGCCAGCAGCCATGAGCCGGCAGAAGACAAAGTGAGGCCGTGCGCCCACGTGCCTTCCTGTTTTGAAGGAAGCTGGGATGCTGGGCCCGCCGCAGACGCCGCATGACGTCGGCGCCGTGCCAGCGGGCCCGCCCCCCCCTACGCCGATCAGCTGGAACACCTTACAGCTGATCACAGCACGCACGTCCAGGCGGCGGAGGGGGGAGGGTAAAAACCGCATGTGCTGACAAAGCTCAATGAATGCCAGGCGAGAAGAGGGGAGAGGGGGGAGGGGGTAGGGGGCCACAAAGCAACCAACTGCCAGAGAGGTGGCCAGCCCATACCCAGCGCAAGCTGCCCTAAAGCAGACCCAAAATATACACATGCTACAGTGAATGTATAAACATGACATATATGTTAACATGCAGTGATACAGTGAAACACACAAACTAAAGCACACCCTCACCACCCCCCCCCCCCCCCATAGTGAAGGGAGAAGGGACCGAACGGGAGAGAAAGGGGCTACGGGGACCCTCGGGACAGGGGCATCCCATTTCGGGATCACCATGCCGGTTCGCCGCATTGCCCCACGCATGAGGTCGAGCGGTAGGAGATAAGCTCCTATGCACTTAAAGTGCCATCTACCATTTGCCCGATGAGCAGCCAAGGCTGGGAGGCTTCCTATTTCACCATAAAGGTATACAAACTCAAACCGGGCAGAAATAGACCAAAAGGGGGGTAAGAATACCCCGGGGCCTACCTGTAAGCAGGAGACTTCCAACTTCTGACTTGTCAGCAAGCAGAGAGAAAAATACTGGTGATTGAAGGGAGGTACCAGGTATATGTAGGCCGGAAGGGGGCTAGTTACAAGACTTCCTCTCTGCACTACGTCACCTGCGGTGGATTAACCCATGAAGTGATGAATATTTAAGAAGTGAAGCGGGGTGTGTGGCACACCAAGAATATGCAGGTTCTGGGGGGTTGAGAGTGTTTAAGAGGTCACATATAGGCCATACTATGTGATCTAAGAGGCTCCTGCTGCATTCCTGGTAACTGGGATTAAATTCCTCCTTAAATAAAAGGGTATAAGGGAGGATACAGGAGGAGAAGAGCTTACAATCTATTAGGGTATAAGGGAGGATACAGGAGGAGAAGAGCTTACACTCTATTAGGGTATAAGGGAGGATACAGGAGGAGAAGAGCTTACAATCTATTAGGGTATAAGGGAGGATACAGGAGGAGAAGAGCTTACAATCTATTAGGGTATAAGGGAGGATACAGGAGGAGAAGAGCTTACAATCTATTAGGGTATAAGGGAGGATACAGGAGGAGAAGAGCTTACAATCTATTAGGGTATAGGGGAGGATACAGAGGGAGAAAAGCTTACAATCTATTAGGGTATAAGGGAGGATACAGAGGAAGAAAAGCTTACAATCTATTAGGGTATAAGGGAGGATACAGAGGGAGAAAAGCTTACAATCTATTAGGGTGTAAGGGAGGATACAGGAGGAGAAGAGCTTACACTCTATTAGGGTATAAGGGAGGATACAGGGGGAGAAGAGCTTACACTCTATTAGGGTATAAGGGTGCGGGTTGACAGGAGGGTTGGTTGGTGGGTATTTAGATGTGCGAGTGGGCAGGTGGTCAGGCAGGTAGGTAGGTGGGTGGGTGACTGCCACCTCCACTTCAGAATCCGCTGATTCCGCCTGCACACCACTCCAGTCTGCTGCTGGTCCAGGGTCTGGGTAGGTAGGTAGGTGAGTGGCAGGTATATAGATAGGTGGGTGGATTAGGCAGTTGGATTAATAGGTGGGTGAGTGAGCAGGTGGGTAGATGGGCAGGGCAGGGTGGGTTAAGAGAAAAACATTGCACCATTAATTAGTATTAGCATTTAGTTTGAGGTGTATTGGAACACAGTACAGCAACAGCATGGACTCACCTGGAGCCACTTCACTGCCAAGTTGGAGAATCTTTTCTGTTGTTGAGTTCCTCTCTCCTTCAATCAACATGGTGTCTGCAGGCTGCTAACTTGTCCTCGTGGGTGAGACACACACACATCTCTCTCTCTCTCTCTCCCTCCCCCCTTCCTCTCCTCTATGGCTGCAGCCCTCACACTCACACACACACACACACAGACGCTCTCTCCCCTCCCCACTTTTCCCCCTCACCGACCTCTGCTCCAGCCATCAATCACACTTTCTCTCCGTTTAATTACTCACGTCATCCTCTCCCCGCGCTGGCCGGCCAGCATGCCTGGAAGGGGAAGTGCTGGCTTCTCCTGTGCTCTGGGCTGGCCTCCGCAGTGGGGGAAACAAGAGAGGAGTTTTTTGTTGCGTCTTGTGAGCGCCTTAGCTGACAGCTGCACACTGCAAAAATTTCACTGACTCGAGTATAAGCCGAGGCGGCTTTTTTCAGCCCAAAAAGTGGGCTGAGGCCCTAACATCAACCTTGTAAAACTTTGAAAAGGTATGAACAGAAGGCCAAGTAGCGGCCTAGCAAACCAGTTCAACAGAAGCCTGGTACTGACAAGCCCAAGAGGCACCAAAAGCACGAGTAAAATAAGAAGTAAAGCGAAAAGGAAAGATTCTTCCCCTTGGTGGAATAGGCCTGAGTAACAGCCTGACGAATCCAATTGCTAACAGTAGACTTGGCGGAAGCCAAAAACCCTTTCCTAGGACCAGAAGGGACCATCCCATCCAAGTAATGACCAGGGCCAAAGCCGCCTAACTCCCGAAAGCAGACGAGATCGGGCACATTCAGGATGGAGTGGCCGTAGACCCAAAGGAACATCAGTTCTCCTAAAGGACACAGTGACTACCAAGGAAAAAACTTCCAACACCTGTGCAAGGAATGCAGAACCCTTTCCTCAGCGTTGCTAGGAATAAGGCCGGAAGGAAGAACAATATCTTGAAACAATGAACATAAGACACCACCTAGGCAGAAAGTCCGGCTTCAGGCGGAACACCACCCATCCTGGTGTATCTCAAAGAATGGGGGCTAGATAGACAGAGCCGCCCGCCAGACACACGTCCGACCGAAGTAATAGCCACCAGAAGGACAACCTTGAGAGTAAGAACAGCCGGACAGCATCCTGAATAGGACCAAAGGGAAAAACCCCGCAAGGCAGACAGAATCAAATCCAAATCCCAACAGGGACCATAGGATTACATGGGGGACACACATAATTACCCCCTGAAAGAAGTCTTAACCAAGGAAAACTGAACAAAAGACTTCTAAAGTAAGGCGGCCAGGGCAGAACCAACTCCCACTCATGCTGTAATAACTCTAGAACCCTGGGAACCGAGAACGCCCAACAGGGAAGAGACCTAGACTCACACCAATCAATATGGGTATGCCATACCCTATAACAGATGAAAGAAGAAGAAGCTTGCTCCTAGTCTTCCCATAGTCTCAATCACCGAGACAGATAAGCCTGTCTCCATCAAGATGGATGTTTCAGCAGTCAGGCCGTCTAGGCCAGAGTCTGTAGATTGGGGTGACGTAAAGGGGCCCTGAGTGAGCAGAACAGAACTACTGCCCTCGGAACCACACTCTACTAGGGCACCCGGGGGCCACCAGAATCACTGGTCCCCCTTCCAGAGCAATCTTGCGCAGAACCCTGCCTAGCAGGGGGAATGGAGAAAGGACATACAGAACAGAACGTCCAGCCATGACGTTACTAAGGCAACCAGACCACGGCCAGCGGATCCTGAGACAGGGAAACAAGGGCCGAGAGCTTGTGATAGTGACGGGACACAAACAGATCCACAACTGGTTGGACCCCATAGTGACACAAAGATTAGCACATCCTGTCGCAGAGGGACCCCCACCGGAGCGAATATCACTGATATGCAGGGAACATTGCCTCCACCCAGATTAGGATCATAGACACTTCCTGGAGGGCCCTCCTGCTCCAGGTCCCTCCCAAATGATTAATGTAGGCCACTGTCGTCAGACAGACCGATCGCCCCCGAACAGGCAGTCCCAGAAGAGGAGTAGTCAAGCGAGATAGAACCAACCGAAACGCTCACTGTTTCAAACATCGATAGGTGTATGGACCTTCTAAGGGCCCCACCTCCCCCAGAACCGCAAGGAGTTTCAGAAGAAACCCCCCCCCTTCAACCTGATAGGTTGGCATCCATGGTGACCGTCTCCAGGAAGGGGCAAGAAGGGAACTGCCCCCAGACAGGTTCCTTGAGTTCATCCACTCCAACAGAGACCTCCTTACCAGGTGGGAAGGCACACAGACCCTGCTCCAGGGATGCTGGATCCCTGTCCTGTACTAACAATAGAAGTCGCAGAAGGGCCCAAGGGGAACTGAGCATAAGGGACCTCTTCTGAGCAAGCCACCAACGGGCCCATCAGCTGCATCCCTGCCTGGTGAAGGGACTGGGACAGCAATGAGGGACTGAGCCCATGCAACCAGATTGTCCACTTTATTGCTGAGGAAGGAAGATTCTCGTTTGAACCGAATCCAGATTCATTCCTAGGAATGGAGTTACCAATTAAGGGGACAATGAGGACTTGGGGTGATTGATCACCCATCCAAATGACTCCCAATGGACACCACCAGCCGAGTATCCAACTTAGCCTGACGTACAGACTGGGAAGTGAAAAAGGACGTCCAGGTAGGTCGTCGCGCGGACGCCCCTTGGTCTCATCAGAGACATCACCCCTGTCAGCACCTTGGTGAGCACTCTGGGAGCTGAAGAGAGGCCAGATAACAAGGCCACAAATTAGCAGTGTTGGACTTCCAACACGAACCTGAAGAGCCTCGGTGTCCAGAAAACACAGGGATGTGAACATAAGCATCTTAGAGCTCCACAGATGGCAAGAAGCCCCCTGGGCGCAAGGCGCTGATGGCCCATCTCAGAGTTTCCATGCAGAAACTGCCTGTAATTGCAGAGGACCTGTGAATCCAGAACGGGCCAGACTGACCCATCCTTTTGGGGGACTGCCCAGGAATTCCAAACGTGCAGTTGCTGTATGGAAACAGACAGAACCTCAAAGACCTTAATCAACAGATCGTCAGTGTCACTCTGGGCCCAGTATTCATGGCCAGAATCGTCATGACTCCCCGGCCCATCAGATGAGCCTGAGTCAGAGAAGAGCTCTCCTTCATCAGAAGGGGTATAACCACACCGAGTAGTAAACTCCTCAGTTCCCATAGGGAAAACAGTAACATGAGGCATCAAGTGCCGCTTCTTACCAGGGCCCTTGCGCTCTGACAACCTTGCAATAATCTGTTCAGCCGTAGGCAGTCTAGAAGACACAACAGGCTGCAAATCCCCACTTGTATGCGACTCAGCAGGAGCGAGATTTAAGCATGGGGAAATAGGTGAATTGAAACGAGGTGCAGCCACTGGCAGGCCTGATTGCAGAGCCAGTGCTTGCTCGGCACAGTCCCTCCCTGATGATTGATGTAAGCAACCGCCCTCTGGTTGTCCGAGCGTATTTGAAAAGCCCGATCTCGAGGGTGTGGGGTCGACTGGGAAAGAACCAACCTTATCGCCCGTAGGTCCAGAATGTTGAAGGGGTCATGGGCCTCCTAAGGGCCCCACTGACCCTGGAACTTCAGAGACTTCCAAAAGCCCCCCCAACCCGTCAGACTGGCATCTGTGGTGACAGTCTCCCAGCACAGGGGCAGAAAGGTCCTGCCCACTAGAAGATTCCTTGAGTCCAGCCACCACGAGAGGGACAGACAGACCCGAGGGGGACAAAGCAAATTCCTGATCCAGGGACACTGAGTCCCGATCCTAAACTGACAAGAGGTGCAACTGAAGAGGTCTCATGTGAAACTGAGCATAGGGGACCGCCTCAAAACAGGACAACATCAGGCCCACCAACTGCATCCCCTGCCGAATGGAGGGATGAGGGCAAGAAAGTAGAGACCGTGCCTGCGTCTGCAGGCTCTCCACCTTCTGCGGAGGCAGAAAAACCTTGACTTGAGATGTATCCAGAGTCATTCCCAGAATGGACGTCACCAAGGACGGAGACGTGGGGTAGTTGATCACCCAACCGAAGGACTCGAGTGCGGAGACCACCATCTGGGTATCCAGCTCGGCTTGATGGAAGAACTGAGATGCAATCAGAATGTCGTCCAGATAAGGAAGGATGCGACTGCCCTGAGATCTCAACAGAGCCATCACCCCCGCCAGCACCTTGGTGAAGACCTGGTAGTGCTGATACTCCAGAGCGAACCTGAGAAATCTCTGATCACCTGGAAAGATAGGAACATGAAGGTAAGCATCTTTGATGTCCACAGAAGTCATGAAGTCGCCCGGGCGCAAGGTACTGACCGCCAAGCGCAGAGTCTCCATGCGAAAAATGCCTGAACCTGACAAATTTGTTGAGGCGCTTCAAATCCAGGATGGGCCTCAGGGAGCCATCCTTTTGGGGAACAGTGAACAGATTGGAATAGAAACCTCTGCCCCTTTCCTGGAAGGGCACCAGGCAAACAACACCCAAGTCCAAAAGGCTTTGGACCGCAAGCCCTGAGCTGACAAGGGATTTTGAACCATCCGGGATCTGATGAACCTTGGGGGCCGGCCAGGCTGCAAACTTGTACTCGGAGGACACCACCTCCTGAATCCACCGGTCTGAGACGCGCAGTCTCCAGACGTGAGCAAAGAGCCGCAACCGTCCCCCTACACGGATGGGTGAGGGCGCCTCCTCATGCCTGAGGGGGCTTGGGGACAGATTTGGACTTGGGACCCCATGAGAGACCGGGGCGTCCACGACCTCTACCCCGTGTCCCCGCAAATGGTGCACCCCGGCCAGACCTGGGAGTACGGAAGGAGGGGGAGGGAAGAACCAGCCCCCCGAAAGGGCCGCGGCTGTCTCCTGTGTTGAGGCAGCCTACCATCCTTGGCAAACAGATCCAGATGCTCACCAAAGAGCCGTAGCCCAGTAAAGGGGAATCCAGTGAGAGCCTTCTTAGCAGCATTATCAGCCGCCCACTGACGCAGCCAAACAGAGCGGCGTATAGACACCAAAAGGGCAGATGCCTTACCACACATCCTGACCGCATCATCCATAGCAGAAAGAATGAATACCACAAATTCATAGCAAAGCAGGAGGGATCTATACTCCTCCATCCAGAAGGCACTTGAGTAGCCCTTTAATAGCAAGAGCCGTGATGGCAGTGCGCACACAGGGCGCAGCGCAGTCCCAGCACAAGCAAATGCATGACAGGCCAGCTGATCCACACGCCGGTCCTCGCCATCCCTCAGAGTAGAAGTGTCAGGGGAATGCATGACCGAGGTGTTGGACAACCCAAGCACGGGAGCATCGACCATGGGGGGGACACGACCAGCGCTTAACCACATCAGCAGGAAAGGGATACCTCCCGTCCCAACTCTTAGGCACTGCGGGCAATTTTCTAGGACGTGCCCACTCCTTGAGCACCAAATTATTAAAGTGGTTCTGCTCAGGGAACTCCAAGCGTTGTTTAACAGTGTGAAAAAGATCACCCTGCTGCTTCCCCAAATGGAGACCCGGTACCACCATAAATCTCCTGCTGTTCCTCAGAGGACTCAGAATTAGAGAAGAGTTTCCCCCTCTTCTAGGGGGTAAAGGCCAGGGAAAGAATACTGTCCCTTCTCCCCCTCAGGAAAAAGGGAAACAGCAGGAGTTAAATGCCGCTTCTTGCCAGAAGCCTTACGGGGGGCAGGTCCAGTAATATGCCTTTCCAGGCTGGCCACCCCCAAAGCCAAGTCATAATGTGATTCCCCACTAGCATGTCCCCTCACTAGGGGTCCAATGCAGGCGCGGGGGGGTAGGTGATGTAGAAGGGGGTGCAGAGCTGGGCAACGTAGCAGGCAACCCAGACTGCAGCGCAAGTACCTTCTGGGCGCAGGGCACACATACCCCGACACAGTCACTCACAGGGGATACCCCACACGCGGCACACAGCTGGGCTTGTCCCAAAGGAACCCCAAGCACATTATCCCCGGAAGCCTCCATATGGTGATTAGAGTGGGCACACTGGCCAGTATAGGGTTAAGGCTAACAAGAGCCACCCGGGATGCCCCAAAGCCCCGCTAGGGAAGGTGGGAGAAGGAAGGGAAGAGGGCCGGGAGAAACCACAGTCACGTTTATCCCGCCTGAAAGACATAAGAAAACCACACATAACATCCCATAATGTGGCGACAAAAGCACAATACAAGTGCAGTGGAGGGGGGCAGGGGAAGGCCCACAATAAGGCAGGAAGGGGCATCCCACAAGGCTTACCATAAGCCTGAACCGCCTACCCTTGTAGGTACAGGGATTGCGGTTGGAGCAGCGCTCCTCCAGCACCTGACCCTGGCGCTGTCCTACCTTCACCCAAACCAGGCAGCCAAGGCTGGGAGGCAGTGGGTCCAGAACGGCTGGAAGCCGGCTGGTAAGCCCCGCTCGCCTGCGTAATTTAGAGAGCCATCTTCTATCTTCGCAGTCCAGACTGCAGAAGGAAACTGGGAATTTGTGGGAGGTTCCTATCCTTTTATAGGGCCGGGAGATGCCACAAGTCTTTTCTGCAGTCCTCTGCGCCACCTTGTGGTGGGATATCCCAAGCGTAAAGAATTTAGTGAAACAGGACGTGCTGTATACTTGGAAAAACATTTTTTGTATGTTAACCCTTTGTGAACTGGTAAAGTATCCATGAGACCCCTATACTAGTTCACAAGGCTCAGGAGCTGGAAAGTCCCCAGCGGCTAGCGGCATGTCATTAACCCCCAGCCCCCCATGACATGCCTCCCCAAACCCCGGGGGGGGGGGGGGTAGAGGAGCCTGGGGACATTAAGGCTGTGCGGGCTTGTAGAATTCAGCGTGGGGGGGGGGGGGGGCGCCAAAGCTGGAAACTGTGCCCTGTTCTACAAGCTCTGCATAGCTGGTTATGCTGGGTAGGGGGGACTCCATGCCATTTTTTGGAGGGATTAATAAAATCAATGTTTCATTTAAAATAAACAAGACAATTCTGCTTTTTTATACATTTTTTTTTTTTTTAGGGAAACCTTTAGCAAGCAAAGAATTCTTCGAGGGATTACTTCCACAAAGTTGAAGCCACTACAACAAGCTGGTTACACCTAAACAGCTTAACATATGTACTGTCAGGGAATATATATGTTTTATGAAGGGTATTTTAAACGTAAAAGGTCATTTTGGTAGAAAAAGCGCACTTTGTCTGCAGAGCTGAAATTAAATTAAATCAGAAAAATTACCCTTACACCCATGCATTACTTTGGGGTGTTTGGCAACTCTTGCATTGACAGTACCTATGCATGTTGGGTATAGTTCTGTTCGGGGGACCTTGCTTTTCAAATTTAACTTGTTTTTTTTTAATTTGCATATTGATTTATTTTTTTTTTAGAAAAATGTGACTTCGATTCTGTTTTTTTATTCTTTTTTTTTTTTTTTTAGGGAAACCCTGTGCAATCAAATAATTAATCGAGGGATAGCTTCCCGAAAACTGTGCCCACGTCAATAAGTCTGGTACACCTAGAAAGCTTGAGAATAATACCATTTTGTAAGTACTCCCCTGTAAAATGGATATTGTCAATGTGTCACACACCCCGCTTCCCCTTTAATTCTTACGATCGGGTTACTCCACCAGCAGGTGGCGACGTTGCAGAGAGAAGTCTTGAAACGAGCCCCTCCTGGCCTACATATACCTGGGACCTCCCACTTTACACCCAGTGAATTCAAACAGCAGTAAGACAAGGTACCAGGAAATCCAGTGGTAACCTCAAAATAAAATAAAGAAAAGCTTCACCATGTAGAGGATCCAGGATACCAGAAAGGGCGGGTGAAGCGGGGTGTGTGACACACTGACAATATCCATTTTACAGGTGAGTACTCACAAAATGGTGGTATTCTCAGTGTGTCACACACCCCGCTTCCCCTTTAATTCTTACGATCGGGACATCCAAAAGCAGTGTCCACAAGGGATGGGTATCCGAAGGCAAAATGAAGCATAACTCAAATGACTGCAGTCTGCAGAACCTTGCGGCCAAACACAGCATCCGCTGAGGCCCGCACATCAACCTTGTAAAACTTAGAAAAAGTATGAACAGAAGACCAAGTAGCGGCCTTAAAAACTTGTTCAACAGAAGCTTGGTGCTGAAAAGCCCAAGACGCTCCAACGGCGTGAGTAGAATGAGCAGTGATACCAAAAGGAGGAACTTTCCCCTTAGCAGAATAGGCCCCAATAATGGCCTGACGTATCCATTTGCTAATGGAAGACTTGGCCGGAGCCAAACCCTTCCTAGGCCCACAGGGCACAACAAAAAAGGCATCAGTTTTACGAAAAGGAGAAGTAGTAATCAAATAGTACTTAACACAGCGTACTACATCCAAACAATGCAAAATCCTCTCCTTGTCATTCTTAGGCTTAGGACACAAGGAGGGAAGAACAATATCCTGATTCAAATGAAAAGCAGAAACAACCTTAGGAAGAAAGTCCGGTTTGAAACGAAAAACCACCTTGTCCTGATGCCTCTCAAAGTAGGGCGCCTGAATCAACACGCCGAACCGAAGTGATAGCCACCAAGAAGGCAATCTTCTGAGTCAAGGTAGACAAAGCAATATCCTGCAAGGGCTCAAAGGGAGGAGCCTGAAGAGCAGAAAGAACCAAGTTCAAGTCCCAAACAGGGAGTAATGGTTTCCTGGGAGGCGGCACATGCGTAACCCCCTGGAAAAAAGTTTTAACTAAAGGATGAAGCGCAAAACGCTTCTGAAAAAAAGATAGATAAGGCAGAAACCTTATCTTGGGAGAGCGACACGAAGGTCGGAAGCCTGCAATTGTGACGAGAGGCAAACCGGAGACACAGAGACCGAAAAACTTGAGGATGGAGAGCCTATTCTCCCAGACGGGAAGAGCACCTGCTCAACAGATCCGCTTCCCTGTTTTCCACCCCCGGAATGTAAACTGCCGAGAGACAAGGAACATGGGCCTCCGCCCAGGTCAGGATCAGGGACACCTCTCTGAGGGCACCCAAACGGATGGACGCTCGAGGATTGGAAAGAAGGACCCGAGCCAACTCCTGAATCCGACAAATCTTGGATTGAGGCAGAAAAACCCTGTGTTGACAAGAATCCAACCGCATTCCCAGAAAGGACATCACCCTGGCCGGAGCGAGGGAGGACTTGGGAAAGTTGATCACCCAACCAAAGCTTTCCAGCGTGGAGACCACCGTCCTGTCCGTCTCCGGTTGATTGAGAGAAGGAGCCATGATGAGGTCGTCCAGATAAGGTACGACACGAATGCCACGAGATCTGAGAATGGCCATCACCCCTGCCAGCACCTTGGTGAACACTCTTGGAGCCGAGGTAAGGCCAAACGGAAGTGCCACGAATTGAAAATGCTGATCCTTCATCACGAACCAAAGAAAACGTTGATGAGCATGGCAGATGGGAACATGAAGGTAAGCATCCTTGATGTCTATGGACCGAAGAGAACCGATGGCCGAACGCAGAGTTTCCATGCAAAACTTCCGAGTACGGATGAACCTGTTGAGGAACTTCAGATCCAGGACGGGGCGAACCGACCCGTCCTTCTTGGGGACTGTGAAAAGATTGGAGTAAAAACCGAGGCCCACCTCTAAGCGCGGCACCAGCTGGATGACCGCCATTTCCAGAAGATTCCTTACCGACGCCAGGAGCCCCTGCGCGGCCAAAGGATCGGTGGGCACCCGAGACCGGAAAAACCGCGAAGGAGGGCGAGACTCGAACTCCAGCTTGTAACCGGACGACACCACCTCCCGGATCCATCTGTCCGGAACCTCCTGGTCCCAAACCAGGGAGAAGTGTCGCAATCGTCCCCCCACCCGCACGGGTGAGGGCACCCCCTTATTGCTGAGCGGGCTTACCAGCAGGCTTGGGCTTGGCGCCCCAGGACTGACCGGGACGGCCACGGCCCCTCCCCCGGGTCTAACCTGCACCCCTGGTAGCGGGAAAGGAAGTCCCTCTACCCGCTCTGACTCCCCGAAAGGAGGGACTAAAGGAAGTCGCACCCCGAAAGGAGCGACGAGGCCTCTTGCGTTGAGGCAATTTACCACCCTTGGTAACTGAATCCAATTTATCACCAAACAGGCGCAACCCTACAAAAGGAAGCGCTGTAAGCGCCTTCTTAGAGTTAAAGTCCGCCGTCCACTGGCGCAGCCACACTGACCGACGAATAGCAACCAGCAGTGCCGCTGTCCTGCTACTCATCGCAAGTGCATCGTCCTGGGCGGTCATGACAAAGGAAATAAACGACTCACACTGCTTAAGAGAACTGAACTCATCACAAGTGGGATCAAGACCTGCGTACAGATCTCTAATAATGGACCAGAAGAAGCGCCGAAGCACACACCGGCCGCAGTGCCGATCCAGCACTGATAAAAAACCATGGCGAGCCAATTGATCAATCCGATGATCCTCACCATCTTTAATGGTAGCAGTGTCAGGGGAGTGCAACACAGCCGTGTTAGACAGCCCTAACACAGGGGCATCGACGTCAGCGGGTACAGACCAAAGCTTCACCAAATCCTCCGGAAAGGGATAACGCTTATCCCAACTAGGAGGAACTCCAGCCAGGCGCGTGGGTTGTTCCCATTCCTTAAGGACAACCCTCACAAAGTGTTGTTGCCTGGGAAACACCAAACGCGGCTGGGGCACATCAAACAACTCACCCCTTGGCGGGGGGACCACCACGGGCGGATCCAAAGCCAAAATTTCAAACATTTGAGCCAAAATGGAAGGAGTGTCAAGGGACACCCCCGCAGCCTGATCGCCAGCCAATTGCTGGTCTGCAGGCTCATCCGACTCCTCAAGGAGTTCCCCCTCCTCAGCAGGGGGACAATCTGACCAATCCAATATATCAAACACCTCCTCCTCCGGAACAGGCGATGCCGGGGAAAGGTGCTTCCGCTTCGCCGTAGCCTTCTGAGCTACCGTGGCGGAAATTATTTTCTCGAGGTTGGCCAAACGCGCACACACCTCAGATTGCGAATCCCCACCTTTGACAATGTCAGTAGAATATGACGGAAGTTGCGAGGAGCCAGAAGCCGGAGTGCCGGACTGGCGCGCAATATTCTGCTTTGCACATGGAATACATAATATGACATCATCGCCTGGGAGCGGAGCCCCACAACCCCCACACAGCCTTGATAACCCAGAAGAGCCATTTCCGGTAATGTCGGAAGCCTCCATATGGTGAAATTATGGTATTCGCAACAACCCAGGGATTTACGCATTAAGCAACCCGGGATGCCCCCTTTTATAATTAAAGTCCCAGGAGTGGGAGGATTTTTAAACCTAGGAAAATCCCAATTTGGAAAATAAGACTAGCCAGGTATATCAGACCGGGAGACCCACAGCAGTGAGGGGATCCCCGAATCTGTAAGGGAAAAAGACCACAATCAGACCTCCAAAGACAGATTGCCACACACACAAACAGAATGTAACAGTAAAAAAAATATATACAAAAGGCCTGAAGTAAATACAGCCCATGTGAAAACATATATACCTATACATAAATAACTAACATGTGCCCCCAGGAGGGGAGCTATATAAAAGTGACAGCTAATTACCCAAACGCAAGCACCGCACAAGCAAGCCAGACAAAAACAACAAAAAACCTGTTTAAAAGGTGGCGCCCTCCTAGCCGACTAAGGGACCGCTGGGCTGTCGATGAGAGCCTCCGTGCAGCGAGGCTCCGGCTGAGGTATAGAGAGGAAGGCGGGCCGCACGCAGCGCTCCGGCCCCGCCCCTTCCGGCCAAACAGCGTGGGCCGAGAGCGAGTGCGGCCCCGCCCCCTAGACACGAGCAGTGCGGCCCACCGAATGGCGGCGTCGCGTGTAAACATACAAGTCATGTGGGAAAAAACACAAGGAGCCCCAGCCCGGGAAGCGCACGCCCCACGGCGCTGATCCCGCCGCCTGCCAGCGCTCCCCACAGAGATTGCCATACAACACAATCAGCACAGTAAAAGCACCCCATACAAGCCAACCCCCCCCCCCCCCCCAACGTGAAGGTAGAAGGGGCAGAGCAGGAGAAAGTGGCCAAGGGGAACATCGGGACAGGGGCATCCCAAATCCGGATCACCATGCCGGATAACCGCATTGCCCCACGTGTGGGGACGAGCGGAGGAGATAAGCTCCTAGGCACCTATAGTGCCATCTACCTTTGCCCAGCCAGCAGCCTAGGCTGGGAGGCTTCCGTTAACTATCTAGGCATAAAAAAAAAAAAAAAACAATTTGACTGGGCAGAAATAGACCAAAAGGGGATGCCGGGGTCTGACTTCTTTCTTCTGTCTTGTCGCATCTTGCAGAGAGAAAACACTGGGTGTAAATTGGGAGGTCCCAGGTATATGTAGGCCAGGAGGGGCTCGTTTCAAGACTTCTCTCTGCAACGTCGCCACCTGCTGGTGGAGTAACCCGATCATAAGAATTAAAGGGGTAGCGGGGTGTGTGACACACTGAGAATATATGGTTTGTGGCGGGGATATCAAATGTGCTTTTTTTTTTTTTTTTTTTTTTTTTTTTTTTAACTGCAAGCTGCGCATAGCAGTTGTATTTTATCCTAAAATCTCCTAATGGCTGGTTCAGTTTGGGACGGGGTGGGTCTCCTGGGCAGGAATGGGTGTCTAAGAATAAACATGTGGTACCGCTGGAACTGGGAGAAATTGGGCAATATGATTCTATTGAAAAACTTCAGATATTTTCTTTCCCACATTCCCACATATTTCACCCTTTCTGGGAAATCCCTTCAAAAATCACAGCTGAACATGTGTAGTGCAAAATGGTCTGGCAACAGGGGGTGACAAACTCTCCAGGTAGGCTGACAGTTAAAGGGTTAAGCATTTCATTCCTGGGACACAGGACAATATATCTGAGCAAGTGCTAAACCCCGGAGAGCAGTAACTGGTCTACACGGTTACTAAAAGAAGCCATAAATGTTGAAATTTTCTGCTATGCACAGATACATTCTGCATATTTTATGGTGACACAAGCAATAATATGAATTATTACCAGAACGTGTGCGCCTATATTATGCGGGCCTACTATGTTAGACAGCAGCAGCATGCCACTGATTTACCAAATACATGGCTGCCACCTTGTGGCATGTTTCGGTACTGCTCAGGGGTGTACTCACTGAAGTTCTAACTTTATAATGTGTTTTTTATGAAAGCCAGATTAAAGATATTTTAAGGTATTAAAAAGGCCCCTATTAAAAAAAAAAAACATATATAGATAAAAAAACAGCTGCATGTTCAGTAGCCCCTGTGACTACTGAGCATGCAGAAAAAAATGTACTTCACTCTTAAAAATGGACCAAAACCCAGGATTTTGACTATCCTGGAGTTTGGTCCTTGCCCCTGGGGCACCCCGATCGTGGGGGGGGGGGGGGGGGGGGGGGGGGAGCTGTATGAAACCCCCCAGGTATCCCACCTACTAGAGGGATAGCTCACAGATGCGTCGTTGGACCGGGAAAGAAGGTAAGTGTTTGGGGTGACCTGGGGGGGTTTTACACAGGGGGGAGGGGAATCAATCGGGCCGACAATCTTATAGATGCAGTGGGTTTTGGTCCCTTTTAAATGCAAAGCATGTAGATTCTACGTGCTCGCTTCTCCTACCATTAACTGTGAGCTGGCAGTGATTGATGGAAGGTGCGGGGCCGGGGGCCACCAATCCCCTGTTCCTGCACCCGGCTCCTGCAAATCACTTCCGTCTGTCAGAAGCAGCAGATTTTTTTTACATTTAAATCTTGAACTACTAAGGGGTCCTTAAGACCTCTATACTAGATCACAGGGCAGGGGGGGCTGGTAAGTCACCTGCCAGCAAGTGGGTTCCACATATTTCATCCAAAAATATTAAGAAATAACTGAATAAAATCACAAACAACATGTTAAAGTGCAAACTCTGCAAAACAATTTTTTCGGTGAAAAATAGCCCGGCAACAGAGGGGGACAGCATCTCTAGGTAGGCTGGCAGTTAAAGGGTTAAATGGCCTCCCACAGGCTTTATCTTTAAAGCCTCTGGGATCAGACTATAACCCAAAGGTTGGTGGAGACCCCTTTTGCAGGGCAAGTGGTAGAGGCCCCAGGACACGCACCCCTTGAACCCTCCTAATTTATTTATTGTATTGAATGTCCCAATGGGGGCTCTGATAGATAGGGATGAGGACTGCATCTGCACAGAGGCACCATGGCGTTTGGTGGTGCAGATTTAGCATACTTCTGCAGACGTGCGACAACCTAGACCTCTGTTTTTAGCCAGATTTGGAGACATAGATTATAGGATTAGTTGCAAGCTAACAGGGTTAAGTGCTGTGGCTCCTAAGATTTGTGAAGTCTAATTACCCTGCTCACATGCACCTCCCATGTTATTTATAAATTGGTCTGAGCGGCTGCCAGGAGGCTTCAACATCCATTATTTTAGAAAATGTGTGTGAGATGCCATTGTAACAGTTGCAGGGGAGGGGGCATCAAGATAACTGGAGGCCACCCTCCACCCAGCCCCCCCCCCCACAAGCCCGTCTTGGGGGCATCCAGACTGTTTGCCCACCATGCATAGACCCCCTGCAAGCCTTATCTGAACCACAATCACCGCTGAAAAATACAATTCTGTGAAATACTCACCTGAAGAATTGGTATTATACGCATACAGTACGTCCTGCTCCATATGTAATACTTACTCATGGGCAATCCTCCGCCAGATGGCGCTGTTCACTGCAGACATGCAAAAACAGGCTCCTCCCGGCCCTTCATATACCCAGGGCCCTCCCACAAATCCCCAGCATTGAAAAGCAGTGAGAAAAAGAAGCCGGGAGAAACCAACCACCAAACTGGTAACAATAACAAAGATAATCACCATACAGGGGATCCAGAACAAGGTGAAACCAGGGTGGGGTGGAGCAGGACGTACTGTATGCATATAATACTAATTCTACAGGTGAGTATTTCACAGAATTGTATTATTCTAAGCATACAGTACGTCCTGCTCCATATATAATACTTACACATGGGACATCCAATAGCAGTGTCCACAAAGTAGGGTGGGATCCCCAACAACAAAGGCAATGGCACATAGCTCAGACTACAACCGCCTGCAAAACCTTATGGCCAAAAGCAGCATCAGCTGAGGCCCGAACATCAACCTTGTAAAATTTTGAAAAGGTGTGAACAGAAGACCAAGTAGCGGCCTTGCAAACTTGTTCAACAGAGGCCTGTTGCTGAAAAGCCCAAGAGGCACCAATAGCACGAGTGGAATGAGCCGTAAGACGGAAAGGGGGAGTCCTCCCCTTAGTAGAATGGGCCTGAATCACAGCCTGCCGGATCCATTTACTGATGGTAGACTTGGCGGGAGCCAAACCTTTCCTAGGCCCAGAAAGTACAACAAAGAAAGCATCAGTCTTCCTGAAGGCCTTAGTGATAACCAGGTAATACTTCAAGCACCTGACTACGTCCAAGGAATGTAGAGCCCGCTCCTTATCGTTGCGAGGATTAGGACACAGAGAATGAAGAACAATATCCTGGTTCAGATGAAAAGCCGAAACAACTTTAGGCAAGAAATCCGGTTGGAAGCGGAACACCACCTTGTCCTGGTGTCGCTCATAGTATGGAGGCTGAATAGATAGAGCGGCCAGCTCTGACACACGTCTAACCGAAGTAATAGCCACCAAGAAGACAACCTTGAGAGTGAGAACAACCAGAGCAGCCTCCTGAATAGGCTCAAAGGGACAAAACCAAGTTCAAATCCCAGACAGGGACCATAGGTTTTCTAGGGGGACGCACGTGAGTGACCCCTTGAAAGAAGGTCTTAATCATGGGGATGTTGTGCAAAGGTCTTCTGAAAGAATGGCAGAAACCTGACCCTTCAGAGTACTAAGTTTGAGACCCAAGTCCAAACCATGCTGTAAAAACTCCAGAACCCTAGGGATGGAGAATTCCCGACAGGGAAGAGACCTGGACTCGCGCCAGTCAATGTAGGAACGCCATACTCTATAATAGATAGCAGAAGAAGTCTTCTTCCTGGTCTGCACCATAGTAGCCACCACAGAGGCAGACAAACCCTTCTACATCAAGATGGAGGTCTCAGCAGCCAGGCCGTCAAAGCCAGAGTTTGTAAATTGGGATGGCGTAAGGACCCTTGAGTTAGCAGATTTGGCACCTTTGGCAGATCGTACTGATCTACCGCCATTTGAACCACGTCTGCGAACCACACTCTTCTTGGCCACCTTGGGGCCACTAGAATCACAGGCACCCCCTCCAGGGCAATCTTGCGCAGAAACCTGCTCAGAAGGGGGAAAGGTGGAAACACATACAGGAGTCGAAACTCCCTCCAAGACATGGACAGAGCATCCGTGGCCGATGCCAGAGGATCCTGAGACAGGGAGACGAAGGCCGGGAGCTTGTGATTGTGGCGGGAAGCAAACAGATCCACATCCGGTAGGCCCCAACGGTGACACAGGGACTGAAATACCCTGTTGCAGAGGGACCACTCCCCCTGACGGGACATCCCCCTGCTCAGGGCGTCCGCCAGCAGGTTCTCCGCCCCCGGAATGTAGACAGCCGAAATGCATTGTACATTGGCCTCCGCCCATGTCAGAATCTGAGACACCTCTTGGAGAGCACCCTTGCTCCGGGTCCCTCCCTGATGGTTGATGTAGGCAACCGCCGTCCTGTTGTCCGAGCGTACCTGTACCGACGGACCTCTCAGGTGTTGGGTCAATCGCTCCAGTACCAACCTGACTGCCCGTAATTCCAGAATATTGATGGGCAAATGGGCCTCCTGAAGACTCCACGTCCCCTGGAAGCGCAGGGACTCCCACAATTCCCCCCAACCTGACAGACTGGCATCCGTTGTGACCGTCTCCCAGCAGGGGGCCAGGAAAGACCTGCCCCCTATCAAGTTCCTGTGGTCCAGCCACCACGCAAGGGACTGTCTGACCAAGGGGGGAAGCACACAGAACCCGTCCAAGGACGCTGGGTTCTTGTCCCACACTGACAGAAGGTGAAGCTGCAGAGGTCTCAAATGGAGTCTGTTCTTGACAAATTTGTTGAGGATTTTTAAATCCAGAATGGGCCTGACTGACCCATCCTTTTTGGGTACTGTGAAAAGGTTGGAGTAGAACCCCGTGCCCCTGTCTCCAAGGGGGACTATGCAAATGACCCCTAGATCCAGGAGACCCTGTACGGCCAACAATACCTGAGCTTGAGGGTTTCGAGACCCAATGAATCTGGTGGGGGGCCGTACAGCAAATTCTATCTTGTAGCCGGAGGACACAACCTCCTGAATCCAACGGTCTGAGACGTGGCGCCGCCAGACATGCTCGAAATGTTGTAGACGTCCCCCCACCCTGACGGGTGAGGGCGCCCCCTCATGCCGGAGGGGCCTTGGCAGGGGCTTTGGGCTTAGGTCCCCAGGAAGAGCCGGTACGGCGTCCTCTGTTCCTGTGCCAGGAATCTGTGCAGGCCCCAGCGAAGGACACCCCTCTTCCCTGCTTGGCCCCACGGTAGGGGGTTGATAGGGAGCCTTGGCCACGAAAAGGCCGAGTCTGCCTCCTGCGCTGGGGTAACTTGCCTCCCTTGGCAAAGAGGTCTAACCGATCCCCAAACAATCACAGCCCCTTAAAGGGGAGCCCCGTGAGGGCTTTCTTGGCGGCATTGTCTGCGGCCCACTGGCGCAACCAGACCGCACGGCGTATAGCAACCACCAGGGCAGATGACCTGGCACACATCTTAATAGCATCGTCCGATGCGGACAGGATAAAGTTCACATACGCATCACAGCTGGACAGAGCGTTGACAGTATCAGGAGGCAACTCATCTGTGCCATCGAGAGCATTCCTCACCACGGCCCTGAGCGCCACCGCCGTAATGGCTAAGGCGCAAACCGGGCGCAGAGTCGCCCCCCCGAATGCAAAGGCATGACATGCCAGTTGGTCAACACGCTGGTCCTCAGAGTCCCGTAGCATAGTAGTGTCAGGAGAGTGCATAATAGAGGTGTTGGACAACCCTAGAATAGGAGCATCGACCTCCGGCGGCGATGACCAGCACTTGACCAAGTCAGCAGGGAAGGGATATTTCCTATCCACGCTCTTAGGGACCCCATGAAGTCTGCTGGGATGTTCCCATTCCTTAAGCACGAGGCTATTGAAGTGGGTCTGCTCTGGAAATTCCAATCGAGCTTTAGCGGTATGAAAAAGATCACCCCTTTGCCGGTGAGCCGCAGCAGGGGGAGAGAGGGACAGAACGTCAAAGATCTGAACCAGCAGTCTATCAATATCATCCGAGGACCAATGCTCGGAGCCAGACTCTTCCTGACCCCTGGACTCATCGTCATATGACCCTGAGACAGAGAACAGTTCCCCTTCGTCCGAGGGGATGTGGGCATAGGAATGCAACAAATCATCAGGTTCTATAGGGAAGAGTGTCGATTCAGGGTTCAAGTGCCGCCTCTTGGTGGTGGCCTTACGCGCTAATGAATTAGCCAGTAAGTTTTCAACACTAGCCAGCCTCGTAGCCAGATCAGGATGAGAATCCCCACTGGTATTGGGGGTCAGACTCAGACTTGGGGGAGTAGGTGAAGTGCAGCGGGGTGCAGGCCCGGCCTCAGAGGAGACGGGAAGCACCGATAGCGCCTGCTGTGCACAAGGAACACAGACCCATGCATTGTCACCGCTGCTAGGTAATACCCTACAAGCTACACAAAGCCGGGCTTGTCTCGAAGGAACCCCGTTCACAATATCCTGAGATGCCTCCATATGGTGATTTAATCGGCACAATATGCCAGTAGGGATTGACGCTGGAAGCTACCTTGGATGCCCCAATAAACTGCTGGGAAGTGGGAGTAATTTTTTATGGTCACGACCGGGAGCTACGCTGGGGCGGGAGAAGCCACTTGTGAAATCCGCGGTCTGAAAGACATAAGGGGGAACAGGATGTCAGAGCCATGCGCAATGGAATAGAAGTAAAGAAGAGTCGCCTGCAAGGGCACTTACATACAGAGAGGAGAGACGATCTTCACCACGCGCGCGGGAGAAGAAAATGACGCCAAGCGAACCTCAGAGGGCGGGCCTGAGCCGATCGTGACGCGAAGCGCGCCAAGCCGGAACCACGCCCCTCACCAGCGAGCACGCAGCTCGTAAGGCATCAAGCCCATGAGGGCACAGAAAGTAGAAAGGTAGAAAGGCAGAAAAGCATAATGTAAATGGCGCTCGGAGCCAGGACAGGCAAAGCCGAGAGCAGTACTCGGGCTCTCCTGCGGCTCCCCGTCGGGGAATGAACCCCGGTCTGTGATAGAATCTGATTAAGACAAGCGCTCAAGCCAGCGCAATCTAGGAAGAGCCACTAAGGCTAAGAAAGTGAAGGAAGGAAGAAGAAGACGCCGAGGCGTCCGCAAGCCGCCGCAGTACGTGCGGTGCGAGCAGAGAGCAGACTAATGGTGCTGCGGTTGACAGTAAGGTAAGAGCGCAGCTCTGATCCCCGTTCCCAGTGAAGCACAGCCAAGCCATAAGCGTGTAAGTATACACTGAGGCCGCCATACACACAACCCCCCCCCTTTCTTTTCCCCCTGACTAAGGGGGGAACGAGGGAGGAAGGCGACTCGTTGACATAGGGTCCACCGCTACATGGGGCAATGATGCGGGAGGGGCATCCCCTGAAGGCTCACCATCGGCCTTGACCGCCTACCCTATGGTGGGGGATTGCGGTGGAGCGTGGCTCCTTAAGCACACAAGGTGCTGCCTACCTTCACCCGACCAGTGCAGCCCAGGCTGGGAGGCACATCTTGCATTTGAAAGAGGACGGGTGGTAGTAGTCCTGCAGGGCCGCAGGCTGTAAAAAGCCCCGCTCACCTGCGAGAGAGTGATATTTCATGTCTTCGCAGTGAGCACTGCAGAGAAATCTGGGGATTTGTGGGAGGTCCCTGGGTATATGAAGGGCCGGGAGGAGCCTGTTTTTGCATGTCTGCAGTGAACAGCGCCATCTGGCGGAGGTTTACGCATGAGTAAGTATTATATATGGAGCAGGACTTACTGTATGCTTAGAATAACAGCCATACGATTGGGCATTGGGGTCATCTGGACGAGGGTCACTTTCTCTTTCCTGGCTGCCGGTCCAGCCCAGCCCACTTGAATGCCAGCGGCTTACTGCGGCGGCCGCATTTCACCAGCAGGAAGAGTTAAGTAATTCAGGATTGCAGGAGTTTATGCATGGGGGAGGGGACTATAGCAAGCCAGATGCCTCCCCTCCCCAAGAAAGACAATGTGGTCCCACACCCATTATGCAGAAAATGGACTTGGGACCGCCTTAACCCTTTGAGTGCCAGCCTACCTAGATTTTTTGTCACAATCTGTTGCCAGACGACTTTTCACGTTTTTGTGCTACACGTGTGCAACCTTGATTTTTGAAGGGATTTCCAGGGATTTCGATGAAAATTATATATTGTTTTTTTCAGCAGAGTCTGGGCTTCAACATGAAATGTCTTGTTTGGCCTTTTTTAGTGTATTCTCAATACTTTTGGGTGAAATATGTGCAAAAAAATGAAAAAAACCTATTTTTTACAATTTGTAGTGTTTTTTTTGTAATAAAAAATGTAAGTTTGTTAATAAAATATTATTGCGTGTGAAAGCCCTATTTCTCCCGGTTACAATGGTACCACATATGTATAGGTATACCCCCTTTCCTGAAACAGCAGTTTAGGAGATTCCAGATAGGATACAACTATGCAATATGATTGCATAGTTGTAAGGGGTTAATAAAAAAAAAAAAAATTACATAGGGTTCCCCCTCCCAGGGGGGGGGGACCTCATTTCTTTTTTGGAATTCTAAGGGTTAAAAACCCTTAAAATCACCCAAAAAAATGACATAGGGCCCCCCTTACCCAGCATTACTGACCCGGACCAGCTATGGGGGCTTGTAGAACAGGGCGCAGGGGCCAGCGTTGGTGGCCTCTGGCCCTGCAGGCTACTAGCCCACATAGCCACGTGGCCCGGGCCCTTCTGCCCCCCCCTGGCCGTTGAGGAGGCAGGTAATGGGGGGCTGGGGGTTATGGCAAGTCACCCGCTTGCCGCAGGTGACCTGCCATACCCAGAGCCTTGTGAACTGGTATAAGGGGTCTCATGGACCCCTTACCAGTTCACAAAGGGTTAATTAAAAAAAGACACCAGACAAATATTTTATTATTCTTTTTTCACTTACTTACCTCCCATCCAGTGTCCCACGCTGCTGCAGATGACAGTTGTCGGTATTGATCAGAGCAGGGAGGGTGGCAGGCAGGGAGATCAGAGCCACCCTGCCTGCCACCCTCCCTGCTCCAATCGCTACCGACAACTGACAGATCGGAGCCCGGGTGCCAGTAACCCGAGGAGCGGGATGACGTCATCAAGTGGGCGGGGTTAGGGTGGGGCTAGGGGCGGGGCCAGCGCCGGCCGAAGAGGATGGTGATGGCCCGTTTCTGGGCCCTCACAAGCAGCGTGGAAAGCCCGGGGGGGGGATCGGAGCCTCCCCTGGTGAAGAGAAGACCCAGGGAGAGCCATCGCGCTGCGCGGTGAGTAAATGTCATTTACTGTTTTTTTTTTCAGATGTCGGCGCCGGCGGGGGGGGGGGGGGGGGGGCTATTCCGGGCCCCCTCCTGAAGATCAGAGGCCTGGCGGCGGAAATCTAGCAGCGGATTCTTGTACAGAATCGCTGGCCCTTTCAAATGAGGGGTAAGGTAAGTTGTATGTTTTTTACTTTTTGTTTTATGGGCCTCTAAAGTCAGCTACGTGACTCTCACGTAGCTGCCACTTAACGGTTGGAGAGGCAGCTACGTGAGAGTCACGTAGCTGGCACTAGAAGGGTTAAAGGGAATGTTAAAGTATAAAAATGAATCATTGCTTGCGTACCAGCCATGCAGAAGAATATTTCTGAAGAGCTGTTGAATAAAGCTTTTGTTGCCAGGATCCAGACCCATTTCGGAAGCCCAGCCCCTGGATTTTTAAAATTTATGACCACCTTTTTTAGCACTGAAAGGTGGACATATATAAAGAAGCAGGGAAAAGACAGACAAGCAGAGCAGGGAGCAGCTACCCTTCCCTGCACTCACAAATGTTGCCCCACAGTCTGATGCAAGAGGGATAGAGACAGGTCCACCTCTCAATGCTAAAAAAAAAAGCTGGCCATGAATCAAAAAAATCCATGGGCAGGTCTACAGAAAAGGGGCAAACTCTCAATAGCTTTATTCAACAGCACATCAAGATGAATCCTCCGCTTGGCAGGTATTCAAACTTGCTTTTAAACTTTAACAATTCCTTTAACAAAATGCATTTTTATAGTAAAAAAATGTTACAAATGATACAGATGAATCACCTAATATGTAAAATCTATTTAAGAATGCTGGGTATTGAGAGGAGTTACCCTTTATTCCGCCAGGTTAATGGTTTTCTTCTGCTAATTTATCTTTTACATTGTATGTCCCAAAGGGGGCTCTCACAGATAAGAATTAGAAAAAAAAAAATAAATAAAAGAATTAGGACTGCACCTGCACAGAGGCACCATGGCATTTGGTGGTGGAGCTTCAGCATACTTCTGCAAATGTGTGACAACCCAGACCTCTGTTTTTAACCAGATTAAGAGACAGATTATAGGACTTGTGGGACAGAGCTGGGTACCCCGAAACAGGTCCTCATTGGCTCTGAAAGTCTTAGACATCCTTGCATGGCCTGTATAAGACTTTTCATTGAAAACAATAGACGTCGGCAGTAGACACAGCCCACACCCACCCAGAACCAGCGCTGCATGAGGAAGATAAGCAATGTGGGAAGCATCGGTAAGATGTGATTGTGTGTGCATGAGTGTGTGTGTGTGTGTGTGTGTGCTCCTCAATGGGGGGCACTGGAAGAGATTCTGCACAATGCCTGTTATGGGGTGATTGGGGTGGGTCTGCATAATACATGTGATCAGAGGGGGATTCTGCCACAATGCCTGTAATGGTGTGATTGGGAAGGGGAATTCTGCATGCTACATGTTACGGGGTGACTGGGAGGGTTCTGCACACTGGCTTTTATGGGGCGATTGGGGGGAGGATTCTGCACGATGCCTGTTATGGGATGACTGGGGGGGGGGGGGATTATGCACACTGTATTTTATGGGGCCACTGGGGGGAGGATTCTGCATGATGCCCATTATTAGGGGTGTGATTTGGCAAGAATCTGGCAATAAGATACGTATCACGATACACGTATGATGATACGCTATATCCCTATATGTATCCCGAGTCTCAAAGACGATATATTGAGATTTTTTTTAATCAGTGGTGTTATTAGCAACAGTTAGAAGCAGCAATTAAACATAGATCCTGAAGGTTATAATCTCCAGATAATCACGGATTAAAAATCCACCAGTAATGGAAGCAAGGTTCTGGAAAAATTACTAGTTAGCCGACAACTCCACACGAGTCGTGCTGTGTCCCCACTTCCCAGGTTCCCCCCACAAAAAAAAAAAAAAAACAGGATTTAGAGCAACGGGGCACCGCGGCCTCCAAATCGTGGCCGGACCAGAATCAGAACCTAGCAGTCTCCTGAAGAGGAGAGCGACGGATGCAATGTTTCCCGGCCAGGCAAATCTGCCAGCCAACAAGTGACCCGTGCACCAGGCATTCTGTGATAGGCGCCTGAATGTCGTGAAGCGTACAGTCTAGCCTAGACGGGGCTGTCAGTGCTCTGTCCGGGCCGAAGTATTCAAACATATTTTGAATCGATACTAATATCGCCTAATGAAATATCGGAAAAATACAATTCTGTGATTACTCACCTGTAGAATTGATATTATGAGTATACAGTACGTCCTGCTCCAAACATAATACTTACACGTGGGTTATCCTCCGCCAGATAGCGCTGTACTGCAGAGACATTGAAAACAGGCTCCTCCCGGCCCCTCAAATACCCGGGGACCTCCCACAAATCCCCAGCATTGAAAAGCAGTGAACGAGAAGCCGGGAGAATTTAACCACCCAAACTGGTAACTATAACAATGATAACAATCACCATACAGGGGATCCAAGATAATGCAAAAACCAAGGGTGGGGTGGAGCAGGACGTACTGTATACTCATAATATCAATTCTACAGGTGAGTAATCACAGAATTGTATTATTCTTAGTATACAGTACGTCCTGCTCCAAACAAAATACTTACACGTGGGGCATCCAATAGCAGTGTCCATAAAGCAGGGTGGGATCCCCAACATAAAAAAGGTAACAGCAGACAGTTTAAACCACTGCCGCCTGCAGAACCTTGCAGCCAAAAACAGCATCAGCTGAGGCCCTAACATCAACCTTGTAAAACTTTGAAAAGGTATGAACAGAAGACCAAGTAGCGGCCTTGCAAACTTGTTCAACAGAAGCCTGGTGCTGGAAGGCCCAAGAGGCACCAATAGCACGAGTAGAATGAGCAGTAAGGCGGAAGGGAGGACTCTTCCCCTTAGCAGAGTAGGCCTGAATCACGGCCTGACGGATCCATTTGCTGATAGTAGATTTGGCAGGAGCCAAACCTTTCCTGGGACCAGAAGGGACCACAAAAAGAGCATCAGTTTTCCTGAAAGACGCAGTGGCCACCAGGTAGCACTTCAGACACCAAACCACATCCAAGGAAGGCAAAACCCTCTCCTTAGCGTAACTAGGATTAGAGCACAAGGAAGGAAGAACAATGTCCGGATTCAAATGAAAAGCAGACACTCCCTCCCCCCCAGCTCTCAGGTGGCCAGTGAGGGGAAACGCTTTGGACATCTATTAGATACCTACCAGTTACTAGACATATGGCGGGCCCTCCATCCGCACGCAAAAGACTACACCCACTTCTCAGCTCCTCACAACCTATTCACCAGAATCGATCATATTTTTGTCTCCTCTGCATTTATCCCTTGCGTAGATCGGGCTGACATACATCAAATCCTCTGGTCTGATCATGACATGGTGTCAATATCCTGTAACTCTCTAATCACAAAGCCTAGACCATCCTCTTGGCTACTTAACGACTCCCTTCTTTCCTCCAGACTCCTGGTGGAGGAGGCCAACAAAGCTGCTTCAGAATACTTCACGTTGAATGAGACCCCGAATATGGCTCCTACTATGGTCTGGGGAGCCTTAAAATCAGTCATGAGGGGCTATTTTGTTGGTCTTGCTTCCAGGAAGAAGAAGGAGAGGCTGGCCTTGTCCAAAACACTTCAGGTAAACTATGAGTTAGCGGCTGAAGATTTTAAAACCAATCCTAATCCTAGAAAACTCCGCACTTTGGAGGTGGCCAGAACTAAACTTAACCTCTTACAGATGGAGGAGGCTGAAGGGAGGTATTGCCGTTCTAAACAAAAATATTACATTTCAGCCAACAAACCTGGCACCCTGCTGGCCTCGCAACTTAAATGTCAACCCCGCATAATGAAGCCCATTAAGCTGAAGACCAGTACCGGTCTTATCACCAATAATCCGATAAATATAGTAGAGGAATTCTCCACGGGTCTGGCTGGATTATATGATGCCCCCCCCCCAGAGCCGAGCCTCAGATCCGGGCCTTTTTTGAAGATATTGCCATGTCCCCAATCTCGGACGTCCATAGGCTGAGAGTGGATGAGGATATTATGGTTGACGAGGTACTTAAAGTGATTAAAGATCTTAAGTCCAACAGGAGACCCGGACCTGACGGTTTTACGGCTTCATTTTATAAAGAATTGGCCCCGATTGTAGCCCCTCGGTTGGTAAGAGTATTTAACCATATAACACAGGGCAATCCCATTGACCCGGAAATGCTTCGGGCTTCTGTGGTGATGATTCCAAAACCAGGTAAGGATCTTCAAACCTGGACGAACTATAGACCCATCTCCTTGTTGAATCTAGACCTGAAGATCCTTACCAAAACATAAATATAAACACCTTCTTAGGAGAGATAGTGGGGAAAGACCAGGTGGGATTTGTCCCTAGGAGGCAGGCGGGGGATGGAGTAAGGCGGATCCTTCAGTTACTGAAAGGAGCCCGTTCCCAGAGGTTGGAGGCTTTCCTACTTTCCTTGGACGTGGAGAAAGCTTTCGACTCACTCTCCTGGCAATACCTCCGGTTTTCCTTACAGAGGTGGGGGTTTGGCCCGGGGCTACTATCCTGGATTTCAGCCATATATTCGAAACCAATGGCCCATGTGAAATATGCGGGTTATAGCTCAACTGACTTCCAGATAAAAAGGGGGACTAGGCAGGGCTGCCCATTATCTCCAATACTTTTTGTACTAGCGCTTGAGCCGTTGGCTGAAAAACTTAGGCAGAACCCCTCCATCCGGGGTATACCATGGGGTGGCAGGGACCATAAAATCTCACTTTTCGCGGACGATATGCTCCTTATGCTTACCTCCCCTCATGTGTCGGCCCCTAACGCTATCCACACATTATCCTCCTTTAGTGAAATTTCGGGCCTGAAGCTGAACGCCTCCAAATCTATGGCCTTAGACGTTTCACTATCCGATCCCACTAGACAACAGCTAGTCCAAAATTTCTCTTGGTCCTGGGTGCAGAGACTTCCATACCTGGGGATTAAGTTGACCAAAAATGACGGGGACCTCTACAACGCCAACTACCCGGAGATGTTTAAATCTCTAGATTCTCTACTGCAGTCGTGGAGCTTCTTAAGACTATCATGGTTAGGAAGGATTGCTTCTTTGAAAATGACATACTTACCGAAGATTTTATATCTTTTTCGGGTCCTCCCTGTGCTAGTGCCGAGACGCCAGTTAGATATCCTCCAGCGGAAGATTCTGTCTTTTTCATGGAATAAGTCCAAACCACGTATCAGGAGAAATATCCTTTATTGTAAAAAAGAGGAGGGTGGGCTGGCTTTCCCATCCCTCCACAAATACTATCTGGCCGCCCAGGTTGCACCACTCACCCTTCTTCACGCCCCAAGGGACAAGCCGCTTTGGGTGTTGAATGACATAGCTAACTGCAGCCCGGTGACACCTGCGTCGCTTCTATGGATCCCCAAATTCTCCAGACCAAAGACCCTCCCTAGCATACTCAATTTCTCCCTGAATATTTGGGACACAATAAAGCATCTCTTCACCTCCCCTCATCTGCCAGCCTCTCCCGTGTTTGGTAATCCCCTGTTTCCGCCGGGTCTGTCCCACCAGATGGGATTTAAATGGTGGAAGCGTAAGCAACTCACACTGTTATACGATTTTTGCACCCCTCGAGGGATGAAATCTCAGCAGCAATTGGCCCTCGATGAAGATTTCCCTCCTGCTGAAACCTTTAGATCATTACAATTGCAACACTATATCCAAACCCACCTGAAGAAATCGTCCCCCCCATATAGAACCACTGAGTTTGAACTTCGCTGCATCAGGGATCAGTTTGCAGGCAAACTGATCTCGAACCTCTATGCTTCGCTGACAGCCCCCCCTCCCAAAATGAAACACACGTACATGCTTAGATGGGAAGCAGAGCTGGGAGCCGAGAGGGACTGGGAAGCTTGGCGGGCGATTCTAAGGAACACAAGCAAAGTTTCGTATAACGCTTTGATCCAAGAAAATGCCTACAAAATACTATTCAGGTGGTATTACACCTGAACAGATTCTCCCCCTCCTCCTCCCCCCTCTGCTTCAGAGGCTGCCAGGACACAGGGACGATGCTCCATATTTGGTGGGAATGCCCGCTTGTCCAGGAGATCTGGAACAAGACATATAGGCTTTTGGCAGGCATTTTGGAATCAGCACTTATTAAAGACCCCTGGGAAGCACTCCTTTCACTCAAAACTAATGAATATACTAAGACTCAATGGAGATTGACCCAACACGTCCTCTCAGCCGTTAGACTCACGATAGCGAGGAACTGGAAACTCCGCACTCTGCCTTGGACTGAGATACGGGGCAGAGTCTCAAACACTATGTGTAATGAAAAACTCACTGCAATATACAAAGACCAATATGATCAGTTTCTTGAGGTTTGGTCCCCATGGCTGGATCATATAAGCGTACCTAAAGGCCAGACCGACCCCGTATTCCCAGTCTGAAGTCCCGCGCGCTTGACTCGCCAGGGCCTCTTACATGGATAGAACGGTCTGAATCCGTTTGGACCCATCGGCCTCATAACACCCCCCCTTTCCTACCCTGTAACCCCATTGTTTGTCTGTCTTACCCCTAAAAAGGTTCTCACAACTTATCAAAATACAGCTAGGCTCACCTACAAATCCATTTGATGCCACCATGATAGTATTTCATGAGTATTCAAATAGCCTTAATAGCCTCTGGTTTTTTATCCTTATCTTGGATTGATATGTATGGCCACAAAGCACTTTTTTGTAGTTGTTTCAGAATTTATGTTTAGAATAATTTTTTGTGCTGCCTTCACGCAGATGTCTCCCTCTTTCCTATATATTTGGATAACATCATTGGTGAACTCTTGTATGTATATGTAACGTATATTGTAATTCTCGTGCTCCTATATTCTTAGTGTATGCACTACTGTATGTGTTTTTGCTTTGCAAACCCCAATAAAAATTTTGTAAAAGAAAAGCAGACACTACCTTAGGCAGAAAATCTGGCTTAAAGCGGAACACCACCTTGTCCTAGTGTCTCTCATAGTAGGGGGGCTGGATTGAAAGCGCCGCCAACTCAGACACACGCCTAACAGAAGTGATAGCCACCAAAAAGACAACCTTGAGAGTAAGAATGACCAGAGCAGCATCCTGCAGAAGTTCAAAGGGAGCACCCTGCAAGGCAGACAAAACCAAGTTTAAATCCCAAACAGGCACCATGGGCTTACGAGGGGAACGCACGTGAGTAACCCCCTGGAAAAAAGTCTTGATCAAAGGATGCTGAGCAAAAGACTTCTGGAAGAAAACAGACAGGGCAGAAACCTGACCCTTCAGAGTACGGAGTTGGAGCCCCAACTCCAAACCATGCTGTAAGAACTCCAGAATCCTGGGAACAGAAAACACACAACAGGGAAGAGACTTAGACTCACACCAGTCAATGTAGGCACGCCATACCCTGTAATAGATGGAAGAAGACTTTTTCCTAGCCTTTACCATGGTATCAACCACCGAGGCAGACAACCCTTTCTCCATCAAGATGGAGGTTTCAGCAGCCAGGCCGTCAAAGCCAGAGTTTGTAAATTGGGATGGCGTAGGGAGCCCTGAGTGACCAGATCTGGCACCAAGAGCAGAGCGTACTGATCTACTGCCAGTTGCACCACGTCTGCGAACCACACTCTTCTTGGCCACCTGGGGGCCACCAGAATTGCTGGCACCCCTTCCAGAGCAATTTTGCGCAGAACCCTGCCCAGCAGGGGGAATGGAGGAAAGACATACAAGAACTGAAAGCCCTGCCATGACATTTCTAGGGCATCCGTGGCCAAGGCCAGAGGATCCTGAGACAGGGAGACAAAGGCCGGGAGCTTGTGATTGTCACAGGATGCAAACAGATCCACATCTGGTAGACCCCAACGGTGAACAGGGATTGGAACAACCTGTCGCAGAGGGACCATTCTCCCTGACGAAAGGTCCCCCTGCTCAGAGAGTCTGCCAGGAGATTCTCTGCCCCCGGGATGTACACAGCCGATATGCAGGGAACATTGGCCTCTGCCCAGGTCAGAATCCGAGATACTTCCTGGAGGGCCCCCTTGCTCCGGGTCCCTCCCTGATGATTGATGTAGGCAACTGCCGTCCGGTTGTCTAAGCGCACCTGAACAGGCAGACCCTGAAGGTGATGGGTCAACTGAGCCAGAGCCAACCTGATCACCCTCAGTTCCAAGATGTTGATAGGTGTGTGGGCCTCCTGAGGGCCCCACCTCCCCTGGAACCACAGGGACTTCCAGCAAACTCTTTTTTTTTTAAAGTTTCTTTTTATTTGCAGTTCAACAACATCAAACACAAATACAAGTCACGTATCACATTGAGGTGCCACAGGCACCTTGATCAATAGTACGGTTTCAATGAACATTTAGATACGACACCCATTCATTCAACACGCATACATTCTGGACTCGAATATCTGGTAAACTGTGAACTATACACCGGGATGGAGGGGCCTGTCAGAGAGCCGAGTCTCAAGGATGCGTCTCCCGTCTCCCCAGTTCCCCAATTGGGATAGCTTCTCAGGAGAACCCAACACCGCCACCTCCAGGCCCACCACTGGATTATTTTGCGGCTGACAGAGCCACCAGTGCACGAACAGGAGCTGCGTAGAGTAAAAGTACAATTGCATGTGCGGGACCGCTAAGCCTCCCTCTGCCACCTGCGCCTTCATTATTCGTCTGTTAAGCCTAGGTGGAGACTGCCCCCAGATAAAGCCAAACAGAATTGAGTCCAACGTTTTGAAGTGGGAGACGGGTAACAGCTCCGGCGAAGCCTGATAGATATACAGAAATTTTGGAAGGAATATCATTTTATATATATTAATTCTGCCCATAACTGACAGCGGCAAGTTCGCCCACTGAGCGACTCTCTGCTTTAGCCTAGACATGACCGGGGAGACATTCAGGGATACGAAGTCGCTTGGTTGCCTACTAATTAGGATCCCCAAGTATTTAAATTGTTGGACTATTTTTAGTTGAGACCTTGGGGAAATATCCGGGGAGGCAAGCTCGTCCACTAACATTAGACTAGATTTGTCCCAGTTAATCCTCAACCCTGAGAACCTCCCAAACTCCTCAATAGTGTCCAGAGCTGCGTCTAGGCACTCAAGGCCATCCGCCAAATACAGCAGTGTATCGTCTGCATAGAGGGATATCTTTTCTTCTACTGCTCCCAACTTCCAACCAGAGATACGTGGGGAGTTTCTGACAATGATCGCCAGGGGTTCGATAGCTAAGGCAAAAAGTAGCGGCGATAATGGGCATCCCTGTCTTGTCCCCCTATGCAGTGCAAAGGAATTAGAGTAGCACCCATTAACCTGTATCCGGGCTGTTGGCCGTGCATAAAGCAATTTAATGTATGTAATAAAACTAGCAGGAAGCCCAAATCTTTCTAACACTGCCCAAAGGTAATCCCATTCTATCGAATCAAAGGCTTTCTCATTATCCAATGAGATAACCACCCGTTTCCCATGGTTATCATGTACAATTTGTAGATTGGACATCAGTCTACGAAGGTTCACACACGTAGTACGTCCTGGCATGAACCCTGACTGATCTGGCCCGATCAGATGTAGAATGACTTTGTTTAGCCTGGTGGCCAGTATTTTGGCTAATATTTTGGCATCTTGGTTCAGCAGGGATATGGGACGGTAAGACGCGCAGGAGTCAGGGGGTCTCCCTTCCTTGTAAATGAGGACCACATGTGCCTCATGAAAAGAGGCCGGTAGGCACTCGCTTTCCAGCGCTTGTTTCAGCACCTCCCATAACTTTGGAGTCACTTGTTCGAGGTCCTGTTTATACCACTCGGCCGGCATCCCATCCGGACCTGGCGCCTTCCTGCTAGAGAGCGCTCTAATCGCGCCAGAGACCTCATCCATAGTGATAGGGGAGTTCAGAGCCTCCCGATCTCCCTCAGTTAGCCTCGGGAAACCAACCTGATCCAGATAATTACCCAGATCAGTCGCCCCATAACTCACTCTCGAGGAATACAAGGCCGAGTAGTACCCCAGGAACCTCTGGGCTATGTCCTTCCCCTCCGTTACCCTAGTCCCATTTTCCAGGATTTCAGCAATGTGGTTGGATTGGCTTTCAGCTCTCGCTAGGTAGGCCAGGGTCTTACCATTCTTATCCCCTTTATCAAATATGGTTGCCTGTCTATATAGCAGCAGTTTCCTAGCCGAGTCAGTCAGAAGCAGATTGTATTCTCTCTTTAATGCCAACAGCGTGGAATGGTCTCCGCTATCTGAAGTTGTACTGAACTTCTCCTCTGCAAGCGCAAGTTTGCTTTCAAGATCTGTAACTTCCCTCCCCTTCTTCTTCCTAGCTGTAGCAATAGCTTGGATGGCCGCCCCTCTGGTAACAGCTTCAAAGGCGTCCCATCTTGTTTCCACCGATGTCTCCCCCGTATTACATTCCCAGAATGCCTCAGTAGAGGATTGCAGACTACTCTTAATGTCAGGGGATTCCAACCATAGAGGGCTAAGGGTCCATCCCACCCAGTTCTCCTGTCTCAATGACAGTCCAGCTGTCAGCAATAGGGGAGAGTGGTCCGAGACCCCCCTTGGGAGATAGCTACAGGTCAGCACCCTAGTCAGGAAGTCAGACGATGAGAAGGCAAGGTCAATTCTGGACAGAGACTTGTGTGTAACCGAGTGACATGCCTTGTCGGTGGGGTGTTTCCACCTCCAAAGCTCCTGCAGCCCCAGCGTCTCCTCCCAGTTTGCCAGTTGGGTCTTGGGACCTGGATTCTTACCCATTCTATCCAGTGCCGAATCCAGAACCATGTTAAAGTCCCCTAATAGCAGTATCGGGGCTGGGGGGTAGGATAGTACTTTCTCCATTATTCTATCCAAAGTCCTAGCAGAGAATGGTGGGGGGACATACACTCTGACTATTATCATAACAGTATCCATTAATTTGGCATGGAGGATAACATAACAGCCCTCTCGGTCTGTGTGTACTGAGAACAACACAAATGGGGTACCCTTGGAAATCAGCACTGATACACCCCTTGAGTAGGCCGAAAATGGGGCGTGATAGGAGCCCTGAATCCATGGCCTCTTCAAGGCCAACACCCTCTGACCCACCAGGTGAGTCTCTTGGAGAATAACTACATTCGGTTTGTGCTTCTTAACACACTGGAGGACAGTAGCCCTCTTAATCTTATCGTTAAGCCCCCGGACATTCCAGGAGAGAAATTTACACTCACCCATTACCTTTAAAGGTGCTCCCATCAAAGGCTGCTCCCCTGCAGCTCACCGTCCCTCCCAAGGATCCTTCCATTACTCGAGTCCAACAATCATACATCACACTCATACCAACACATAAACAACCACTAACAAAACAGATAGTACAACATTTGAACAGTAAACCTTCCCCCATCCCACCCCCCACCCCGCTCCACCACCCCCCAACCTTGGCGAGCATCATATCCCAGAAAAACAACACTACACTGGTTTTAACTATGTGCAATTGGGGTGCGTAGGCCACTGCCTAGGGGTCTGCAAGATAGGCCCGCCAATCAATGCAGGTCGGCAGCCCGACCACTACGGGCCCCCAGAGCCGCCACAGGCAAAACTGCGCCCGACACGCCCCGGGAACCCGGAGGGAAGGCCACCCCGCAACAATTGCTATCAGGATGCATTAGCCATCTGGACAACACAAAGAACAAGAAAACTCAGCAACTTAAACAGAATGCATAACAAATCACCACCCCGGGCCCCGCTGGAGCACCGACGGTGGGGGCCCCAAAAGGGCAGCAGGGGGCGGCCCCCGCCGAACGCCACCGGCGCAAGCCGGGCAAGGAGGAGAAAAAAAGCGGTTGCCAATCTGTGCTCCCGGCCCAGGGCCCAGTTCATCAGGCCCCCGGCAGAGAGTCCAGCCACATGTTAGCTTCCTCGGCAGAGGTGAAAAACTTGGTAGTCTCTCCATCTTGAACACGCAGGCGCGCCGGGAACAGCATAGCATATTTGATCTTTTTCCTCCAGAGCCTCTCTCTGACCCCGTTAAATGAGCGCCTCAATTTCTGAACCTCCGATGTAAAATCCGGGTAGAAAGACAGCCGGGCGTTCTCATAAGACACCGTTCCCTTTATCCTGGCCGCGGCCAGTATGGCGTCCCTGTCCTTGTAATGGAGAACTTTGAATATTAATGGTCTTGGCGGGGCCCCGGGCGGGGGGGGCCTCAGAGGAATTCTGTGCGCTCTCTCTATTGTAAAAAATTTGGTCAGGTTTCTGGGTGCCAGGTTATCCCGTATAAGGTTTTCAACAAATTCCTCTGGGGAGGCGCCCTCCGATTTTTCGGGTAATCCCAGGATCCTGACATTATTCCTCCTATTCCTGTTTTCAGAGTCCTCAGCCCTTCCCAATAGGACAGTCACCTGTCTTCGTAAGGTCGCCAGCTCCCCCGCCTGCACAGACAAGCGATCCTCCGCCTCTCCAATTCTCCTCTCATTCTCCCCTGTGCGGTCCCGTACTTTATCTAGATCGTGACGGAAATAGTTGAATTGTTCCTGGAGAGTGTCAAATTTAGTTGTAAGAGCATTCTGACAGAAGCCGATGGCAGCCATGATTGCCACTGTGTCCGGGTTGGAGGGCTCTTGCCCGGCTCCGCCAGGAGTTTCCATAGTTTGGGTGCTGCAACTGACCGCTGTAGATTTACGCTTTCTATTGCCCGACATGCGTGAGAGAAAGCGCACAGGGTTTAGGGAGCCTGTTTTGCAGCGCAGATGCGGGGTTCAGGAGGTCCGCTGATATTGCCCAGGTATAGGACTCAAGGAGCCAGTTTTCAGGCACAGATATAGAAATCAAGGAGCTCGCAGGCACCACGCAGATATAGGGTTCAAGACGCTTGCTGCTGTCCCCAAGTATGGGGTGCGCGCGGGCCCGCAGATACTGCTCGGAGATAATGGCTAGTGAGCCTGTTTTGTGATTCGCAGTGTTTCACAGATATGAGGTTCAGGGAATATGTAGGCGCGGCAGAGGTGTAGGGCTCAGGGGGTCCGCAGATACCGCGCAGGTGGGCACAGGAAACAGACAAGAGGCACAAACACAGGATTTTAGGACCTTCCAGCTGCTGCTCAGAAGAGAGGCCGGGGACATGTGGATGTTGCACAGATATGGGGTCCAGGGATACTTTTAGCTGCCTCCCAGCCGCTTGGTGATTATATTAGTGAAGTGAGGAAATAAAGATTGCAGGGAGCCCAGCCGTCACTCAGGGTCTCAGAGGCCCGGCTTCGTGCGGATATGGGGCTCAAAGAACCGGCTGCTGCTCTATTCCAACGGGGGTCCAGTGAGTCTTCCCCAGCCGTTCCACTAAGGGGATAAGGAGCCCCCAGGTGTTGTCAGGGATTCCTAGACTCCCCTCAGGCTGCACTCCCCAACTTGCAAGGGCCCAGGAGCAGGATCAGTTCATCCAGTTACAGGTCTCCCCCACACAGCCTGCCACACTCTGCGCCCCCTAGCCGCAGCTCTCCTCACCTCCTGCAAGATGGCGCCGGTCTCTCCTCCGGTTTCCCGCCAAACCGCAACTGCTGCTATCTTCTGCAGGGAGACACCCGCTCTCCCGGGGAGGGACCCCTTACCGCCACCGCCGCCGCTCAGAACACACAGAGGAGGACTGTCCCCCTCCGCCGCCGCTCCACAGCACACGATGGGGCTGCCCGTCCTCTCCTCCGGCCGACCGCCGCCGACACTCCGCGGGGACACACCACCGCAGGCTCCGGGCACACCTCCACGCTCCTCTCCGCCGCCCGGGACTCCAAGAGGCCGATGCCCCGCTCACTCACTCACTCCAGAACGGTCTCCACACAGTGGGTCCGCACGCCGCCTCCGCCACCAGCCCGCCGCGGCTCCGGATCTCGCAAGCCGCCAGCAACACACAAGGGGCGCCCCCGCCACCGCGCAGCCACAGGTCCTCTCAGCCACCGCCACGATCTCCAAGCCCAGGTGAGTGAGATTAAGGTGTCTGAATGCGTCCAAGATGGCCTAAAAGGCGATAATTCAGGATTTTTATCAGGAGCCCCTAGCAGACACGTCCGTCTAGGTGGCCATCCTAACCCCCCCCAGCAAACTCTATCTTGTAACCGGAGGACACTACCTCCTGAATCCACCGGTCTGAGACATGAAGCCTCCAGACGTGAGCAAAGTGCTGAAGTCGTCCCCCCACCCGGATGGGCGGGGTGCGCCCCATCATGCCTGAGGGGGCTTGGGAGAGGACTTGGGCTTAGAACCCCAGGAGGAGCCAGGACGACCACGTCCTCTGCTCCTACCCCAGGAGTCTCCTCGGGCCCCAGTGAAGGAAACCCCCCTCCCTTGTCTAGCACCACGGTAGGGGGGTGAAAAGGAGCCCTGACCCCGAAAGGGCCGAGACTGCCGCCTGCGCTGGGGCAACCTACCTCCCTTAGCAAAAAGGTCCAGGCGGTCCCCCAAACAGGCATAGTCCTTTGAAGGGAAACCCAGTGAGGGCTTTTTTGGCAGCGTTGTCAGCAGCCCACTGGCGCAACCAAACTGAGCGGCGTATAGCCACCACCAGGGCAGAAGTTCTGGCACACATTCTAATGGTGTCATCCAAGGCAGAGAGGACAAAATTTACAAAGACATCACAGCTAGATAGTGCATAAAAACACATCAGGAGGCAAATCATCAGGGGCACCATCAAGGACACTTCTGATCAGGGATCTAAGAGCCACAGATGTAATGGCCGAGGCACAGACCGGGCGAAGCGCCGTCCCCACAGTTGCAAAGGCATGGGACGCCAGTTGGTCAATGCGCCGGTCCTCAGCATCCCGCAGGGTAGTAGAGTCAGGGGAGTGCATGACAGAGGTGTTAGACAACCCTAGAATAGGGGCATCCACCTCGGGAGGGGATGACCAACACTTAACCACATCAGCGGGAAAGGGATACTTTTTGTCCTAACTTTTAGGTACACCGGGAAGTCTACTGGGACATTCCCACTCCTTAAGCACGAGATTATTGAAATGAGCTTGCTCGGGAAATTCCAAACGTGATCTAGCAGTATGAAAAAGCTCACCCCTTTGCCTAGGAGCCGCAGCAGGGGGAGAGATGGACAGAACTTCAAAAATCTGGGCCAGCAATCTGTCAGTATCCTCCGGGGCCCAGGGGTCAGAGCCAGAATCGTCATGACCCCTGGGTCTCTCATCAGATGACCCCGAATCGGAGAACAGCTCCCCTTCGTCCGAGGGGGTATAGCCACATAAATGCCAAAACTCCTTAATTTCCATAGGGAAAAGAGTGACATCACTTGTTAAGTGCCGCTTTTTTGCAGTGGCCTTACGCGCAAGGGTATTAGCAATTAACTTCTCGACACTAGCCAGTTTAGCAGACACATCAGGCTGAGAGTCCCCACTTGTATTCAAGTCATTGGGAGTGAGACTCAGGCTTGGGGGAGTAGGTGAAGTGAAACAAGGTGCAGGCCCAGCCACAGGAAGGCCAGATTGCAGCGTTAGCACCTGCTGGGCGCAAGGTACACAGACTCGTGCATTGTCACCGCTAATAGGGGAGACCCCACAAGCTACACACAGCCGGGCTTGTCCCGAAGGAACCCCGGTCACATTATCCTGAGATGCCTCCATGTGGTGATTACAAGGCACAATATGCCAGTAGGGATTAATGCTATAAAGCAACCCTGGATGCCCCAATAACCCGCTTGGGAAGTGGGAGTAACTACACTAGACCTCACAGGTTAAAATTAACAGAGGGCCGGGAGAAGCCAATGGATTCACCCATCTGAAAGACACAATGAAAGTGGGCCGTAAGCAAACATACAATATAACATGATAATAAAGTCGCCCGCGAGGGCACTTACGGACCGCGGTAGGTAGAAACCGTCACACCATCCCACAATCAGACAAAATGGCGTCGGTATACCTCGAGGGGCGGGACAGTGCCAGCCATGACGCAGAGCGCACCAGAGCCAGGCCCCGTCCCCCCCGCCTCCCAAAGAGCGCGAAGCCAACCAGACAAGCAGCCAATGACAGCGCGAGGGCGCCTGAGGGAACGCCGCCACCAAGCGCGGAACATTACGAAAAAAGAGCGCGCGCAGCGGTAATGACAATAATAAAGAAAAAGCAAGTCAGCGCGGCGGCTGACACAACATATGTAAAGTCAAAGACACAAAAACACATATAATGTATATACACTTACACACACCCCCCGCCCCTTTTTCCCCCCCGAAGGCTACAGGGAGAATGAGGGAGGACAGTGGGCCATCTAGATAGGACCCACCGATATACGGGGCATGGGGCAATAGTGCGGGAGGGGCATCCCATAGAGGCTCACCATAAGCCTATACCGCCTACCCTCCCTTTGATGGGGGACTGCAGTGGAGCAGCGCTCCTTAAGCACTCATGGTGCTGCCTACCGTCACCCGACCAGCGCAGCCAAGGCTGGGAGGCACATTACTAGTGGAACGGGTGGGAATAGTCCTACAGGGCCGCAGGCTAATAGCCCCGCTCACCTGCGAGAAGAGAGAGAGCCATATTCTTGTCCTTTGCAGTCAGACTGCAGAGAAATTCTGGGGATTTGTGGGAGGTCCCCGGGTATTTGAGGGGCCGGGAGGAGCCTGTTTTCAATGTCTCTGCAGTACAGTGCCATCTGGCGGAGGATAACCCACGTGTAAGTATTATGCTTGGAGCAGGACGTACTGTATACTAAGAATATTTCTTTTTGGGGGGGGGGGCACGATTTTGCACGATGTCCATTAGGGGGAGATTGGGGGGGTGATTCTGCATGATGCCTGTTATGGGGCGATTGGGGGGAGGATTCTGCACAATGCCCGTTATGGGGAGGTGATTCTGCATGATGCCTGTTATGGGATGACTGGGCGGTATTCTGCATGTTGTCTTTTATGGGTGATTGGGGGGAGGATTCTGCATGATGCCCGTTATGGGGCAATGGGAGGCGGATTCTGTACAATGCCTGTTATGAGGTGATTTGCATGATGCCTCTTGTGAGGAGATTGGGGAGGTCTGTACAGTGCCCGTAATGGGGTGATGGAAGGGGGGATTCTGCACGATGCCTGTTATGAGGTGATTTGGGGGAGGGGATCTGCACAACGCCTGTTATTGAGAGATTTGAATGATGCCTGTTATGGGGAGATTGGGGGGGGGGGGGGGGTCTGCACAATGCCTCTTATGGGGTGATTGGGAAGGGGATTCTGCATGCTCTTTTTTCTTATTTTCCTCCTCTACACCCTAGGTGAGTCTTATAGTGCGAAAAATATTGTAAGTTTTATAAACTGTGTTGGTGAGACCTTCTCCAGTGCAGGTTTTCCTCACAAGTCCTATGATTCCTGGGCTTTGGATTTTTTTTTATACAAATTTGTACATTTACAAGAAAGAAAAATTGCAAAGACTAATAGGAAGTGAAATTGCTTCCTCAGTACAATGTATCTGCCCTCAGCGGTGATTGCAATAAGTGCTGGATGGCTTAATGCAGATCAGGCTTTAACTGCAAGCTGCTCAACAAGGACAATTACCTTTGTCCTTTGAAGTTCCACTCGGAGGCGTCCGCATTCTTCCTGAAGCAATTTCAGCTCTTGCTCCATTGACCGGATTTTCAACTCGCTGTTCAGTTTTTCGATCTCCCAGTCAGTAGGAGTTTTGCTTAAGCTTTTCATCACTGTAAAACGAGAAATGTTAATCCTTCCTGTACACAGCTCATCTATCGCCTCTATTAAGCAGTGAATACACCTGTGTCATGTTCACTTCATTCACTTTCAGCAGCAATTAGCAAAACCATTCCGGGAGCAAGTGCACAAAAAAGGGGCTGCTAAGTGCCAGACAAATAATAATAATAATATACACAGCTGAAAAGATACAGTGGACCTAAAGCCATTCCTTCCACTTCCTGTGAGCCTCATATTAATGAGGACCAAAACCCACGCCCCCATAGGCCTTGAAATCTCCAGGGCCGCTGGAAGCCCCTCCCCAGGGTATCCAGATTTGGGATGTCCCGCCTTGTGAAACCCCCCAGGTCGCCTGGAAACTCACCTTTTTCCCAGTCCAATGGTGCATGCGAAAGCCCCGCTATCCCTTTAGCAGGGTGCGTGCCCATGCCAGGCATCTGCGAATGGACAAAGGGGCTCGAGCGGATCTGAGTGCACCGATTGGACGAGCAGCCGCGCATGCGTCGTAGGACCGAGAAGAGGCGAGTTTGTTCGGGATACCCCCAAGGACCAAAAGCCAGAATAGTCAAAATCCTGGGTTTCGGTCCACGTTAGGGAGATTAATTTCCATTACTGGGTGTCCCACCATCAAGTAAGTATCCCCTAATGACAAGCTCATGGGGAAAGCAAGCAGGTGAGTTTGGCTTATTTACGACCTTCCCTAGTAATTCTGTTTAACTTCAATATAAAGCTTAAAGTGGAACAACAATTTAAAGTGTAATTCTACTTCTGATGGCACTTTTTAAAGTTACCGTCATTGTGTGCCAAAATGATGGCCTTAAAGTGGACCATCACCCTCCGGTGATCACCCTAACAACTCACCTCTCCCCGCGCCGACGGACAAAAGATTTGACAGGCGCGGACAAGCAGCTCCCCCGCCGCCGCCTTCCTCGCGCCCCTCTAGACATGCGCGCGCTCGCGCCGGCCGTCTGTGGACGGCCGGCGCGCGCGCGCGCGTCAAGAGTGACGCGCGGGAGGCGGTGGAGCTGCTTGTCCGCGCCTGTCACATCTCTTGTCCGTCGGCGCTGGGAGCGGGGAGAGGTGAGTTGTTAGGGTGATCGGGGGGTTTCACACAGCGGGGCACCCCGATCGGGGGTGCCCCACCGAAGTGGACCAAGACCCAGGATAGTCAAAATCCTGGGTGTTGGTCCACTTTAAAGGGTATGAACACATTAGGTATTTCACGAATACTCAAGTGTGATCATCATACTGTGAAGACACTTGCAGCCAATTCAGATCACAGGCGTGTTCGGGATTCTGAAATCCTGTGAGATTTAAGCAAAAATTTGCCAAAATGGATGGATGCAAGAATTGTGAAGGCGATATCAAAGAATAAAAATAAAAATTTGGAATGCAGTGTAAAATATAGGTAAGTTGTTGTCCCCTGGTAAGAGAAAATGGAAGGTAAAACAAAACCATTTATTGGCCAGTTTCTTCTTTAGGAATAGGATAATGCCATAAGTTTACAGCACAGGTAAAGGTCTCATCAGGCATACACTTAATATTAAATGTTTACAGCCCCATTAGAAAGCTGCCTCTTTTCTCTATGTTTAAAGCCCCTTTCACACCTCCCTGCTTGCAGGAGTAGGAATAGTCCAATGCAATAAGCGCTGGAAGAGATTTGTACCCATTAAGAAGAAAGGCTTCCAAGAGGTCTCTGGAACTACGGCCCCGGTCCAGCTGCCTTGCAGAATTGCTGATGGCAAAATACTGCAGGTGGTTTCTAAAGCTCTTTAGCATGGAGCCGGTCATCCTCACCCACTGCAATGCAGCCACCACGGGGGCACACAATGGATGGACCCCTTCAACCATGATGGCCATGAAACCGTAAGTATCTCTATCTCTCGCTTACCTTTATACTCGCTTACCATTATACTCGCTTACCATTATAACATGTATTGTACTGTAACTAATGTATAACCATTATAACATTTATTGTACTGTAACTAATGTATAACTTACTCATTTAAAGTGGACAAACACCCAGGATTTTGACTATCCTGGGTTTTGGTCCACTTCGGCGGGGCACCCCGATCGGGGGTGCCCCGCTGTGTGAAACCCCCCAGAAACCCCAAAAAACTCACCTCTCAACGCTCCCACGTGAACGCCGCAGCCAATCCCCGCCAACGTCCAGGCGGGGATCAGGAACGTCCAAGCCGCTTCCGCCGGATCAGGTAAGATGTTTTTGGGGTTTCTGGGGGGTTTCACCCCGCGGGACATCCCGATCTCGGATGTCCCGCGGGGTGGGAGGTGATCGGCCCGGGAATCTTATAGATTTCCGGGCCGATCACCCCTGGGTGTTGGTCCTCTTTAACAACTGCTTATATCTAAGATTATCTGGGAAAATTCATGAACATATTGGGTTAGTAAGGTTATTTACTGTGCTGGAAATTAATTTATTTTATACAGCTTACTGTGTGTGGTGGATAATTTCTCACACAATAGTTTGTAGTTGCAAAGTATTTAAGGTATTAAATATATTTCTCCTTCGGACATTTCACTGGATGTATGGGGACAGCCTCAGCGACCATTGGTTCTTATCGAATTGGTGGCCGATGGGCTGATATGATTATTAGTATTTGTGATATTTATAATATTAATCTTTAGTAGAAATATTAGAGATTAATGTGCAGCAAATCTTAATTTTAAATCATATTTTTCCTATTTCAATCACTTTAATGCACCCTACTGTTACTGAGTAGACAAAGTGGTTGGTTTATACAAAAAGAGTATAGGATCGCTTTCAAAAGCATGGACTTGGTTCAGAAAACACACTAAATGTTACACTAATCTTATAGCTTCTTCTCCTAAAGCTACATCGCAGTCCATTGTGATGCTACCAATTAGGTCTAAAGACGAAACGTCACATCATATAAGACCGAGATCCATCAGTTACTGTACCCTGATGTGTGTCCAGCTCACACTTGACCTGCAGGAGCTCCAATTCTTTAGCCTGTAGCTGCTCATTTAAGTTTCTTGTGCAGTCAGTTTTTTCCTTTTCCTGTATACAACAAACAACAAGAAATAACAGCAACAGTCAGCTATGGGCAATAAATACACAAAACCTATGGTTAGATTCTGCAAAATGATTCATAACGTAGCTCAAAGCTGAGCTCTGGAGCAGGGTGTGTGTTACAGAAAACCAACTCTAAAGCACCATCACAGCAACCACATAAACCCCTCGTTTTGGCTATCTGATTGGTACATAACTCAGCCTTTAGCTAAGCCACCACTTGATCCGAGGTTAGGCACCCTCAGAGAATTTTTTAACGGCTTGAGATTATGACCACACCAAGATAGTATATAAAATTCTATTTATTGAAAATATGTATAAAAAAGTCATACAGTTTATTACAAAAAGATTTTTTTCACTCTCTAAAAAGTAACATCGTGCCCTTCATACAATTACCCCACTTACTATACAATCTTATCATATGCTCATATGCACTCTATGTACACTGATTCATATTGTTTCCTTAAGAGGCAGACATGTATCATGTTTCGCCGATCCCGGCTTCCTCAATGCCCCTGGAAAACTGTAGCAAACAAATATGAACCATTAGTTTGTTAGTATTGTTAGTATCTCCTGTTGGTAATGCATGAATTCTATATAAAACACTTTATACATATCATCATCATTGTCATGATTAGTTCAGATCATCATTAGATCATGTTAGTACATCTTAATTATAATTTATACATAGTTATATTGTAGTCAATATCTTATAGGATTATTATGTGTGACCAATACACGCAGTTTAGGAATAGGGAAGAGGAAAAAAAAAAAAAAGAAGAAAATTCCTCTATTGTAGAATATATTCCTTATATACAATCCTCATATTTAGGACATATCTTATATGCACCCCAGGGAGAGTTGGATAGCAATGAACACTGCCCTAATGTTTGTGGGAAAAACAAGGGAGAGAGTAGCCATGTGGGCAAAATATCTCCAATAAGCACATTATTGGAGATATTTTGCCCACATGGCTACTCTCTCCCTTGTCTCCAATACTAACAAACTAATGGTTCATATTTGTTTGCTACAGTTTTCCAGGGGCATTGAGGAAGCCGGGATCGGCGAAACATGATACATGTCTGCCTCTTAAGGAAACAATATGAATCAGTGTACATAGAGTGCATATGAGCATATGATAAGATTGTATAGTAAGTGGGGTAATTGTATGAAGGGCACGATGTTACTTTTTAGAGAGTGAAAAAAATCTTTTGGTAATAAACTGTATGACTTTTTTATACTTATTTTTAATAAATAGAATTTTATATACTATCTTGGTATGGTCATAATCTCAAGCCGTTAAAAAATTCTCTGAGGGTGCCTAACCTCGGATCAAGTGGTGGCTGTGTGTTACAGAATACTTATAGACCAGTCTTTCCGGAGAGGCGACTGTAAAGCCAATGGCAATAATAAGGCAGCGGCAGCTCACCTGATGCCTGTCCCGTGCACCTCTCCCTCGCTTTCCTGCAGGGCTCCAACATTTGTCTGCCTTTCATTTTCATTTCTCAAGGACCACACAAAAAAGTGGTAAAACCAGTGGTGTAACTAAATGTAACAAGGCCCTGGTGCACACATTAAACCGGACCATCACCCTGAATAAGAGCCTATCTTATATGTTTCCCCCACCCTGTACATACAGATTGCTCACATCCTCCTACCTGCATCTACTGCATGTTATGAGCCTTTAAACATCCAAGATGGCGGCTCATGGAACGTCAGGCAGCCTGCAAACAGGAAGTGTCTTCTGACTGTGCTGCTCTGTATTCTGGTACTGCTGACCTTTTCCTGACCCCAACTCTGCTCTGTCTGAGCAAAGCACAGCTATAACCTGCCCCCTGTATCCCACTCTCCTCTCCTCAGTAAGTGTGATGCTTCTGAGTCAAGATGGCGGCGCCCGTATCCTAAAGTCCTGAACAGAGTTGCAGCCCAGTGGGGGAAAGAATAATAAGTGACTAAAAACGTAAAATGTATTAACTTTAGATGCTAAAGGTCCGGTTTAAATGGGGCCCTTTCAGGCTTTTTTTGTCTTTTAAATCAATGCAGCTAGAAAGACTGAAACAGTAGCGACAAATGCTGCTTCCTTTCTCTAAATGATGCCAAGTGAGCACAAATATGAAAAATAAGGAGCAACAATGATCGGGAAATTATATTGAATCACACCGCGCGTATAAAAAACGATTAAACCAGACCTTCAGCATGATTTAATGAAAAGTCCAAACCCTTAAAAAATTCCCCAGCATCTAAAACTAATATATTTTACAGTTTAAGTCATTTACTTACTTATTCTTTCCCCCACTGGGCTTCAACTCTGTTCAGGACTCTAGCATACGGGCGCCGCCATCTTGCCTCAAAAGCATCACATACTGAGGATAGCAGAGGGAGGGAAAAGTGCAGGAGTCAGGGTTGTAGCTGTGCTTTGCTCAGACAGAGCAGAGCTGGGGTCAGGAAAAAAGGTCAGCAGTCCCAGAATGCAGAGCAGCAGTCAGAAGGCACTTCCTGTTTGCAGGCTGCCTGATGCTCCATGAGCCGCCATCTTGGATGTTTAAAGGCTCATAACGTGCAGTAGATGCAGTTAGGATGGCTTTTAATGTGGACAATCTGTATGTACAGGGTGTGGGAAACATATAAGATAGACTTTTATTCATAGTGAAGGTCCGCTATAAGAAATGTTCTTAGGTAAAATAAAAATCTTTAGGTCCGCTTCACCGTGCCAGGCTCCTTATCCCAACAAGTCCCAGTCCAACATACACAGTAATAGCACAGAGCAGAGACGTTTCTTTCCAAAGGTACTCTTTTATGGAATCCCACAGTGCATGCACATCCAAAAAAGTCGATCACACGCGCTCTCCACCTTTTTGATAACTGCTTACCAGATTGCTGACTTTATAAGCATTGAAATTACTCCAAGACCCACATCAATTTTTCTTGTTTGCCCCACCCTGTGCATACAGATTGTGAGCATCAGGCAGCTTGCAAATAGGAAGTGTCTTCTGACTGTGCATGAAAGGGGTAATTGCCAGCTAAGCACCAGGAAATTCAAACAAAGTCCAATACTGCAGGCAGGGACTAGAGAGCTCACCTCCAAAACTGTAGCAATCCAAAGACTTCCAAATGCCAGCCACGTAGTATGAACAATAAAAGTCCTTTTATTCCAAAACCATTTAAAAGCCTTTACAGCAGCACAAATTGGAGCAGCATAATCGCGAGCGTCCTATTACATCTACGCGTTTCGGGCGTCCACCCTTACTCATGACATAGGACAGCTCGCAAACAACATGATAATATACAACAGAATTACAATATGATAAAAGACACCTGTGGATAAAGCGCGTAAATGTAAATGCCTTAATTAAGTGGCGTTAATTCCATCTTCAGGTAGGCACGCGCACGCTATGTGTCTCTATCCTCACAAGACCATACAAACAGCCTGCGCCGGCCAAGCCGCGAATCAGAAGAGACATGCATACGTGGCTATCTCTGATAGGACCCCATATAAAAACGTCATAGTACTGGCAGCACTCATATTCATGGAGGATGCCATTACTGGCATAATTGACATCGCTGTAAAGGAGATCGCTTCGTGATTTCCCTACTGCCAGAAGAGAGTGGCAGCACAGGGATCACTCAGCGACAACCTGTAAGGATACAGCATATGTCAAATACCGTATAGAGCACCTAACAAAATAGATTCCATATGTCTAAATATATAAAAAATTAATATTCATCAAAAAGTGATTACTAACTACCTTCCGCACAGCATTCAAAGGACATGTGTGATGTGATATGTTTTGAACAATAATATATACACATGGAGAGAGTCATAAAACATTTCTCATGCATCAAAGAGAGGGCATTCTACATAGATATATTAATAAGATAGAGAGAATGTACGAGGACAGAAAGTCAGAACGGGAAAAAAAGAGAGCATGAGTCTAAGAGGGGTATAGTACGAGAGAAATAGGTATATGGTCATCCATAGGGATTATAATAGTGTATTATATGCTTTATAACATCTAGAATATTACAATAAAAACACCATATTATAACCACTATTTCAGATCTATTATTACAGATCTATTATTTCAGAAATAGGTCCACATCCCACCTATAATTAAGCCCTGATGGAACCCGGGTTCCCAGTTTGAAAATCCAAAAGACTTCTCGCTGGTCCAGGTCACCTCCTCTGGGTCCCAATCTCACCTTTTCAATTGCCATGCATCTTAAACCAGTGAGATCCCCACTATGATGATTCCTAAAGTGGCGCCCTACATTAGAAGGTGCATTAGGGCGTTCAACTGAAGATGAAGTAATATGTTCTGAGATTCTCTTTTTCATGGCTCGTGTAGTGCATCCCACATATTGAGTATTACAAACCTCACATGTTATGAGGTAAATAATATTACATTAATTACAATTAATAAAACTTTTGATTTGGAATGTTTCTCTTGTATGGGTGGACCTAAATAAAGAGCCAGTTTGTGTATACTGACACATTCCACATCTAGTGCTTGCGCATTTAAAGAACCCCTTCTGTGTTAACCAGGTTGTAGAGCTAATAGATGGTTCCCTGAACAAACTAGGTGATAACCTCTGGCCCAATGTAGGGCACGTCCTATGTCATGAGTAAGGGCGGACGCCCGAAACGCGTAGACGTAATAGGATGCTCGTGATTATGCTGCTCCAATTTGTGCTGCTGTAAAGGCTTTTAAATGGTTTTGAAGTAAAAGGACTTTTATTGTTCATACTTCGTGGCTGGCATTTGGAATTCTTTGTCTTCTGACTGTGTCGCTCTGCATTCTGGGATTGCTGTCCTTCTCCTGACCCCAGCCCTGCTCTGTCTGAGCAAAGCACAGCTACAATCCCACCCCTGTACATTTGGCCCCCTCTCCTCAGTATGTGATGCTACTGAGGCAACATGGCAGTGCCCGTATCCTAGAGTCCTGAACAGAGTGGTGGAAAGAATAAAAAGTAAATGGCTAAAAACTTAGAATATATTAGTTTTAGATGTTGGGGAATAGTTTTTAAAGGTTTGGGCTTTTCATTAAATTATGCTGAAGGTCCGGTTTAACATCCATGATTTTTGTGTATGGAGGCAGGCGCTGGAGTCAATAGGAGCGCACTGTACTGAGGTCAGGCCCACCAACTATGGCGGCTGACGGGGGGTGACACGTAAGAGTCTTTTGCCTGATCCAAGGTCTGCGAAACTGGTTGATCTCAAGTGATTCGTTTATGCTGCCAATAGGCAGCGTGTGCATCTTCTATGGGAGATTGAAAGACCGATGTCAGTAGAAACGCTACTCCTAAGTAAACCTGTTTCATACATCAGCTCGAGCAATTACAGCTGCAACGTGTGCCAAGAAAGCAAACAGTCATTTGTAATAAAGCTGGAAGAATAATCTGGACATACCAATGCAAGGAGCATCTTCTGCAGATTGTCCCGCTCAAGAGAAATTTCACGAAAGGCACTGAAAGCTCTTTTTAGCTGGTCATTCTCTCCTCTGCTTTGTTCTTCCCATTGGCCAGAAAGCTGAAAGGTAAGCAAAGGAAAAATAATCATTCACATGCCATTATAAAATGGCTGAGCACAATGAAAATTATTCTACAGCATTATTCTAAAGTGGCTCAAAAGCTGCACCACCTGGCCCAGGAGTCTAAAAATACAATTCTGTGAGTACTCACCTGTAGAATTGATTTTGTAGTATACAGCACGTCCGGTTCCAGTAATTCCTTACACTTGGGTTATTCCGCCACAAGGTGGCGCAGTGGACTGCAGAAAGACTTGTGGCCTCTCCCGGGCCCCATAAATAGCCAGGAACCTCCCACCAATTTCCAGTGTTGGCAAGCAGTTATACAAGAAGCCGGGAGAATAAAAAAATGGATAAGAACCCAAAATGAACTTTTGAACAATCACCATACAGAGGTAACCAAGAAAAATGATAACAAGGGAGGGATGGAACAGGATGTGCTGTATACTACAAAATCAATTCTACAGGTGAGTACTCACAGAATTGTATTTTTCCAAGTATACAGCACATCCTGTTCCAGTAATTCCTTACACTTACAACGCCTGCAGAACTTTGTGGCCAAAAGCAGCGTCAGCTGAAGCCCTAACATCAACTTTGTAAAACTTGGAAAAAGTATGAACAGAAGACGCCTGACGAATCCACTTGCTGATAGTAGACTTCGCCGGAGGCAAACCCTTCCTAGGACCAGAAGGAAGAACAAAAAGAGCATCAGTCTTCCTGAATAATTCAGTAGCTACCAAGTAAAACTTCAGAACCCTGACCACATCTAAAGAATGCAGAATCCTCTCCTCGGAATTAGCAGGATTAGGACACAAGGAAGGCAAGACAATGTCCTGATTGAGATGAAATGCAGACAAAACCTTAGGCAGGAAATCTGGCACCACCTTGTCCTGGTGTCGCTCAAAGTAAGGAGGTTTAATGGAAAGCGCCGCCAACTCAGAAACATGCCTAACAGAAGTGATAGCCACCAAAAAGGCTACCTTAAGAGTCAAAATAGGCAAAGCAGCCTCACGTAGAGGATCAAAAGGAGGACCCTGCAAGGCAGATAAAACCAATCTTTGGAAGAAAATAGCCAAGGCTGACACATGTCCCTTGAGGGTACTAAGTTGAAGGCCCAAATCCAAACCATGCTGCAAGAATTCCAGGATCCTGGGAATAGAAAACACCCGACAGGGAAGAGACTTAGACTCACACCAGGCAATGTAAGCATGCCATACCCTATAGTAGATAAAGGACGAGGACTTCTTCCTAGCCCGAATCATGGTAGTAACAACAGAGGCAGGCAGCCCCTTTTCCATCAAGATGGAGGTCTCAGCAGCCAGGCCGTTAAAGCCAGCATTTGTAAATTGGGATGGCGTAGCTGTCCTTGAGTGAGTAGGTCTGGAACCTTGGGCAGAGCGTATTGATCTACTGCCAACTGCACGATGTCTGCGAACCACACCCTTCTTGGCCAACAGGGGGCCACCAGGATGGCTGGCACCCCTTCCTGGGCTATCTTGCGCAGCACCCTGCCCAGCAGAGGAAACGGAGGGAACACAGAGGAGCCGAAAGCTCTTCCAAGACATTGCTAGTGCATCCATGGCTAAGGCCAGAGGGTCCTGGGACAGAGAGACAAAGACTGGAAGCTTGTGATTGTGACGGGACGCAAACAGATCCACATCCGGCTGGGAGCGAAACACCCTGCTGCTAAGGGACCATTCTCCCAGACGAGAAGTCCCCCTGCTCAGGGAGTCCGCCTCCAGATTTTCCACCCCCCAGGATGTACACTGCCGAGATGCAGGGAACATTCTCTTCCGCCCAAGACAGTATCAGGGACACTTCCTTGAGGACCCTCTTGCTCCGGGTCCCCCACTGATGATTGATGTAGGCAACCGCCGTCTGGTTGTCCGAGCGGATCTGAACAGCCCGACCCCGAAGGTGCGGGGTCAATTGGGCGAGAACCAACCTTACCGCCCTCAGTTCCAGAATGTTGATAGGAGTATGGGCCTCCTGGGGGCCCCACTGACCCTGAAATTCCAAGGACTTCCAGAAGCCCCCCCAACCTGTCAGACTGGCATCTGTGGTGACAGTCTCCCAGCAAGGGGACAGAAAGGTTCTGCCCACCAAGAGGTTCCTTGAGTCCAGCCACCACGAGAGGGACCGTCTGGCCAGGGGGGACAAAACAAACACCTGATCCAGGGACACAGGGTCCCGATCCCACACTGATAAGAGGTGTAGCTGAAGAGGTCTCATGTGAAACTGAGCATAGTGTACCGCCTCGAAGCAAGACACCATCAGGCCCACCAGTTGCATCCCCTGCCGGATGGAGGGACAAGGACAAGAAAGAAGAAACTGGGCCTGAGCTAGAAGACCTTGACCTGAGATGTATCCAGAGTCATGCCCAGAAAGGACCTCACCAGTGACGGGGACAGAAAAGACTTGGGATGGTTGATCACCCAGCCGAAGGACTCTAGTGTGGACACCACCATCTGGGTATCCAGTTCTGCCTGATGGAAGGACCGAGACGTGATCAGAATGTCGTCCAAATAAGGAAGGATGCGAATGCCCTGAGATCTCAGAGCCATCACGTCCGCCAGCACCTTGGTGAATACCCTGGGAGCCGAGGTGATACCGAAAGGTAAGGCCACAAATTGGTAGTGCTGATCCTCCAGAGCGAACCTGAGAAATTTCTGATGACCTGGGAAGATTGGTACATGAAGGTAAGCGTCCCTGTCTCTAGAGGTCATGAAGTCGCCCGGGCGCAGTGTATTGACTGCTGAGCGTAGGGTCTCCATGCGAAAATGCTTGAATCTGACAAACTTGTTGAGGCGCTTTAAATCCAGGATGGGCCTGAGGGACCCATCCTTTTTGAGAACCGTAAATAGATTGGAGTAGAAGCCTCTGCCCCTTTCCCTGAGAAGCACCGGGCAGATGACCCCCAACTCCAGAAGGTTTCGGACTGCAAGACGCAAACCCTGAGTTGACAAGGGGTTTTGAGCATTCCGGGATCTGACAAATCTTGGGGGCAGCCAGGCTGCAAACTCTATCTTGTAACCGTAGGAAACCACCTCTTGAATCCACCTGTCTGCTATGCGTAGCCTCCAGACGTGAGCAAAGAGCTGAAGCCGTCCCCCCACCTGGATGGGTGAGGGCGCCTCCTCATGCCTGAGGGGCTTTGGGGGAGGATTTGGGTTTGGGACCCCATGAGAGACTGGGACGGCCACGTCCTCTACCCCTGCCCCAATAGTCTCCACGTGCCCCAGCAAAGGACCACTCGACCAGCCCTGGAAGCGCGGAAGGAAGGGAGAGAGTCACCAGTCCCCCGAAAGGGCCGAGACGGCCTTCTACGTTGAGGCAGCCTACCGCCCCTGGCAAACAGGTCCAAGCGTTCACCAAAGAGCCGTAGCCCCTTAAAAGGAAAACCAGTGAGAGCCTTCTTACCAGCATTATCTGCTACCCACTGACGTAGCCAGACAGAGCGTCGTATAGCCACCAAAAGGGCAGAAGTCCTACCACACATTCTAATGGCATCATCCATGGCAGAAAGAACATATGCAACAAATTCATAGCAAAGTAGGAGAGATCTATAATCCTCTCCTCCCGCATCATCAGAGGCCCCATCTAAGAGACACTTAAGCAGCCCTTTAATAGCAATAGCCGTTATGACAGAGGCACAAACCGGGTGCAGCGCAGTCCCCACTCAAGCAAAGGCATGACAGGACAGCTGGTCCATGCGCCGGTCCTCACCATCCTGCAGTGTAATAGTGTCAGGTGAGTGCATGACTGATGTATTTGACAACCCTAGGATGGGCACGTCCACCTCGGGAGGACATGACCAACGCTTAATCACATCAGCAGGAAAGGAATACCTCCTGTCCTGTCTTGGGCACCCCAGGTAGCTTGCTAGGCCGTTCCCACTCTTTGAGCACCAAATTATTAAAGTGATTCTGCTCAGGGAACTCCAAGCGTGGTTTAACATTACAGAAAAGCTCACCCTGCTGCTGTGGAGCCATGGCAGAAGGGGAAATACAAAGCTCTTAAAAAATTTGAGTCAGTAACCTGTCAGTGTCATCTAAAGACCATGGGTCTTCTCCAAAAGGAGACCCGGTACCACCATATAACTTAGGTTGTTCCTCAGAGGATTCTGAATCAGAGAATAAGTCCCCCTCCTCGAGGGGGTAAAGGCCAGAAAAGGAGTAAAGTCCCTCATCCTCCACAGATAAGAGGGAAGCAGCGGAAGATAAGTGCCGCGGAAGATAAGTGCCGCTTCTTGGCAGAAGCCTTACGCGGGGCTGACCCAGCAATATGCTTTTCAATGCTGGCCACCTGTGAAGCCAAGTCATATTGAGACTCCCCGCTAGTGTGCCCCTCACTGGGAGTCAGATGCAAGCGTGGGGGGGGTAGGCAAAGCAGAAGGGGCGCAGCACCAGGACCCGTAGCAGACAACCCAGGCTGAAGCGCAAGTACATGCTGGGCGCAGGGCAAACATACCCTAACACCGTCACTAACAGGGCATACCGCACACGCAATACACAGCTGGGCTTGTCCCGAAGGAACCCCAAGCACATTATCCCCGGAAGCCTCCATATGGTGATTTTAGATACAGGCGCAACGGCCAGTACAGGGACACAGCTAGCAATAGCCACCCTTTTTGGGATGCCCTCCAAAGCCCACTAGGGAAGGTGGGAGATTGGTAAGGGGCAGGGCCGGGAGAACCATAGTCAAAGGTGACCCGCCTGCAAGACACAATAAGTACAAAATAAGCATCCCCAGCGCATACAGACTGAAGCAATATAAAAACCCCATAAGGGACTCACGGACCAAGCGGACAGATCGCCCAGAGAGGTAAAGCACAGCCAGACCGCGTCGCAGCACCGCAAGGACGAGACCACAAAATGGTGCCGGCAGTAGTACCTAGAGGGGCAGACCGTGAGCGCATGACGCAGAACGTGTCAAACCGCGGTTCCGGCCCCCCGCCCCCGAAGAGCACGAAACTGTGACCGGCGCCATGAAAGAACCAAAAAATACCTAGCGCCAACCGCCGCAGAGCGCCGTACAACGGCCCGCACACACCAATAAAAAAAAAATAAATAACACACACAAAACACGGACCCCCCGGGCGCCCCCTGCCAGCCGCCACAGCAAAGGGGTCGCGCACAACCTTCTAGAAGGGAGGGGAGACAGGGTGAGGGAGAGGGAACAAAGACGCAAGATTTGAGGCTGGGGCATCCCAATGAGGCTCACTATAGAAGGCCTGTCGCCGGCTACCCTTTGGTACAGGGTCTTGCGGTCCGGAGCAGCGCTCCTTCAGAACCTGACCCTAGTGCTGTCCTACCTTCACCTGAACCGTCAGCTGAGGCTGGGAGGCAGTGGGTCCAGAACCAGTGGAAATAAGCCTGCAGGGCCCTAGGCTTGATAAGCCCCGCTCCCTGTGCAATAGAGAGCCATCTTCTATCTTCGCAGTCCAGCCTGCAGAGAAACACTGGAAATTGGTGGGAGGTTCCTGCCTATTTATGGGGCCGGGAGTGGCCACAAGTCTTTCAGCAGTCCACTGCGCCACCTTGTGGCGGAATAACCCAAGTGTAAGGAATTACTGGAACAGGACGTGCTATATACTTGGAAAAATACAATTCTGTGATTACTCACCTGTAGAATTGGTATTATCAAGAATACAGTACGTCCTGCTCCAAATCTAATACTTACAGTTGAGATATACTCCACCAGATGGCGCTGGACTGCAGAGACATCGAAAATAAGCTCCTCCCGGCCCCTCAAATACCCAGGGACCTCCCACAAATCCCCAGCATTGAAAAGCAGTTAAGGAGAAACCGGGAGCATTAAACAATCCAAACTATCAAATATAACAATGATAACAATCACCATACAGGGGATCCAAGAAAATGCAAACCAGAGGGTGGGTTGGAGCAGGACGTACTGTATACTCATAATACCAATTCTACAGGTGAGTAATCACAGAATTGTATTATTCTTAGTATTCAGTACGTCCTGCTCCAAATACTTACACTTGGGACATCCAATAGCAGTGTCCATAAAGTAGGGTGGGATCCCCAAGAAAAATTAGCAGCAGGCAGTTTAAACCACTGCCGCCTGCAGAACCTTGCGGCCAAAAACAGCATCAGCTGAGGCCCTAACATCAACCTTGTAAAACTTTGAAAAGGTATGAACAGAAGACCAAGTAGCGGCCTTGTAAACTTGTTCAACAGAAGCCTGGTGCTGAAAAGCCCAAGAGGCACCAATAGCACGAGTGGAGTGCGCAGTAAGGCGGAAGGGAGGATTCTTCCCCTTAGCAGAGTAGGCCTGAATCACAGCCTGACGAATCCACTTGCTGATAGTAGACTTGGCAGGAGCCAAACCCTTCCTAGGACCAGAAGGGACCACAAAAAGAGCATCAGTTTTCCTGAAAGGTGCAGTAGCCACCAGATAGTACTTCAGACACCTAACCACATCCAAAGGGTGCAAAACTCTCTCCTTAGCATTGCTAGGATTAGGGCACAAAGAAGGAAGAACAATATCCCGATTCAAATGAAAGGCAGACACTACCTTAGGCAGAAAATCAGGTTTGAAACAAAACACCACCTTGTTCTGGTGCCTCTCATAGTAGGGGGGCTGAATGGACAGCGCCGCCAACTCAGACACACGCCTGACAGAAGTGATAGCCACCAGAAACACAACCTTGAGCGTAAGAATGGCCAAGGCAGCATCCTGCACAGGTTCAAAGGGAGCACCCTGCAAGGCTGACAGAACCAAGTTCAAATCCCAAACAGGCACCATAGGTTTACGTGGGGGACGCACATGAGTGACCCCCTGGAAAAAAGTCCTGATCAGAGGGTGCTGAGCAAAGGACTTCTGGAAAAAAATAGCCAGGGCAGAAAGCTGATCCTTCAGAGTACTGAGTACTGGAGCCCCATCTCCAACCCATGCTGCAGGAACTCCAGAATCCTGGGAATAGAGAACACACGACAGGGAAGAGACCTAGACTCACACCAGTCAATGTAGGCATGCCAAACCCTGTAATAAATGGAAGAGGAAGACTTCTTCCTAGCTTTAATCAAAAGATCCACAACTGAGGAAGACAGCCCCTTCTCCATCAAGATGGAGGTTTCAGCAGCCAAGTCGTGAGAGCCAGAGTTTGTAAATTGGGATGGCGTAGTGAGCCCTGAGTGATCAGATCTGGCACCAAGGGCAGAGTGTATTGATCTACTGCCAGCTGTACCACGTCTGCGAACCACACTCTTCTTGGCCACCAGAATTGCTGGCACCCCTTCCAGAGCAATCTTGCGAAGAACCCTGCCCAGCAGGGGAATTGGGGGGAAGACATACAGGAACTGAAAGTCCTTCCATGACATTGCTAGCGCATCCGAGGTCAGGGCCAGATGATCCCTGGACAGAGAGACAAAAGCTGGAAGCTTGTGATTGTGGCGGGACGCAAACAGATCCACATCTGGATGGCCCCAACGGTGACACAGAGATTGAAATACCCTACTGCATAGGGACCATTCTCCCTGGCGAGAGGTCCCCCTGCTCAGAGAGTCCTCCAGGTGATTTTCCACCCCCGGGATGTACACAGCTGAAATGCAGGGGACATTGGCCTCCGCCCAAGTCAGGATCAGAGACGCTTCCTGGAGGGCCCCCTTGCTCCAGGTCCCTCCCTGATGATTGATGTAGGCAACTGCCGTTTGGTTGTCCGAGCGCACCTGAACAGGCAGGCCCTGAAGATGAGTAGTCAAGCGAGCTAGAACTAACCTGATCGCTCACAGCTCCAAGACATTGATAGGTGTGTGGGCCTCCTGAGGGCCCAACCTCCTCTGGAACCGCAGGGACTTCCAGAAGCCCCCCCAACCTGACAGACTGGCATCCGTGGTGACCGTCTCCCAGGAAGGGGCAAGAAAGGATCTGCCCCCCAACAGGTCCATCCACCACAAGAGGGACCTCCTGACCAGGGGGGAGAGCACACAGGCCCTGTCCAGGGACGCTGGGTCCTTGTCCCATACAGACAATAGGTGAAGTTGCAGAGGCCTCAAGTGGAACTGAGCATAAGGGACTGCTTCGAAGCACACCACCATCAGGCCCACCAGCTGCATCCCCTGCCTGATGGAGTGATGGGGACAAGCTAGGAGGGACTGAGCCTGTGCAATCAGACTGTCCACCTTCTATTGAGGAAGGAAGATCCTTGCCTGAACTGTATCCAGATTCATTCCTAGGAATGGAGTTACCAAGGAAGGGGACAGCGAGGACTTGGGGTGTTTGATCACCCATCCAAATGACTCCAGAGTGGACACCACCAGCTGAGTATCCAACGCTGCCTGATGTAGAGACTGAGAAGTGATGAGGATGTCGTCCAGATAGGGAAGCACGCGGACGCCCTGACATCTGAGCAGAGACATCACGCCAGCCAGCACCTTGGTGAACACCCTGGGAGCTGAAGTGAGCCCGAAGGGCAAGGCCACAAATTGGTAGTGTTGATCCATCAGAGCGAACCTAAGGAACCTTTGATGACCTGGGAACACAGGAATATGAAGGTAAGCATCTTTGATGTCCACAGAAGTCATGAAATCCCCTTGGCGCAGTGAACTGATGGCAGAGCGCAGAGTCTCCATACGAAAGCGCCTGCCCCTGACAAACTTGTTGAGAATCTTTAAGTCCAGGATGGGCCTGACAGAACCATCCTTTTTGGGTACTGTGAATAGGTTGGAATAAAAGCCCTTGCCTTCTTCTCTTAAAGGGACCTGGCAGATGACCCCCAGCTCCAGGAGGCCTTGCACTGCTTGCACTAGCTCCTGAGCTGACAAAGGGTCCTGAGGAATCCGGGATCTGATGAATCTTGGAGGGGGATCGGCAGCAAACTCCAACTTGTAACCGGAGGACACTACCTCCTGAATCCACCGGTCTGAGACATGAAGCCTCCAGACGTGAGCGAAGTGCTGCAGCCATCCCCCCACCCGGATGGGTGAGGGCGCCCCATCATGCCTGAGGGGGCTTGGGAGAGGATTTAGCTTTGGGACCCCAGGAGGAGCCAGGACGTCCACGTCCTCTGCCTCTACCCCAGAAATCTCCCCGGGCTCCAGGGAAAGACACCCCCCTTCCCTGTCTTGTACCATGGTAAGGGGAGGAGAAGGAACCCTAACCCCGAAAGGGCCGAGGTTGCCGCCTGCGCTGGGGTAACCTGCCTCCCTTAGCAAAAAGGTCCAGGCGGTCTCCAAACAGACGCAGTCCTTTAAAGGGAAACCCAGTGAGGGCCTTCTTGGCAGCGTTGTCAGCAGCCCACTGGCGCAGCCAAACCGAGCGGCGTATAGCCACCACGAGGGCAGAAGTTCTGGCACACATTCTGATGGTGTCATCCAATGCTGATAGGACAAAATTTACAAAAACATCACAACTGGAGAGTGCATTAAACACCTCACAAGGCAAATCATCAGGGGCACTATCAAGCATATTTCTGATAAGGGTTCTAGTGGCCACAGCAGTAATGGCAGAGGCACAGACCGGGCGTAGCGCCGTCCCCGCACATGGCGTGGGATGCCAGCTGATCAATACGCCGGTCTTCGGCATCCCGCAGGGTAGTAGAATCAGGGGAATGCATGACAGAGGTGTTAGATAGCCCTAGGATCGGGGCATCCACCTCGGGGGGGGGGGGGGGGGGGATGACCAACATTTAACCACCTCAGCAGGAAAGGGATACTTCCTATCCCAACTCTTTGGAACCCCGGGAAGTTTACTGGGGCGCTCCCATTCCTTGAGCACATGGTTACGGAAATGTGCCTGCTCTGGAAATTCCAAACGTGATCTTGCTGTATGGAAAAGCTCCCCTCTCTGCCTGGGAGCCTCAACAGGGAGAGAGATGGACAGAACCTCAAAAATCTGGGTCAATAATCTGTCAGTGTCATCCGGGGCCCAAGGGTCAGAGCCAAAATCGTCATGACCCCTTGGTCTCTCATCAGATGAGCCCGAGTCAGAAAAGAGCTCCCCTTCATCAGACGGGGTATAGCCACAAAGATTCATAAACTCCTCAGTTCCCATAGGGAAAACAGTAACATTAGGCGTCAAGTGCCGCTTCTTCGCTAAAGACTTCGCAATAATCTGTTCAACAGTAGCCAGTCTAGAAGACACATCAGGCTGAGAATCCCCACTAGTATGCAACTCAGCAGGAGTGAGATTTAAGCTTGGGGGAGTAGGTGAAGTGAAACGAGGTGCAGCCACTGGCAGGCCAGATTGCAATGCAAGCACCTGCTCAGCACAGGGTACACAGACCCGCGCCTTGTCAGCGTCAGCATGAGGCTGCCAACACGCTACACACAGCCGGTCTTGTCCCAAAGGGACCCCAGTAACATTATCCTGGGATGCCTCCATATGGTGATTATAGCAGCGCTATACGCCGATAGGGAATAACGCTATATAGCAACCCTGGATGCCCCAATAACCCGCTAGGGACGTGGGAGTATAATTTTTACAAGGCCTACAAGTAATATACTAAAAACAGGGCCGGGAGAAGCCAAGAAGGGGTCGTCCCGCCTGAAAGACATAAGCAGACAAGACCTTAAGTACATCGTAACAAACGTGAAGCAGATAAAGCCGCCCGCGAGGGCACTTACGGACCGCGGTAGGTAGGAGTCTGTCGCGCATAGGCCAACCAAGTCAGAAAAGATGGCGTCGGTATACCTCGAGGGGCGGGCCGGTAATAGCGATGACGCGGAAAGCGCCAAAGACGGGCCCGCCCCCCCCCCCCGAAGAGCGCGAAGCCAGAAGGCCAACAGCCAATGATGGCGCACCAGCGCCTGAGGTAATGCCGCCGCCAAGCGCGGAACCAAGTCAGCGCGCGGCGGCTGTACATTTTAAATCAATATAGACAAGTCAGCGCGGCGGCTGACACAAGAATAAAGACATGTGAAAAGTGAAAGCACAGACTGCATAACATACATATCTATACACATACACCCCCCCTCTTTTCCCCCCGAAGACTACAAGGAGGATGAGGGAGGACGGCGGCCACTTAAAATACAATTCTGTGAAATACTCACCTGTAGAATTGATATTATTTGTATACAGTACGTCCTGCTCCAGATATAGTACTGCACTGCAGAGACATGCAAAAACAGGCTCCTCCCGGCCCCTCAAATACCCGGGGACCTCCCACAAATCCCCAGCATTGAAAAGCAGTGAACAAGAAGCCGGGAGAATTTAACCACCAAAAGACTGGTAACTATAACAATGATAACAATCACCATACAGGGGATCCAGAATAATGCAAAAACCAGGGTGGGGTGGAGCAGGACGTACTGTATACAAATAATATCAATTCTACAGGTGAGTATTTCACAGAATTGTATTATTCTTAGTATACAGTACGTCCTGCTCCAGATATAGTACTTACACTTGGGACATCCAATAGCAGTGTCCATAAGGTAGGGTGGGATCCCCAACAAAAAAGGCAACAGCAGACAGTTGAAACCACTGTCACCTGCATAGCCTAGCGGCCAAGACAGCATGAGCTGAAGGCCCTAACAACAACCTTGTAAAACTTTGAAAAGATATGAACAGAAGACCAAGTAGTGGTCTAGCAAACTAGTTCAACAGAAGCCTGGTGCTGAAAAGCCCAAGAGGCACCACAAGAATAAGAAGTAAGGCGAAAGGGAATATTCTTCCCCTTAGTGGAATAGGCCTGAGCAACAGCCTGACAAATCCAATCGCTAACAGTAGACTTGGCAGAAGCCAAAGAACCTTTCCATGGACCAGAAGGAACCATCCCATCCAAGTAAAGACCAGGCCAAGCAGTCTAACCCCCCCGAGACCAAGCGAGATCGGGCACACTCAAGATGGAGGGGCCGTAGGCCCAAGGAGCATCAGGTCTCCTAAAGGACCCAGTGACTTCCAAGGAAACATTTTTAACACCAGTTCAAGGAATGCAGAACCCTTTCCTCAGCGTTGCTAGGAGTAATGCACGGTAGGAAGAACAATATCCCAAATCAATGACATAAGACACCACCTAGGCAGAAAGTCCGGCTTACGGCGGAACACCGCCATATCCTGGTGTATCTAAAGAATGGGGGCTAGATAGACAGAGCCACCCGCTCAGACAACACGTCTGACCGAAGTAACAGCCACCAGAGGGACAACCTCGAGGGTAAGAACAGTCAGACAGCATCCCAAATAGGTCCCAAGGGAACACCCCACAAGGCAGACAGAATCAAATTCAATCCCAACAGGGACCATAGAATTCCAGGGGAGACGCACACGAGTAACCCCTTAAAAGAAAGTCTTAACCAAGGAAAACTGATCCAAAGACTTCTAAGGAAGGCCGACAGGGCAGAACCTGACCCCTCAGATTACTGAGTTGGAGAACCAACTCCAACTCATGCTGTAATAACTCTAGAACCCTGGGAACAGAGAAAGCCCGGCAGGGAAGAGACCTAGACACACACCAATCAGTATGGATACACCGTACCCTTTAATAGACGGAAGAAGAAGAAGAAGCTTGCTCCTAGTCTTCCCATAGTCTCAGTCACCGAGACAGGTAAGCCCGTCTCCATCAAGATGGATGTTTCAGCAGTAAGGCCGACTAGAGTCTGTAGATTGGGGTGACGTAAGGGGGCTCTGAGTGAGCAGAGCTGGCGCTCCAGGCAGAACGTACAGATCTACTGCCCTCAATACCACGTCTGCGAACCACACTCTACTAGGTCACCCGGGGGCCACCAGAATCACTGGTCCCCTGTTCCAGAGCAAACTTGCTCAGAAACCTGCCTAGCAGGGGAATGGAGAAAAGGCATAAAGAACAGAATGTCCAGCCATGACATTACCAAGGCATCATGACCACGGCCAGAGGATCCTGGGACAGGGAAACAAGGCCGAGAGTTTGTGATAGTGACGGGACACAAAAGGATCCACAACTGGTTGGACCCCATACTGACACAGGGATTAGCACATCCTGTCGCAGAGGGACTCCCACCAGAGCGAATACCACTGATATGCAGGAAACATTGTCCTCCACCCAGAATAGGATCATAGACACTTCCTGGAGGACCCTCCTGCTCCAGGTCCTTCTCAGATGATTAACGTAGGCCACTGTCGCCAGACAGAACGAGCGCCCCCGAACGGGCCGGCCCTGAAGAGGAGTAGTCAAGCGAAAAGGAACCAACCTGAACGCTCACTGTTTCAAAAATCAATAGGTGTATGGACCATCTTAGGGCCCCACCTCCCCAAGAACTGCAGGGAGTTTCAGAAGAAGAAACCCCCCTACAACCTGGTAGATTGGCATCCAGGATGACCGTCTCAAGGAAGGGGCAAGAAGGGAACTGCCCCCAGACAGGTTCTTTGAGTTAATCCTCTCCAAGAGGGACCTCCTCACCGGGGGGAAGGCACAATGAGGGACTGAGCCCATGCAACCAGATTGTCCACTTTATTGCTGAAGAAGGAAGATTCTCGCCTGAACCGAATCCAGATTCATTCCTAGGAATGAGGTTACCATTCAAGGGGACAATGAGGACATGGGGTGATTGAACACCCCTCCAAATGACTCCCAGTCTACACAACCAGCCAAAAGACCAACTTAGTCTGACGTAGAGACTGGGAAGTGAAAAGGGACGTCCTGGTAGGTCATAGCGCGGACGCCCCTTGGTCTCATCAGAGACGTCACCCCCGTCAGCACCTTGATGGGCACTCTGGGGGCTAAAGAGAGGCCAGATAACAAGGCCACAAATTAGCAGTGTTGGACCTCCAACACGAACCTGAAGAGCCTCTGTGTCCAGAGGACACAGGGAAGCGAACAGAAGCATCTTTTGAGCTCCACAGACGGCGAGAAGCCCCTTGAACGCAAGGCGCTGATGGCCCAACCCAGAGTATCCAAGCAGAACTGCTGTAACTGGTGAATTGCCGCAAACTTGTGAGTCCAGGGTGGACCAGACTGACCCATCCTTTCGGGGGACTGTGGAAAAGGTTGGTGTAGCGGCCCCTGACTCTGCCTGTTAGGGGCAATCTGCAAGTGACCCCAAGGGGAGGCCACGCAGCAGACTCTATTCTGTATCCGGAGGACACTACCTCCTGAATCTACCAGAATGAGGCGAGATGCCTCCTGATAAGAGCAAGGTGCTGCAGCCACCCCCTCACCCAGACGGGCGAGGGCGCCCCATCATGCTTGAGGGGGTTTGGTGGAAGATTTGGGCTTAGCCCCGCCGGAGGGGCCAGGGCGTTGTCTGCTGCTCATGGGGCAGGAGTCTGTACAAAACGCCAGGAAGGACACCCCTGGTTCCTGTTTAACACTAAGGTGGGGGGGGGGGGGGAGGGGTGCCCCTGCCCCGAGGGGGCCGAGACGGCTGTCTGCGTTGGAGTGATTTGCCCTTTTTACCAAACAGGTCCAGACGGGCCCCAAATAGGCGTTGCCCTCAAAAGGGAAGCCCAGTAATAGTCTTTTTAGTAGCATCGTCAGCACCCCACTGTCGCAGCCAGACCAAGCAACGTATAGCCACCACAAGGGCAGAAGTTCTTGCACACATTCTAATGGTGTCATCCAGCGCTAATAGAATACATTTTACAAATACATCACAACTGGAGAGTGCATTAAACACCTCCCAGGGGAGATCCTCAGGGTGATGATCAAGCATCTTTCTGATGAGGGTTCTAGCGGCCACTGCAGTAATAGCCGCGGCACAGACCGGGCGCAGCGCCGTCCCTGCACAAGAAAAGGTGTGGGAGGCCAGCAGATCAATGCGCCGGTCCTCAGCATCCCGAAGGGTACTATAAGCAGGGGCTGTAATAAAGGGGGGATTAGGAACCCCTATGATCGGCGCATCCACCACGGGGGGTGATGACCAACAATTAACCACCTCAGGGGGAAAAGGGTATTTCCTATCCCAGTCCCCTGGAACCCCTGGAAGTTTACTGGGGCATTACCATTCCTTGAGCACAAGAGCGTGAAAATGAGCCTGCTCTAGAAATTCCAAGCGTTCTGTCGCAGTATGGAAACGCTCCCCTCTAGGCTTGGGGACCTCACCAGGGAGAGAGATAGACAGTGCCTTAAAGACCATAATCAACAGAATCGTCATGACTCCTCGGCCTCTCATCAGATGAGCCTGAGTCAGAGAACAACTCCCCTTCATCAGAAGGGGTATAGTCACACAGAGTAGTAAACTCCTCGGTTCCCATAGAAAAAACAGAAACATGAGGCGACAGGTGCCGCTTCTTACCAGGGCCCATGCGCTCTGACAACCTTGCAATAATCTGTTCAGCCGTAGGCAGTCTGGAAGGCCCAGCAGGCCGCAATTCCCCACTTGAATGCGACTCAGCAGGAGTGAGATTTAAGCCTGGGGTGATAGGTGAATTGAAGCGAGGTGCAGCCACTGGCAAGCCCGATTGCAGGGCCAGTGCTTGCTCGGCACAGGGTCCGCAGACCCGTGCCCTGTCCGCATCAGCGTGGGGTTGTCCACACGCTATACACAGCCGGTCTTGTCCCAGAGGGACCCCGGTCACATAATTCCGAGATGCCTCCATATGGTGATTATTTAGGCACAATATGCCAGCAGGGATTTACGCTATAGGCAACCCTGGATGCCCCAAGACCCGCTAGGAAGGTGGGAGTAGATATACAAGGCCCGCTATAATTACACCGGGCCGGGAGAAGCCAATGGTGTTCACCAGTCTGAAAGACATAATGGGAATAAAGGGTGTCAGAACCATGCGCAGTAATCAAGGATCATGAAAATCGACCGCGAGGGCACTTACAGACCAAGGGAGGAGGAGGACCGCTACCACGCGTGCGTGCGACTAGCATCAAAATGGCGCCAAGCGAACCTGGAAGGGCGGGCCAGAGCGGGCTGTGACGCGGAGCGCGCCAAACCAGGTCCCCGCCCCCCCAAAGAGCGCGAAGCTCTGAGATAGATTCAACGTTGTCATGAGGAGTGAAATGTATGACACACTTAGAAAAATGATTTGCCAATGAAGACGCCGCAGCGTCTGAGAACATCCAGTAAAGGAAAGAGGTGCGCGCAGCGGCGACAGATACACAATAAAAATGCAAACAGCGCGGCTCTGACACCAGGAATACCAGTCAAAGGACAATACTAAGGCCATAAGCGTGTAAGCACCATACACTGAGACCACCACACACAACCCCCCCCCCTTTTTCCTTCCCCCCGAGCTACAGGGGGGAACGAGGGAGGATGGCGACCCTTTGTACAGGGCCCACCTCTACACGGGGCATGGGGCAATAGTGCGGGAGGGGCATCCCCTAGAGGCTCACCATCAGCCTAAACCGCCTACCCTTTGGTGGGGGACTGCGGTGGAGCATGGCTCCATAAGCACGCATGGTGCTGCCTACCTTCACCCGACCAGCGCAGCCCAGGCTGGGAGGCACATCACAGGGAGGACGGGTGGGAATAGTCCAACAGGGCCGCAGGCTTTGATAGCCCCGCTCACCTGCGAGAGAGTGGTACTTCATGTCTTCGCAGTCGGCACTGCAGAGAAATCTGGGGATTTGTGGGAGGTCCCCGGGTATTTGAGGGGCCGGGAGGAGCCTGTTTTTGCATGTCTCTGCAGTGCAGCGCCATCTGGCGGAGGATAACCCAATTGTAAGTACTATATCTGGAGCAGGACGTACTGTATACTAAGAATATAGGGCCCACCGATAGGCAGGGGCAAGGGGCAATAGTGCGGGAGGGGCATCCCATAGAGGCTCACCATAAGCCTGAACCGCCTACCCTTTGGTGGGGGATTGCGGTGGAGCAGCGCTCCTAAGCACCAACGGCGGTGCTGCCTACCTTCACCCGACCAGCGCAGCCAAGGCTGGGAGGCATATTACTAGCGGGTGGGAATACTCCTACAGTGCCGCAGGTTAATAACCCCGCTCACCTGAGAGTAGAGAGCCAATTTGTCGTCCTTCGCAGCCAGACTGCAGAGAAATTCTGGGGATTTGTGGGAGGTCCCTGGGTATTTGAGGGGCCGGGAGGAGCCTATTTTCTGCAGTCCAGCGCCATCTGGCGGAGTATATCCCAACTGTAAGTATTAGATTTGGAGCAGGACGTTCTGTATACTAAGAATAGATGCCCTGCTGTGATCACCTGGGTTCAGTGGTAAACTCACCTTTACCGGCGGCTCACGCAACTCTGTGTTCTCCAGGGGCCGCTTGCCCAGTTTCCCTGTAGTGTTGATGTGCTCCCGCGCCCCCAGCCATTCAGCAGCCAGCCTGCTGGTGTACGTCACCCGGTACTATTGAGATCAGCCAATCGGTGATCTCAAAAGCGACATGTGGGAGAGGCACTAATGGTGGAAACCATTTTTTTTTTTAAAGACACCCCGGATGTTTCACGCAGCGGGGCATCTTGGACGCCCCAAAGGCAAGCTGGCGAGGCTTTTGTGCCACTTTAAAGAAAAGTGCTGGTTCACCTGTGTCGGCAGCTTACATAGCAAAACGCTCAGTTTACCAGCCCCCCAGAAATGTCTGGGGTTCGATTCAGCCATTCACCTCTTTGGGACTGAAGGATCCTCTCATGTCGGGACAGCATATTATGAGGTGGGGGGGTGACCTGCAAACAAGTTGTTTCTTGGAACTTTTACCAAATCAAGATGCTGAATTGGTAAGAAGTCTGCCAAGCCCCGTGGGACACCCGTCTTCTAGGTAAGTCCACAACCCCCAATCTCTGCTGCTAGCTTCACCTATAGCCAAGCCCCCGTTTGCCGGGGCACTTTACATGCCTTGCCAGGCACGGTTGCCCCCAGGACTTAGGACGTAGCACAACAGATGTGAACTTACAGGGGTGAAGGCGGATGAACCAGAGGCAAGACTGGGTGACATCGGCTAAGCCGGGGTCATACACGGGTAGTCAGTCCTTACTAGCACAGCACCAAAGGGAGAGACAAGAGGAGAGTCGAAGTCAAGCCAGGAGGTCACGGGTACGCAGCACAAGGGATGAAACAGATTCGTGGTCAGGGTACAAGCAGACGATGGTCCAGGCGGCAATCACAGGATGGTCAAGCAAGACAAGGTCGACAACGGAAACAAACAAGGATCTCAGATATTATCACACCCATCAGCACGCTATCACGGGCAATGAGACAGTGTGGAGGGAAACATTTAATGTACCGGAAGTAACGGACTGGCTGGGGGAATATTTGGGCTCATTGGCCCAACTAACAACATGTGGGCTGATTGCCCAGTGGGCATTACACCCACCAGTAAAATGAGGGCTCATTGGCCCTTTAGCTATTCATAAGAAAGCCGTGCTGGCATGTGCGAGCACGAGCACAGAAGCGAGGAGAGAAGGAGGCAGGCACACTCGGCACCTCTCGAACCATCACTGCTCGAGCTGGCTGCCGGGTGGAAGGGGCCTCCCCTGGCCGCCCTCGGACATCGCGGGACCAGACAGTGGGTACGTTTATCGTGACAAAGTCCAAGAGACCCCTATACCAGTTCACAGGTAGTGGTGACCACACCTATTTTGGGGTACAGAATGTCAGATGCTGGGGGCTATCTGGCTGGAGGGCCTACGAACCAGATAGACCCCGCTCCAGCTCATCGCTTGTGCGGTATAGAGTCTTCATGTTTTTTTATTTTTTGCCTGGACTATCCCATTAAACGTAAACTACAAAACTATGGAATGATTTCAAACAGTGAAAGCAAACAGTAGTCTAGGAACTTTAAATAAAATCCACAAAGATAACAATTTGATGGCTGATCGGTACCTTGTCTTCCATTTGCCGCAACCTTTTTTTAAGATAATAATTTTCCCTCTCCGTGTCCTTCAGACGTTTCTTAATGTCCTCATAAGCTGTAACGAGGGCAAAGTGCGAGGCCACCGAGGCCTCTCCAGAGAATGCAGAGAGAGGAGTGTCTTGATCCATTCTCCGTGTGTCTTCTTCTTTTTCATGAGTCAGAATACAAATATCATCATCAAGTAAGGAATCCATGGTAGCTGCTAATAAAATAATAAGAAAAGAAAATAACCAAAACAGTCATACACCAGTTACATAAAATAGAAGCTAATATATGAGCAATTCTAGAAGCGGTTTAGACAATATTAATAGAGAAAAATGAAGGGATATTAAAATAATAAACGGCCCATCTGTCAAGAGGCCCCCAGGTGCAGAATCGGACCGGGACTGTTGAGCTATGGGCCAAATACCAAACTCGAACATGGACTGGCTGAGGCTCATGTACAAACCCGAACTTTGCGGGTCGGGTTTCCCAACACTACTTAAGGAACACAACTGTCCTTTAATGACCATGGCAAAATGTCGTATTTGTTGTGTTTTTCCCAATAAGGACCATTAAAGAGGACCTAAAGTCTAAAGAGACTAAAAGTGTCAACTTCCTCATTCATTGTTTGGCTGTCAAGCACGTGTATGCCGGTAACCAAATGAGTTTGTCGAGTAGCCTATTTTATCACATGAAGCCCCTCTCCAGGTTCCCCCCTGCTGTGTGAAACCCCTCGGGTCACCGCAAAACTCACCTTTGTCTTGGCGCCCACAGCGATGTAAACAATCACGGCCACATCCCCGGCATTTCTGGCCTGAGGCGTGATCCTGCTTCCACCCACCCACAGAGCTGTATTGCTGATCATTAAAAGGCACGGTATACGGCGCTGAGTGGTGAGCGCCCACACATGCACCCAAGGACCATGGAAAGGTAAATTTTTATAGGTGATCAGAGGGGTCCCACATAGCAGCGCATCCCAAATCAGCATACCCCTCGGGCAAGAAACAAAACATGAGATCTGGTCCTGTTTAGCAACGCACATTGGAGGAGAGCTCACATATGCACCATGGGATCGCTGGAGAAGGTACAAAAACACAGCAAATGGGGGGGGGGGGGGCTTCACATAGCAACGCAGGGACTAAAACGTGGGAAACTTGAAATCCCAGATTTTTGTGCATTTTAAGAACCCTCCCAAATCAGGATGCCACACAGCATAACTGTTAATCTGTGACAATCGTATTTCCGCACTTCCTCCTCCATGTGCCCCACTTCCACTGTAGGTATGGTGCAGAGTGATGGATCACCAGGGGTGTAGTGGAATTAGATTGGAGGCCAGTTCTAGGGCCCACACCTCCCCAGGGGATGCCTGTCCTTCCAAACCCAATGGCTGCTCTGAGGGTTTCAGCGGGAGTTTAGGCGGTCACAAAAATAGTGATTAATGCCCCTTGTTAATATAAAATAACCTGTATCTCTATGTACACACATCTTATATCCACAAATGAGAGCCACGGAAATCGCTCAGGAAGGACTGAAGTTGTTGAGAGGGACCTGTGCCAAAATCTAGGCTAGTCAGATGGTAATACCACAACCTGCATCTCTGTTTATAGTAAAGCAGACCAACAGTCAAAAATGACATGAACCAGACCAACACAACAAACGGTGCTCATGTGAATCCCTCCTCAGGGCAATTTAGATTGCTGCACATAAAAATGCATCTACCTTTTTCTAACTCCTGCTGTGGTAAAATTTAAAATCAAAATGGCGGCTCATGCATTTGCAGGCCACCTGCAAACAGGAAATACTGGGCTTCCTGTTACTGTGCATTTCAGTTATGTCAGTTGGGAGTGGAAGCTCCAAAATGACCACTACCTTTCTTTTCCAACTGTGCCAGGTGTTGGTCTGGTTAAGTCTCTATCCATAGGTCCGATTACTAAAGCCTTTTGAACTAGAACAGAATTTTTTTTTTCATCAAGTCCCTCTAAAGTGCCTGGTTCCTAATGGTTGATCACAACTTAGACGAGCAATTAAATGCTGCAGCTGATGGGGGGGCTGATGCCCCTCTAGGAGATAAGGAAAGATGGCTGTCATGGGCATACATAGAAAGTCATGGGGCATGATAGCACATTGGGGCATCCCGTATACATGCTCGTTCACAGATATGGTCCAGAGCCATCAATGCTGGAGGTGTGGCCAGGCTGGGGACAGACAAAATCCCCTTGTAGCCATTCCAGACACATTATTGCACATCTCTGGCCTTGGTAGCAGAGGAAGAGGAACCAGGAGGGAGGAGAAAGCCAGCTGATGGGTCAGGCAGTCAGCAGAGCCAAAAGTGCAGGAGTCTGGCCCCCCTTTGCCATGTATCCGGTCGGTCTTCCCTGCCTCTATGGTATCTGCATGATCACGGTCTCCATCTGGAATTTTCGGCCACATACAGAAGCAATGCCTGGGATCCCCCTCATAATCAATGTGTGATGGCTTGGCCCCTAGTTTAAACTGAGCCTCTGGCCCCAAGGAAACCAGGTTTACCTCAAAATCCAGACAGACCATATAGGAAACAAAAACTCTAGGGGCCCAACGATCACATATGTTATGGGGAGGGAGGTCAAAAACAACATAGGCTGCATAAAGACTGGACCCCTCTATAATCTATATGTGATGGTTGGGCCTTAATTTGAACTGGATCTCTGTCCCCAAGGCAGCCAGGCTTATCTTATTATTCGGGCTATAAAGGAAACTGAAAATCAGATTGGGGCCAGCCACCACATTATTGGCTATGCTCATAGATAAGTTATTGAAGGTAGGACTCAATCCCTGGATAGTTCAGTGGATTTCAAGTTGGCTGAGGGATCGCTATCAGAGCGTTGTTGTAAATGGTGTGCAATCTGAACAAAGGTGAGTTACAAGTGGTGTGGCGCAAGGCTCTGTCCTGGGCCCCATTCTTTTTAATATATTTGTAAGTGACATAGGAGAAGGCTTGGTAGGAAAAGTTTGTCTGTTTGCTGATGATACAAAGGTTAGTAATAGGGTGGATATTCCTGGAGGTGTCTGCAACATGGAAAATGATTTAGCTTTACTGGATAAATGGTAAAAACTGTGGAAAATAGAGTTTAATGTCTCTAAATGTAAAATCATGCACTTGGGTAGAAGGAATCCCTGCTCTGAGTACCGTATGGGCAGCACTGTGTTAGCCAGGACCTCGGAGGAGAGAGATTTAGGGATACTGATTACTGATAGCTGCAAGATGAGTGGACAGTGTAGCCAGGCAGTGGGAAAAGCAAGCAGGATGCTCGGCTGCATGGCTCGAGGCATCACCAGTAGGAAGAGGAAGGTTGTGATGCCGTTGTATAGAGCCCTGGTGAGGCCACAGCTAGAATACTGTGTGCAGTTCTGGAGACCTTACCTGCAAAAAGACATTATTCAAATAGAACGGGTCCAAAGGCGGGCAACGAAAATGGTGGAAGGACTTAAACTTAAAACTTATCAGGACACACAAGTCTTAAAGGAGCCACAGCACTCAACCCTGTTAGCTTGCAGGCCAGCCTATAATCTGTCTCTAAACTTGGTTAAAAACAGAGGACTCGGTCACACACATCTGCAGAAGTATGCTTAAGCTGCACCACTACGCCAAAGTGCCTCTGTGGGGTGCAGTCCTAACTCTAATCTCTGAGAGCCCATTTGGGACATACAGTGCAATAGATAAATTGGGAGCAGGCTTACCTGAGGTTGCCCTAAACCTCACAAGTGCAAGCCATGGGGTGGAAGGGTCAAAGACCTTGCAATACAGCCTAGACCCCACACACCATGTGCTTGCACAAATTCAAAAGAAACAAAGGGGGGTGGCAGCCGCTCAGACCATTTTATAACTAACCTGGGAGGTGCACGTTAGCAGGGCAATTAGTACACACAAGTCTTAAAGGAGCCACAGCACTCAACCCTGTTAGCTTGCAGGCCAGCCTATAATCTGTCTCTAAACTTGGTTAAAAAAAGTTTTTTTCTTCAATAAAGACTTTTTTTCTGATATGTGGTGTGGTTTTTTACTGTTAACCCTTTGTGAACTGCTAGGGGTCCATAAGACCCCTATACCAGTTCACAGGTTTTTGGCTAGCAGGTGACTTGCCATTAACCCCGGCTCCCCAATTACCTGCCTTCCCAAAGCTCGGGGGGGCAGAAGGGCCCAGGCTCACGGAAGCCATGTGGGCTTGTTGCAGGCAGGGCGGGGGGCCACCAAAGATGGCCCCTGCGCCCTGTTCTAAAAGCCCTGCATAGCTGGTCCCGGGCGGATTATGCTGAGTAAGGAGAACCCACTGTCAATTTTTTTTAATAAAAAAAAAATCGCTATATATCATCTTTGAGACAGAATTGGGATATATCCTCATACGTGTATCGTGAAACGTATCGTAACGCCAGATTCTTGCCAATTCACACCCCTATCACCATGCTGTCTTTTAGACAATCTGCAGAGATCAATGCTTCTGCATGGTCAGGAATATGATCACTGTGCTTGGTCTCCTGCAGCCAATATATTTTACTGACCCACCATGGTCCGGGATGCAACTTGAACTGAAAATTGCAATGGTCACTGTGGGCTGGGCACAGCAAGTGGTAGTAGGTGCTCTGATGCCCAACATGACTCATTTGTCTTGGCCTTTGGAGGCAGGGGGCAACATCAACCTACAATCTGATTGTACAAACTCAGTATCTATTTAAATGACCTTAAAGCGGATCCTCACCGTGAATAAGAGCCTATCTTATATGTTTCCCCCACACTGTACATACAGATTGCTCACATTAAAAATCATCCTACCTGCAGCTGCTGCATTTTATGAGTCTTTAAACATCCAAGATGGTGGCTCATGGAGCATGAGGCAGCCTGCTAACAGAAAGTGTCTTTTGACTGTGCTGCTCTGCATTCTGGGATTGCTGACCTTTTCCTAAACCCAGCTCTGCTCTGCCTGTGCAAAGCACAGCTATAACCCACCCCCTGTAATTTATCCCGCTTTCCTCTCCTCAGTATGTGATGCTTCTGAGTCAAGATGGCGGCGCTCGTCGTATCCTAGAGTCCTGAACAGAGCTGCAGCCCAGTGGGGGAAAGAATAATAAGTAAGCGACTAAAAACTTAAAATGTATTAATTTTAGATGCTGGGGAATAGTTTATTTTAAGGGTTGGGGTTTTCATTAAATCATGCTGAAGGTCCGCTTTAAGTTGGAGCTGTTACAGTACATGTGTTTTGTATACGGAGACTAGATAAAAGGTTGGTGGCTGTAAGTTGGCGCAGTACAAGTACACGTTTCCATCGATACATCTCAATGCGATGACACTAAAACAAGCCTGAAGAGCAAACAAATTCCCCAAACTGCACGTCCAATCAATGCAATGCCTATTTCCAGCGCAAGGCTCCTGTCCAACTTCAAAGAGCTTTTTCTCTTTTAAGTAACAATTGGCCAGTAATTACCAAGCTAAGCTCTCTCTGATACTTGAAGCGAGTGTTATCAGCCTCAGTATTCTCATTTTTCTTTTGGCGCAGGGACAAACTCTTATGTATAATTCAAGGGCCCTCCATACAGTAGAGAAGCCAGAAGACACTTAAGAAGCCAGGAACAGTTTCCTGAGAGGGAGGTGAAGGGTGCAGTAAATGCCTGTAGCCACACTGACTACATTACACAAAAGCAATTGCTTTTTGGGGGAGCTTTGAGTATTTTTATGGGATTACAGACCTTTTGCTTTAAAGCAGACCAAAACTCAGGACTTTTGACCATCCTGGGTTTTGGTCCAATTTACATCCTGATTTGGGATGTCCCCATGGTTGAAGCCCCTGGGATGGCCCAATATCCTACATCATTCTACACTCCCAAGGTGAATGTGCAGCATCATCTCCAATGACTTAATCACTTGATAGACTTAGTCTATCAATTAAACTACCATGAATATTAAAGTGGACCAAAACCCAGGATTTTAACTATCCTGGGTTTTGGTCCTTTCCCCCGGGGCACCCCCAATCGGTGTGAAGCCCCCCAGAGCCTAAAGAAACTCACCTCTTCCCAGTCCTACAGCGCATGCGCTCGTCCAACCAGCGCGCTCGGAGCCTCTGATGTCATGTCATCTAAGCCTTTGTCTAAAACCAGAGGCTCCAAGCGCGCTGGCGGCCGCATCCCTCGCTTCCCTGTAACAGGGAGCGTGCCTGCGCCGGCCATTCACGAGTGTCTGGCGCAGGCACACGCCCTGCCAGAGGGATAGCGGGGATGTGGCTGCGGACCACGCATGTGCCATTGGACCGGGGCGACCTGGGGGGTTTTACACAGCAGGCATCCCAATTATGGATGCCCCAGGGGGGGGGAATTGATTGGCCCGGGAATCTTATAGATTTCCGGGCCGATCGAGCTTGGTTTTGGTCCACTTTAATGCCTGGAATTCAGTTCTAGATGAATGTATTTCCAGCCATCCTCCACCTTCTGCTCCCGCCGCCAGACGTTCATTGGGATTTTTTTTTGGGGGGGGGGGGTGATGCTGTGGCTCGCAGCTGGGGGGGGGGGCATCCTGATTGGTGATGCTCCCAACACACACAAAAACTGGGATTACGGAATTCACCTCTTGCCACCCACATAACCATAGACAACCAATAGCAATTGTACGCTGGCAGTCACATGGCCCTGGGAATGGCGGATCCAGTCCTAGAAGTGGCAAGTTTTGAGTGTGGGCGGTATCCCAAATATAGAGGGGCCTATAAAACGTATGGATTCTTAAACTCGGACCAAAGGTCTAAACAGGCTTTTGACCAACTTAGTATATTAATTAGGGATAATTTACTAGGGAACGCCTCCCACCTTTGGCCCATGAAGCATACTAACCTATTTCCAGGATCCCACAGTGGTCAAACGTGTAACTGAGGAGAGCACCCTACTCTGCAGCAGCATCCCCATTCCCTCTGCTCTGTGCGCCACCCGATAGTCAGCCAGAACCACATAATGTAGGGAAGTCACTAAAGAGTGCTCTGCCGAATGGGGACTGGAAACAGGCGAACACGCTGCATGGGCCATAGGCCCACACTGCTTCTGTCAGACAAGACAGGCCCGGGCATTTTTGTACCTGAAAAAGTATTGGGTCTGTCATGCCTGATAGAAGCACACAGACACACACATCACAATCCCTCACACATCATAAGTGCCAGTTTCCTGACTTTCTAATCGGAAAAAAAAAATACAGAAGGAAAGATTTTTTTATAAAGTATATTGGTGAAATGTTTTTTTTCTTCTTTGTCTATAATAAAGAAACATAACATTTTCAGAGGTTTCAAATGATAACTGTCCTTTAATAAAGCCACTGCATTGTACCTTCCTTGGAGAGCCCCTTGTGGGCTGCAACAGGGTGTTCTTTAGACTGACGCAAAGATCCTGCTTCCAGAACCAGGCTCAAATACTGTGCGTCACTGCTTCCAGACGCGGCACACTCTGTAAATAATCAAAGAGTAGATGTGGCCGTGCCTTGTATGCAGGTCTGATAATGTCTGGGTGCGTTCAGATAGCGGGCCTGTGCATGGATTTCTCAACAATTATCACACTTCAGCAGAACATAAGACACAGCAGGAGAGAAGAATGCGAGTTGGGCCGCTAGATGCTACACCCCCCACCAAGAACCATGTTTGAGTCACTACCCAGGACCAGGTATACAAAACCATGTCTCTGGCAGCAGGACTGTTCTAGAGCAAAGGGAAGGAGCAGCATGCCATTCAAGCAATCTCTGACATGAAGAAATTTCACTTTCCTGTCCGCCGCTCCCGCCATGCTCGTTGACCCTCAGAGTTGCCTGGCAACTGCTGGCAGCATTGCTTAGAGGACGCAACCTTTCCCGAGACTGGTGCCCGCTGTGTCTCCTCCAGTACTGCATTGGCCTCACCACTGCCTTGTTACCCCAAATGCTGGTGGGCCTGGCATCTAAGCTGACTGGAAGCAGATCATTCAAAAGCCACCTCCAGGAACAGCATGGCGCTGACTGTGTTATGAGGCTGCACAGAACCAACATGTCCACCCTGGCTGGGCGCGGACACCAAGAAGCACTTAAACCGGACCTTCAGCATGATTTAATGAAAAGCCCAAACTCTTAAAAAACGGTTCCCCAGCATCTAAAATTAATATATTTTACGTTTTTAGTCACTAACTTATTATTCTTTCCCCCCACTGGGCTGCAACTCTGTTCAGGAATTTAGCATACGGGCGCCGCCATCTTGACGCAGAAGCATCACACTTACTGAGGAGAGGAGAGTGGGATAAGGTACAGGGGGGCGGGTTATAGCTGTGCTTTGCTCAGACAGAGCAGAACTGGGGTCAGGTAAAGGTCAGCAGTCCCAGAATGCAGAGCAGCACAGTCAGGAGGCACTTCCTGTTTGCAGGCTGCCTGATAAGATGGCAGCTTCCATAAGCCGCCATCTTGGATGTTTAAAGGCTCATAACATGCAGTAGATGCAGGTAGGATGATTTTTAATGTGAGCAATCTGTATGTACAGGGTGTGGGAAACATAAGATAGACTCTTATTCAGAGTGAAGGTCCGCTTTAAGTGAACCAAAACCCACATTTTCAACTTGCATCCCCTGAATTGCTCCCCCCATGAAGAGTACATTTTGCCAATTTTCACTGCTCCTCCTTCACTCTAATCCCAGGTAATGGAGCCTGTTTTAACTGTAAAGCTCCCCCTCCTCCAATCATTTCCATTGTTGTACGTGGCAATGATGTCATTGCCACACCTATTAAATAACTGATCGCCTGGCATCTTACAGAGAGGGACATCCCAAAAATTCTATGTTCCAGGACGATTCAAAAAGCAAAAATGTCCATTTCTAGTTCTACACTCTAAGAAGGGAGTAACGGCAGGGGCTTTGGCCAAATGTATTTCACAAGTTCAATGGCTTTTGGTCTGCTTTAAGTTGCAGGGCCAGTAGTCGGCTAAGAGCAGGGATGCTAAATCTGTGCAGTGCACTGTTGCTGCCTCGTGTGCCGTGGGATCAGATGAGTTTTTTAATTTTATTTTAAACCCCCTGCATTGACTAAGCTCTGCAGGGTGGAGCCAGAGGAGGAAACTTAAAGCGGACCTTCACTCTAAATAAGAGTCTATCTTATATGTTTCCCACACCCTGTACATACAGATTGCTCACATTAAAAATCATCCTACCTGCATCTACTGCATTTTATAAGCCTTTAAACATCCAAGATGGCGGCTTATGGAAGCTGCCATTTTTGCAGGCAGCCTGCAAACAGGAAGTGCCTGCAAACAGGAAGTGACTGTGCTGCTCTGCATTCTGGGACTGCTGACCTTTCCCTGACCCCAGCTCTGCTCTGTCTGAGCAAAGCACAGCTATAACCCGCCCCCCTGTACCTTATCCCACTCTCCTCTCCTCAGTAAGTGTGATGCTTCTGAGTCAAGATGGCGGCGCCCGTATCCTAAATTCCCGAACAAAGTTGCAGCCCAGTGGGGGAAAGTATAATAAATTAGTGACTAAACATGTAAAATATATTAATTTTAGATGCTGAGGAATTGTTTTTTAAGAGTTTGGGCTTTTCATTAAATCATGGTGAAGGTCCGGTTTAATAGACAAAATCCAGAGTGGCTGGCCACACCCCGAGGCATCCCGTCTTGGAATGTCTCACTGTGTGAAACCCCCCAAATGACAAACAGCTTTGATTGGAGGACAGCCTGCACTTGGGCCACTGGGCCGGGAGGAAATTAGTTATTATGGGCGTTCGGGGGGGGGGGGGGGGGGGTTCACGCATTTGACATTCCATTTTAGGATGCCCTGGGGGTAAGGAACATAACCTGGGAAAGTCAAAATCCTGGGTTTTTGTTCTACTTTAAAGGGGAGCAACCACCAACCTAGAATCTATAAGGCAATTTAGGATGCCACGGTGTGTGAAGCACCAGGGATCAGTTAAAGAAGACCAAAACCAACTGAACTTGTGAAATACATTTGGCCAAAGTCTCTACCGATATTCCCTTCTTCGCGTGTAGAAGTAGAAATAAATATTTTTACTTTTCGAATTTTTTGGAACACCTTATTTTTTGCTGTCCCTCTCTGTAAGATGGCAGGTGATCAGTCATTGCTTAGGTGTCGCAATGACATCATTGCCACACACAACAATGGCAATGAACGGAGGAGGCGGAGCTTTTCAGCTAAAACAGGCGCCATTATCTGGGATTAGAGTGAAGCAGGAGCACTAAAAATTGTCATAAGGTTCTCTTCATGGGAGGAGCGATTCAGGGGATGCAAGTTAAAAATGTGGGTTTTGGTCTGCTTTAAATCCCCACCCCATTATGCATGGCAGGACCAAGGCAGCATGTCTGGCCTACCTCCATCTAATGTGCACCAGAGGGAGGGGGGCGACTGGTTGCTTGACCCTCCCATTCTATACAGGATTTTATACCGCTTAATAACATTCACAAGCACAGTGGGTTTGCTGGAGAGTTTAGGGGGGGTTGGTTCACAAAGCAGGGTATCCCGAATCAGAAAGTCCCTAGGACAAGAAACAAAACCCAGGAGAGTGCAAAGACCAGCTTTGGCTCTTCTTTAAGATACCAACATCACACCGTTTATACACAAAGCTCTGCAATAGGGAGCGGGAAGGGGGGCATCCTCAGTTTTCCTTTATTTGAATAGCTGGGCACCTGAGTGCACCTCAGCCCAGATATGCTGGGGATGTGACCGCCATTGTTTACATTACCGTGGGAGACAGGGGAAATGCTAGTTTTGCTGTGACCCAGGGGGGTTTCACACAGTGGGGCATCCCTATTTGGGGAAGGCCAGCGGTCAGCCCTGCAGTCTTTTAGACTCCAGGGCCGGCCACACAGGGTTTTGTTCCCCTTCAATGGGCCTGTGCCGTCAGTCAAGCAGAACTGCAGTCGGGATTTTAGGTATTTTTCCATATTAAACTATAGAACACACAGAAGCAAACAAAGGTGATTGTTGTGAGGGAACAATGACAGACCTGCAGCTGTTTCATTCCACATTAGGACATAATTAATGGGAAAACAAAATCAAAGACTTTCAGCTGTATACTGCAATTTAAGTACCGTATGCATTTTTTTTTTCTTTATGTGTTTGGATCCTAAGGGTAAAGGTCAGGGAGAGTGTGTCTGGTGGCTGCCAGCACATTGCCTTGCCTTACTAATCAGGAATTTCACTTTGTTCCGTGCCCCAGTGAAACCCCCAGTTCGCCCATAAAAACTCACCTTTCCACGCTCCAGCGGTGCATGTGGGGACTCGTCCAATGAGTCGCCTGCTGTGACTATGTCATACGGCATTGAACGAGAGCCCGCGTACGCGTCATTAGAGCATAGAAAGGTACATTTTATGGGCGAACTGGGGGTTTCACACAGAGGGGCACCCCGAATCAGGATGCCCCAGAGAAAATCCAGCAGTCGGCCCTAAAATCTTTTAGATTTCAGGCCAACTGCTGGTGGGTTTTGTTCCGCTTTAAAGCAAAACACCCTGGCATTTTGACTATACCGGGTTTTGCTCCTTGCCCTCGATTTGGGATGCCCCCATACAAACTCAACTTTCCTAAGTCCAACAGCACATGCGCAGGCTCTAGTCCAATCAGAGCTGCTTGCTATGCTTATTTAATGCTTGGCAAATGGCTTTGTTTATGGCAATTAAGAACGTAAGCGGACGCATCCCCAGCAGCGGGTGCGCTCTTGCCCCCAGCCGATCTGAATGGCTGGGGCGGGAGCCCGCACACAGCTCAAAGATGCCGGGAATGCGGCCACCAATATTTCCATCAGCAAGGGAGCCAGGACCCAAGCTTTGCTGGGACCCAAAGTGGGTTTCACACAGCGTTCTTGGTTTTGTTCCCTGTTCAGGCTAAAAAAATGAAAAACCTCTAAACTCACCTTTTGTCCCCTGCAGTTGATCGCTCCTATTCTGGTGCTGGATGCCTTACCTGATCCACTAGATTCAAGTCTTAAGTTCCATTAACTTAGTACAGGGGTGTACATTGGCTTTTGGCCCAAGCATTAAAGGGAAAGTCCACTTTCCATCACTTTCCATTTGAAAGTGTATATGTTTGTGTGCCAATATAATGTCCTCTGTTGCTATTGGCACCGTACACCAAGACCTACAATAAGGGAAAAGCGAGTCCTATACATACAGAACACTGCCGCTGGGCATGTTATAGGGTGAGTGAGCTCCTCAGCAACCAGAACAAAATTGATCTGTGTGTGCAGGGCTAACATCTCTCTTCTTGGTGTAGAGCGCTATATTCAAGGATGCTGGGGGGGGGGGGGCAGATGCAATGCGCTGGAATCTTAGTCCCACCCTGAAAAACCTATGGCTCTGGCCCCAGACAGCATGCCAACTTCATATTGCTGCAGCCCCAGGCCGATGCTGTTGCCACAGGTGCTGCAGAGACCTTTCACTGGGCCCCTTCTGCCATGGGCCTGGTAGCAATTGCCTCCCCTGCCTCTATGGTACACCCATGTTTTGGTTTATCTTCTCTGGTAGATCACTAGGAGCCTAGGCCAAGACGCTGAATTATTTTGCCGAGGGCGGTATTAAGTTCTTCCCATCCCAGCGGGCACCATCTGCTGTGGCAGTAAGTTGGGTAGATTAAGTGGGCCCCCCTTGTGTGAGAGTTGGTTGCAGAGACAATTGCAGGACAATTGCAGAAACTACTCTTGTTTCCCCTAGAATATTAAAAAGGTGCACACCAGCTGCTTTTGCAGGCATCATGTCTAGGGTCAGGAATAAAAGTAATGTGCTCTACATTGGAGAGCATTGTACCAGCACATCACTCAGCAAAGCCACGCAGAGGTGTGAAGACCTGCCAGAAGCCTTGGAGTGACCACTGTCTGGCACCTGTCAGAGGGCCACATAAAAAGACTTGTGGGGCCCCATCCAGTCCCTGGACCTTGTGACTGTTAGCAATGTCATGATGAGGCCTACACAAGATAGGTCACACTGTACTTCAGGGATAATGTACAGTAGCCAGACTAGTCTCTCGTCTCCATTTCAGGTGCACACAGCTTAGTGCTACATTGATTTGGTGGTGGAACCACTTTAGAGATAAAGTGTCCCAAGAGGACAATGCCAGTTGCATGTTGTGTGTGCTGCCAAACCTGCAGCTTCTCCAGACTTATTTACCATCAAGAACATCTGGGATGCCATTGCAATTGCAAAGGGAGCTGCCAGTAGGCAATCTTAGTGATTTGGGTGGCCTATGGCGTTCAGCGTGACATTAATAACCTCATTGATAGCATGCTAATTGGGGTAAGTGTGTGTTTCTGCACTCATACACCATTCGTCATTTACATATTACATTATTTACAAGTCTGGCAGTCCTGTGATTTCCATTATTTCAACACTTTTCCTTCTTGGTGTTGCATTTTTGATGTTGAGTAGCACAGAAGGAAGTGTTCAGTCCTAAAAGGGCTTGGGATTTTCAGGGTCAAGAGGACCATTTAAAGTGGACCCAAACCCACAGCGATCAGCCTGGGAATCTATAAGATTCCCGGGCCGATCCCGGGCATCCAAAATCCCCCGTGTGAAACCCCCCCAGGTCGCCCATACACTTACCCTGTTTCCCAATCCAACGGCGCATGCGTGAGCCGTGGCTACATCCCCACTATCCCTCTAGCAGGGCGCGTGTGCACGGCCGAAGCGGGCACGCTCCTTGTTAGAGGGTAGCGGGGGATGCGGCCATCAGCGCGCTCGGCCTTAGACAAAGACGTGACGACAGTGGCTGATTGGATGCTGATTGAACGAGCGGCTGCGCATGCACCATAGGACCGGGAAGAGGTGAGTTGACTTTGGCGATCTGGGGGGGGTTCATGCAGTGGGGCACCCCCGATAAGAGGATAGTCAAAATCCTGGGTTTTGGTCCACTTTAAAGTGATCTCCAAAATAGTCCTCTGGGCCACTGTATCTCCCACCTCTCAGGCATATTGCCTCAGAATGCTGGTCTGCGCTGTCCCAGGCTGTGGAGTTGCGGAGTCATAGTTTTGGCTGGAGTCAGAGAAAATGTTCCGACTCTGCATGAAAATGGCAAATCAATATTGTATAAGTAATGTAACTCTTATATCTTATTAAATTAGAAACATTAATCATAAATATATTCATGTTCTCTCCATCTAAGGTCATTATTTAAAACAATTAGCGATGAGCAGCGGCTGGGAGTTCAACAGTCTCCCCTTTGCCTTCTACTTGGTGTCATCATGCAGCTCCAATGCTCTTAGTTACAACACCTGAAACTTACATGAATGTAAAGGGATTGTCCTGGCAGAAACAAGTCTATACTCACCTGCAGACCCTCTGTGTAGGTCCGGTGTTCCCCCACAGCTCCTCCATGCAGTATCTGCATCTTTATACTAATGGCAAGGAGCCAGCGATTACGTCTTCCAGCACCGGTGGCCTCTCCAGGAGGGGTCCATGGAGCCTTTACAACCTCACAAGCCTACTCCAATAATTGCAATGCAGGGGTCATCCCAAAGTGGGATCAGTACACCCTCTCCATTGCAGGTAATGGAGTAGGGGGCATAAAGCCATATTGATGGATGCCACCATGTCTGCCCAGCGTTGGAGGATGGAATCGCTTGTTCTCCCTCATTAATAAGTATGAAGATGCCGATGCTACACAGGGGAGCTGTGGGGGACAAAAGGTGAGTGTATTCATTTGTATGTTATTGCCTGGACAGAAACTTTAAAGGGACATTATAGGAAAAGGGTTAAATTAGCCCGATTCTGCACTCTCATTTCTGAATGTTATAATAATAATGTGCTCATATGACCAATGTATGCTTGTGCATACAAAGGAATTCGTGCTTGGCTTTTAAATAGGAATAACACCCGGGAATTTGACTCTCCTGGGTATTGTTACTCTCTCAGACCAGGTATCCCGATTTGGGATGCCCCAGTGTGTGTATCCCCCCTAGGGATGCCCCAGTGGGTGAAACCCCCAAGAAAGCCTGTAATCAACTAACCCCGGTCCAACAGCGCATGCGCAGTCTCTCGTCCAATGAGAGCCATCTGCTGTGACTTTATCATTTGGCCAATGGCACTCACTGACTTCAATGGGAAATGCCGCTGCCGCATCCCCTGCGACAAATCCAATGAGAGACATTTAACGTATTACATAATGGCTCATCATTGGATGAGAGACTGCGCATGTGCCGCTGGACCGGAGAAAATACCATTTTGTGAATACTCACCTTGTAAAATGGGTATTATGAGTATGTCACACACCCCGCTTCAAGAATCCATAACATGTGGGTAATATCGTCCCGAAGAGGGCGTTCCTGCAGAGATGATAGCAAAAGAAAGCCCCTCCCTGATCCACAAATACCTGGGACCTCCCACTCACCACCCAGTATACAGAAAGCAGTAAGGTAAGGGACCAGGAAGAGGCAAATATAAACAACAACCACGCAAAGTTCGCAATAAAGAGGATCCTGAATACAAAAGGGCGGGTTGAAGCGGGGTGTGTGACATACTCATAATACCCATTTTACAAGGTGAGTATTCACAAAATGGTATTATTCTTAGTATGTCACACACCCCGCTTCAAGAATCCATAACATGTGGGACATCCAACAGCAGTGTCCATAACAAGGGCGGGGATCCAAAACTAGGCAACAATGCACAACCTTAAACCACAACAGCTTGCAAAACTTTGCGGCCAAAAACAGCATCCGCTGATGCCCGAACATCAACCTTGTAAAACTTGAAAAAGGTGTGAACCGAAGACCAGGTAGCGGCCTTACAAACTTGTTCAACAGAAGCCTGGTGCTGAAAAGCCCAGGACGCACCAACTGCACGAGTAGAATGAGCAGTAACACGAAAAGGGGGACTCCTCCCCTTGGCAGAATAGGCCCCAATGATGGCCTGACGAATCCATTTACTAATGGAAGATTTGGCAGGAGCCAAACCTTTCCTAGGCCCACAGGGCACCACAAAGAAAGCATCCGTCTTACGAAAGGAAGAGGTAACCTCCAGATAATGTTCCACAACACGAACTACATCCAAGGAATGCAATGCCCTTTCCCTGTCGTCGCTGGGATTTGGGCATAGAGAGGGCAAAACAATGTCCTGATTCAGATGAAACTCCGAGACCACTTTAGGAAGAAAATCCTGTTTGAAACGAAAGACAACCTTGTCCTGATGTTTCTCGAAGTACGGAGCTGTAATGGATAAAGCTGCCAACTCAGAAACACGCCTAACCGAAGTGATAGCCACCAAAAAGGCCACCTTTTGGGTAAGAGAAGACAAAGCTATCTCATTCAAGGGCTCAAACGGAGGGCCCTGGAGAGCAGAAAGAACCAGGTTCAAATCCCAAACTGGAACAAAAGGCTTCCTAGGAGGCCGAACATGTGTAACACCTTGGAAAAAGGTCTTGACTAAGGGATGAAGTGCAAAAGACCTTTGGAAGAACACCGCCAGGGCAGAAACCTGCCCTTTCAATGTACTAAGCTGGAGCCCCAGATCTAGACCATGTTGGAGAAACTCTAAAATTCTAGGAATGGAGAACTCTCGACAAGAGAAAGACCTACTTTCACACCAGTCAATATAGGCCCTCCAAGTCCTGTAGTAAATAGAAGAGGAAGAGCGCTTCCTGGCACAGATAAGAGTCTGAATCACTGCACCAGAAAGACCTTCCTCCTTCAAGATGGCGGTTTCAGCAGCCATGCCGTCAAAGCCAGCGATGGTAAATTGGGATAGCGCAGCCGACCCTGGGTGAGCAGGTCCGGCAGCAGAGGCAGGGCGAACTGATCCTCTGCCAGTCTTACAAGATCTGCGAACCAAACTCGCCTTGGCCACCTTGGGGCCACCAGAATTGCCGACGCACCATCCAAGGCCAGTTTGCGCAGCACTCTGGCTAGCATTGGGAACGGAGGAAACAGGTAAAGGAGCCCCAGATCCCTCCAGTTTAGAGACATGGCATCCACTGTCAGAGCCAGAGGATCCTGCGAGAGAGACACAAAGACTGGAAGCTTGTGATTGTGACGAGAAGCAAAGAGGTCCACCGCTGGGACCCCCCACCTGAGACATATCGAACGAAACACCTTGGGACTGAGAGACCACTCCCCCTGACGAGAGGAGGCCCTGCTCAGCAAGTCCGCCTCCGTGTTCTCCACTCCCGGAATGTAGACTGCTGAGATACACGGGACGTGGGTCTCTGCCCAGTCCAGAATCAAAGACACTTCCCTGAGGGCACTCCTGCTGCGAGACCCTCCTTGGTGATTGATGTAAGCAACCGCCGTTCTGTTGTCCGACCGGACCTGAACTGGCAGGCCTCTCAACTGATGAGTCAAGCGAAACAGAACCAACCTGATGGCTCTCAACTCCAGAACATTGATGGGCTCGTGAGCCTCCCGCGGGCCCCACAAACCCTGAAACTGGAGGTCCTTCCAAACACCCCCCCAACCTGACAGACTGGCGTCCGTGGTGACTGTTTCCCAACACGGAGCCAGAAAAGATCTGCCCTTCAACAGATTGACCGACCCCAGCCACCATTGCAGGGATCGACGAACTCGGGAAGTCATCAGGAAGGACTGATCCAACGATAGAGGAGACTTGTCCCAAACCTTCAACAGATGAAGCTGAAGCGTCCTTGTGTGAAACTGCGCAAAGGGAACTGCCTCGAATGAGGCCACCATTAACCCCACCAGCCTCATCCCTAACCGGATGGTCGGATGAGGGGTAGACAAGAGAAGCCGAACTAACTCCTGAATCAAAAGAATCTTGGCCTGGGGTAGAAACACCCTGGCCTGTGAAGTGTCCAGAGACATTCCCAGAAAGGTCAGAATTCTGGACAGAGAAAGAGAAGACTTGGGGTGGTTGATCACCCAACCAAACCTTTCCAGAGTGGAAACCACCGCTCTGGTGTCCAACTCCGCTTGGTTGAAGGAAGAGGCCATGATCAGCAGATCGTCCAAATAGGGCACGATGCGGATACCCTGGCCTCTGAGCAGAGCCATCACCCCCGCTAGCACCTTGGTGAACACCCGAGGAGCTGAGGTGAGACCGAAAGGAAGTGCCACAAACTGAAAGTGCCGATCCTCCACCATGAACCTGAGAAACCTCTGGTGTGCTGGAAAAACCGGAACGTGTAGATAAGCATCCTTGATGTCTATGGACGTCAGAAAGTCTCCCTGACGAAGAGAGTGAATGGCCGAACGCAGCGTTTCCATGCGGAATTTCCTCGGCCGGATGAACCTGTTGAGAAACTTCAGATCCAAGATGGGTCGGACCAACCCGTCCTTCTTGGGTACCGTGAACAGATTGGAATAAAAGCCCCTGCCCCGATCTGAAGGGGGCACTGGGCAAATGACAGCCATGTCCAGAAGATTCTCCACTGCCACCAGGAGCCCCTGCGCCGCTAGAGGCTCCGACGGCATCCGAGACCTGACAAATCTGGAAGGGGGGCGGAGCTCGAACTCCAGCTTGTAGCCGGAAGACACCACTTCCCGGATCCATCTGTCCGAGACCTCTTGATCCCAGATCTGAGAGAAGTGCTGCAGCCGTCCCCCCCACCCGCATGGGTGAGGGCGCCCCCTCATTGCTGAGCCGGCTTAGCAGCCGGTTTGGGCTTAGAGCCCCAACTGTATCCAGAACGGGCACGTCCTCTGCCCCTGTTTCCGGAATCTCCTCTGGAAGAGGGAAATGCAGAACCCCTACCAGATCTGGCCCCCCGAAAGGAGGGGGTAAAGGCAGGCGCCCCCCGAAAAGGGCGGCGTTGTTTCTTACGTTGAGGTAACCTACCACCCTTGGTGACAGTGTCCAATGTCTCTCCAAAGAGCCGTAGACCAACAAAGGGTAAAGCCGTCAGTGATTTTTTGGACATAAAATCGGCCGCCCACTGGCGCAGCCACACCGACCGCCGAATAGCCACAAGCAGAGCCGAAGTCCTACCACACATCATCAAAGTATCATCCAGGGCAGACAACACAAAGGATAGAAACAACTCGCACCGTTTAAGGCTAAGGAACTCGTTACTACCAGGACGAAGCCCGGAAGAAGTCAACAGGTCCCTGACCACAGACCTGGTGGCCAACACCATTAGCTCCGAAGCACACACAGGCCGGATGGCCGACCCAATGCTAGTAAAGCCATGAGAAGCCATCTGATCAATACGTTTATCCTCTCCATCTTTGAGAGTGGAACAATCAGGTCTGTTTAACACCGAGGAGTTAGACAACCCCAAAACCGGTGCATCCACCTCGGGGGGAGATGCCCAGCGCTTGACCGCCTCAGAAGGAAAGGGATATTTCCTATCCCACCCCTGAGGGATGCCAGGGAGCCGAGCCGGCCTATCCCATTCCTTGTCAATGATTCTATCAAAATGGCGCTGCGTAGGAAACTCCAGGCGCGGCCTGGATTCCTCAAACAATTCACCTTTCTGCTGTGACGCCTCCTCGGGAGGGGAAATATTCAGAACTTCCAGCATGAGAGACAGAGCGTGAGGAGAGTCCAAGGATCTCCCTAAATCAGAAAGCTCGGCATCAGCGCCAGCAGACTGCTCATCATCCGAAAATTCTGAACCCTCATCAACTTCCCCCTCCTCTAGCTGAGGATAATCAGACCAATTCAGATTGTCTCTGTCATCAAGATCATCCACCGGCGGAGCCGGCGACAAATGCTTTCTCTTAGACGGAGCCTTACGGGCGACCGAGCTAGAGAGCATTTTCTCAAGGCTAGCCAATCTGGCACACATCTCGGATTGCAGATCCCTGCCCATGACCACGTCACACGGGGCACGAGTCAAGGCGGGAGGGGGAGTTGAGGTGGCCGGCTGTGCTGACCCCGCCGCTTGGGGTTCGGACTGCCGCGTAATAGTTTGCTGTGCACATGGTATACACAGTAACACATCATCCCCAGTAATGGAAATCCCACACAACATACACTTTTTGGGATGCCCCGAAGGGGTCCCAGTCCCAGTATCCGGGGATGCCTCCATAAGGTGAATTTTGAGTGGTCGCTATGACCCAGGGAATTACGCCAGTTAGACAACCCGGGATGCCCCTTTAATGTCCCGAGTGGGAGGATTTGTGATGCTAAAATGGACCCAGGGACCCAGGATCAGGAGAGACCTTCCAATACTACAGAAGATCCTCCTGGATAACCTTCACCTAAAAGACAGAGAGAGACCCATAAGTCCCTACAATAAGACTTAACAGATAAGAAAAGAAGAAATAAATGAGGCCCACAGGGCGACTCACAGACGCTGCGGTGAACGATCCGCCTCAGAACAATGGCGATTTCTGAGGTGAAGTGAAGAGAAGATCCTCCTGGATAGAACTGCCTTGTCAGGGGCGTGGTCTGCGCAGCCCGCGCAAAGCTGATCTGTGCCCCCTAAGCTGCCTAGTAACAGGGAGCTGCCTAGTAACAGGGAGCTCAGCTCCGCAGCGGCGCCAGTACAGAGGAGGGCGGAGCCGCGGCGACGCGCCGAAAGCCCGGCTCCGCCCCCCCTTCCAGTGTGAATGAAGCGTGAGGGAAAAAGTCCCTCACGCACCAGCCCAGAGACCGGCGCCGCCGACAACCGCGGCGCCGGCTGCCATGACAGCGGGTGCTCCCGCTATCACTAGCGGAGCACCCGCCCCGCTCGCTGCGGCGAGGAGTGAATGAGAGAACGGGGGCTGGCCGCGGCAGAGCGCCGAGTGCCAGCCCCGCCCCCCCAAAGCGTGTGAGGTAAAAAATTACCTCACAGACTAAAAAAACCCCGGCACCCGGCTGCAATGACAGCCGCGGTGCTGCAACATAGTAACAACAGTGCAACCAATTCATTGAGGGATTACTTCCAGACGCTCCACATCAACAAGAGAAAGTGAATAAAGAGAAAGAGAATAAAGCTAACCCCTATGAGAGGAACCCCCAGCCCCCATAGTTGGTAAAGGGAAGGGCCCCCCCCAGGGGAAAAGTCAAGGGACGGGGCATCCCAAACCGGGATCACCTACCCGGTATGACCGCCTACCCTCTCTTTTAGGGTCTCACGGTGGAGCTCTGCTCCTCAGCACCAGAGGTGCCAATGTACCCTCGCTCGGGCCAGCAGCCAAGACTGTGGAGGCATGTAATATGAGGTAAATTTTGGGACAAACATGGGTCCGAGCGGAAATAGACAAAATAAGAGGCCGGGAGTTACCCCGGCTACCTGAAATCCCCCTGTGCAAGGAGGAGCCATCATCTTCTGACTTGCTCGCCGTCTGCAGAGATGGAAAAACTGGGTGAGTGGGAGGTCCCAGGTATTTGTGGATCAGGGAGGGGCTTTCTTTTGCTATCATCTCTGCAGGAACGCCCTCTTCGGGACGATATTACCCACATGTTATGGATTCTTGAAGCGGGGTGTGTGACATACTAAGAATAGGTGATTTACAACGCCCAGGGGAGGTTCACACAGCGGAGCAGCCAAATTCGGGGGAAAAGCCAGTGGCTGGCCCTGGAATTTTTCCAGGATGGCCTGGTTGGCTTTTGTTATGCTTTATAAGATTCCCAGGACAATCCAAAATTGGAATGCCCTGCTGTGTGAAACCACCCAGGTCGCCACATACACTTACCTTGCTTGCTGGTCCAATGGCGCATGTGCAAGCTATGCGCCCATCCCCGCTATCCCTCTAGCAGGGCACGTGCCCGCTCCAGGCATTTGTGAATGGCCGCAGCGGGCATGCTCCGCTACAGGGAAGCGGGGGAAACGGCCCAAGGGCACTCAGAGCCGCTGGCCTTAGGCGAAGGCTTAGACGACGTGACGTCCGCACCTATGAGCGCGCTGATTGGACGAGCGGCCGCCATGAGCCGTAGGACCAGGAAGAGGTGAGTTGGCTGCGACGATCTGGGGGGTTTCATGCAGCGGGGTTCCCCGAGGAAAAGACTAAAGTCAAGGATTGTCAAATTCCTGGGTTTTGGTCCACTTTAAGGAGGAATGTATTGGTGGTCGTTTGCCACTGCCACTGGGTCCTCCATGTCAGTTGTCTTTTCCGCTTCCAGGTGGGCTAGCAGCAGCCATGAAGGATGGGGAGCTGCTGGTAATAGGGAGGGTGGTCTAGAGCCAGCTTGTGAGGACAGCAGAGCCAGCGATGGTAACTGAAAGGAAGCCTGACACAAGTGACAAAGGTGTCCTGTGGTGGAAGTGCATGGTGTCAGTAGATAACCAAATCACGTGTTCCACACACACAGGAACAGGCTTCTGAGCAATGACAGGGCGCTCCTTCCGGCACCTCATACATTGTTGATATATTGTATAAATATATACACATATAATATATTAAGCACAGAGTGGCGGGGGGCTGCTGAGTCACAGAGGAAGTTGTGGCCAATATCCAAAGAGCTGCAGGTGAGGCTGATACAGCAGAAGAGGCGCTGTAACCCATAGTAACCCGCAGCAACCAATAGGAACGCGCGTTCTACTTGTCAGAGGGGGAAAGGCGACAATTAATTGGTCGGCCACCTCTATAGCTGTGGAGACGTGTAGGCGCCATGTCCCCTCTTACCTGAGCGGCGGCTTCGTCGTCCACAGCAGTGTGTGTCCCGGGCAGGCAGCTCCGGTGTGGCCTGGTTCGGGAGGGGGCGGAGCCGCTCTTCTTCCGGGCGCCGGCTTTAGTTTTGGTTTTGTTTTTGCTGGCTGTGTGGGCGCAGTGTCCGGCTCCGCATGTTGTCACAGCTCTCTGTACAAACCTGCTGCCGGGTCACACACACCCCTGTGCTGCCAACTCTCCCCATAGCTGCCGCCCGGAGCGGGGACCTTCTGCCCATCAGCCCTGTGCTCTGCTCGCTTCTGGCCCCACACTGGAATCACCGCATCCCCTGCATCGCTACAGCCCTGTGCTCTGCTCGCTTCTGGCCTCACGAGAATCACTGCATCACTACAGCCCTGTGCTCTGCTCGCTTCTGGCCTCACGAGAATCACTGCATCCCCTGCATCGCTACAGCCCTGTGCTCTGCTCGCTTCTGGCCTCACACGGGAATCGTCGCATCCCCTGCATCGCTACAGCCCTGTGCTCTGCTCGCTTCTGGCCTCACACGGGAATCACCGCATCCCCTGCATCGCTACAGCCGTGTGCTCTGCTCGCTTCTGGCCTCACATAGGAATCGCCGCATCCCCTGCATCGCTACAGCCCTGTGCTCTGCTCGCTTCTGGCCTCACACGGGAATCACTGCATCCCCTGCATCGCTACAGCCCTGTGCTCTGCTCGCTTCTGGCCTCATGAGAATCACTGCATCCCCTGCATCGCTACAGCCCTGTGCTCTGCTCGCTTCTGGCCTCATGAGAATCACCGCATCCCCTGCATCGCTACAGCCCTGTGCTCTGCTCGCTTCTGGCCTCACACGGGAATCACCGCATCCCCTGCATCACTACAGCCCTGTGCTCTGCTCGCTTCTGGCCTCACACGGGAATCGCCGCATCCCCTGCATCGCTACAGCCCTGTGCTCTGCTCGCTTCTGGCCTCACACAGGAATCACTGCATCCCCTGCATCGCTACAGCCCTGTGCTCTGCTCGCTTCTGGCCTCACACGGGAATCGCCGCATCCCCTGCAACGCTACAGCCGTGCGCGCTGCTCGCTTCTGGCCTCGCATAGGAATCGCCGCATCCCCTGCATCGCTACAGCCCTGTGCTCTGCTCACTTCTGGCCTCACACGGGAATCGCGGCATCCCCTGCATCGCTACAGCTGTGCGCGCTGCTCACTTCTGGCCTCACATAGGAATCGCCGCATCCCCTGCATCGCTACAGCTGTGCGCGCTGCTCACTTCTGGCCTCACACGGGAATCGCGGCATCCCCTGCATCGCTACAGCTGTGCGCGCTGCTCACTTCTGGCCTCACATAGGAATCGCCGCATCCCCTGCATCGCTACAGCCGTGTGCTCTGCTCGCTTCTGGCCCCACACGGGAATCGTCGCATCCCCTGCATCGCTACAGCCCTGTGCTCTGCTCGCTTCTGGCCTCACACGGGAATCGCCGCATCCCCTGCATCGCTACAGCCCTGTGCTCTGCTCGCTTCTGGCCTCACACGGGAATCGCCGCATCCCCTGCATCGCTACAGCCCTGTGCTCTGCTCGCTTCTGGCCTCACACGGGAATCACCGCATCCCCTGCATCGCTACAGCTGTGCGCGCTGCTCACTTCTGGCCTCACACGGGAATCGTCGCATCCCCTGCATCGCTACAGCCCTGTGCTCTGCACGCTTCTAGCCTCACACGGGAATCGCCGCATCCCCTGCATCGCTACAGCCCTGTGCTCTGCTCGCTTCTGGCCTCACACGGGAATCGCCGCATCCCCTGCATCGCTACAGCCCTGTGCTCTGCTCGCTTCTGGCCTCACACGGGAATCGTCGCATCCCCTGCATCGCTACAGCCCTGTGCTCTGCACGCTTCTAGCCTCACACGGGAATCGCCGCATCCCCTGCATCGCTACAGCCCTGTGCTCTGCTCGCTTCTGGCCTCACACGGGAATCGCCGCATCCCCTGCATCGCTACAGCCGTGTGCTCTGCTCACTTCTGGCCTCACACGGGAATCACCGCATCCCCTGCATCGCTACAGCCCTGTGCTCTGCTCGCTTCTGGCCTCACACGGGAATCGCCGCATCCCCTGCATCGCTACAGCCCTGTGCTCTGCTCGCTTCTGGCCTCACACGGGAATCACCGCATCCCCTGCATCGCTACAGCCGTGTGCTCTGCTCGCTTCTGGCCCCACACGGGAATCGTCGCATCCCCTGCATCGCTACAGCCCTGTGCTCTGCTCGCTTCTGGCCTCACACGGGAATCGCTGCATCCCCTGCATCGCTACAGCCCTGTGCTCTGCTCGCTTCTGGCCTCACATGGGAATCACCGCATCCCCTGCATCGCTACAGCCCTGTGCTCTGCTCGCTTCTGGCCTCACACGGGAATCACCGCATCCCCTGCATCGCTACAGCTGTGCGCGCTGCTCACTTCTGGCCTCACACGGGAATCGTCGCATCCCCTGCATCGCTACAGCCCTGTGCTCTGCTCGCTTCTAGCCTCACATAGGAATCGCCGCATCCCCTGCATCGCTACAGCCCTGTGCTCTGCTCGCTTCTGGCCTCACACGGGAATCGCCGCATCCCCTGCATCGCTACAGCCGTGTGCTCTGCTCGCTTCTGGCCTCACACGGGAATCACCGCATCCCCTGCATCGCTACAGCCCTGTGCTCTGCTCACTTCTGGCCTCACACGGGAATCGTCGCATCCCCTGCATCGCTACAGCCGTGTGCTCTGCTCGCTTCTGGCTTCACATAGGAATCGCCGCATCCCCTGCATCGCTACAGCCGTGTGCTCTGCTCGCTTCTGGCCTCACACGGGAATCGTCGCATCCCCTGCATCACTACAGCCGTGTGCTCTGCTCGCTTCTGGCCTCACACGGGAATCGTCGCATCCCCTGCATAGCTACAGCCCTGTGCTCTGCTCGCTTCTGGCCTCACATGGGAATCGTGGCATCCCCTGCATCGCTACAGCTGTGCGCTCTGCTCGCTTCTGGCCTCACATAGGAATCGCCGCATCCCCTGCATCGCTACAGCCGTGTGCTCTGCTCGCTTCTGGCCTCACACGGGAATCGCGGCATCCCCTGCATCGCTACAGCTGTGCGCGCTGCTCGCTTCTGGCCTCGCATAGGAATCGCCGCATCCCCTGCATCGCTACAGCTGTGCGCGCTGCTCGCTTTCTCCAGCAGGTGGCGCTGCATGTGAACTTCAATTCGGCTTACTGAGCTTGTGGATGCGCCTGCCATTATTCGCTGCTGTGGGGTGGATTCAGCACCGGTTGGAAAAAAGTTGCTTTTTAGGTGAAAAGATATAGAAGTGTCCTATTTCTCTTGATGTTGAATCACCTCCAAGTTATATCATGAGATTAACAGCAGCTTTCTCCCCAAGAAATATAGCACATTTTTTTCACCTTTGGTTATGTTGATATAAAAAGGAGCAAAAAAGTACTTGTCCCTGCAGCATTCCATACCGGCCACGCCATCTCTGTTCACTACAATGGAGGGTGTGTATCAGACCATGGCACACCCCCTCCATTGCAATGAATGGATAGGGCTTGGCCAGTGCTCCTGTGAGCAGGGTTGGTGTCAGCACTCAGCAAGGCGGGGCAGCTGCCGGGGGCCTCCAGGGGGGCCCACTGACAGGGCCGACCTTTGGGGTGTGCGATGGTGCTTGACCAGCGGCGGACTGTGTGTGGCAGTGCAACTTCTTTTCCCCGCTGGGCGGGGACAACAGTATGCAGCAATAAGGTTCCGCTGCTGCCTGTGCTGTCCTCATCAGGGAGAGAGGAAGGGGCCTCCACACCACGTGACAGGATGGCTGCGGGTGATCAAACAGCAGGCGGGTGTCCGACAGGGCTGGACAGGTAGTGTGTAAATATAACCGAGAGATATGGACACATAAGTTCGGTGACAAGATACAGAACAGCCCAAGATTAAACTGGACCTTTACCCTAAATAAGAGTCTATCTTATATGTTTCCCCCACCCCCTACATACAGATTGCCCATATTAAAAATCATCCTACCTGCATCTACTGCATGTTATGAGCCTTTAAACATCCAAGCTGGTGGCTCATGGACCTACATGCACCCTGTAAACAGGAAGTGTCCTCTGACTGTGCTGCTCTGCATTCTGGGATTGCTGTCCTTTTCCTGACCCCAGATCTGCTCTGTCTGTGCAAAGCACAGCTATAACCCACCCCCCATACTTTATCCCACTCTCTTCTCCTCAGTATGTGTAATGCTTCTAATGGCGGCGCCCATATCCTAGAGTCTTGAACAGATTTGCAGCCCGGTAGGGGAAAGAATAATAACTAAGCAACTAAAAATTTAAAATATATTAATTTTAAATGCTGGGGAATAGTTTTTTAAGGGTTTGGGCTTTTCATTAAATCATGCTGAAGGTTCGGTTTAAAGTGGACCTTTAGCAACATTTAATGAAATGCCCAAACCTTTAAAAAACTATTCCCCAGCATCTAAAATTAATATATTGGCAGCTTTCCTGTGCTGAGTGATGGTGAGTCATGACCCTGATCACCATTAATTCCAACCCCAAGTTTATAGGCCCGGGGGTTGTGCAGGCTGGGATCCGGTGATCAGGTGGGCTTTTGATCATCAGAGTCAGACTGATCAGCCGTGTGGCACAAAAGGAGTATGGCTTTTGTATTTTATTATTTTTTTAATCACTTGAAAGTAGACATAACTCCCCACAGGGCATCCCAATTTGGGTTAGGAGTTAAACTCCACCTAGCATCTCACAGCTGGGGTGCATTCCTATACCCAGCCGTTCAGAAAGTCTGGAGACGGGAGCGTGCCTGAGCTCTGTATGTCAATAGAGCTGTATACGGAGCATTAGTATGCACAACATACAGTGCTTATTGGACCAGAGACCGCGTATTGTGCTGTGGGACATGCAGAAAGGTGAGTTTTAAAGTGTGATCTGAGGGGTTTCACACAGCGGGGGATCTTAAATCAGGATGGAGGAGGGTGTGCAGAGCTCATAGATCCAGGGCATGCGGCCGTCAATGTTTACATCGATGCGGGTGCCGGAAGCAGATGAGTTTTGTGGCAATCCCTAAATGGGATGCCCCAGGGGAAGGCCAGCTGCTTAGCTTGAAATCACACCTGACCTGACTGGCAGTGGGGCTTCTTCACTATGCTCGTGAACAGAACCCTGCCAACCTGTATTAGTGCCCCTAGCTCTGTTTAAAACAGACCGGTCGGCTTCAGACGCCCACTTGAGCAACGCTGTGACCCATCTCCTCCTCTCCCATCCCTGGCTCCCCTGTTCGCGCTGGCGCATGCAAGCACATTTTCTTTATGCCCTTAGTTGAATGGGCCAATGAGCCACAATGTTTAATGGGGGGCAGGTTGCCCATATTGTTTAAGGGCCAATGTGCCCGCAGATAGTTCATGGGCCGATTAGCTCAAAGTTCCCCAGCCAATCCCTAGCATTTAAGCCCTATATAGGAAATCCTAGCTCACCCATTCATTGCCCGTGATAGCATGCTGCTGGGTGCTGTAGTACCTCCCAAAGTTACTGTTATCCATTGTCGACTTTGCTTTGCCTGACTACTATTGACCACCGACTCCCGACTACCTGTTTTTGAACTCGTCTCATCCTCTGTACTACGCACCCTCTGACCACCCGGCTTGACCCTGCTCTTTCTACTCCAGTCGGTGCCGCGTATCATGAGGACTGTGTATGACCCCGGCTTGCCCAACATTGCCCAGTCTGGTGCCTGGTTCATCCGCCTTCACCCATAAGTGCACATCCTTTGTGCTATATAAGACCTGGGGGCAACTGTGTCTGGCGAGGCATGTAAAGCGTCCCGGCAAATGGGGGCTTGTCTAAAGACTGAAGAAGCAACGGAGATTGGGGGTTGTGAACTCACCAGAAGGCGAGTGTCCTATGGGGCTTGATAGGTAGTGTGTAAATATAAGCAAGAGATTTGGACAAAAGGGGCAAGATACGGAACAACCCAAGATTGAGTTTTGTGTTGAATAGCTTTAAGAGCACACTAGACAAACTATATACATGTATTGGATGTATTCCTATGCAGGTATGAAGGGCAAGTGGTAAGTTACAGTCAGAATGAGCAGATACAATGTCAAATTACCTTATTGTAGACAGTGCTTCCTTCAGTATCCTGGTGCTTCCTCCACACATCAGGTGACCCCTGGATGAAAGACCCAAGAGTGTCTAAGCTCCAGACCTTTATTCACAGATTGGACACTGGATGCGGTCCCCTCCCCTTCTGCAGGGTTAGCTCAAATCCCTAAAACTATTATGCAGCACACTGGTTCTGCTGTCAGTGGGTCCAGTAGGGTTCTGGGCAGGCTTTGAGTCCAAACAAAGTTGTTACATAATGCTTCTAGAATACCTTCTGTAGAACTCATTCTCTGTGTGTGCTAGGATGATGTGGAACATACAGTATGTAGAGATGCATCCAGACCTCCAGGTTCTGAATATGGGGTGTGCTTCTGGGTAATGTGCATTGAGGCCTCAAAGTTCCCGTTACCGTGCTAGAGCCATCTGGTCTGCGGGATCGCTTTTAAGTTCTTTCATCAGAAGTGGTTTACCTTCTGGGTCCCTTCAGTCTGGACTAGGTGTGACTGGTACTAGCAAGACCTTCTGAAGTGGAGACCACCTGTAGTGCAGTGTCTTTACTGATCTTCTATGGGCTGCCATCTTGGGAATAGGTGATGATTCCCCCTGGTGCATTTAATTACAACCCTTTTCAGACACTTGACAGGGGCATATGCAAGATATAATATTTTCGCCATATTCCTCACACAAGGCATCTCAAAATATTATATGTAAAAACCTTATGTATTCTAAGAGAAGCTTCTTTCTTGGCTTCAATTTCTGTGTCAGGGGGCTGATTCATGCTGAGAGCAACAAGGGACAGAGTGGCTGTTAAACCATTTTTTTGCATGGTCCTGAAGGGATACATTTAAAAGAAGGGCAAACTTTTGAGCACTGCTATGGCTTTTACCCAGAGCTGCAGGAAATGGAGGAGAGGCACTTGGGGCTGGCTTCAGGTGATCTCCTTGCTGCCTTACTATTGCCATTGGGTTTATAGTCCCTTTAAAGTGGACCGAGACCAGCTCGCCTCTTTCCGGTCCCACGGCGCGTCTAAGAGCAGTGGCTCAGGCGGCCGCATCCTCTACTTCCTTCTAACAGGGAGCATGCCCGCGCCGACCATTCACAAAAGTTTTGGTACACTTTAAAGCAGAGGTCACGTTAACTCACATTTAAAGCAGACCAAAACCCTCAGAACTTTTGAAATGCATTTGACCAAAGCCCCTGGGGATACTCCATTCTTAGGGCGTAGAACTAGAAATGGGTATTTTCACGTTTCAAATCGTCCTGGAACAATTATTTATTTGCTGTCCCTGGGTGTGAGATGACAGGCGGTGTGGTAATGACATCATTGCCACACACAACAATGGCAATGAATGGAGGAAGCGGAGCTTTACAACTAAAACAGGCGCCATTATCTTACATTAGAGTGAAGCAGTGAAAATGAGCAAAAGGTACTCTTCATGGGGGGAGCAATTCAGGGGATGCTAGTTAAAAATGTGGCTTTAAGAGTAATATACTCTTTTAAACTGCCATCATGCTTCTCTGCAAGTGTCTCATGGGTATTTCTACCCTTGAGGCAAGAGCACCATTTGCAGTTTGCTACTTAGGTTTGGCACTCTGTGACACCCTCCGCCCTCTCCAGGGGTAGATGGGGCAGAGGAGTCCAGGAGCTCCAATGTTAACACACAAAGGATGATGCCTGGAGCATGAGTTGGAAGCAGTGCGTGTGACACTGTTCAAAGATGGCAACAGGATTCTGCGGGGTCAAGAAAGTTTTGTTCCAGAGGCCCGGGCAGCCCGTACAGCAGCAGGGAGAGCCAGTGCTGCAGAACAAAGTTGGGCTTAAAGTGGACCAACACCCAGGATTTTGACTATCCTGGGTTTTGGGCCACTTCGGTGGGGCACCCCGATCGGGGGTGCCCCGCTGTCTGAAACCCCCCAGAAATCCCCAAAAAACTCACCTCTCCCCGCTCCCACGTGACCGCGCCAGCCAATCACAGCGCTCAGAGCCGCTGTGGTATGCGCGTCCAAGGCCGCCTGGACGCGCATACCAGCTCAGCTGGCTCTGAGCGCTGGAGGCCGCGTCTCGCGCTTCCCTCTAACAGGGAGCGCGCCTGCACCGGCCATTCACAAACGGCCGGCGCGGGTGCGCGCCCTGCTAGAGGGAAGCGCGAGACGCGGCTCGCGCATGCGCCGATGGAATGGGGCTGAGGTAAGGTTTGTGGGCCTCCTGGGGGGTTCCTCCCCGCGGGACATCCCGATTTCGGATGCCCCGCGGGGAGGGATCTGATCGGTCCGGGAATCTTATAGATTTCCGGGCCGATCCCCCCTGGATGTTGGTCCACTTTAAGGGAGCTCCAGCAGTGACCCCAGTGCCAGCAGTCGGATTAAAAGGCTGGCTTGTGGGAACAGCCTCTCCTCAGACCATGGCTCCAGTTTAAAAGGGATTGTCCAGGCAACTACATAGAATCACATAGCCATAAAGATCCTAATGTTCCTTGTTTCTTTTTTATTTAACAAATCCCCTAAAGCGGAGAAAAATTATTTTCAAGTTTCCTTTCCTTTTTGAAATTTCCAGCCAGTGGGTGTTGCTGCTCTCCAGTACAATAGCAAGCAGTGTGTTTATATCAGCATACTTTGACACCTAATCATAATGCTGCAATGCACAGGCTATAGGTTACCAGCTGAGCCCTATGATTGGTGGTCTACTGTTAGGGCAATCAGGGGGAATGACAGAAGTCAGTGCCAAGTTTTTGCTTTTAGGTATTACTCCCAGGGTTACAGGAAGGGAAAAAGCAGATATGACGAGGTAAGCTGCTGAATCATGTTTTTTACATTTTGCTTGGATAGTCCTTTCAAGCCCAGCCAGCCGCAAAATGGTGGTGTCTGCCCATATGTACTGTTTCTGCTTTGATATTCTCTATTGCCACCTGCCACTGTCATGTGGTTGGGTCATAGTTACGTTTTGTCCTATGACAGCCATCTCTCTGTGCTCAATTGAACTTGTATTACCCAGAGGGGTCACCAGGATAGAGTGTAAAGGGCACCAAGTAGATACACAGACAGCGGTAGTCAGCTCACAGGTCTGCCTGTCTTTTTGTTGTGCACCAAGATTCAGAGACCAAACCACACCCCTCAAGTCCCCAGTATCAGGGGAATGTATATTTAATATATGTCTGATTTGATACACATTTCAATGATCAGCTTTTGAAATCACTACTGTCCCCAATCCCATATAATAGGCAGTGTGCCAGAATCTCCCCAATCCCTTATAATAGGCAATGTGGCAGAATGCCCCCAATCCCCTATAACAAAGAGTATGGCAATATCCCCCCAATCCCCTATAATATGCAGTTTACCAGACAGTGAATGGGTGGAGGTGGCTGCATACAGAGTTTGGGAAGCCTCCTTGTGCAGCAAATCCAAGATGTCTGCCCCCCAGTGCTCGGGTCGCTGCTGGATTTAGGCGAAGTAAGGAGGTTTTTTGTCCCCCTCCCCGGCCCTATCCACTCACTGGCGTTCCCGCTCCGCTGTACCCTGCATCTGAACATTCTCCTACCAGGGCTGCGGGAGGATGGTCAGATGTAGGAGGTCAATTGCGACGTGGAAGTGCCGTAAAGTGAGTGAACATTCACTTTAATAAGACGCACAGACATTTGCCACCCCCACACTTTTTAGGGGAATAAAAAACTATGGTATATTAAGCAAAGTCTTCTATATGTATTATTAGAAAAACCTTAGTATGTAACACAAAATACCATCCACATTCAGTGTGTCCCAGAGAGCTGTGAAATGCAATCTGCTCAAATTTCAAATGTGCAATAGTGAAATCTAAATAGTTAGATATATGATTCATGATTCTGCAATGAAACATTTGAAATACAACTAGGGTCATTAAACTGTTTACAGCTCCACACTCTGCATTTTCCGCTTCTAAATTATTCATGTTCCTTTCTATTATGAGGTAAATGGCAAAAGTGTCCTCTATACCTTCAAGGTTCTTCTTTCTGCCACACTGGACATTTCCTGCTACATCAATAAAGCACACTTACATTCAAGCACCATAGAAAATAAAGCACACTTCTGCCTTACATTCAAGCACCATCATCAGGGGTTCAGGTGTGACTACTGCCTTAAAGTGGACCAAAACCTCTGATGGCGTTCCTGGAGTCTAAAAAACTGGCCAACTCTCCAGAGCATGCCAATTTGGGACGCCCCTCAGTACGAATTCACCCGTTTCGCCTAATATATTTTCACATCTGCCGCTCCCACAGTGCATGGGCAGGTCACGGCAGCATCCCTGCGGTGATGTGTGCTTTTGTGCCAGACCTGTCGGTGTCTGAGGTGAGTAAACCGGCATTTTTCGGTGGTTTCACACAGCATGGACCAGAACCTGGGATGGTTTGGCTTAACTTTAAACAAACTAACTCTGTGATTGTCACTCCCCCATGTTTTGTTTTTGTACAGGGGCATCCTAATTTGGGATGTGTGAAACCTCCAAGGTATTCTTACTTCGCCAGCGATCGCACGGATCATGTGCAGACTATATTTCAATCACTGTTCTATGCCATGTATATTAATGAGCACCATAGAAGCAGCCCCAGGATGCAGGGAATGCCGCTTTTCCCAGAATGCGTCATGGCATCGCTGGAAAGGTACATTTTACTGTGATTCCGGGGGTCTCGCACTACAGGGCATTCCTAATCTGGGATGCCCCACAAAGAGTGAGATCACCTGTCCTAGAGCCTTATAGACCCTAGGTCAGCTGTTTCTTCTCTTTTAAGTGGAGATAAATAAGGTAAATAAGTTGATCCTCTGTAAGAGTATTCCCTAGATACATTCTGATTTGGGATTCAGTTTTCGTGTATACTTGCCTTGATCTGTGAGCTTACAGTGGCAGCTAAGCTTAATCGCACTCCACAGCATCCCACAGCACCCTGCTTCCTCTGGTCTACCCAGCCTCACCAACAGAAAACATGCAGAGTGGGAATGCACCCAGAAGCCATGCATGCACTGTGGGATAACCAGAGGGGAAACCAGGGGTTTCCACACTGCTTGGCATCCCAAATGATAAGGCACCTAGGACAGAAAAATGGTGTTTAGTCATCTTAAACAGCCCACTGAAGCTGCACGTTAAGTTGATTTCTTGCCTCCTGTTCTTCAGCCATAGTTGCATCTTCCGTTGTCGGGAAAGGAAAAGATTGGGGAAGCTTCCATTCATGCTGAGAAAGTGGGGGAAAGTTCCATGCTTTTCGTGTCTGTGTGCGTGCATCTGTTTCTAACTCTTACCGGAATAAGAACGTGTTTCTTCTTTGTATTGTTCTCACTGACCTTTTTACTGAGCTCAGAAGAACAGAAGAGACAGACCAGCAAAGGAGCAGCTTATTCCCTGTGTGTCTTTGACAGTATAAAATCTGGTGGCTGTTCCGCAGAAGAGAGGCTAGGTCTATGCATCAATGGCACTACATTTTTTATATGAAAACCCATGCAGTCTCTATAGAGACCTAGAAATGAAAGGGAAGGCTTGGTCATACAATATAGAATGTTGGTAAAGGAGTCCTTTTGACCCTTTAAAGCAGACCACCAGTCAAAAAATGTGAGTGCTGGGTGCAGTCAAATCCAGATAGACATTAGTGGTGTAACAGGAACTGACTTTACTTGTGCAGTGAGATAAGGTCACCTTACATGATGGCTAACACAGACAGGAAAAAAAAGTCATAGACTGCAGCGGAAGAGGAGGAAAAGGAGAATAAATAAAGAGACTACAGTTAAGCATTGCTAACAGTGACATCTAGTGTCCTAACTGTAAACTGCATTAAATATAGCAAAAGTCACTCCAGCAATAGACTAAGCTAGAAGTTGTATCACCAACACCCCTTTCTAACAGATGAGGCTTAGTCTGTTAAACCCATCTTTGTAATCCTCAAGTGTCTTTCAGCAATCAAGGGCTTGGTAAGAATATCTGCTGTCATATCCTCAGTAGGGCAATGAAGTAACTTAAGAAATCTCTGCTCTTGAAGATCCCTCAGAAAGTGTGCTTGGTTCTGGAGCTAACCCTTTCTGTCTGCGCAAGTGCAAGGCATCCTTGATTGTTTACAAAGATTCTCGTTTGTTCCAACTATGGTTGACCCAAGTCTGTCAACAGTTGTCTCAGCCACACTTCTTTGCTTGCCTGCGCTGCTGCAACGTTCTCCTCTTCAGTAGATGAATTGTAACAGAGAGCTGCTTTCTGCTAGTCCAACTGATAGCACCTCCTGATAGCAGAAACAAGAAGCCACTTGTAGATTTTCTGTCACTGGTGTCTCTGGCCCAGTCAGCATCCAAATATCCTGTCAGGATGCTTTCATCATTTGATCACTTGCTGGTAACTTTAGCTTGTAATGTAAAGTCCCTTTGACTCGCTTTACAGCATTTCAGTCAATTGACTTGGCATTGAAACCTTTCCGCATAGGATTCCAATAGCTGTTGCAATGTCAGGCCTTTTAGCGGTGGTAATATACAGCAATTTCCCTATTTTTGTGTGGTGTTGGTTGGTAGTGGCATACTTTGGCTGTTTATCATCTTCAGGTAGTTGGTTTTCATGGGAGATTTTACTGGTTTAGCATCTTCCATTCCAAATGTTTCAATTATTTCTTGTATTTTGTGCTTTTGGTTCAGAATAAAGCTGCCATCTTACTCTCTCCCTATCTGAATGCTGAGGTAATTATTTATGTTTCCAAGATCTTTGGTCATAAACTGCTGATTCAGGGTTTGCTGTAATTCAGTTTTATACCAAATCAGGATATTGTCCACATAAATGAGTACATAGATCCATCTGTTTGCCAATGTCTTTGTGTATAAGCAGGGGTCTGCTTTACTCCTTTGAAAGTCCTCATGTGTAAGCACTTCATTTATTTCACATGTCCCATGCACTGGTGTCTTGCTTTAGACAATATATACTCCTCTGAAGTTTGCATACTAGGTCTGGCCTTGGTTGTTCTTTGAACCCTGGTGTTTGTTCCATGAAGATGTCTTCTGTTAACTCGCCATGTAGAAATGCTGTATTCACTTGCATTTTCCTTGTGGCGGCTAGTGTCAGCAAAGTCCTTATTGTAGCATGTTTAACTACTGGAGCAAAAGTCTCATCATGGTCCTCTCCATATTTTTGAGAATATCCCTTGGCTATTAGTCTTGCTCTGTATCGCTCCATTGTGCCATCTGCATTGTACTTCACTTTAAAAGTCAATTTACAGCCTATGGCTTTTCTTTCCTGCAGTGTCCATGTTTTGGTGTCATGCAGGGATTTTATGTCTTCCTTTACAGCCTTTATTCATTTACTGGATTCCCCTTCTGAAAGCTGAGATATGTCTTCCCAAGTTGCAGGTTCATTGTTCCTGGCAGTGCTTGCCTTATATAAAAGGCATACAGGTGGTTTACCTTTGTTTTCTTCATTGAGCATCTTGGTTCTGTGTTGTGTGTGAGCTTGTGTCTGCTCTTCAGTACTGGTAGGTTCTGTGCTCACTTCATCTGTTTGTTCAGAAGTTACAGATGACGGGTGATCAGTGTCAGTTTTCTCAGTTTCTGTTCTTACTTAAATTGTCATCACATTGTCTCTCAAATCTTCAATAAAAGTTATGCTGTTGCTAACTGTAACCTTGCCTGTTTTGGGATTTAGGATTCCCTCAAATGCTCTGCTTTGGAGTTTTGTGCATTTTTCCTATAGAATGTAGATGAATGCTTTGCATCCAAAAACTTTTAGGTATTTTACACTTGGCTTCTCAGTGTGCCACAGTTCATATGGAGTTTTCTCGACTGTTCTAGAAAAGATAAGTGGTCGTAATTGCTGCCTCACCCTAGTATTTTTGTGGTAGTTCATAGTCTGCCAGCAATATAAAAACAGTACATAGACTGTTGCAAACAGGATGCTACGAAGTTTAAAGTGAATTCAATGAACACAGGATACAGTAGGAGAGAGAACCCTGCTCTTAAAGTCTAAAGGATAAAGGGTGGAGACAAAGAATTACAAGTATGGGGGCATGTGCAATGTGGAGGTTCTAAGGGTCATATGCTTGTCTAAAGGGGTGTCAGCCACAGTGACAGTGGGTGGGTGTCATCAGTCATTGTGACTGATGAAGTGGGAGCGACCTTTCATCATGGTGTTTTCCACTGATCAGGGACACCACAGGGCTCAATATCGTGGCCCTGTATGCTCTATTTAACTGAACTAAGCTGGAAAGGCTGCAGAGGAGTCTTTAAAGGATAACTTTTTGTTGGGTTTTTGGTGTTCTGGGATGTTAAATAAACCTGTGTGTTAGGATTTTGTCCCCATGGCTGGAATATACTTATCAGCATGCTGTTTCCAATTTTCTTATATTCCTCTGTGTCTGTCTTGGTAAGTAGGAGTGGCTTTCTTGCCCTTTAGTAAAGCTCTTATATTTCCTGACTACAAATCCCAGAATTCTTCCCCTGTATCAAGTGAGCTAATTAGCAGCTTTGGCTAAACACAGCTGCAATAATTACCCCCCCCCAGCTGAGAATGCTGTCAGTAACCCTTTAGCTACCGGAACATAAAACTGTTCCCCTGTATCTGAAGCGGTTGAGTTAATGCAGTTGGGGTTAAACTTGTCATCTCTGCCTCAGCCAATCAGATGATTAGCAAGTCAGAGTGGGGGTGTTTGTGATCTGTCCATCAGAACACCACTGATATAAATTGCTAAGGTAAACACATTGCTGCTAGGGGAAATAGTTTTTTTTTTATAACACAAAGTTGTAAAAAAATAGAAAAGAAAAAATAACCCCAGTTAGACTTAACGGTAACTGATTTTTTAAGAGTTCTTCACCTTGACCACCTTTTCTGTGTGGTCATGCTGAAGGATGAAAAACCCTCGTTAGACTTAACTAGTAATGGATTTTTTTAAGAATCCTTCAGCATGACCATACGGAATAGGTGTGTTCAAAGCCAGTTTTGTGTTCTGTGTGTGCTCCCACCCATTCAAGAGAATGGGTGGGCTGGTGCGCACACAGTGCGAGGGGCCGGGGCAAGGATAGCAACTAACGCTGGAATCGATCATCAGCGATCAATCATCAGCGTTGGATTTCGTCCGAGGGCTGGAGAACTTAAAAAAAGGGCCATTTGGCTGGAATGGCCCTTTAAGCCTGCCTTCTTTCTGGGCTTCCACAGACTACCACTCTTACTGGCTTCCTCTCCTCGCTAATAATAGTAACACAGAGTATTCTCCTTAGATAGATCTTCTGCAAAGAACCACACTATAGAGATCCCCCTAAATAGATTCCTTTTTTTACCATAAAGCTTCCTACTGTTCCACCCAGACACGTGGCTTACATGGTTGATACCATGCATCCATGTGCAGCTTATCAAACCCCCGGGACACCGTCTTTTTGTGAGGCTACAACCCACAATCTCCGCAGCTAGCTTCACCTTTAGCCAAGCCCCCGTTTGCCGGGATGCTTTAAACACCTTGCCGGACACGTTTGTCCCCAGGACTTATTAGCTCAAAGGATGTAAGCTCACGGGAGTGAAGACGGATGAACCAAAGGTAAGACTGGGCGAACTCGGGTAGCCGAGGTAAATACAGCAACACAGTTCTGGGAACTCCAAGGGAGAAAACAGGCAAGCGGCACCAGGTTTGTGGTCGGTATTCAGGCTGAGTTCGTTACAGGTGGCAGTCAGGATAGTCAGACTAGCAAGATCGGCAATGGGTATCAATACAGGAACTCAGCAATAGCACACCCAGTTAAACGCTATCACAGGCAAGGAACAGTGTGGGGGAACAACCTTTATATGACGGGAACTAACAGGACTGGGGGGAACACTCAGCTCATAGGCCGGCTAATGCAACATGTGGTCTGATTGGATTTTTGGACTACAGGGCATTTTGCCCATAGTGCTCATTGGCCCTTTAAATCAGCCTCCGTAAGTCAGCAGTGCTCTTGAGCACGAGCACAGGAGCTGGGAGCGCGGCAGGGAGAGGAGGAGGCGGAATCCCTCGGCACCGACCGAGCCGGCGCTCGCTGTCAGAGCAGCTGCCGGGCTCCAGGTAAGTTTACCGTGACACAGCTGCTGTTGAAAAAGCTGGTTCTGACTGGTTCCTGTAGACCTGGTTTGTAGTTTTTGGGGCCTATAGAAGTGTTCTCTTTGCTGCCTCTAGTTTATTCTTGTTAATATTACAATTATCAAATAAACCTCATTCCAACCTATGGGCCTATTTAAATAGACTTGGAGAAAGTCCACTTACAATGGAATTTTTTAAAGTGATGTCCTCAGGTTCTGAGCCGATTTAGTATCTCTAATTTTTTCTTATTCTAGAAAAATGTGTTTTATGGAAGCAGTTTTCATCTGCAAACTGTTGCTATTGACAACGTACACCAGGTCTGTACACCAAAAAGAGAGAAGTAATCCCTGTATATACAGAACACTGCTTATGGGCATGTATAACGTTGAGTGAGCTCCCTCACCTCAGCAGTGTCCATATCAGCAGTGTTCCGTGTGTATAGGACTCGATTACCTCTTCTTGCTGTACAGACTTGTGTACATTGCCAATAGCAACAGCCTGGGAGTAGTGAAAACTGCTTCCTTAAAACACATTTTTCTAGAATAAGAAAAAATTAGAGATACTAAATCGGCTCAGCACCTGAGGACATCACTTTAAAAAATTCCATTGTAAGTGGACTTTCTCCAAGTCTATTTAAATAGGCCCATAGGTTGGAATAGACTTTCCCTTTAATTAATTTATTTTAATTTAAATTATAATAATCACAATTCTCCTGGCCCATTATTCTGGGGTGGTTCTAACCTTTCTAGTTTCTAACTTTATCAACTTGTCAAAGAAAACAAAAGTTTTGCCTGGATTTACAGATTTTTTTTTTTTTTTTTACTCGCAATTTACATAAACAATTTGAATGCTTCTTGCTTTGAGCGTCGCAGTATCAAGCCGTGAAATTATGCTAATGACATGTACCGGTATATCTTGTTAGCTTCCTGTAACTACTCAGTCTGTGTTTGGACCTCAGGCTATATAAATGGTGATTGTTCAGTTCCCTATTTTATGTAGACCCGTTGCCAAAAAACATCTGAGCTTAAAAGTAAACCTGTCCCCTCCCCGGACTCTAAACATCAAAGAAAAAGTTGTGCAATGTTTAGGGCAGTTTCTAGACTAAAACAAAATTTTCCCCCCAATGTAGCCAGCAACACACCACAATGCCAAAATGTAATAATCAGCTGGTTCCACAGGCTCAGTAATTTATATGCTAGATACAAGTGTCCAATACATAAATTAATACACTTTAACCCTTTCGCTGCCAGCCTACCTGCAGCATTTGCCACTCCCTGTTGCCAGACTGAGTTTGAGTGTTTTGCGCTACACATGTTCAACTGTCATTTTCGAAGGGATTTCCAGGGATTTCCCAGGAAAATTATATATTGTTTTTTTCAACAGAGTCTGGGCTTTAACATGAAATGTCTTGTTTGTGTTTTTTAGGTGTATTCTCAACATTTTTGGGTGAAATGTGTGAAAAAAAATAAAAAAAATATATTTTTTTACAATTTGTAGAGTTTTTTTGTAATAAAAAATGTAAGTTTGTCAATAAAATCTTATTGCGTGAGAAACCCCAATTTCTCCCGCTTACAGCGATACCACATATGTATAGGTAGACACCCTTTCCTGCCCAGAAGCCTTTTATAGCTGCTGGATGACAAATGGTTAATTAAAAAAAAAAATGACATAGGGTCCCCCTTCCCGGGGAGGGGGACCCCATTTTTTTTTGGATTTTTAAGGGTTAAAAACCCTTAAAAATCCAAAAAAAAAAATGACGTGGGGTCCCCCTTACCCAAAGTAACCAGCCCGGGACCAGCTATGGGGGCTTGTAGGCACAGAGTGGGGGGGCCAGCTTTGGTGGCCCCCCCACCCTGCAGCCTACGAGCCCACATAGCCTATGTGGGCCCGGGCTCTTCTGCCCCCCCCTGGCCTTTGGGGAGGCAGGTAATGGGGGTGCGGGGGTTAATGGCAATGCCACCCCCCCAGCCATGTGAACTGGTATAAGGGGTCTCATGGACCCCTTACCAGCTCACAAAGGGTTAACTGTAAAAAAAAAAACACCACACAATAAAAAAAAGTATTTTATTAAAAAAAAATAATTTTTTTTTACTGTACTTACCTTCGATTGCAAGCTCTTGTCCCTCGCCGCTCAGCTGACAGATGCCTGTGATCGGCATCCAGAGAAGGAGAAGGCAGGAGATCAGAGGATCTCCTGTCACCTCCTTCCAGGGCACCGATCACCGGCATCTGAGAAGCTGAGAAAGCTGAAGCCGGTGATCGGGACCGGGATGACGTCATAAGCCCCGCCCCCAAGGGGGCGGGGCTTAGAGGCAAGATGGCGGCCGCCATCTTGAAGAAGAGAGGAGAGAGCCTCCCAGGCTCCCTCCTGAAGATCGGTAAGTCCTGGGGGGGGATCGGAGGCCCCCCAGGTGAAGAGGAGGGACAGCGGGAGCCAGCGCACATGGAGGTAAGTGAATGTCATTTTTATTTTTTTTTTTTTTTTACAGTTAGCAGCTGCTGCTGCAGAAGCGGGGGGGGGGGGCGGCCTATTCCGGGGGCTCTCCTGGAGCCATCCGACCCCCCACGGGGGATCGGATGGCACCAAATTAAAGGGGAGACCCGGCCGGATCCAACAAGGGGTCAGGTGAGTATTTTTTATTTTTATTTTTTAAACTAGAAGCGATCAAAGTCAAGCACGTAACACCTACGGGCTTGGCACTTAAGGCCCAGCCAAGCCAGCACGTAGGTGTTACGTGCTTGGCAACAAAAGGGTTAAGGGAGGCACAGTACAGACCTGTGCTGAGTGCAGGCTGCGAAATAGAGATGAGCAAACTTATAAAAGTTTAATTTGGGCGATTCGCTTAATTTCACCAAGATATCCGGGTTCGTCTGAAATTAACTTTTAATGAACTTACTTAAAAACAATAAAAAAAAATAAGCTTACCTCAGTCCCCATTCCAGCACTGGGCGATTTCCTCATCCTCTGGATGGCGGTGGTGTCTTCAGCGGGACAGAGGACCCACATCCTCTGCCTCATGCTGGGCTCCCGGCATCTCATTCTCCGCTATAGGGAGGGGCTATTCATACCAGTGAGTGAGCTGATGTCAGTTCTCCTTTTTTAATTCTTTAAGGGTTAAACCCTTAAACTGGCTAAAGGGTGTGCAGTCCGCCCTATCCAAGTAAAACCAGCTCAGGCACTAGATATGTGGGCTGGTAGACCTAGCACTTTGCATTTCCTTATACACCCTATAGAACTTGCTCCCTTCTACTGAATCATTTCTCAGGGTCCCTAAAATTGACTAATTGACTTCTGAAGGGGCCCTCACATTGAAACATACATGGATGAGTTAGCATCTGCTGCTGAGGACATCCAGTAAAGACAGTTTACTGGGGGTCATTGAGATATATAAAGCAGGCTAAATTCATTTTGAATGAAAGATGTAGCCCATCACAACAAGCATAGGAAGAGCAAAAAGCCGGCTAATTTAACCCTTTGCTTGGACTATTCCTTTATCCTAGACACAGTGGCTGCTCTGCCTCTGCCCCCAGGACATCTCATGGGCCTCTCCAATTTTCTGGAATGCCCTTCTCCAATTGGCCAGGTGGGACATGTGACCCTGCCATTTGAAAGGCAGGGTCCACATCACGCCGACATCAGAGCACCCTGCACTAGATAGGTAGAGGTTGCTGTTGCTGTTTTCAGGACACACGGGTGGGGAACTCAGGCAGCTGTACGCAGGTGGGGAAATCAGGCTGCTGGACTGCAGTGGGCAAGTTTATACAGCATTTTATATACATCATACAGTTTAGTGAAAATTGTATACCAAATTTGATCTACATCCTACAGCTTAGTGGGAATTGTATACCACATTTGATCTATATTGTACCATCAAGAGGGATTTTAAAAACCACATTTGATCTACATCCTACAGTTTTGTCAGAATTGTATACCACATTTGATCTACATTCTTAAGTTAATAGGAATTGTATAACACAATTGATCTATAATGTACATTCAGGGGAAACTGTATACCACATTTGATCTACATCCTACAGTTTAGTGGGGATTGTATAACACATTTGATCTACATTATCTAGTTAGTGGGAATTGTGTACCACATGTGATCTACACCCTACAGCTTAGTTGGAATTGTAAACCACATTCGATCTACATTCTTAAGTTTAGTGGGAATTGTATACCACATTTAATCTACATTTTTCAGTTTAGTTGGAGTAGTATACCACATTTGATCTATATTCTGCATTTAGTGGGGATTGTATACAACATTTGATCTATATCATACTGTCAGGGGGAATTGTATATCACACTTGATCTACACAAAATCAGTATAAATTGATCAGTCTAGATCAGACCTGGGCATTGTATGGCCCGGGGGCCATATACGATCCTTTGATTGTCTCTGACCGGCCCAGGCTGAGCTGGCTGGCGGAGTCCCTCCGCTCGTGATTCGGCGTCCCTCCGCTCGTGCTGCCTGCGAGGCGCCTGTCCGTCTCTCTTCGCAGCGGGTCGGCGCATCCCGCACTGTATACAGGCGATCACTTAAGCAGCAGCCGATCGGCTCGTTGGGTCTCCCTGAGAGGGAGTAGCATCACAGCCATGTTCCTGTCCCTTATTTGCGGATTTCTTTATTTTTGTGGCCTGTCCCCCTCAATATATCACTCACCTATCCCTGGAAGTGGCCTGAAATGGACAATTAGCAGATGTTTTTCTCTTCACCTCAGAATATGAAAAGCCTTTCCCTGGAAGTGGCAGAGGATTCTTTGTCCCTAGCTATCCCTCAGTATCTGAGGCACCTGTCCATGGAACTGCAATGGAATGGACAATTAGCTTTGGAAATGGACTCCCTTGTCCTCCTTACTCATCCAGTCCCTTATTTGCGGATTTCTTTATTTTTGTGGCCTGTCCCCCTCAATATATCACTCACCTATCCCTGGAAGTGGCCTGAAATGGACAATTAGCAGATGTTTTTCTCTTCACCTCAGAATATGAAAAGCCTTTCCCTGGAAGTGGCAGAGGATTCTTTGTCCCTAGCTATCCCTCAGTATCTGAGGCACCTGTCCATGGAACTGCAATGGAATGGACAATTAGCTTTGGAAATGGACTCCCTTGTCCTCCTTACTCATCCAGTCACCAGAATGAACAGATTTTTTTTTAAATGAGAAACAGGATGTATATCTCATCAAAGAAAAAAAACATTTTTTTTTTTATTTTGAGCATTTTCCCTACCCCATTTTGTGCAGGGCAACCTCCCTGGTGTTACCTCCAAATTGCCCCCTGAGTCTGACACCTGTTAAAAAACATATTTTATTTTATTTATTTATTTATGTGTGTATTTATTTATTTTTCTTTTCTGTTATTGTTTTGAGTTCTTTCCCTAGCCAATTTTGTGCATGGCAGTCGCCCTGGTGTCCCCCTCGATTTGCAGCCCTCTAGCCCTTGCTACCCCCATTTTACAGTCATTTTTGAGTCCCCAAGTTCGGCCAAACTTTCCAATCCCAAATTTCTACAGGCTTGCTCACCCCTAGTTAAAAACTCTCTAATGCGTACTATAGCAGAAGTTTATGTTCAAATACAATGGCCATGATTCAATAAACTTTCCTTAAAATATTCCCTGCATTGTTTCAGATTTGGGGTATGATTCAGAACAGTGCTTTATACCTAAAACTTTTAAAGTAAATCTTAAAGGAAATCACAAAAAAGAAGTCCTATAATAAAAATTCAAAGAATGCCAGGAGGGGTTACTTATATATCCCGCATAAAAAGAAATTCACCCAGGCCTGTTTCTTTCTTTTACTAGAATGAATAAAACATACTGCTTGTACAGGGGAGAAATGTCTAACTGTAATGGCCCTTCTCGGTAGCCAACCTGTGGGGAAATAACAGCTCATTGATATTGATTGCTGTTGGTATGCTCAAAAACTTGTCACCATGGGATTTGGGGCCTTATTTAAAGTGGAACAAACCCCAGGATTTGACTATTTCGTGCTTTGTTCCACATCCTGCTTTTACATTATTGACAAGTCACAACGCAAGCTCTGTACAAATACATGTGTGTGTATTCTGCCCATTGTGATCTATAGGATCTTAAACCGGACCTTCATCGTGATTTATTGAAAAGCCCAAACCATTAAAAAACGATTCCCCAGCATATAGAATTAATATATTTTAAGTTTGTAGTCACTTACTTATTATTCTTTCCCCCACTGGGCTGCAACTCTGTTCAGGACTTTAGGATACGGGCGCCACCATCTTGACTCAGAAGCATCACATTTACTGAGGAGAGGAGAGTGGGATAAAGTACAGGGGAGCGGGTTATAGCTGTGCTTTGCTCAGACAGAGCTGGGGTCAGGAAAAGGTCAGCAATCCCAGAATGCAGAGCAGCACAGTCAGAGGGCACTTCCTGTTTGCAGGCTGCCTGATGTTCCATGAGCCGCCATCTTGGATGTTTAAAGGCTCATAACATGCAGTAGATGCAGGTGGGATGATTTCTAATGTGAGCAATCTGTATGTACAGGGTGTGGGAAACATATAAGATAGATTTAGAGTGAAGGACCGCTTTAAGCTACAGCGCAACTATAAACTGGAAAAGCATAAACAAGAGCACCCGGCACTGCAAGCTATATGGCGCTAGTGATTTAGTTGAAGTGATTCATAAGCACTTTATATATGTGCATCATTATATATAATTAGGATCCGGATTATAGGCAGGTATCAAGTTAATAGATTGAAATTTGTAGGTTTGGTGACCATGCTGATTTTATTTACATTGATGCAGTAACATATTCTTTATTTATTGTTTAACGCCTACTCCTCATTTTATGTCAGTCTTTCTTGTGTGTATTTGCGTTTATGTGATTTATTGGTTTTTAACGTGTTCTATGTTTCACTATTTGCCTTTGGAATAAAGATGAAATGTAAATTAATTTGTTGGTGTGCCTCCCTATACACTTTTGGTCCTTTGGATCTTGAAATTTACAGTCACTTTTTCCTGTCCAGTGTGAATTAAAGGGAAAGTCCAGTCTCTGGAAACCCTCCCGCCCTGCCACTCTCCCCTGGTGCTGAGGCAGGATGGGGGTTTAAAAAAAAAAAAACGTACCTGGCCGGATCCTGCTCCATTGTCCCAGGCATGCTTCCATCTGCCCATTCAAGTGAAAGGTGGGGCTTCTCTACAAGATGGTGGCCAGGACCTGGAGACGGTGCTGGATCCTGAGTGAGGTAAGGCCACCGTAAGACCAACGCCCTGTCCTGCTTCCAGAAGATAGTGGCAGAGCAGGTTACAGGACACTGGACTTATGCTTTAACCAAACCTTGGCACTACCAAGCATTTATAAACTCCCTTGAAGTAGACCAAAACCCAGGTTTTTGACTATCCTGGGTTTTGACCCTTTCCCCCGGGGAACCCCTGATCAGGGGGGATGTGAAACCCCCCAGATCGCGGATGCCAACTCACCTCTTCCCAGTCCTATGGCGCATGCGCGGCCACTCATCCAATCAGCGCGCTCTGAGCCGCTGACGTCACGTCGTCTAAGGCTTCATCTAAGGCCAGCGGCTCCAAGCACGCTGGTGGCCGCATCTCCCACTTCCCTCTAACAGGAAGCGTGCCCGTGCCGGCCATTCACAAATGCCTGGCACAGGCACGCGCCCCGCTAGAGGGATAGTGGGGATGTGGCCACGGATAGCGCATGCGCCGTTGGGCCGGGAAAGAAGGTAAGTGTATGGGGCAACCTGGGGGGTTTGACACAGTGGGGCATCCCGATTTTGGATGCCTTGGGGGGAGGAAATTGATCGGCTTGGGTTTTGGTCCACTTCGATTCTCTATTTTGAATTACACTTTATTTTATCTCATGCCTTATTTTGTAGAAAAGCATGAACACAGGGGATATCTCATTAACATCAAGCTTCCCCTCACTCGTGTTTCCTTGTTTATACCCTGAGGAGTTCTGCAATGCAGTCTGGATTGCTTCTCTGCAAAAATGATGTATTCAGAATGCCGAAAAGAATCAATGAATTTAAGCAGAACAAGAAGACAGCGGAAATTGGCAACATGGAAATGTTTCATTTGCATATGAGAATAACACGGTTGGGCATAATAAACTTAACAGGTTACCAAATCAGTTTTGCGTTAATCATTTGCGTGTTTTTATTATAAATGTGAACTTTATTTATGGATCTTGTTTAGTTAATAAACACAAGATATTTGCTATGTGAATAAGAGACATAGATCTTGCAAAATACACAAATACAAAAATAATTACTATCATAAATAATAATGCTCAAACATCAATGGACTGAATAACATGCAGAACTTGAAAAAAACAAGATTTATTTTTTGACAATTATATACAGTAGTATAGTAAATGTACCACAATAGTATAATAAATAAATAAATGTAATTGTAAGAACTAGCTGCATACTGACAGAATACAAAAAAATAGAAAAAAACACATAGAGGCTGATTCACTACTAGTTGCCAGATGAGCGTCTGTATAGCAGCGCTCAGAGCGACCGCTAGTAGACGCTGTAAGCGGGTCTCAGTTGCTTTAGTAACCTGGCCGGCATTGATGAATGTGATGTATGTTGGGCGTTGTAAAAACAGTATAGCGCTGCAGCGAGCGAGAGGTAGTGTCAGCTCAGTGCGACCACACCATATTTAACAAAGCACAGAGCGCCAGACGCTGTGTGATTAAAGTCATACGCCAGTAACAAAGCAAAAACACATGGAATGACATTGTTTTAACACTGTGACAATAACACTTTAGTGCCAGTCCTGTAATGACAATTCTGCATAAAAATATTAAACGTCAAAAAAGAATCTAAAAGTGTTTGTTTGCTGCCAGGAGAGGTCACACAATAATTTGAGCAAAAAAAAAAAAAACAAAATTGCCAAACACGCTATTTATACGCAAGTAATGAAAGCCTATTGAAATGTATGGGAGAGCGCTACAGGGCGACAGGTACTACATGGTGCTTCTGAGCCTAGAGCACCGGCGCTATATGCTGAGCCGCCTGGATTAATACATGTGACGCTACATGGTGCTGTTAGAGGCGCTCACCAGAATCGCTTCCTTAAATGTGGTTTTGCGTACAGCGCCCGGCGTTCACCAGACGCTGCCTGCCGCTATGAGGAACTACCTGGCGCTATCTGTTCTTAACCCCCATAGTTAACTACTCTCGTTTGTATATTAAAGTCCACTGTTGATGGCATTATTAAGTTTACATATGTCCTCAAGGTGCTGAGGGTATCTGTTATTTTTTCTTTTTTTTTTGTTTGCAACTTTGTGTTGTAAAAGAAAAAGTTTCCTCTAGCAACAATGTGTTTACCTTAACAACCGTGCAGAACTGGTGTGTTTGGTGTAGGTAGCAGAGACTTCCTGACATGGTAATCAGCTGATTGATGGGGCACTAGTTCAGTCTCTTAAGATGAAGGCATCACCAATTTTGTGCTAGAAGTTAAAGGGTTACTGGCAGTGTTCTGGCCTGGAAAGGTCATTACTGCTGCTGGATTTTTCCAAAGCTGCTGATGAGCTCACCTGCTACACTAAACGGATTCTGGGGTTTGTAGGAAAAAGCTTTACAAAGGGCTTTACTCAAGGTCAGGAAAGCATTTCCCACTTGAGCAACACAGTGCTACAGGAATACAAGAAACTTGGAAACATCATGCTTATAAGTAAATCACAGGTCTGGGGGCACAATCCTAGCACACCTTTATTTTGGTGCAAGTGCGGTCCTAGGCTTTTTTTTACCAGGCCCCCCCACCCTCTGCCTCCATTGTTACTCCACTTTGTTAGATAACAATACATACAGTAGTACATGGTAGAATTCTATGCATATAGCAGTAGAAATCTGTAATATGTATTAGGAAGTAGGAGAAAAGGAGGAAGGAAGGGATCAATCTACGAAGGAAGGGGGATGTAGAAAGGGAGGTACAGAAGAAAGAAGATGAGGAAAGAAGGAAAAGCAGAAGAAAGAAGAAGGAGATGTGTAAAGAAGTAGGTAGAGGGCACAGAAGCCACATCGGACCACACCCGGCTGTGCAAGTTACAAGCCCTGATGCCCTTCAGTATAATGTACTGAAAATAGATTAAAAATATTACTGCATTTATTGAACACAAAAGTGCACGTACCTGGTATGCAAAATTACATAAATGACATTACATTAACACCAATGACACCAATGCCATAAAAGACAGGAAACATAAAAACATAAAAATGACTGGGGGGGGGGGCAGGAGGGAATAAATGGGGCTATTACTGACAAATGTAATATATAATCAATAGATCAGCTGAAAATTAATCAATGCTAAAAAATAGCCAGATAGAAAAGCTGGATTTGCAAATGCCAGAATAACTATATGGGCGGTAAGACGCTGAGAAAACGTGAATCAAGTGGAAAGTGCTTGGTGCTTATAAGTGCGTATAGCATATAACCTATAATAAGGCATGCTGAACATCAATGGAAAAAGCAAAGACATGTGTGCCAGTAAGCAAATGAAAATGTTTCAAAGCAGATAACAATCAGTGCAATAATAACAGTGAAAGTGCTGGTGCATGTGCAAATTAAGCAAGAAAATAGCCCAGAAGATCTGGGCTGCAAAGTGCTTAAAAGAGACAGCTTTGTCTGTCACAATGGTATGCTGCCTATCGCAAAATGTTCATGAAAAAAGTAACAATACAAATTAGTACATCACCGAAAAGGTGGGAGCCCCCAGCCGTCTTTCGCCAAACCACTCCAGTCCACGAACACCGAAGTGTTGCGTGCTTGCTATACCACTTCGCCAGGGTGCTTGCTCATTGCATATGCTGGCCTTAAAGGAGCAGTTTTGCAAAATTTGCATTAAAAAATATAATTATTAAATAGCCACACAATAGCTTCTAACATGTGTATAAATAATCTGGCGATAGAAAAAGGAAAAAATATCTGCCTTACTTTTAAATTGTATAATGACAATGGCTCAGTCCAATTGCTGAATAGGGGGACCTGCTGGGTTGTATTTAGTGAGCTGCTTCATTTAGCCCACTGGTCTCCTAGCAACACTTTACCTCAGAGGCTGACACTGTAATCAGTGGTAACGGCTGTGTGTGTGTGAGGTGCTGCTTTTGTTATGAGACCAGGTGACTCAAATGTGTAAAATCTATACAAAATAAACTAAACTGACTGAAAATTACTGAAATTCTTCTTTGAATAACTGTGCAGGAAAATCTAAAGGTGTTAAAGTGGAACAAAACCCTGAGTGGCCGACCCTGAAGTCTATAAGACCCGGCCATTGACCTTCCCCCTTGGGCATTCTAAATCAGGATGCCCCACTGTGTGAAACGACCCCTGGATAACCACAGATCCCCCCATTTTTCTGGCGCGCTCACGCAGATAGTCATTTAGACAGGCCGGGCGGCCAGGAAAGTTACTGCTCAGGCTCCCCATCTGCGTGCAAACAGAGCTGATTGGATGAGAGTGGTGTGGGACAGGGAAAGGTACGTTTTCACAGGCAAACTTGGGGATTTCACATATCAGGGCATCCCAAGCCGGGATGCCCCTAGGGGCACAAAACAAAACTCCAGATAGTGAAAATCCTGAATAGTGAAAGATCATATGGAAAAATGTGTTGAGAAAATGGTAAACTGAAAGATTCTGCAGCAGAGCCAACATGAAGGGAAAACTGCCAAAATCAGCTAAATGACTTCTAGAGCTTTTCTCTCTGTTTTAGATATATGAGTTCTGGCCAGGCAATGTTGTTATCTTATGCTGGACAGCTGCCAGCACTGAACAGCTGATACTTTGATACATTGTTTCCCCCTCTCCTCAGCGTGGAACAGGCCAGAATGTCGGGCCCCAACACTCAGCAGACATAAACATGAGCTATAAGTCTCCAGCTGCTCAACACACACATAATTTTTTTCTAAATTTGTAATTCTTACTCCAACACTTACCTACATTCAAAGTACCATTTAAATATGTCACCAAGAAAAATTTGCGATACTGCTCCTTTAAGTAACGGGAGATGGAGAGAGAAAGGAAGCATGCATCACGTGAGGTCACCGCAGTCCAAATGGCCAGGTGTGTGCACCAGTGCGGGGCAACAGGGCACTTCCGCTCTCATGGTTGCCAGCAGCAGAAGAGTGACAGTACTTCACTTCCGCCCTGAGTGTGACGCAGTCGGCCATCGTGCGTGCATGCACGCGTAGGTCAGTAGCAATATACAGTGTGGCACGCGCCCCCGCCATGGCTGGTCATCTATCGTGCGCACTTATGCGTGCGCATGGACCAGCAGAAGATGAACAGCGTGGTGCGCGCTGCCGCTGGGCAAACAAGGTCGCCTTCCAGTGGGGAACCAATTGAAATAAATAAATGAAGTGTAGCACACTATGGAGAGCGCAGTGCCCATGATCCCTGAACTGCGCATGACACCGAGCATCCTCCCTCTCCCTCCCATGACCCAAGGCACAGACATACCAGACCACATATTGTGCGTATCCGTTTTGTAGCTTTGTGGTTCCTATCCATGTAACTACACTTAGGTTTATTTTCTTCTCTAACTGAATTTAGACCAAGTTCTCTCCTTCCACCTAAGCCTTGGCAGCTTGCCTTGGTCTTCCTTTGTCATTGAGTAAACCTTTACAGAGGGCAATACATATACATTATTTTCTTTCCCTTCTCCTTCTCCATTTCTTTAGTCATAGGAGATATTACTGTCTTGGTAGCAAGCAGGCAGTCCTCTGGTGGAGCAGTGAAGAGTCTCTGCTCTAGGTAGCTCTCTGAGACACACCAGTCCCCTGGAAGTGGGCTGTCGGTGGTTGAGGCATGTGGAGTGAGGCCAATGGGCCCACTGATGGGTTTCCTGCTGTGCCCGCAAGGTCCCTGTTCCTTCCTCCCACCCTACCTTGTGTGCCCAGGCTTGCTGACTCAATCTTTGTTTTACCACGTTAACCAGTTTATGCCATAATCCCCCTAACTTCCACTGCCGATGATCACCTCTTATGAAGACTAACACTTTATCCCCTCTATTTAGGACCCAGGTCAATGCAAGGACTTGGAGTCAGGCTGCATGTCGGTTCTGTAGTTTCTACCATCCTTTTTGCTTGAGCAAGGCAGGACCTATAGTTGTCAAACTAGGATTGGGGGGGGGTCCATTGTTCATTTGGGGACTAAAAGTCAAAGCTAGTGGCCTGTGGTTTGCAATCCACAGTAGCAAGTAGTACAGGGAGCACCCTGTGCTGGCATGTATTGTATGATTTTATATTGTAAGGATCTGGGGTGCTAATGGCAATGACTCTGGAAACAGTTCTTAGTTGAAATAATAATCGGTTTAATGAAGACAAAGTCCAACAGAAAGATCTATTGAATTCAGAGTATAATGCAGGGTACAATGCAATAGTCAGCAGTTTCCTAACCAGCTTTAGCAATGTCCAGTGTCTGATAGGTATAGAGTATTGCAAGTCCTCGATATCACATGGCCACTTGCAGGGCATACAAGCCCAGGCTGCTAATCCACAGGTTCAAAAAACCACAACACATAAAGTCCTTTGGATGCAGTTCAGACCTGTAGGTTTTGGGAGCAGCAAGGCACTGGCTCCTTATCCCAGTCTCTCCTTCTCCACACTGGAAGCCTCAGCAGCTCCTTTTATTAGGCTTCCTTCCTTCAATTAATCTAATGACCTGGGAGTAGGGGAAAAATCCGTAGAGGCCTTGGAATGTGGACTGGAGCTCTATTATCCCTGCATGGATCGTGCTTGGCTGAAAAAAACAAGGGGAATATAGACACCATCCACCACTTTTCCATACACTTTACCACATATCCCCCCTCTTCTTCAGACCAGAGGTCTGGGAATTTTCACTGACCATACAATATACCCTGGACAAAGCATCCGCATTCCCCTGTAACTTTCCCGGTCTATGTTCCACTTTAAACGTAAAATTTTGTAAAGAGAGAAACCATCTGGTCACTATTGCATTTCTCTCCTTATTTTGTTTCATCCAGGCCAGGGGAGCATGATCTGTCATCAACACAAACTCTCTACCCAGCAGATAATATTTTAGGGACTCCAACGCCCACTTGATGGCAAGACACTCTCTTTCTACTATAGCATAATTTCTCTCTGCTGGGATCAGTTTCCTACTCAGGTACAATACTGGATGTTCTTCCCCATTTACCTCTTGTGATAGAACTGCATCCAAACTAGAATCAGATGCATCTGTCTGGACCAAAAACTGTTTGTTGAAATTTCCGGCAACAAGCATGGGCTGTTCAGACAGGGCAGATTTTAGTCTCTGAAAAGCCTTTTCTGCCTCTGGGGTCCATTTTACCATTACTGACTTACGACCCTTTGCTAAGTCTGTTAACGGTGTAGCAATTGAAGCGAAGTTGGGCACGAACCAACGGTAATACCCAGTTATACCAAGGAAAGCTTTCACCTGTTTCTTTGTTAGTGGTCTGGCCCAGTTCTGTATCTCCTCAACCTTATTGATCTGGCGTTTAACCAGACAACTACCAATGATGTAACCCAGGTGTTTTCCCACTGCACACTTCTCAGGGTTTATGGTAAAACCTGCATCACTGATGATGGAGTCTAACACGGCCTGTACCTTACAGAGGTCACTTTTCCAGTCAGTCGAAAAAATGACCACATCATCCAGGTAAGCAGCAGCATAATCACGATGTGGTCTCAAGATCAGATCCATCAGCCTCTGAAACGTAGCAGGGGCATCATATAACCCAAATGGCATCACAACATACTGAAACAGGCCTTTTGGAGTGGGAAAGGCAGTCTTCTCTTTTGCGTCCTCAGACAATGGTATCTGCCAATACCCCTTTGTGAGATCAAGGGTTGTGATGTATCTTGCCCCCCCGAGCTTCTCAATCAGTTCATCTTCCCGGGGCATGGGGTAAGCATCACATTTTGAGACCTCATTTCGTTTCCTGAAATCATTACAAAATCTCCATGCCCCATTGGCTTTGGGATTAGCACAATGGGACTTGACCAGCCACTAGAAGACTCCTCAATGACACCTAATTCCAGCATGTGCTTGACTTTCAGAGGAGACTGTCTCCTTATGTGCTTCTGGTATCCTGTACGGCTTAAGGTTTACCTTACTGTAGGGTTCAGTTTTAATATGGTGTTTTATTAGGTGAGTACGGCCTGGTAGGTCAGAAAACTTATATCTGTTTTCCTGTAGGAACTCTCTCACCTCCTGCTTCTGGTGTCCTGACAGGGTCTCACCTATTTTTACGAACTGGCTGCACCATATTTTTAACTACAATCGGGGTGGCTACTAAAGCCTCACGATCTTTCCATGGCTTGATCAGGTTTATGTGGTAAACCTGGAAGAGTTTTCTCCTACCTGGTTGATGAACTTTGTAGTTCACCTCACTCACTTTTTCTACAACCTCATAGGTACCCTGCCACTTTGCTAGAAATTTACTTTCAACCGTGGGCACCAAAACCGGGACCCGGTCCCCAGGATTAAAGGCCCTACCCTGGCAGATCTATTGTAAATTCTGCTCTGGGCCTCCTGAGCCATTTGCATATGCTCTGACTATAGGCATTACTTTGGCTATTCGGTCCTGCATCTGGGCCACATGTTCAATAACACTTTTATACGGAGTGGCCTCAGTCTCCCAGGTTTCTTTGGCTACATTTAACAAACCCCTGGGATGCCGACCATAGACTAATTCAAAGGGCGAGAACTATGTAGACGCCTGGGGTACCTACCTGATGGAAAACATGAGGTGGGGTAATAGACAGTTCCAATCCCGGTCATCCCTTTATACCACCTTTTTTAACATGTGTTTAAGGGTTTTGTTAAACCTCTCTACTAACCCGTCTGTTTGAGGATGGTACACTGAGGTTCAGAGGTGAGTGATTTTAAACAACGTGTACAGTTCCTTCATGACCTTTGACATAAAGGGCGTACCCTGGTCAGTTAGGATTTCTTTAGGAACCCCTATGCGAGAGAACATAAAAAACAGTTCCCTAGCAATTGTCTTGGAGGCCATATTTCTTAAGGGAACTGCCTCTGGGTGCCGGGTAGCATAATCTAACACCACTAATATGTATTGGTGTCCTCTAGCAGACTTCACAATGGGCCCCACCAGATCCATGGCAATTCTCTCAAAGGGTACTTCAGTGATGGGAAGTGGCAACAAGGGGCTATGGAAATGTGGTGTTGGGGCACTTAACTGGCATGTAGGACATGGCTCACAGTACCTTTATATTTCTTCATATACCCCAGACCAAAATAACCTTTTTGAGGACTCTCTCTTGGCTCTCATTAGTTCCCAAATGCCCCCCAAACACATGGTTATGAGCTATATCCAGCACCACCACGGTATACTTTAGGCACCAAAAGTTGTTCCTGTCAAGCTTCCTGGCTACAACCATGGGGAGAGCTGAGCTGGGCTCCATGTGTGGGGCGAAGTGAAGCAAATAATCCCAAATGGCAAAATAAAAAGTCTGGACAGAGTCCAAGGAGGAATCCGGGGTCAGAGGCTGGCAGAAAACAAGCAAAGTCCACTGAGCAAGTCCGCGTCAAAGCCGAGTTATCCGTCCGTGGGTAATCCAGGTATTCAGATCAGGAATTCAGGAGTCAGGGAAACAGAGTCCAGGAAGTAAGCTGATAACACAGCATTGGCTGTAGGCCAGCTGTCCTCTTAAATAGGGCTATCAATTAGAACAGGGAGGGATGTGTCAGAGTCTGGGTGAGGTCATTTCCTTTCCATTCAGACTCAGGAAACCAGGAAGTGAAATCAAGCCCAAAAACTTACACTCTAGGCTTTGTGTACTTGCAGTGGGCTGAACACCAGGTGTCGCTGTGTAGCAATGCGACAGATGAACAGCCTGCTCTATTACAAACACCCAGCCGCGCATTTCTGCTGCTGCATGCAATCCGTGACATAGCACGCTCACGATGCTTTAAAGGGCAAGGAAGGCGGGGAGACTGACAGTTCCACAATTTCATTGTTAACTTCGATACACAAGATCCCCATTCATGGCAAAATGTGGAAATTTCTGATCAGCTTCTGGTTCCTGAGGTACACCATTTACTACTGTGACATTTGCCCTTGCAGTTCCCAGAGTGGGGTCTCTTAACTGCTCCGTCCCAAAATTACCCCAAGACACTTCTAGATCTAAGACCCGCTGATCAGGCAGGGAAGTTTCTTCTTCTTCCCCTGCTTACACCTGTAAAGGAAAAGGTCATCACTGCACAGTACAGATGAACCCACATGATCATTATGCACCTCATTGGTACCATGAGTTTCATTGGTTGACTCACCTGGCACATTATTAACTGGGAGAGGTACAGGTTCTGCCGGAGTTTCTTCACTGGCGGTAGAAGTATTACCCCTCTTCCACAACTCCCAGAACAATGGGAAACCACGGCCTAGTATTACTTCATACATAAGGCACTTTACTACCCCGACTTCTTAGGTCACAGTTCCAGAGGGAGTCACAAACTTAACCGTGGCCACAGGGTAAGCAACGATACCCCCGTGGATGCTGCTAATCCACAGGTTCAAAAAACCATAACACATAAAGTCCTTCAGATGCAGTTCAAACCTGTAGGTTTTGGGAGCAGCAAGAGTACCAGTCTCTCCTTCTCCACACTGGAAGCCTCAGCAACTCCTTTTATTAGGCTTCCTTCCTTAAATTAATCTAATCACCTGGAAAGACCTGGAAGTAGGGGAAAAACCCGTAGAGGACTGGGGATGTGGACTGGAGCTTTATTATCCTGGCATGGATCGTGCCTGGCTGATAAAAACAAGGGAAATATAGACACCATCCAGCACTTTTCTGTACACTTTACCACAATAACCAGAACAACTCTGGAACCATGGCAGAACAGTTTCCTTTTCTTTGTCTTCTAAGGTCCTTAATATTTGTAGGAGTGTGTGGTTAAAGCTATCACAAGAGCCATTCCCCTGGGAGGGGGGGGCTAAAGGGATGACAGGACATCTAAATCATGTACAAGGTGCAGAAGTTGCTGGAACAGGTCAGCCTCAAAGACAGGTCCTTAGGCTGAGTGGATACGTTCTGGACAGCCATAGGGAAGGATGAAATCCCTCCACAGGACCTGGGTAGCTGGTTCGGCCATCTGATTCTTGGTTGAGGTAACCACAGAAAACTTGGTGAAGTGGTCTACCATGACCAAAGCATTGTTGTGTCCATCTTGGGAGGTATCCAGAGTCAGGGGTATGTGCGTTTTCTAGGTTACGAAGGGGACTTTTTCATGGTCTGGCACGTGGAACATTTGGTACATACCCTGTCACATCTGCCAGGTGTTGGGCATAGAAGGTCTGGGTCATTGTTGCTAGGGTTCACTTCCTGGACCAGTGACAGTTTGGAAAGTCACTTTTCTCCTCACAGCTCCACCCCTGTTCTGTAGTCTTTCCCGTTGTCTCCCAATATACAGGCTATAGCTTTCAGTCCTCAGCCTTGGGATACTTTCTGGAAATAAAGCTGTCCCTGACTCATCTTAGTATAGAGTCATCTCCTTGTTTTGTACCCCAGTTCCCGACACCACCAATAAGTTGCATCATCTGTACTGCTGGTCCCAGGGGGCCCCTGGTGTTCAATTCCTACTTTTTTATAAGTCCCACCAGTTGGGTAGCTCTATTTGAACAAGGCTAGGAGGGCCACCCAGCATTGTTCCAAGGCTCCCAGTTTGGCACTCTGGATATAGATCAATGGACACTCCTACTAACGTAGGTCACTACCAGTTAATTCCTATCAAGTTCCTGAGTGAGTATGGTCCTAACGCCAAGGGGCTAGCATTCATGTATAGGTTGTAGGGGTGTCGGAATTTGGCCAAAGTGTGGACTGGGGATAAGGAGATGCAGGACCTGTGATCTATAAAAGCATCTTGCTTGGGTTGGCCCCAGAGATAGAAACATTGCCTTTAACCAGCCCCTGGCCTCTCAGCAGGTCTTGCAGTGGGGCAGCTCTTTGTGAAAAGTAAGTGACAAAAAAGTGGTATTACCCAATTAACCCTAAAAAGGCCCTTCTGTGACAGTTCTATGGGGTTTCCACTCAACTATGGCCCGTATGTTATACTGGTTGGTAAGCACTCCCTCAGGGGAATTCATGTGTCCTAGATATTGGATCTTCTTTTTAAGAATTTCATTGACAATGACATTTCTTTGGTTTGAGCTTTAGGTTAAACTGTGCCATTTGAGAAAGAACAGAGCATAGATAGCATGATCTCGTGTCAGCGCAGTCGAGTGCACTCATTGGACGGGAGGGCACACATGCGCCGTAGGACTGAGGGAAGGTGGAATGGAGTGGGCGACCTAGGGGGTTTTTATCACTGTGGGGCATCCCGCATTGACAACTTTAAGTAATTTATTAACTAGGAAGTAACTATCAGAAGTTGAAAGAAATTAACTCACTTAGGGGGCATACTAATTATTTGATTACGCAAGTTTGACTTGAATTGCAAGCTGCATCTGAATGATTTTTTTTTGTTCTAATTTTTCCTCCCAAAAAATCTTCTGAACTTTTACAGATGTGGTACAGCTGGATTTTAAAGAGGAACATCAGTGTAAAGCACAAGTGTGTCTGATCCCGCCCCATTGGGCCCTGCTTACCTTTTGAATGAAGCCGCCGGACCCCAATTCTCTCCCCCCGGTGCTGGCTTAACAATCTCTAAATGACAGCACGGCTTTAACCATGGCGGGCAGCAGCAGTTCAGTGAGGTTTGGGGGACGTTTTAAACAGAGTTCCTCTTTAAGAGAAAAACATTGTCATACTGATTTACGGTAGAGGGTGGGATATTCAAAGTATTTTCAGTGCTAAAGTTATACTAAAGGCAAGCCCAGTTGTTGTCCCATTTTCTCAGGCTACATGTTGCACTGTACTAAACTTCAATCTGTTTTCAAAAAGACCCTGTAGTTCCTAAGTAATCTTTAAAAGAATTAGAGCATTGGAGATGCAGAAAAGATAAATAGTGAGTGTGGCAACAGCGATGTGATGTAAGCACACTGATGAGTGTGAGAGGAGAGAGAATATAGCTGCAGAGAAAGGCAGCCAGTCAGGACACCTGAGGAAGAAGTGGGGGTGTTTCCATTTTTGGTCCACTAAAGTGGATTGAAAGACCAGGTCAGCGGGGTGGGGACTGAAAGCTGAACGAGGAAGCAGTTTCCTCACTAAGGAGAGCAGGAATCACATCGCTCGAGCCCCTCAATGTTACGTAAGCTACTGATATTTATTTTTTAACTTTTGACTTGCCAATCACTTTAAATTGAAGAACATACCAGTGGCAAATAGACCCTCCTGCTCTTATCATTACTTTTCTAGCCTTTTGTTAACCCCAGTCCCAAATCTTTGAAATGTGTTGCTACTATCATTTTAAAGAGTTAAAGGGTCATTACAGGCAAAGGGTTAAATTAGCATGGTTTTCATTTGCCCATGCTAGCTATCGGGGGGGGGGGGGGGGTATTCTGCACACTGCTGGTTATAGGGGTTTTGGGGGGAATCTGCCACACTTCTTGTTATGCAACAAAAGGGGGGGGGGGGGGTCCTGCCACGCTGCTTGTTATAGGGGATTGGGGGTGATTCTGCACACTAGTTGTTATGGGGGATTGGGGGTTTTTGGTTTTGCCACACTGCCTGTTATAATTGATTGGGTATTGGGGGGAAATCTACTACACTGCCTGTTATAGGGAATGGGGTATTCTGCACATTGCCTTTTATAGGGTATTGGGGGGTACTGCCACACTACTTGTTATATATGGATTTGAAGGGGGGTTCTGCCACACTGTATTTTATGGGATGACTGGGGAGAGGGGTTCTGCCACACTGCCTGTTACAGGGGGATTAGAAGGATTCTGCCACACTGTCTGGTATAGGGGGTGCAGGGGGGTCTGCCACACTGTCTGTTATAGGGGATTAGGGGAGGTCATTCTGCACACTGCCTGTTCTAGGGGATTGGGGGATTTTGCACACTGCCTGTTATGGGGTGATTGGGGGGATTCTTCCAGTTATTAGGTTCGGAGAGAGGGGGATTTTAGCACACCATTTGGTTTAGAATGTTGTAGTGCCCAAAAGTAACTGAAAAAGTTGAAGTGGACCATAAGCCACGCTGGCATGCCCTGGAGTCTAAGACACAATCTATTCTGATTGGACTGATTGACTGGAGCAGGCATGAGCCAGAGGGATGCCACTGCAGCCCACGCATGCTCCATAGGATCACACAAAAGGCATGTTTTATGGTGATCCCCAGGATTTGACACACAGGGACATCCCAAATAAGGAAGCCCCTATTAAACAGACCAACACTCAATGGGTTTTGATCTAATTAAGGGAAAATGGCTCATTTAAATATGGGTTTCAATTTTCACCCAAAAACACACCCATTTAATTAAGAGGCGAATAAAGTGTTGATTTGTTAGATCCAGTGAAAAGTAGATTCACGCTCTTTCAGGCATCAGGAGGAAGCCTTTCCCCTTGGACAGGTGAGCCTAACCCTCCTCCACTATGAGCAACACTCACCTTACAGAGTAAAGCATACTTTGAGGCTGGAGGAGGGGGAATTGATTCTTTAGGCTTCCAGCGGACATGTCCAAGGATACAAGCTCCCTCTAGCCACCAAACTAATGTTCTAACATATTTATCTTTTTAAAAGGACCTATATCTTTCTGGAAAATGTGTCCCAAGTAGGGTGTAGGTCTGCTTTAAAGTTGCCATTTTGAGATCCCTTTCTGGAGATGCTTTCTCACTTATAGAATTCAATTATTGCGCTGTCATTTTGGACATCTAGGAACCCTAGATACATTCTACTTATCATTCAAAGGATTGTTTTCAATCAGATCTGCTTTAGCTGTTCAGAAAACATAACTATCCAGTAGAGGGAGCCATGTCACCATAAATATCACACCTTCATCGCCTACACATACATTGTACATCTTAATTACAGCAAGTTGTTGCCAAAGTGTTGGATTTCAGCACCCTTTTAAGTAAAATGTAAAGATATTTTATATTTGTGCTCTGTGGTTATGGGATGCAAAAAGGTTAATAAGATGTATGTAGTACAAACTGCATTTAGTGCCAATAACTGACCTGCATCATATGTACAGCATCAGACTGGAGTACCATGGGCCCACTCGTGGGCATTTTGCATTGTTTTTATGTAAATTTGTGTGTTGTGCATTATAGCATTATAAAGTTTTGACTTTGGAAACTTGAGACCCCTGGAAGAAAACCAAGCTCATACCCAGGAAATGGTGTGACTAATCAGACAGGGCAGTGGCGGACTGGGGTTGAAAATCAGCCCGGCAGTTTTTTTAGCCCCCAGCCAGCCCAAGACCCACCTGTGATATCCCCATTGAACCCCCCCTCAATGTGCCTCCTGACCTGTCAGAGAGTATGTTCTAAGGCTTAGGTCATTGCTGGGACAGATAATAGACTGAGTGGATGTGGACAATCTTAATATGAGGATACTAAAGCTTTAGTATTGTAAGGGTAGATACTGTCGCAGGGGTGGGTATGTCCCCAACAGACATGATGACAAGACTTTAAAATTGGGGTAGAGCATGGGTTTCTTGGCTTTGGGAGAGAGTAGGGGGGCAGGTATTGAACGGGGGTGTTAAAAGCAGCAGCCCTGCTGGCCCCCAATATGTGCGGCCCACTGGGAATTCTCCCAGTTCTCCCAATGGCCAGTCTACCCCTGGCTGTGGGTACGGGCAAGCCCCTGCTCATATTGCTAAACTGACTTTGAGGCCCACTGCCCCCCGAAAAATCTGGGGACACCTAAATGTCCCACTTTGCTGACATTATGGCGAAAACTGAGTGGTAGTATCAAAAACCATGCTCACACATGGTGGTGCTCAAAAAGGGATTTATTTGTGAATTGTTCAGTAAAATATAAAATGTAATATATAAAATGTACACAATATTTAAAACCACCAGGGAGATCATATATTAATTATCAGGTGCACTGCCCTAACACATGTTGGGCGCAACTGCAATCAAAGCAACACATACAAGACAGATGTTTCTAATAGGGCTGGCACTTCCAAACAAGAACACACATAGACTGCTGCTTTGCCAACAACACATCAATTTTATTTAATTATGGCACATAAACACATACCCAAAAGTCCATAAATATTAAATAGCTAGCATAGCTTAAATAGACACGGGGCCCCCCCATACACACCACACCCCCCCATATCCACACACATCACCACACATCCAAAAGGTAAATGGCTGGCCAGCCAATATTGCACTATGGAGCCTAGGCCGTCACACGAGGAGAGTAGCCACTTAGATCCATCCGCTTCACACGTGTAGTAAGGTGCTTTAGGCTCTATGGAAGTCTAGCAGCAACATCCAAAAATAAAGTGCTTAGTGCTGAGTATAACCTAGACCTTAGGTTCTTAAATGTCTAGTAGCAGCATCCAGTTCTCTTGCATGTAAAACAGTGCTTAGTGCTGATTGTAAACAAATGACAAGAGCTCTATTGAAAAGTGACAGCAGCATCCGATCCTCAGAATGTCAGTATTAAAGATGCTGTAACACTGACAGCTTAATTCAGGCCGCCGCCAACGTTTCGCCCCGCCTACTGGGGCTTGTCAGGGTAGCCCCAGTAGGCGGGGCGAAATGGCGTCGGCGGACGGACGGACTCGCCACGCCCCCCCCCAGCTCTCCTCACCACACGAGCTGGCTGGAGGTGATGTTACCCAAGTGACGGAAGACGCGATACTACGCGAAACTACGCATTTGGCTGCGGCATAGGAGAGGTATCGCGGGTGGCCGAGCTGAGGGGACTAGGGTCGGTGGCCTGACGCTGTCTTGCAGCCAGACCCAGCGCGGCTCCCACTCGGCGCCATTCTTTGCGAGTCTATCTTATATGTTTCCCACACCCTGTACATACAGATTGTCCACATTAAAAATCATCCTACCTGCATCTACTGCATGTTATGAGCCTTTAAACATCCAAGATGGCGGCTTATGGAAGCCGCCATCTTATCAGGCAGCCTGCAAACAGGAAGTGCCTCCTGGCTGTGCTGCTCTGCATTCTGGGATTGCTGACCTTTACCAGACCCCAGCTCTGCTCTGTCTGAGCAAAGGACAGCTATAACCCGCCCCCCTGCACCTTATCCCACTCTCCTCTCCTCAGTAAGTGTGATGCTTCTGAGTCAAGATGGCGACGCCCGTATCCTAAATTCCTGAACAGAGTTGCAGCCCAGTGGGGGAAAGAATAATAAGTTAGTGACTAAAAACGTAAAATATATTAATTTTAGATGCTGGGGAACCGTTTTTTAAGAGTTTGGACTTTTCATTAAATCACGCTGAAGGTCCGGTTTAAGCTGGCAGTGTTACAGCATCTTTAATACTGACATTCTGAGGATCGGATGCTGCTGTCACTTTTCAATAGAGCTCTTGTCATTTGTTTACAATCAGCACTAAGCCCTTTTTTACATGCAAGAGACCTGGATGCTGCTACTAGACATTTAAGAACCTAAGGCCTAGGTTATACTCAGCACTAAGCACTTTATTTTTGGATGTTGCTGCTAGACTTCCATAGAGCCTTTGGTTTGTTTACAATCAGCATAAAGCACCTTACTACACGTGTGAAGCGGATGGATCTAAGTGGCTACTCTCCTCGTGTGACGGCCTAGGCTCCATAGTGCAATATTGGCTGGCCAGCCATTTACCTTTTGGATGTGTGGTGATGTGTGTGGATATGGGGGGGTGTATGGGGGGCCCCCATGTCTATTTAAGCAATGCTAGCTTTTTAATATTTAGGGACGTTTGGGTATGTGTTTATGTGCCATAATTAAATAAAATTGATGTGTTGTTGGCAAAGCAGCCGTCTATGTGTGTTCTTGTTTGGAAGTGCCAGCCCTATTAGAACCATCTGTCTTGTATGTGTTGCTTTGAATATATGAAATGTATTGCTATTCCGACGTTGGTCACTAGTGGTATAACACCACAAATGAGAGAATCAGAATGTTAATGAAGCTCCGAGTTGCCTTTTAGGATGAGACAGGTGGCATGAGATACATTTGGGGAACAACAGGAAACTGCTGATTTTGGTTGGGAGCATTTTGGAGGGAAAATGGCAGATAACATTGTATTGAGCAGAGGTTTTATAATGGGAAGTCATAGGGACAGAAAGGGAGATCGCCCATATCCATGCTGAGGGGAAAACTGATGTAGTCTCCTGCATAAGAGGTCTGCTGGGGCTACTACAGAGACGAGGCCTGGTGCGGAACATGGCTGTAGTGAAGCAGAGCTGCGCTGAGTTGCAGAGAGGGAGAAAGTGAGAAGACTGGGAAGAGGAATTTCACATAGAGAGAAAGAGGGCCCTGGTGGGAAGAAGCCCACAGGGATCCTGGTGTGGATGTGAAAGAGGAGGCACCCCTTAGAAATAGAGAGAATCCAAAGGGACCAACACACTGCAAGGAGGAAGACGCTTTGCCTGAGACTCCGGTAAGGTCTGGTTGCCCCTGTCTGAGGCCCTGTCCTGCAGTGCCTGTTGTGTGAGGCAGCAGCCTGACAATCCCTCTGCTAAGGCTGGGCAATTCCGGGTCCCTGTCTGGGATACCCCATAGATGGTCTCCACTAAGAGGGGGTGCTTAGTTCAAAGTGGGGTGGTGACTGCCCAAAGCCATCTCAAGATTAAATTGGAAAATACCATACTGCCTTGTACCTGTGTCTGGTGGACAAAAGCTTGTTTAACCCTATGCTGAAAGGTTTTTATAAGCGAGTGTACCTCTGTCCTTTTGCCTGAAAGACAGAAGACTTTTAAAACCTTCACACTGAAATGTATGAAGCAATTGTGCCTGTGTTAGCTTATCTATAAAGCAATGCAAGTTTATGTGGCCTGTGGACTTTGTATTTGAAATGGATTAAAGGGACCCAATGGCAATAATTAACCAGCAAGCAGCTGACCTGATACCCGATTTATATGCCTCTCCACCATTTCCAGCAGTGAAGGGTAGAAGCAGTAGCAGGGCTTCAAAATTTGCATTTTTTTTTCTTTTACAAAATTTTTATTGAAGTTTGCATAGGATACACAGTATACATATAGAAAAAAAGCATACTGGAAAACATAGATAATATGCATATTAATAGTTCTGAGGTATACAGCTTTTTCCAAATATACTGTAGTCTGCTTAGTTGAACAACATGTCCAGAACGAGTCTTAATAACATATCTAATGTAATGTAAAAAAATTTTTTTGGGGTAATTTCTAATAAATTATTTATGAATTCATGATGATTATCTAGTTCACCTTTTTACTGTGGAGGAGGTGCGATGGTGTGAAACTATATTGGATGAATTGCTGGGTTCATCATTATAATATATCTAATGTAACAGATTGTACACTTGACAGAACCAAGTAAGGTCTCATAGAATGATCAACCGTGTGCTTATTAAATATTGTCATGGGAACATGGGGTATACCTCACTGAAATTACTTCCTGGAAGTTCCAGCGCTCGGGGATTGTTGTGAGCAAAAACTTCTATTTTGGGGCATGTATAACCGGGTGGGGGGGGGGGGTGGATAGGACAAGGGAGACAAACATGGGGGAGAGCGGGGTGGGCCTGGGCCAAGGTATATATAGAGATAGTGAGCAGAAGGTGTTTGGGGCTCAATCACCGATGATGGGACGTGTGAGTCTATCAGATTGAAAACAAGGGGTCAGTCTGATTATTTATCAGCCTGATATGTTCCAGCCATGGGCTCCAGGTCTCATAGAACATGTCATACTGATCATTCCATATTGCTGTTATTTTTTCATTACACATATCTGATATCCTATTTTGGATTTCAGGCCAAGGTATGCTGGGGGACTTCCAGTTTCTGGCTATGGTCGTCTTCACAGCTGAGAAAATGTGCTGAGTCAGCCGCCACCCTAGCTTAGTGTATTGACCTATTTTCAAAGAAAGAATTATTCCCAGGGATCTGCTACCTGCGGGATATGTAAGATGTCAGAGATTAGCTTATAAATCCTGTTCCAGGTGGCACAGGTGATCGGACAGTCCCACCATATATGATACATAGTTCCCTTCTCCCCGCAACCTCTAAAGCACAGAGGGGAATCCGAAGGGGAGAATCTATGAATTCGGTCTGGAGTGTAGTACCACCGGAACAGCAACTTGTATGCGTTTTCCAAGATGAATGCATTACGTGAGGTTTTGCTTATGTTACTCCAGATGCTCTGCCAGGTATCTAGGTCCTTTTCTGCCCCCATTTCTAGCCCCCATCTCAATATATAGTTATGCTTGACTGAAGAAGGGGGGGTCACTAGGGAAGTATATAGGCTGGATATCAAGCCCGCAGCAAATTGGTCGCGTATATACCTGTCTTCAAAGTCAGTTTTCTTGAAGGGTGGGGAGGATTTTCTGAGTAGGCCTGTTATAAAATGCTGCACCTGGATCCACCTAAAAGTTTTAACAGAGGGGGAATCCCCACCTGGAGATATATCTTGGGGAGGCTTCATCCCAGTCGGAGTACACAATTTATCTATTGCCGTAAGGCCTCTCTGTAGCCACCATTTGTATCCGGAGGGATGTGAGACTCCTGGGGGAAATGCAGGGTTCCCAATTAGGGGGGAGGTGGGTAGATGAGGAGAAGTGAATTTATCTGCAACTGAATCCCACACTGACAGAGAAAAGTTTAGAATGGGAGGTACCAGCTTTGGTCTAGGAGGTTTAGGGGTCCACAGCAATGAGGCCGGGGCTACAGGGGAGCAGCTTGCTATGTCATTGAGCACCCATATAGGCTTGTATCATGGGGCATGTAGCAAAACCAGGGGCGCAATCTGAGCCGCAATGTAATATTTCTGGAGGGATGGGAAGGCTATGCCTCCCTGTTCTTTTTTACAGTATAGCGTGGTTCTCTTGATCCTAGGTTTAGCTTTGTTCCACGTGAAAGCTGGAATTTTACGTTGTAATATATCCAGGATTGCAGCAGTTTATCCAGTGATTTAAACATTTCAGGATAATTAGCTTCATACAGCTTGTCACAGCTGGGCGTCAGCTTGATTCCCAGGTATGGCAGCTTCTGGGTCCAAGACCATGCAAAGTTTTGGGCTATAGTCTGTTTCACCTTAATAGAAAGAGAGATGTCAAGAGCTGTGGATTTGGAGGCATTCAATTTAAGGCCTGAGATCTGGCTGAACGAAGTGAGTTGTTTCATGGCATTAGGGGCTGAGATATGTGGGGAAGTGAGCATGAGTAGCATGTCGTCCGCGAATAGGGAGATTTTATGGTCTCTGCCACCCCAAAAGAATTCTGAAGGGTTCTGTCTAATCTTTTCAGCCAATGGCTCCAGGGCTAGGACAAATAGAATAGGAGACAGCGGGCAACCCTGTCTGGTGCCCCTCCGGATATGGAATTCCGTGGAGTTAAACCTGCATATTTGACATGGGCAGTTGGTTTAGCGTACAGTGCGGAGATCCAAGATAGGAAGCCGGGGGCCAAAACCCCACTTCTCCAAGGTTGCACGGAGGTACTGCCAGGATAGGGAGTCAAATGCTTTTTCCACGTCGAGTGAGAGAAGCATCGCCTCAAGATTTTGGGTTTGAGCTCCCTCAACCAACTGTAGGATCCTATGGATTGGTGGACAAAACCCACCTGATCTTTATGAATTACATCTCCTAAAAATTAATTTTCTCTACTAGCTAATATTTTAGTGAGGATTTTCAAGTCAAGATTCAACAGAGAAATTGGCCTGAAATTTGCCCAGTTCTGTGAGTCCTTCCCTGATTTTGGTATCATTACTATGGAGGCTTTAAGCATTTCAGGGTCCATGGGGTTTCCACCTCCTATATGATTATACACTCTGGCTAGCCGTGGAGAGGGTTTGGGTTTAATAAGCAGCGATTTGCAAGAGAGTGCCACCAAATCATGGTCCGACCAGGGGATAGGGTGGATTTGGGTCTGTGCTACCTGGGGGAGAAATGTGGTCAATACAAATATGTGATCAATCCTCGTTGATAGTTTATGTGGCGCTGAATAATGGGTATAATCCCTTGCATGAGGGTGCCTATTCCTCCATGGGTAAGCCAATAGATCATTATTTATCAAATCAGAAAAGAGGCCACTGTCCTTAATTACCTGGGTGCCAGGAGATAGGGACCTATCTAAGTGGGGATGTAGTGTCAGCACATAAGTCGCCGCACATAAAGACAGCCCCTTTACTGTGGACCTGAAGGAGAGCGCACATATGAGCCAAAAATGGAATCTGTCTAGTGTTCGGTGTATAATATGTAAGGAAGGTCACCTCAGCATCTTGGAGTATGCCTTGGAGCAGCAAAAACCTACCTCCTGGGTCTGATATTTGTTTGTGACAGGTGAAAAGGGTTCCATTCCCGAACGCGATAAGGACCCCTCTTTGTTTGTTTTGGCTGGCGGCCTGAAAAAACAGTGCGTATTTATGATTAAGGTGTTTTGGTGAGGAACTGGAGGAAAAATGTGTCTCCTGGAGACAGACTACGTCAGCATGAATGGAGTTAAAAAAATTGAAGGCCCTGTATCTCTTGTTGGGTGAATTCAAACCCTGTACATTAACTGAAATTATATTTAGTGACATGATATAATTTAAGAAGAACTATCAACCGGTGTAATTTTCCCCGAGATGGCCCAGGGTCCCGCTCAGGAGAGAGGAAGTTGGAAGGAGGGGTGCTGAAGAGGAGGATGTACATATAGTCAAGGTGAAGGGGAGAGTGTAGCTAGGTACAAAACCTATTGTAGAGTTTCTTATCACAAGTAAACTTGCGATGGAGGTGTCCAGTGAATGGGGACTGTCAAATCCCTGCACTGGACATTAGTGAACGCTCGTGTAGTGTCGGGAGGCCATACTAATATGACTTTTGGGGCAGAGTTAACAAATGAGTGGTGCTAGGAGAAGAAAAAAAGAACCCACATAAGAACAAGAGCCATGCAGAAAGCATAACAATCATTGTCCACCACACCCCAGCCCCCCTCCCGGTCCACCAACAGAGGTGGGCCGAGACCCCCCAATAGGGGGGTGGACCCCACAGCGTAGGGCTAGAGAGAGCCAGGGAGCGGCAGGACAAGGCCACCTCCAATGCCACGCCCCAGGCAAAAGGCCCCGGGCCCGCAGCAATAGGCAACCCTTAGATAACCTTATAGCTAATGGTCTAAAAGAGAAAGGTTTAGTGAAAACCGCAAAGTTATAGGCCCCATACGGGAAGAAAACATAAATACTAAACCGGTAACAAAATATCACTGACCAGGGGAGCTAATGGTTAAGGCGTATGTGCCTAAGGAAGATATTCCCTGGGCGGCCTCCGTGGTCCGTCAGATCACATGAACCAGGGTTTGTTTCAAAAGTGACAGAGGAGCCCACCCGTTCACAGACAACGGGGAAGGCATACCGCCAGCCCGGGAGGCGCCCAGGGGGCCATAGTCTAATGGGGGGTCCTCTAGTGCCCCACCACCCAGTACTACTGCCTGGGTCCAGTAGCTCCAGGCAAACCGCCGTCCCTCTCCTAGGGGGGGATAGAGCTAGGGGCTCAGTATTCACATAATCTAGGCAGGGCCACAATGGGAGAGCCAGAGGAAAACCCAAGCCATTAAGAACTAATAAAGAGAAAAAAAATTCAATTACGGCAGTAAAGCTATCCACATCATCTAAAGATAAAGAACAATGAACATTCAAGTAACATGTTACCGCAAGGCGGGCAGCTGGGTTAAAGCTGCAGGCGTTCCATACCGGAAGTCCCTGGTCAGCAACAGGTGATCATGCCCCAGTGTCCAAGCCGGGGCATACAGTCACATAAATAACGTAGAGGTCCGCCAACACCTCAAATTGCGGGGATGGCGCACCCCCGAAAAGGGGGGGGGGGAAGCGACCGGAGAATCCCCAAGATGACAATGGACCATCCCACAGGGTGTTCAGGGCCTCTCAGGTTTCTCGGAGGGTGATGAAGTGGAATTAGACTGTGGCGTATGTCTCAGTCCTTTGGAACCGGATGGAACATTTGCGAGAGCAGCCGTTTCATGGTTTGGGATTTCTGTGGTTGTCTGCTCAGTTTTGGAGAGGGGGGTTGCTTGTGGTATGTTTCTATGGACGGGTCTCGGTATCCTTGGTGTTGAAGGAAACAAAGGTGCCGCCATGTCCGTCTCAGGGAGGCGAAAATCCAGGACTTTGAATCTATCCATTAGCTCCGGGATAGAGGGGCTTGAAACTGCTTTCCCTGGTGGGAGAAGGACAGTTAAAAGGAAAATCCCCATCTATACCGTATGCCACATGCCTGGAGGGCCTGCAGATAGGGCCTAAAAGATCTTCTCCTGAGGATAGTGGTTTGCGACAGGTCCGCGAAGATCTGGTAGCTATGGTTTTGAAACATGAGGGGTGATTTTTCCCTGGAGGCTTTCAGCGCCGCTTCTTTAGTTTGATAATAATGAAACTTAACTATAATGTCACGCGGCGGGCCCTCAGCGGGTCTTCTGGTCAGGGCCCTGTATGCTCTATCCAGCTCCAATCTTTCCACTAGGATTTCTGGAGCTAGTTCTTGCAGGAGGGCGGTGATAGTGCCCACAGAGTCCTCCATTGCTTCGGGTAGCCCCCTAAATCTTAAATTGGACCTGCGGTTCCTGTTTTCCAGCTCCTCATTTAGGCCTCTTAGGGAGATGATTTCCTCCTGCATTTGCTCCAGGAGAGTCCCCTGACTATCAAGAACCACTGTAACATCATCCATTCTGGATTCTAAGGCATCTGTCCTCCCACCCAGATCTCTGATTTCACGCAGCAGGGTTTCAGTATGCTTGGCAGACACGGCGGTGACCTCCTCACGGACTATGATTCTGAGCGGTGAGAGGATGTCATGGCTGATGAAAGGAGCCTGCACTGTGTGGTGAGAGGGGGGGGGGGGGGTCTGCGGCCAGCTATCTGCCAAATCCAGGGACAGATCCTCGGTCAGGCATATTCTCACCCCCCAACTCTGCCAGGATCCTCCTGAGGGGAGCCCTACCCAGCTCTCCCAGGGGCTGCTGTTACCTCCATGCTCCCAGATGCCTCCTCCGCCGCCGCCATTTTGGGCCCTGCTGCTGCTGCCCTGCGGGTCTCCTTTCCCCTTTTCTTGCTGCTGGCAGGTTTTTAAGTGTGCCCCCGTGCTGCTTATAGCTCCAGGCCTCCCTTCACTGCAGAGCCGAGCTTTCAAGCAGCCATACTGCTCGGCCACGCGCGCGCCCCCCCCCCCCCCTTGCTTTTTTTTTTCAACTTCATTTCACGCCAAAAAAATGGCCTACATCTATTCTGTCCCTTGAAGCTCTTAGCTTAAAGTGTAGCAAAACCCAGGATTTTGACTATCCTGGCCTTTGGTCCTTGCCCCTGGGGCACCCTGATTAGGGATGCCCTTCTGTGTGAATCCCCCCAGGTCACCCAATCTGACTCACCCTTCCCCAGTCCTACGGAGAACGCGCAGCCTCTCGCCAAGACTCATTAATCTGCTCTATGACACACCCCTTCCTTGCTCAGCAAAGATCCAGAAATTGAAGCAAAAAATGTGGTGCTTTGGAATGGCTAATTTTAAACTGTTCCCAAACAGATAAAGTGAGTAAAAAGTTAGTGTGTGCCTGGACTTTTTATGACCCTGCAATAATAAATCAAGCTGATGCTTTCATTTATTCTGCATGCTGTTGAATGTCTGTCTGCTGTGATACCATCTTGTTAGCTCCCCATGCTGTAGTCCCATTAACCCTTACCCTCAGCTACCATATCTGTGTGCTGTGACTTTGCCTGAGATAAATTGACACTGTGACATACTTTGGAATGCAACTAATGTTGACCATGATTGCCGCTGGCTTACCACGATATTAACGTTACAACTGTCCCACCAGATGCAGGATGTCTGGTTGGTTTACAACTGCTCTTTGGCTGAATGGCGGTAGTGGAATTCATGGATTGACTGAGCATTATTGGGACAATGTCCTAGAGCATTTGACCGGGGGCCAGGGCCACACCTACTGGATATTTGTTCCTGAAAAGCGTATAAAACCCCCCACCATGTACATCACCCACAAAGTGGTTTAAGCTGCCTCACGTTGAGGCCTCAAAAAATGGTAATTTACATATAGAAGGCAGTTGCTGGCTACCCCCGACCCTTGACATGGTATAGGGACCCCTGACTAGTTCACTAGTGTGATAAAGTTGGAAAAAAAACCCCTCTCATCTAAACACTTAGGGTCTCCTTTGTCCCCAGCAGTGATTTCTTGTAACTGTAATGAAAACGCTGACCAGCTCCAGGAAAAATACAGCTCCAAAGATTTTAAGGAGGAAAAAAAACATAAATATGCTGGGGAGCGCCGGAATAACGGCAGTACAAAGTGGAGCTTCCTGAAGCTGGGATAATCGGTCAGCGGGTCCAACAGGTGCTGACATAGACCGGCCAATACTGCAACAATCAAAGCTAATTAGTAGCGTTCGGCACAGCGATTGCTAGCACCAATGTAGCACACAGCACAGCGCCAGATAAGATGGGAATGTCGGCGCTCCAAAGCTGGCGCTATAGCCACAAAAATGATGCTAAAAGGTGCACATCATAAATAACGCCCATAGCATCAGTTGACCTGTTTTGAATGCTTTTAAATAGTATTATAGTTTTATATAATGAGACTGGTCATGATTAAATTCAGCCTAAACATTGCCTATTCCGTTGGCTGAACCAGATCCACATAGGCCAATATGATTTTATTTATATACTTTTTGCATTTCTTTTTAAATGTTCCCTTCCTGAATAAAGCCCGTTAAAAGAGCATTACCAACATTTGTGTTAGGCTTTGTTGAGCTGGTAAACTGTTGTTACAGTGTTAGACACTAATGAAAACAGAAAATCTGAAGTTCAAGGGAGCTGTATCACAGTATTGTGTTATATTAAAAATCCATATAAACATCTTGGCAAATGAGAGGAGAGGGCACATCCGTACCGAATAATACTCTCGCAAAGCTTGAGGTTTTCTTCTCCTGTTTGAAATAGGACCTGTCCCCTGATATATTTTCCTTCCATTCAATCATTTAAATCAATGAAATTCCATTAATCATTTTTGGCAATAGTGCTCCTTTAAACCAGACCTTCAGCATCATTTAATGAAAAGCCCAAATCCTTAAAAAACTGTTTCCCAACATCTAAGATGAATATATTTTAGGTTTTTAGTCACTTACTTGCTACGCTTCTTTCCCCCACTGGGCTGCAGCTCTGTTCAGCACAGTTTTGCACAGACAGATCAGAGCTGGGGTCAGGAAAAGGACAGCAATCCCAGAATGCACAGCAGCACAGTCAGAAGACTCTTCCTGTTTGCAGGCAGCCTGAGACTCCCTGTGTCGCCATCTTGGATGTTTAAAGGCTCAGAAAATGCAGTAGATGCAGGTAGGGTGATATTTAATGTGAGCAATCTGTATGAACAGGGTGGGGGAAACATTGGGCCTTATTTATCAAGGAATAGCGACAGATAGCGACTGGGGAGCCGGCCAGTAAAGCCAGGTACCGCAACTAGAACGCCGGCTCCCCTCCACAATCACACATTTATCAAGCCGATACTGCTTAGCGACTGAGATAGCGCCACCTAGCAACTCATTCATCATTATCCCAGCCTCATCCCACAGCGCCAGCGAACATCCTTGAACAGCGACAGGTATGACCTCTCACTACCTGGCGCTCTCCAATGCATTTCAATGGCAGAATGTATTTTAATTAATAATTATTTTTTAATATATATATATTTTTTTTAAATTTCAAATAAAAAAATCTGTGAACACTTCTTCCTTTGAAAATGTATTTTTTGGGGATTTTAAAAAAAATTTTTTTTTTTTGGCAGAATTGATATTACAGGTCTGATTTTAAACTATTCAGGTTTGAATATTATTTCAAAATCATTCCATTTTTTTGGGGGGTGGTTAGGGGGTTAAAAAACTACTTTTAACACATCGCCTACTGCGCTCTGGGATTTAAACATGCATTTCACAGCGCTAGGAATTTTTAAGGCTGATTTTTTAATGAATATGGTGGGTGCCGGTCGCTATGTCCAGTCGCTATCATGCGCTCCCATACAACAGCGAACCTGTCAAATAGCGACTCAGCATCTTGTATTCAACATTACGGCACACCGACTGAGTCGCTATCATCCACCGAACAATGGCCAAGCACAGCGACTACTAGCGGTCGCTGTCAAAATACCGCTACAGTCGCTCAACAGTCGCTATCTGTCGCTTTTAATGAATCAGCATCATATACGATATGCTTTTATATAGGGTGAAAGTCCGGTTTAAGCAATATTTTTTATTTTCTAACTCCATAAAATGAAAAGTTGTTCATCAAAAACCCACCATGTATCTTCTTCAAGCAGAAAACAAATTTAGATCCTATAGACACCCATGTATACATAAAACAACAGAGATTCAAGTGTGGTTCTACTGACACACATAAGACGAATGCTGATTTGGCAGATGCAGATAATGGTTAGGCCAATTATTAAGAGTTTATGGCTTTCTTTAGAATGGATCAAACTTAAAGCGGTCCTTCACTCTGAATTAGAGTTTATCTTATATGTTTCCCACACCCTGTATGTACAGATTGTCCACATTAAAAATCATCCTACCTGCATTTACTGCATGTTATGAGCCTTTAAACATTGAAGATGGCGGCTCATGGGACAGGATCAGGCAGCCTGCAAACAGGAAGTGCCTTCTGACTGTGCTGCTCTGCATTCTGGGATTGCTGTCCTTTCACTGACCCCAGCTCTGCTCTGTCTTTGCTAAGCACAGCTAAAACCCCACCCCCTGTACTTTATCCCACTCTCCTCTCCTCATCAAGTGTGATGCTTCTGAGTCAAGATGGCGGCACCCGTATCCTAAAGTCCTGAACAGAGTTGCAGCCCAGTGGGAGGAAGATTACTAAGTAAGTGACTAAAAACTTAAAATATATTAAAATAAATAATAATAATTAAAATAAATTAAAATATATTAATTTTATATGCTGGGGAATCGTTTTTAAGGGTTTGGACTTTTCAATAAATCATGCTGAAGGTCCGGTTTAAAGTTAAGGGTGAGGCTGTGACATTTTATGGGAATTTGTTCACTTCAAGTAAGTTAAAAAAGTCTGAGAACTAAAGTCTCATAATAAAAAAGCCCCCCCGGCCCGCAATGGATCACACTATTGCAGCACCTGACATCTCTGTGTCTGTTTACCTGTCTGCTCTCAGTGTCTTGTCAATCACATTCTGTCTTTCTGCTTTGCTTCCTTCCACCTGGTGGTGATCTCCCAGCAACCTTTAGGCTTTTTACTTTTGTGCATGACAATGTGATGTTTCCTACAGAATAATTTGTGCCTGGTATAGAAAGTGACATTGAAGTTAAAAAAAAAGCAAATTCTTTCCTCTTATCCCAAACAGCAGCCCATGCGGTCAGATTTATATTCCCATATCTACCGTATTTTTCACCCTACAAGACGCACAAGTGGGGGAAAAATGTCAGTGCGTCTTATCGGGCGAATGTACATTTTACATCCCCTAGCTCCCACGCCGAAGCAACAGCTATCTCCTGTCAACATAAACACATAGACAGATACACACACATACATGTTCCGCCGGCGTCATCTCCACAAATGGGAGCAGGTTACGGGCTGCGGAACCTACCCAGCAACATGGCTGCAGGCGCTCCACTGTTTAGATGCCACCTGCTGTGGTCAGAGCGAGAGACGCAGACCACCACTGTCTCCACTGCCCCCTTCCGTCCGCCATCACCATAGCGCAGTGTGGGCACTAGTAATGTATGTTTGTGTGTGTCTGTCTGTTTTTTTTGTTTTTGGGGGCATGCTGCACTGTATTTGGGATGCCTTACATTGCCTGTATTTGGTATGCCTCGCACTGCCTGTATTTGGTATGCCTCGCACTGCCTGTATTTGGGATGCCTCGCATTGCCTGTATTTGGGATGCCTCGCATTGCCTGTATTTGGTATGCCTCGCACTGCCTGTATTTGGGATGCCTCGCATTGCCTGTATTTGGGGTGCCTCACATTGCCTGTATTTGTTATGCCTCGCATTGCCTGTATTTGGGATGCCTCGCATTGCCTGTATTTGGGGTGCCTCACACTGCCTGTATTTGGGATGCCTCGCATTGCCTGTATTTGGGGTGCCTCACACTGCCTGTATTTGGGATGCCTCGCACTGCCTGTATTTGGGATGCCTCACACTGCCTGTATTTGGGGGGCCTCGTACTGCCTGTATTTGGGATGCCTCGCACTGCCTGTATTTGGGATGCCTCACACTGCTTGTATTTGGGGTGCCTCACACTGCCTGTATTTGGGATGCCTCGCACTGCCTGTATTTGGGATGCCTCGTACTGCCTGTATTTGGGATGCCTCACACTGCCTGTATTTGGGATGTCTCACACTGCCTGTATTTGGGATGCCTCGCATTGCCTGTATTTGGGATGCCTCGAATTTCCTGTATTTGGGATGCCTCACACTGCCTGTATTTAGGATGCCTCACACTGCCTGTATTTGGGGTGCCTTGCACTGCCTGTATTTGGAATGTCTCACACTGCCTGTATTTGGGATGCCTTGCATTGCCTGTATTTGGTATGCCTCGCATTGCCTGTATTTGGGGTGCCTCACACTGCCTGTATTTGGGATGCCTCGCATTGCCTGTATTTGGGATGCCTCGCATTTCCTGTATTTGGGATGCCTCGCACTGCCTGTATTTAGGATGCCTCACACTGCCTGTATTTGGGGTGCCTTGCACTGCCTGTATTTGGAATGTCTCACACTGCCTGTATTTGGGATGCCTCGCATTGCCTGTATTTGGGATGCCTCGCATTGCCTGTATTTTGGGTGCCTCGCACTGCCTGTATTTGGGATGCCTCACATTGCCTGTATTTGGTATGCCTCACACTGCCTGTATTTGGGATGCCTCGTATTGCCTGTATTTGGGATGCCTCGCATTGCCTGTATTTGGGGTGCCTCGCATTGCCTGTATTTGGGGTGCCTCACACTGCCTGTATTTGGGATGCCTCGCATTGCCTGTATTTGGGGTGCCTCACACTGCCTGTATTTGGGATGCCTCGCACTGCCTGTATTTGGGATGCCTCACACTGCCTGTATTTGGGGTGCCTTGCACTGCCTGTATTTGGAATGCCTCGCACTGCCTGTATTTGGGATGCCTCGCACTGCCTGTATTTGGGATGCCTCACACTGCTTGTATTTGGGGTGCCTCACACTGCCTGTATTTGGGATGCCTCGCACTGCCTGTATTTGGGATGCCTCGTACTGCCTGTATTTGGGATGCCTCACACTGCCTGTATTTGGGATGCCTCGTACTGCCTGTATTTGGGATGCCTCACACTGCCTGTATTTGGGATGCCTCGCACTGCCTATATTTGGGATGCTTGCACTGCCTGTATTTGGGATGCCTCACATTGCCTGTATTTGGGATGCCTCGCACTGCCTATATTTGGGATGCCTCACACTGCCTGTATTTGGGATGCCTCGCGCTGCCTATATTTGGGATGCTTGCACTGCCTGTATTTGGGATGCCTTGCATTGCCTGTATTTGGGATGTCTCGCAATGCCTGTATTTGGGATGCCTCGCATTGCCTGTATTTGGGATGCCTCGCACTGCCTGTATTTGGGATGCTTCACACTGGCTGTATTTGGAATGCCTCACACTGCCTGTATTTGGGATGCCTCACACTGCCTGTATTTGGAATGCCTCACACTGCCTGTATTTGGGATGCCTCACACTGCCTGTATTTGGGATGCCTCGCACTGCCTGTATTTGGGATGCCTGCCCACTGCCTGTATTTGGGATGCCTTGCACTGCCTGTATTTGGGATGCTTCACAATGGCTGTATTTGGAATGCCTCACACTGCCTGTATTTTGGATGCCTCGCACTGCCTGTATTTGAGATGCTTCACACTGGCTGTATTTAGAATGCCTCACACTGCCTGTATTTGGGATGCCTTACACTGCCTGTATTTGGGATGCCTCACACTGCCTGTATTTGGAAGGCCTCACACTGCCTGTATTTGGGATGCCTCACGCTGCCTGTATTTGAGATGCCGCTCACACTGCCTGTATTTGGGATGCAACACTCACTACCTGTATTTGGGATGCAACACACGCTGCCTGTTTTTGAGATGCCACTCACACTGCCTGTATTTGGGATGCAACACACACTACCTGTATTTGGGATGCCTCACACTGCCCGTATTTGGGATGCAACACACACTACCTGTATTTGGGATGCAACACACACTACCTGTATTTGGGATGCCTCACACTGCCTGTATTTGGGATGCCTCACACTTCCTGTATTTGGGATGCAATACACACTACCTGTATTTGGGATGCCACTCCTCAATAGAGCAATCCTGGGGGTGGGGTTTGGGCCAAGGCCGATGGTCCTCTGATTTCCACTGAAACGTTCCACTGAGAGCGAAAATAATAATAAAAAAACAGATCAAGCGATTGCCGTCCCCTCTGCAGAGCCACTTGAGGGGGCTGCCTTACATGGCCTTATTTCAGGTGCTCCCTTGGAGCTGCATGAAGATACAGGTTATAAGGAACAGGGGGGATTGGAGAACTCATTATCGATCACCAGATGGGCGAGTGGCACGTCCGACATGAATCGGATGCATGGTTGTAACTATAAGGGTTGCAGGGGGTGCAATGGAACTGGGGGCCCAAAGGTCAAAGTGGCCCTATCATTGTTGCTCCTCCCCCTTTTTTAAAATAAGATTTGTGCTCACTTGGCATCATTAAGAGAAAGAAAGTATTATTTTCCTCTTGTTGCATCCAACTGAGTTAAAAGACAGTAAAAATGTTACAGTATGATCCGTGACAAAGCCCCATCTAAAGTTTGCACCAGGGCCCTGTCACATTTAGGGACACCACAGAGCAGATGAGCTCTTATTGCGATTGAGTTAACAGTCTCTTTAATCCTCTAAACTGTGCCCACTGACTGTCTCTTCCTCAGCGTCCCTCTTTACACTGTTCCCCCTGTGTGCTCTCCCACCCCGCCCCTCTGCCCAAGCACACAGCCACTCTGGTGATGAGGAAAATGGGAATGCTTAAGGAGGATATATGATATTGGGATTGCAGGATGTCAGTGGCTGACCACATAGCGAAGGATGTCAGGAACAGGCCATATGATAGAGGGACTGGGCACATGGGTAAGGATGTCAAGGACTGAGCACACAGTGGAAGGTGTCAGAGACTAGACAGATGATGGAGGATGTCAGGGACTGGACAGATGATTGGAAATGTCAGGAACTGAACACATGATGGAGGATGTCAGGGGCTGGACACATGATGAAGGATGTCAGGAACTGGACACATAATGGTTGATGTCAGCGGCTGGACACATGATGAAGGATGTCAGGGACTGGACACATGATGTAGGATGCCAGGGACTGAACACATATTGGAGGATGTCAGAGACTGGGCACATGATGGAGGATGCCAGGGACTGGACACATATTGGAGGATTCCAGGGACTGAACACATATTAGAGGATGTCAGGGACTGGGTACATAATGGAGGATATCTGGGACAAGACAAACTTGAGAGGGTGTAAGGGGTTGGACACATGGGGATAAATGTCAGGGACATTGGGGGAGGAGGCCCAGGGCCTAGATGCAAAAAGGAGAGAGGATGACAGGGGCTAAGCACCAGATATTTAAACATATATTTACTAAATATAACTGTGGTGTTGGTACAATACAGTATTTTCAGAACTTGGGGTGCCCTCCTAAAATTTTTGCCCAAGACCGCAGTTAGGTCAACACAGCACTTAAATGCATATCCGTTATCTGTTCCTGAAACCATTACCGCATGTGTACATGTGTAGTAGTAACCAACTGTTAAAAAGGAACCCAAGCAAGTAAAATAAGACTCCCACACAACCTTTCTTAAGATGGGGGTTTGTTGGACACGTGGGGAGGAAAGGGTTAACGTGGTCCAGGGGTGTTCTTCCTCTGGGTCTGGGGAAGGGGAAGGATTGAAGATTCCTGTTACTGGGATGAGTTCAGTTACTAAAGGAAACTGGATCTGATTCCTATCTAAGGGGCATCCCAAAATACTAATTGAGGTCCACTTACCCGGTAGGTGAATGTAGGGTTGCATGTGCCCACATGGGTAAGCTATATACTTTGATGGTGGGGGCTCCAGGGATCAGCCATGGTCTCTCGTGAGGGCCCTGTGCTATCCTCCGGCAGACTCGGTGCATCCGAGGCTAGAGGGAAGAGCCATGGAAATATTAAGGGGGTGGTGTCTTCATATATACGGGGGGGGGGGGTTAATGGGTGAGGCCCATAGTAGGTAACAGGGTAGATCACCCATAAAAAGTTTTGCATTTGAGGAATGGTGGAAACAGGTAATACAACGCAGGCGGATGGAATAATTAGATGCGCAAGAGTTTTGGGATGCCTGGAGAAGGACCTAGTCGAGAGAGCTAGAGAAAGCTCTGCGTGGACATGGAGCCATGGTGTGGCTGCCACGGGGAATTTGTGGAACCCGCTTGGGAATGTTGTCCCTGTACACTCTGCTTGAATGTAGCAGAACTGGAACTTAACCAAATAAGCCAAGCCCTAAGGTGGAGGAGGTCTCCCTTAGTGAGTTGTGCCCTTCGAAATGACCTGCCTTAAAGAGTTATCCATGAGGGATTAGTTCCAATGAAGTGAAGTGACGCATGCCTTGTTGCTTCCATTGCTAAAGAGAACGATGTACTGTGAGCTGCTAACTAAGAGTTAACAAGCATTAACTAAACCTGAGTTGGATTGACCTAATGGGTCAATCCTTGTGCAACCAAAAAATTATTTGAGGGACTACTTCTAGAAAAATGAGCCCACTATCAACAAGCTGGGTACGCCTAAAAAGCTTATTGTGTGTACTTTTAGGGAATATGGTTTATGGGGGGGGGATTTCAAATGTAAAGGGTTGTTTTGGTTGCAAAAGCGCAATGTGCGCACTTTGTCTGCAGAGCTGAGATTTTTAAATGCTTTATTTTGGGCTGTTTGGCAGCTCTTCCCTTGACAGTGCCTTTGCATGTTGGGTATTGTTCTTTCCATGGAACCTTGCTGTTGCAGATTTAACTTAATGATTCTTGTTTGCATATATTTTTTTTTTTTTTAGAAAAATGTGGCTTTAATTCTGCTTTTTTATTCTTTTTTTTTAGGGAAACCCGGTGCAATCAAAAAAATCATTAAGGAATTACTGTGCCCACTCCAACAAGTCTTATACACCTAGAAAACTTGATGCATGTACTTCTAGAGAATATGTAGTTTGTGGGTATTTCCTGTGTTAAGGGTTGTTTTTCTTGAAAAAACGCAAGGTGTCATACCATTGTAACCAGGAGAATTGGGGCTTTTACACAAAATATGATTTTATTGAAAAACTTTTTTTACATTTACATTTTTATTACAAAAATACACTACAAATTGTAAAATATATTTTTTACATTTTTGTACATATTGAGAAATATTGAGGATACACTAAAAGAATGACAAACAAGACATTTCATGTTAAAGCCCAGGCTCTGCTGAGAAACACAATATAACATTTTCCTGTAGTATTCCTTCAAAAATCGCAGTTGAACATGTATAGCGCAAAATCGCAATAGGAGTCCCCTGGATGCCTGCACCGCCATTTAGATGAAGGAGGAACATAAGTTCCCCCTTCTTTCATCCTTACTACCCAGCGAGGGACTGAAGTGAGGGCCAGGGCGTGGCCTCCATGGAAACTCCCTGATGTTATTGTTGATGTCACAGAAGGGGAGTGGCCCAGAGGGGATTTTCCCATGCCACTCCTCTAGGTCCCTTCCCTTTTGTGATGTCCTAAGCGATGATGGGGAGATTCCAGAGATGCCTGTGCATCTTTATACAAAAGCAGTTTCCCAGCGGCTCACCATGGAGACCCCGGCCAGGAGCCTAGATGAACGGAGGGCAACCTGTATTCACCTTCTTTCTAAATGCCGCTTAGACACCCTGGCGGCATACATTTAAAAGAGGCCGTGTGAAAGCCTGGAGGGGGAAGGAAAGTATAATGTTAATTAATAAGGATAATGTTTTCTTTTTCAAACATGTTTTTTTTGTTAATACTTATAAGGGGTTAATTTTTTTTTTTTTAACAAAATGCATGCCCCCCCCCCCTCTAAGCATTACCAACCCGGCAAACCAAGCATAGGGGCTTCAAATTCCAGCGCTCAAGGGACACCCTGCGGGCCCCTGGCCCCGAACACTACAAGCCCATATGCCCTACAGCACATATCCTGTGTCCCATATCGACCTATGCTATTGGCTGCTGGGCTCAACCGCACCACCCTGGCCATTGGTGATGCTGGTAATGGAACTAGTATAGGGGACCCCTTACCAGTTTATTTGGAAACTGTAAAAACACACACACCCCTCTGAAAAAGAAACTTCATTCTTCATAATTAACTTGCTTGAGGAGGAAGACGGCACTGGCGGGGGAAGGAAGATGGAAGACATGGACAGGTGAGTATAAGTTAAATTGAGAAAACTAAAAAGAAAGACTTTCTGTTTTACTTGGAGTGAACTAGTAGGGGGTCCAGGGGAGTTTCAATGATGAATGAGATGCCTTTGAAAGCTGCATTTAATAAAACACTTGAAACAGAAAAATAAAAAGTCAGGCTGTTCTTCGTTAGATAAAAATTGTATCTAATGAAAATGCCCAAAAAATTACCCCAAAAAAATAAACCGACAGGAAGTTTCAATGTTAAATTGGATGCCTTCAAAAGCAAAATTTAGTAAACCACTTAAAACTGAAAAAATCAAGTCAGGCTATTCTTTGTTGTTAAATTGTATTTAATGAAAAATTGCAAACAATATATTAAAAAATATAAAAAATAACAGGCAGTTTCAATGTTAAATGGTATGCCTTTAAAAGTGGAATTTATTAAAATACTTAAAACTGAAAAACTAGAGTTAAAAAATAAAAAGCCAGGCTATTCTTCATTAAAAATTGTAGCTAACGAAAAATGCCAAAAGAAAATTCCCTAAAAAGCAGCCTATCAACCAGCTTTTCCGTGTTTCGGGACGAATGCTGAACCCTGGAACAAACTTCTGTCCCTGTTTGGGTTCCAAAATTTGGTATGAACCCATACTGTGGTATGGGTTAGCTCAACACTACCTATGGAACCTGTTACTGGCCAGTGCCCCAACAACCTGCCTTTTGCCCCTAGGCTTTTGTTGTATTTGCAATTTACATCTGTGTGCTAGATTCCTGTCTGCTATGATCTGCTAAATTCAATTGATTTGTATTATGCTGATAGAAGGGATCTAGTGAGTTTTAAAAGCTCTTTAGTCTATAGCCATAGCAAGTGAATGTTGTTACTTTAAATGTAGAACTATATCTGTTTCTTTGGGATTGTGGTTTGGCTTTTAAAAGATTTTGAAAATAGCTGAAAAGAAGGTGCTAAATTCTGATTAACATTTTATTACCCAGACTGCCACTCATCTAGATTATTCAGGGCTGACCTAGCAATGCCTTTCTGTTAAGGGAATTGAATAAAATGTGCATTTCGTTAACAAGGTAATGGATCCTTCGAATTTGATGAATGTACATAATATTTCCTTTCCAACGCAAACCTTAAATTCTGTGATCTATAGACGTGTCTTAGAGTCAGTGATGAAAGTTTTAAAAGTTTAAAATGATTGTTTTTCCCCATACGATATACCAGTATATTTAAGACTGTTAAATAGAGCGTTACGCAGAAAATGAAAACTGTGGCTAGTTATTACAAGGCGGGTGCTTTACAATTCATCTAAAAAGGTTTGTTTTCAAGTCAAGCTCACCCAACAGAGGACAAATAGGTCTAATGCTACCCCCTCTGGTCTGTCTTTAAAGGAACGCTATTAATGAAATGATGGTTGGCAAGGGGATTGTACACGACACTCTTCTTGCGTGCTGGTACAACAGTTGCTTATTCAGCAACAATCAGGATACATCAGCAACACATCTCAACATGGAGCAAAGAAAACAGCTCCTTTTTGTTATCAGGTTAAACACACTATGCATGCAGTCGCATAGTCTGCCTATGTCTTCCTGTTTTTTCTTTTAAACTAACTTTATCAGTAACATAACAAGCAGACATTCACACATAGGATGTAGTTGTTGCATTAAAGCTATTCCAACACCCCCACCCAACAACTGTTTATCCTGTTAGTCCTAATGCGGTTCTGAATTCCTCAAACTTAGCTCTTGATAGTGGCTTAGTCATACCATCATCTATCATCTTGTCAGATTCACAATAAACAAACTTAAATATCCCACGTGCCACTAAATCATGCAAGAGGTGATGTTTCTCATTAATGTTCTTTGTATTTGCACTGATCTTCTCATTGCTGGCAAGTTTATTAGATCCTTGTTTGTCCTCATAGATGACGGTTGGCTGAGTTAGTGGTTTACTGAAATCTTCCTACCAAATTACTTCTTACTTGCATGAGCAGCATGTATTCTGCTACTGCTGAAGACAACGCAACTTATACGTGTTTTCTGCTGGATCAAGAACATTTTCTCCTATTTTGAACAAGTAACTAGAGATGAGCGAGTAGTGAAATATTCGAAATTTCGTATTTCGATTCGAATAGACCGCGTTACTCGACTACTCGACCGAATATCGAATCCCATTATAGTCTATGGGAAAAAAATGCTCGACACTTGGAAATCTCAATTCGACCACTTGGAGGTCACCAAGTCCACCCTGAAACATCAGAAAATGATGCCAACACTGCTGGAATGCAACTGGGACAGCAGGGGAAGCATGTCTGGGTGCATATAACGCGCCCAAGTCGCACTATTACGCCACTATCACAGCCACTCAACAATACACTCCAAACACAATATAACTTCTACGTAAAGTGAGACAAGACAAGGAAACCTTCTTTCCTCTACATTGCCATGGACCCCAAGCCAAACTGTACAAAAAAGAAGAACAAAATTCTGCACCCCTTAAAATCACGTTGCCTAATGACAACCACAGATGGCATAGGCAAGGGGGAAAATAAATAGACCCCACCCCTAATTGTCATTGTGTGTGTGTGTGTGTGTGTGAGATGTGGTCAGACATGTCCTCTTGTGTCATTGTGTCACCCCAGCAGTAAGGGAAGCTTAAAGGAGGAGGTTTGTTACAGTGTGTTACCCCAGCAGTAAGGGAAGCTTACAGGAGGAGGTTTGTTACAGTGTGTCACCCCAGCAGTCAGGGAAGCTTACAGGAGGAGGTTTGTTACAGTGTGTCACCCCAGCAGTAAGGGAAGCTTACAGGAGGATTTTTGTTACAGTGTGTCACCCCAGCAGTCAGGGAAGCTTACAGGAGGAGGTTTGTTACAGTGTGTTACCCCAGCAGTAAGGGAAGCTTACAGGAGGAGGTTTGTTACAGTGTGTCACCCCTGCAGTCAGGGAAGCTTACAGGAGGAGGTTTGTTACAGTGTGTCACCCCAGCAGTAAGGGAAGCTTACAGGAGGAGGTTTGTTACAGTGTGTCACCCCAGCAGTCAGGGAAGCTTACAGGAGGAGGTTTGTTACAGTGTGTCACCCCAGCAGTCAGGGAAGCTTACAGGAGGAGGTTTGTTACAGTGTGTCACCCCAGCAGTAAGGGAAGCTTAGAGCTGAGACCTCTTAAAAATTGTGTGGAGTCCCAAGAGCTGAGACCTTTTAAAAATTGTGTGGAGGCCCAAGAGCTGAGACCTTTTAAAAATTGTGTGGAGGCCCAAGAGCTGAGACCTCTCAAACATTGTGTGGAGTCCCAAGAGCTGAGACCTTTTAAAAATTATGTGGAGGCCCAAGAGCTGAGACCTTTTAAAAATTGTGTGGAGTCCCACGAGCTGAGACCTTTTAAAAATTGTGTGGAGGCCCAAGAGCTGAGACCTTTTAAAAATTGTGTGGAGGCCCAAGAGCTGAGACCTTTTAAAAATTGTGTGGAGGCCCAAGAGCTGAGACCTCTCAAACATTGTGTGGAGTCCCAAGAGCTGAGACCTTTTAAAAATTGTGTGGAGGCCCAAGAGCTGAGACCTTTTAAAAATTGTGTGGAGGCCCAAGAGCTGAGACCTCTCAAACATTGTGTGGAGTCCCACGAGCTGAGACCTCTTAAAAATTGTGTGGAGGCCCAAGAGCTGAGACCTTTTAAAAATTGTGTGGAGGCCCAAGAGCTGAGACCTCTCAAACATTGTGTGGAGTCCCAAGAGCTGAGACCTTTTAAAAATTGTGTGGAGGCCCAAGAGCTGAGACCTTTTAAAAATTGTGTGGAGTCCCACGAGCTGAGACCTTTTAAAAATTGTGTGGAGGCCCAAGAGCTGAGACCTTTTAAAAATTGTGTGGAGGCCCAAGAGCTGAGACCTTTTAAAAATTGTGTGGAGGCCCAAGAGCTGAGACCTCTCAAACATTGTGTGGAGTCCCAAGAGCTGAGACCTTTTAAAAATTGTGTGGAGGCCCAAAAGCTGAGACCTTTTAAAAATTGTGTGGAGGCCCAAGAGCTGAGACCTCTCAAACATTGTGTGGAGTCCCACGAGCTGAGACCTCTTAAAAATTGTGTGGAGGCCCAAGAGCTGAGACCTCTCAAACATTGTGTGGAGTCCCAAGAGCTGAGACCTTTTAAAAATTGTGTGGAGGCCCAAGAGCTGAGACCTCTTAAAAATTGTGTGGAGGCCCAAGAGCTGAGACCTCTTAAAAATTGTGTGGAGGCCCAAGAGCTGAGACCTCTTAAAAATTGTGTGGAGGCCCAAGAGCTGAGACCTTTTAAAAATTGTGTGGAGGCCCAAGAGCTGAGACCTTTTAAAAATTGTGTGGAGGCCCAAGAGCTGAGACCTCTTAAAAATTGATTGTATTAAGCCCAAGAGGTGAGCCATAATTTTTTTTTATTAATACAGCAATTCTACGGCGGTTAAGGAGGAGGAGGAGGAGGAGGAAATGGCACTTCATACAGATGGCACTTCACTCTTGGCTGCTTTCCACTGTTGTACAAGCAAAGTCCGGGTCAATCCACTTGCTGTTCATTTTGATTAGCGTCAGCCTGTCGGCACTGTCGGTTGACAGGCGGCTGCGCTTATCGGTTATAATGCCCCCGGCTGCGCTGAACACCCTTTCTGATAGCACGCTGGCGGCAGGGCAGGCAAGCACCTCCAAGGCGTACAGGGACAGTTCCAGCCACGTGTCCAACTTGGAGACCCAGTAAGTGTAGGTCGCCGAGGGATCGGGGAGGACAGGGGTGTGGTCTGCCAGGTAGTCCCGCAACATCCGCCGATACTTGTCCCTCCTGCTGATAGCGGGCCCCGCAGTGATGGAAGTTGCACGAGGGGGTGACATGAACGTGTCCCACACCTTGGAGAGTGTTCCCCTGGTGGCTGTGGGCCTGATCGATGTTGTCAGACTCTGGGAGACACTCTCCTCTCTGCCGCCAGCGATGCTGGGTGGGAAAATCTGCATCATGTTCTGCAAGAGTTCCCTCTGGTATTCCAGTAATCGATTCGTCCTCTCCTCTACCGGAATAAAAGAGAAGTTATCTTTATCCCGGGGGTCCAGGAGTGCGAAGACCCAGTATAGTTTGTTCTCCAATATCCGGACAACACGTATGTCCCGGGAAAAGCAGCCCAGCATGAAGTCAGCCATGTGTGCCAGACTCTGAGTAGGCATGACGTCACTGCCCCCACCAGAAGGATCATTTTCCATTTCCTCCTCTTCCTCCTCCTCTCCGCCCCATCCGCGCTGAACCAATGGGACGCACACAGCCTGACTGCTACCCTCGCCGCCAGCATCCTCTTCCACAGCAACCTCCACGTTGTCCTCCTCCTCCTCATCCTCCTCCTCCTGCAACTGCCACCGAGCAGCAGACAAAAGTGTGGTCTGACTGTCTACCTGCGTTGCGTCTCCTCCTACCCCCGTCTCCTCTGTGTGCAATGCGTTCTCCCTTATTGCGATGAGCGATTCTTTAAGGACGCATAGGAGCGGGATGGTTACGCTCACTATAGCGTCCTCGCTGCTGACCTTCTTAGTGGACTCCTCAAAGATACGCAATACATCGCATATGTCTGCCATCCATGGCCACTCGTGGTTGGCAAACTGAGGGAGCTGAGTTGGAGGCACGCGTGGATGCATCATCTGGTACTCCATCAATGCTTTCTGCTGCTCACACACCCTGGCCAACATGCAATAGGTGGAATTCCAGCGAGTGGGCAGGTCGCACAACAGCCGATGTTGAGGCAAATGGAGGCGTTGCTGGATTTTTTTTAAGCTAGCAGCAGCTACAGTTGACTTCCGAAAGTGAGCGCACAAGCGCCGCACTTTGACCAGTAGCTCTGCCAGGTTGGGGTAAGTCTTTAGAAACTTTTGTACTACCAAATTAAAAACGTGGGCCAGGCATGGTACGTGATTGAGTTCTGCAAGCTCCAGAGCCGCCACCAGGTTACGGCCGTTATCGCACACGACCATGCCTGGTCCTAGCTGCAGCGGCGACAGCCACATCTCTGTCTGCTGCAATATGGCGTGCCTCACCTCTGCGGCGCTGTGCTTCCTGTCGCCCAAGCTAATGAGCTTAAGCACCGCCTGCTGACGTCTCCCCGCGACAGTGCTGCAACGCTTCCAGCTAGGGGCTGAGGGCGATGTTAAGGCAGAGGAGGAGGAGGAGGAGGAAGAGGAGGGGGGTCTATCAGAACCCGTGCTGGCAATCTTGGGCGGGGGTGGTATGTAGGCCGTCCCTGTTTGCGACCCCGTCCCCGCTTCCACAACATTCACCCAGTGTGCCGTCAAAGAGATGTAGCGTCCTTGGCCGCAAGCGCTTGTCCACGAGTCGGTGGTCAAGTGGACCTTTGCGCTGACTGCGTACCTCAGGGCCCGCCTGATGTTACGCGACACGTGCTGGTGCAGGGCGGGGACGCCACACCGGGAAAAATAGTGGCGGCTAGGGACGGAATAGCGAGGTGCGGCAGCCGCCATCAGGTCGCGGAAGGCCTGCGTCTCCACAAGCCTAAACGGCAACATCTCCAGGGCCAGCAGTTTGGAGATGAGGCAGGTTAAGGCTTGGGCTTGGGGGTGACTGGAGGCGTACTTCCGCCTGCGGTTGAACGCCTGCGAGATGGACAGTTGATGGGACGAGGAGATGGAAGGTGCAGACGAAGATGCGGGGGAAGGGGGGGCTGAAGGAGAAGGCCCCAAAGTAGCCGAGGCAGAGGCAGATGTGGAGGTGTCCTGGCTGGAGGTCTGGACCGCAGTGGCAGCACACAACAAAGGGGAAGAGGCAGTGGCAGCAAGACCAGGCGCAGGTTGTATTGCGTTTGCTCTCTCCCACTCAGCCCAGTGCTTGAATTCCAAGTGACGGCGCATGCCTGAGATTGCTCTTCTCAGAGCCCCTACTCAGTTTTGAGTGGCAGATTGCGCAAACCGCGCTCAGTTTGTCATCCGCGCAAACATTAAAAAATCTCCACACCACAGAAGTACGAGGCCTCGATGGGGGAGCTTCGCGCGACTGCCTGCTGCCGGGAAGAGCTTCGGCCCTGCTGGCTGTGGCCTGCCTTCTCTGTCTGGACTGTCCTCTGCCTCTGGACTGTCCTCTGCCTCTTGCTGCCTTATTCGGTGATGCGCAGACCGCATCTCCACTGCTTTCCCCGCTGGACATCATCCCTGTCCAAGTGGGGTCGGTCATTTCGTCGTCCACCACCTCCTCTTCCACTTCCTCTCTCTGCTCCTCCTCCTGCCCACTGGACATTCCAACAGCCTCCCTTGATGGCAACTGCGTCTCATCATCATCGCTCATGATGTGGTTCCGGGTCCACATCACTAGCAGATGGCGGATACTCAAGTGTTTGGGCATCACTACAAACAAATTCCTCTGCTAGCTCCTGGGATTCTTGCAGCACATCTGGAAAAGGACCCGAAAAGAGGTCCTGGGAGGGGTCAAGAGTGGGCTGACTCTGTTGGCCAGGTTGGGAGGAAGGAGGGTCAGAGTGAGACTGTGTGGATGACTGGGTGGTGGACAAGTGACTGGAAGCGTTATCGGCCATCCATTGCACCACCTGTTCACGCTGCTCAGGCCTTAACAGAGGTGTACCCCGCCCCCCGCATAACTGTCCCATAAAGGCAGGGAAGCTGGATGAGCGTAATGCTGGCTGCCCCTCACCAGCACGCATTGTATCCCCACTGGCTTCAACGCGGTTTGTGCCCCCACCAGCATTTCCGCGCCCCCGTCCTCGTCCACGTCCCTTTGCACTAGCCCTCCGCATTTCAGACGTTTTACTTTTTTGGCCACGCGTTATGCCAAATATAAAAATATTTTTAAGAAGAACACCTGGCTATACAGCCGTATACTGCCAGAAGGTGAAATGGTGCCTATACGCACCGTGTATAAAACAGTGTTTTGTTGGCACAGAGGACACAAAACAGTAGTGCCAAATATAAAAATATTTTTAAGAAGAACACCTGGCTATACAGCCGTATACTGCCAGAAGGTGAAATGGTGCCTATACGCACCGGGTATATAACAAGGTTTTGTTGGCAAAGAGGACACAAAACAGTAGTGCCAAATATAAAAATATTTTTAAGAAGAACACCTGGCTATACAGCCGTATACTGCCAGAAGGTGAAATGGTGCCTATACGCACCGGGTATATAACAAGGTTTTGTTGGCAAAGAGGACACAAAACAGTAGTGCCAAATATAAAAATATTTTTAAGAAAAACACCTGGCTATACAGCCGTATACTGCCAGAAGGTGAAATGGTGCCTATACGCACCGGGTATATAACAAGGTTTTGTTGGTAAAGAGGACACAAAACAGTAGTGCCAAATATAAAAATATTTTTAAGAAAAACACCTGGCTATACAGCCGTATACTGCCAGAAGGTGAAATGGTGCCTATACGCACCGGGTATATAACAAGGTTTTGTTGGTAAAGAGGACACAAAACAGTAGTGCCAAATATAAAAATATTTTTAAGAAAAACACCTGGCTATACAGCCGTATACTGCCAGAAGGTGAAATGGTGCCTATACGCACCGGGTATATAACAAGGTTTTGTTGGTAAAGAGGACACAAAACAGTAGTGCCAAATATAAAAATATTTTTAATAAAAACACCTGGCTATACAGCCGTATACTGCCAGAAGGTGAAATGGTGCCTATACGCACCGGGTATATAACAAGGTTTTGTTGGCACAGAAGACACAAAACAGTAGTGCAAAATATAGTTTTGTATATAGGTGCTAATACACCACTGAAGTCTTTCTGTCCCTATTCCAGCATCAGCAGCTACCCCTCACTAAAGCAGCCGTTTTGAGCAGAGTGTATATAGTTTTGTATATAGGTGGTAATACACCACTGAAGTCTTTCTGTCCCTATTCCAGCAGCAGCAGCTACCCCTCACTAAAGCAGCCGTTGTGTGCAGTGTGTATATAGCTAGAATGAGCTATATACTGTTCAGCATAGTAGCCCTAATAAGGGCTCTTAATGACTCTCTTGTCTTCTGGTAGCTGGTATATATGGTGGTAAATGCGAGATTCTGAGCTTCTAGGGCCCTGCCTGACTACATAGGATATGAGCTATATACTGTTCAGCGTAGTAGCCCTAATAAGGGCTCTTAATGACTCTCTTGTCTTCTGGTAGCTGGTATATATGGTGGTAAAAGCGATATTCTGAGCTTCTGGGGCCCTGCCTGACTACATAGGATATGAGCTATATACTGTTCAGCATAGCAGCACTAATAAGGGCTCTTAATGACTCTCTTGTCTTCTGGTAGCTGGTATATATGGTGGTAAAAGCGATATTCTGAGCTTCTGGGGCCCTGCCTGCCTACATAGGATATGAGCTATATACTGTTCAGCGTAGTAGCCCTAATAAGGGCTCTTAATGACTCTCTTGTCTTCTGGTAGCTGGTATATATGGTGGTAAAAGCGATATTCTGAGCTTCTGGGGCCCTGCCTGCCTACATAGGATATGAGCTATATACTGTTCAACATAGCAGCACTAATAAGGGATTAAGGACTCTCTTGTCTTCTGGTAGCTGGTATATATGGTGGTAAAAGCGATATTCTGAGCTTCTGGGGCCCTGCCTGCCTACATAGGATATGAGCTATATACTGTTCAGCGTAGTAGCCCTAATAAGGGCTCTTAATGACTCTCTTGTCTTCTGGTAGCTGGTATATATGGTGGTAAAAGCGATATTCTGAGCTTCTGGGGCCCTGCCTGACTACATAGGATATGAGCTATATACTGTTCAGCGTAGTAGCCCTAATAAGGGCTCTTAATGACTCTCTTGTCTTCTGGTAGCTGGTATATATGGTGGTAAAAGCGATATTCTGAGCTTCTGGGGCCCTGCCTGACTACATAGAATATGAGCTATATACTGTTCAGCGTAGTAGCCCTAATAAGGGCTCTTAATGACTCTCTTGTCTTCTGGTAGCTGGTATATATGGTGGTAAAAGCGATATTCTGAGCTTCTGGGGCCCTGCCTGACTACATAGGATATGAGCTATATACTGTTCAGCGTAGTAGCCCTAATTAGGGCTCTTAATGACTCTCTTGTCTTCTGGTAGCTGGTATATATGGTGGTAAAAGCGATATTCTGAGCTTCTGGGGCCCTGCCTGACTACATAGGATATGAGCTATATACTGTTCAGCGTAGTAGCCCTAATAAGGGCTCTTAATTACTCTCTTGTCTTCTGGTAGCTGGTATATATGGTGGTAAAAGCGATATTCTGAGCTTCTAGGGCCCTGCCTGACTACATAGGATATGAGCTATATACTGTTCAGCGTAGTAGCCCTAATAAGGGCTCTTAATGACTCTCTTGTCTTCTGGTAGCTGGTATATATGGTGGTAAAAGCGATATTCTGAGCTTCTGGGGCCCTGCCTGACTACATAGGATATGAGCTATATACTGTTCAGCGTAGTAGCCCTAATAAGGGCTCTTAATGACTCTCTTGTCTTCTGGTAGCTGGTATATATGGTGGTAAAAGCGATATTCTGAGCTTCTGGGGCCCTGCCTGACTACATAGGATATGAGCTATATACTGTTCAGCGTAGTAGCCCTAATAAGGGCTCTTAATGACTCTCTTGTTTTCTGGTAGCTGGTATATATGGTGGTAAAAGCGATATTCTGAGCTTCTAGGGCCCTGCCTGACTACATAGGATATGAGCTATATACTGTTCAACATAGCAGCCCTAATAAGGGATTAAGGACTCTCTTGTCTTCTGGTAGCTGGTATATATGGTGGTAAAAGCGATATTCTGAGCTTCTGGGGCCCTGCCTGACTACATAGAATATGAGCTATATACTGTTCAGCGTAGTAGCCCTAATAAGGGCTCTTAATGACTCTCTTGTCTTCTGGTAGCTGGTATATATGGTGGTAAAAGCGATATTCTGAGCTTCTGGGGCCCTGCCTGACTACATAGGATATGAGCTATATACTGTTCAACATAGCAGCACTAATAAGGGCTCTTAATGACTCTGTTGTCTTCTGGTAGCTGGTATATATGGTGGTAAAAGCGATATTCTGAGATTCTGGGGCCCTGCCTGCCTACATAGGATATGAGCTATATACTGTTCAGCGTAGTAGCCCTAATAAGGGCTCTTAATGACTCTCTTGTCTTCTGGTAGCTGGTATAAATGGTGGTAAAAGCGATATTCTGAGCTTCTGGGGCCCTGCCTGCCTACATAGGATATGAGCTATATACTGTTCAACATAGCAGCACTAATAAGGGATTAAGGACTCTCTTGTCTTCTGGTAGCTGGTATATATGGTGGTAAAAGCGATATTCTGAGCTTCTGGGGCCCTGCCTGCCTACATAGGATATGAGCTATATACTGTTCAACATAGCAGCACTAATAAGGGATTAAGGACTCTCTTGTCTTCTGGTAGCTGGTATATATGGTGGTAAAAGCGATATTCTGAGCTTCTGGGGCCCTGCCTGCCTACATAGGATATGAGCTATATACTGTTCAGCGTAGTAGCCCTAATAAGGGCTCTTAATGACTCTCTTGTCTTCTGGTAGCTGGTATATATGGTGGTAAAAGCGATATTCTGAGCTTCTGGGGCCCTGCCTGACTACATAGGATATGAGCTATATACTGTTCAGCGTAGTAGCCCTAATAAGGGCTCTTAATGACTCTCTTGTCTTCTGGTAGCTGGTATATATGGTGGTAAAAGCGATATTCTGAGCTTCTGGGGCCCTGCCTGACTACATAGGATATGAGCTATATACTGTTCAGCATAGCAGCACTAATAAGGGCTCTTAATGACTCTTTTGTCTTCTGGTAGCTGGTATATATGGTGGTAAAAGCGATATTCTGAGCTTCTGGGGCCCTGCCTGCCTACATAGGATATGAGCTATATACTGTTCAACATAGCAGCACTAATAAGGGATTAAGGACTCTCTTGTCTTCTGGTAGCTGGTATATATGGTGGTAAAAGCGATATTCTGAGCTTCTGGGGCCCTGCCTGCCTACATAGGATATGAGCTATATACTGTTCAACATAGCAGCACTAATAAGGGATTAAGGACTCTCTTGTCTTCTGGTAGCTGGTATATATGGTGGTAAAAGCGATATTCTGAGCTTCTGGGGCCCTGCCTGCCTACACAGGATATGAGCTATATACTGTTCAGCGTAGTAGCCCTAATAAGGGCTCTTAATGACTCTCTTGTCTTCTGGTAGCTGGTATATATGGTGGTAAAAGCGATATTCTGAGCTTCTGGGGCCCTGCCTGACTACATAGGATATGAGCTATATACTGTTCAGCGTAGTAGCCCTAATAAGGGCTCTTAATGACTCTCTTGTCTTCTGGTAGCTGGTATATATGGTGGTAAAAGCGATATTCTGAGCTTCTGGGGCCCTGCCTGACTACATAGAATATGAGCTATATACTGTTCAGCGTAGTAGCCCTAATAAGGGCTCTTAATGACTCTCTTGTCTTCTGGTAGCTGGTATATATGGTGGTAAAAGCGATATTCTGAGCTTCTGGGGCCCTGCCTGACTACATAGGATATGAGCTATATACTGTTCAGCGTAGTAGCCCTAATAAGGGCTCTTAATGACTCTCTTGTCTTCTGGTAGCTGGTATATATGGTGGTAAAAGCGATATTCTGAGCTTCTAGGGCCCTGCCTGACTACATAGGATATGAGCTATATACTGTTCAACATAGCAGCACTAATAAGGGATTAAGGACTCTCTTGTCTTCTGGTAGCTGGTATATATGGTGGTAAAAGCGATATTCTGAGCTTCTGGGGCCCTGCCTGCCTACATAGGATATGAGCTATATACTGTTCAGCGTAGTAGCCCTAATAAGGGCTCTTAATGACTCTCTTGTCTTCTGGTAGCTGGTATATATGGTGGTAAAAGCGATATTCTGAGCTTCTAGGGCCCTGCCTGACTACATAGGATATGAGCTATATACTGTTCAACATAGCAGCACTAATAAGGGATTAAGGACTCTCTTGTCTTCTGGTAGCTGGTATATATGGTGGTAAAAGCGATATTCTGAGCTTCTGGGGCCCTGCCTGCCTACATAGGATATGAGCTATATACTGTTCAGCGTAGTAGCCCTAATAAGGGCTCTTAATGACTCTCTTGTCTTCTGGTAGCTGGTATATATGGTGGTAAAAGCGATATTCTGAGCTTCTGGGGCCCTGCCTGACTACATAGAATATGAGCTATATACTGTTCAGCGTAGTAGCCCTAATAAGGGCTCTTAATGACTCTCTTGTCTTCTGGTAGCTGGTATATATGGTGGTAAAAGCGATATTCTGAGCTTCTGGGGCCCTGCCTGCCTACATAGGATATGAGCTATATACTGTTCAACATAGCAGCACTAATAAGGGATTAAGGACTCTCTTGTCTTCTGGTAGCTGGTATATATGGTGGTAAAAGCGATATTCTGAGCTTCTGGGGCCCTGCCTGCCTACATAGGATATGAGCTATATACTGTTCAGCGTAGTAGCCCTAATAAGGGCTCTTAATGACTCTCTTGTCTTCTGGTAGCTGGTATATATGGTGGTAAAAGCGATATTCTGAGCTTCTGGGGCCCTGCCTGACTACATAGAATATGAGCTATATACTGTTCAGCGTAGTAGCCCTAATAAGGGCTCTTAATGACTCTCTTGTCTTCTGGTAGCTGGTATATATGGTGGTAAATGCGAGATTCTGAGCTTCTAGGGCCCTGCCTGCCTACATATGAGCCATATACCGTTCAGCGTAGTAGCCCTAATAAGGGCTCTTAATGACTCTCTTGTCTTCTGGTAGCTGGTATAGATGGTGGTAAATGCGATATTCCGAGCTTCTGGGGCCCTGCCAGCGACAGCCTGTCTTTCCCTGCTGTGAGCGTCTGTCCCTCACTAAGTTCAAGCTGCTAATGCTGACGAAGAGGAAGTGCTGAGTTTTGTATATTCGAGGTCACATGGTTTTTCCAGCCAATGCGTGTAGACGCCGTTTTCGCGATGCCAGCGTCCTCCCAGGACCTGTCCCACCCCCCCTGCATGGTGATTGGTGTAAAAAACGCGCCAGGGAAGGTGGGAGGGGAAACGAATTGTGAGTGCGCCATCGCCGCTGTACTCGATCGAAATCGAGTATGACGAACAGCGTAGTATTCGATCGAATACCGGCTCGGTCGAATACTACTCGCTCATCTCTACAAGTAACCACTTGGGGAGGGGGGCCTGCGGCTCCCACACATTCTGGGACCACTCCTGGTACCTTGCTCAGCGTTGCCTCCATGTAATGCTTGCTCCGCTTTTAACCTGGCTGCACAGCTGAGAACAGAGTGGGGCATGCCCACACTCGCAAGTATTCGGGCTGCAGCCCCCCCTCTCCTCCTCTCAGCTTGGACATCCTACAATGATGATGTACTCTTGACATGTGATTCTCTTTTGCTGTGCAGGTCTTCACTGGTTATATGCTGCTTATATTAGTTTGGTTGAAAAAATTGACATGGACTATCCATTGCTGTTTTGAGGATTGGACTTACCTCTTCTGACCCTTTACTTATGCAGTTTAGCACTGGCACTTATTTCATATTAGGTATTACATTTCTTCTTTTTATTGAAGCATCAGACACTGATTTGTTATTGGATTTTTTCTCTCCCCCCCTTATTAGTATATGCACAGGCACGTTATGGTTATTGTTTGATAACATATTCTTTATTCATTTCACTTGCACAATTGCACAGGGACAATGTTAATGCTGTATATGGGGTGAAATAGGGTCAGTTAACATTATTGTGATATTCATTGATCAGGTATTGATTACATTTATTGTAGGGAGGGGTAGGTGGGGGCTGCACCCTTGAGAATATTTTTTATATGTTTTATGTGTGTATGTACTTTTTTTTTTTTTGAGGGTTTGGTGTATCAATTTTTCAGATAAATATTGATTTTTCATTATTTTTTGAGTGTGCAGCATAGTCCTTCTAGGAGGGATTTTGGGGGGCCTATGCTGGGATCCTGAATTTCTGTTCTAAGCCACAAAAACTTTTTTTTGACAATTTTAGGACATTCCAGGTGTAGCCCTATACAATGGGCCAAAGCTTGGCATTGCTTGCTGAATCTCTTTAGACTGGCTAATACAATCGCCTACATTATACAAAAATCTTCATCAAGGGTTCCCCATTTCTACTAAAATGAAAAAAAAATTATATAGATATTTTCTGGGAGGTTGGTCTGGTCTTCAACCATGAGCTTTCTACCTAAATGGAGAAGGGATCTAGCACAGCACCTTCCCTCAATCACCTACAATGGGATATGGTTCTTCACATTCACACCAGTTAAAACTAGCTAACTACCATCCCATTACTTGATTGTATTTAACCTTTAGACTGTAATAAGAAGGCATCTCTCTCCTGCTGGTAGTAAAATAGTGGTAGCACCACAACACTACAGTAGATCCTTGGTGAAAATGTGTCAAGATGAAGCATTTTGGGTAAGAATCATTGGTTTAGTGAACTGCAAACTTATTCCGGGCTAGGTTATCTCGGAAGGTATTTTAGGCTCAGTACTGCGACCACACCCAAAACTTTATAATTTTTTGAATCTATTTATTCATCTGATTAGTAAAAACAATTTCTTTACATAGTATAAAACACATGAAATCCAACATCACTTATTTCCTATGCTACATTACATTACAGCAATTCATTTCTGTCAGACACTCTCTGGCGGGCAGACATGTATCATGTTTCGCCATTCCTGGCTTTCTCAGTGCCCTGTTAGTGTAACAGACAGACAAACATGCGATGATATTAATAGTATATTAGTAATAAATTAGTAAGTTAGTGTGAAAGTATATATAAGTCATTAGGTTTGAACATTCAACAGAAGCAAGAATTAAAGGAGACAAAACAATACCTGATAACGATTTTCACATGCAACTGTTAGTAATTAATCTGTATATTTGATGTTCCCCAGAGTGAGCCGGTGATAAACCTTATCCTGCAGTTAAAGATTATCCCATTAATATCTATACCATGTGACATAGGGACCAATGACCTTGTTCATTTTTTCCACATCTCCAATACCTGATTCAGCTGTCAGTTTAGTCAGGCTTTATTTCATAGATCCTGCATTGCTGGCCATCCCTGTATTTAACAGGAACAACAAGGAAAAAGGACCCACGATAAGTCATCCATATGATCAACAATTCAATTGCATGTCTTTATAACTGGGTAGCTTAATAAGACTTGCCTGTGTGCTTGAGGATAGAGTTTCCCCTGTGTGGAGTGGTCGCGGTGGCAGATATGTCCAGTGTTACCAAACGGCTGTGGCGGGAGTGTGGTATCAATTTGTATCCTTGCGGCTTCCCCGCATCTCCGGACGTACCCTCTGTCTATCCCGTCAGCCCTTTCTGCTTACCTGCCACCGCGCCAGCGCCGCGCATTTTATGCGCTCCATTACCTGGACCGCATCAATCTCGGCCTCCGGCTTCTGCCGGAAGTGACGAGATGCGGCGCTGGTCCGACACCCTGTCTCTTCTCCGGCGCCATTTTCTTGAAGACGCGCTATTCTCTTGGCGATTTGTTTATATACAATGTTTGGGACCTCATGTTTTCACATTAAAGACCCTTCAGTAAGCTGGCATTTACCAAACACCACATGGTGGTTCCGTACGGGGGATGTTATCTTGTCTTTTATATATGCGCCATCATGCAGGGGGCCGGAACCACTCCTGCACAGATTACTAATCTTAGTAGTGAGTTCTATTTAATAGATGTATTCAGCCTAGCCTAAGGTAATGGATAGAACATAATTGGTCAAAAATTCTAATTGGTATGTATATTAAGCCTGGCCTTGAATAGTGGGTAACTCCTAATTGTCAATGAATAATAAAATGTCTTTATGTGTGTACCCTATCACTAGTGATTCCTTCTTCAAGTAAGAGGATTTTTGCAGCAGGCCGTAAAGGAATTGGAGACTAATTATGACTTGGTGATCAAACCGGCGGACAAAGGTGGCAACATTGTGGTTATGTCCACATCACAATATGAAAAGATGTGTTTGGACATCTTACAAAATAAGGAGTGGTATGCTCGGGCCTCCATGTCCAGACTTGCCAGGGACAATAGGGAATACCATTAGCTCATCCACCAGGTCCGAGAGAGCGGGGTGATTGATCCACAGGTTGCTGGCTTCCTGGAGTCCCCATGCCCGAAGATCCCAACTTTTTATGCACTTCCAAAGGTGCATAAGTCCACTACAGCTCCGGGACATCCTATAGTATCGGGCATGGGGGCTCTGACGGAAAATGCCAGCCGCTATGTGGATCATCACCTTCAGCCTTTCGTTTTGGGTCTTCCATCCTATGTCAAGGATTCAGGACACATCCTGAGGATCCTTGATGGGATGTGGGTGAGCCCCGATTGTACCCTGGTGACTCTGGACGTGGAGGCCCTGTATTCCAGCATCCCACACGAACAGGGCATAAGGGCAGTTGAGTCCTTTCTGAATGAGCTGGACATATCTCACCATGACCACAATGTGTTCCTGCTTCGGCTCCTCAACTTTGTCCTCACCCACAACCTGTTCCTCTTCAATGACCAACTATACCACCAGATACAGGGGACGGCGATGGGGACAACCTGTGCCCCATCGTTCGCCAACCTGTATCTGGGATGGTGGGAGAGGGGGTTGTGGAGTGAGGACACCATGGCCGGGTACCTGTGCCACGTTACGGCGTGGCACAGGTACATCGATGATATTCTGGTCATATGGGAGGGGCCGAGGCAGGAACTGACAAGGTTTGTGGAAGCGCTAAATCACAATAATGCCAATCTGAAATTTACATGTCAATACGATTATTGTAAAGTGACATTTCTAGATTTAGAGATTACTAAGACTCTTGATGGTCAAATTACAACCAATTTATTCCGGAAAGAGACTTCGGCCAACAATATGCTGCGCGCCACGAGCTCGCATCCAAAGCATTTACTCAAGAGTATCCCATTCGGGGAATTTATTCGAGCGAGGCACAATTGCGCCACTGAGGACCTTTTTGATATAGAGGCATCCAATATTAGAACTAGACTTAGGGAGAGGGGCTATAAGGCGAAGGTCCTAAGGTCTGCATATAAGAAGGCTAAATGCTTAAACCGACAAGAGTTGTTGTACAAACCTAGGACCAAGAAGGAACGCACAGGGCCAGCCCTTATTATGACGTATACAGGAGCGCATCAACAAATACGAAGGATATTACAAACTCCCTACCTACAGACCTTTCTACCTAAGGTGCCCCAAGTTATATATAGAAGGCCAAAGAATCTGAAGGACACTTTGGTGCATAGCCATTATGAGCAGAACCGGGGGAAAGCCTGTTGCAAGACAAAAGGCACATTTCGGTGTGGAGGCTGTAATATGTGCAAATATATAAAAGTGGGCCCAACCATCTCCATAGGGGGGCGTAATAGCCACACGATACAACACTTTATCAATTGTAACACAGTCAATATAATATATCTGTTAACCTGCTCCTGTGGCTGCCTATATGTTGGCAAAACGAATCGTCCATTAAAGAGAGTGTATGAGCACCAGTATAGCATAAAAACGGGTTCTAATAAGACACCAGTAAGCCGCCATTTCTTGAAATACCATAATAAGGACCCTAGATCATTACAGGTGCAGGGACTGGATCGTCTACATTCAACAATAAGAGGAGGGAATATTGAGAGATTAACCCTCCAACTGGAAACTAGATGGGTTTTTAGGTTGGGGGCCCATCGTTACCCCGGTCTCAATGAAACTCTGAGTTTTGCCTCCTATATTTAGAACGTATAGTGAGTCTTTAATACAACCCCCAGTGTGACAATATGGGATAAGCACTATTGGCTTCCCTTCTTCACCTATGAATAATAGGTACACCTCAATGTGAACAACCACAACCTAGGAGACCATAAAACTAAATTGAATGATATTCATTTGTATGATTTCACATTGCACTATTTAAATTTTGCATATGATCTATTAGGATTAAATGTAATTATGTGTAACAAAACAATATGTGTACCTAAAGTGAATCGGTGGTTAAAAAAATCCTCTTACTTGAAGAAGGAATCACTAGTGATAGGGTACACACATAAAGACATTTTATTATTCATTGACAATTAGGAGTTACCCACTATTCAAGGCCAGGCTTAATATACATACCAATTAGAATTTTTGACCAATTATGTTCTATCCATTACCTTAGGCTAGGCTGAATACATCTATTAAATAGAACTCACTACTAAGATTAGTAATCTGTGCAGGAGTGGTTCCGGCCCCCTGCATGATGGCGCATATATAAAAGACAAGATAACATCCCCCGTACGGAACCACCATGTGGTGTTTGGTAAATGCCAGCTTACTGAAGGGTCTTTAATGTGAAAACATGAGGTCCCGAACATTGTATATAAACAAATCGCCAAGAGAATAGCGCGTCTTCAAGAAAATGGCGCCGGAGAAGAGACAGGGTGCCGGACCAGCGCCGCATCTCGTCACTTCCGGCGGAAGCCGGAGGCCGAGATTGATGCAGTCCAGGTAATGGAGCGCATAAAATGCGCGGCGCTGGCGTGGTGGCAGGTAAGCAGAAAGGGCTGACGGGATAGACAGAGGGTACGTCCGGAGATGCGGGGAAGCCGCAAGGATACAAATTGATACCACACTCCCGCCACAGCCGTTTGGTAACACTGGACATATCTGCCACTGCGACCACTCCACACAGGGGAAACTCTATCCTCAAGCACACAGGCAAGTCTGATTAAGCTACCCAGTTATAAAGACATGCAATTGAATTGTTGATCATATGGATGACTTATTGTGGGTCCTTTTTCCTTGTTGTTCCTGTTAAATACAGGGATGGCCAGCAATGCAGGATCTATGAAATAAAGCCTGACTAAACTGACAGCTGAATCAGGTATTGGAGATGTGGAAAAAATGAACAAGGTCATTGGTCCCTATGTCACATGGTATAGATATTAATGGGATAATCTTTAACTGCAGGATAAGGTTTATCACCGGCTCACTCTGGGGAACATCAAATATACAGATTAATTACTAACAGTTGCATGTGAAAATCGTTATCAGGTATTGTTTTGTCTCCTTTAATTCTTGCTTCTGTTGAATGTTCAAACCTAATGACTTATATATACTTTCACACTAACTTACTAATTTATTACTAATATACTATTAATATCATCGCATGTTTGTCTGTCTGTTACACTAACAGGGCACTGAGAAAGCCAGGAATGGCAAAACATGATACATGTCTGCCCGCCAGAGAGTGTCTGACAGAAATGAATTGCTGTAATGTAATGTAGCATAGGAAATAAGTGATGTTGGATTTCATGTGTTTTATACTATGTAAAGAAATTGTTTTTACTAATCAGATGAATAAATAGATTCAAAAAATTATAAAGTTTTGGGTGTGGTCGCAGTACTGAGCCTAAAATACCTTCCGGGCTAACCTAGCCCGGAATAAGTTTGTATTCTCAATTTAAGGCCGGACTGTGTATCAACCAGTGATATTCAAAAAATAGGGGTTATTCTGAGGTCGCTTACCAGGACCCCAATTTATTGGGGTTCCAAAAAATTGTTTAGTGAACTGCCTTTTTACAGATTGCAATCAACTATAATCCAAATTCTTGTAAGCTGAAATATAATGCAGTCACTCAGCAGACTGCCCTGATTCTATTAGTAGTAAATAAATATATCCCCATACAATGGAAAGTGCCTGTGGCACTAACTGCACATGTGTCTTACCGGAGCAAAATACACCAATTAGAAATTGATCTAGTATTACTAGAAAAAAATTCTGAGAACTTCTATGTTTGGCATAGATAGAGGAAAAGAAATGGTAGGGTAAGGATTGGAAAAATAATAATAACAGGAAGTTGAGAAGAAAAAATAAATATATAGAGTATAGAGAAATAGAAATATCAGTAAGTGGGGAATTTAGACGAAGATGGGGAAGAAATACATATCAATTACTGTTTTTTGTTCTTCCAAATGAAAGCCCTGCTCTTGGCCTGCCATCACATAATCTCAGCTTATGCTATATTGATGACAAAGCTTGTGGGAAGACATAGTCACCATCTGATGACAAGTCCAACCTAATTGCGGTGTGCGACAGAGGCATCTAAAATCAGGAGAATCTAGATTCGTTTAGACTCCTAGTTCCATGTTTAAAGGGGTTTGGTGCACTTCAAAGTAGACCAAAACTAGAGTTTTGGTCCAAATAGCATGATCCTTAGGGGGCATCCAGATTTGGGACATCGCTTGGTGATGTGATGCGACTCTTTACCACAGAGGGGCCCACTGAGACCATGCCACCCAAGGACCCACATAAACCTGGAGCCGGCCCTGCCTGTAGTAATTTGTGGGGTAGAAGTGGTGGGGGGGGCAACACTAAGCTTTAGTTATGGACAGGTTCATTTACTGGTTTTCAAGAAACCAAGGGTATCATTCATGAAGCAACTGCACAAGGGTAAACACTTGTGTGCCAGTTAGTGCAAACAATCTGAAACGCCATATAAGCATATTTACAAAACAAAAAAATCCGGGGGCTAATAGGCGCATAGATATTTATGTTATTTACAATGACAGCTTGGCGCATGGTAAAGCTATGTCTTCAGCCTGTTTTTCCTGGCACAGTGCTGCAAATTTCCACAGAATGTAATGTGAAATGTTTATATAATGTTGTTTTTTTGGCTTGTAAAACAATGATGTTGTCTACATCATGGCAGAAGTCTAATGGCTAATACAGGTGCACTGCACGCAGTGGAATGACCATGCGTGCAAGAATGATACACTAGGGTGTGCCAAGTAATTTTAGAAATACTTGTGGTACCCCATTTGCCGTCACTGAATTAAAAGCAAATATATATATTTTTTTTGGACTAAAAATGCCACACAATGGTGGAATACACATGGCATTTTTTCGCAAAGTATACTGGCTGAAGGATCGTATAGTGGGTTGTGGTTATTGATACCTGCTCTGAATGCTTACCGGTTGTATGCGGTGTACTCCAGGATTCAGTGCTGGGTCCACTATTTTTCGACTTGATTAGAAACAACATAGAAGATGGAATTAGAAGCACTGTCTCTATTTTTGCAGATGACACAAAGATATGTAGCACAGTGCAAGTCTATTGAAGATGTTCACAAGCTTCAGGCTGATTTGGACACTTTGAGTGTATGGGCATCCACTTGGCAAATGAAATTCAATGTGGAGAAATGTAAAGTCATGCCCTTGGGGTCTAATAACCTGAAGGCCACATATACTGGGAGAAGCACTCGTTGAGAAGGATCTGGGGGGATACTGGTAGATCACAGGCTAAATAACAGTATGCAATGTTAAAGTGGACCAACACCCAGGATTTTGACTTCCCCGGGGCACCCCGATCTTTTAGATTTCCGGGACGATCCAGTTGGGTGTTGGTCCACTTTAAACAGCTGCTTCCAAGGCCACCAATATATTATTATGCATTAAAAGAGGCATTGGATCACAGGATAGGGATGTCATTTTGCCTCTTTACAAGGCACTGGTGTGCCCTCACCTGAATTATACCTTCTAGTTCTGGGCACCAGTTCATAGAAAGGAAGCTCTGGCTATGGAAAGGGTGCAGAGGAGAGCCACCAAACTAATAGGAGGAATGAAAGATCTTATTTATGCAAAAAGATTACGAGAATTAAACTGTTCAGTCTTAAGAGGAGACGACTGAGGGGGGGGGGGTATAATTAACTTGTATAAACATATAAGGCAATACAAAAATATGGGAAAACACTATTTCAGGTAAAATTCTCTCTAAAGACAAGGGGGCACACCCTTTGACTGGGAAAAGAGAAATTCAATCTCTGGAGGCGACAAACATTTTTTTACCATAAGAACTATAAATCTCCCAAAGAAGCTTGCTACAGTATCAACCGTTGGCAACTTCAAAAAAGGATTAGATGCTTATTTAGAAAAAAATTACATTAACAGTTACTATTAGCTGTAAAAAAAACAAAAAATAAAATATAAAATAGCTTCCCCTACCCCAACACCCTTGGTTGAACTTGATGGCCATATGTCTTTTTTGATGGACATATGTCTAAAATATGTAACTATGTATATAGATGGTAAATAAGGCCCCATGTCTTAAAGCAGATGAAAACCCTTCATTTTAATGAATATCTTATGCATCCCTCAACCCATAGGCAGTACCCTTTTGTATGGTTTTGTATTAGATCCAATCATTTTTACAAAGTTCCAGATTGCCAGGGGTTTGAGTGTCGGGACAAGTACTTGACAAATTGCATCATGACCCCGCACAGCCCAGCATGCTGTTGTTCAAATCTTGTGCCGTTGGATGCTTTTTCATTTGAAATGAAATTCCTGCCCAAGAGACCTCTGTCTCATGGAGTAGGAGCCCTGGACTAGAATACCAAGAGCAATGTTTCCAACATGTCAGTGTAACTGAAAATAGCGATTAGAGATGAAAGGTTTGGTTTGCGGGTTCGGACTAGTTCAGGATGAACCTTTGTCTAAAATGAATGGAAAATAATGTCTAACAGCTCTAAAAGTCCTGAAGTCACCTAGGACTGTATAAAAACATGTTTTAGTGGGCTAATTAGCATATGACATGTCCGCCTTTGTTTGATAGTTTAACACACATCAAAAAACATATGAAGGGGAAAAGCAACAGAATGGGCATTCCTGGAAAGTGAAGAAAAAGTGATGGCTTGGGGTGCTCTGTTACAGAAGAGCACTGAGAAAGTGACAATGAATACATTGGTGGTGCAGTGTATAATTCATGCTCATCATGACTGTTCTCATCATCATCGTGTGCCTCCTTCCCCATCCCTTCCTGCTATAAGTTGACTGTTTCCATCTCAAGATCCAACTCAGGTCTGAAAACCTCCTCCTCCTGATGTTCCTCTACCTCTTCCTCTACATCCAATGTGCTACGAGCCAGATGGGTCCCTTGCTCAATCATGGCCATGAGCATTTGCTCCAAAATGAATATCAGCAGCATAACATCATCCATTCTGCTGTTGTCCCTGCTGACAAATTTTGTCGTCTCTTCAAAAGGCCTCAGCACACGTGTCTCTGATCAGCTGCCAGAGCTGAAAATGACCCTGGCTGGAAAAGCTGGTCGTTTGCTGGATTAGAAAATCATTTACTGCTTTGCACTGCTGGTAAAGGTGGTCCAGCATAGGTAGTAGGGTGGAATTCCAGCATTTTGGGACATTGTAGATTAAGCAGTGTTCAGGTACACCATTCTGTTGCTGCAAGTCTAGGAGTGTGTGTATGAAGGCATAGGATCGGCTAGAGCGAACACAAACTCTTCTACATGGCCAGCACATCCACCAGACCAACATATGTTTTTAAGATGCACCTGACTACCAAATTGATCATGTGCATAGAGCATGTGTCATGCGACCTAGGCGAAGGTGCTGTCATCAGGTACTGCGAGTCACCATGAGACCCTGCCTCTGCTCTCCTTGGGTGACATGTGGGCGGCACCAGTGACATCGTGCCACATATTACAAATTACAACGCTACCACATATGTATCGGTAGACATCTGCTCCTGCCCAGGAGACACCCCAAATTGAAAAGAAAGTTTTATGAGATTTTAAAATAAACTACAATTACTATGCGCACTGTCAATGGTTAAACCCTTATATTTTTTAAATGTTATAGGGTCCCCCCTTAAAAAATAATTTAAAAAAATGGCATGGCACCAGCTATAGGGGTTGGTAGACCAGGGCGCGGAGGCTGAGTGGCTGGCCCTGAAGCACACCGGCCTGCATAGCCCACATAGGTGACCGGTGATCACAGTAACCGATCCGGATGCATTGGCATTATTTGTGTGTTCAGGGAGTTTAGTTAAGCGTACTGTACAAGTGAAATGTATACATAAAAACAATGGAATAAATAGGTGTGAATCTTATTTTCCTCTGTTTTTTTCTTATACTCACTGTGTATGTGACTTTTATGTTGAGGGTTAAGAGGTTGATGTTTTTACAACATTGAATATATATATAAAGACATGCAACAAAAGTTCAAGTAACGTTAAGATTTTTATTTTATACAGCTGAGTTTATGTAAAAAAGACTGTGGAAGAGAAGTGTTTGTGTTTCCTTAGCAACCAGTCCTGATATCACTCATTTCCTAACCTCTACTGAAAAACGACAGAAAAAAAATCTGTCAGCATATGATGCTTTTTATCCTGTAAATGTTATAAATCAGCCAAAATGTACCAAGATAATATTATGACTGCAGAGAAAACAACATAAATAAAAGAATATACTAGAAACAGGTATACTACGAATACTGAAAATTCTGAGGTGAGGTTAGCAGGCCCATTTTCAGGCAAGTTGTTTCACATAATAACATTTCTTGTAATGTATTGAGGTTACCAATGATGGCTTTTGCTGCTCACACACATTACAACCTAGTGTAGGGATGTGAACCTAGAGGAACATGCCAGTTAGTAACACATTCAGAGAGAGGTAATAATAGTTAGAACCTATTTCTGGAAATAGCCCAGGAAAGTTTATGACGTTGTAGTACACAAGATGGTAGTAGGGAGACTTACAGTGCAACATTCTAGACAGTCGTTGTTAAACCTTAGAAGCAGAAAGAGGTAATAGCTAGAGCCAGGAAGACAGATAGAAATAGTGTAACACCAAAAAAAGGACAGCTATTTGTTGATGGAGTTTGGATGGAACTAGCCAGCACATGTTGGCAATGTTGTAAGCCAACTAGAGATTATTCTAAGGGAGAGAGACCCTGTAGATATTGTTCTATACCACTTGGATTTGTGTGGAACAGTGGGAGAGAGAGCAGCACCTGCAAGAAATACCTTGGGGCAGCAAGTGAGCATTTACTACCTGTGGGAATACAGTGGAGAAAGGCCTGTTTTAGCACAGATTTCCTGAACAACCTGTATGGTGGTTGTGTAACCAAGCTGTAAGGTGAGGTAAGCATAGCGCTCAGTCTATGTCATCAATCTAGACGCACAGGGGCCACTGCACCTACCAAGGTAGTGTGCAGGATGCATTCCATTCACTGCAGGCATACGCAGGGTTAACCATCTGCCACAGGATCTAATAGGTGCTTTCTTTGCACCTACTGAATATGTGAGCAATCAACCTGCACATAAGTTGATGGGCGCACACCTACTGAGCATGCTCATGGCCATTTATAAGGAACTTCCTGGTGCCAAAATGGCACCAAAAAAAGCCTTGTGCTCACCTACCTGTGCCCTTTTTGTGCCCCTGCATTTGGATATCCTCTGCTGGATATCGTCTGCTCCATGTATTGACCCAGACTGTGTGTTGGACTCTTTTGGATCAACCTCTGTCTCTGCCTCTACATTTATTACCCAGATTGTTAATGGAATTTGCTTGTGACTCCCGACTTCGGTTCTGGTTTAGGATTACACTTGTTTGCATGTGACCACTTTGACCTAAGCTTGGATCTGACCATGGCTTAGTCTGTATACCGGTGGGCCCAGGTTACTGCCCCTAGCCAGCTCAGTGCCTTGACTTCCTATACATGGCGTGGTTTCTCCCAAGCAGCAAACCTATCCTCCCTTGCAGGGGGCTTTAGAGAATACAGGGCAGTCCTTAAACTATGGGCTGCAGGGTCAAGTATTGGGTTCTGGGCATTAGGTCCCAGGTTGCTCCATCCCAGGTGGTGGAAACCTGGTCACAGGGCCGGCATCAGCACCTAGCAAGGTCGTTCTGGAGCCGGGGGCTCCGGGGAGGTCCTGGGGCCTACTGGCAGCCAGTGCAGATGTGGCCCATGTACAGGAGGGCAGCAGATGAGCAGCCGCTGTGCAGGAGGGTGGCATGAGTGGTCGATGTTACGGAGGGTGGCGGGTGAGCATCTGATGTGTGTGAATGGGTGGGCAGGCAACGGCCAGCAGGCATTCCTAAAATACAGAGAGCATGCTTGGGAAGGGGCTGCTCTGAGTTGTTCTCTGTCCCATCTCTAATGTGACATGCAGGAGCAGCGATTGAGAATAGTGGCGCAGCCAGCATGGCATCTTTACTTCAGAGTAAGACTTCCAGTGATTCTGAAGTACTATGCATTTTGTGCATTGGCATCCGCTCTACCCCACCCTAAACTAAAAAGATCACCTTATGGGGTTGGCCAAGGACGGGGCATTGTACTCACTCAGTCTATGGAACGATGGTTACCACGATTCTCCAGAGCACAGCAGAGCCAGTTAAGCACACGTTATCCTTATGGGATGCTCCTTCTTTATTAAACACTTTTCACTCTCCAGCACATTCTTGTTAAACACGGTTCAACGAGAAAACACTTTTCACTCTCCAGCACATTCTTGTTAAACATGGTTCAACGAGAAAACACAGTTTTTTCCCCAGTATCTCTCAATGGGGTCTCCTCCTGTTCTCCCTCTATTCTGGGCATCCCCTCCAGGGATCCCAATGAGCCTCGCTCCAGGGGCACCTTTCTGTGACCCCTAACTTCCAGGTCTCATGCTGGCTTCCTCGCCTCTCCTGTAAGGACTCAACAGGGGCACCAGACACTAGGGCTTAAGTCCTCATCCATTCCACTTCCAGGAATCTCACCAAACAACTTTACAGAGGTCCACCTCTGTACTCCACTTCCAGGTCCCAAGTCGGTGTTCTGTACCTCTCTCCAAGGGTTCCAGTCACTAGGGCCTTCCTCTTTGAACATCGACTCTACAGGATCTTCAGTTGCTACACTTCAGTGGGTCACGCCACCTGTCTTTCACCTTCTCAAAGGTCCCAACAAATGCAGGCACTCTGTAGCACCAAAACTTTTCTTCCTCAGGTCTAGCTCAGAAATCTAGCTTTACATGGTGGCTTCTCTGCAGGGCTCTATTCCCATGTCCTCTGGGACTGGAAATTTCTAGAATCCTCTCAGCTCTCCCTTTTTTAGCCTATTTCTCTACTGCCCTCTAATGGCAAAACCTAAGTAACTGCACTACACTACTCTATTTCTTAAGTAACTACATCTAAACTATACAAATATTAATGAATCCTCATTCCATCACAATCTGCCCCACCCAGGGTATGCCAGGGCATCCCTCTACTCTCCAGGGACCACCTCCCAGGTGCACCCCTAGCCAGGGGACTTTCCTGTTACATAACTACTATGCACACTATCAAGGGTTGAACCCTTAAAAACTAAAAAGAAAACAGCGGAGGGGCCCCCCTGTCTCCAGCAAAACCAGGTTAGGCACCAGCTATGTGAACTAGTAGACCAGGGCTCGGAGGATGACCGGCTGGTCCCCGGCTCTAAAGGCTACTAGCCCATTTAGCCTACGGGGACACAGGGCTCTTCTAAACCCCCATGGCATTCGGGGACGCAGGTATTTTGGTAGGGGGATTTGAACCCACTTGCCAGCCCCTCCTGGACCCCCTCCTGGAGTCTCAATGACCCCTCAGCGGTTCACAAAGGGTTAAGTGTAAAAAACATGCACACACTTGCAAAAGTCCTTTAGTATTTTTTTAAAACTAGTACCCACCCTGATCCATTGTCGGGTGCTGTCTGATCGCAGCCAGAAGGGAGCAGCAGAAGCTTTCGCTGCAGGGATTTATACTGGTAGAGTGAGCTGGCATCAGCTCACTCACTAGTAAAAAAGTCCCCTCCCTGTGGCAGGAGCGAGCTAGCAGAAGCCGAGAATCTGTGTTCTTTTTACTGGAAACACACAGCCTGATGATCAGAGCCCCCCCCCCCCATATGGGGGGATGAGGAGACCCCCAGAGCTGGAACCTGGACAGAGTTTACCTTTTTTTCCTTCTAAAGGGGGAAATTGCCAGCCACATAAATTTGATTATGAGCAAGGGGAATTTATTAAAAACCTTTGCTTTTTCCAATGAAAGTGTCTGTACTTATTCCAAAACTAGATAGATAACGAGCATGTGTTTTTATTGATATAGCGAGCATTGCTTAACACAAACCCATTTCTATTTTTATATAAAAGTATGTTACTTTTGACATATAAACGCATATAACAACATATCATGTAATCCCACATCCCAGAGGAGATGTCTGCTCTTATTTTAAAGATGTCAGAGGCCACCATCTGTCATTTTTAGCATTAACCTTTACTAGTTTACAATGCCCAGCCACACTAGCATGTGTCATACACACTTCCCTTTTTTGTAAATGTGACATTAGTGATCAAGCTAATTAACATATTTAGCACTATAAGATGCACATGATCATAAGATGCACATAAGGTTTAGGAGGAAGAAAACGAGAAAAAAAAATATTCTGAACCAAATGGTGTGCTAAAATACCACCCTCTTCCCCAGTCACCCCATAATGGACAGCATGCAGGCGGTGTGGCAGAAAACCCCCTCAAACCCCCCCATTACAATGTGGCAGAATATATTCCCAATTCTCCCATTACATACAGTGTGGCAAAATACCCCGCCCCCAATCCTTCATTATAGGCAGTGTGGCAGAAAACACCCTCCCTTAATTCCCCCCATTATAGGCAGCGTTGCAGACTATTCCCCCAAATTCCCCAGTTATAGGCAGTGTGGCAAAAAAACCCAAATCCCCCCCATTTAGGCTCTGTGGCAGAATATACCCCCTCAATTCCTCCGTTATAGACAGTGTTGCAGAATACCCCCCCATTATCAGCAGTCTTGTCAAATATACCCCGTTCCCGATTCCCCCATTTATGGGCAGTGTGGCAGAATATACCCCCCATAATTTCCCCATTATAGGCTGTGTGGCAGAATATACCCCTGTAATTCCTCCATTATAGGCAGTGTGGCAGAATCCCCCCCACAACCACCCAATTACTGGCAGTGTCTGGAATGACGCACAATGGAGAAGCAGCAGGCAGGCAGGGAGAGGGCAGGGTAACTGACCACCGCTTGTCCTCAGGGCACATTCACAAATGCACTTACACAGTCTGGTCCTGACAGCGGGTAGGCATGTTCTTCATCCATTGAAGACAACAAACCCTGGCCTCAGGCCACGCCCACCCAACGCCCAGACCATGTGCGTGTTTGTGTGTGTGCGCATGCATGTGCGTGAGCACGCCCGCACCCGAGCAGGGGGAGTTGAGGCAGGAGATAGGTGGGCACTAGGCAGGAATCACTTAACCTGCTCTCTCCCTGTCTGTCCAGTGCTCTTCCATTGTCTGGTGGCTGAAGGGGCCCGATCAGAAGCTAGGGAACGTAAAAATGTAAGTTTCATTTTTTTCACTCCATAAGACTCACTAATATCCCCCCCCCTCCCTCCCCACATACATTTTTGGTGGGAAAATTGTGTCTTATGAAGCGAACAATACAATATTAACAAAGCAAGTTTACCTTTGGATATGATTTTTGTCAATTAAACTGACCAGATGTCCCACTTTTGGTGGGGCAGTCCCAGTTTGAGGTCCCCGGCCCTCTGAAAAGTTTCAACCCACCAAATGCAGGATGCTGGATGTCTGGGTGCTTTACAACTGCTCAGCCTCTTTGGTTGAATGATGGCAGTGGAAACATACTCAACACTAGTCCCGCACAGCTGATCGGCCTCATTTCACTAGAAACTTACCTTTGATGAAAATCCTAACAGCTCCATCCCTGGTCCCATGGTCACCTTTATTGCCATTACTCTGCCTCCTCGTTTCAATCATGCCCACACTATTGTAGTGAATGGAGCAGAAGTGGCCAGTCATGGTGAGGTGGTGACACGAGGGGACAGCTGCTCAGCTCCAGGCAGGGTATGGCGGGGGGCAAGATTGCTGATGCCAGTAAGTTTCAAATTGTCAGCATCGGGTGAATCAGCTGGCTGGAACAATACCTAGATGAGTATCTGTTAATTATTAAAGATATTTGTGTTTATCTCAGCGCAATGGTGTACCAAGGGTGTAGCTGCACCTATAGTAAGGTGAACCTGTCCTTACGAATAGCTGGAGTAAGTGTTTACTTGTCCTGTTCCTATGGTTGTTCTTAGGAAAAAGGTAAGTAATAGGTGCGCTGTGGAATTAAAGGCGAATAGGAAGAAAAAGTTAGCAAGTGAAGAAAATTTCTTGTCAGGCGAATTGGTTAGCGTTGCAGGTGATTCTCTTGCTGGCAAAAGGAAGTACCCAATAGGGCCACTTACGGCACTGGGCACTTACCACCCTGGCAACCATTAAATTGGTGACCAGATAGAGTAAAAATCTCCAATAACTTTGGAGATTTTTGAGGCCCAATCGACCAGAGGCAATGATACTGGTTGTCGCTGGTCTGATTAATTGGTAGCAGTACCAACCTCAAACATTCCTAACCCTAACCCTAACTTTTTTTCCAGCTCCCAACAAGCAGACTCAGAAGAATCACCTGCAACGCTAACCAATTCGCCTGACAAGAAATTTTCTTCACTTGCTAACTTTTTCTTCCTACTCGACTTTAATTCCACAGCGCACCTATTACTTACCTTTTTTCCTAAGAACAACCATAGGAACAGGGCAAGTAAACACTTACTCCATCTGTTAATTATTACTTACCGTATTTACAGTTAGTGCCAAATAGAACAGACAAATATATGACCTGTGGTGCTGTTGTAGAAGCTACCCCAGTTATAAATGGTGCTGAAGCCTAAGCTATTATAGAGCATGATGGCAGGAAAAGCACTGAAGTGTTTTATGATAAAAACACGTTGATAAAAAATTGTGTTATGTGCCACATTTTGATCACAACAGTGTTTTCAGATAACTTTAATGATATTACATCAACCAGCTCCTATAAGATGCACTGCCAACCTCCATTGCTTGTTAAAAATGAGCAACTATGGCATCTAGCATAAGGGTCAATAGGTACACAAACAGGCACTGGAACAGGCTGCGCTATATGGAGATCGCTAGTGTGCCATTGCAAACTGTTTATTTAAGAACAGACACTTTGACTTGCAGCGTCATGCAATGCACGCTTACAGAAAGATACCTCCACTGAAAAAAAATCTTGACACTAATGTCAGCATAAATTGCACACTTTACAAACCAGGCTCTAAGTGGCCCTTTTTAAAACCGCAAAATTAAAATGTTTGCCACAGTGTCCAGCTAACCAAATGTACAGCCTCATTTAATGCGCGTTTTAAACTGAAACATGCTGCGCTGATTTGTCCACCCACCTGCATCTAACTTATCACTTGCACCTTTTTGTGTGCACTGATATTTAAGCTGCGCCAGTTTATAGTGGAGCTCTAGGTTAAAGTGGACCAACACCCAGGATTTTGACTATCCTGGGTTTTGTAAAAATTCCAGGGTTAGGTACCCCCGGTTATAATTATTTTCTCTGATTACGACCACACTATTGTGTTAAAAAAGTTCATTCATATTTATTTGGTTTTAAATACAAAACAAAGGAAAAGATATATCTGTACATCTAGTGGACAATAACATCCTCAGTGCTATGTGGATACATATTAAACGGTCATTGCCATTTTTTCAATAGTCCTTGAAAATACCTTTCAGGTGGACAGACATGTTTCGCCTTACAAAATAGGCTTTATCAATGCCCTTTCCCCTTATCAAGGAATTTTTTTACATTTGTCACATTGGGTGCTGTCCATTCAATGATTTCCCCAAGAAAAATCTGGTCCCTGTACCCTCTTGGAAACAGTATGTAATTTTTTGAGGTATACTAGCCCTTTAAGGGATGTTCAGCAACTCGTCCTAATTTTCAGGAATGCTTGTTTTCCTGTGAAATCGCCATTAGTATTTCCTCATTTTCTAAGTGCTGTGCGTGTGTTGTCAAGGTATGCTTCCTGCCTGCGCTGTAGGTTGCAGCTGGAGCGTGAGGGGAAGGAAATATCCTTCCTTACTGCCTATATATATGGCGTCCTGCTCGTTCGTCAATAGGGGCTGGTCTGCGTCCTGCTCGTTCATCAGTAGGGGCTGATCCTGGGTTTTGGTCCACTTCGGTGGGGCCCCGCTGTGTGAAACCCCCCAAAAAGCCCCCAAAACTTACCTGTCCCCGCTCCCACGTGACCGCTGCAACCAATCCCCTCCGACGGACAAGCGAGGTCCGTCGATGGACAAGCGAGTGCGCCCGCCGCCGCCTCCCACGCGTCACTGTTACAGGGAGTGCCCCCGCGCCGGCCATTCACAAACGGCCGGCGTGGGTGCGCGCCCTGCTAGAGGGATGCGCGAGCGGCGGTGGCTCGCGCATGCGCCGCTGGATCGAGGAGCAGGTAGGGATTTCGGGCTTTCTGGGGGGTTCCCGGGCCGATGCTGATCGGCCCGGGAACCTTATAGATTCCCGAACCTTATAGATTCCCGAGCCGATCAGTAGAGATGAGCGAACTTTTGAAAAGTTCGATTCGGCCGATTCGCCGAATTTCACAAAGAAATTCGGGTTCGGCCGAATCGAACTTTTACGAAGTTCCCCATCAAAAATGGCCCGCTCCCACCATGCCGGCATTTAAAAAACAGAAAAAAAAAAAAAGCATTTTTGCCGGCATGGTGGGAGCGGGCCGGCCGGCTCCGCTGTCAGCGGAACTGGCCGGCCCGCTCCCACCATGCCGGCATTTAAAAAAAAAAGCATTTTTTTTTAAATGCCGGCTTTTTTTTTGCCGGCTTTTTTTTTAAATGCCGGCATGGTGGGAGCGGGCCGGCCGGTTCCGCTGACAGCGTAGCCGGCCGGCCCGCTCCCACCATGCCGGCAAAAATGCTTTTTTTTTTTTTTAAATGCCGGCATGGTGGGAGCGAGCCGCTCCCACCATGCCGGCATTTTTTTTTTTTTCATTTCAGGAAAAATTCGATCGGCACGAACCACAAAATATTCGGGTTCGTGCCGAATCGAATATTTCCTGAAATTCGGAGCGAATTCCGGTTCGTCCGAACCGGTTCGCTCATCTCTACCGATCAGCATCGGGTGTTGGTCCACTTTAAGATCGCATAGACCACAATGGGTAAAACTGTATTGTTATAAATGATTTTAAAGCTTATAAATAATGTTTAACATATCTGTACAGAACTTGTTTACTAATATAAACATAGGACTTAGATGTCGCCAAATGTAATGTTATACATTTTTTGTAAAATCTTTTTTCATGCCTTTTTTTTGTTAACAATGTGTACTTTGTAGCACAGATATATACAACGTAGGGGTTACCTCTCACACCCCACCAACAGAGCCCACAGGGTCTAACAATTGCACTCACTCAATATTTAGTGTCAAAACAATAATTTTTATTGTCACCTTATTAAAACCCATTAAAAACACAATCCATGCCATAGGCATTTTTTAACCTCCAGGGGGGAGCTGTTGCTCACATAAATGCATATACTAGTGTCTAATACAATTAATTAATCCTATCTCAATATGCAAATACCAAAATCGTTCCAAAAAGTGCAAGTGCATCCATTTCAAATATCACATGTGCAAAGAATAATACTTGACCCAATACAGGATTTGAATAAGATAAGAGCAGACATACAACATATGAATTACTAACCAATCACCATAGTGTATGAGCCAGAGCAGGCAGCGCCCCTCACAGTGCACCAACGCTTTTGGAGACCAACAGGTCTCTTTCTCAAGGCAAGGTAAGGGGTTAGGGAGCCCAAAGCCCACCTTTTATACGCACCTGCTGTGAGACAGAGAAGACCTGGCAAATGATAGTTATCCTTTACACAATTTTATGTTATATTGTTTATTCAGTGTGATACCCTATTTTTGTAGCATGTGGCAGACAATATGATTTCTGAATAGGATGTACATTCCACCAAGATTCATGTGTTCAACTCCACCCATCCCAGGGCCGACAAGCCAGGCTTGAGCTGTGAGTGAGTTAAGCTTCAGGTGTGTGAGCCCTGAAAAAGTCTGGAGCGCTGACATTCAGGGTTTACCTCCACCTGGAGAAACAGTCATGTGTGTTGGGAGCCACTGAAATACTGACCTAAACCGAATGGACTTTGCCAAACTGGGTTGTACCTTTTGTTGCTGTTTAGGGGTGGCTGGCACCACGCCTGCACCAAATTCTCCTGGAACTGCTTGTGTTAAGTTAATGCCGGACAGATTTAGGATTTTCTTTGTTTTATTTTGCTTTATAATTCGTACAACCTGATGAATAACCTAAGCTGCATTGGGGAGTTGCCTGATGAATAACCTAAGCTGCATTGGGGAGTGGCCTTTTGGGCCTACTGAAGTGCAAGTGATCTGGATCATAGCATGGCAGGGCAGAAATTTGTGTAATCTGCAGTATGTGAATTGGTATTGGATTGTTGTTAGTGTGTGAGCACACCCAGAACCTTCCTTTTGCTTCCCGGTTGTGGGATATCCAGGTTTTTAAAATTTTCTGTTATGACTGTTTTTTTGTGATAATGTAATAAAATAAATTTGTGGTAGTTGTGCTTGCCATACAATCTTATTAGGCCCAAATTTTTGCATATAGTTTTTGTAGGGATTAGCAGTCATCACTTTTCCACATTTCCACCTTTTCTCTTTTGCAAATTCTCCCCATCTTCTTTTCCCTACATTCTCTCCTTTCTTTGTTTTCTCATTTTCATATTTTCTTTTTCATATTGCGGGGGGAGCGCCACTGCTTCCAGCCCAGCAGAACGGGCTGCTGATGCTCGCCGCTGTATGTGACCCAGGTGCACCCGGCGTATAAGACGACCCCCCCACTTGGAGGCATGTTTTACAGGGGGAAAAAGTCGTCTTATACGCCGGCAAATACGGTACTTCATTTTCTCTTTACCCATTTTCCTTCTTGTCTTTCTCTTTTATTCCACACTCCTTCTTTCGTACTTCCCTTTTAACGATTCCTTAATATCCATTACAATAACAATTACATTTTGTATTTCTCTTTTCCACCTCCTACTCTACCTGTTTTTCCTCTTTCTCTCTTTTCCTTAATTGTTTCCCTTCATCTATTCCTCGCTCACATTATCATAATTTCTTTATCACTTTTTCTTTATCCCTCTTATAATTCCTCTCTGTCACTAGTGAGGGAGTGGGCATATCCTCCATTTTAATGAATGGAGCAGACGTGTTGAGCAAAAGCAAGACACTGCGGACACCGCCATTAGAGGCCACCAACGCTGGGAGATGAAATTGCTGGATCCCCACCCTCCGTAAGTATGAAGATGCTGCCCATCAATGAAGAAGCTGTAGGGGAACACCAGGGGAGTGGGAGATCAAAGGTTGTTTTAGCCTGGACAAAACCTTTAAAGTGAACTAAAACCCACCCTGGAGTCTATGAGACTCCAGGGCAGGCATACTCGCTTCCACAGTGCATCCAGATTCTGGCTTCCAGCTCTGCCACCGACGCTCGGGCCAGACCATCCTGACACCCGAGCGGTGGTGGAGCTGGAAGTCAGAGCAGGAACATCCGCTATGTCTCCGGTGCACCGCTGCCTTTGGTGTGTCAGTGCGCTGTGGCGTGAGCGGCGGTCGTGGAGCTGGAAGCCAGAGCGGGGAAGCTTTACTACCGCTCGGGTGTCAATAAGCGCTGACACAAACACACGAGTGTCAGCCAGAGAGGCGGCGGTGACAGAGCCGGGACAGCGGGTGCATAATGTAAGTATACTTTTTCTTTTCTTTTTTTTTTACATTTGCCCAATAAGACGCACTGACACTTTTGGGGAAAATAGTGCGTCTTATAGGGCGAAAAATATAGTATCTCTTTTTTTCATCATAATTTGTTTTAGTAAAAATGGAGCTTATACATTACCTTTGTTTTTTTTCCTTACACATTTTTTCCCCTTTTTTCCCTTACACATTCTTCCTGCAGTATTATTCTACCACCGCTTCAATCAGCCGTGTGGACAGTCCTGCCATTCACTAATAGATTCCACAATTACTTTCTGATTCTCAGATCTGGAGCCCGTGTACATGGCTTTTCTTGATGAGAAATCCACATCCTAGCCTTGTCTCTTAACAATGCTGGTGCACTTCATCCATCAAAGTCTGGAAAAGCCTTGCACCACTCATCAAATTGCGCAGAGTTAATGATGCAAGTTACAAGGCAGTTCAACTTAATAGTGACAGCAACTTACCAAGTAGAAAGTACAGACCAATATAAGACGTACATGTGTGACTTCTTAGTTACTGCATTTATTTGCTTTGTTTTTTTTTTTCTTTTCGTTCATTTTGTCATTTTGCTTTTTTCCCTGAATGTTGTTCTTTCCTTTATTATTATAAATAAAACTCAGTCAATAACTGTAAATGCAATAACTACATTTAGAGTCAAATACCTGTAGAAGGTGAAGTAGGAGGTGGGAAAATTTTTTGTAAATTAATCTTTAATCAGCAGATGTGAAAACTATCAACCTGATAATATTGTATACAGATGCTGTCATGCTCTGTCGAAGCAAATCCATGGGAAGACGTAGGAGACATTCAGCAACAGAAGTTGTGCTGTTGATGTAAGTGTTGATGTAAGTATTGATGAGAGAAATTAGATAGCAGATGGTAGGAGAGGTGGCATGAATCTAGATGTGATGTGTGCCCTAAAACTGGTTGCAAAAGTGTTAGAGTGTAAAACCATTTTAAATTTGTATAAATACAGGGAAATTCTAGTTTAAAACAGCTTGAAAAAGGGAAATAAATTATAAGTAGATTCACCAAGGTTCAATGGACTGGCAACTTTACTTACCTGGGTTTTGGTTAACTTCATGGCCCTTCACCATTATGTCCAGAAATGTAGGAAATTCTTGAAGTGGCGACATTTGCACAAGGAACCAGTTCAAAGAGCCTATATCCACCGGCTACGGCAAGATGGCTGCCTCCATATCTGAGGGCATAGTCTATGTATAAATATGGAATTGGTTTTGAAGCTAAAGGAAGTTGGCTGCTACACTCTCTGCATGGAGGGTGGCAGTGTGAATGAGGCAGGAGAGAAAATGACAAATAAGGTGGGTAAGAACAGTGGTGTTTGTGTATTATGTGTATGTTTGTGTGAGAAACAGAGAGATGTGTGTTTAAGTGTGTGTAAGAAAACATTGCACAGCTAAATATGGTGAATTGTACTGAGGAAAAATATAATGAGAAAAAGCATTTTTGCTCAAAAAAGAGTAAAAAAGAATCAACCATTATGTGTGCAGGCAGGCATATAGGTGAGCGGGTAGGTAAGATATAGGTATATGGACATTTAGTCGCGTATGCAGGTAGAAAGATACATAGGTAAGTAGGTAGGTGGGTAAGTAGGCAGGTATATAGTTGGATAAGTAAGTGAGTAATTAGGAAGGTGGGCGGTAAGGTAGTTGGGAGGACGGGTAGTGAGGTTGGTCGGAGGGCAGGTAAGAAAGTCGGCAGGCAGGTAGGTGGGTGAGCTCCAGGGTCTGACAATTCTGCCTTTACACCAGAGCTACCATCTAGCCGTTCCTAGTTCTGGGTAGGGAGGAGAGTGGGCAGTTGGATACGTAGGTGGGTGGGTCAGTAGGCAGTTGGATAGGTAGGTGAGTTGGTCAGCAGGCAGGTAGATAGGTTGGAGGTTTAGTGGGTAGATGGATAAATTGGTGGGTATGTGGTCAGTAGGCATGTAGATAGATATGTAGGTGGGTGAGCAGGTAGGTATGTTGGCGGCTCAGTAGGAAGTTAGGTGAGTCAGTAGGCAGGTAGATACTGCCATTTTTGCTCTATAAGAAACACTTTTTCTGCGGAGGTTGTTAGGGCGTCTTATGGTGCGAATGCTTTTTTTCCGCCCAATTCTCTCATAGGGGAACTATTTGCCCACTTAATTATTTTCCAAAGTGTAGCCGAAAACATATTTTTCCTGGTTAATAAAAAAAAAATATACTAAAAATGAATATCATTACAGTGCCACGGAATATGATGGTGCTTTATAAATAAACAATAATAATACTGTATTCACACTGACAGTGGATACATTATACAACATTGATACATAGCTGGAGATAAATGTGCTTGGGTGCAATCCCCTGATTAATTTTAACCTTGTATTTTTTTGCATGTTCAAGCTGTTGAGGTTGTTAGGGCGTCTTATGGTGCGAATGCTTTTTTCCGCCCAATTCTCTCATAGGGGAACTATTTGCCCACTTAATTATTTTCCAAAGTGTAGCCGAAAACATATTTTTCCTGGTTAATAAAAAAAAAATATATTAAAAATGAATATCATTACAGTGCCACGGAATATGATGGTGCTTTATAAATAAACAATAATAATACTGTATTCACACTGACAGTGGATACATTATACAACATTGATACATAGCTGGAGATAAATGTGCTTGGGTGCAATCCCCTGATTAATTTTAACCTTGTATTTTTTTGCATGTTCAAGCTGTTGATAGTATAGTCATTATTAAAATACATTCTTTTTGTATAATCGGGAACAATCTGTTTTTGGCCACGCCCCCTAAGTCTGGAGAAATGGGACTCCAAAATAGGTCTCCCTGGGAATCGAAGCACCTCATCCATGGAGGTCCATATTGAGCCCTGGTTCTCCGGGACCATGGCGGCAAGGAAGCCCAAACTGACAGAGAATGTAGCTCTAGACCCAAACTCTGGTGAACAACTATACCAGGACTTTGTGGTACCTGCAATTGGATCCACATGCCCTTGCAGAGGAGCATACCTGAAGTCCTCCACTTTCCAAAGACACTTCGGAGCACCAGGTCTCCAGACCTAAGAGGGCTAACAACCCACTGGTGTCACTGGAAAGGGGAGAATTTCAGATATACACACCTACAAGGACATGTGGATTGGGGCCGACCGGACCAGGCGGGGGCACCGCAAAGTCCCGGTAGCATCAATCATAGCCAGTGGAGGCCCTCTTGCAGGGCAAATGGTGGAGGCCCTGCTTATAATCCAGCCCTACGTGCTGCCACAAGCCCAAACTCCTTTTTCACCAGCTCTTCCATGTTGGCTCATGCTCCCTGCCATCAGTGACAGGGGCAAAGCCACACTGCCTCCATTAAGTACAATGGAGGGGGAGCATGCCTTGGTACACTGCCTCCATTGCAATAAATGGAGAGGCAGCTCTCCTGTGACTGGCGTCGAGTTGCAAGCCTGGCACTCCATCAATCCCAACCCCAGACTTAATCTAGCGTTGGTCAAATTACCAGGGGCATTCCGATTTGGGATGCTGTTGTGTGCGATCCCTGATCCCAGGACGCACGTGTCAGCTCTCAATCAGAACTTACTGCCCTGAAGATTTATTCTCAGCAATTAGTTCTGAATGGAATAATTGCTGGGCGCTTCCCGCTGGCCGCTCCACGCTGCTGCTCACAGCCAGTGGCAGACATTTAGATATGAGGTCAGATGGTGTGCGTATCAGCTACATGAGGTGCCTCATACACCACACACACCCACTTACTGGCCATAAACTTTAAGTGTGGCTTCTGATTCCTGGGCAGTAGGAGAATGATTGATGTCCTAGCATCAGGAAAGAAGCTGGTTTTGGTGAGCCAGCTGATGCAGGCTCATCTGGGCTGGCCAATTAAGTACCCCCCACTGTGCAAACACCACTGATTGCGACGCAAACACTCACCTCTCTGGGGATCCAATGCCACATCCTTGGCCTCCCTGCAACTGAGAGGCTGCACCCAGTTATTCAGCTAGGGACAGGAATGCACCACAGACTCCAGTGAGGCCGGGGATGCATCTGTTCAAGCTTCTCTAAACAGAGCTGTATGCTGTGCATTCATTTGCATGGCATACAGCACTGATTGGCCATCAGCCTGCACATGTACCGTGGGACTGGAAAGAAGGTAAGCTTGCAAAGGTGAGATTTCAGGGGGGTTCACACAGTGGGAAAGTGGACCAAAACTAATTAATGAGCGATATATAGTGCGGAATGAATGGGAGTGACAAGTATTCAGGGCCAGCAACCCGGTAAGGACGGCAAAGGCCCTGGAGCCTTAAAAGGATCCACTGTCACCCGCCACAGAAACCTTTTCTATGGACACAGCGGGTGTGGGGTGCTGATAAGGGCTGCAGAGAGTGCGAGCAGAAGGCGCACTGTATGCTCAGAGCCTGCCCAGCTCCCATCTGGCCTCTGTGTCACATGACTAAGCCTATGTTATCGTGCAGAGATCAGCGCGACTCATACAGATGAGAGCCGTGTAGTCCTCATCAGCGCTCTACACCCCCCCCTACTGCAGCCATAGAAAAGGTTAGTGTTTTTAATTAGGTCAGTAGGTGGGGACTTGTGGTTGCTTCACAGTCAGTGATGCTACCCATGCAAGGTGGCTTGGGGGGTTGCCCTATATTCTGCTCTATGCCACAAGGGCAGACTGTCCATAGGGTTTTAGGGAGAATTCCTGGTGGGCTGTCCTGCTTTGGGGCCAGTTGGGCTGCTGCTAACACCCACATTCAATACCTGCCCCCTTTTTCTCCTTCTTACTGCCCCACTGCACTGTACCCAACCCCACTGGACCCATAAGCCAAGAAACCCCAGCTCCCCAATACTATAAACCCAGTATCATGGTTTAGGGTTCAGCAGGGATGTCTTCTCCCAGTCAGGGGCTGGTAAGGTCCTGGCTCAAAAGACATCCAGCATAATCTGCTCCGTTAAAAATAAAATTAAACTTTTACTGTTTAATGCTAAAAGCATTCAAGATCAGTTGTGCTTTACATAGGGACATCTGTCTCATCCCCCAATCTAGTCAGCGCGACGCGTTTTGGAGAGACCCCTTTATCAAGCTGCTAAGGTGATGAAAGCTCGGGCGCTAGGTGTGGGAGCACACATCAGCCGGGGGGCGGGGGGGGGGGGGAATGGGGATGCCATCCGCTCCCTGCTCTCTATGGGCAAACAGAGATCTATGCCAAGCATTAAAGAAGACCAAATCTGGACTCCAGGGCCGCCTGATTCCCTCTCCTCTGGACATCCTGATTGGGGATGCCCTGCTGCGTAAAACCCCCCAGATCGCCAGTAAAACATAACTCCTGGTCCATCGACGTATGCTATACCTTTAGCCAGGTGCATGCCTGTGCCAGGCATTTGTGAATGGACGACACAAGCACACCCCCAGCTTGAGGCTAGCAGGGACACTACCGTTGGCCATCGAGAACTTTTGTCAGCTAAGAGAAGCTGAAAAGAGCTGAGCGTAGTTATTGGCTGGACGCCTGCACATGCGCTGTTAGATTGGGGGTCAGGTAAGTTTTACAAGTGGACCAGGGGCATCCCAAATCAGGATGCCCCAGGGGCAAGAACCAAAACCTGGTATAGTCCAAATATTGGGGTTTGGTAATTTTAATATGTGAGGTGAGTATACCGGCAAAACTAGGAGGTTTCACACAGTGGAGCGTGTGCGGTGACTCAAGGGGTCCATTCACACTTTGTAGCCCAGGGGCCCCCAAAACCATGGAGCCGGCCCTGCAAGCATTCCCTCAGGCTGTTCCCCTTCTGCCAGCCATTTAGCTAGGCCTGGCCCAAGGGATGCTGGGGATGCTGTCACAGCCCATGCAGGCGCTGAGGGTTCGCCAGAAAGGTACGATTTGTGGACTTTTCCTAAGACCTCATATCAGGAGTGCCTCCTCTTCCCTTTCTATGCTGCTCATTAATATGCACTGCAGCCCCTGGTGGTTTTACACAGGGGGGCATCCCAAATCAGAGAGTGAATATTATGTGTTTTTTCTCTTTACATAGACTGTAAGCTCAAATAAAAAATAAAATAACTGCAGCTCAACTTCTCTCCCCTGCAACAGCTTTTGGCTGTTCCGCTGCTCAGAAATCTCTTGGTGTCTGTGAATGAGGGGCTCCTGCTCATGTCGCCCCTCACTCACAGGAACCAAGAGGTTTCTGATTGCAGCCCTGCTGCTCCCCAAAAGTCACAGTATCTATGCACAGCCCCCTCTATTAATTGCCTTGGCACTCCCCCCCTATTGCAATGAATAGAGGGATCATACAAATTCACTGTGAGTGACGTGAGGGGCATGGATACTCTCTTGGATACTGTCAGGTTTTTGAGCAGCGGACCCTCCGGCCACTGTTGCGGGGGAGAGAAGGTAAGTGTTTGCTTTTTTTTAGTGTGCTTACAGTGCATTTAAGGGACTGTCCAGGCAAAATGTAAAAAAAAAATGATTCAGCAGTTTACCTCATCATACCTGCCCCTTCCTTTTTTGTAACCTCACAGCAGCACCTAGAAGCAGAAACTTGGCACTGACTTCCAGCAACCCCCCCGATCCCCCTAGCAGTAGACCACCAATAATAAGGCTCGACTGGTGGTCTATAACGCTGTCCCCTGTGGCTGGTGGGTGTTGAGAATTGTGATTAGGGGGGTTATTTAAGAACAGGTAGCGGCAGGTAGCGTCTGGTGAACGCCAGGCGCTGTACAATTAAGAAAGTGAATCTGGCGCCTCTAACAGTGCCATGTAGCGTTGCAACAGCGCCATGTAGCGTCACATGTATTAATCCAGGCGGCTCAGCATATAGCGCCGGCGCTCTAGGTTTAGGAGCACCATGTAGTACCTGTGGCTCTGTAGCGCTCTCCCTTACATTTCAATGGGCTTTCAAATCATTGTGTGACCTCTCCTGGCTTCAAACAAACACTTTTTAAATTTTTGGGGACTTTTTATATTTTTATGCAGAATTGTATTTACAGGTCTGGCACTAAAGTCTTAATGTCACAGGGTTAAAACAATGTCATTCCATGTGTTTTCGCTTTGTTACTGGTGTACGGTGTGTTCAAAAACAGACTTTGATCACACAACATCTGGCGCTCTATGCTAGAGCACCCAGCTTTAGAGCGCCAATGCTGTGAGTGTGTTTTTAGTTTTTTGTTACATATGGTGTGGAGCGCAAAGTGCTGGACGCACTGAGCTGGCGCTACCTCTCGCTCACTGCAGTGCTGTACTGTAGTTAGAACGCCCAACACACATCACATTCATCAGTGCCGGCCCGGTTACTATAGCAACCGCAATGCTAGGTTACAGCGCCTGATACCTGCTTACAGCGTCTACTAGCGGTCGCTCTAAGCGCCGCCATACAGGGGCGCATCTGGCAATACGTGGCACTTGTAGTGAATCAGCCTCAAAGGATGCTGATATAAACACGCTGCCTACTATTGTACTGGAGAGAGGCCCCACCCAGTGGCTGGAAATTAAAAAATGAATGAAAACTTTAAAATAAGTTTCTCTGTATTAGGAGGTTTGTTTTAAATAAAAAGAAAAGAAACAGGGGGGCTATTTGACTATATGGTCTATGTTGTTGTCTGGACAATCCCTTTCAGCTATGACCTGATTTAAACCACTGGGGGAGCACGATCAATAAAAACAAAGATGAAGAAAACAATCGATATTATTAGGGATGAGCGAATCGGTTCTAACGAACCTGAATTCGCTCCCAATTTCAGGGAAAATTCGATTTGGCACGAACCCGAATTTTTAGTGCTGACCGAATTTTCCCTGAAATGAAAAAAAAAAAATGCCGGCATGGTGGGAGCGGGGAGACCGGCTGCGCTGTCAGCGGGCGGCGGAAGCCGGCTTCCTCCGCCCGCTGACAGCGCAGCCGACCTCCCCGCTCCCACCATGCCGGCATTTTTTTATTTCAGCAAACACTTACCGGCATGGTGGGAGCATGGAGGCCGGCTGCGCTGTCAGCTGTCATCAGAGGACGCGTCATCAGAGGAAGCCGGCTTCCTCTGATGACGCGTCCTCTGATGACAGCTGACAGCGCAGCCGGCCTCCCCGCTCCCACCAGAGATGAGCGATTCGCTAAAGTTCGATTCGGACGAACCCGAATTTCTTTGAGAAATTTGGCGAATCGCCCGAATCGAATTTTTGAGAAGTTCGCTCATCTCTAGATATTATAATAACTACAGTTATCCTTTAAATAGCTCTAAGCATGTTTAGCTTACACTATAACTTGTATTAGATTGATAAATTAAGGGCAATGGAATCATTCAGTATTTTCTTGTTTTAATCATAACTCTTCCTTTTATTTATAACTCGAGCATAAAAAATCGGGCTTGCTGTTTAAGATGACTACTCTAGCTTTTCAGAGACCTTGTCAGAGGCAAGACCATCATTCATGACTGACAGAGATATGAATGTCTTGGTCTTCCTGTCGTTTAATTATGAAGGTACAAAATTTACACGTCCTTCATACATTCTAGTTTTATACGCTGTACTTTTCCATTTTTGCGATCCTAGTTCCTAACTTTAAAGCTTCCCCATGATTTAAGGCCAATACTTTATAATGAGACATTCATAAGGACAGGAGGTAATATTTGCGGAAATGTTAAAATTCCTATTATACTTTACAACAGTTCAATGTGATGGGGCAGAATCTTTCCAGTAAGGATTACATTTTAAGTCACAAATTTATAAATAACAGGAGCCTATGGGGAGTCCCAACAAAATTGGAGATGGTCATTTTTAGTGTGATAGAATTCCCTATAGGATGTTGTTATTTCCAAGTTTCTCAAATAAAATATCTACCTCTGTACTTCATTTATAGAACTGCTCTATGCAACCCAGTCAGGTTATTTTAAAGCAGAGCCCCAGGTATAAATACTTTTGGTTATCTTTACCAACCCCCTTCCCATCCCTCCCAGGAGATCCTGATTTGGGGTTACCCTAAGGAAAAAAAGCAAATACATAGAAAATCAGGTATGGATAGAAAAGAGCTGTGCATTGCTATAGAGCAGGAGAAGGAGCAGCTGGCCCCACATCAAATGACTCTCCTTCAATGCAGAGCTCACTGCTGGCATAGGGTGCATGTTAAGTTAGTTTAATGTCCTTGTGGACCAGGATACCCTTCGGTACAGAATAGTAAGGCTGGTTTCACACAGATTTCCTCTTATACACAATACAAGAAGTATAAGGAACAACAAGAACATGGACTTAGCCTTTATTACCAACTAGAGCAGACCTGGGCATTATAAGGCCCGAGGGCCGTATATGGCCCTTTGATTGGCTCTGACCAGCCCGGGCTGAGCTGACTGGCGGAGTCCCTTCACTTATGATTCGGCGTTCCTCCGCTCGTGCTGCCTGCGAGGCACCTGCCCGTTCCTCTTCGCAGCGGGTCGGCGCCTCCCGCACTGTACACAGGCAATCAGTTAAGGAGCAGCCAATCGGCCACTCGGCTTGTTGGGTGTGGCGCGTTTTCCCTTCTTCACTCAGTGACCGGTCGGTTGCTGCTTAAGTCGCCTGTGTACAGTGCAGGAGGCACCACCCCTGCTGCGAAGAGGGACGGGCAGACGCCCGACAGTGAAGCAGAGCCCAACCAGGGGAGGAGAAGGAGGTAGGCTCCGGCACCATCTTGTCTGGGTGGAGGGGGGACTCATAAGTGCCCTGACTGGAAGCCATCCTTGGGCTGCTGCTAAGCTTAAGGGGAAGGAGAGTAAGGGAAGTGGGGCTGCATTTGCTCTGCCCAGTGTGGAAGAGTGAGCTACTGACATCTGTGGGGCGATACCCCCCTTTCTGTGGATCCTACCAACCGGTATCACCCTCCCCTCCAGTTGCCAGCTAAGTGCACATGATCCTTGTCACAAGAGGACTTTAGCCCTCAAAATGTCCGCTAAAAAAAGAAAGGTAGACGCTGAATGAAGTAATTTTCAAAGTGTGTGCCAGCTTGAATGTTGTCCCACCAGTCCCCACGATAAGGCAGCACGAGAAAGAGAGCTCACCTCCAAGAGCAGCATTGGCAAACACAGAGTCCGGCCAGCCTTCGTGAGTCAAATAAAACGTCCAGTTTAATGGAGAATCTTTAAAATGCTCCCTTGGGCAACATCACATATACAAAAGGCAAAGTATCATTCCTGAATGCGTCGACGCGTTTCGGGCGTCCCGCCCTTAATGATGACAAATTTCAAATAGAGAGACTGCTCATTTATACACACATGATGCATTAATCTATCAATTATTAACAACACCTGAAAATAAATTCCCCAAATGGGTACTCACGCTGCTGTCGCGGCGTCGGTAGCGTCCATCCTCTGCGCCGGATCCCCGCCGTCCCCCCGGACACACAGAGGCCAGGCCAGCCAATCACCTAACACAGGTGACGTTCCTCACTCCGATTGGCAAAACAGTTGCCACGTCAGAGTGAGGGCAAGCCCGGTCTCCGTGCGTTCCGGGAAACAGGGCGGAAGTCCCGCACAGCAGGCGGGGGCCTCCGCATACAGCCGCACAGCAGCGCTATCATGGATGTCAGTCATCAAAAAATATTTAAACACACTTGAAGCATTGATCTATCACTTATTAGCAACACCTAAAAATCAATTCCCCAAATGGGTACTCACGCTACTGTCGCGGCGTCGATAGCGTCCATCTGCTGCGCCGGATCCCCGCCGATCCCCCGGACACACAGAGGCCAGGCCCGCCAATCACCTGGCGCAGGTGGCGTACTACACTCCGATTGGCCAGAACAATTGCCACGTCAGAGTGAGGGCAAGCCCGGTCTCCGTGCGCTCCGGGCCACAGGGCGGAAGTCCCGCACCGCAGGCGGAGGCCTCCGCATACAGCCGCCGGCAGCGCTGTCATGAATGTCAGTCATCAAAAAGTAATAAAAGAACAATTGACAACAATACACATAATGGATAATAAACACTTTAGATGTCATTTGTATGTGTGTGAACACCTTAATTCTATACCTGCTTATTACTGCTGTATTGGCTGTGGCTCTTAGTTACATGGAGACACCAGTGAATAGAAACTAGGGGCCCAAAACCTATAAGGCTCCTATTTTCACATTTATGGTCTCTAATTATGCACTTCATCTTGGTAAAAGTGGGGCCAAAATAATTCTCTATGAACCCCCCACTCGACTATAGTTGATATTCTAATTATATAATGCTACAAGAACAGGGACAAAAACATACCTGCAAGGTTAGAAAACACATGAATAACACATAACACATAAATAAATGAATGAAAAAAATGAAAAAATTCCTTTCACCCCAAAAAAAGGTCAACATCCCATCTCGAGTTTAAGCCCCAAGGGGTGCGGGTTTGTAATTTAAAGATCCAAAAAACCTCCCTCTGCAGAATCTTCTGTTGCAGATCTCCCCCCCCTGGGGCCCATTGTGACCCTCTCTATACCCATGCAGGTGATCCCTGAGGGGTCTCCAGAATGTACACTGGCAATATGCCGACCCACATTAGACAGCCTGGAGAAATCCCCTTGATGTATTGCCAGATGCTCCGCTATCCTTCTCTTCAATGGCCTTGTAGTACATCCAACATATTGAACTTTGCATTCTGTGTTTGCCAAGACGCTGAATGAAGGGTTTTCCAAAAGAATTTACTGCTTTTTATAAAGAAATACAATTAATATTATGCAGAATTGAGTTCAGCCTTTTGGCCCGGCCCTCCACAATATTTTTAGTTTCTCATGTGGCCCCATGGAAAAAATAATTGCCCACCCCTGAACTAGAGTATGCATTATAAATACATTAAAAGTGATTTTGAATATACACAGCTGTTCAGTACTGTTTTGGCTGGCTCCTTTCTCTGGACTTCTCCTTGCTATATTCCACTCCACCAGCAGATGGCCCTCTCTTGCAGAGGTGTTGGCAATTAGTCAGCACCTGTGTGACTTCCTGGGCTACGTAAGCTAATCCACCCATTCAGCTAGTGGATCAGCATTAAATCTGAATCCTGAACTGTCTACCCGGACTCTGTCTTTGGACTATTGAACCTGTATCTTGTATGTATGCACTCTGACTCCACATGTAATATATGTACAGCAGCCTGTTTGATGTGTGTATTGTACACTGGTTGTCACAATTAAACACAGTTTGCTGCATATTCATAGTCTCTCTGTCTCGCAGTTCTCAAATTTCTGGTCACTCTTTAATAGAGGATTTCTCCATTGAGTAATCCATGACACCAAACCTTATACCAGACCAACAGCCTGTAAATTGGAAAAGAAAGGTAGCACCCATTTTGGAGCTTCCTCTCCCAGAATCTCAGCCATACTGTTGCCTGGATTCAACTGACATAACTGACAGTGCACAGTAACAGCACTTCCTGTTTGCAGGTGGCCTGCAAATGCATGAGCAGCCATTTTGTTTCTAAAATTTACTAAAGCAGGAGTTAGAAAAAGGTAAATTAATTTTTATGTGCAGCAATCTAAATTGCCCTGGGGAGGGGTGTGTATAAGCACTGCTTGTTGTGCTGGTCTGGTTTAAGTCATTTTTGACTATTGGTCCACTTTAAAGATAAATTCACACAAAACCGGCAGAGTAGTAAGACGTAGCGGCAGGTGCTTTTCGTGAGCACACCAGAAAGTCATATTTCCCCTAGCGCCATGTAGCGTTCCATGTACTAAGAGCGCCGGGTGCCTTGTTAGTGCCGGCGCTGTGTTCGGTACAGCACCACATCACATCAGGTGCTCAGTGTCGTTCTCCCATTGAGTTCAATTAGCCATTCCAGTCCCGTTTTTTGGTGTCTTCTAGTTAGGTTTTTAATTTTTATGTGTTAAATCAAGTGACAGGGGATCCCTGGTCTGCTCTGAATGTTTTTTTTTTCCCGTTCATTATTGGACTTAGGTTACCTGCTGCAAACTTGCATTTTCATGTCTGCAAATCCTTTCTCTAAATGATACCAAGTGAGCACAAATATGAAAAATAAGGAGCAACAATGATCGGGAAATTATATTGAATCACACCGCGCATATAAAAAACGATTAAACCAGACCTTCAGCATGATTAAACGAAAAGTCCAAACCCTTAAAAAATTCCCCAGCATCTAGAACTAATATATTTTACAGTTTAAGTAATTTACTTACTTATTCTTTCCCCCACGGGGCTTCAACTCTGTTCAGGACTCTAGCATACGGGCGCCACCATCTTGCCTCAAAAGCATCACATACTGAGGATAGCAGAGGGAGGGAAAAGTGTAGGGGTCAGGGTTATAGCTGTGCTTTGCTCAGACAGAGCAGAGCTGGGGTCAGGAAAAGGTCAGCAGTCCCAGAATGCAGAGCAGCACAGTCAGAAGGCACTTCCTGTTTGCAGGCTGCCTGATGCTCCATGAGCCGCCATCTTGGATGTTTAAAGGCTCATAACGTGCAGTAGATGCAGGTAGGATGGCTTTTAATGTGAGCAATCTGTATGTACAGGGTGTGGGAAACATATAAGATAGACTTTTATTCATATTGAAGGTCCACTATAAGAAATGTTCTTAGGTAAAATAAAAATCTTTAGGTCCGCTTCACCTTGCCAGGCTCCTTATCCCAACAAGTCCCAGTCCAACATACACAGTAATAGCACAGAGCAGAGACATTTCTTTCCAAAGGTACTCTTTTGTGGAATCCCACAGTGCATGCACATCCAAAAAAGTCGATCACACGCGCTCTCCACCTTTTTGATAACTGCTTACCAGATTGCTGACTTTATAAGCATTGAAATTACTCCAAGACCCACATCAATTTTTCTTGTTTCCCCCACCCTGTGCATACAGATTGTGAGCATCAGGCAGCTTGCAAATAGGAAGTGTCTTCTGACTGTGCATGAAAGGGGTAATTGCCAGCTAAGCGCCAGGAAATTCAAACAAAGTCCAATACTGCAGGCAGGGACTAGAGAGCTCACCTCCAAAACTGTAGCAATCCAAAGACTTCCAAATGCCAGCCACGTAGTATGAACAATAAAAGTCCTTTTATTCCAAAACCATTTAAAAGCCTTTACAGCAGCACAAATTCTATGTTCCCAATGTCATTCCATGTGTTTTCGCTTGATCACTGTGCTACCATCCCTAGTTAAATCCTTTTTTTGTATTGTATAGCACATGGTGCTGTATGCTTGAGTATCGCGGACTCACAGTGCCCTTGCTGTTCATCTACATGTTAAATACAAATGATTTCTGGCCCTCCCCACTGGTGCTACCTGTCGCCAGTTCAAGACACAGTGCCATGGGTAGCCTACAGCACCAAACACTAACAGTGCCAGTGCCATTTGCCTGTGGTCAGTGTTGTGGCTGAGGCGCTAACAGCTTTTCTCCGCAGATACTCAAGTGACACTACGAGGAGCTAGTGATAAATAGCTAGTGATAAATTGGCCTCACTGTATGGCTCCTGTTGTGCATGTAGGACAACAAGTGACAAAACTAGGAGATATAAGGATTTTTTTAAACTGTTACTGGGAAAAAATACACTATCAACAATACAATCACGTGCAAATCCGAATATGGGGGTTATTTGAGAAAGGTCGCACTGAGCTTTCGCTCCCTGCAGCGCTGTACTGGTGTTAGAGCGCCCAACATACATCACATTCATCCCTGCGGGCCAGGTTATTACAACGACTGAGGCGCTCTGTTACAGCACCCGGTACACGCTTACAGCGTCTAATAGCGGTCTCTCTAAGCGCTGCTATACAGATGCTAATCTTCCGATACCTGGCGTTAGTAATGAATCAGCCTCCACGTAGTATATCTTTTAAGTTGTCCATGCAATTTGCAATATATAGGGCGGACTACAAGATCCTTGAATTCCCGTCTTCGTGAACATAGAATAGATATAAAAAGAGTTTCCCTACATTTGAAACTAGTTCATAACAGTGAACCAGTCCATCTTACTTTTATCAGGTTTGACAGCATTGTAACCCTTAGAAGAGGTTCTAATTGTATTATGGAAGTATCTAAGCATGAATCAAAATGAATTTATAAATGAAAACATTACAGGATTTGGGTCTTTATGTAAACTTTGACCTATTCATGATTCAATAAGCCTATAATATTATCTAGATGGAGAATCAGGCTTTTAACTTGTTTATGATAGTTTATTGTCAAGTGGGGATTTTATAGTTTAATAATGCCGTTTTGGGTATTGATTATATACATTAATTATATGCTGTATGTAGTTTTTTAGTTTATTATTGTTTTTTTTGTTTTTTATGTAAACGGCAAACTAGAAAGGGTACCTGTTGAGTAATGAGTATGGTAGCTATCATGCTGAGGTATGCATTTCCCTCGTACTGATTTTGGTTTTGTAATGATTATTACTTATTTTTATTGAGAATTATATTTCACTTTTTATAATGAATATGAAAATAATTTGCAGTTACGGTATCTTTATTGGACTATTAACTCTGCGTTGTGCTCATATACTGTATAAATATATATTACTGAGACAGTTTTGTGTCCCTTCCAATTAGAGGATGGCTGCGTGCGCAGTCTAACATGGCATATGCTGTATGAAGGCTGCCTGGATTGACTGCAGTATTTGTCTTGTCATGTATTGGTAGCGACTGCGTGTGCACTTTGAAGATGATGTACCCTGACTTACACCCGGAGAGTCTGGGTGTACTCTGTACTCACTAGCATGCGGTGTCAGCGATGAATAGGAAGTGAAATGAATATAAGGTGCCTGGGGTGAGAGATGGATAGCTATGTTTATTTATTGTTTAAACCCTGTTATCTGCCTAGGATAAAGTTCAGTATCAGAACGAAATGCGCTATTATGGGATGGCTGTTTGGCAGCACCACTTGAAACAGGACCCCTTCTAGCCTGGCGTCTGTGGGCTCCACCTTGTACTCCACCTCGTCCACTGCCTTGTCCTCTGCCTCATCCCCCTGCTTTGTCCTCCACCCTGTCCCCCACCGGAGCCATCTCCTGGCCACCTGCTGGAACTCACCCGCCAAAGCCATGGCCTCGTCACCTGTTGGAGTCATTGCCTTTCTCTGGAGGAGGACAAGGCGACGGCTCTGATGGCTAACAAGGCAGTGGCTCCGGAGGAGGACAAGACGGAGGACAAGGTGACAACTCCAATGGGTGACAAAGCAGTGGCTTCTGTGGGTGATGAGCCAGTGTGCTGAGCTGTGCTGTGTTTGTGTGCTTCCACCACAAACGTGGGGGAAGCACACAATGTAAAATGGGCCCCAGGGAGAGTGGCATCTTTACACTTGCATCCTGTTGGAGTAATAATGCTCCAGGAAGAAGACGCTGCCCATAAACATTTCTGAGCCCTTAAATATATCTGTGCTGCGTTTTGCAAAACGCTATAAGAAGAGATTTGGTTGCAGTGCAAACGCACTGCAGCCCTTAAAAATCTATGGACAGTGCAGGTAAACAGTATGTATTGCGCTTCCCCTGCAGTGCATTGCAGTGCAGTGAAAGAGCCATACTTATCACCACCCTCTCCTCCCATCATCGCAGATCCCCACCATAGTCACAAGCCTCCATTCTCCGGTCTGGCACCTGCAGACACCTTCCTTAGCTTGTACCACTGGGGTCATGCACCCCCTCCCACTGTCCTTGCTGAGGCTGGATCCCTATGCTGCCACCTCCCAGGTCTTCTTCTGCTTCCATAATCACTACCCTCCCTCCTCCTGCAAGGAGGAGATTCTGGGGCTGCTAGATTCCATCCCTCCAGGGCATCTAGATTCAGATCCCCCGCTATGTGAAACACCAGGTTGCCCGTAAACTCGCCCCCTTCCCCACTTTCCCTTTAGCAGGGTGCAAGCCCATGTCAGACATTTGTCAATGGCCGGCCCGGCATGCTCCCTGTTAGACGGTAGCAGGGGATGTGGCTGCCGGTGTGCTTTTGGGGTTTCACCCAGGGGTTTCACACAGCGGGCACCCCTGATCGGTGTGTCTGGAGGCAAGGATCAAAACCCAGTCAAAATCCTGGGTTTTGGTCCACTTTAACTATTTCTGTGCCATAAAAATTCTAAACTTTTCAATATTTTTGGTACAGGGCTTAATAGAATAATGCTTGTGCTTATTAAATGGAAATTATTTTCACTTGAATTATGGTGTGCTTTAGCTGTTTTCTGCTTTCTTTCTATATAAAAAAATGTACATTGTGAACCTGTTCTGGCATCTTGCCAATTAGCTTGTAATACAATTTATCTTTATGTTAGGGTTTCCTCCCCCCTTATATTATTACTGAACATGGAGCAGCATTTTCTGTAATGGGCGTCTGCCTTCAGAAAGGAATTGTAGTTTTCTATGGAACGCATGGTTTACTATGCTGCTTGTATAATATACATTGTTTAGTGGTGGGTTTTTGTTCCATTTGTCATGATTTGCACACCTCCCACAGACAATGGCCAACAAGCCTGAAATGCGTGAATGCCAAAAGAAATATAATGGCTTTGAACACATGAAAGCCGTGTGTTCAAATTTATATTTCTTGCCCTAGTAAGTGAACAATGCACACCCAGAGGTTATGGATGCTTGGTGCCCTAGTGTCCTCATGGAATTACATTGTTTTAACACTGGGACAATAACACTAGTGCCAGACCTGTACATAGAATTCTGGATAAAAATATAAAAAGTCAAAAAAATGTATAAAAGTGTTTGTTTGCAGCCAGGAGAGGTCACACAATGATTTGAGCAAACACTGAGCGAAAGGTAATACATGGTGCTCTTGAACCTAGAGCGCCGGAGCTGTACGCTGAGCCGCATCTGGTAATACATGTGACGCTACATGGCGCTGTCAGAGGCGCTCATCAGATTTGCTTTCTTAAATGTGGTTTTGTGTACAGTGCCCGGCACTCACCAGACGCTACCTCGCGCTAGCCGCTCTTAAATATCCCCCTGTGAGTTTAGTGATGAGTATTGTTGAGCGAATCCAAAGTTCATCCAGATATCTGTGCTCGGGCAAAACTGGAAAAGCCGATTGATGGGCTGCTTCACCTACAGGGTGCAGTGACAGGAAGCTACTGTACAACTTACCTGAGCCCGCGATCACCCTGACCTAAATCTGAGGATCATCTCTACTTCTCCTGATTTACTGAGGTATTACAATGCCCAGATATAAGGGTCGATTCAAAGAAACATGTAACAGCTTTGATTTGGGTGCCGATCATCCAATTTTTGCCGTCCGCTCGTGCGTTCGTATGAACTTGCGAGTGATTCTATAAGCAAATACGTTTCTATCCTAAAATGTACGTCCGTTCGTATGGCAGTTCGGGAATCAGACCTATGTCAGTTTCCATCCTGAATTTTCCGTTTCATTTCTCAGGTTGCAACATTGGTTTTGCCCTTTTTCCTTTTTTGTCTGGACGTAAATCCTTCTGATCTTGCGGCTGCGCACTACAAACTTACCTCATTAAAGTGCATTCTAAATATTTGGTCTTTTATTTTTCTTTATTTCATTCATTTTGTAGTAACCAACCATTAATGAATGCATTTGCATAAGTAAATCTTACTTTGTTTAATGTTTAGTTAACTTGCATTTTTTACTTGTGGATTTAATTTTAATATTTAGGCTTCAAATGGTACAACTTAAAATTTTGTGTGTGGTTACCCACACCCTCTACATACAGATTGCTCTCAAATATAAAAAAACACCCAGCAACTTCTGCATGTTATGAGCCTAGAAACAGCCAAGATGGCGGGTCAGGTATTATCGGGCAGCCTGCAAACAGAAAAGGCCCAGAAAAGGTGTTGCTCTGGATTCTTTGATTTCTGACCTTTCCGTGCCCCCAGCTCTGCTGTGTCTGTGCAAAATACAGCAGTAACCCACATCCTGCACTTTATCCCGCTCTCCTCTCCTCAGTAAGTGTGATGCATCTGACCAAAGATGTGCTTAAATAATTAAACAAAGCAAAGGTAAACAACTACACCAATAAATGCAATCTAAAAATATTATTCTAGTACATCAATTTAAAAATAAATACCAAAGGACATAAGTTTCTTTAATTAACGCAAATAGATTGCAAAATAAAGGTTTACATGCAAAGGACTAATTAAGGTCCACATTAAAATGCTTTTATAAGGCATACATGAATCAGGTATGCATTGCCATACAATTTATGGCCTCGGCCATGCTGATACATGCAGTTCATTGGAGTTCAAGACGCGCAGACTCCTCCACATAGCCAAAAAACCTGTTCAAGAACAGCAATACGACTGCTAAAAGGTGTCGGCAGTGGCTTTCTTTTAAAACGTCTTTAGAGGTTTGAAAACTGTTCTCTGAATCACACCTAAACCCATTCGATTATCCTAAGTTTTACGTTTTGATCCTAAGTTTTAGGATTTGATCCTAAGTTTTACGTTTTGATCCTAAAATTTAGGAACGAACTTGCGATGATCGTAAGAGCATATACGCATTCGAACGTAGGCTCGTGCGAGTCGTAAATGGCCAAAAAAACAGGAAAAAATGACTAACACCCACCCAAACTTACGATTCTCGATCCGAAATCAATTAACTTTTGCTCTTTGAATCGAGGGGATAGATTTTACAATACCACTATTCTCCACCAGCTTGCAGCGTCCACTTGAAGATCTAAGCGCAGCTACATAGACGCTCACATGGCAACATTAATTAGAAAATCCAGTTAAAAATGACTGGCCTGCCTCCTAATTATGCAGGAGCCGGCCACTTGACTCTGACTGCCCTACTGTGCATTGGTGCCCCCAAACTGGGAGAACAGGGCCTCCACTGAGATCCTTACACAGTGGCCATAGTCCAGCCTCTTAGACTCGTCTTCACAGTAATTGCACAGGTCACGTGGGAAGTGGATTATCAGAAATGCAATAGTATTTATAGACAAAATAAATATTTAGTGCATTAAGTCTGAGCCCTATGGTTATGGGCCCAGCACCAACCGATGCCTCCACTTTCCTCTCTCCACAAACATTTAACAGACTCAACATGCATCTTGAGCTCAAGATAATTGGCTCATCATATGGGTTACACTGGCAATCTGATGGAAAAGTAGTGTGCAGGCTATAAAATGTCTTATTTACCAAAACTGCTATATCACTTTTGGGTCATTACTACTAAAAGCCTACTATGCAGTTACACAAATTACACTCTTAGTTCAACTCTTTGCTGGGAAATACATGCTTTGGTGGGTCATTCTTGATTTTGTAGAAGTCTACACGTTTGACATAAATTCTTTACTTTGGTGAACCTAGAAATCATACTGAATACTATTCTTTTACCTTTGCAGCATTCTCAGTTAATATTTAAGTAGATATTCGGCTCACCTGATGTCCAAGGTACATTGTTCCATTCTTGTTGGGAATGCCCTAAAGCTAAAAGATTGTGGGTTCAAGTCATATTTATTATTAGGTCAGAGGATCAGGAAAAAACCCATGGGAGACATTGTTATATAGAAAAATGTATGACCTTATTCTTCTGTATGAATATAAATAAGAGGGCGTCACTTTCATGGCTACAAAACAAACCATTGGCTCAAACCAACTTCAGATTATAATTAGGTGATACAGATAGTCACACAGAAATAGAATATCATTTATTCCTTCTTTTCCTCCTTTCCCCCATTTATTTTCAGTTTTTCATTCATTTAACAATTTCAAGTTGTATATACAACTTGAAATTGTGTGCAAGCTTTCTAACACTGTTTAGTTGCATGTATTGCAATGTAAACTCTTTCTAGTAAAATGTGCCAATATGTAACATTCATATGTAACATTCACAATATTGTTGTACAATAACTTTTTTCATGCTTATTAGAAGCTTTGTGCATGGTCTATGTTCATAATTGTCATTTAATACAATGAGTTTTTTCATTGCAAGGCAGGCAATACGAAGAAGTAAATAGAAATAAAAAATACAAGACAGACTTTTAACACTAGCATGGGGATATATATATATATATATATATATATATATATATATATTTCTAATAATCAACAGTACCATTAATATTGGTAGAATACCAGACAAGTTAAAGCCGACCAAAACCCACATTTTTAACTTGCATCCTCTTAAATTGCTCCTCCCATGAAGAGCATCTTTTGCTAATTTTCACTGTTCCTGCTGCACTCTAATCCCAGATGATGCCGCCTGTTTTAGCTGAAAAGCTCCTCCTCCTCCACCTCCTCTATTCATTGTCTTTGTTGTGTGTGGCAATGATGTCATTGCCATACCTATGCAATGACTGATCCCCTGCCACTTTGCAGAGAGGGACAGCAAAAAATCAGTGTTCCACGATGAATTGAACAGCAGAAATATCTATTTCTAGCTCTAAACCCTAAGAAGAGAGTATCGGTAGGGGCTCTGGCCAAATGTATTTCACCAGTTTTGGTCCACTTTAAGTTCAGTGTACTATAAAAGTTTACAATACTAAAAAAGTCCACTTTTACTATAAAAACAAGTGTTCTTTAAATCAAGGCTGTACTGAACCAAGCCTATTTTCTTTCATAAAAAAAAGAATAGCAAATCTTTCCCACTTGCAAAAAAAAAAATACAACATTTATTAAAAAAAAAACCTCCTGGTATAGATGCTAAATAAAGTTTGCAGCTTGTATATTAAGTTAACTTATAAAAGTGGACACTCATTACCTTATCAAATGTCATCCCATGTGTTTTCGCTGTGTCCAAATTTCCTCTGGCTCTTTTTCTGTGGCACCCCTTCTACAGCTCCCATGCTAGTGCTGTGTTTTTTGCTCCTAAATAAAGGCTCGAATGCCAGGTTTTGGTGCTCAGAAATGGCGCTACGTCTCTTCCTGTGCAGCTTTCTTTCTGTCTAGCATTCACACTTAGGGCAACCTGCCATTCTCCTAAATGCAGCCAAATTATGGTGATTGATGCTCCGCTATGACTGTTTTGCCTTCCGTTTGCCTCTGCGGTGACAACATGCCCCCACGATGCAGGAAAATCTGCAGCACATCCAAGGCTGGCTCGTCCCCCCAAACAACACCCACCAGCATGTGGTGTGTTTGCTACACCTCTTATTTTTCTGTTCTTAATTACAGATAGCTCCTTACATGAATGCTAAATGATTGTAAAATATAGGGACACCACATGTACAGGTTGTTTGCTTAGTGGCTAAAAGTCTGTCTAAGTAATTGGGCCCCCTTTATTTAGTTGTCAGATGTTGTTGACAAACCAGGATGCATGTTGAAGTCCACACACCACTGCACAACTAAACTAACACTGCCCTGACTTCATATTTGTCCTGTGCACTATTGTGAGCTGACCCTTTTCCAAACACACGCTTGTTGGGTGTTGTAACTGCAGACACATGTCTTTGGCCCTTAGAGACCTATTTTTTTCAGGGTTATGGTGGAATATGTTTATTGTTTCACACTTGCCCCCTTTGGTTTCAATTTTAATCTATGTTCATTTTGTAATCGTTATACTTTCTCTTCCCAACAGCTTGCATATGAAAGCATCACAGACTCTGGCAATACGCGCTTCAGTCCCGAGACATGCTGCTGGACATGCATGAGAAGATGCTGAGTGGGGGCAAAAAATAGTTTAGCTGCTGTGCAGGAATGTCTTTATTTTGGGCAATGTTGGTCTTTATGTTAAAGGGTTAATTACATTTTTTTCATATTTGCTACACTTTGGTCATGTGTTTATTTGGTTATGTGTTATTATGTTACTTAGCTTTATGTTCTTGTGTAAGTATTGTGTCAAACAAAAAACACGCTATTCCATTTTCCATTAACCATAATTACATTCAACTGTCTTGCTTGTGAAAAAAGATAACTCTGTCCACAAAAGTGAAATATCTAAACTTACAGCATTATCATGTCCCATCACGCCAATATATGTTGTAGGACTATTATGGTGTTGGACATCTATGGATTGGCAGCCTGGAGCAAAAAGTGGTGTTGGTGTGGTTGGCCATTGTGTGCTGGTGAGTTGTAGCCAGACTCTGCCCCCGATCCAAACAGATCCTGGAAAAATATTTTTTGCTGCTGCATCTGCTGGTTGGGTAACTGTAACAATTTTGCCATTTCCCTCTTGGATGGCTACTATTTGTCAGTCTCCTTGCCTTCCTTGCCCTTTAAAGCAACGTGCTCTATCACGGACTGCATGTAGCAGCAGACATGCTCGGCTGGGTGTTTGTACTAGAGCAGGCTGTTCATCTGTCGCATTGCTCAACAACGACACCTGGTGTTCAGCCCTCTGAAAGTGCACGAAGCCTAAAGTGTAAGCTCTTGGGCTTTATTTTACTTCCTGGTTTCCTGAGTCTGAATGGACAGGAAGTGACCTCACCCCAGACTCTGACACATCCCTCCCTGCTATAATTGATAGCCCTATTTAAGAGGACAGCTGACCTGCATCCAATGCTGTGTTATCAGCTTACTTCCTGGACTCTGTTTCCCTGACTCCTGAATTCCTGATCTGAATGCCTGGATTTACCCTCGGACGGATACTCGGTTTTGAGGCGGACTTGCTCAGTGGACTTGTTTTCTGCCAGCCTTTGACCCTGGAATTATCCTTTGGACTCCATCTGCCCAGACCTTTTATTTTACTCTTTGGGATTATTTTGCTTCACTTCGCCCCATACCTGGAGCTCAGCTCAGCTCTCCCCATGGTTGTAGCCAGGAAGCTTGACACTATTATTGCAACATCCTTGCATTCCTGTGCACCTGCTGCTGTAAATCTGCCCATTGTTCCTGTGCCCGTGCTGTCTGTGAAGCCACATTATTTATTTCCAATTTAATTTGATTTAGTTGACTTTCGGTGCATTTCAGTCTTTGGGCCAATTGTCCATGACGTTGTTGCCTATTGTATGCGTCCAGCATTTGGGTAACCAAATCATATAGTTGGACAATACTGGGTCACCTTTCTGCATCTGCAACTACCACCAATGGAGCCTGAAAATGATTCAGTTACACAAATGTAAGAATTCATATTTAGGTTTTTGTGACACCATAATGCATATTGTTAGCCATGTTTTATTCTGTTTCTGCAAAAAGCATGTGAGTGGAAACAAACTTCTCTATCTGTGTCCAGGCCTATACTTTAAAAAGTGTAATTTATGGCATTTGTCATTTTTTGTTAGGTTTAGATACATTAAGGTATACCACATGATTGGGCACTAAGGGCCTTGTATATGGAATGGGTAATCAGAAATGAACATACCAAGGTCGATCCAGATAGCTGGGTTGCTGGGACACCTGAATCATCGGATGTCTCCCTTACAGATGGTGTTTGTGTAAGGGCTGGAAACAATGAATTGGTGGCAGCCAAAGTCGAACAGCAACATGCACACATTGTGTGCATAAATTGAGATTTGGAAAAGATCTAGATTCACTGTTTACATATCTGTGTTGCCTGATCCCCAGATGGATGGTGTTGACAGCTGGCCTTCACCAGATAATGGTGTGCACTCAATACAAGCTGTATGAGAGTCACAAAAGGAGAATGTTGTGAATTAACAATTGTCAAGATAAGTCCTTTAACATTTGAAAAAGCAGTCAAAGATTACATAACCCACACAACCTCAATGGCAATTTCATTGTATGTATTATGTGGGGCCTGCACCTTAAAGGAAACATCAGCAAAAATGTAGGATAATCAACTAAATGTAAATATTCCAAACAGCTGGGTTAACTCAGATAATGATAATCTCATCCATACTCTATAATAGAATTGGGATTCACAAGGGTATGCCTAAAAAGATACAAAATCCCTTGCCGAGAAGGGGAAGAATCAAATCTATGTGACAAAATAACAAATATCTGGCAAAGTACCACTTACACACATGGCTTGCACAGTGTGATGGACTTCTGTGCTGTGTAGAAGCAAACACACCATAAATTACAGTCACCTGGACCGGGGTTGCCTCTAGGGATGAGCGAATCGATCCGGACGAACCCGGATTCGATCCGAATTTCAGGAAAAATTCGATTCGGATCGAATCCGAATTTCCCCGCGATTTGATCACTCGAAGTTTTCCTTTAACATCCATTCATTTACATTTACAGGCATTCTAAGATGGCGGACGGGACATGTCTGGACATCTATCCCGCGCCAGTGCAAGCTGGGGCAGTCACATGCAGCCTATCAGCAGCCAGCAAGCCCGGTGACGTCACACAGCGGTATTTAACGGCGGCCATCTTGCTTTTCCTCATTTCTCTATTGCATTCGTGACAGACAGAACGCTGTGTAGCTGAGGCAGTTAGACAGGCAGGGACAGACAGGGACAGGCTGGAGACAGGCAGGAGACAGGCAGGAGACAGACAGGAGACAGACAGAAAGCCAGGGAAAGGTAGGAAAAACGGAGGCTGTGACAGGGAGATTTTTTTTTTTTCATCCAGCCTTTGTTAGCGTTTTCAGGCTGCTTATAGTAACTAACTGTGCATATATACTGAACTGATCTTAAGTCTGCTGTGAGGCATCCCATTCTGTGACTAAAGCAGCCTCTGTTTAAGACCATATAAGCATTTGCTCTTATCATATTTGAAATTAGCCTGATAAAGACACTTTTGCTGGGCAAAGCACTACTGTACCCTGCCAGGTCCATTCCTGCCCAGGGCATCCCATTCTGTGACTAAAGCAGCCTCTGTTTAAGACCATATAAGCATTTGCTCTTATCATATTTGAAATTAGCCTGATAAAGACACTTTTGCTGGGCAAAGCACTACTGGACCCTGCCAGGTCCATTCCTGCCCAGGGCATCCCATTCTGTGACTACAGCAGCCTCTGTTTAAGACCATATAAGCATTTGCTCTTATCATATTTGAAATTAGCCTGATAAAGACACTTTTGCTGGGCAAAGCACTACTGGACCCTGCCAGGTCCATTCCTGCCCAGGGCATCCCATTCTGTGACTAAAGCAGCCTCTGTTTAAGACCATATAAGCATTTGCTCTTATCATATTTGAAATTAGCCTGATAAAGACACTTTTGCTGGGCAAAGCACTACTGGACCCTGCCAGGTCCATTCCTGCCCAGGGCATCCCATTCTGTGACTAAAGCAGCCTCTGTTTAAGACCATATAAGCATTTGCTCTTATCATATTTGAAATTAGGCCTGATAAAGACACTTTTGCTGGGCAAAGCACTACTGGACCCTGCCAGGTCCATTCCTGCCCAGGGCATCCCATTCTGTGACTACAGCAGCCTCTGTTTAAGACCATATAAGCATTTGCTCTTATCATATTTGAAATTAGCCTGATAAAGACACTTTTGCTGGGCAAAGCACTACTGTACCCTGCCAGGTCCATTCCTGCCCAGGGCATCCCATTCTGTGACTAAAGCAGCCTCTGTTTAAGACCATATAAGCATTTGCTCTTATCATATTTGAAATTAGGCCTGATAAAGACACTTTTGCTGGGCAAAGCACTACTGGACCCTGCCAGGTCGATTCCTGTTGGGGCATCCCATTCTGTGACTAAAGCAGCCTCTGTTTAAGACCATATAAGCATTTGCTCTTATCATATTTGAAATTAGGCCTGATAAAGACACTTTTGCTGGGCAAAGCACTACTGTACCCTGCCAGGTCCATTCCTGCCCAGGGCATCCCATTCTGTGACTAAAGCAGCCTCTGTTTAAGACCATATAAGCATTTGCTCTTATCATATTTGAAATTAGCCTGATAAAGACACTTTTGCTGGGCAAAGCACTACTGGACCCTGCCAGGTCCATTCCTGCCCAGGGCATCCCATTCTGTGACTAAAGCAGCCTCTGTTTAAGACCATATAAGCATTTGCTCTTATCATATTTGAAATTAGCCTGATAAAGACACTTTTGCTGGGCAAAGCACTACTGGACCCTGCCAGGTCCATTCCTGCCCAGGGCATCCCATTCTGTGACTAAAGCAGCCTCTGTTTAAGACCATATAAGCATTTGCTCTTATCATATTTGAAATTAGCCTGATAAAGACACTTTTGCTGGGCAAAGCACTACTGGACCCTGCCAGGTCCATTCCTGCCCAGGGCATCCCATTCTGTGACTAAAGCAGCCTCTGTTTAAGACCATATAAGCATTTGCTCTTATCATATTTGAAATTAGCCTGATAAAGACACTTTTGCTGGGCAAAGCACTACTGTACCCTGCCAGGTCCATTCCTGCCCAGGGCATCCCATTCTGTGACTAAAGCAGCCTCTGTTTAAGACCATATAAGCATTTGCTCTTATCATATTTGAAATTAGCCTGATAAAGACACTTTTGCTGGGCAAAGCACTACTGGACCCTGCCAGGTAAATTCCTGCCCAGGGCATCCCATTCTGTGACTAAAGCAGCCTCTGTTTAAGACCATATAAGCATTTGCTCTTATCATATTTGAAATTAGCCTGATAAAGACACTTTTGCTGGGCAAAGCACTACTGGACCCTGCCAGGTCCATTCCTGCCCAGGGCATCCCATTCTGTGACTAAAGCAGCCTCTGTTTAAGACCATATAAGCATTTGCTCTTATCATATTTGAAATTAGCCTGATAAAGACACTTTTGCTGGGCAAAGCACTACTGGACCCTGCCAGGTCCATTCCTGCCCAGGGCATCCCATTCTGTGACTAAAGCAGCCTCTGTTTAAGACCATATAAGCATTTGCTCTTATCATATTTGAAATTAGCCTGATAAAGACACTTTTGCTGGGCAAAGCACTACTGGACCCTGCCAGGTCGATTCCTGTTGGGGCATCCCATTCTGTGACTACAGCAGCCTCTGTTTAAGACCATATAAGCATTTGCTCTTATCATATTTGAAATTAGCCTGATAAAGACACTTTTGCTGGGCAAAGCACTACTGGACCCTGCCAGGTCCATTCCTGCCCAGGGCATCCCATTCTGTGACTAAAGCAGCCTCTGTTTAAGACCATATAAGCATTTGCTCTTATCATATTTGAAATTAGCCTGATAAAGACACTTTTGCTGGGCAAAGCACTACTGGACCCTGCCAGGTCGATTCCTGTTGGGGCATCCCATTCTGTGACTAAAGCAGCCTCTGTTTAAGACCATATAAGCATTTGCTCTTATCATATTTGAAATTAGGCCTGATAAAGACACTTTTGCTGGGCAAAGCACTACTGTACCCTGCCAGGTCCATTCCTGCCCAGGGCATCCCATTCTGTGACTAAAGCAGCCTCTGTTTAAGACCATATAAGCATTTGCTCTTATCATATTTGAAATTAGGCCTGATAAAGACACTTTTGCTGGGCAAAGCACTACTGGAGCCTGCCAGGTCCATTCCTGCCCAGGGCATCCCATTCTGTGACTAAAGCAGCCTCTGTTTAAGACCATATAAGCATTTGCTCTTATCATATTTGAAATTAGCCTGATAAAGACACTTTTGCTGGGCAAAGCACTACTGGACCCTGCCAGGTCGATTCCTGCCCAGGGCATCCCATTCTGTGACTAAAGCAGCCTCTGTTTAAGACCATATAAGCATTTGCTCTTATCATATTTGAAATTAGGCCTGATAAAGACACTTTTGCTGGGCAAAGCACTACTGTACCCTGCCAGGTCCATTCCTGCCCAGGGCATCCCATTCTGTGACTAAAGCAGCCTCTGTTTAAGACCATATAAGCATTTGCTCTTATCATATTTGAAATTAGGCCTGATAAAGACACTTTTGCTGGGCAAAGCACTACTGGACCCTGCCAGGTCCATTCCTGCCCAGGGCATCCCATTCTGTGACTAAAGCAGCCTCTGTTTAAGACCATATAAGCATTTGCTCTTATCATATTTGAAATTAGCCTGATAAAGACACTTTTGCTGGGCAAAGCACTACTGGACCCTGCCAGGTCCATTCCTGCCCAGGGCATCCCATTCTGTGACTAAAGCAGCCTCTGTTTAAGACCATATAAGCATTTGCTCTTATCATATTTGAAATTAGCCTGATAAAGACACTTTTGCTGGGCAAAGCACTACTGGACCCTGCCAGGTCCATTCCTGCCCAGGGCATCCCATTCTGTGACTAAAGCAGCCTCTGTTTAAGACCATATAAGCATTTGCTCTTATCATATTTGAAATTAGCCTGATAAAGACACTTTTGCTGGGCAAAGCACTACTGTACCCTGCCAGGTCCATTCCTGCCCAGGGCATCCCATTCTGTGACTAAAGCAGCCTCTGTTTAAGACCATATAAGCATTTGATCTTATCATATTTGAAATTAGCCTGATAAAGACACTTTTGCTGGGCAAAGCACTACTGGACCCTGCCAGGTCCATTCCTGCCCAGGGCATCCCATTCTGTGACTAAAGCAGCCTCTGTTTAAGACCATATAAGCATTTGCTCTTATCATATTTGAAATTAGCCTGATAAAGACACTTTTGCTGGGCAAAGCACTACTGGACCCTGCCAGGTCCATTCCTGCCCAGGGCATCCCATTCTGTGACTAAAGCAGCCTCTGTTTAAGACCATATAAGCATTTGCTCTTATCATATTTGAAATTAGCCTGATAAAGACACTTTTGCTGGGCAAAGCACTACTGGACCCTGCCAGGTCCATTCCTGCCCAGGGCATCCCATTCTGTGACTAAAGCAGCCTCTGTTTAAGACCATATAAGCATTTGCTCTTATCATATTTGAAATTAGCCTGATAAAGACACTTTTGCTGGGCAAAGCACTACTGGACCCTGCCAGGTCGATTCCTGTTGGGGCATCCCATTCTGTGACTACAGCAGCCTCTGTTTAAGACCATATAAGCATTTGCTCTTATCATATTTGAAATTAGCCTGATAAAGACACTTTTGCTGGGCAAAGCACTACTGGACCCTGCCAGGTCCATTCCTGCCCAGGGCATCCCATTCTGTGACTAAAGCAGCCTCTGTTTAAGACCATATAAGCATTTGCTCTTATCATATTTGAAATTAGCCTGATAAAGACACTTTTGCTGGGCAAAGCACTACTGGACCCTGCCAGGTCCATTCCTGTTGGGGCATCCCATTCTGTGACTAAAGCAGCCTCTGTTTAAGACCATATAAGCATTTGCTCTTATCATATTTGAAATTAGCCTGATAAAGACACTTTTGCTGGGCAAAGCACTACTGGACCCTGCCAGGTCCATTCCTGCCCAGGGCATCCCATTCTGTGACTAAAGCAGCCTCTGTTTAAGACCATATAAGCATTTGCTCTTATCATATTTGAAATTAGGCCTGATAAAGACACTTTTGCTGGGCAAAGCACTACTGGACCCTGCCAGGTCCATTCCTGCCCAGGGCATCCCATTCTGTGACTAAAGCAGCCTCTGTTTAAGACCATATAAGCATTTGCTCTTATCATATTTGAAATTAGCCTGATAAAGACACTTTTGCTGGGCAAAGCACTACTGGACCCTGCCAGGTCGATTCCTGTTGGGGCATCCCATTCTGTGACTAAAGCAGCCTCTGTTTAAGACCATATAAGCATTTGCTCTTATCATATTTGAAATTAGGCCTGATAAAGACACTTTTGCTGGGCAAAGCACTACTGTACCCTGCCAGGTCCATTCCTGCCCAGGGCATCCCATTCTGTGACTAAAGCAGCCTCTGTTTAAGACCATATAAGCATTTGCTCTTATCATATTTGAAATTAGGCCTGATAAAGACACTTTTGCTGGGCAAAGCACTACTGGACCCTGCCAGGTCCATTCCTGCCCAGGGCATCCCATTCTGTGACTAAAGCAGCCTCTGTTTAAGACCATATAAGCATTTGCTCTTATCATATTTGAAATTAGCCTGATAAAGACACTTTTGCTGGGCAAAGCACTACTGGACCCTGCCAGGTCCATTCCTCCCCAGGGCATCCCATTCTGTGACTAAAGCAGCCTCTGTTTAAGACCATATAAGCATTTGCTCTTATCATATTTGAAATTAGCCTGATAAAGACACTTTTGCTGGGCAAAGCACTACTGGACCCTGCCAGGTCCATTCCTGCCCAGGGCATCCCATTCTGTGACTAAAGCAGCCTCTGTTTAAGACCATATAAGCATTTGCTCTTATCATATTTGAAATTAGCCTGATAAAGACACTTTTGCTGGGCAAAGCACTACTGTACCCTGCCAGGTCCATTCCTGCCCAGGGCATCCCATTCTGTGACTAAAGCAGCCTCTGTTTAAGACCATATAAGCATTTGCTCTTATCATATTTGAAATTAGCCTGATAAAGACACTTTTGCTGGGCAAAGCACTACTGGACCCTGCCAGGTCCATTCCTGCCCAGGGCATCCCATTCTGTGACTAAAGCAGCCTCTGTTTAAGACCATATAAGCATTTGCTCTTATCATATTTGAAATTAGCCTGATAAAGACACTTTTGCTGGGCAAAGCACTACTGGACCCTGCCAGGTCCATTCCTGCCCAGGGCATCCCATTCTGTGACTAAAGCAGCCTCTGTTTAAGACCATATAAGCATTTGCTCTTATCATATTTGAAATTAGCCTGATAAAGACACTTTTGCTGGGCAAAGCACTACTGGACCCTGCCAGGTCCATTCCTGCCCAGGGCATCCCATTCTGTGACTAAAGCAGCCTCTGTTTAAGACCATATAAGCATTTGCTCTTATCATATTTGAAATTAGCCTGATAAAGACACTTTTGCTGGGCAAAGCACTACTGGACCCTGCCAGGTCCATTCCTGCCCAGGGCATCCCATTCTGTGACTAAAGCAGCCTCTGTTTAAGACCATATAAGCATTTGCTCTTATCATATTTGAAATTAGCCTGATAAAGACACTTTTGCTGGGCAAAGCACTACTGGACCCTGCCAGGTCGATTCCTGTTGGGGCATCCCATTCTGTGACTACAGCAGCCTCTGTTTAAGACCATATAAGCATTTGCTCTTATCATATTTGAAATTAGCCTGATAAAGACACTTTTGCTGGGCAAAGCACTACTGGACCCTGCCAGGTCCATTCCTGCCCAGGGCATCCCATTCTGTGACTAAAGCAGCCTCTGTTTAAGACCATATAAGCATTTGCTCTTATCACATTTGAAATTAGCCTGATAAAGACACTTTTGCTGGGCAAAGCACTACTGGACCCTGCCAGGTCGATTCCTGTTGGGGCATCCCATTCTGTGACTAAAGCAGCCTCTGTTTAAGACCATATAAGCATTTGCTCTTATCATATTTGAAATTAGGCCTGATAAAGACACTTTTGCTGGGCAAAGCACTACTGTACCCTGCCAGGTCCATTCCTGCCCAGGGCATCCCATTCTGTGACTAAAGCAGCCTCTGTTTAAGACCATATAAGCATTTGCTCTTATCATATTTGAAATTAGGCCTGATAAAGACACTTTTGCTGGGCAAAGCACTACTGGACCCTGCCAGGTCCATTCCTGCCCAGGGCATCCCATTCTGTGACTAAAGCAGCCTCTGTTTAAGACCATATAAGCATTTGCTCTTATCATATTTGAAATTAGCCTGATAAAGACACTTTTGCTGGGCAAAGCACTACTGGACCCTGCCAGGTCCATTCCTGCCCAGGGCATCCCATTCTGTGACTAAAGCAGCCTCTGTTTAAGACCATATAAGCATTTGCTCTTATCATATTTGAAATTAGGCCTGATAAAGACACTTTTGCTGGGCAAAGCACTACTGGACCCTGCCAGGTCCATTCCTGCCCAGGGCATCCCATTCTGTGACTAAAGCAGCCTCTGTTTAAGACCATATAAGCATTTGCTCTTATCATATTTGAAATTAGCCTGATAAAGACACTTTTGCTGGGCAAAGCACTACTGGACCCTGCCAGGTCCATTCCTGCCCAGGGCATCCCATTCTGTGACTAAAGCAGCCTCTGTTTAAGACCATATAAGCATTTGCTCTTATCATATTTGAAATTAGCCTGATAAAGACACTTTTGCTGGGCAAAGCACTACTGGACCCTGCCAGGTCCATTCCTGCCCAGGGCATCCCATTCTGTGACTAAAGCAGCCTCTGTTTAAGACCATATAAGCATTTGCTCTTATCATATTTGAAATTAGCCTGATAAAGACACTTTTGCTGGGCAAAGCACTACTGGACCCTGCCAGGTCCATTCCTGCCCAGGGCATCCCATTCTGTGACTAAAGCAGCCTCTGTTTAAGACCATATAAGCATTTGCTCTTATCATATTTGAAATTAGCCTGATAAAGACACTTTTGCTGGGCAAAGCACTACTGGACCCTGCCAGGTCGATTCCTGTTGGGGCATCCCATTCTGTGACTACAGCAGCCTCTGTTTAAGACCATATAAGCATTTGCTCTTATCATATTTGAAATTAGCCTGATAAAGACACTTTTGCTGGGCAAAGCACTACTGGACCCTGCCAGGTCCATTCCTGCCCAGGGCATCCCATTCTGTGACTAAAGCAGCCTCTGTTTAAGACCATATAAGCATTTGCTCTTATCATATTTGAAATTAGCCTGATAAAGACACTTTTGCTGGGCAAAGCACTACTGGACCCTGCCAGGTCGATTCCTGTTGGGGCATCCCATTCTGTGACTAAAGCAGCCTCTGTTTAAGACCATATAAGCATTTGCTCTTATCATATTTGAAATTAGGCCTGATAAAGACACTTTTGCTGGGCAAAGCACTACTGTACCCTGCCAGGTCCATTCCTGCCCAGGGCATCCCATTCTGTGACTAAAGCAGCCTCTGTTTAAGACCATATAAGCATTTGCTCTTATCATATTTGAAATTAGGCCTGATAAAGACACTTTTGCTGGGCAAATCACTACTGGACCCTGCCAGGTCCATTCCTGCCCAGGGCATCCCATTCTGTGACTAAAGCAGCCTCTGTTTAAGACCATATAAGCATTTGCTCTTATCATATTTGAAATTAGCCTGATAAAGACACTTTTGCTGGGCAAAGCACTACTGGACCCTGCCAGGTCCATTCCTGTTGGGGCATCCCATTCTGTGACTAAAGCAGCCTCTGTTTAAGACCATATAAGCATTTGCTCTTATCATATTTGAAATTAGGCCTGATAAAGACACTTTTGCTGGGCAAAGCACTACTGTACCCTGCCAGGTCCATTCCTGCCCAGGGCATCCCATTCTGTGACTAAAGCAGCCTCTGTTTAAGACCATATAAGCATTTGCTCTTATCATATTTGAAATTAGGCCTGATAAAGACACTTTTGCTGGGCAAAGCACTACTGGACCCTGCCAGGTCCATTCCTGCCCAGGGCATCCCATTCTGTGACTAAAGCAGCCTCTGTTTAAGACCATATAAGCATTTGCTCTTATCATATTTGAAATTAGCCTGATAAAGACACTTTTGCTGGGCAAAGCACTACTGGACCCTGCCAGGTCCATTCCTGCCCAGGGCATCCCATTCTGTGACTAAAGCAGCCTCTGTTTAAGACCATATAAGCATTTGCTCTTATCATATTTGAAATTAGCCTGATAAAGACACTTTTGCTGGGCAAAGCACTACTGGACCCTGCCAGGTCGATTCCTGTTGGGGCATCCCATTCTGTGACTACAGCAGCCTCTGTTTAAGACCATATAAGCATTTGCTCTTATCATATTTGAAATTAGCCTGATAAAGACACTTTTGCTGGGCAAAGCACTACTGGACCCTGCCAGGTCGATTCCTGTTGGGGCATCCCATTCTGTGACTAAAGCAGCCTCTGTTTAAGACCATATAAGCATTTGCTCTTATCATATTTGAAATTAGCCTGATAAAGACACTTTTGCTGGGCAAAGCACTACTGGACCCTGCCAGGTCGATTCCTGTTGGGGCATCCCATTCTGTGACTAAAGCAGCCTCTGTTTAAGACCATATAAGCATTTGCTCTTATCATATTTGAAATTAGCCTGATAAAGACACTTTTGCTGGGCAAAGCACTACTGGACCCTGCCAGGTCGATTCCTGTTGGGGCATCCCATTCTGTGACTACAGCAGCCTCTGTTTAAGACCATATAAGCATTTGCTCTTATCATATTTGAAATTAGCCTGATAAAGACACTTTTGCTGGGCAAAGCACTACTGGACCCTGCCAGGTCCATTCCTGCCCAGGGCATCCCATTCTGTGACTAAAGCAGCCTCTGTTTAAGACCATATAAGCATTTGCTCTTATCATATTTGAAATTAGGCCTGATAAAGACACTTTTGCTGGGCAAAGCACTACTGGACCCTGCCAGGTCCATTCCTGTTGGGGCATCCCATTCTGTGACTAAAGCAGCCTCTGTTTAAGACCATATAAGCATTTGCTCTTATCATATTTGAAATTAGCCTGATAAAGACACTTTTGCTGGGCAAAGCACTACTGGACCCTGCCAGGTCCATTCCTGCCCAGGGCATCCCATTCTGTGACTACAGCAGCCTCTGTTTAAGACCGTATAACCATTTTCACTTATCATATTTGAAATTAGGCCTGATAAAGACACTTTTGCTGGGCAAAGCACTACTGGACCCTGCCAGGTCGATTCCTGTTGGGGCATCCCATTCTGTGACTAAAGCAGCCTCTGTTTAAGACCATATAAGCATTTGCTCTTATCATATTTGAAATTAGCCTGATAAAGACACTTTTGCTGGGCAAAGCACTACTGGACCCTGCCAGGTCCATTCCTGCCCAGGGCATCCCATTCTGTGACTAAAGCAGCCTCTGTTTAAGACCATATAAGCATTTGCTCTTATCATATTTGAAATTAGCCTGATAAAGACACTTTTGCTGGGCAAAGCACTACTGGACCCTGCCAGGTCCATTCCTGCCCAGGGCATCCCATTCTGTGACTAAAGCAGCCTCTGTTTAAGACCATATAAGCATTTGCTCTTATCATATTTGAAATTAGCCTGATAAAGACACTTTTGCTGGGCAAAGCACTACTGGACCCTGCCAGGTCGATTCCTGTTGGGGCATCCCATTCTGTGACTACAGCAGCCTCTGTTTAAGACCATATAAGCATTTGCTCTTATCATATTTGAAATTAGCCTGATAAAGACACTTTTGCTGGGCAAAGCACTACTGGACCCTGCCAGGTCCATTCCTGCCCAGGGCATCCCATTCTGTGACTTCAGCAGCCTCTGTTTAAGACCATATAAGCATTTGCTCTTATCATATTTGAAATTAGCCTGATAAAGACACTTTTGCTGGGCAAAGCACTACTGGACCCTGCCAGGTCCATTCCTGCCCAGGGCATCCCATTCTGTGACTAAAGCAGCCTCTGTTTAAGACCATATAAGCATTTGCTCTTATCATATTTGAAATTAGCCTGATAAAGACACTTTTGCTGGGCAAAGCACTACTGGACCCTGCCAGGTCGATTCCTGTTGGGGCATCCCATTCTGTGACTAAAGCAGCCTCTGTTTAAGACCATATAAGCATTTGCTCTTATCATATTTGAAATTAGGCCTGATAAAGACACTTTTGCTGGGCAAAGCACTACTGTACCCTGCCAGGTCCATTCCTGCCCAGGGCATCCCATTCTATGACTAAAGCAGCCTCTGTTTAAGACCATATAAGCATTTGCTCTTATCATATTTGAAATTAGCCTGATAAAGACACTTTTGCTGGGCAAAGCACTACTGGACCCTGCCAGGTCGATTCCTGTTGGGGCATCCCATTCTGTGACTACAGCAGCCTCTGTTTAAGACCATATAAGCATTTGCTCTTATCATATTTGAAATTAGCCTGATAAAGACACTTTTGCTGGGCAAAGCACTACTGGACCCTGCCAGGTCCATTCCTGCCCAGGGCATCCCATTCTGTGACTTCAGCAGCCTCTGTTTAAGACCATATAAGCATTTGCTCTTATCATATTTGAAATTAGCCTGATAAAGACACTTTTGCTGGGCAAAGCACTACTGGACCCTGCCAGGTCCATTCCTGCCCAGGGCATCCCATTCTGTGACTAAAGCAGCCTCTGTTTAAGACCATATAAGCATTTGCTCTTATCATATTTGAAATTAGCCTGATAAAGACACTTTTGCTGGGCAAAGCACTACTGGACCCTGCCAGGTCGATTCCTGTTGGGGCGTCCCATTCTGTGACTAAAGCAGCCTCTGTTTAAGACCATATAAGCATTTGCTCTTATCATATTTGAAATTAGGCCTGATAAAGACACTTTTGCTGGGCAAAGCACTACTGTACCCTGCCAGGTCCATTCCTGCCCAGGGCATCCCATTCTGTGACTAAAGCAGCCTCTGTTTAAGACCATATAAGCATTTGCTCTTATCATATTTGAAATTAGGCCTGATAAAGACACTTTTGCTGGGCAAAGCACTACTGGACCCTGCCAGGTCCATTCCTGCCCAGGGCATCCCATTCTGTGACTACAGCAGCCTCTGTTTAAGACCATATAAGCATTTGCTCTTATTATATTTATATTATAAGACACTTTTGCTGGGCATAGGCTTACTGCTGCCTGCCAGGTGCACTTCTGTTGAGGCATCCCATTCTGTAACATAGCATACCCCTCTTTATTTACACTAAGCAGCTCTCTTATTTACACTAAGCAGGCCTGTTGGAGGCTGAGTGTTACTGCTCACTTTTGGTGTGCATTATATTCTGTTTCATATAGACCCACCGCTGCCCGGGGTTTTTTTAAATATCACCTACTACCACGCCAGTTAGACTATGTCGGGCAGACAAGTGCCTGGAAGTGAAAAGAGGAGTGGCAGAGGCCAAGATTCCGCAGGCAGAGCTCGCATCAGACTGGGGGCCAGTAGCAGCAGGAGTCACGCTGAGAGACCTAATCTGCCAGTATCTGCTAGCGGTCGGGTCTCCACCAGTAACGCATCTGCCGTGGTAGATTGGCTGACGCGCTCATCAACAACATCATCACAACTTACATCTGAGACCCCCAGTCTAGGGTCGGTAGGTTCCTCTGACACAACCCTGAGTTGGCATGCGCCGAGAGCAGTCCCTGTCCTCCCATTGCCTCTGTCCTACGCCGTTCCCTCCCCCAGCGACGTATCCTATGCTTTGGGTTCAGCTCCACTCTTTAGTGAGGAGGACGATCAAATACAGGAGGACAGTCAGCAGCTACTGCCCAGCCAAGAAATGGAGGTGGCTTCTTTAGCTAGGCAGACAAATAGTGATGTGGACAGTGTCGTGGGTGCTGCGAGCGTTCCAGCTCCTGCGCCAGACACTGTTGACGAATCCACGAACATCAGTGACGTACAGCCACAACTCGGTGATGATGATGATGATGACGATGAAGCCGATCGCACTTGGGAGCCGGGTGATGAAGGGGCTTCATCGTCATCATCAGGAGAAGAGGGGCGCAGGTTGCCCCGGAGTCAGCAGCTGAGGCAGCAAGGTGGTAGCAGTCAGCATGGGGGCACAATTCCAAAGGCTGGAGCCGGCCGGGGCCGGGGCCGGGGTAGAGCACCTGCTGTGCGGCAGTCTACCTTATCGGGAGGTAGTGGAGCAGGGGTTCCTGGAGTTGGCAACAGCAGCAGTGAATCAGTGAGGCCAGGGGGTGGGAAAAGTAGCTACTCGGCAGTGTGGCAGTTTTTCCTGAGGCATCCGCAGGAGGGTAACATGGCCACATGCAAGATATGTAGGCAAAAGGTGAAGCGTGGCCAGGGTCCAAATGTTGGCACCACGGCCCTGCGTCAACATATGATGCGTCACCATAAAACGACCTGGGAGAACCGAGGCTCCCAAGGGGTGGTCCAGTCTGCTTCCTCACCAAGTGAGCTCCCAATTTCTGCCAGCCAAGGCTCCAGCACCTCAGCCGAAGGCAGCTGTGCGTCATACCCATCCTCTGTCGCTCCTGCTCCTCCTCCTCCTCCTCCAAGTCATGCATCCCGCCAGCAATCCATCAGCGAAGCCATGTCCAAGAGACAGCAGTATGCGCCCACTCATCCTACGGCGCAGAAGCTGAATGTGCTCCTGTCCAAGTTGCTGGTGCTGCAGTCGCTCCCTTTTCAGGTGGTGGAATCTGCACCTTTCAGAGAACTGATGGCTTGTGCCGAGCCGAGGTGGAGAGTCCCAAGCCGTCATTTCTTTGCCAAGAAGGCAGTACCAGCGCTGCACACATTTGTTGAACAGAAGGTGGGCCAGTCCTTGAGCCTGTCGGTGTGTAGCAAAATACATGGCAGCGCCGACATCTGGAGCTGTAACTACGGTCAGGGGCAGTACATGTCGTTTACGGCCCACTGGGTGAATGTGGTCCCTTTGCAGCAGCAACTTGGACAGGTCACGCCGCTTCGGCCTCCGCGCTCTCTGCCCATTGGGCCTGTGACACCGTGTGACTCGGCCTCCTCATCCTCCGCCATCTCCTCACCCTCCACTGTAGGCTCAAGTCTCAGTGCCCCTCCAGTCTACCATGTGTGCAGGGCACGGAGGTGTCACGCAGTGCTTCACATGGTTTGTCTTGGCGAACGGAGTCACACAGGGGAGGAACTGCTTAAATGTATTCATCAGGAAATCCAAACATGGCTTACTCCGAGAAAACTTAAAATGGGAATCATGGTTACCGACAATGGGAAGAACATTTTGTCTGCGCTGCGCCAAGGAAGCCTGACCCATGCCCCCTGCATGGCTCACGTCTTCAATCTGGTTGTCAAGCGGTTTCTGAAGTGTTCCCCCCATCTGCAAGACATCCTAACAACTTCAAGGAAACTTTGCATGCACTTCAGCCACTCCTACACCGCCAAACACACCCTTCTTGAGCTACAGCGTCAGAATGGTATCCCCCAACATAGTCTGATTTGCGATGTTTCCACCCGTTGGAATTCCACCCTTCACATGTTGGACCGATTATATGAACAGAGAAAAGCCATCACGGATTTCCTGATGATCCAAGCAGATAGGGGGACTCCCCTGTGTAACTTCAATGTCAACCAGTGGCAGCTCATACGTGACACCTGCCGTTTGCTCAGGCCCTTTGAGGATGCCACTTTATTTGTCAGTCGGCAGGATTACGGGATGAACGACGTGATTCCACTGCTTCATGTACTACAGCACATGTTGGAAACCATGGCTGGTCAGGGCACTGGAGACATGGCGTTTACATCTTACGGCCACATGAACCCCGCTGGAGCTGAACTGGAGGAGGAGGAAGAGGAGGAGGAGGAGTTGCCCAGCGAAACACAGTTTAGGCTTGGCGAAATGGCTGGTTTATCTAGTCAGCGGACAGGAGAGGAGAAGCAGGAGCAGCCAGAGGAGCTAGAGGTTTTTGAGGAAGGCGAGACAGAGGACCCGGGCACACCGTGGCAGTATGCAGTGGAGATGGAGACAGGTAGTCCATCCGAGTCACTTGCGCAAATGGCACGAAGCATGCTCACGTGCTTGCGTAGTGACCCCAGAATTGTTTCCATCTGTCGGCGGGATGACTTCTGGCTGTCCACCTTATTGGACCCTCGCTTCCGGCACAAAATGGGGGCATTTTTTAAACCCACCGAGAGGGAGGACAAACTCAACTACTACAAAGACATTCTACGTAGGCAGTTGGCCGATGCCTATCTGCGCCATGGTCCATACTCTCGCAGGTCTGACTCGAGGGGACCTCTGCGCTCACCTTCCACTGCCATGGCCGCTGGGGGGGTTGGCAGCAGCAGCAGCAGAAGCTCCATCAGCAGCAGCAGCCTCAGTCTTCAGTCGCTAATGAGTAGCTTTCTACACCCGCATAGTGAGGCTACTCATGAGCAGCAGGAAGACCTGGAGCAGGACCTGAACCAGCAGGTCATGTCATACTTTGACATGACCATGCCAACACACCTTGAGGATCCGCTGGACTTCTGGGCAGCCAAACTTGATTTGTGGCCGCAACTAGCAGAGTTTGCCCTGGAAAAGCTGTCCTGCCCGGCAAGTAGCGTGCCATCTGAGCGGGTGTTTAGTGCGGCGGGGGCCATAGTTACGGCGAGGAGAACTCGTCTGTCAACTAAAAATGTGGAGAGACTCACCTTTGTCAAAATGAATCAGGGATGGATCAGCCAGGATTTCCACCCACCAATGCCTGATGCATGCGACTAGATTCAGCATGGTGCCACGTTTTACACTTTCCAAATGGTGCAAAACATATTTATGTCTTTAGGCCATTTTTTGGGCTCCTGCTGCTGCTACTGTCAACTCCTGCCAACTCCAGGGTGTGATTCATCCAATTTTTGGGCTCCTGAAGCCAACTCCAGTGTATATTTGGGCTCCTGCTGCTGCTGCTGCCAACTTCTGCCAACTCCAGGGTGTGATTCATCCAATTTTTGGGCTCCTGAAGCCAACTCCAGTGTATATTTGGGCTCCTGCTGCTGCTACTGTCAACTCCTGCCAACTCCAGGGTGTGATTCATCCAATTTTTGGGCTCCTGAGGCCAACTCCAGTGTATATTTGGGCTCCTGCTGCTGCTGCTGCCAACTTCTGCCAACTCCAGGGTGTGATTCATCCAATTTTTGGGCTCCTGAGGCCAACTCCAGTGTATATTTGGGCTCCTGCTGCTGCTGCTGCCAACTTCTGCCAACTCCAGGGTGTGATTCATCCAATTTTTGGGCTCCTGAAGCCAACTCCAGTGTATATTTGGGCTCCTGCTGCTGCTGCTGTCAACTCCTGCCAACTCCAGGGTGTGATTCATCCAATTTTTGGGCTCCTGAGGCCAACTCCAGTGTATATTTGGGCTCCTGCTGCTGCTGCTGCAAACTTCTGCCAACTCCAGGGTGTGATTCATCCAATTTTTGGGCTCCTGAAGCCAACTCCAGTGTATATTTGGGCTCCTGCTGCTGCTGCTGCCAACTTCTGCCAACTCCAGGGTGTGATTCATCCAATTTTTGGGCTCCTGAGGCCAACTCCAGTGTATATTTGGGCTCCTGCTGCTGCTGCTGCCAACTTCTGCCAACTCCAGGGTGTGATTCATCCAATTTTTGGGCTCCTGAAGCCAACTCCAGTGTATATTTGGGCTCCTGCTGCTGCTGCTGCCAACTTCTGCCAACTCCAGGGTGTGATTCATCCAATTTTTGGGCTCCTGAAGCCAACTCCAGTGTATATTTGGGCTCCTGCTGCTGCTGCTGCCAACTTCTGCCAACTCCAGGGTGTGATTCATCCAATTTTTGGGCTCCTGAGGCCAACTCCAGTGTATATTTGGGCTCCTGCTGCTGCTGCTGCCAACTTCTGCCAACTCCAGGGTGTGATTCATCCAATTTTTGGGCTCCTGAAGCCAACTCCAGTGTATATTTGGGCTCCTGCTGCTGCTACTGTCAACTCCTGCCAACTCCAGGGTGTGATTCATCCAATTTTTGGGCTCCTGAAGCCAACTCCAGTGTATATTTGGGCTCCTGCTGCTGCTGCTGCCAACTTCTGCCAACTCCAGGGTGTGATTCATCCAATTTTTGGGCTCCTGAAGCCAACTCCAGTGTATATTTGGGCTCCTGCTGCTGCTACTGTCAACTCCTGCCAACTCCAGGGTGTGATTCATCCAATTTTTGGGCTCCTGAAGCCAACTCCAGTGTATATTTGGGCTCCTGCTGCTGCTACTGTCAACTCCTGCCAACTCCACGGTGTGATTCATCCAATTTTTGGGCTCCTGAAGCCAACTCCAGTGTATATTTGGGCTCCTGCTGCTGCTGCTGCCAACTTCTGCCAACTCCAGGGTGTGATTCATCCAATTTTTGGGCTCCTGAAGCCAACTCCAGTGTATATTTGGGCTCCTGCTGCTGCTACTGTCAACTCCTGCCAACTCCAGGGTGTGATTCATCCAATTTTTGGGCTCCTGAGGCCAACTCCAGTGTATATTTGGGCTCCTGCTGCTGCTGCTGCTGCCAACTTCTGCCAACTCCAGGGTGTGATTCATCCAATTTTTGGGCTACTGAAGCCAACTCCAGTGTATATTTGGGCTCCTGCTGCTGCTACTGTCAACTCCTGCCAACTCCAGGGTATGATTCATCCAATTTTTGGGCTCCTGAGGCCAACTCCAGTGTATATTTGGGCTCCTGCTGCTGCTGCTGCCAACTTCTGCCAACTCCAGGGTGTGATTCATCCAATTTTTGGGCTCCTGAAGCCAACTCCAGTGTATATTTGGGCTCCTGCTGCTGCTGCTGCCAACTCCAGGGTGTGATTCATCCAATTGTTGGGCTCCTGAAGCCAACCCCAGGGTCTCTTTAATGTAATGTTTGGGCTCCTGCTGCTGCTGCTGCCAACTTCTGCCAACTCCAGGGTGTGATTCATCCAATTTTTGGGCTCCTGAAGCCAACCCCAGGGTCTCTTTGAAGTAATGTTTGGGCTCCTGCTGCTGCTACTGTCAACTCCTGCCAACTCCAGGGTGTGATTCATCCAATTTTTGGGCTCCTGAGGCCAACTCCAGTGTATATTTGGGCTCCTGCTGCTGCTGCTGCCAACTTCTGCCAACTCCAGGGTGTGATTCATCAAATTTTTGGGCTCCTGAAGCCAACTCCAGTGTATATTTGGGCTCCTGCTGCTGCTGCTGCCAACTTCTGCCAACTCCAGGGTGTGATTCATCCAATTTTTGGGCTCCTGAAGCCAACTCCAGTGTATATTTGGGCTCCTGCTGCTGCTGCTGCCAACTTCTGCCAACTCCAGGGTGTGATTCATCCAATTTTTGGGCTCCTGAGGCCAACTCCAGTGTATATTTGGGCTCCTGCTGCTGCTGCTGCCAACTTCTGCCAACTCCAGGGTGTGATTCATCCAATTTTTGGGCTCCTGAAGCCAACTCCAGTGTATATTTGGGCTCCTGCTGCTGCTACTGTCAACTCCTGCCAACTCCAGGGTGTGATTCATCCAATTTTTGGGCTCCTGAAGCCAACTCCAGTGTATATTTGGGCTCCTGCTGCTGCTGCTGCCAACTTCTGCCAACTCCAGGGTGTGATTCATCCAATTTTTGGGCTCCTGAAGCCAACTCCAGTGTATATTTGGGCTCCTGCTGCTGCTACTGTCAACTCCTGCCAACTCCAGGGTGTGATTCATCCAATTTTTGGGCTCCTGAAGCCAACTCCAGTGTATATTTGGGCTCCTGCTGCTGCTGCTGCCAACTTCTGCCAACTACAGGGTGTGATTCATCCAATTTTTGGGCTCCTGAAGCCAACTCCAGTGTATATTTGGGCTCCTGCTGCTGCTACTGTCAACTCCTGCCAACTCCAGGGTGTGATTCATCCAATTTTTGGGCTCCTGAAGCCAACTCCAGTGTATATTTGGGCTCCTGCTGCTGCTGCTGCCAACTTCTGCCAACTCCAGGGTGTGATTCATCCAATTTTTGGGCTCCTGAAGCCAACTCCAGTGTATATTTGGGCTCCTGCTGCTGCTACTGTCAACTCCTGCCAACTCCAGGGTGTGATTCATCCAATTTTTGGGCTCCTGAAGCCAACTCCAGTGTATATTTGGGCTCCTGCTGCTGCTGCTACTGTCAACTCCTGCCAACTCCAGGGTGTGATTCATCCAATTTTTGGGCTCCTGAAGCCAACTCCAGTGTATATTTGGGCTCCTGCTGCTGCTGCTGCCAACTTCTGCCAACTCCAGGGTGTGATTCATCCAATTTTTGGGCTCCTGAAGCCAACTCCAGTGTATATTTGGGCTCCTGCTGCTGCTGCTGCCAACTTCTGCCAACTACAGGGTGTGATTCATCCAATTTTTGGGCTCCTGAAGCCAACTCCAGTGTATATTTGGGCTCCTGCTGCTGCTGCTGCCAACTTCTGCCAACTCCAGGGTGTGATTCATCCAATTTTTGGGCTCCTGAAGCCAACTCCAGTGTATATTTGGGCTCCTGCTGCTGCTACTGTCAACTCCTGCCAACTCCAGGGTGTGATTCATCCAATTTTTGGGCTCCTGAAGCCAACTCCAGTGTATATTTGGGCTCCTGCTGCTGCTGCTGCCAACTTCTGCCAACTCCAGGGTGTGATTCATCCAATTTTTGGGCTCCTGAAGCCAACTCCAGTGTATATTTGGGCTCCTGCTGCTGCTACTGTCAACTCCTGCCAACTCCAGGGTGTGATTCATCCAATTTTTGGGCTCCTGAAGCCAACTCCAGTGTATATTTGGGCTCCTGCTGCTGCTACTGTCAACTCCTGCCAACTCCAGGGTGTGATTCATCCAATTTTTGGGCTCCTGAAGCCAACTCCAGTGTATATTTGGGCTCCTGCTGCTGCTGCTGCCAACTTCTGCCAACTCCAGGGTGTGATTCATCCAATTTTTGGGCTCCTGAAGCCAACTCCAGTGTATATTTGGGCTCCTGCTGCTGCTACTGTCAACTCCTGCCAACTCCAGGGTGTGATTCATCCAATTTTTGGGCTCCTGAAGCCAACTCCAGTGTATATTTGGGCTCCTGCTGCTGCTGCTGCCAACTTCTGCCAACTCCAGGGTGTGATTCATCCAATTTTTGGGCTCCTGAAGCCAACTCCAGTGTATATTTGGGCTCCTGCTGCTGCTACTGTCAACTCCTGCCAACTCCAGGGTGTGATTCATCCAATTTTTGGGCTCCTGAAGCCAACTCCAGTGTATATTTGGGCTCCTGCTGCTGCTGCTGCTGCCAACTTCTGCCAACTCCAGGGTGTGATTCATCCAATTTTTGGGCTCCTGAAGCCAACTCTAGTGTATATTTGGGCTCCTGCTGCTGCTACTGTCAACTCCTGCCAACTCCAGGGTGTGATTCATCCAATTTTTGGGCTCCTGAGGCCAACTCCAGTGTATATTTGGGCTCCTGCTGCTGCTGCTGCCAACTTCTGCCAACTCCAGGGTGTGATTCATCCAATTTTTGGGCTCCTGAAGCCAACTCCAGTGTATATTTGGGCTCCTGCTGCTGCTGCTGCCAACTTCTGCCAACTCCAGGGTGTGATTCATCCAATTTTTGGGCTCCTGAAGCCAACTCCAGTGTATATTTGGGCTCCTGCTGCTGCTACTGTCAACTCCTGCCAACTCCAGGGTGTGATTCATCCAATTTTTGTGCTCCTGAGGCCAACTCCAGTGTATATTTGGGCTCCTGCTGCTGCTGCTGCTGCCAACTTCTGCCAACTCCAGGGTGTGATTCATCCAATTTTTGGGCTCCTGAAGCCAACTCCAGTGTATATTTGGGCTCCTGCTGCTGCTACTGTCAACTCCTGCCAACTCCAGGGTGTGATTCATCCAATTTTTGGGCTCCTGAGGCCAACTCCAGTGTATATTTGGGCTCCTGCTGCTGCTGCTGCTGCCAACTTCTGCCAACTCCAGGGTGTGATTCATCCAATTTTTGGGCTCCTGAAGCCAACTCCAGTGTATATTTGGGCTCCTGCTGCTGCTACTGTCAACTCCTGCCAACTCCAGGGTGTGATTCATCCAATTTTTGGGCTCCTGAGGCCAACTCCAGTGTATATTTGGGCTCCTGCTGCTGCTGCTGCCAACTTCTGCCAACTCCAGGGTGTGATTCATCCAATTTTTGGGCTCCTGAAGCCAACTCCAGTGTATATTTGGGCTCCTGCTGCTGCTGCTGTCAACTCCTGCCAACTCCAGGGTGTGATTCATCCAATTTTTGGGCTCCTGAGGCCAACTCCAGTGTATATTTGGTCTCCTGCTGCTGCTACTGTCAACTCCTGCCAACTCCAGGGTGTGATTCATCCAATTTTTGGGCTCCTGAAGCCAACTCCAGTGTATATTTGGGCTCCTGCTGCTGCTACTGTCAACTCCTGCCAACTCCAGGGTGTGATTCATCCAATTTTTGGGCTCCTGAGGCCAACTCCAGTGTATATTTGGGCTCCTGCTGCTGCTGCTGCCAACTTCTGCCAACTCCAGGGTGTGATTCATCCAATTTTTGGGCTCCTGAAGCCAACTCCAGTGTATATTTGGGCTCCTGCTGCTGCTGCTGCCAACTTCTGCCAACTCCAGGGTGTGATTCATCCAATTTTTGGGCTCCTGAAGCCAACTCCAGTGTATATTTGGGCTCCTGCTGCTGCTACTGTCAACTCCTGCCAACTCCAGGGTGTGATTCATCCAATTTTTGGGCTCCTGAGGCCAACTCCAGTGTATATTTGGGCTCCTGCTGCTGCTGCTGCTGCCAACTTCTGCCAACTCCAGGGTGTGATTCATCCAATTTTTGGGCTCCTGAAGCCAACTCCAGTGTATATTTGGGCTCCTGCTGCTGCTACTGTCAACTCCTGCCAACTCCAGGGTGTGATTCATCCAATTTTTGGGCTCCTGAGGCCAACTCCAGTGTATATTTGGGCTCCTGCTGCTGCTGCTGCCAACTTCTGCCAACTCCAGGGTGTGATTCATCCAATTTTTGGGCTCCTGAAGCCAACTCCAGTGTATATTTGGGCTCCTGCTGCTGCTACTGTCAACTCCTGCCAACTCCAGGGTGTGATTCATCCAATTTTTGGACTCCTGAGGCCAACTCCAGTGTATATTTGGGCTCCTGCTGCTGCTGCTGCCAACTTCTGCCAACTCCAGGGTGTGATTCATCCAATTTTTGGGCTCCTGAAGCCAACTCCAGTGTATATTTGGGCTCCTGCTGCTGCTGCTGTCAACTCCTGCCAACTCCAGGGTGTGATTCATCCAATTTTTGGGCTCCTGAGGCCAACTCCAGTGTATATTTGGGCTCCTGCTGCTGCTACTGTCAACTCCTGCCAACTCCAGGGTGTGATTCATCCAATTTTTGGGCTCCTGAAGCCAACTCCAGTGTATATTTGGGCTCCTGCTGCTGCTACTGTCAACTCCTGCCAACTCCAGGGTGTGATTCATCCAATTTTTGGGCTCCTGAGGCCAACTCCAGTGTATATTTGGGCTCCTGCTGCTGCTGCTGCCAACTTCTGCCAACTCCAGGGTGTGATTCATCCAATTTTTGGGCTCCTGAAGCCAACTCCAGTGTATATTTGGGCTCCTGCTGCTGCTGCTGCCAACTTCTGCCAACTCCAGGGTGTGATTCATCCAATTTTTGGGCTCCTGAAGCCAACTCCAGTGTATATTTGGGCTCCTGCTGCTGCTACTGTCAACTCCTGCCAACTCCAGGGTGTGATTCATCCAATTTTTGGGCTCCTGAGGCCAACTCCAGTGTATATTTGGGCTCCTTCTGCCCCTCATAGTGATGCCACTTCAACTCTCTGCAATTGTGCCGCTCTGCGATTCTATTAGCGATGCCTCTGATCTGCATGTGATATTTATTCAAAGTATTATTTAACTAACCCAGCACGCATCCTGTGCGTGTTACAGCAAGGCAGAATGGTTTACAACCCTATTGAGGCTCTAGGAGGCTCAGAAATAGCCGTTTTTAATAGCGATTCGTCGCGAATTTATTCGGGTCGAAACGATTTTTGTCGGAAAATTCGGCGAATCAGTCGAATCGAATTTTTCAAAAGTTCGCTCATCTCTAGTTGCCTCCTCCACATATTCTGCCACCCTCTCTGTGAAGGCAAAATTGTGAAGATGATTTTGATGACCCTATCGAAATCTGGCTTTCAAGAGGCCGAAAGGCATGTTCCACTACTGCCCGTGTGTGTCGGTGGACCTGATTATAAGCATCCTGGCCAGCAGGTGAGGAAGGGCAGGGAGATAAATTGGCTAACACACTTAACTTGGGCCTAAACCAAAAAGTGCACGCATATTAGACATGCAAAAAACAATTGCTAATGCAAAAACATCAATAGATAGGCAGATCTACTAAAAAACAGACTTACCCAGAAGCCAGCTTCCAGTCAGCTCTCCACTCCCAAAATGGGTGTACAAACTGAAACTCCTTAAGATGAATGCGTTATGGGACGAGCCAGGGAAGCTGGCCAAAACGCTGAGAAAATGAAGATTTGGTCCCACGACTGGACATTAAATACAGGCCTTTGAAGTCAATCCTGCTGGCAGGAATGCATGCAAGAGAGGCTCTGAATCAGGCCTATTATCTGGGCTGTGGAGCATCTCCCCTATTGGCCTTGCCTAACCTAAGAAATCTGCTTTCCTCAGGTTATTGGTATTTTGAACAATGCATCTGGTTTGGTGGTGAGCTGCATTTGTTTTGGTCTGATGTTTGGTGTGTGGATGAGTTGTTTGGCTGCTGTTGAAGAGGAGAAAGAGAGTGAGGGGTGCGAATGCAGGCTGACCGAGTGTTTAACACCCGGTTGGCTGTGGTGGATTTGAGTGATGAGCAAATCCGCAGCTGCTTCAGGCTGAAATGTGGTGCAGTTTTGAAACTGTACCACCAAATCCGGCGCACCACCAATCGCCGTCACAGAGTTTTCAGAATAGTGCGCTTATGAGCCTAGCAACATACGCTAACTGGCAATAGTGTCATTGGCCTTTCTGCAGCGTCCCACCACAGACACTGTCAGCACCTCTCCTTAGCAGCACAAATGGCGCTCAGTGGTCCTAGCGATAAATTACCCTCCACATAATTCCTTATTATGTATTTTCATCTAGAACCTAAAAGGAAATGGCAGTTACCAAATTCTAAATGGTAATTATTTTATTAACAAATTGGTTATGCATTAAAAGCTTCCAGAAAGAGAACATACGTTCTTTTACAAGAAGAGTTTGTTCCTTTTTAGTCAGAAAAAAGGTAAATAGTTACAGTATATTTAAAGTGGACCAACACCGAGAGGTGATCGGCCCGGAAATCTATAAGATTCCCGGGCCGATCACCTCCCACCCCGCGGGACATCCCGATCTCGGGTGAAACCCCCCCAAACACCCCAAATCACCTACCTTATCTTCCGCCACCGCCGCCTCCCTCGCGCCCCTCTAGGCGTGCGCGCCCCCTCGCCGGCCGTCTGTGAATGGCCGGCACGGGCGCGCGCGCGCCGAAAGTGACGCGAGGGAGGCGGCGGCGGCGGAAGCCGCTTGGACGTTCCTGTTCCCCGCCTGGACGTTGGCGGGGATTGGACCGGGCAGTCACGTGGGAGCGGGGAGAGGTGAGTTTATTGGGGTTTCTGGGGGGTTTCACACAGCGGGGCACCCCCGATCGGGGTGCCCCGCCGAAGTGGGTCAAAACCCAGGATAGTCAAAATCCTGGGTGTTGGTCCACTTTAACATTTATTTGGGTTGTTTTATTGAAGGTGTCACAGTTATGCAGTTTGCATGGTTGAGCCATAGGACTCCGATACATGATTACGGTGGCAGCTCAACAGGGTAATAAGAGATGTTTTTTGCTGCCCAGACTGTCCCATTAGGTACAGGGTATTTTTTTTTAGATAGGGACTTTAATTTCCAATCTTCAAATGTGTACATTTTGAAGTTACTGTATATACTTTAAGGAGCTGGTATTCACAAGTGTCGAAAAAGTATTACAGTACCTCCAGTATTAGAGGCCCATCCTCCTCCCACCCCTCCCCTTCATCTAAGCTTAGTTTGGGCTATGAAATTCAAAGGATACCTGGTCTACATTTTGCAAGCAAGACACTGTACTATTCATGCTGACAGCTTTAGTGCTAGGACCCTGAATGACAGATATGTCACAAAAAATGGCTTACATTTCTACAGTTAAAAGAAATGTTACTGACCACTAGACCAGATGTTAATACATCAACATATAATTTAAATAACAATAGGCAGCCTTTTAATGAATGTCCCAGGTACAAATATGCAAATAAAGTTTTCTATATTGTGCTGTGCGTACAAAAGTTTCATGTGCAAAAGACACAACTATGTACAACTCCGCAAATATCTACCATGAGATATCAAGCATCAATAATTGGTTAAAATATTCTCCAAATAACAAACCAAATAACAAAGAGTAAAAAAGAATTGTACTGAACGAGAGAAATATACAAAAATAAACCATAAGCTGTAGTGCAACAATGGTAAAGCGAAATTGCAACAACTGTGCAAACAATTAACAATCAATATAGAATAGCAACAATAAATGAAGTGCAATTTCAATAGCTATACCATTAATCAAAAGAATACCCTAATACCTAAGCTATACAATCACTGACCAGATTACATGAGACAGCCTTGGGAGACAATAACCTGTAATAAGGAAGCATTATGAAGCTTTGCTGCTATGTAGTGGTCCAGGGTCCAGTATGCCTGCAATCCCCACGCATTCCACTGCATGCCCACCTGGTTATCCTTTGTACTGCTGGTATTCTGCAGTCTCCTGAGTTCCTTGAATCTTGTCTTCTGACCCAGCTTTCTTGACCAATCCTTGGATCTGCCCTTACCTTACCTTACCTACCTGACTTGGCCCATGGCTTTATCCCCTATTGTTCTGACATCTCACAAACTTGGATGCTCCCTGAATCTCAGTATGTTGTCCCTTGCGGGAGGCTTCAGTCAAGAGAAGTATGAGTCTTAACGTTCAGGTTACCAGGTAAAGTGTTCCCTCGGTTCTGCTCTGATATCAAACTTCAGGATTCACAGCTACCCACTATTTCTGTCTACCAGCTCACAGGAGGCTTCCTTAGTCTGCACAGCCCAATTTAGTTGTGCCACTTATCCTACTGGTAGCTGTTTAATCGTTTATTCCCAGTTGTGCAGCTCAGTTCAACCATTGGTGAACTTCACTTACATTTTTAGTTTCAATACATTTTTGTTTGGTAATTTCATGAAGGGTACCAAATGACTGGGGTCAAAGAGATAACAGACCATAGTTAGCAGCAGGCATTAACTATACCGATATAGTGCTTCAGAAGAAAAAAAAAGGAGAATCCAGCTACTACCCAGAGGCATGACAGCACCTCTTTGGGTATCAAAGTGCCCTGTCTCAAACTGGTACAATCCTCTTTAGACCTTTGCCATCATTTTGATTGCACACTTACCCTCACACCCTGGCAGAGTCTTACATAATATATTTTGATTATTTTTCAGTCACTTGCAGCCCAGATATGCCACCGACATTAAAGCTTCAGTATGAAATGCAGTAAATTTGGTAAATTTCTGAGATTCCAGGTCTCAGATCAACTTAATATTAATGGTAAGTAAATTCTGAGAGATTTAGAGCAGGGGATCCCAACCAGTAGCACCTAAGATCCTATCATGTAGTATGCGACGAGGCTGAAGAATGAACCTGGTCTGTTGCCATCCACACTTTTTCTAAACCGGACTTGCTCCATATGTACAAAACTAGCTCCAGAAGTTGATGTAAACTATGTATGTGTATTTTTGTTCATTACATTTCACTTTACAGTAAATGGTTGTTTTGCATGTTTTAACAAGGTTTTAGGTGACTGACAACCCATACACACCATCCAGGTAGTACTTGAGAAATTAAGACACTGGAAAGTGGTTAGAAGAAGGTTAGGGACCCCTGATGCAGAAGTTACCCTGCTGCCTTATGAGAAGATTAATAGGCTAGAAGAAGAAAAGGCCAAGCCCAGCAACAGCTTATCTGGTTTTCAACTGAGGTAGGGGTGGCCTCCTAGGAGGAGGATGCTAACTTTTGATGAAGATTATAACTTTGTCATACACAGAAAAAGAAATTAGAGTGTGTGCAGCTCTCAAAAGAGCCTCTGGATGGCAGCACAACCCAACCAAAAATTCACATTAACCAATCATATTGCAAAATGAAATACATTTATTAAATTACATCACTCATAAGGTAAGACTACATGTACCCATAAAAACAATGACCTGAGTAGAACACTGGAGGAAACACAGTAAAGCTGGAGTATGCGACAATAGATAAGGTGCTGCAATAGAATAAAGTGCTACAATTTAATTTTCAAAAGTGCTTATCAAACATCCCCATATACATCCTAAATAATAGATAAAAATACCATATATTGTGACAAATAAGATGAAAAAGCAACAGTGCAAGGTAAAACAAACAGCAGAATATTCAGCTTTAAACTATGTGAGCGGCAACTAATCCCCCAAGTGGCAAGAAATCAAAAAAGCCCACGCGTTCTGTGGTACCTAAATCACTGCATCAGGGAAATAATGTTTCCTCCAGTGTTCTACTCAGGTACTTATTTTTATGAGTACATGTAGTCATGTTTTATGAGTGTTGTAATTCAATAGATTTATTAATTTTGCCATATGATTGGTTAATGTGAATTTTTGGTTGGGTTGTGCTGCCATCCAGAGGCTTTTTGGTGAGCTGCACGCTCTCTATTTTTATTTCTTTTTCCATGTATATGTACTATGCTTCTGTGCAGTAGCACCCGATACTAATTGTTGTTTGTATAGGGGGTAGTGACACTTACCCACGGGTCCATATAATGTTGTCATACAAATGGAAGAACAATAGTGTGACACTTATAAGATGGTCTATTAATTTGAAGAATTAAAAGAACAGGCCAGGCATTGGTAATAATAATGCAGCAAGCAGCTCAACTCGTGCCTATCCCATGCCCCCCCTCTGTTTCCTGCAATGCCAGATAGAGGCCTTAACAGGGCTCCAAAGTTTGTTCCCCCCTTTCATTTGTTTCACTTTATATAGCTTCCTATGAATGCTGGGCAATATATACAGAAGATCGGGAAATTTAGTTGGTAGAAGTGTGTGAATTGAATTAGTGATAAGTAGCAGTGAGTGTGTATAAAAGAGACCGGCCAAGAAATAGTAATGCAGCACCAAAGCCTCTAAGTACAAAGGAGAGATGACAACTGGAGCCATAAAAGAGTGGACAAGCCTCATAAAAGCTACTAATGTGAAAGGGAAACTGTATTGTTGAAGTTAGTTCTAACCAAATTAAAGAAAACAGCCTGATCCCTTGCTGTGTGCTATGTTAGCAATGTGTTTGAAAACCCAGAATACCCCATGGTCCTGAAGAATCCATTCCCCCATACTGCCACGGCAAGCCTAGTGGCATGTAAGTAACACTTACCAGTAAGGACAAGTGAACAAAAAGGAATGAAATCACAAGAAGAGTTTCAACTCTGGAACTGGAAGTTTACAATATATATATACATTTTTGCCGCAGGTGGTTTCTGCAGATAATTCCACTTTGAGCACAGATGATGTTTTATAAATGTAGTACGGATGTTATGGGTAATTTGACTGTATACTTCTGAAGGTTACTGACATTAATAGCTTCGCAAACTTTCTAAATGTATATGTAATATGTTAATGTGAAATAAATATCAAAACATGAGGATATCTGTTGTTCCCCAGCAACCAAAAACTGGACAAAATGTAAAGTAAATGGTAATTATTGATTTCTGATGATACTTGTGCTTGTGCCTTGGCAGGATGCTGGTGGTAATGTCCTTACTATACACATTTAAAAGATGTTGGCTTTTACTCAGAATAAAAAGCCCACACACACTAGCAGGAGGCTAAGTGTCATCCAAACAGACGGTTAAGTATGTTATCAGCCAAAGAAACATAGAGGAAGGCTGCTTTAAACTAACAGAGCAGCAAATTCTCCGACAGATGTGTGCCCTTCTAACCTACCCTCTGGTTGGCAAAATATGCCACTTCTAATTTTGTGTGCGGATGTTACAGTAAATTAGTATAAAACAAAAAAGCCTGTTTTTCTAGATCTATTTCATTTGGGCTGTTCATTTAAAGTGCTGAAATGTCCTGACTTTAAATAACTTCAGGAAAGATCAGTATGAAATATATTAATTATGAAATATATCAATAAGCTACTTTAGCTTGACCAAGTTCCATTTTTTCATATTAATTGCACTTAGAATTTTTTTTTTTTTACTATGAATGTCACTGAACATGTAATGCACATGCTATTTACCATTTCCAGTGGTCATGCACCAGAGCCTTAACCTTTACAGTCCAGCTCCTGGTAGCTCCTGAAACGCCACTTCAGCTTGAGAGGACTATGCCAGCTAAGAACTGTCCCTTTGCATTTGAATGCCTTTCTTGTGGTGGTGAATAGTTAAACATTTGCAGCATTAGAAAACTTAAAGCAGACCAGATGCCAATGAGGGTTATCCAAACGGGCATGTGCGGCAACACACATACATGTGCAAGAGAGCACCAAAAAAGCCCTTATGGTTGCCATAGAATAATGAAGACTTAGAGCAGACCTCCAGCTGCCAATGAGGGTTCACCAGACTGGCATATAAATAACAATATTCATCAGTTATGATATGTACATAAATAGCATAAAACACAATCCTTAAATAGTTGAGAAAATACTTATCTTAAGTTCTTAAGTTTGAATAGTAGCTATGAGAACATTTATGATTAAGTAGAATCATGGATTAAAAATAAATCTTCCTTTTGGTTTCTTTTATCTAATGAATAGGATAATCTGCTGCATTACCCTGTACAATATTTAGGTAGGGACATGGCCTCACCGGCCCACTAGTATTCTGAGTTGAAGACATAAAGGGCAGTTCTTTTAAGCAGCGAAAAGGTGAATTAATGGCATTGGCAAAGGCCTGGAGGCTATTCATTTTCATTTAAACCCATGATAATGTAATGCCCTAGCTAACGTTTGTCCAGGTGTCAACCACCAATTTAGAGCCGCATGCTTCAGCTATAGGTAAACCTATGTTCAGCCAAAGGAGGCGCTATATTCCATACCAGGACTAAGTTACCTTTCAGGACCTAAGGTCACAAAGGCTTACACTTAAAGCAGACCTTCACCCTGAATAAGAGCATATCTTATATGTTTCCCACACCCTGTGCATACATATTACTCACATTAAAAATCATCCTACCTGCATCTACTGCATGTTATGAGCCTTTAAACATCCAAGATGGCGCTCTGGTCTGCCTGAGCAAAGCACAGCTAGAACCCCACCCCCTGTACTAAAAACATTAAATATATTAATTTTATATGCTGGGGAATAGTTTTTTAACGCTTTGGGCTTTTCATTAAATCATGCTGAAAATCCGCTTTAAGGTCTCAAAGGCTGAAAGACAACCAGGGCAAAATGGGAATCAAAATAGTATGAGCAATAACCAAAAAATCTAACCAAATAGTGTCTCTCTCAGGCCCTACTACACTACGAGGCTTATAATCTTTTCTAGTTGTAGTGTCTAATCTTTTTAATCCGTCACACATTCCTCCAAATATCTAAACTGGGGGAAATTGAGAAGCATAATCAAGAACCTAGTCAATAGTCTGCAGTTAGGATTATGGGGAATCTAAAGCCAGAGACTTAGGCCCTTATTTAACAAGGGATAGCGCCAGGTAGCGAATGGTGAGCGAACGGTAATGACGCTCACCGCCACGAGAACGCCGACTCCCCTCCGCAATCACACATTTATCAAGCCGATCCTGCTTAGCGACTGACAGAGCGCCAGATAGCGAATCATTCATCATAATTCCAGCCTCACCACACAGCGCCAGCGAGCGACCTTGAACAGCGACAGGTATGACCTCTCGCTACCTGGCGCTCTCCAATGCATTTCAATGGAGCAATCTTTAAATATTCTTAATTAATTGCTATTAATGTTTTTTTTTTTTTTTTTTTTTAAATGTCAAAAATTCTGTGACCACTTCTGCAATGTTAGATATTTTTTTTAAGGTAAAAAAAAAAAAAAAAAAATTGTGCAGAATTGATATTACAGGTCTGATATTAATGTATTCATATTACAAAATGTTTTGAAAAACATGTTTCTTATTTTTTCAAAAAATATGGTTGTTTGGGGGTTAAAAAACTACTTTTAACCCATTGCCGCCAGCGCTCTGGGGTTTAACCCTTTCGCTGCCAGCCTACCTGCAGCATTTGCCACTCCCTGTTGCCAGACGATGTTTCACCATTTTGCGCTACACATATTCAACTGTCATTTTTGAAGGGATTTCCAGGGATTTCCCAGGAAAATTATATATTGTTTTTTTCAACAGAGTCTGGGCTTTAACATGAAATGTCTTGTTTGTATTTTTTAGGTGTATTCTCAATTTTTTTGGGTGAAATGTGTGAAAAAAAATAAAAAAAAAACATTTTTTTACAATTTGTAGAGTTTTTTTGTAATAAAAAATGTAAGTTTGTCAATAAAATCTTATTGCGTGAGAAACCCCAATTTCTCCCGGTTACAGCGATACCACATATGTATAGGTAGACACCCTTTCCTGCCCAGAAGCCTTTTATAGCTGCTGGATGACAAATGGTTAATTAAAAAAAAAAATGACATAGGGTCCCCCTTCCCGGGGAGGGGGACCCCATTTTTTTGGGGATTTTGAAGGGTTAAAAACCCTTCAAAATCCAAAAAAAAAAATGACGTGGGGTCCCCCTTACCCAAAGTAACCAGCCCGGGACCAGCTATGGGGGCTTGTAGGCACAGAGTGGGGGGCCAGCTTTGGTGGCCCCCCCACCCTGCAGCCTACGAGCCCACATAGCCTATGTGGGCCCGGGCTCTTCTGCCCCCCCCTGGCCTTTGGGGAGGCAGGTAATGGGGGTGCGGGGGTTAATGGCAAGCCACCCGCTAGGGCAGGTGACTTGCCACCCCCCCAGCCTTGTGAACTGGTATAAGGGGTCTCATGGACCCCTTACCAGCTCACAAAGGGTTAATGTGAAAAAAAAACACCACACAATAATAAAAAGTATTTTATTAGAAAAAAAAAAAATTTTTTTTTACTGTACTTACCTTCGATTGCAAGCTCTTGTCCCTCGCCGCTCAGCTGACAGATGCCGGTGATCGGCATCCAGAGAAGGAGAAGGCAGGAGATCAGAGGATCTCCTGTCACCTCCTTCCCCTGTGCCGATCACCGGCATCTGAGAAGCTGAGAAGGCTGAAGCCTGAGATCGGGGCCGGGATGACTTCATAAGCCCCGCCCCCAAGGGGGCGGGGCTTAGAGGCATGATGGCGGCCGCCATCGTGAAGAAGAGAGGAGAGAGCCTCCCAGGCTCTCTCCTGAAGATCGGTAAGTCCTGGGGGGGGATCGGAGGCCCCCCAGGTGAAGAGGAGGGATAGCGGGAGCCAGCGCACACACAGGTAAGTGAATGTCATTTTTATTTTTTTTTTTTTTTACAGTTAGAAGCTGCTGCTGCAGAAGCGGGGGGGGGGGCGGCCTATTCCGGGGGCTCTCCTGGAGCCATCCGACCCCCCACGGGGGATCGGATGGCACCAAATTAAAGAGGAGACCCGGCCGGATCCAACAAGGGGTCAGGTGAGTATTTGTTGTTTTTACTTTTTAAACTACAAGCGAGGAAAGTCAAGCACGTAACACCTACGGGCTTGGCACTTAAGGCCCAGCCAAGCCAGCACGTAGGTGTTACGTGCTTGGCAACAAAAGGGTTAAACAAGCATTTCACAGCGCGAGAATTTTTTGAGCGTGATTTGTTAATGAATATGCTGGGAGCCGTTCGCTATGGCCATTCGCTGTCATGCGCTCCCATACAGCGCGGAACCTGTCAAACAGCGACTCCTAACCCCGTATTCAACATTACCGCACACCGACGGGGTCGCTGTCAACAGCCGAACAACGGCCAAGCACAGCGAATACTAGCGTGCGCTGTGAAAATAACGCTACTGTCGCTCATCTGTCACTACCTGGCGCTATTAATGAATCGGCCTCCCCGTAACACACAGGGCAAAGATTAGCAACAGGTTTATTTCACCAATGGGGACACACTAGCGCACCCATTTGTCTTTGTCAAAGGCCGTATTGGCTGAGACTGAATAAGCTATATTTCATAAGTGGTCAATCAGGACACAGAGAAGGGTACACATATGGGTCGATTCAAAGAAACATGTAACAGCTTGGATTTGGTTGCCGATCATCCTATTTTTCCCGTCCGCTCGTGCGTTCGTATGAACTTGCGAGTGATTCAATAAGCAAATACGTTTCTATCCTAAAATATACGTCCGTTCGTATGTTATCTCCCGAACTTGCCTCAGTCAGTTGACAATCGTAAAAATCACGTTCATGTGCTCACTTGTTGCGGCGGCAGCCTGTTTTTTCTGCTGCTTCCATCGTCCACCTCTTCCAATTACTTGCGTTTGCCTCTGGTTTTCATTGGTTTTTGGCCTCTTAGATTCGTGCGTTCGTATGTATATAAGATCTTGCGCATGCGCACCCTCATCCCGCACCCCATACAAACCCCTTAGCGCTTGCATCCTTCTTCATTTCTCGGTCCATAAAACTTACCTAAACCCCTTAGCGCTTGCATCCTTCTTCATTTCTCGGTCCCTAAAACTTACCTAAACCCCTTAGCGCTTGCATCCTTCTTCATTTCTCGGTCCCTAAAACTTACCTAAACCCCTTAGCGCTTGCATCCTTCTTCATTTCTCGGTCCCTAAAACTTACCTAAACCCCTTAGCGCTTGCATCCTTCTTCATTTCTCGGTCCCTAAAACTTACCTAAACCCCTTAGCGCTTGCATCCTTCTTCATTTCTCGGTCCCTAAAACTTACCTAAACCCCTTAGCGCTTGCATCCTTCTTCATTTCTCGGTCCCTAAAACTTACCTAAACCCCTTAGCGCTTGCATCCTTCTTCATTTCTCGGTCCCTAAAACTTACCTAAACCCCTTAGCGCTTGCATCCTTCTTCATTTCTCGGTCCCTAAAACTTACCTAAACCCCTTAGCGCTTGCATCCTTCTTCATTTCTCGGTCCCTAAAACTTACCTAAACCCCTTAGCGCTTGCATCCTTCTTCATTTCTCGGTCCCTAAAACTTACCTAAACCCCTTAGCGCTTGCATCCTTCTTCATTTCTCGGTCCCTAAAACTTACCTAAACCCCTTAGCGCTTGCATCCTTCTTCATTTCTCGGTCCCTAAAACTTACCTAAACCCCTTAGCGCTTGCATCCTTCTTCATTTCTCGGTCCCTAAAACTTACCGAAACCCCTTAGCGCTTGCATCCTTCTTCATTTCTCGGTCCCTAAAACTTACCTAAACCCCTTAGCGCTTGCATCCTTCTTCATTTCTCGGTCCCTAAAACTTACCTAAACCCCTTAGCGCTTGCATCCTTCTTCATGTTGACGACCCTAAAACTTACCTAAACCCCTTAGCGCTTGCATCCTTCTTCATGTTGACGACCCTAAAACTTACCCAAACCACATAATGTACATATGTCTATATGTTTATAAGCGTGTTTTTTCTTGTTTGTGGAATTGTTTTTTGGTGCGCATATTAGAAAAGACACATTTATGAAGGCTTAAAATATAATTTATTTAAATTATTTGCTTTGGTTGGTTTATTTTTTAAAACATTTTTTTTTTTTTTTTTTTGGGTTTGGTTGAAAACATAGTAACATTTTTTTCTTTTTTATATTCGAAACATATTAAACATTTTTTTTTTTTCTTTTTCAAACATAGTAAAATGTTTTTTTTTTTTTTTGTTTTTTAAAACATTAAAAATGTTTAAAAATTTAAAACTTTAAAAACCTATTTAACAAAAGTAGCCAGGACCAAGGGCACTAATCATCCTCCTCTTCTTCATCTGTTGGCCCCAACGTCGCCTGTATGGCCAGCAGCTCGGCCACCAACTCCTTGATTCTTTTTTTTTTTCGGCCACGGTTTTTGGGATAATCCCTGTAAGCAATAGAGAAATAAACATAAATAGGAGTACCAGACCGGTTTGTATGCTGGAAATCGATTTGGGGTTAATCAAATAAATGTAAATGCATGACATATGTCATTCTTCCAAGGGATACAGTTAATGCATTTCCCACAGGTAAGTATTTAAACTCCTTAAACCGGACCTTCAACATTATTTAATGAAAACCAATAACTATTCCCAAATGATTCTGCACCAGATCAAAGTACATTTTGGAGGTTTTTGGATTACAGCGCCGCCATCTGGACTCTGAAGCATAACACTTAATGAGGAGTGGAGAGTTGGATAAAGTACAGGGGAGTAGGTTACAGTGGTGCTTTGGGAATACAGAGCATAGCTGGGTTGAGGGAAAGGTCATCACTCCCACAATGCATTGCAGCACCTTACTTTTTTAAATCTGTATCCCATGCTGCCTGTAAATATTGCGCATTCCATATTCCGCAATATTGGATGTTTTCAGGCTCCTAACATGCATTAGATGGCTGAAGGCTGTTTTTCAATGTTTCAAATCTGTAGGTACAGTGTGTTGGCTAATTATTAGCTATGTTCTTAATACAAGTTAGGGTCCGCTTTAAGCTAACGAAGTGGCCACATGAAAGTGTTAACTACACATTGGCTACGCCTTTAGTTATGTGTGTGTTATTAGCTAACAAAACATTAATAGGAATAATGGCATGGAGACTTACGGAGTTGGTGGCCGACAGATGGCTGGTTGGGGCCAACAGGCTGCCCTTGGTCCTGGCTATGCTGTGAAGAAGTCCCTGGAGAAACATGTGACATTTGGTTAGTAGTTGTATAGAGTCACTATTCCAAACAGATCTGGCTCCCAGGCTGGCTGACATCACTCACCTTCGTCAGGATCTCCTTCCAGCATCTCTGCTGCCTCCTCCTCCACTATTTCACCCGCTCCCGAAGATTCTACAAATACATAATAAAGGAGAACTTAGTTTTTGGCCTGCCATGTATATGTTTGTGCCTATACATGAAGAGTGACATACCAGAGCCTTCCCCATGCCTGGCCGGGCATGACTCCACGCTCACGCGGTTGGGCCCCTCCTCTGTGGTAAGGTCCAGGGGCTGGTCTGAGGACGCCACAGAGGAGGGGTAGGTCCGTCGCCCGGGAGATCCACCACCTTCACTCACAGATGCAGACTCATGCAGCACTGGTCGGCCTGTGCGCCTCCGGGTGCGGCGAATTCTGAAATCCATTTCCAACACTAGCAAAGAAAAGTCATAATAAATAAAGGTATAGCTTATACATTTCCTACATATCACATGCTATCGCTTGGTACTTACTTGGGAAATGGATCCCAAACAACCTCCGCACCCGGGGCATGTGCAGACGTTTCAGGTCCGACCAATGCTGCATTATCTGGGTGTGAGTGAAGGTGGTGCTGGTCACACGGTGGATTTCCGTGATGATCTCCTGGGCGATGTCCCTTTTTTCGCACACATTGGGCGCGAAGTCATACCGGCGCTGAAGCATGATCTGAAAAACATAATGGACACAGAGCTTTTACTTTTACACACAGACCCATATGTGTTGCATCACAAGTTGAGAATTTCATGTCATTAACACACACATTTAGAGTGGCAGCCATTTTTGGGGAGTGCCTTAAAGCGGACGTTGACTGTGAATGAGAGTCTGGTCTTATGTTATATGTTTCACACACCATGTACATACAGATAATAGCCAACACTAAAAATCAGCCCACCTGCATCTATGGCATGTTAGGATGGTTTAAACATCCAAGATGTAGGCTTATGCTTAGGCTTTTGGCCCACGTGTGTGGCTTCCCGTTGTGTTTTGCGTGCTTAGGCAAACAGTGTTCCTCAAACATCCGCATCAAGGTCCGAGACAGGCCAGGTTTGACAGCTAGCCCCGCTACTCCACAGGTTAATTAACTGGTGCTAAGCCTGAGCAATTGCCCTAATTCGGACATCAGCATAGACAGGTGAAAACGTGGCCAGGCTCGGCCCTTGAGGATGAAGTGTGAGGAGCCAGTTCTTAAACATTAAGAGACCCAAAACTAGTTACAAACGCATCATTTACATTTAGGCCATCATTGACTATTAGATTAAAATGCAGAGGCAGGCACTTACCAGCATGAGGATCTCTTCCTGTTGACGGGTGAAGATAGTGGGCGCCATCTTTAGGCTTCTTCAAGGCAGCAGATAAGTGAAACCCCAGCGGTTTCCTGGTTCCGCTCGAACGTACGTCCGTACGAGCGCGTAGTCGTGCGCATAGGCGTCACACGCTGGGCTCATTATTTAAAGGTCCCTGCACCCAAAGCTCATTCTCTTTGAGCCTTTGTGGAAAATGGCACCAAAAAAGCCAGCATCCAAACGCGCCCAGCAAAGCCAGACCTCGGAGGGCCCAACCACCAGGTCCCAGCAAGGAAGGAAAAAACTCCGATCCAAGACGGCAAGTACTACCTCTGCCCCACCAAGGGACCCTGGACCCTCCGTTAGCCAAAAAAGGGGCCCCAAGGAACGTGCCCCTGTGGCAAAAAAACAGGCCACAGCAGCACCCACCACCTCTGCCCCCAGAAGAGGCCGCCCAAGGGAGGACACACCGCCCATGGGTTCAAGCAGGGCAGTTCGCAAACCCAGGCCCCGCAGCAGGGCCAGAACCCCATCCAGGGCCAGAAGCCCATCCCGGGCCAGAAGTCCGTCCAGGCACACAAGCAGGGCCAGAAGCCCAGAAAGGCGAGACAGGAGGCCCAGAACCCCAGCAAGGCCGCGCAGCAGGGCAACAACCCCAGCAAGGCCCCGAAGCAGGGCCAGAAGCCCCTACAGGCCCCGCAGCAGGGCCCGAACCCCAGAAAGGCCCAGAAGCAGGGCCAGAAGCCCCTACAGCCACACAAGCAGGGCCAGAAGCCCAGAAAAGCCCAGAAGCAGGGCCAGAAGCCCCTACATCCACACAAGCAGGGCCCGAACCCCAGAAAGGCCCAGAAGCAGGCCCAGAAGCCCCTACAGCCACACAAGCAGGGCCCGAACCCCAGAAAGGCCCAGAAGCAGGGCCAGAAGCCCCTACAGCCACACAAGCCGTGCCCGAACCCCAGAAAGGCCCAGAAGCAGGCCCAGAAGCCCCTACAGCCACACAAGCAGGGCCAGAAGCCCAGAAAGCCGAGAACGGAGGCCCAGAACCCCAGCAAGGCCCCGAAGCAGGGCCAGAAGCCCCTACAGGCCCCGAACCCCAGAAAGGGAAAGAAGCAGGGCCAGAAGCCAAGACAGGCCCCGCAGCAGGGCCAGAAGCCCACGACCTGGCACCAGCCGGGAACAGAGCCCCCGACCTGGCACCAGCCGGGAACATAGCCCCCCAAGAGGCCAAAGAATGGCCACCCTGACCACATCTACACCTGGAAGTTCGGTGGCCAGCCACGCAAGAACACCCAGTCCCTTGGCCAGTCCAGTCCAGTCATTGGGAAGCCAACAATCCGTCCATTCCCCTACCCAGCCCCAGGCCATAATGTCACCACATGTGTCTGCACACATGGAGGAGCAGCCAAGCCAACCATCTGGCCGCACATTGCGCCGCGGCCAGTTGAGTGGGAGATTCTCCCATGACCAAAATATGGCATTGGCTAGTGGCCTTACATTATACTATGACGAGCTCTATGGGAGCAAATCAAAACACACCACAAAGCAGCGCAAGATGGAATTGTTTGAAACCATCCTACGACAAGTAAATGCAGCGGGGGAAGAGAGGAAAGATGTGTCCCAAATTCAGAAGAAAATCTCGGATCTGAAATATGCTGTACGTCAAAAAGAAATTAAAAGGCATAATTACAGGTAAATAAATGATGTCTCCAAATATAAGGATTAGGATGTACTGTATGCACCTTTTCTGAGTACCAAACGATTTTCTCTTTTCAGCATGCAAACTGGAGGTGGCTTTCCTACCAAACTGGAGTTTACCCCTGCTGAGGAGATTGTGCTGGGCCTTCTCCATCCGGTCGCGGTCGGTGGACATGCTGGTCTAAGGGACACGGACTCACCGACCCGTACCCACGGTGAGTACTCTTAAATCTGCATGTTTGCCTGTTTGGTAAATAATCTAAAGTTCACTAGTACCAAGATGACGGGATGGCCCTATGGTTTGCCTTGCTTGGCCTCGCACTACTGTGCCTGTTTGTGTCCTGTTTTGGTCCCTGTGAACCACACATTTAGGACCACATCCATTATGTAAAAGATCAATTTCCCAAATTTATTGGTCAAGTAACGAAGTTTATCCTGAAAAGTGATATATTTTGACTCAATCACAAAACACACATCATGATGGATGGGTTGGCTATTTGTTGTGTGAGTTGTGTTTGAGGTAACAATTTAATTACCCACCCCCAAACATATCGGACCTAGAGCAGCGAGACTCAACTGGCGGCCCGGGGTACCAATGCGGACCTTGGCACCAGATTCCAGGACCCCTGGCCAGACAGCCCTGCACTCAGTTACTTCTGTGTTGACGTGCTCCGAGCTGCCCCCTTGATCGGCGATGTAGTGGTTGTTCTCCTGCCCAATGTCATGGCTCCCTGAAACATAGCATTGCAATATGAAGTACTGCACAGGAATTGGCATTGCAAGGTACACAGTAACTTGGTGCATCTTTCTCTTGGTCCAATCGTGTCCCGCTGCCCCAGCTCTGCCCCATCTGCCACAGTCCCCCCATGTGCCCCCCCCCACATAAGCCCCATACATTTGTAACAGATTTGCTCCATCCATCCCATCACCATCAATTCGTGAACTCCCCCCTTTAGCCATCCAATCCATGTCCCCTCAGCTCTGCCCCATCCAGCCCAGCAAGGGCAAGCAGCCTTTATTAGTTTGCACTTGGCAATCTCCAGCCCCTCCCCCAGTGTGTTTATTTCTAACTAGACACCCCCTGCGACAGCCCCATGGCCAGACATTCACCTCTCACCACATACCTTTAAATGGACCTTTACAAGAAGTGTTTGAGTACCCCTGACCTAGCGAATGGTAGTCAAAATCCATTTTGTGTTGCTCATGCAGGTTGTGTTTTGTATTTGCTCCCATATAGCTCCTTAGAGTAATGATTAAGGCCACTAGCCAATGCCATAGGTCTATGTGGAGTGTATCTGGCCACTTATGGCTTTAAATATGTATTTGGTTTGTGCTCCTCCTGTTTGCAGACATGTTTGTGTGACATTATGGCCATGCCCAAATATCCCTGGGCACAGGCAATATTAATGACTGGACTAGGCTGGCCTTTGGACTGGGTGTCCTTGTTTGGTTGTGCCACTCACTTCCAGGTGTAGATGTGTTTATTTTTTGTTTGGTTATCTCATGCCTTTTTAACCACAGTTGTATGTGGAATGTTTTATGTTAAGCCAAATAACTATAATTATACAAAGTAAAACAAAATTTAAATTTACTATACTTGTGGCGTTTTTACTGGAAACACAGTTTAAATCAGCTTGGGCTAAACCAGATCCTTTTTGGTTTAAGAGGTGTAACAATGCAAATATCAAGCTAAATAAACAACATGAAATACATTAGGCAACAATTAAGGGAAATTTTTTTTTATTTAAGGTAATGCCACATTACGGCAAACCAACATATTGAACCAAAAGGCTAAGACACACACACAGAATGTTGCAAAACGAAACTAAATTAACTAAAATGCTGCAATATCAAGTTTGCTCGAACTGATTGTCCAGACTCACTGGGTGGGCCAACATAATTTTCCACATCATCCTCTAGGGCTGTAGAGGGCAGACTATCCACATAACGTGGTACACGTTCGAGTATAGCAAAATTGTGCAAAACAGCACATGCCATGATGATGTCGATCACTTTTTTGGGATCATATTGCAGGGCGCCCCCAGTATGGTCCAAACAACGAAAACGGGTCTTCAACAGCCCAAAGGCCCTCTCCACAACAGCCCTGGTCTTGCGGTGCGCACGGTTGTACGCTTCCTGAGAGGCATCCTGGGGCCGCAGCACAGGCGTCATGAGCCAGGGGAGAAGTGGGTACCCGGAATCACCTTAACAAGACAATGAAATTTCATAAACATTAAAAAGGCAAGAGAACAAACACAAAGAATTTGACATATATCCAAATGATGTAAGGTAAAGGGCGTAAAAATACACCCAGGGCACATTTTCAAAATAACTATTACCACTAATGGAGTACATAAATAAAAATGCCGCTTAAATATACCAAATAATTATAAAACATCTGCACGGGCAAGGGCAGGTAGAATTTACCGATATTTTGGGTTTTCGGACATGTTACAATTAGGATGCTGCTGAGGGCCACTCAACATTTATGTAAAGAATACAATGTATGCAGTTTAAGTCCACTTTGACATTTAAAGACCAATACTACAAAAGGAACCTAAACTAACCGATACTTGGGGATCAACTCACAACCAATATATTTTGGGACATGGAACTAGGGCCACTCAACATTTATGTAAAGAATACAATGTATGCAGTTTAAGTCCACTTTGACATTTAAAGACCAATGCTACAAAAGGAACCTAAACTAACAGATACTTGGGGATCAACTCACAACCAATATATTTTGGGACATGGAACTAGGGCCACTCAACATTTATGTAAAGAATACAATGTATGCAGTTTAAGTCCACTTTGACATTTAAAGACCAATACTACAAAAGGAACCTAAACTAACAGATACTTGGGGATCAACTCACAACCAATATATTTTGGGACATGGAACTAGGGCCACTCAACATTTATCTAAAGAATACAATGTATGCAGTTTAAGTCCACTTTGACATTTAAAGACCAATACTACAAAAGGAACCTAAACTAACAGACACTTGGGGATCAACTCACAACCAATATATTTTGGGACATGGAACTTACAGACATCCTAACTAAAGGGAAAACATTCTGAAGGACAAAGTGAGGCAAGCATTTTGGTTGGGAGTTCAGAAAAGAAGACCCAACTAAAATGCAGTTTCAGGCTTATGTAAAGAATACCAAAACAGAAATATCCACAAATAACAGATTAGTCTGAAATGTAATACCAAATAAATAGGACACACTTACCAAGCAGCCATGCACCCGAAAATTCACCTGACTCAAATCTCCGAAACAACCCAGATCGTCTGAGTATATAGGAGTCGTGAGACGATCCGGGGTAGCCGGCAAGGACACTCAGAAAACGCATGTCCGGGCCAACCACGGCCTGGACATTAAGGGAGTGTCCCATTTTTCGATTCCTTAAGGGAAAAGCATAAAAAAAGGGTAATTAATAATTGAAAAAAGGATCAAAAATTTAAAACATGTCTGCACTCTATTGGAAACTACTAATGAAAAGCCTAAATAAGGCATGGACACAAATGAGGCCAAAAAAAATATGCTGCCGCAAAGGAAAAAAGGTTACATTACACGTTGGGCAACATAATAAGCTAAAACAAAATATCAATACCTATATATATACTCGTCGGCTGCCCTAGGTACAAGTGCCACATGTGTGCAGTCAACAGCACCAATAACGTTGGGCATGTCGGCCACATTATAAAAACCAAGCTTAATGGCGTTTCTGGCTGCCATATCATCTGGAAAAAAAATATATTTTGGAGTTATGGCAGCCATGCCTTCCAAAAATTTAGATAGTGCGCGGCTCAGCGTAGGCTGGGACATCCCCACGGAGAGGGCACCCAGCCTCTGGAACGAGCCGTTCGCCAAAAATTGCAGGCAGCCAAGCATCTTGGTCATACCTGAAATTGCTTGCCCCTTCCTTGTGGTGCGGGCTAACCATGGCCGCAGCTCACTATATAATTTATGCAGGGAAGCGCGATTAAGCCTGGTCAGCTCGAACAGCTCAACATCATTCATGCTATCGATGTTCATGCGACGACGCAGGGGCAATCTGCTCTCAGACATCTGGATCAACTCAATGCCAAAAAGCATAAGCCCTTGATGTGCCACAAACTCGCTCCTCTCCATCCTACTCCCGAGGCCAAATAGCTGCCGGCAAACATTTCGTAAAGCAGCTCTTTAATGGGCTTCAAAACAATTAGCAATCACCTCTCTGAATTGGTCGCAAGCCCATGTGAAGGACGTAAAAAATAGGATCTGACGCAAATAATACGATTTGGACGGGAAAAAGACACGAACTAACGCAAAATATACGATTCCCGTACGAAATGCGTATGTTCATATACGTCTATGCGCGAACGATCGTGCGAATACGAAATGGGCAAAAAAACAAGAAAAAATGACAAACACCCACCCAAACTTACGATTCTCGATACGAAATCAATTAACTTTTGCTCTTTGAATCGAGGGGATAGCCAATTAAAGGGAGGCAGAGGAATAATAGTATTTATTGTTTACGCTTTGGGCTCAGTGTTCTTAGTTATTAAAGGGGGGTGGGAGCAGCTCAATCACTATTATTTTTACAAAATTATTATTATTATTCAGGGCCTGGGAACTAATTTACCACCCAGTTTAACCCTCTCATCAACTAAATATCAAGCAACAAACATGTCTAGCTGTGTAGAAAGACAGATATTTGGTTGCATATATCTGCAGATACATGTGGAAGCCACACCTCCCCGGCAAGGCACTCTGTGTTTAGTGTGGTCCCTACTCTTAATTTTGAGTCCCCAACATTGGGACATGAAATGCAGTAAAATATTTGAGATCTACTCACCTGGGAAGCTGCCAGCCTCCCTTTAGAACACTTCACAGGGAAGTGATTGAGCTGCTCCCACCCCCCTTTATTCATTTGAATTGCCATGAGCACAAGCAGGGATGAATTCAGTCAATATGGATCTCTCCCTGTGAAGTGTTCTAAAGGGAGGCTGGCAGCTTCCCAGGTGAGTAGCTCTCAAATATGTGTCTGCATTGCATGTCTCAATGTTGGGGACTCAAAATTAAGAGTAGGGACCACACCAAACACAGAGTGCCTTGTCGGGGCAGTGTGGCTTCCACATGTATCTGCAGATATATGCAACCAAATCTCTGTCTTTCCACATAGCTAGACATGTTTGTTGATTGATATTTAAATGATGAGAGGGTTAAACTGGGTGGTAAATTAGTTCCCAGGCCCTGAATAATAATAATAATTTTGTATAAATAATAGTGATTGAGCTGCTTCCACCCCCCTTTGTTCTTAGTTATTAGTTCACTGGTAGCAGCTCTATGCCAATGTGTATACCCTGTATCATTGGTTATGGACAATTTTGTTACAGACCATTATACAGTAATTCTATTTGTATATCAGACCCCTTTAATTTCCTCTTGATTTCTTTCTACTTTAAATACAGTAGGATCCCTGTAAATACTTACGCTGCATTAGTTTGGGTCTCGAAGTAAGCCTGCATTTAAATCCTTATCCACTTGTATTTTCAGACTAAACTGCAGGAAAAAAAGATGGTCTGAAGTTGTACAATTTGTTTCCTGTCTATGCTGTCCTTGAAAAGTTTTTTCTCTGTCCTTAAAACCCTTGTGCATAACACCATATAGAGTAAATTGCAGCAAAATCTGTTTATCAAAACTCAACATGGTGTCAAGGACCTCGCGGAGGTAAGGGGTTGATTGTATTTACATGATTGTAGCTGTGAGGTGCTATTAAACCAACAGGGAAAGCTGAAGAAGGAAAGACAACAACAGCAAAGAAACTGGCCCTCTTACTCATAGAAAGGTTGCTAAGAAGCAAACATATATTTACACATGTTAGAAGATTGTTTTAGTACACGTGGTTGGCAATTTACAATAAAGGGGCTCTATGGTGTATTTAGAAGTAGTTTCAATATTGAAAGCAACTTACGGCATTTGCATTATTGCTATATTTTCATAGCTGTACCAGTTATGTATCTGTCAGTTATTTTTTAACTAAGGGCATAAAAATTGCTTTTTAATGCTAATGCTTCAGCAAGAAATTCTTTCTCCACTTTGGTGGTCAGCACTGGTCATATGATAGAAAAGCCCCAACATATCTGATCAATGGAGATTCTTCCAAGTCTGCTCTTTGCATCCAAAATGGCTTTGTAAATGGCTGCCACAGTGTTAACACATTTGTTTTCCTCTTTTTTCCTCTTTTTTTCCTGTTGGTCTGGAGGGCTGCCAAAGATTCCAAAGATCTACTCTGCCCTACAGAAGATACCGTATTTTTCACTCCATAAGGCTCACCTGGCAATAAAATGCATATACCCCAAAAATAAAGTCTTATATAATTTGGGCTGTTCATTTAAAGTGAAAATAAACCCTAGTGCTGAAAGAGGCACTAGGGCTTATTTTCAGGGGATGTCTTTATTTGTTTTCTGTTGGTGCGACAGAAAATGTACCATATTTATCCATAAGACTCACCTGGCGATAAAATGCACGTACCAGGTTTCCCCTAAAATAAGACAAGTCATATAATTTGGGCTGTTCATTTAACGTGAAAATAATAATAATAATATTTTCAGGGGATGTCTTTACTTGTTTTCTGTCGGTGCAACAGTGGCAATCATCATCAAAGCAGGTTGCTAACAGGAAGAAGCGGGCATAATAGAAACATAGAAGGGTGACGACAGAAGGAGACCATACGGTCCATCTAGTCTGCCCTTATGTGTATGCTGTATGTACTCTTTATCTTAGGATAGATGTGTGCTTATCCCAGGCATGTTTAAATTCAGTGACTGTTGATATTTCAACTACCTCTGCTGGAAGTTTGTTCCAAGCATCTACTACTCTTTCTGTAAAATAATATTTTCTAACATTGCTCCTGATCTTCCCCCCGACTAGCTTCAGGTTTGCCCCCTTGTTCTATCATTAAGTTTCTTCTTAAAAACACTTCCCTCCTGAACCTTATTCAATCCCTTCTTTCCTCCAGACTGTACAAATTAAATTCTCTCCTGAAGTTTTAAGTTTAAGTCCTTCCACCATTTTTGTTGCTGGCCTTTGGACACGTTCTATTGTCTAATGTCTTTTTGCAGGTAAGGTCTCCAGAACTGCACACAGTATTCTAGCTGTGTCCTCACCAGGGCTCTATACAGCAGCATCACAACCTCCCTCTTCCTACTGGTGATGTCGCGAGCTATGCAGCCGAGCATCCTGCTTGCTTTTCCCACTGCCTGGCTACACTGTCCACTCATCTTGCAGCTATCAGTAATCAGTATCCCTAAATCTCTCTCATCCGAGGTCCTGGCTAACACAGTACTGCCCATACGGTACTCAGAGCAGAGATTCCTTCTACCCAAGTGCATGATTTTACATTTAGAGACATTAAACTTTAGTTTCCACAGTTTTGACCATCTATCCAGTAAAGCTAAATCATTTTCCATGTTGCAGACACCTCAACTTTTCCTACCAAGCCTTCGCCTATGTCATTTACAAATATATTAAAAAGAATGGGACCCAGGACCGAGCCTTGCGGCACACCACTTGTAACTTGTCTTCAGATTGCACACATTAACAACAACACTCTGATACCGATCCTTCAGCCAACTGGAAATCCACTGAACTATCCAGGGATTGAGTCCTTCAATAACTTATCTATGAGCTCCTTATGTGGTACAGTGTCAAAGGCTTTGCTAAAATCTATATAGTCGATATCCACAGCACCACCTTCATCTAACACTTTAGTGACATTGTCAAAGAAATCAATAAGATTGGTCTGACGTGATCGGCCCTCAGTAAAGCCGGGCTGTTTGGGTCCAACAGGTCATTAATTTTTAGATGGGAAATTATCTGTTTTTTTAATTTGACCACTATAGATGTTAAACTAACTGACCTGTAATTACTGGCTTCTTCTCTACTCCCTTTTATAATGAAAGGGAGTGGCGATGACAGCATCATTCCCCTTGACCAGTGGTGGCAGTGGCACCATCTCCTGTGACCGATATTAGCAGGATAAACTGGTGTTGCCATGCGCCCACCCTGTAATGCCTTCTCTACTACCGGTAAACACTGTGACAGAAACACTTTGCTCTATGTCCCGCCCCTTCTTGTTTCCAATATAGACAGGCACTGTATCCAGTCACTGAGTACCTTGACAGGGGCAGCAACCAATGGCATGCTACAAAGGCATGGCTAGAAGAGAAGTGGGAAGCACTGCTGGCAGAGGGGTGCCAGAAGAGCAGGAGGCAGGAGTTGAGTGTGGTGGCTCTGCAGCACATTGCTTGTTGTGTCTGTGTCCCTGTAATTTTCTCCCCTCTCCTCTCCTAAATGTAATGCTTCTGAGGCAAGATGGCAGCGCCCATATCCTGAACAGAGTTGAAGACCAGCAAGAGAAAGAATAATAATTAAGCAACTAAAAACTTAAAATATATTAATTTTAGATGCTGGGGAATAATTTTTTTAAGGATTTGGGCTTTTCATTAAATTATGCTGAAGGTCCGGTTTAAACAAACATTTTTATTGCAATTTCTTGGGTCTTAAAATAAAAAGCTTACTGAGATGTAGGTTGTAATTCACACCAGAGGGCCCACCACTGGTGCACCATACTTCAACAAATAATTAGCAGGATTGATTTATCTGTTGTGGCAGATCAAAGGTGAGCGTAGCAATGTTTTTTTTAGGTTTGCCCAGACAAGTGTTTTAACCATAAAAACTGCTTTTGTGAAGCTGGCACTTTTCGCTGATTGTTTTTCTTTTTTCCTACTTTTATGGATATTGCTTTGCTAAGATATACCAGAATATCCCTCAACTAGGTGTTTGAAAATATAAACTCTGAACAATCTTCAATTCTGTCGGTAGGAGTCATATTTAAATTTAATATACTTTAGGCATATTGAGATTCAACATGTAACGTACTGGCATTAATAATTATGTGAGGATGCGGACAATATAATACACTATTACAGATATTTCAGTCAAATGAATTCTGCATTTGGAGTATTTCCCTTCATGCTGACTAATGAAACACTTACAAGGACATTGCATTTCAGATGTAGATCTAAATCATATGTGTTCTGCACCTAATGCTGCCATTTTATTTGGATTAGAATTTCTGTGTTTGCTACCAGGGATGCAGCCGGGAAGTTTCAAGGACATGTCATATATTAAAATGACATGAAGTTTCACTGATCAAGTCTAAAGTGTGTAAAGGAACTCTCAGGGTAGAGCTTTCATATACAAATCTACACTGCACAATCAAAATGGGATCAGAGGAGACATCAAGTGCAAAGGAGTCTATAACACAGAATTTGTGCCAAGGGTTTTCTAACAGTAACATCCAGCCAATTAACTGTACAAGTCAGATAATACATTTTTTGCAAACTTTGTAATATAATCACATTTTATTTCATAGCAGTTCATTGATATCCCTATATGGCTTCTCGATATTGAATACTAGGATGTGCCTGAAAATAGAATGTAGAAAGCAGAACAGTTGAAGTTTAAAGAAGCACTAGCACAAAACTGTCTAATTTTTGTTGGACCACACTTATGAATTCCTCCACGTAATGAGGCTAACTAGTAGAAAGCAAGCACTACATAAGCTAGGCCAAGTTGTGCTGATATTGCCAAGGCATATTTATTACTTTTTATGCAAATGACTTAGCATAGTACACAAAACATACATGTTCACACCTGCCCAGATTTGTATGCGTTTCTGCATTTCGCAGATCTGCTCAAAATGTAAAGCCAAAAATTTCTACTTGTTGCGCTCCAACCGGACTGCATTGAAATCTGATTTTTATTCTAGTCTATGGAACTACAACTGCAAAAGTGAACGCAGTTTAAAACTGCAAAATGCTCCGAACGAAACTAAAATGTCATTGTGTGAACATAGCCAAGGTAAAAACAATAAGGAAAAAGTAAGCTAATGCTGACAACTCCCTCGTTACATTTATAGGATGCACTTCCCCCCCCAAAACGTTTCCCCCCAATGGAACAAATTTTGAGCCTATGACTGCTGTGTACCAATTGCTTTAAATACCTGGGTGAGCCCTGCATTCATCCTTTGTCCCCTTCTCAGTCCATACCTACTCCATTCATTGCAATGTAGGGGGTGTGATACAGCATGACATGCCAAACCCATCTTAGCATGGCATGCCAAGCCCCCTTTATTGCAATTAGGAATAGGCTTGTGGAAACAAGGCCTCAAGGGAACATCCAGGAGTCTGCATTTGTAACCTGGACAATCCCATTAAACTCACAAACATGGTTCCAGAGCTGCTTGCTGCTCACCATCCTACGCAGCTTTGTCACTTGACACAGATATAGGGTGACAGTTTATATTAGTTTTGTGAGCTGTGTCAGACAGCAGAAAGCAGCACTGGGACCCTGTGTGTTCCTTACACAAACACACACACACACGATGCAGGGCTGTCCGTGGACAAGCTGCATGTTGTTGTTGGGGGGATCTGGTTGGGTTTGACCATGCCGCCTTGTATAATATGATTGTGGGGAGGTGGAGGTGGGGGGTCCAGCCACCACTGCTTTAGAATATTTTTTCCTTACTTTCCAACTCTAAAACTTAGGTGTATCATAAAGTGAGAATGAATTACCTATTTAAAAAGCAGTTTTAAAGTGGAACAAAACTCTAAATAATGTTTTGCTGGGAACATTAACATGAGTTATGAGGCTTTCTGATTAGTTAACCGGAGAAATGTAGCCAAAGAAATGGATGGAAAATAGGGCTGACTAACAGGCTGATTCATTACTAACGCCAGGTAGCGACAGATTAGCATCTGTATAGCGGATTTCAGAGAGCCCGCTAGTAGTAGCTGTGCTCGGCCATGGATCATTGTTTCAGAGCCCCTCAGTCGCTGTCCTGCATTGATGAATATCATGTGTGAGTCGCACTTCTACGCTGTATGGGACCGAATGTTTTTTTTTTTTCTTTCATGGAAAAAAATAAATTGTGATCAGGAAAGGTATTTAAGGATCGTCCATAGAAATGTATGGGAGAGCGCCAGGTAGCATGAGGTAAGACATGGCGCTCTGCAAGGCTGAACGCCGGCGCTGTACGCTGAGGCTGGGATAATGATGAATCGGATGCTACATGGCGTTGTTGCAGTCGCTCACCAGATTCGGTTTGGCTGGAATCCTTGGAACTTCTTCCACACATCATGTCACCCCCCCCCAAAATACAGGTCCAGATGCCTAAACCCTGAGACTCCTCCTGCCTAAACTCTCCCACTCCGCCTTCACCTCTGGATGAAGTTGCTGCCCATTCCTCAAATTCTCAAGCTCCTAGAACGATGGTCATATGAGTTCAAACCTGTCTGTTTGACAGAGTTCTCCATAACTCAGTCCCTTTGCCTGCTACAATGACATGAAATGTATGTATGGATGCATCTGGACCTCCAGGTTCTAAATATGTATTTGACTTAGGATGAACTGTGGCCCAAAAATTCCCAGTACCGTGCAGGTACTGGACTTGCCATGCAATCCTTGTGCTTGTGTGCTTAGAGCGGTTCTCAGTAAAGGTTGATCTTTGGGCTAGAACATCCATGAAATGTATGTATGGATGCATCTGGATCTCCGGGTTCTAAATATGTATTTGACTTAGGATGAACTGTGGCCCAAAAATTCCCAGTACCGTGCAGGTACTGGACTTGCCATGCAATCCTTGTGCTTGTGTGCTTAGAGCGGTTCTCAGTAAAGGTTGATCTTTGGGCTAGAACATCCATGAAATGTATGTATGGATGCACCTGGACCTCCAGGTTCTAAATATGTATTTGGCTTATGATTAGGATGAACTGTGGCCCAAAAATTCCCAGTACCATGCAGGTACTGGACTGGCCATGCAATCCTTGTGCTTGTGTGCTGAGAGCGGTTCTCAGTAAAGGTTGATCTTTGGGCCAGAACATCCATGAAATGTATGTATGGATGCATCTGGATCTCCGGGTTCTAAATATGTATTTGACTTAGGATGAACTGTGGCCCAAAAATTCCCAGTACCGTGCAGGTACTGGACTTGCCATGCAATCCTTGTGCTTGTGTGCTTAGAGCGGTTCTCAGTAAAGGTTGATCTTTGGGCTAGAACATCCATGAAATGTATGTATGGATGCACCTGGACCTCCAGGTTCTAAATATGTATTTGGCTTATGATTAGGATGAACTGTGGCCCAAAAATTCCCAGTACCATGCAGGTACTGGACTGGCCATGCAATCCTTGTGCTTGTGTGCTGAGAGCGGTTCTCAGTAAAGGTTGATCTTTGGGCCAGAACATCCATGAAATGTATGTATGGATGCACCTGGACCTCCAGGTTCTAAATATGTATTTGGCTTATGGTTAGGATGAACTGTGACCCAAAAATTCCCAGTACCGTGCTGGTACTGGACTGGCCATGCAATCCTTGTGCTTTTGTGCTGAGAGCGGTTCTCAGTAAGGGTTGATCTTTGGGCCAGACCTTCCAACTCAGTCCCAGGCCACAGGTGAGATATGTACAGGGATTCCTTTTCATGCTGCTCCCCATCTGGAACGTGTCACCTAGTGGGGTTAAGTAAACTTTTGAGACCACAGACAGGGGCATATTTGTTTTATTTTATGAAAAGCTGACCTGAGTGTGTGAGAATATAATATTTCCCATAGTCCTCACAATTGTTTTTCCATGTCTGCTTCCATGTCATGTTATTTTATTCTGTTGGGAGGTAATGTCCATGTGGAATAAATTCAAATTACAAAAAAATAAAATAAAACATAACTTCCCCTACCCCAACACCCTTGGTTGAACTTGATTGACATATGTCTTATTTAAACCATATTAACTATGTAACTATGTAAATTAAATGAGTTTTTATGGGGCAAGGGCATACCCCCTTCATATTTGTTACAGCCACCACCTCCACACACATTTCTGCCATTTACCTCCCTCTCCCCCACATAGGTATCAGTGCTCCCTCCACACATGTCCCAGCCCCTCACCACACATGTATCAATCACCACTCCCTCCACCTATGTCCCAGCCCCTCTCCACACGTGTATAAACACTCCCTCCACACATGTTCCAGCCCCTCTCCACACGTGTATAAACACTCCCTCCACACATGTCCCAGGCCCTCTCCACATGTGTATCAACACTCCCTACACACATGTCCCAGCCCCTCTCCACACATGTATCAGCACTCCCTCCACACATGTCCCAGCCCCTCTCCACATGTGTATCAGCACTCCCTCCACACATGTCCCAGCCCCTCTCCACATGTGTATCAACACTCCCTACACACATGTCCCAGCCCCTCTCCACACATGTATCAGCACTCCCTACACACATGTCCCAGCCCCTCTCCACACATGTATCAGCACTCCCTCTACACATGTCCCAGCCGCTCTCCACACGTGTATCAACACTCCCTCTACACATGTCCCAGCCCCTCTCCACACGTGTATCAACACTCCCTACACACATGTCCCAGCCCCTCTCCATATGTGTATCACCACTCCCTACACACATGTCCCAGCCCCTCTCCACACGTGTATCAACACTCCCTACACACATGTCCCAGCCCCTCTCCATATGTGTATCACCACTCCCTACACACATGTCCCAGCCCCTCTCCATATGTGTATCACCACTCCCTACACACATGTCCCAGGCCCTCTCCACACATGTATCATCACTCCCTACACACGTCCCAGGCCCTCTCCACACATGTATCATCACTCCCTACACACATGTCCCAGGCCCTCTCCACACATGTATCAGCACTTCCTACACACATGTCCCAGTCCCTCTACATTTACATACATCCTAGCCCCCACCTGACCCCTTCACACAAAATCCAGGCTGCCTCTCCCCCATCCTCCAAACATATCCCACCCCCCATGTCCTGAGGGGCACTCTGTTACATATTCCAGTCGCTTTCTCCCCCCTGGTAAGACCCTCATGAACTGGACTGCCCTTCTCAGTTAGGAAAAGGGGTGAATAGAAAATAAAACTGAAAGCTCTGATGTAGTGACCCAATGACACATGTCAAATAAACATTGTTTTCAAAGGAGCCCTTTCTGTTTATATCTGCAGTATAGCTGTTCTGCTCAGTTACATTCAGGAATACTTTACCCTGGTAACAAGACATATTTATTAGGATAGAATTAATGCAATAGCAAAGTAATAAACCCTCACTAAAACCATATATGTCCTAATACCTTAGCTATGCTATAAAGAACCGCATAAAGGTGTACATGTAATGCAACACCGGAACGGAGGCATATAGTTGAATTATACGTCTTGTTAAAAGTTTGCTGCTGTAACCTAATCCAATAAATTGTTGAATAACATCTAACACAAATATCGGTGATGCAATTTGTTTACTTAAAGACAACACTAAATCTGCCAGCAATTCTGCGCTTTATATCGCTGGGGAACAGGGGCGATGATTTGTGTATTTTCTTTGCTATCATCATACGCTTGATAGGCTCCCAATCCCTTGAGATATTGGGGATAGGATTTAAAGAAGTATTATATTCATTCTTGTTTCCTAAGATCCACTTTGAGTTTACAAGCTCTCAAAATGGATCTAAAGACTCCCTGGCAACTCTTTTTAGATTGGAAAGGCTCTACACATTATGAGTTGGGTCCCAGTCTTACCTCCTAACCATTCCCATGCTGTAGAAAGCTTCAGCAGTGCCCAACAATTGCCAGTAACATCTAACACAGGTCATCTACAGACTGTGGCATTGCAGCTGATTGGATGCCCAACCAGGGGTGCAATGTCCATAGGGAGACACGGAACTGCTTTGGGGCCAGTTGGGACATCAATCATTGCCCCCATAGTCTCCCTCTCAGCCCCACTGTACCTACAAGCCAAGAAACTCCAGCCCCAATGCTATAGCCCCAGCATCATGGTTGGGGGGACATCAGCATGGATCTTTTGGACTGGCCAGGGGCTGGTAAGATCCAGGGCTGATTTTTGGCCCCAGACAGCCACTGGCGTCTCAGTTGGTCATCGGTTACCTTCACCACGTCAGACTACATAAAATGCCAAGCCCTGTTGTAGACCTTTGCCAGATCTACCCACTTTGAGTGCCAATGCTAGTTTCCGATCATTACCGTGTCTGACCACTGTGAATACCAAGCACAGTTGCTGACATTTACCATGTTGTACCATATCTAGTGTCAATTCCAGTTGTCTACCTTTCTATGCCTGAGCATTTTCTAGTATCTTGCTCTGCTGTTGACCACTGGCAATGTCTGACCTTGCTACAGCCACTGTCCTCAGTCTGCCAAGTCGTCCGGTCTAGGCACTTCCTGGACTGCTTGTCAGAACCAGCCTAATAACACGGGTCCTGTCATACCAGTTCTGAAAAGCTATCGTGACTGGTTATCATCAGTATCATATGAGTCCTCCAGCACCAGGGGGCTACATCAAGCTAGAGGACAAGCTTTTCCAGAGATTCCAGCCCTGCTACATTGGTATGGTTTAGTATTACAGGGTACCCCTCTAATTTTTTATCAATTCCGGTTTAAGGGGAATTCCAAACACCCCTGTACCTGAAGTTTGCAATGCATTTCTTTGGGTGGGGTGCAGAAAATTTCTAGTTCTATATATATCTGTTTTGTACCTCAGACATAAGGTGCCAGGAGGCGGCCGCAGGTCATGCATGCACTGTGGGATCACCAGTGAGTATATCAGCAATCCTAGGTGGTTTCACACAGCAGGACATCCAAACCCAGGATGCCCTGGGGCTAGGGAATTGGCTGGCCTTGGAGTATTTGAGACTCCAGGGCTGGCCAGCAAGACTTTTGGTTCACTTAGTATCAGTCATTCCAGGGGGTAGGCAACAGGATGTTCAAAAGAAAGACAACAGCTTGTAATCAAGAGATAATAATTATACCCATAGCAGCATAAGGAACTTAAAGCACTCCATTTGGCTCAATCCCATTCAGCCCCAGGTAGCTGCATTAGATCAGAGCTTGGTGGAGATCAAGTATGTAAAGACTTTCTTAAGGTTTGCCTAGAAAAGTCTTTTAACAATTTTACAGGAATCTCGACCTGGCATCAAAACCTTTACACCATACAAATACAGGTAGTGTGCGGGCATCCAAATTACAGGCAGTGTGCAGGCATTCCAAATACAGTCAGTGTGCAGGCATTCAAATTACAGGCAGTGTGCGGGAAACGTTAATTACAGGCAGTATCCGGGCATCCGAATTACAGGCAGTGTGCGGGCTTCCGAATTACAGGCAGTGTGCGGGAAACGCTAATTACAGGCAGTATGCGGGCATCCGAATTACAGGCAGTGTGCGGGCTTCTGAATTACAGGCAGTGTGCGGGCATCCCAATTACTGGCAGTGTGCAGGCATCCGAATTACAGGCAGTGTGCAGACAACCCAATTACAGGCAGTGTGCGGGCATTCCAATTGCAGGTAGTGTGCAGGCATCCAAATTTCAGGCAGTGTGCGGGAAACGCTAATTACAGGCAGTATGCGGGCATCTGAATTACAGGCAGTGGGCAGGCTCCCGAATTACAGGCAGTGTGCGGGAAACGCTAATTACAGGCAGTATGCGATCTTCTGAATTACAGGCGATGTGCGGGCATCCCAATTACTGGCAGTGTGCAGGCATCCGAATTACAGGCAGTGTGCAGACAACCCAATTACAGGCAGTGTGCGGTGTGCGGGCATTTCAATTGCAGGTAGTGTGCAGGTATCCAAATTTCAGGCAGTGTGCGGGAAACGTTAAATACAGGTAGTATGCGGGCATCTGAATTACAGGCAGTGTGCGAGAAACGCTAATTACAGGCAGTATGCGGGCATCCGAATTACAGGCAGTGTGCGGGCTTCCGAATTACAGGCAGTGTACGGGAAACGCTAATTACAGGCAGTATGCGGGCATCCGAATTACAGGCAGTGTGCGGGCATCCCAATTGCAGGCGATGTGCGGGCATCCGAATTACTGGCACTGTGCAGGCATCCGAATTACAGGCAGTGTGGAGACAACCCAATTACAGGCAGTGTGCAGGCATCCCAATTACAGGCGGTGCGCATGGCATTCCATTTAAAGACAGTGTGCAGGCATCCCAATTACAGACAGCATGCCCCCCTCCCCCAAAATAAAAAAAAAAAGTACTTTCCCCAGCTCTCACACGCAGAAGCATCTCCCTCCAACTTCAACAGAGAGAGAGAGACAGACAGACACACACATATTACTGGCATCCGCTGTCTTCGCCATCGCCACCTGCTGCCTCTGCTGGCTGCCGTCTCTGCTGCTTTCACTGTCTCTATAGCCACCGCCTCCATAGCCACCGCTGCCTGCTGCTAGCCTCATCCTTAGCTGCCTCTGCCCACTGCCTTAAGTTCTGATTCTGAGGGAGCCAGCATTCGGCAACTGGGTGGGGCATGGCCTGTGACTCGTGGCAGTGTCCAATGATGCTGGCAGGAGTCACAAGCCACACCCATCCAGAAGTCAGAACCGACTCCCTCGGAACTTGAGGCAGCGGGCATCAGCAGCGAAGGAGAAAGCGAGCAACAGGAAGCGGCAGCTACGAAGGCTGTGGCTACAGCGACGGCGGCAGCGAACGCAGCAGGCGGCGAGGTGGTGGCCAGCGGAGGCAGCAGGCGGCGACGGCGAGGACAGTGCAGGCTGGTAATATGTGTGTGTGTGTCTGTCTGTCTGTCTGTTTCTCTCTCTCTGTTTAAGTTGGTGGGAGATGCTGCTGTGCATGGGAGATGGGGAATGTACGTTTTTTTTAATAAGTGCGTCTTATAGTGCTAAAAATCTGGTAGCTATTTGCCAAACTCATGAACCTAATAATTTAAATCGGACCAACACCCTTACAAAAAAACAGTACTCATATGAATCCCTCCTCAGGGCAATTCAGATTGCTGCACATAAAAATGAATTTGCTTTTTTGTAACTCCTGCCGTGGTCGATTTCCCCTCTCATTAGATCCTTTGGATCTACCAGTGGTCTGCAAAGAGGAAGTGCTGTTGGGTTTCCTGCCACTTTGCATTGTGGGTTGTGTTGGTTAAGTCCAGGCAGCAGCACGATTAGGATGCTGGAAAAGGAAGAAGCCTCCTGGGTGCTCCAAGTTGGCCGCACCAGGAGAAAATTGGTGAGATAGCTTTTCAGCTTTGAATGGATGCAGAAGCAAATGGGCTGACAATGCTTCAGTATCATGCATGCAGATGGGGCATGAAAGTTCTGGTCAGTTTTATTTTCAACTGTACCAGGCTGTTGGTCCAGTTTAGAAACTTTTTTGCATTTTAGGCATGGAAATGTACACCTTACTTTCCGAAGAAAACATCTTGCACCTTTCTATGGTGGAATGAAGTTCTTTGTCAGGATATGTGATCTATTTCCACCTTGTTTCTAGCTTCCTGCAGTAGACACACTTTTCATTCTTCAGGGAGACAATGAAAGAAGGGAACTAATTAAGCAGCGCGGATGATGAATTGTATTCTAGAGAGATCAGACAACTATTTCTACAATCTATTTTTTTTTTTATTAATGTAGAACAAAAAAAAAATCAAAAGCAGGATAAAAACTAAGGTGAGCTGGATGGCAGACGTAAACAGAATTATATGGCACAAAAGTGCAAGTTAGGATGAACTTAGCAAATATTGTAGAGTAAACAAAAACTTCTTTATTGCGTCTTTCCGATGTTCATTTTGAAAAATGATGTTTAGACTTATTTTCTTTCTTTTTTGCTGGTTTACAGAGAATGGAAAGGACGCTGCCGAGTCTTACTTATCATGAAATTCCCTGTAGTTCCCTTTAAAAACCCTGGATTTACCAATTACCATAACAAGCATACCTACCAGCTTTTTGCGGTGGGAAAGGGGGACGTTTGTTAAATTAGGTCACGTCTCCCTCATTGAGGGATGGATAGGAGGTCGTAACAGTTAAAACAATATAAACACTTCAAATAGGCAAATGAATCATTTCTTGATGCAGATCTGTATGTTACAGCTCAAAGAGGAACAAATGAGAACAATGAGGGACGGGGAGACATGGACTCAAAAGAGGGACAGTCCCTCCAATTTAGGGACAGTTGGGAGGTATGTAACAACATCTCCTGGAAAGATGTAGAGGGCACAAGCTGTTCCCTGCACTTAACCTGGACCAACAGCCTGGCACAGTTGGAAAAGAAAGGTAGCGGCCAGTTTGGAGCTTCCTCTCCCAGCATCTCAGCCATGATGCTGCCTGGATTTCATTACAAGGCACAGTAAAAGGAAGCCCAGCAGCACTTACTGTTTGCAGGTGGCCTGAACATGCATGCGCCGCCATCTTGTTTTTAAAATTTACCACTGCGAAAGTTAGAAAAAGGTAAATGAATTTTTATGTGCAGCTCAATGGTCTTGGGGAGGGATGCATATGAGCGCTGTTTGTTGTGTTGGTCTGGATTAAGTCATATTTGACTGTTGGTCGCTTTAAAGTACCTCCATCACCAAATCTGACCCTCTGTAAAAACAGCAGGGGCATATTTCTGCAAATATTTCTGCTTAAATGAGGCTTTACCTTCAATAAATTTGCATGAATATCCAGATATCTTCTGGCCTATTGAACGCAGTTAAGGCCTACCTGCTGAATCAAGTCTGGAAGCCTCCAACCAGGGGCAGACTGGTCATAGGGAGACCCGGGACAATGCTTTGGGGCCTGTAGGGCTGCTTCTTTTCACATCCATATTAAATCCCTGCCCCCTTAGTCTCCCTCTCACCCGCACTGCACCCACAAGCCAAGGCACCCCAGCCCCCAATGCTATAGCCCCACATCATGGTTGTGGGGTGTGGGTGGGCCTCAGCAGAGATGTCTCGGGCCGATCAAGATCTGGTAAAATCCAGGGTTGATTTTTGGTCCCAGTCCTCCACTGCCTCCAACTGCCACTCTAAGCACTCCTGTTACAAACAGTATGCACACAACTTCAGATTCCATGCCATTCAAACACCAAGTTGTGGTATCCATTCTTGCAAGTGTATGGGTTTACACCACCAGACCTAGATAGAGCAGCTGTGCTAAAGAAGGTGGTGAGTATGTATTTGTTTTTTTTTCCATGCAGGACTTTTAAAAGGATCCAAATCAACAAATTACTTTTGGATCACTTTATGCATAGTCATCACATGCCCATTTGGAATGCCCCATATTATTAAACATAGCAGCCATAGTTGCCACCAGCTATCTCCACTATCTAAGAAACACACAACACAATCAAATCGAAAGAATCAATCGACCCACAACCACTTCCAGGCAGGGGGCGATCGAGCGTCCTAGGCAAGTAATGTAGACAGGCCCTTTAGAACTAGCATGAGCTTTTTAGATCCTTAATTTAGAGCATCAGTGACCCTCTGCTGTATTTTCAGAATTTATTTAATAACAACAACAAAACGGTGCAAGGTTATAAAACAGGATTAACTATAAAATATGGTAAATAAGATAAGGAGCAATACAGATAAGAGAGAATACCTAAGAGTCTATCTGGGCTGCGGCTCAATCAAATCAATTGTCTCTCAGTTCTCACATGTCTCCCTGGTCTCCTCCTTAGATGTTAAGAGGGAGCGTGTGTCACCCTTGATGGTAAGATTCGAGTCCCGCCTGCCATGCTGAAGCTCACATTATTTCCTCTATCCAGGGGCCAGAGCAATTGGAGTCACCCACTGTTTGATTGGTGCATCTGGGATACCTGAAAATTGGTCCATATAATTTCCCCCATCTGTCCTGGTATTCCACAGGGAGGGGGGATGAGGAAAACATTCCATGGAAGGGGGGCAGGGGCAGGGTATTGGCCCTATCTCTGCATTCTATGGCTGGGTTATCTCTGATAACCCTCACTACATTACTTTGATTATGCTGGTGAGTCTTATGAGGGGAGAATGACATGAGGAGAGGTATACAGAGCAGGGGGGTCAGCGAGGCTGAAAAGCACAATCCATCCATATATGTCTATGAAGGCATGTGCGTACATATACACACACATACATATTTTAATATATATATATATATATATATATATATATATATACTCACAAAAACCTAGACACACACACCAACCTACACATAGAAAATTAAACTGCACCTAGGATATGTTCTGTCTCAGCTTGCACATCCAACCTGAAGAGTTTCCGTTGGTCACGTGATTAACTGCCATTTTGTGGCATACAAATGACGAAGTGGGGACTTGCCTATAGTTCCTCTTTGTGGGCCGTGGACGCATCTCGCGCTTCTCTCTAGCAGGACGTGGGTGCACTCCCTGTTAGAGTGAAGTGCAAGATGCGGCCGCCAGCGTGCTCGGAGCCGCTGTGGTTGGACGCCGCTTGGACACGCATACCACAGCGGCTCCGAGCGCGCTGATTGGATGAGTGGCCGCGTAGGAGCGGGGTGAGGTGAGTTTTATCGGGCGTTTTGGGGGGTTTCACGCAGCAGGACACCCCCGATCGGGGTGCCCTGCGGAAGTGGACCAAAACCCAGGATAGTGAAAATCCTGGGTGTTGGTCCACTTTAAAGAGGAACAACACCCAGGACTTCTGTTTGAGATGTCTCACTGTGTAAAGTCATCCAGATCACCTCATTCACTCACCTAGTCTGGTGCACGGCCTTTCAACACCCAGTGCTCTATTCAGCTGTGCTAATATGCTCTGACATCAGAACAGCCATAGAATGCAGAGACAGAGCCAATACCCTGCCCCTTCCCCCCTTAGTTAAGCTAAATGAAGAGTAGAAAAGCTGGGGATGCTGCTATGGCCCATACATGCGCCATTGAAGCGCAGTGGGGGGAGTATGAGGGTGTTCCCAGGGGATCTGACACCATGGAGAATTCCAAATCAGGATATTGAGATAGGGAATGGACATAGAGAATTGGCAGGCCTCTTTAATTCAGAACAAAACCCACTAAAAGATTCCAGGACTGGACGCTGAATTTTCTCCCGATTCATGATGCCCGCTGTGTGAACCCCCCAGGAGGTCCGCAAAAACTCACCTTCCCAGCCTTTAACGGCTCTCATCCAACGAGGGACGCCTGCTGTGACAACTTCATTTGGATGGCGGCTCTTGAAAGCGTGTGCTGCTGCTTGGATGAGAGCCCGGGCATTCGCCGTTGGAGCCTGGACAGGTGTTTTTTTCAGGGGGGTATCACACAGTGGAGCATCCTGATGAAAGTCAAATTCCCGGGTTTTAATAAGTGACTACATTTCAGGAGGTTTATGTGCACTTCTTATATCTACCAGCAGGGACCACTGTTGCTTATGTAATATACTGAAGTGCTGCTAGTGGGGGTATATATATCCCTGCATACCTAGAAGCCAGGTTTCCCAGCATTCCATGTAAGTTGCTTCCTCCCCCCTCCCGCTGCTGTGTACTGTATATAGTGCGAGGAATATTTAAATCCGTCTAGGTTGCTATATAATAGCCAGGCTCCATTTACATTAAAGGTACAAGCAGATTCATACATATGCTCATGTGATGCACCTTTAGCAGTTATTATGTTTAACGTAGAACAGCTATTTGTATTATGTAAAATATATGCACACTTCCAGGACACAGTCGTGGTGTATTTTGAGATCCCCCCCTCCCCCCCGTCCATTATTAAATGAGTCACTTTCACTATACATCACAATTACTGTAACTCCGATATGCCAGGTCATTTCCTAAAGGTTTGTTTCCCTTCCAGTACAATAACTCATACGCCAGCTGTTATTTTATCTTGTGCTGATAAACAAGAATTTATTTGTGAATGCTGCAATCAATCTGTCCTGCAGTGTGCCGAAATTAATTACGTTATTTGCCTTAACGTAACGCATCTGCCCAAAATGATATTCTCTTTTTGTTTGGCTTGTCTTTTAAATAATGTTGCTTGCTGGCGAAGTTCTCACGCCCATAAGCCCTTATAATTAGATCATACAAGCTGGTAATAGACAGTGACATGAAACAGCATCACCCGCTGCACATGAGCCAAAGCTCCTATTTACCGTTTTGTTGGGATTAGAAACTCTTTCAGTTTTTATTATGGGTGACCAAACTTGGGAACATTTGTCATACAACCTTTTAGCTGATAATTTTTTTTTTTTGTTTGGCAGATAACTTATCTGAGGATGATTTTATGCCCTTTAAAGAGGACCAATTCCTTCCCCCCTGGGGCATCCAAAATCGAGGTGCTCCGCTGTGTGAAACCCCCATGTTGCCCCATACCCTTACCTTCTCTCCCGGTCCAATGGTGCATGCGTGAGCCGCAGCCACATCCCTGCTATCCCTCTAGCAGGGCCAGTGGTAGCACCAGGCATTTGTGAATGGCCAGCTGGACACACTTCCTGTTAGAGGCTAGCGGGGGATGCGGCAGTCAGTGCGAGAGGGTTAAACTGGGCAGTAAATTGGTTCCCAGGCCCTGAATAATAATGTTGATAATTTTGTATAAATAATAGTGATGGAGCTGCTCCCACCCCCTTTGCTCAGTCATTTTTAATATTAATACATTTGTGAATATTATGTAGATGTCTGTGATCTTCTTGGGTTGGTGGTGCTGACTTGGATTGCTTTTTGTGGTTATTGGGGCCACATTTCTTGGATTCTCAGATTGTTTGGTTAATAGGACATCCCATTCTGGCACACCACTCCCATTTTCTTTAAATATTTTTGGGTGGTGCAAGGTCAATTGTCTCTTGTTGCAGCCGCTCGCCTTAGGCGGAGGCTTGGACGAGTGACCGCGCATGCGCCGTTGGACCGAGAAGAGGTGAGTTGTTTTCTGCAGCCTGGGGGGTTTCACACCCCCCGGGGGGCAAGGACCAAAACCCAGGATAGTCAAAATCCTGTGCTTTGTTCCACTTTAACTACATGACAAATAAGTATATTACTTGCACAAATAGATTGGGGGCTGCTAAGACCACAGAGTTACTAGTACAGAAACTAAAAACATTGTCCACGGGTTGTCTGTAAGAATACATTAAACCAGACCAAGACCCATCCAGCAAACAGTGCTCATATTCATCCAAATGAAGTGGAAGTTTTCTACCACGCAACGCGTCGGCGGTGACCCAGCTTGGCCTTACTTTGGTGATATCCATATACCCTTTGATGCCCTCATATTTTTTTGCCACCTGTGTCTTTGTGTTTTTGTTTCCCTTCACTGGTCCTCTTTTTCAAATTAAGATCACTGTTTTTGACAAATAATATTGCTAGCATTGAAAATGTTGTTCTGTTATTAGCACAAGTATTGGCACTTTGTAACTTCTCTAGCTTTTTTTTTTTAGCACTTTTAGGCAACCTAGGGCTATTGAAATAATTTTTGAATTTTTATCTAGCTTAATTAGTTGAGCTATTTTTTGGCCTTACCTCCAGCTGTATGTTTTTTAATTGTTTAATTATTTTTTTTTAATTCATTTTTGTCTTGGTGTTGGTTATATGGAATACATTTTTTTTTAACCTTAAAAGTGGACCAAAACCCATAGCGATCGGTCCGGAAATCTATAAGATTCACGGGTTTATCGATTTCCTCCCCCCCCGGGGCGTCCAAAATAGGGATACCCCACTTTGTGAAACCCCCCCAGGTCGCCCATACACTTACCTTCTTTTCCACTTCAACGGCGCATGCGCAAGCTGCGGCCACATCTCTGCTTTCCCTCTAGCAGGGCGCATGCCCGTGCCAGGCATTTATGGATGGATGGCTGACACGGACACGCTCCTTGTTAGAGGATAGCGAGGATGCGAGTGTCAGCGCGCTCAGAGCCCCTTGCCTTAGACTAAGGCCTAGACCTGCTGGCGTGAGGGATTCGAGCATGCTGATTGGACAAGTGGGCGCACATGCATTGTAGGACGAGTTTGTGTCGGTGACCTGCGGGGTTTCATACAGCAGGGCACCCCCCATCGGGGTGCCCCAGTGGCAAGGACCAAAACCCAAGATAGTCAAAACCTAGGTTTTGGTCCACTTTAATACTGTGTGCAGCAAAAGTTGTGGAGCATTTCTTTGGGCCAATCTAGGGGCTTGCTTGTGTATAGTGTTGTATTCAGGTTCATGCACCATCTGCTAGCACCGGTTTTAGGCTGTGCATGCATTTTTGTATTTTTATTACAAATAAGTATATTACTTGCACAAATGGACTGGGAGTTGCTGAGATCACTTGAGTCATTAGTGCAGGAACTTAATTGTCCATGGGTTGTCTGTAAGAATACATTAAACCGGACCAACACCCTTTCAGGAAACAGCACATGCATCCCTCCCCAGGGCAATTTAGATTGCTGCATATAAAAATTAATTTACCTTTTTCTAACTCCTGCTTTGGTCACTTTTACAAACAAAATGGTGTCTCATGGAACAGTGCTGCTGGGTCTCCTGCCGCTATGCATTGTGGGGTAATGTCAGTCAAACCCAGGTAGTAACACAGCTGGGATGCTGGGAAAGGAAGCTCCAAAATGGCCGCTACCAGGAGAAAATCAGTGAGGTAACGTTTCAGCTTTGAGTGGATGCTGACAATGATTCAGTTTCATGCATACAGATGCAGCAAGGGTGTTTTTTCAGCTGTGCAAGGCTGTTGGTTTTCCATAGGACCTGTCGCTGGTCATCTGACTGAATTTCTTAGTTCAGAATGACTTGTACAGGAATCTAGCAGCAATGATAATCTTCTGCAATCATGGATCTGTCCATGATAAACAGCATATAGGTGAGGTGTTGATTATATTAGCATGACCTAAGCAGCTTGGAGGTGTTATGAAGCTGCCTTGAAGGAGGTCAGGGCAGTTTCTAGGCAAAATAGCTCTCAGTACAGGAAGCAAACAAATTCTGTCCCCTCCTCATCCATCCATGGTGCTGTTGCTGTCCCATACAATACATATGCGCCATGTTGTGTCTTTACCTTAGCAGCAGGTAGTACCCCCTCCACATGACGGAGCTCAATATGGGGGACCTGGAGTAGCCCTGAACGATTGTAGAAAACAGGATGACTGGTGTGAAGGCATCTCCAATGGCCTTGGCACCCAGGACAATCACCCTGCTCTCCCTTCCCTAGAAACAACCCTGAAGGAGCTGTTATTACCACATTGTGGATGTAAGACAAAAGGTGTCAAAGGTTTGGCTTCTTCATCTTCACATGAATTGCCTTTTTTAAAACCAATCTTCCTCAGTATCCAGGATGAGAACTTGACTGTCATCAAGCCACAGCCCTCTGTCCTTCATACAGGGCCGGATTTTGAGAAGGGTGCAAGGGGCTCGCGCCCCGGGGGCTTCTACCACTTGCCCTGCAAAGGGGGCCTCCACCAACCTTAGGATAATGGTCTTGTCCAGAAGGCTTATCAGTCTTTGGTCTGACAGGTCGCAAGGCAGCAACAAAGCTACTAGCAGCAGTGGGGTCTCCCATGCCTGGGCAATCATTTTTTTGTTTTTGCAAACCTGCAGCCAAAGCCACCACAGGCAGGACGGAGAATCTAGAACCGGAAATGTCGGATGGGTGCGCGCAGAGCTGTCAATCAGCGGCCGATCACTGCGCATAAGCCACCAAGCACAGCCACTGGCAGCTCAATGCAGGGAACTGTTTTCTGCTGGACCAGCCGGGCGACTACACATCCCCCACCCAGAATGGCAAAGCAGGAGTTCCCAAGCACCATGCACCAGTACAAAGGGTGGCACAAGCGCCCAAAATGCATTTATTTTACAAATACCCTCCTCATTCCTCACTCTACAGTCAGTGCCTTTTGGATGGATTCAAGGTCCTGTATTTTCTTTTCCAGCAGTAGATCTGTAAAATTCCGCCAATTCTGTATTGCCAGGGGGTTTAAGGTGGACCAACACAACAAACAGTGCTCATATGCACCCCCCAGGGTAATTCAGATTGCTGCACATAAAAGAAACTTTTTCTAAATTCTGCGATACATTTTACAAACAAAATGGCGTCTCATGGACCTGCAGGCCGCCTGCAAACAGAAAGTGATTGCTGCTGGGTTTCCTGTTACTGTGTATTTTCAGTTATGTCATTTGAATCCAGGCAACAGCATGGCGAAGCTCCCGGGAGAGGAAGCTTCAAAATGGCTGCTACCACTAGAAAATCAGCGTTTCAACTTTGAGTGGATGCAGGAGAAAATGTAAGTGCTGACAATGCTTCAGTATCATGTATGCAGATGGGACAAAGGGGTTTTAGGTAGTTTTCTTTTCCAACTTTGCCAGGATGTTGGTCCAGTTTAGGTGTCAGGATTGGCAATTGCTGGATTGCACCATGAGCAAGAGCCCAGGATTTGAACTGGCCAGTGTTTAAACCTCGTAGCACTGGAAGCTCTTTTATTATATATGAAATGCTGGGCCCGGGAATAGGATGTGATGAAGTAGGAGCACAGGAATAGAATGTCAACAATAGATTTACTACAGTACATGTCAGGGCAAGCAAAAATAGCGACTTACTTTCTTACTCCCATGGTGAGGACTATCGGCAAGGAGATTGGTTAATTTGTTTTTGCACTACTGGTGGGTTTTGGTTTCCTTTAAGATTCTCTGACACACCAGCAATGTACAGCATAACCATATTCTTTGTCCAGGGGCATACATACAATAGAGTCAGGGAGGACAGCTGCTACCAGGCCTGGCCTGGCGCCATCTGACCTCCATCACCTTGTTGCACTTGTGCTCACCAGGGGAACGCGGTTGCCATCAGGGCAGGCGGTGATGAGGCCACGGAAGCCACAGATTATATATGACTAAGGGAATGGAATTCTAACAGCCCAATATATGTAAGACACTGCAGCATGTACATACTGTAAGAACTTTTTTATTACATTTTTGGACCAATGAGCTTGATCTTTTAATTGATTCAATAAAAGTGAATTTTTAGACATACTTGAGAGGCAGACTTTTCTGGAAATTTCATAGAAGCCACAGACACCTTTCCAAAAATAAAGTGCAGTGCACCGTGCAGACACTGCCTGCTGTCTATAAAGGTGTCACCAGGGAATCAGTCACAGCAATTGCACGTTTACATAATGTACTTTTCAAGTTATACACTTTATCACTGATATTTCCAGTCTTATCTTTTGACAGCTTATGAACAGATTTTGATATATTCCCTGAAGCAAAGATAGGTCAAAAAAATTGTATCTATCAGATGACAACTGATGAAATCTGCGTATATGTAATGGATAGGTGAGCTCAATGAATGTGCCCGTCCTGCTTAGGTTAACACATACTACTAAATGTTTACACTTTCTTTAAAGTGGAAGAAAACCCACCAGCCGGAGGCCTAGAATCTAAAAGATTCCAGGGTCGGCCACTCGCTTTCCCCCAGGGCATCCCGAATCCTTAATATGCAACACGGTGGGAGACCCTCCTTTGTTCTGCAGACTGGTCTGGCAAGAGTTTAGTTTCATGTGTGCATCTGCATGCAAATTAAGTTGGCCAGCAGAAACCTACCTGTAATAGTTTTATCTGAGCCAGAGTATCACCTTGCTTAGTTTGTCTGGGCCAATCAGAGATCACCTGCGCTATTTCAAATGAAAACAAAGGGGTCAGCCTGAGAAAAAGAGCTGGGCTGGTGAGAGAGATTTGCTCTGACAGCTGAAGGACACACATGGACTCGTGTCTTGAATGGAGACTGACACAGGCGGACGATGAGATTTGCTTTGGGGTAGAGAGACCTGCGTTGTAAACTTGAATACAGCAGCCATCTTGTTTGGAGATTGTATGGGGCCTGCTGATTTCTGCCTAGACCTGATTAAAACAGATGATTAATACGTTTTAATATATATGTACTTTGCACCAGTTAGGCTTCTATGTTGTAACAGTGATAAATGAGCTAAAAACCCGCGCTATTGGTCTTCAAAAGGAATGAATTTTTTTTCAAAAATACAACTATTTAGAAATGCTCCACGTGAGAAAGCTTATTTAACCCTCTAAGCTACAGACAACAACTTCAAATAAATTCACAGAGCATAAGGATAGCGTTCTTATTCACATCCAGTGGGGCTCATCTGGAGGGTACTGTTTAACAAGACAGATAGCCCTCTCAGTTAACCACATAAAATTGAGTAAAAATAGTCCACAAGAGTCCTTGTTCAATTAGTAAGTCTCTCGATTGGATAACGGTTAATTAGTTGTTATTCCCAGAGGATTTGCATCCATTGGGTGTTCCACTTCGAACAAATGCCTTCACCTTGTGCCCACCACCTGCATTATATACTCTTACCAGATGGTGGTGTAATAACCAGGTGGTGGGCACAAGGTGAAGGCATTTGTTTGAAGTGGAACACCCAATGGATGCAAATCCTCTGAGAATAACAACTAATTAACCGTTATCCAATCGAGAGACTTACTAATTGAACAAGGACTCTTGTGGACTATTTTTACTCAATTTTATGTGGTTAACTGAGAGGGCTATCTGTCTTGTTAAACAGTACCCTCCAGATGAGCCCCACTGGATGTGAATAAGAACGCTATCCTTATGCTCTGTGAATTTATGTTGTAACAGTGCTTGAAGCATTTTTGTATTTGTAAATTTTTTGCAAGGTATAAAAATAACCTTTTAAAGCGCATCTAGCTTTTCCTTGGGAATTACTGACAAATAACTTACTAGACAAACACTGTGTAATTTTAGAGATACACATGTATTTGAGCTTTTAAATTGCCTTATACGTTTAAGGGCTGCAAATATACTTGAGGATTTTAGCTAAATTACACCACAGCAAGACACCAGGGAGTAAGGAAGGAGTTGCATTGCTACACCTTCAGAGAGGAGAGGGAATGGCTCAACATCCTTTCCCTGCTTAATGACTCTCTTCGTATATTACCCAAGGGCCATTTTCCTAGAAATGACCAGAGCTTTCAAATACATCTAAACGTCAATTATTAAAATACGGAGAACTTGGGTTTCTGAGGTTAACCATGATAAAAAAGACCCACTATGTGGAATTACTATGATGAGTAGGGTTCACAGAGTTTAATATCAGTAATACAGAAATGTTATGAGGAGTCTTATTGTAATCATGCAACAAATATATTTGGAACCCTTGTTTCATTGAAGCACTAAACACAGATGACATTTGATAATAAAGTTTCCAATGCAGTTAAGCTATTTTTATGACCCTCTCTCCTGCTAAAAGCATTGTTTATTTCACCAATACATAAGAGACCAAGGGAATGGAAGAAAATATGACATTCAAGGTCACATGATTATGAGGATTAGGTAGCATGCAGACCCATTTGTCCACCTTTTGACGTTATGGTAGCTGATGGTTGTCACTGGTAAGCCCAACAATAGAGGTATCTTCTGCAAATTTTTACAGATTCCTCAGTTGAGACACAGAGTTGAGACTGTATCAAGTATTGCCTAATTTGAATGAATACATTTTTGGAAAAAAAGTTGACATGGATGAGCCAATACCTTTAACGGGGCCACCCACCAGCAAGCCCCTAGTGAGGTGAGCATTGTCAGCTGTTGCAGGGAATGGGCACTGTCTTTGAGGGAAGCACCGCTGTTCTACCTAATCAACCTTATTCAGTTGTAAGTTCATCAGCAGTAAGCCACTATGGGAGTTAGGAGGTAGAGAGCAGCCGGAGACCAAGAGAGTGCTATAGATTGCAAGTCAAGCTACCCAGTAATCCTTGGCTGACCTCACTGATGTTATGGCGTGGTGATTGGCTGACTAACTGGATGCTGTCTGTGTTTCTGGGGCTGGGAATGCGGAAAGAGCATGAACAGCTGAAAACATTGGATCTTGGTCTGCTCTAGACAGACACACACACACACACACATCCTGAATGCTGGGGTCCCCCCTCGATCAACCCCCTGCAAACCCAACACCCATTACCTTACTTATCACCTCGCTCCCTCTGCGACATGTAACCCCGTGATTGGCTGGTGACGGTTACCTGTCCCGTTCTCTGCCTTCCATTTTGCTAGTAGCCAGGTGAGAAAGGGACACGTGCCTAACGTCAGCCATTCACATGGCTGCATGGCGCAGATGGAGCAAAGTGACAGGTAAGGTCTATGGGGTTTGCAGTGGGTTCATTGAGGGGGGGGGGCATTTGGCATTCCCCTGCATTCAGGATGCAGTTTTTTGGGGCCAAGTGTTTTTTTATATCTGTTAGTATTCATACATTTTACAATACAGGTCCTTTAAAGCATATTACATGTTTGGTGCTGGGAAATAAAAGTAATGATTCTAGTTCTATATCATCACCATATCATAGGGACTGTGCACCTTTCAAGGTGAAGAAGTTTTGGGATGACAACCAGATGAAGAGGTAGATTTCAGATAGCAGCCACATTATTAATTCTGAATTGGCTATTGCAATCCATCAATCAAAAACACTGATGGTTTAGCTACCATAGGGACTTGACAACATGGTGTGCATTCATTTCATTATGCAACTTATATTAGTATATATTTCTATTAATATTTATCTTTGAACAAATTTACTGTCAGTTAAATCATTTTCCTGGCATGGGAGCACCAATTTCAAATGTATGGATTAAATCAAAGGTTGCCAGCGGGGATGACAGAAAAAATATGTAAGACTTCACATGTATACAAATTAGTAAAAAAAAAGTACATGGTCGTGGATCAATGGAATTTAAGTAGAATGTTCCATCATTTAGCACTCATTGTAGTCCTGAACATGTTTCAAACGTTCAAGCTCTTAATCGTAATAAACAATGTATCAACCCATAAGTTTATATCCTTACCACTAGAGATGAGCGAACTTCTTGAAAGTTCGATTTGGGCAATTCGCCGAATGTCAGCGCTGCCGGCCTGCCCACTCCCACCATGCCGGCATTTGTTTAAAAAGCAAACACTTACCTGCATGGTCGGAGCATGGAGGCCGGCGTCGCTCTCAGGCGCCCTCTGATGACACTTACCATGCAGGTAAGTGTTTGCTTTTCAAACAAATGCCGGCATGGTGGGAGCGAGCGGGCCGGCTTCCGCCGCCCGCTGACAGCGTAGCCGGCCTGCCCGCTCCCACCATGCCGGCATTTTTTTTTTTTATTTCAGGGAAAATTCGATCGGCACGAACAAAAAAAAATTCGGGTTTGTGCCGAATCGAATTTTCCCTGAAATTCGGAGCGAATTCCGGTTCGTCCGAACCGGTTCGCTCATCTCTACTTACCACCATCCTACAATGAATATAAAAACTTTATATTCACTTTTTCCAAACTCCAAATAAGTTCTGCATCAATGTAAGCAGTTTTAGCATATTTATTTAAAAAAACTCTATCTACTCCCAAAATGCAAGGACAAGTGTGTTCATGAAACTCAGGCTGAAGTGGAAATGGGTTCAAGTCGTACAAACGAAACACGACGATGGTAATGGTGGAAGTGGTTGTTTCAGTTGTTTATTGGTCAGCAGCAGGCTACTAAGACTACCCTGAGACTTGATAGCCGCAAGGAGAGATTTAGAGTAAACCTTAAAAGATTGCAGACCTCTGGATGTAATCATATGTGCACTTTACTTTGCATTTTGGAAATAGATTTGTAATGAATGTGATAAAACTGCATTAACCGTTATCACACTATGGATATTTATATTTGTCCACAAGGGGAATGGATAGGTCGGTGTAACATTTTTTGGGGGGATAAAAGAAAATCTTGAACCCTGCTACCATCTAGATATATATTGTACATTGCCTAAACTGGTTCTGGTAAACACATAATATAGCCTTTTGGTAGTGATAAGTCATAAGAGTGTGAGTGAATAAAACAAGCACACTGACTATAACTTATTTCAAGAGAACTTAAAGTGAAATATATTTGCCCCACATGTAATTTTACATGTTTTTAATTGTAACTAACTAACCAGATTATAATGCTTAGGTACTTCTTGGATGCTTCTTCAACTAGTTACAATTCTGAGCAGAAGCAGAGAGAGTATTACAGCTTGCTACATATAAAAAATATGTGATGATGTTGAGTTCTGCAATTCAAAGAGTAACTGGTTTAATCCATGTAATTTTCTAAAGGAAATATTTAAACAAATACCTAAAAAAAGTAAAAGCTCAAAATCAAAATGTTAAATTAAAATATATTTCTTCTAAGAAATGGTTGTGAACTATTTTGCTATTGGAAATAGTAAAAAATAGTCTAATAACGATTCTCTGAAAATCCAATAATAATTCCTATAAGGACAATAGTTGATGCATAAACCCTGCCAATATTTTGCTCATTTCAGAGTCCAAGTTCTTGAACTGCTTGTGCTGCTGCTTCCAGGAAACTGCTTCTGAACGCAGCAGTGGTCTGTGCTGGCATGCTGTTGTGTTCTTTCATTTAAGGGAATAAATGACATTCAAAGGGGTCATCTGATTTTTGGTTTAGATCTCTAATGCCATGAATTTTCTTTGCTTCTGAACACAGCTATTTACTTGCCCTTTCACTTTTAGTGCGGTTTCTATGTTAACCTTCATATATCGATTGTGGATCTATATCTTTAGTCCTGCACCCAACTGGTACTCACATACTGTACCTAAGATTAATAGACCTCATTTAACTTTTTGTATTTGCTTGTTCTTATAACTGTAGAAAACTGGTGTGCATTGCTGTGTGGATTGCAACCTGCACCTTGATGAGCTTTTAGAAACAAAAAGTTCAAAAATGTGTTCTACCCCTTTTCCCTCAAAATTAGAGGTCTCAGGTTTGAGAGTTCAAAATAGATTTAAAAACTTTTTGGTTCTTGGTTAAACTTATATTCTCTTCTATCCAAATACTCTCTTACACTGATAAATTAAGATACAAAATGTTTCAGCTGCGCATATTGAAAAATGTCAGAAATATGTATATCTATAACCAACACCTGAAAAGTGTGTACTAGAATGGACTTGAGTTTCAGAAGCCCCAGGGTTATAGTAACTTATATACAAAAGTAAGGAATAATTAGGACAAGAGGAAAATAACTTGAGAAATCATTGTACACTATCTAAGAAGATAGTCTATTATTGAGTGGTAACCATTAGAGATGAGCTAACAGATCCAAAAGAATCATCTGTGAGGATTTGCTCACAGTTATATGCAAAAATTAATTCAGCACAAAGCCAACATTATTTCAGGGAATTGTTCCCTGAAACAGTTTCATTTGGCAATGGTGTCCCATGCTACTCCCCGTTCTGCAGCCAGACAGAGGACACAGATCTTCTGCCCTGCCAGCACTTCCCACTACAAGGAGGGGTATTTATACCCCGGAGAGTGCATTTCCTTTGATGTCACAGAGGACAACAGAGGAAACAGGGGAGTAACAGGGGAATGAAGAGCTTTCCTGCCAGCTTGCAGTTCACATTATACATAGTCCCTCCCTGTGGCAGAAGCAAGCTGGTGGGAGGCCAGTGAAGTTATGGTCTTCCCTCTCCATCTTGCAAGAAGATGCTGGAGCTCTACCAGATGATGACGACAAAACCTGACACTGAAAAGTTTTTTTTTAACTTTTTACTAGAGAGATCAAAATTAGATACAGCATAAATCAAACGTCTTGGTGGAATTTGGTGAATTGTCCGAATCGAAAGTTAAAAAAATTCTTTAGCAGCCATCTGATTCGGTATAGAGTGATTACAGTTTGGATACATTAATTGATTGATCTTTTTATTCTGCACTGAAAAGTTTTGTCATGGTGGTGTACTGGAAGGTTCACATTCAGATTCAAGATCATGGTATACCTTTCGGAATAAAACAAAGAAACTGGACTTTCTATTTTATTATAATGAGGACATGTCACTAGTCAACCGAATTAGTTTCTCAATTCAGATTTCTGGAAAAGCCAGTCAGATAACTATATCAAAATGTCTTCAAGAAAATAAAACAGCAAGTCCATTTTCCTTGATTTATTCCTACAGACGTGGAGGACTTTTGTGTTTGAAAGAATGATTTTGTAGTTTCCATTTTATTTTAACGATAATTTATTATATAGAATTGCTCTGATTTGTTTGGTAGCCCAATAATGCCAAATATATTCTTTGATTCAATGTTAAGAAGCTATCTACTGTAAGCAGAATGTATCTTGGCAAGCTCTTCCATAGCGCTGTTTCCGCCTCTGCCTCCTAGCCACAATTAATAAAATTATTACATGCTACTCTAAAAGTATTAGTAGGATACCAAACAGGCTAGGGGTTTCTTGTTTCTGTTTCTGATTGAGGGGATAAATCATTCCTAATCTTTTATTGTCTCGCGGTATGACAGCTGTTGCTAATTGAAATTAATTGTAATTAATTTAAATAGCCTGGTAGCCTTTGATCCACAAAAGTAGGAGTTAATGAAAAATTTGTAATTTCATAAACAGCTGCTGAATAGTTTTGACTTTCAGCAATGCAGCAAGCGGAATGAGATTCAACTTTTTCAAAGTGTTGTGTTTATTTGTGCATGCCAAGTTATGTTCTTACTGTGTGGCCCAAAGTCATTTGAAGTTGGTCAGTTGTGCTTGTTTTGCCATCTGAAAATAGGATGAATTTAAGGACATTGTGTAATATGTAATGTTTATCCAATGACATTTTAGCTGCTGTTTACTTCCTACAGTTCCTGTTTCCTCTCATCCTTAGCGCAGTATAGTTAAGCTTTCTGGAAAATTGAGTTTTAAAACTGTGTTCAAAGTAAGATATATGATATGCTTTTTACCTCTGAGCAAATAAAGTTCAAAATCAAATGTTAAAAGTGAAAAACATTTGCAGAGTTTTTACAAAGCAATTATTTTTAGTCAATCAGGGCCCTTTCACCACATTGCAGTGGAAACTTAGCACTGCAGTGGAAGTCCCATAGGGCCCTCTGCAGTACCTGTAGCATACAGCAGTGGACCCCCAACTCTCTTCTACAAGGCCCACTAACAGTGGGATCTCCACATAGCAGGCTCAATATCTCTACTGCTGCACTAATAACTTGTGCATCTATGTGGAGATCTGCAAAACCTGACCTGTTGTTGGGCATCTTTCCTCTAATCTTAGTGGATACCCTGTGTTGGGGAGCCTTTTTTAAGAATCGTGTCCAACAGGTACTGGCATAGGACGGTCAATACCTAAGTGCTACAGTCAAAGCTAATTAATAGCGTTCTGTGCAGCGACTGCTAGTGCCAATGTAGTACACAGAACAGCGCCAGATAAGATGGAAATGCTGGTACTCCGAAGCTGGTGCTATAGCCACAAAAAAGAAGCTAGAAGGCGCCCATCATAAATAAGGCCCATAGTTACAATGCTTGGTGAAATAGATCTTTGTATTGATCCCTGATATATTTAAACATAGTAAATGTTCATATTCATTCAGGGTACTCTCTCTAGTCCCCTATTATCTTTATAAATTTAGCTGCCTGCCTTTGAACGTGTCCCAGTTCTGATACGTCCTTCTTGCATGCGCTGGTACCCAGAACTACACAATTTTCCATATAGGGAAAATGACCAGTGACTTATGGAGCAGTACATTTATGCTTAGGTCATGGCCCCCTATGCCCCTCTTGCATCCCATGATTCTATTTGCTTTTACATTTATTGTTTACTAGGTCCTTTTCCATTCTAGTTTTACCCAGTGTCTCCTGTTTAAAAGCTGTTGCCATGCTCGAGCCCCTGTGACCCCTGTGTAGGGGTGGCCGTTGGTCCCATATGCCCCGGGTGACCACTGTGTGAGTTGGTCTTAGCACCTGATGAGTTTTCTAAAACCAGAGAAGCATAAAATTGCAAGGGTTAGTATGACTTTTACATTTCTCATGTGCCTGAACAGACCTTCTAAAGCAGAACTAGCTAAAAATCTGTGAAAATCCACTATGGAAAAGTGAATCAATGACTCGAGGAGGCTTTTTGCATAATACACATTAGAGCAGGGACTTTTACTTTCTATAAGATCGTTGCTTATTAAAATCAGGAATCCAGAAAAAAAACTGTGATTTGTCGGCCATTTAGCAGTACCTGCCATGGAATAGTAGTAATAATAGAGGACCAGCAAACTAGATCTAATATAGACAAAAGTATACAGTACACCATTACAACACTGACACCTACAGGCTGGAGACTTAACACCACACCTCCACTTTGGGGGAAAAAAGCCTACAAGTAATAAGACACAACATAATGCATTTATAGACATCACAGTAGGTTTTCTAATTCTTTGAGCACAATTCAGTGTTGGACTGGGATGTCTGGGACCCACCAGTAGAATTGTCTCTAAGGGCACACCCAAAAAATAGATGCAAAGATAACCCACTTATTTTCATGGGTTCATGCACACAAATATTATGTCAAACTGTATTGTCTTTGTATGCACATGTAGGGTGCCACAAATAAGCTATACATAATTCAGATTTTGATAAGTAATAAGTTCAGCTTCTGTGTCTCTAATGCCTAAAGTAGGTAGGGCTACTTCCTTAAATTGGACATCTATAAAGTCCTAACATATGCACCTATAAAATAGTTCCAACAGTAAGTATAGGGTCCTAGTCTCTCTAAAGTGAGGTAGTACATCTGAGTTGTCCCTGTTTCAGCAACCCAAGTTTCTTAAAGAGCTCCTAAAGCCTAAATTATTTTGTCCTCCCCTCCAGCCTCCTTGTTCAGCCCTGAAGCAGGATGGGGGACAAAAAAATAAAAATAAATAGCTTTACCTGGTCCATGGAGTGGCACTATCACCATAAGGCAGCAGTCCCTACTCTGTGTGCACTGGGGATGCTACTCTACTAAACCGATGTCAGACGCAAAAGAGGAAAGGTTTTCAGGAAGAAGGTCAGGTCTTTTTTTAGGTCATAATATCTCCTCCTGCCTTAGCTCTGGGAATGGGGCCCGGGGGGGGGGGGGGGGCGGCAAAATAGAGTCTACAGGGTTTCTTTACTGCCAGAAAACCAGGCTTTTTGTAATTTCTGTTTTTGTAATGCATGAAACAACTTTATCAAGAGACAATCTCAGGCCACTGTGGAAGTTGTAGCTCTGTAGTTGTGCAGTCGGTGGTGCCTGTGTACTTTCTAGTTTTCCAGTTAGAAGTTTCTGAGGCTTCTGTTTAACCTTTAGTCCCCCGTTTTGCTTGTTGGAAATTCCTAAGAACACAGAAATGGGTTATCCAAATGACTTTGGATATTTCTGAAAAGGCTGAGTCTGGAGAGAAAGACCTTGATTTAGAAATAAATGAAAGAAAATCACTTTAGGTGAAAAAAGCATGATATTTTACTGATGCTGCATCACCAGCTAGCAAGACAATGAAAGTCAATAGCACTTATTACCCCCAAAGAAAAGAAAAATTTTACACTTTAGTAGTAAGTGCCATTGGGCTCACTGGCTAAATAAAATAGTACAAACTATAGCAGGCTGAAAATGATTGGGCTGCCAGCACAGGCAAGAAAACCTTTATCAAAAAAGCTGCACCCAGCAAATTATAAGATTTTATAACATGCCCTTATTAGAATACTAACAATGTACATATTATAAAAAAACACACAATTTTAATAAGTAATTAAAAGTGCTGGGGAGAAGGACCTTTGAAATATGGCTCTAATCATATGTCATATGTGGTGATTAGCTCTAGTAGACAGCAGGATAGAGGCTCAGAGGTGAAAGTTCAACTTAAAGTCCGTGTTTATTCACACAAAAAAATCCATAAAACCGAATGTCATTTTTGGTTACATCACCTTTTCAGGAAAATGCAGCAGAAGTACATCAGACAGGCAACGGCGTTTTTAGTGCTTGGGCAAACTTGCTACTTTGCAGCCGAATCCGCCTCTGGTCCGCATGAAACAGCCTGCACAGGAGTTTTAAGCCAGGCACACAGAGTCTCACTTCACAAGTGAGCTCCAGTCACAGACACTCCACAGCTGACTCCCCAGGCTATTTATGCGGCCTGTAAAACCCGGACCTGGGTAGGGGATGGAGTCCCACCCTGCTCTACTCCATCCCAGTAAAACCGTCCCGGGTTAGCCTTTCGGCTATACTAACACTTCAGCACCAGACTGCCATTAGCAGCTGATGCTGGGAAACAAAATACACGGTTTTACTGCAGCAAGGCCAGGTACCTTGGTGCCACATACCTTCCGTCAATGACAGCCCCTTGCACCTTACCGCACATAATAAGAACAGCAGTCTGTTAAAGTGCTATAGTGCTGAAGACTTTTTTTATATATATACTTGCTAGTGCTGAAGAAAAAAATATGCACTATAAAGTGTCAATAGTGCTATCTCAATAATACAGCAAAATAGATAAAGTGACTAGTGCTACATATAAGGTGCCATACAATGTGCAAAAAAGACTGCTTAGAATAAATTAAAAAAGTATCACCAAGTTAGTAGAAAAATGGAGCCGGGTCCCCTCACCATTCACCCCTCGGACCATCGACGCGTTGCGTGGTGGTATCCCCACCACTTCATCAGGACGTCCAAACTATAGCAGGTTTATTTTTGTGAATCAGTGTGTGTTAATGCTGGCACAAATTTAAACCAACCAAAAAGAAACAAAAAACTTTTTTATCCCTTTCTTTCCTGGATCCAGGTTTCATTTGAAGCAGGTGGTTTATAAGGAAGATCAAAACTTTTGGAACCAGGCTTTGCAAGTTCTGCTTGGTAAGTGTGAGTTACAAGCAGAAGGTACAAGCAGAAGTGCAGAAGCTGTAAGTATCTAACTTTGAATACACAGAGTGTCATTTGTGTTCCAACAAACTAATATAATGTGCTCCATGCCTAACAATGCTGTCCAATGTACTATGTGCTATGTAGGCACTGCTTGAACAATTGGTTGAGGATGCATACTTCTGTTCAGCATGTGTGCACATTGCACATTTGGAAGCCGACACTGACGATCTAAAGGAGCAGTTGGCAACATTGAGAAGCATTGGTTTCATGGAAAAGAGTCTGGTGCTCACTGAGCAGGCACTCTCTGGGTTAGGGGAGGGTAATGGTATGGGGGGTAGGAAAAGCAGAATAATGAGGCAGCTAGCTGCATAACAGTTAGAAGGAAGGATAGAGATAAAAGTTACAGGGAGTCTAGCCCTGGTTGGCAGATGAGGAGGATGTTAGCTTAGGGGTGGCACAGCTCCAGCAAGACAACACCACTGCCTGCTTTCCAGGAAGGGAAAGGAAATGGGAGAACTAGGCAGGCAAGCCATGTGCTGGTAGTGGGTGACTCTATTATTAGGGGAACAGACAGGGTTGTATTTCTGGGGTAATAGTTTGGCATGTTGCGGATGGGGCTGATTATTGGAAGGGGCTGGCTTAAACCCACCGGTCATTGTGCATATTGTCATATAAGAAAAAGTAGGTGGAAGGTCCTTAAAAAATATTTCAGGGGCTTAAGCCGTAAGCTTAAGTCAAGGACCTTAACTGTAGTATTCTCAGAAACACTACCAGTATCAAGAGCCACACCAGAGAGGCAACGAGAGATTAGGGGGCTCAAAAATTGGAGTAAAAGGAGCGGTTTGGGTTCTTCGAGAACTGGGCCGACTTCACAGTGGGCTACAAGATCTTTGGCAGGAATGGGCTGCACCTCAATCGGGAGGGTGCATCTTTTCTGGGGGAGAGGATGGCTAAAAGGTTGGAGACATATTTAAACTAAGCACGGGGGGAGGGTATAAGCAGTTATAAAGGAGAAGTTAGGAAAGAAAGTGTAAGTGGGTGTAGACATGCAACTGGGGGTAGAGAGAGGGGGAGCACATCTAGCATAACTACCCAGTTATAGATTGGTACGCTGAAACCTGTGGACTTCATAAAGGTAAAAATGTTTTGTCTAAAACAAAAGATGGCTACCTTTCCCAACAAGTACAAGCTCCAACAAGGGGGAGACCCATACAGGTACAGGTTGGGAGACCCCTTGGATACAGTGATCATAATATTATTAATTTCCACTTAGCAGGCATTAGGGTGCCTTATTATGGAGCCACAAAAACGTGGAACTTCAGGAAGGCAAAGTTTGACCAGCTTAGAGATGCCCTAAACTGCATTGACTGGAAACATGTCCTAAAAAACAAAAGCATGGACAGTAAACGGGATACTTTCACTGAAATCCTCAATTTTCATTGTGATAGATATATACCTTACAGGAATAAAAAGGTTAGAAACAAAAGTAAACCTATGTGGCTAAACAAAAAGTTTAGGGGGGCAATAAACAACAAAAAAAGGAATTTAAACATTTAAAAGCAGAGAGGGACTAGGGAAGTGTTACAAAACTATAAAGAAGAAAATAAACTAGGTAAACAAAAGACAAGGACAGCAAAGCTGGAGACAGAAAAAGGGATCACCAGGGAGAGTAAGACTAACCCCAAAACGTTCTTTAGCTATATAAGCAGTAAAAGATACAAACCTGAGGGTGTGGGTCTCCTGAAAGGCAAGGAGGGGACACCTATAGATGGGAATGAGAAGAAGGCAATTTACTAAACATCTTCTTTGCTTCCATATTCACAAAAGAATGTGATATGCCAGGTGAAATGCAGAGCAATAACCCAAACTCTCCATCAGGGCCAGATGGAATACATGCCCCTGTTTTAAGTGAGTTATGTACAGTAATAGACAAGTCATTATTTCTAATATTTGTAGATTCAATAATTACGGGGGGCTGTTCTGAGGGATTGACGCTTAGCAAATGTGGTGCCAATATTCAAAAAGGGGTCCAAGGGGTCCTGGGATTTAGATAAATTGGAAGCATGGGCAGTTAAATGGCAGATGAATTTTAACACAGGTAAATGTATGGATATGCACATGGGAAGGAGAAATTTGTGCCATGACTACACCCTAATTTAAAAAGTGCTTGGTAAAACTACAATGGAAAAGAACGGTTTTAGTTAACAATAATCTTATCTGTAGTAATCAACACCAGGCAGCAGCTGCCAAAGCAAACAGGATCATGGGGTGCATCAAGAGGGGCATAGGGTGGCCATGACCAGAGCATAATTTTACCCCTTTACAAGTCACTGGCCAGACCCCGTATGGAGTACTGTGTACAGTTCTGGGCACCAGTGTGTAAGAAGGACATATCAGAACTGGAGCCCATTCAAAGGAGGGCAACTAAGGTAATAAATGGGACTAGAGTACCCTGAAAGATGTCAAAGTTAGGTTTATTTAGTTTGGAAAAGAGACGGCTGAGGGGTGATATAATAACTATGTATAAATATATTTGGGGTCAATACAAAGATCTGTCCCACAATCTATTTATACCCCGGAGTGTAACCATAACCCGAGGGCATCCACTAAGGTTAGAGGAAAGGTGCTTTCTCCACCGACATAGGAGGGGATTCTTCTCTGTAAGAGCAGTGAGACTATGAAACTCACTGCCAGGGGATCTAGTTATGAAAGATACAGTAAAAGAGTTCAAGAGTGGCCTGGACGCTTACTCAAATGTTTTTTTTTTATTTTATAGCGCTACGGAAGATGATTGCGCTATATAAATAAACAATAATAATAATTTTACTTTTGTTTGCTGAGTGAGAATAGCTTTGACTGCCTGCCAGACGTACCCACTCACAGAAGCATTCCCTAACAATTGGCTGCCAGTTCACTGCCCCATGTGACCATCCATGTGGGGTGGTATACTGGCAGCTAGAGGCAATGCTGAAGAGGGGGAGTTCCCCAGTTTTCAGACATGATGCTAGGGGTGAGTGGACTAAAACCTGTATTCGCTGGCCCAAAAGTAAAAAAAATGTTGGCGCCATCTGATTCCCTATGCCCAGGGCATCCCAATGTGGGATATCCCACTGTCTTAAACTACCCATATACAGCATAGGGGGCAGGAGCAGTTCCCTCCAACCATGCCAACTCCAAAAGCCAGCCCTAAGTCTGTCTTCTTCACAATTCCTACCTCTTGCTTTCCCTTGCATATTGCCTCTGTAACTCACTTTTCACCATCTCCAGCATTTTCCTTTTGCTTGTTTTTCCTGTCTTAGGCTTGATCTTTCTTATGTAATCCCTTGAAGTTCACCTTCTTATTAACTTCCTTCCCCACTCCCTTCATCACGCTCTCTGTCAAACCTCATGGGATACCCGCCTTCTAGTTGAGTCCACAACCCCCAATCTCCGCTGCTAGCTTCACCTATAGCCAAGCCCCCGTTTGCCGGGGCACTTTAAATGCCTCACAAGACACAGTTGCCCCCAGGACTTAATAGCACAAAGGTTGTGAACTTACAGGGGTGGGGACGGATGAACCAAAGGCATGACTGAGCGATGTTGGGTAAGCCGGAGTCATACATGGGTGATCTATCCACACGATACACAGAACCAAGGGAGAAGCAAGAGAAGGGTCAAAGATCAAGTCGGGAGGTCAGAAATAATACAGTCTAAGGGATGAGACAGGTTCGTAGTCGGAGTTCAGGCAGAAGTCGGTCCAGGCAGCGGTTATGGACTGGTCAGGCAAGGTAGGTCGGCAAATGATTTCAATCAGCCAGTCACAAACACTTTAGCACTCAGCAGCATGTTATCACGGGCAATGACGGAATGGCAGGAGATAGCTTTATAAGGCTAGCTGGAGCACTGGGGATTGGCTGGGGTGCTTTGGGCTCCTTGGCCCCTGAATAACCTAAGGGCTGATAACCCCGTTTAACAAGTAGGGTGTTTAGCCCACTAGTAAGGTTGGGACACCATCTGTGCAAATCTTACATGGGCCGGCTGCTAATCTGCCCTTGAGGCATTCAAAATCGGGATGCCTTGCTGTGCAAAACCCCCAGGGTTGCCAGTAAACGAACAGGCAGATCCCACGGTGCTGTCTTCCCCAGAGTCTGCATGCCCAACTTTCCTGTGGTTGTGGCTAATTCCTACGCCCAGCTCTTGAGATAGATTGGGGAAACCACAAACTACAGGGAAACTGGAGATGCTGCTAGCAGGCAGGTCACGTGCGGGTGGGGATCCCCCCAAAAGGGAATTTAAATGATCAGCAAAAAGAGGGGTCACATCTAAACTCTGCATAGAAAATTTCTTTCTGCTATTGCAGTTCCTCTGATGTGTGTAGATGCTTTTAGTCATCATGCAATGCTTTGGGTAGATATTTAATAGTACATAATGCTACAGAGGCTGGCTCAGGAGAAAGACATTGAAATGAGGCAGATCACCCTCGTAAAAATCTCTCACCCTTGGATTTTATTCCTACCAGTAAAAGAAAACTACAAGCTTGTTGAGATTTTTTTGCAGATTAGCTATAAAATGAACCCCTCTTCTCACTGTCTACTGTTTGTTTAGATTTTTAATGATTTTGCAATATTGCTCCTTCAAGGCTAATATGAAATAACTGGTCTATTGATACTTTTTTTCATTTGAGACACCTTCTCTGGAGAGAAATTAACGTACAGTAGCAGATGTTATCTGGGAAACAAAGGCAGTCTCTGCCCACTGCTTGTAAAAGTACATTAACTGTATTACAAATCTACATTCCACTGGTGCATCTGCGAAAAGACTCACAATATCATTAGCAAGCTAGTTTTTCTCATGCAGATTTGTGAAAAGCACTTAAAAGCTGAACACACAGCACTGGCAGCCCAAGATGTCAAGTGGCACAAAAGACAGGAGTGGGGAGTGTAAAGTGAATATTCCAAATGGCTGCCCCTTCAAATGGTCCAAAATGTATTAATAAGCCATCAGAAAGTGCTACCAAAAGATACTAATATCAAATAACATCTAAAGAATATTTAATATAGAGCGTATAGAGTTTTTCGAGCTTGTACCATGTGGTCACTAATATACTGTATTTCATGCAGTCTTTTCTTTGTTGGTGATACCCGCAAGTTTTATAAAAGAAGCCTCAGAATCTAAAGTGGAAAGCGAGGAGAATAGATGCCCATTTGTCTCGTGTGGTTGATAAGTGCAATCACGTTTGGGAGAGGTGGTGGTCTTAGATAGAAGACTGCAATAAAGTTCCAAAGAGTTGTTTGAATGTGTTCTGAAGTAGACATTTTGTGAGGATTTTATTTGGTTTTTGGAATCTACAGAATGCTGAGGCCGCTTCAGAGCCATTTCCAGGAATGGGAGAGAAAGTCACCTTTACAGCCATCCTGTTTTCCGCAGATGGGTCAGGGTCACTGTTAGTGGTTAAATAATCGTGGAAAGCCATGACTATCAGTAACAACATTCTACTGGGTCAATCAAGGTCAAACACGCAGTCCAAGACCATTTGCTTTTTCATTATTCCACAAGAGGGGAAACCCTTTTTTAAACTTCTTGTTCTTGTTTAAACATGCCTGGGATAAGCACACATCTATCCTAAGATAAAGAGTACATACAGTATACATTCATTAATAGCGCCAGGTAGCGACAGATGAGCGACAGTAGCGGTATTTTCACAGCGCACGCTAGTATTCGCTGTGCTTGGCCGTTGTTCGGCTGTTGACAGCGACTCAGTCGGTGTGCGGTAATGTTGAATACGGGGTTAGGAGTCGCTGTTTGACAGGTTCCGCGCTGTATGGGAGCGCATGACAGCGAATGGCCATAGCGAACGGCTCCCAGCATATTCATTAACAACTCACGCTCAAAAAATTATCGCGCTGTGAAATGCTTGTTTAAACCCCAGAGCGCTGGTGGCGATGGGTTAAAAGTAGTTTTTTAACCCCCAAACAACCATATTTTTGAAAAAAAAAAAAAATAGTTTTTCAAAACATTTTGTAATATGAATACATTAATATCAGACCTGTAATATCAATTCTGCACAAATTTTTTTTTTTTTTTTTTACCTTAAAAAAAATATCTAACATTGCAGAAGTGGTCACAGAATTTTTGACATTTAAAAAAAAAAAATAAAAAAAATAAAAATAATAGCAATTAATTAAGAATATTTAAAGATTGCTCCATTGAAATGCATTGGAGAGCGCCAGGTAGCGAGAGGTCATACCTGTCGCTGTTCAAGGTCGCTCGCTGGCGCTGTGGGGTGAGGCTGGAATAATGATGAATGATTCGCTATTTGGCGCTCTGTCAGTCGCTAAGCAGGATCGGCTTGATAAATGTGTGATTGCGGAGGGGAGCCGGCATTCTCGTGGCGGTGACCGTCATTACTGTTCGCTCAACATTCGCTACCTGGCGCTATCCCTTGTTAAATAAGGGCCTATGTTTCTATGTTCCACTACTTTCTGAAATTCCAGAGATAGCTGATCTTACAAAAAATAGAAAGAGTGCTTTTCTCAGCCCAGTGTGGTATTGCTGGCTGGTGAAACATTGAACCCTGGTTTGTGATAAACCATCGTGCAGTTGTAGGTCTGGTGCATTTAGGTGCATGTTCCCTGTCTAGTGAAGCAGAGCACATGTTCACAATGTGATATTTGTCTTGGACGTTGGCTAATTTACATTTGATTAGCAAGTAGTCAATTGCAGGCAATGTAGAAATACAAGTAACTGCAGTACAGAAAGAGTATAGTTGGTGTTGGTGTTGAGTTACATTTTATCCATAGCTCAGTTACCAGTCTACAGATCAGCATTGTACAGCTAAAACAGAAGAGCAGATGGAGTAGAGCTATAGCAACTCAGTAGCAAGTTATTTAATCATTGAGGAAGGAGGAAACTAAGTTTCCTACAACTGATAGAAGGACAGAATAAAACCACACATTAGACGACGAGTAACAATCTCACAAGAGAAACCCCGCCATGCACATTTGCTGTGCTTTTTGGTGAGATGGGCTTAACCAGTTCATCCCTTGGTAATGGTAATGCACAGGGTGCAGCTTACCTATGAGCCACTGGAAGAACAGGTTTATATTCTGAGACCTGACTGTCTGATCATTCTGACAACTGCCTCATTTGAACCTCTCTATGCACAGTTAAAAAAAAAAAGTGGAAAGAGGGCAAATAAATTTAATCCTACTACAAAGAATGTTTACATTTCCATATAAAGTAATATTAGTTTTTATTCTAAACAACAAATGTCAAATGTGATGATGCCAAGGGCTCCTACTGCTTACCTGATGCATTGTATGTCAGCAACATCGGACAGCAACTCCTAAACTTATGAGAATTATATGACCTTCTGTTTGTTCATTTATGCACAAAGTACACCAAATCCAGTACCCGCACACAGGGAAGGACTGGGGCAAAAAATCAGCCAAGGATTTTAGTGCCCTCATGCCAGCCCATGACACTATGACATTCCTTCTAAACCCTGCCCCTAATGTGCTTCTTGGGTATAAAGAAATAGGGGGCAGAAAGGGGGGTCTGGGAGTGTAGAGGAGTGTTGGAACCGTAAGTGCACTGAAAGCTCCCTATGGCCTATCTGCTACTAGCTTTAGAAGTGGGACAATATTTTGGTTAATGTCTTGTTGCATATAAAAGCAGCTGTTGAAAGCAATATTAGTTGCATCTTTCTGCTCTATAAAACTAGCCAGAGCTATACGGTATATACAGTATTTTTACAGCAAGCTCCTATAAATCCAGATGACAACAGTGTTAAAAATTTGCAAAAATAGCTCACTGTGGGCTAATCATAAAGCTCTTTTCTCTTACAAATGTACATTACAAATGTTTAGAATGTATCATCATATCTAAAATAAAAAAAAAAGTGTTTCAGTCTGAGCAAAATTCTGGAAGACCTGCTGGATATTTGCATTTCTGTTTATTGCAAGTAGGCCACAAGATACTCTAGCAATGTTTATTGCCATTTTAGGGCACTTAATGTCTGTGCACAATGTTATATATTTCTGCAATGTTCTTGTGAGCTCTTAGGTGTGATTTTATGGTGATCAGGCAGTTTATACTAAGTGCTTTTAGGATCAGCCCCCTTAACTTTAAATTTCTGGTGGAAGGTCTGCCAAATGACATTCAACAAACAATTACATTGTACAATGGCCAGAACATTAGGGATTTATAGTTGGATTGAAGCCATGCTGTTTTTTGTCTTCCAGAATACAAATACTGTGGCTAGTTTTAAGTGAGGAATTCTCAGTTAGATAGTGCTAAAGGAGGGACTGGGGCACACATAAACTTAAAGTGGCACAAAACTCATACACCACCTTGCATTTTTGAGATCAATGATTGGCTGATCTCAGGAAAGCCAGGTGATATGACCCGCCCACTGCCCGCATCCCGGCTTACCTCTAGTATGAATGGCTGGGCACGGTAGCACGTCTCAGCTACAGGGAATTCGGGGATGCGGCCGGAGGCAGTAGAAGTGCCGTGGGAGCTGCCAGGAAAGGTGAAGTTAACAGTGACCCCAGGGGTTACACACATCAGGTCAACACAAATTTGGATGCCGCAGGTGCAAGCTAGTGGTTTTATTTTTATGAACCTGTAGGCCAGAGAGATTGGATAAAGTGTGGTTGGGTTGAAAAGGAGAAGTATAATTATCCACAGTCCTGGACTTTAGCTTACGGGTCAGTATAGAGGGGATTGATTCAGCTAATAAAATTGTCGCCAAAGCACCATTTGCACAAATTGTATTTCAGAAAGTCCCAGGAGACTGTGTTGAAGGCTTTTCTCATCTCAAGAGTTAGTGGCATTTCACGGGTTATTGCGAGTTTTAGGCAGGTAGATAAGTTACGTTATTTGTCTCAAATTATCACTGGCTTGCCTGTGAGGAATAGATCCTACTTGCTCTTTACTTTTAAGTTTACCTATGAAGTTGTTAAGCCTAGTTGCCAGAACGTTGGCAAGCAGTTTGTTGTCTTTGTTTAGGAATGAAATGGGCCTATAGTTGGACTAAACTGTGAGGTTGGATTGAGGCTAATTTGAGTCTAATCGTTTACCATACTATCTAAAACTAAAAAAAAACTCTGTCTGCAGTTAGGCATTAGAAATTAGTAGATCTTTCAAGTGGACTAAAACCCATTGCCCAACAGTCCACTCAAATCCCTCCCGCTGTGTGATGACCCCCAGGTCACCCACTATACTCACCTTCTCCCCTGGTCCAACGGTGCAAGCGCTGGTAGCGGCAGCTCTTCGCTATCCCTTTAGCAGGGCCTGCACCGGGTATTTGTGAATGCTTGGCATGAGCACACTCCCTGCTAGAGGACAGCAGGGAATGCGGTTGTCAAGTTTGCTCGCGCGCACTACAAGGAGTTTCCACATCAATGAAGGTCATCTGGTAGGAAAACCAGAAAGGAATGTAGTGTGCAGGAACGGCCATTAGAGGTTGCCCTTGGGAGGAGTATAAAAGCTTGGCTTTTCTAGATTCCTAGGTTTGCAGAGCTGTGTGGAGGCTGTAAGGCTGAAGGCAGTGAATAAGTGTGGAGCAGTTGAGAATAGGGGCTGATTAAGCCATGCACCCTAGTGAGAGCGGACTTGGGACCTAGTGGGGGTCGAGTCCCGAAGGAGGAATGGGAGTGTCATTGCTGGAGTTCCTCCTTCGCCTTCGCCTGTTTCTCTCTGCAACAATTCTCTGTAGTATGCAGCTTGACCTGCAGGTGGCGCTGTTCTGCAAAGCTCCCAGGAATCAGCCAGCAACTGTGCAAATTACCTGCTTGCCTTTATATGCTGATGCTGCCATGCGGTCAGTGGCTCAGCATGGGACTGTGTCTTCAGAAACCTGAACTCTGGATCTAAGAACTCTGAACCCGGATTTCTGTAACCATACCTCTGAACCCTGAAAACTGGACGTCCTTTTCAGCCCTTTGTTTCCCTCCTGTTGCCCTGTTTTCCCTCTTGGACTGGATCTCTCATGCATGTATGTTACCTCGCTGCACACTGTTTTATGTATAGCACTCCGAGAGTTTGTTTTTTCACAATAAACACAGTTTTCTGCATAATTCTAGTCTTTCTGCCTTGCAATATTCAAATTATCGGTCACTTTTTATTAGTGGATTTCTCCCTTGAGAAATCCGTGACAGGGAGGTTGTTGGCCTGGAGTTCCTGAAGTATCATCTGGTCCCGGGTCCCGTGCCGCGGCGCTGCCCCTATTTTCTCTTGCAGGGCTCCCGCAGCTGAGCTCCTGAGAGCACTGGGGTGGTGGAGGAGGATTTCCCCTGGACCAGGCCAGAAGGGCAAGAGATGGATGCCCGTGGCAGCTGGAGGTGCTTCCCTGGAAGCACGGCCTCAGCTCGGCCCGAACAAGAGGCCAAGTGTGTTTGGAAAAAGGAGAGAAAGGACACCTGTGCCTCCTGCAGAATACTCCAAATCTTTTCATTTGTGTACCTATACCTATGGGGTATAAATGTTGCTGAAATCACCTTGAACTCTCATGGCTTCTGGTCCCCCCATACCACTGGGCCCCCGTGAATTTTCTGGAATTTCCTACAAAATGGAGTGTCATGAGAAAAACAGTGAATAGAAATTGGGGATGCCCCAAACCCCCACCCGAGTTTTTGAGTCTTATTACTGCACACACCAAAATTAGTAATAAAAAGTATATTTATTTATTAATCCATTAGAATCAACAACATTACATCCAAGACATATTATTAAAAAACATATAAGACAAACTAAAACGTATTCTGCCAGGAGGGGGCGCTGATGTGCTTTGTTGCCATACGGACTAATATAAATGTTAAGTATAATTCATAAAACTCTTAAAAATAACTCATATCCTTAATAAAGTGTCAAGTGCCTATGCAAACAGTACATCAATTAATAGTAGAAACTCATTTATAGAGGTTTTTATCTCAAAATGCACAAATAACAATAGCGTGAAGCACAAATCAATAGAAAATACAGTGCAAAGAAAGTGCTACTTATCCCAATCAGATATGTCCGGGTCAGCAATGTGCGTCCCCCCATTCACGAGCCCACGCGTTCCGAGACGTAGGTCTATTTTTCAAGGCAGAGTGCATGAGAAAAACAGTGTACATCGTTAAGTGCCTGCTACTAGTGTGGAGTGCTGCGATCTGAAAAGGATTACACTTAATTCCGCCCCAACTGCTATGTACTCTAACCTCTTACCTGCCTTCGTTTGCGGTTACAAATAACTACTCCCATTTCTCCCACTTGTTAACTCAGGTTACAGGAAGTGAAGCTAAAGCTTCCCAACTTGATTAAAGATATCAAAAATAGCCAGACACGGTTTCTGGCCATGGGCTTTAAAGCATAACAACACCCTTGCGGCATGGCCCTGGACTCTAAAAGACTCCAGGATCAGCCACTGGCCTTCCCCTGGGGAATCCCCGATTGGAATGCCCTGCTGTGTGAACCCCCCCCCTGGGCACCACAACACTCACCTTCTTCCTGGCTCCCTCACGTTGTGAATACCAGTGGCCGCAGCCCCTGCATCTTTGAGCTGAGTGCACGCTTATGCACCCAGCCATTCAAATAGGCTGGGGGCAGGAGTGATGGCGCTGCAGGGGATGCAGCTGCTTTTGCACCAATTGCCATAAACAAGAGTCATCTTGGTCCAGAGCAATACAACAAATAAACACAAGCTGGCAGAAGACATTTAACACAACCCACTGTATCAATTTCTGCGACACCCTTTCAGAGTAGCACCCAGAGAATATATTTAACACTTTCTTTTCTGTACATTGCCATTGTGCTATATACAAGAGCGCACTGGCCATAGGGATACCCAGGCAAATGCCTGATGGCTCACACTGCTTTGGTGCAGTCTGGGCTGCTACCTTTACTAACACTCCCATCCAATCCCAATCCCCATCCCATTCACAACTCTATCCATACACTGGTTGACAGGCCAGGGAGCAGCAGAGATCCAACTGGCTGGTCATAGGCAGGCCAGGTGCTGGTAAAATCCCAGGTTGATTTTTGGCCCCAGCACGCCACTGGCTATGTTCATCTAATCTTGTGCATTAAAATGTCTTTTAAACATCAAAAATATTGTCAGACACAAATGTTGGCTGGTTGGGGGTGGGAGGAATTAATAGCTAGGTCGTCCATTCTTTATAGTATATGACTCACCTCAGAGACCAGGGAGATATGCAAATCAGCAAGTAGGGGAAGCGAGGGTTCAGAGAACATTGAACAGTATTGCCCTGTTCATACCAGGCTAATGTGTGGTAATAGCGGGGCCACGGTTACCTACAGCTTATTCATATAAATACTTGGCAATTGCAGGTCAATTGGAATCACCCTGAAAAAGTCCGGCAATCAGCATTTGTCAGGCCCATATTTCTACATATATTTAAAAAATAATTAAGATTGCCATGGGGCGCACTTACTTTTTCACATGAGTGCAACTGAGTATATATGTAAAAAAATTAAAGCAGCATCAACTGATTTGTAGCAGAGGTAATTATTTTTTGAAAATGTTACATTTACTACAATCACAAGGAGAGAGAACATTTAACCTTTTTTAATTACATGCTAAACTGAAAATTATGTAAATGATCTGATATAAAGCAAAGAAGCCTGTAATGTCTATGATGCATTGGATTGAATATCTTGATCTTTGGCTTCATGCCGGCAAACACACCTGTGGCCCAATTGTAATTGCCAAATAAAGCGCCCGCTGAAATAATTATGTTTAATATTTAAACAGTCAAATGTCATCTAGAACATCTGCTTTAAAATATTATTCACCTGTGCATATGCTTTATTAATCAATACATTAACATCCATAGCTCTCGCTTCATTAAGCAGGTTAGGTAAAGTTTATGATATGGCCTTTTTCTTTCTTTTGAAGATTGTTTTTTGGAATAATAATCATCAGTTACATAAGATGATGTTTTAATAGAGCCACGCAAAGTAAAGCAATTGTTTACCAGGCTGATCATTATTAAAGCCTTTTGCTCTGCTTAAGACATTGGCCAGGAAAATAATAATAAAAAAAAGTAAAATACAGTATTTTTTCGCCCTATAAGATCCCAACTCACACACACAACCACATACACACACAACCACACACACACGCACACAACCATACATTACCGTCCTCCACTGTCCCTGCAATCACCGCCGTTGCCACCTCCCTATCCCCGTAGCCGCCTCTGCCTGCCGCCTCAAGCTCTGGCCAGTTCCGACTTCCAGGTGGGTGTGGCCAGTTACTCCAGCATCATTGAATGCTGGCAGGAGTCACAGGCCACACCCGACCCAGTTGCCTGAACTGGGTAACTGGGTATTTGGGGCAGCGGCTGGCTGGCAGGGGTGGCTAGGGAGACTGCTGAGACGGCGGCCTGCAGAGGCAATAGCGGAGGCAGTGGAAGATGGTAATGTATATTATGTATATAATGTGTGTGTACAATCCTGGTAGGCCGCGGCTTGTCCTGCATTGCTGGGTCTGAGGGCTGTTCTGGGTCGGCTTCCTAGTTCTGCAGTGGGCCGGACGATTGCAGAGAGGAGACGCTAAGCTTTCCGGCGGCTCCCAGCGCTCTTTGCAGCAGCCTTTAATGTCCGGGCTCCAATACCAGCAAGTGTCATTACTTCTGGCTTCTGCCTCCACCTGAGTAATGCAGATGTGGAACTGTCAAGCCTCGCTGCACTTTCCCCCTCTGTGGTGTTACACTTAGGGACAGCCCAGACCCAGATTCTGGCGATTCACATGCTGCTCTGTATTTGCCTGTCTGTGCTCTGTTTTAGAGTGGTAAGCTGAAAGCTGTTTATCATTTATTTAATTTTTTGGGGGGGGGATAGCGGGGATGTTGCCGCAGCTCATGCATGTGCCGCTGGACCAGGAAACAAGGTAAGTGTATGGGGTGACCTGAGGGGTTTCACCCAGCGGTGCTTCCTGATTTTGGATGCCCCTGGGGGAGGGATTCAATCGGCGCGGAAATCTTAGATAGATTCCCGATCGCAGTGAGTTTTGGTCCACTTTAAATATCACTGCTGACTGATGCCAATTAAAGCACAAGCAAAATAAATGAAAAGACAGTGCTTACCTGACCAGTCTTCTTGTCTTCTTCTCTTACTCCTTGGTCAGATTACATGCACACCGTTGCTTCCAGACATAATGGAATTTCTTTACTAAAGAACTACAATTTGGCATTTGCCCGATAAGACGCACTGACCCTCCTAGTGCATCTTATAGGGCGAAAATGTGGTAAACCTCACTTACCTCGATCCTATGTAGTCCTGTAGTCCAGGCCAGCTGCAGAGCTATGTGCTACTAACCAGCCCCAAGTGTTTATTTGAGTGTCCACTCCTAATAGCATATCCTGCTGCCAATGAATGAAGGAGACTGAAAGCAGGGACTTGCAATGAGGTCAGTTAGTACCAGAACTGACAGTAAAAAAATTAGACCAACTAAATCCACATGACTCCTCAGGATATATTTGCCAGACTTTAAACCACTTTCTAATTCCGTCCCGACTTTCCTGCAGCCCCTTTTTGATGTCTGTAGTCTTGGCATTGCAAAGGGTCCATAGATGATGCTTTTCCTACAATATGACTGTAGCCACTGCAACCCCTGCTGCTGCAGTGACTGGGTAATGAATATGGCACCTATGATCCCCTGTCTGCCAGGGACTGTAACACACCACTCTTTTCACTGTAACTGAGGGAGCATGGCAGACACTTCCTTGGTTAGCACCTTCTACAGCAGAAGGCAAAGCACATCGCAGGGCCCAAATTTCGACTAATTTTCAGCAACAGGAATCTGCTGCCGTTGGAGAAGTAAACGGATGTATAGGTTTTTTTTTTTTCTTCCCAGACTAGGTTATCAAGTGGTGGCACCCATTATATATGTTTACCAAGAAACATGTTTAAACCGGACCTTCAGCAAGATTTAATGAAAAGCCCAAACGCTTAAAAAACTATTCCCCAGCATCTCAAATTAATATATTTTAAGTTTTTAGTCACTTACTTGTTATTCTTTTCCCCACTGGGATGCAACTCTGCTCTAGGATACGAGCGCCGCCATCTTGACTCGGAAGCATCACACATGCTGAGTAGAGGAGAGCGGGATAAAGTACAAGGGGTGGAGTTATAGCTGTGCTGAGAGCAGAGCTGGGGTCAGGGAAAGGAAATCAATCCCAGAATGCAGAGTGACACAGTCAGAAGACACCTCCTGTCTGCAGGCTGCCTGATGCTCATTAAGCCGCCATCTTGGATGTTTAAATGCTCATAACATGCAGTAGATGCAGGTAGGATGATTTTTAATGCAAGCAATCTTTATGTACAGGGTGTGGGAAACATATAAGATATGCTCTTATTCAGGGTGAAGGTCCGCTTTAAAGCAGTTCTTATGTCTGAAAACGTATACTCAATATAAACCCCCCATGGGACATCCGGATTTGGGATACCTTGCAAAGTAAAAATAAAAACCAAGCGTGTTCTCTAAATGCTAAAATACTCACCAACTTATAGGTCAAGCTGACAGTGGCAACCACTTCCTCTAATCAAGCGCTTCATCCAACTAAATCTCATTTGTGTGGGGTATACAGTTGATTGTTGTACTTAGCTGCATGCATTCATCTGTTGCTCTCTGGTTTGGGTAGAGGAGGCTGTGCAGCCCAGGGTGGTTCTTACATGTTTAGGAGGCCACAATTGGTTGGCTTGGTCAGGGGGAGTGGACACTCCAGAATAGAGATTGGCTGCCCTCACGTTCTGCCCCTCCCCTTTGTGCCGGGACCACTTGCCACATTTGTCATAGGGTCCTTGGGGCTTGCGCACAGACACAGGGACGCTGAAGTGCGGAGGACAGTGCTCTTTCCTGGGAACTTCCAGTGGGATCTTTAAATGTTAGGTAAGTAATCATCGCTCTCAAGTATGACTAAGGCCACATAAGATGCTCAGTCCACAAACTACTTGGCTACCTCCACCAGCATATCCTTGGTTACAAACAGTAAGCAAAAAGAAAAGTATACAAATAGAGAATGGGCTCCTGTATAGAGGCATGTCCCATCACTGGTTCTACAGCGGCGGTTAAAACACTAAAACACATTGCCTTTTTGTGGGACCCACTCAGTGTTTGTATCACATGGGGACCATAGACTTTAATTTACAAATAAAAGGTATATATTATGGGAACTTGATAGCAGCTGGGTTGATGTTTGGGGGACTGGCCTTGGTCCTTCCAGGCTCTCAAGCCATCCAGTGGGGCTAAGCTGTTCACTTTTTGGACTTCCATAATCGGCTTTCAGGCTCGCTCCACCTACCCCCAAAGAGATTAATTGGTTTTCTGTGAGTTGCAGTACAGCATGGAACTAGATATTCAGCGTAAATTGGATTAAACTGGCCATATTTTCTCTTGCACGGACAAGACGGTCAAACAGGTGTACAAATAACCAACAAACCCACCACATCTTTAGGCTAAGGTCAATACGTCAATGAGGAAAAACAGGTCCAAATCAGTAACTGACACTAGCTTATCTACATTTTCTCAATCCGATTCAGATACACTGTCATGCGGAAAAGGATAGCTACCTCGACACTCAAGAGGATCACATTTTCAGAAAGTAGAACATGTCCCCCTCATAAAAAATAGTAACAAAGGAAAAAGGCAGAGGTCGGGAAGAAAACACAGGAACCTTACACAGAATACCAACTGATGACGCGGACACATCATCAAAAACACCATCAGCAGTTATTCTTCTACAGTCTTCATGTCAGCTCACATAGGACTAAATTGTAGTTCACTCTCAGAAAACCTTTTTCTAAAAGTGATGAACCACAACCACAAGTTCTTTAATTCATAAAAAGAGGGCCCCTGCTCCTCTCCTGAATTTTGAAGACACATTGAATGTAATACATCTAAACCGGGACCAACAATCAAAAAATGTTTCAAACCGGACCAACACAGCAAACAGAACTTATATGCATCACCCCCAGGACAATTTAGATTGCTGCACAATGTTCTGTAATAAATTTCAGAAACAAAATTGCGATTCATGCATTTGCAGGCCACCTGCAAACAGGAAGTGCTGCTGGGCTTCCTGTTACTGTGTGTTGTCAGTTATGTCAGTTGAATCTAGGCAGCAGCATGATTTACATGCTGGGAGAAGAAGCTCCAAAATCTCAGCTACCTTTCTTTTCCAACTGTGCCAGGCTGTTGGTCTGGTTTAAGGACCTTTCTAGAGATACTGATTGGGGAGAAATAACCCCCCCCCCCAAGGATTTTAGCTTTAAAAATGAGAGTTTCTAACCCATGGAATCAATGCCCAAGATACTAGGGATGACATTGTGGAAGCTTAGTTATGTGACCCAGCCAAACAAAATGTTGGCAAGAAAAGAAACAACTTGTCACATAGTGAATTTAAAGTGAGCTTAAAGGAAATGAAGAGATAGTGATCCGGTAAGTGGACAAGGCAGTAAGCATTGTGGTGATTAATACCTTGGATTATGACTATGAAGCCTTTTGAGAACTATCAGATACCACCACAAAATCAATCCTGCCATCACACTGAAAGGTTTGGAGGTGGTATTATAGAAAGGCATTGCCTTAGAAGTTATAACCAATCCTGCCATCCAACTGAAAGATTTAGAAAGGGTTTGGAGGTGGTATTATAGAAATTATTAGGAGTTGTAACCACCAAATTGCAGAAGCAACTTTGTGTTCCATTCCCCTTGGTGTCCATCTTTCATCATCTTCTGATTGAAATCTACGCAAGTCCTCCTATGGCCCACAATTTACACTGGGTGGAGGATGGCCATTGGGCCACATTTCAGGTTCAATCTTTGTATTCATCTATCTCTCATGATCTGGCTATAGAGGCATTCCCCTCGATTCAAAGAGCCAAAGTTAATTGATTTCGTATCGAGAATCGTAAGTTTGGGTGGGTGTTTGTCATTTTTTCTTGTTTTTTTGGCCATTTCGTATTCGCACGATCGTTCGCGCATAGACGTATATGAACATACGCATTTCGTACGAGAATCGTATAATTTGCGTTAGTTCGTGTGTTTTTCCCGTCCAAATCGTATTATTTGCGTCCGATCCTATTTTTTACGTCCTTCACATGGGCTTGCGCCCAATTCAGAGAGGTGATTGCTAATTGTTTTGAAGCCCATTAAAGAGCTGCTTTACGAAATGTTTGCCGGCAGCTATTTGGCCTCGGGAGTAGGATGGAGCGGAGCGAGTTTGTGGCACATCAAGGGCTTATGCTTTTTGGCATTGAGTTGATCGAGATGTCTGAGAGCAGATTGCCCCTGCGTCGTCGCATGAACATCGATAGCATGAATGATGTTGAGCTGTTCGAGCTGACCAGGCTTAATCGCGCTTCCCTCCATAAATTATATAGTGAGCTGCGGCCATGGTTAGCCCGCACCACAAGGAAGGGGCATGCAATTTCAGGTATGACCAAGATGCTTGGCTGCCTGCAATTTTTGGCGAACGGCTCGTTCCAGAGGCTGGGTGCCCTCTCTGTGGGGATGTCACAGCCTACGCTGAGCCGCGCACTGTCTAAATTTTTGGAAGGCATGGCTGCCATAACTCAAAAATATATTTATTTTCCTGATGATATGGCAGCCAGAAACGCCATTAAGCTTGGGTTTTATAATGTGGCCGACATGCCCAACGTTATTGGTGCAATTGACTGCACACATGTGGCACTCGTACCTAGGGCAGCCGACGAGTATATATATAGGTATTGAGATTGGTTATTATGTTGCCCAACGTGTCATGTAACCTGTTTTCCTTTGCGGCAGCATATTTGTTTATCCCTCATTTGTGTAGCTGCTTTATCTCGGCTTTTCATTAGTCTTTCCCAATAGAGTGCAGACATGTTTTGTGGTTAATTTATTATTTTGGGTCAAATATCAATTACCCTTTTTGTATGTTTTTGCCTTAAGGAATCGTAAAATGGGACACTCCCTTAATGTCCAGGCCGTGGTTGGTCCGGATATGCGGTTTATGAGTGTCCTTGCCGGCTACCCCGGATCGTCCCACGACTCCTATATCCTCCGGCGATCTGGGTTGTTTCGGAGATTTGAGGCAGGTGAATTTTCGGGGGCATGGCTGCTTGGTAAGTGTGTCCTATTTGTGTGTTCTTAAATGTGGCATTAAGCTTGTATTTGTTGATATGTTTGTTTGGGAATTCTTTACATAAGCGTCCAACTGCCTTTTTCTTGGCTCATATATTAGGAACTTCCCAAAAAAATGCTTGCCTCGCTTTGGCCTTCAGAATGTTTTCCCTTTAGTTAGGATGTCTGTAAGTTCCTTGTGCCTAAATATATTGGTTTGGAGTTTATACCCAAGGATCTTTGACCTTTGGCTCCTTTTGTACTATTGGTCTTTAAATGTCAAAGTGGACTTAAACTGCATACATTGTAGTTTCCAGAGAAATGTGGATAGGCCCTCAGCAGCATCCTAATTGTAACATGTCTGAAAACTACAAATATATGTAAAATCCAAATACCCTTGGCCGTGCAGATGTTTGTTAATTAATTGGTATATAGAAGTGCCATTTTTATTTAGGTTATACCTTAGTGGAATTTTTGGGGGCCCTAATGTGCCCTGTTTTTTTTTGGGAACACTTTACCTTACATCATTATGATATCTGTGAAATTTTTGGTGTTGGTTGTGTTGCCTTTTTAATTTTGATTACATTTAATTCTCTGTTTAAGGTGATTCCGGGTACCCACTTCTACCCTGGCTCATGACGCCTGTGCTGCGGCCCCAGGATGCCTCTCAGGAAGCGTATAACCGTGCGCATCGCAAGACCCGGGCTGTTGTGGAGAGGGCCTTTGGTCTGCTGAAGACACGTTTTCGTTGCCTTGACCATACTGGGGGGGCCCTGCAATATGATCCCAAGAAAGTGATCGACATTATAATGGCATGTGCTGTTTTGCACAATTTTGCCATCATGGAACGTGTCCCACGTTATGTGGACAGCCTGCCCTCTTCAGCCGTCGAGGATGAAGTCGAGAATTTTGTGGGGCCCCCCGGTGAGTCTGGCCAATCTGTTCGAGCCAACCTGATCAGCCAGCATTTTACTTAACTTTTTTCCCTGTCTCACCATTCTGTGTGTCTGTGTTATCCTTTTTGTTACATATGTTGTTTTGCCGTAATGTGGCATTACCTCTAAGTAAAACATTTAGACCTTAATTGTTGCCTAATGTATTTCATGTAGTTTCCTTAGCTTTAGCTTTGCATTGTTACACCTCTTCAAACCCAAATTATCTGGTTTAGCCCAAGCTGTTTAAAATGTCTTCCCACTAAAAACGCCACAAGTATTGTAAGTGAAGTTTTTTTTTTACTTGGAAAAGGAAAAATTATAGTGCTTCACAGAAATCAGTCCACATACATCTGTGGTTACAAATGGATAACATTACAAAAAAACATCGAGCACATCTACACCTGGAAGTGAGTGGCACAACCAAACAAGGACACCCAGTCCAAAGGCCAGCCTAGTCCAGTCATTAATATTGCCTGTGCCCAGGGATATTTGGGCATGGCCATAATGTCACACAAACATGTCTGCAAACAGGAGGAGCACCAACCAAATACATATGTTAAGCCATAAGTGGCCAGATACACTCCACATAGACCTATGGCATTGGCTAGTGGCCTTAAGCATTACTCTAAGGAGCTATATGGGAGCAAATACAAAACACAACCTGCCTGAGCAACACAAAATGGATTGTTTGAAACCTCAAAGGACAAGTAAATACAGTGGGGGTTAAGAGAAAAGATGTCCCACACACCCATGGCTTAATAGGGTGGCTGCCCATAATACCCAGGTGGAGGTCCAGGTGGAGGTCCATGTGAATGGGACCTAGCCTGGGCCATGGCAGCATTGTGAATTTGAAACTGCTCCACAATGTTTCTCTGCATATTGGTCATCTCAGCCATGGCTGACTGGATGCCATTACTTGCATTGGCCACGTTGCTGTTGAGGGTACGCAACTCCGCGAGGATGCCCTGTAGACTGGTATGGATGTTGACCATGTCGGCATGCCTTTGCTCACGCTCTGTAACGAGCTGGGCGTCATAAGAGTCCCTTTGTTGGGTCCATAATTGAAGCAGGGCACTCTGCCTCCCCTGGGAAATTGTGGGGCGGCGTAATGGCGTCCGCCGCACAATTACCCTGGCTCTTGGGCGTGCCCTGCCGCGTGGTGTCGTACCCTCAACAGCAACCGGCCTGCTTTGCAAATCCTCAGCAGCAGAGTGAACACTGGGGACTGTGTCAGTCTCCCCATGTGCAAGCACAATGGATGGAGATTCACTCTGCTGCTGAGGATTGGCCAGAGAAACATTATGGAGCAGTTCCAAATTGGGACCCAGGGGGAGTTCATCCGACGTGCCCTGCACGGAGACATCATCATCTTCCTCCATGTCCTGGATCTCTTCCATGAGTGTGCGGGTCTGTAGGGACATATAAAAAAAAAAAGTGTAAGTTGGCGTCCAAATTTTGGATTTCAACAGTTTAACACATTCTTAAGCACTTGGTAGTATTTATGCTACTAAATTAACTTACCGGAAATCTCTGATCTGGGCTCCTATGCTGTACGGACCTGGTAGGCATAACCAAACTGGGGGGTGAGTTTACCCTTGCTGAGGGATCATGCTGGGCTGAAGAAGAGAAAAACAAACCACGTAAACACACACATAACCTTTTTTTGGATAGGTAATCAAATATAGCTCGATTTGTAATATTATTCAACTCTAGAGCAATGGTGACCTTTGTTCAAATACACGCAAGTTTACATAGGTGCAATGGCTCTCAAAAACTGCTAACTGACCTCAGTTCTAAGTCAGGAAGTGTACCCAGTCAGCATACAACTTTCAACGCACATTTTGGGATTTAGCCTACCATTCGCTAGGTCCGTGGTACTCAAACAATTGTTGTAAAGGCCCATTTCAAGGTATGTGGTGAGAGGTGAATGTCTGGCCATGGTGCTGACGCAGGGGGTGTCTAGTTAAAAATAAATACACTGGTGGAGGGGCTGGAGATTTCAAAGTGCCAACTAATAAAGGCTGCTTGCCCTTGCTGGGCTGGATGGGCCAGAGCTGAGGGGACAGGGATTGGATGGCTAAAGGGGGGAGTTAACGTATTGATGGTGATGGGATGGATGGAGCCAATCTGTTACAAATGTATGGGGCTTATGTGGGGGGGGGGGGCATGGGGGGACTGTGGCAGATGGGCCAGAGCAGGGGCAGCGGGACACGATTGTGGCCAGAGAAATTTTTACAAAGTTACTGTGTACCTTGCAATGCCACTTCCTGTGCAGTACTTCATATTGCAATGCTATGTTTCAGGGAGCCAGCACATTGGGCAGGAGACCAACCACTACATCGCCGATCAAGGGGGCAGCTCTGAGCACGTCAACACAGAAGTAACTGAGTGCAGGGCTGTCTGGGCAGGGGTCCTTGAATGTGTGCCAAGGTCCGCATTGGGACCCCGGGCCGCCAGTTGAGTCTCGCTGCTCTAGGTCAGATATGTTTGTGGGTGGCTAATTAAATTGTTAACTCAAACACAACTCACACAACCAAAAGGCAACCCATACATAATGATGTGTGTTTTGTGATTGATTCCAAATATATCACTTATCTTGCGAAACTTCATGACTTTAACAATCCAATTGGACATTTGATCTTTGCCATAATGGCTGTGGGCCTAAATGTGTGATTCCCAGGGACCAAAAGAGGACACAAACAGCCACAGTAGTGCGAGGCCAAGCAAGGCAAACCATAGGGGCATCCCGTTATCTTGTTACTAGTGAACTGTAGATTATTTAGCAAACAGGCAAACATGCAGATTTAAGAGTACTCACCGTGGGTACGGGTCGGTGAGTCTGTGTCCCTTAGACCAGCATGTCCACCGACCGCGACCGGATGGAGAAGTCCAAGCACAATCTCCTCAGCAGGGGTAAACTCCAATTTAGATGGAAAGCCACCTCCAGTTTTCATGCTGAAAAGAGAAAATCGTTTGGTACTCAGAAAAGGTGCATACAGTACATCCCAAACATTATATTTAGCGAAAACATTTATTTACCTGTAATTATGCCTTTTAATTTCTTTTTGCCGTACAGCATACTTCAGATCAGAGATTTTCTTCTGAATTTGGGACACATCTTTCCTCTCTTCCCCCGCTGCATTTACTTGTCGGAGGATGGTTTCAAACAATTCCATCTTGCGCTGCTTGGTGGTGTGTTTGGATTTGCTCCCATATAGCTCGTCATAGTATAATGTAAGGCCACTAGCCAATGCCATATTTTGGTCATGGGAGAATCTCCCACTCAACTGGCCGCGGCGCAATGTGCGGCCAGATGGTTGGCTTGGCTGCTCCTCCATGTGTGCAGACACATGTGGTGACATTATGGCCTGGGGCTGGGTAGGGGAATGGCCGGATTGGTGGCTTCCCAATGACTGGACTGGACTGGCCAAGGGACTGGGTGTTCTTGCGTGGCTGGCCACCGAACTTCCAGGTGTAGATGTGGTCATGGTTGCAATTCGGGGCCCTCTTGGGGGGCTAGGTTCCCGGCTGGTGCCAGGTCGGGGGCTCTGTTCCCGGCTGGTGCCAGGTCGGGGGCTTCTGGCCCTGGATGGGGTTCTTCGGGCCCTGTAGGGGCTTCTGGCCCTGGATGGGGTTCTTCGGGCCCTGTAGGGGCTTCTGGCCCTGGATGGGGTTCTTCGGGCCCTGTAGGGGCTTCTGGCCCTGGATTGGGTTCGGCGGGCCCTGTAGGGGCTTCTGGCCCTGGATGGGGTTCGGCGGGCCCTGTAGGGGCTTCTGGCCCTGGATGGGGTTCGGCGGGCCCTGTAGGGGCTTCTGGCCCTGGATGGGGTTCGGCGGGCCCTGTAGGGGCTTCTGGCCCTGGATTGGTTTCTGCGGCCTCTGGCTGGGCTTCGTGCCCTGGATGGGCTTCGGGCCCTGGATTGGGTTCTGCGGCCTCTGGCTGGGCTTCGTGCCCTGGATGGGGTTCGGGCCCTGTAGGGGCTTCTGGCCCTGGATTGGTTTCTGCGGCCTCTGGCTGGGCTTCGTGCCCTGGATGGGGTTCGGGCCCTGGATGGGGTTCGGGCCCTGGATGGGGTTCTTCGGCCTCTGGCTGGGCTTCGGGCCCTGGATGGGGTTCGGGCCCTGGATGGGCTTCGGGCCCTGCTGCGGGGCATGGGTTGCCGAACTGCCCTACTTGAAGGCATGGCCGGTGTGGGCTCACTTGTGCTGCCTCTTCTGGGGGCAGAGGTGGTGGGTGCTGCAGTTGCCAGCTTTTTGGCTGCAGGGGCACGGGGCTTGGGGCCCCTTTTTTTGGTACCTGAGGGTCCAGGGTCCCTTGGTGGGGCCGAGGTGGGAGTCTTGCCTCTCAGTTTTCGCCGACCTTGCTGGGACCTTGTTGTTGGGCCCTCCGCGGTCTTGCTTGGCTGGGGTCGCTTGCTCATAGCCTTTTTCGGTGCCATCGTACACAAATGCTCAAAGAGAATGAGCTTTGGGTGCAGGGACCTTTAAATAATGAGCCCAGCGTGTGACGCCTATGCGCACGACTACGCGCTCGTACGAACGTACGTTCGAGCGGAACCAGGAAACCGCTGGGGTTTCACTTATCTGCTGCCTTGAAGAAGCATAAAGATGGCGCCCACTATCTTCACCCGTCAACAGGAAGAGATCCTCATGCTGGTAAGTGGCTGCCTGTGCATTTTAATCTAATAGTCAATGATGGCCTAAATGTAAATGATGCGTTTGGAACTAGTTTGGGGTCTCTTAATGTTTAATCACTGGCTCCTCACACTTCATCCTCAAGGGCCGAGCCTGGCCACGTTTTCAACTGTCTATGCTGATGTCCTAATTCGGCCAATAGGTCCGGCTTAGCAACAGTTAATTAACCTGTGGAGTAGCGGGGCGAGCTGGCAAACCTGGCCTGTCTCGGACCTTGATGCGGATGTTTGAGGAACACTGTTTTCCTAAGCCATAAAAACACAACGGGAAGCCACACACGTGGTCCAAAAGCCTAAGCATTAGGCTACATCTTGGATGTTTAAACCATCCTAACATGCCATAGATGCAGGTGGCCTGATTCTTGATGTTGGCTATTATCTGTATGTACATGGTGTGTGATACATATAACATAAGACCAGACTGTCATTCACAGTCAACGTCCTCTTTAAGGCACTCCCCAAAAATGGCTGCCACTCGAAATGTGTGTGTTAATGACATTAAATTCTCAACTTGTGATGCAACACATATGGGTCGGTGTGTAAAAGTAAAAGCTCTGTGTCCATTATGTTTTTCAGATCATGCTTCAGCGCCGGTATGACTTCGCGCCCAATGTGTGCGAGAAAAGGGACATCGCCCGGGAGATCATCGCGGAAATCCACCGTGTGACCAGCACCACCTTCACTCACACCCAGATAATGCAGCATTGGTCGGACCTGAAACGTCTGCACATGCCCCGGGTGCGGAGGTTTTTTGGAATCCATTTCCCAAGTAAGTACAAAGCAATTGCATGGTATATGTTCCAAATGTATAAGTTATGCCTTTATTTATAATGACTTTTCTTTGGTAGTGTTGGAAATGGATTTCAGAATTCGCCGCACCCGGAGACGTACAGGCCGACCAGTGCTGCATGACTCTGCATCTGTGAGTGAAGGTGGTGGATCTCCCGGGCGACGGACCTACCCCTCCTCTGTGGCCTCCTCAGACCAGCCCCTGGACCTTACCACAGAGGAGGGGCCAAGCCGCGTGGGCGTGGAGTCATACCTGGCCACGCATGGGGAAGGCTCTGGTATGTCACTCTTCATGTATAGGCACAAAGATATAAATGGCAGGCCAAAAACTAAGTTATCCTTTATTATGTATTTGTAGAAGCTTCTGGAGCGGGTGAGATAGTGGAGGAGGAGGCAGCAGAGATGCTTGAAGTCGATCCTGGCGAAGGTGAGTGATGTCAGCCAGACTGGGAGCCAGATATGTTGGGAATAGTGACTCTCTACAAGTACTAACCAAATGTCACATGTTTCTCCAGGGACTTCTTCACAGCAGAGCCAGGACCAAGGGCAGCCTGTTGGCCCCAACCAGCCATCTGTCGGCCACCAACTCCGTAAGTCTCCATGCCATTATTCATATTAATGTTTTGTTAGCTAATAACACACACATAACTAAAGGCGTAGCCAATGTGTAGTTCACACTTTCATGTGGGCACTTCGTTAGCTTAAAGAGGACCCTAACTAGTATTAAGAACCAAAGAATTAGCCATCACACTGTACCTACAGATTAGAACCATGGAAAAACACCCTTCACCCATCTAATGCATGTTATTAGACTGAACAAAACCAATATGGGGGAATATGGAATGCGCAATATTTACAGGCAGCATGGGATACAGATTGAAAAAAGGAAGGTGCTGCCATGCATTGTGTGAGTGATGACCTTTCCCTCAACCCAGCTATGCTCGGGATTCCCAACGCACCACTGTAACCTACTCCCCTGTACTTTATCCAACTCTCCACTCCTCATTAAGTGTTAGGCTTCATAGTCCAGATGGCGGCGCTGTAATCCCCAAAAAACCCTAAATAACTTTGAGGTGGTGCCGAATCATTTGTGAATAGTTATTGGTTTTCATTAAATAATGTGGAAGGTCCGGTTTAAGGAGTTTAAACACTTACCTGTGGGAAATGCATTAACTGTATCCCTTTGAAGAATGACATATGTCATGCATTTACATGTATTTGATTAACCCTAAATCTATTTCCAGCATACAAACCGGTCTGGGACTCCTATTTATGTTTCTTTCTCTATTGGTTACAGGGATGATCCCCCAAACCTTGGCGGGAAAAAAAAAAAGAATGAAGGAGTTGGTGGCCGAGCTGCTGGCCATACAGGCGACGTTGGGGCCAACAGATGAAGAAGACGAGGAGGATTAGTGCCCTTGGTCCTGGCTCCTTTGTTTTACTTGTTTTTAAATATGTAAAAATTTTTATAAGCCTTTTATGGATTTGTAAAAAAAACAAAAATTATGTTTGGTTAAAACAAAACAAAAAATGTTTTTTACTGTTGAAAAAAAAAAAAAAATTCGATGTGTTTTACTGTTTTACCAAAAAAAAAAATTAGATGTGTTTTACCGAGACCAAATTACCAAAACAAAAAAAAAAACAAAACAACCCAAAAAAAAAAAAGAGGTTTTAACAATTAGTTAAAACCAAACCAAGCTAATAATGAAAATAAATTAGATTTGAAGCCTTCCTAAATGTGTCTTTTCTAATATGCACACACCCAAAAAATTACACAAACCAGAAACAACACGCTTAGAAACATATAGACATATGTAAATTATGTGATTTTCTTACGTTTTAGGGACCGAGAAAGGAAGTTGGATGCAGGCGCTAAGAGGTTTAGGTAAGTTTGAGGCACCGAGAAATGAAGTTGGATGCAGCCGCTAAAGGGTTTAGGTAAGTTTGAGGGACCGAGAAATGAAGTTGGATGCAAGCGCTACGGGGTTTAGGTAAGTTTGAGGGACCGAGAAATGAAGTTGGATGCAGCCGCTACGGGGTTTAGGTAAGTTTGAGGGACCGAGAAATGAAGTTGGATGCAAGCGCTACGGGGTTTAGGTAAGTTTGAGGGACCGAGAAATGAAGTTGGATGCAGCCGCTAAAGGGTTTAGGTAAGTTTGAGGGACCGAGAAATGAAGTTGGATGCAAGCGCTAAGGGGTTTAGGTAAGTTTGAGGGACCGAGAAATGAAGTTGGATGCAAGCGCTAAGGGGTTTAGGTAAGTTTGAGGGACCGAGAAATGAAGTTGGATGCAAGCGCTACGGGGTTTATGTAAGTTTGAGGGACCGAGAAATGAAGTTGGATGCAGCCGCTAAAGGGTTTAGGTAAGTTTGAGGGACCGAGAAATGAAGTTGGATGCAAGCGCTAAGGGGTTTAGGTAAGTTTGAGGGACCGAGAAATGAAGTTGGATGCAAGCGCTAAGGGGTTTAGGTAAGTTTGAGGGACCGAGAAATGAAGTTGGATGCAAGCGCTAAGGGGTTTAGGTAAGTTTGAGGGACCGAGAAATGAAGTTGGATGCAAGCGCTACGGGGTTTAGGTAAGTTTCTGGTTGAGGGTGCGCATGCGCAAGATCTTATAAACATACGAACGCACGAATCTAAGAGGCCAAAAACCAATGAAAACCAGAGGCAAACGCAAGTAATTGGAAGAGGTTGACGATGGAAGCAGCCGAAAAAACAGGCTGCCGCCGCAACAGGTGAGCACATGAACGTGATTTTTACGATTGGCAACTGACTGAGGCAAGTTCGGGAGATATCATACGAACGGACGTATCTTTTAGGATAGAAACGTATTTGCTTATTGAATCACTCGCAAGTTCATACGAACGCATGAGCGGACGTGAAAAATAGGATGATCGTGAGCCAAATCCAAGCTGTTACATGTTTCTTTGAATCAACCCAAATTGGGCACAATGTTGTACAATGCTGTCCGAACACACTGCATATTCAGAGGATCGCATCATGTTTATTTGCATAGCAATACAATGTCTGTTAACCCACATTTTTATGTTTGGGTATTGTTTCTACCTTCAGAGGTGTAGTGCCTCCCTGGATGCTTCCTTTTTCCCATTGCTTGGTAACATCTGTATGAGCTAGTGGGGAAGCAGAACCTTTACCAGTGAAATGTTTGGTTTTATGCAAGATACATATAATAGGAGTCAAGATTCAGAGGCCGTTTTTAGGTTATTATCAATAATATTAACTTGAGATTCACATGAAATTTGTATGAAAACGAGACTGAATATCTATTGAATATTTGAATATCTTTGTGAGTTAGCAAGAGCAGGACCCTCTCTTCTAATGTATTCTTGCATCTATGTGTTTTTTTACTTGTCTGTGCCATTTGATTCATAATCTCGTGTTTTATGTGCATTGTTATAATTGTTGTATTATAAGTATTTATTTGTCTTATGCCTGTACGTTCTACAGTGCCATGGAATATGATGGTACTTTATAAATAATCAATAATATTAATAATAATCTGCATCTCAAGTTGCAGTATAACCCATTAGGAATATCATAATAACAGATACCTATAGAAAGAAGGTTACAGGAAAAACTACATGCAAAATCCTTCTTTGGGAATTTATCAGAACTAAAAGTAAAATTGGTCCTCATAAGAGGATTTTGATGGTGAGTGTACCAGGATACAGGAGAGGCTAATGGCCCTAGGATACCCGAAATATGTGGGGGAAAGGAAGGCCAGGGCTAGGGATAGAATCGAGGTGCTAATGGGTAGAAAACAGAATAGAAATGATCCAACCGTATCAAAACTAGTCACATTAGTCACATTTCCACACCACCACAGCTCTATTTGAGCAGGTAAGCCATATTGTTATGTCAAACCTACCTATACTGAGCTGATGAGGAATTGGAACAGACTAATTCAGATGGTGAAAGGGTGGTGTCCAGAAGGGGATCTCCTGCCAGCCATGTGTCCCTGGCCTAAAGAAATAGAAAAGGGGTCTTTCCATGCCATGCACTTGTTGCCAATATATTTGGAGGAGGGGACCTTTCCTCCTTTACCAATGGAAAAACCTTTAAAGTACATTGAAAATATCTATGTCTGCAATACCAAAGGGGTAGTGTACATGGTAAGATTTGACAAATGTAAATTGCAATATATGAGTTGCACTGGTCATCCCATAGAAATGAGGTTTAAGGGACATGTTTATAATCTACAGTCTACTACAGTCTACTCCCACTCATACTGTGTCATGCTGGGTTTACCTCCACCCTCTTACTCCAAATAATCCAGAAAGTGACTTTGGGACCTAGAGGTGGTGCTCTACATAGAAAATTGGAGGGCACCGAGGAATGCTGGATATTTTTGAAACAACAAACACTTTATACCCCGTTGCCTTATTTGACCCCTTAAATCTCATGCTGTGTACATATGTAAGCTTCCCTAGCTTTTCTAGCTTCTTATATCTATATTTATATCTTTGTGTTTGGTAATATATGCAGCTTATCATGATGTAATCAGATTATTTTTAATATCCCTAGCAACCTGGACATTTCATTTATTTTGATTCATTAAATTTAAATTAATGTATTTGTTATAACTAAATATACATGCCTATTCTTTTCTTCTCTCTCTCCCCCTCTCCCACAAATCCCCTCTGCTTCCCCTTTCCTGTATTAAGGATATTCAACATCGGCTGGAACTTTTGTCATTGGTGTGTACTGTATGTTGAATGATATTCCAGTTTGTATACCAGTGAAACCTGCTTTGGCTAGATATTTTTTATTGCGAGTGGACAGCATGCACATACTTACAAGTCCCGTCATTGCATGACTCTCCCAGAGTCTCTGCACTAAATGCGAGTACTGAATGACATAGCTGTCACGTGATGGCTATGTCAAAAGCTGAGGCGAGGGACTCGGAGAGGCTTTTGCAGTGGTGGCACTTATAAGCATATGCATGCTGTCTGCTTGCATGCTCCGCACCCAATCACAGTGTGCTTGCCCCCCCATATGATTTATTTAAAATAATGACACCCTGCAGAATATGGGGTGGAGGGGTGATTAATTGCACAGATCTATCCACCCTCCCAGTCCCGCTGCTCAACCTTTGACCGCAGACTTTCACATTGCCGACATGGGGGCTTCACTCCATAAGATGCACCCATACCCCCCCCCCCCCAATTATTCGTTATATGGAGCAAAAAATGCAGTATATTTTGTGGGAACTTGGTAGCAGCTGGACTTTTCTATTGCATTACAATCCAGTGCTGGCCTCAGTTTACCCGAGAAAGGGTAAAAGAACATATCTGGAGTAGTAAAATGAACTTTATTTTCTGAAGTGTAGCCAGTGCTGAATAGCTGGACCCAATAATAGGTGAGTATTTTAGCCTTAGGGATTTTTTTTCTTATATACAATGTCTGGCACACTAAATAAAAGTGGGAAAAAGTCTTTTCAAACGTTAGGGCTGATTACAGGCTGAGAATATGTTTATTTCTACTAAACTGGCCTTTAATGTTATAAAGAACACCTAGGGGGTTATCCAAATGAGTTTTAGAGAGACAATAAATAAAGATAAATAAAAATGTAAAGATGAGCAATCACTCCCATCTCCCTTTTTATGGGGTACCCATGTCAATGATTCCCCCTTGTGTAATCCTATTACATTACCCATTACATTTACTACACTCACTCATGGCTGCAACCCTGCTATACCTTTAGCTGGGGTGTGTACCCATTCCATGCATTTCTGAGTGTCTGGTGTGAGTACACCCACTGCTAGAGGTGAGCAGGGAGGTGGCACTCTCCATTCAGATTTCCATGCAGTTTTTAATCACTTTATTGTGTGCTTATTAAGGAAACTCTCACTGCCCCAGGGAGGGTGAATGTCTACTTTGAGTTTTTGAAGATAATGTAGAAGATTTAGCAAGACGAGGTTCAATATGGAAGTACCTCTCTAATTCCTTTTGGATAACTTTCCACTGGGTTTGTAGAGCAGAAAAACTTCTGCACCTGACTGGGTATACAAATTTGCAAACAGCACCCTATGAAGTATCCAGAGGAATTCAAAGAAGCCAATATTGAGAGGCTAGGAGAGGGCAATACGTTTTTCCCCTCTTAGGGTACTGTCATTTACAACTCTTTACCTTATTGGGAAAATTCAGGACCTCACCTATAGAACTGCTCCACAGCACCCAAGATGCAGGAGATTATTTTTACATTTTGGTGTGAGCCCAGTGCACAGATAAGAAATGGTTGAGGCCACCCAAAACATCTTGACAAATATTTTGGAATTCCACTATGGCGATGTTCCCTACCCTGCTCCTCAGGGCCTGCCAACATGCCATGTTTTGTTGATCTCACCATAGCTGCCCATATATCCCCACAGCTGCACCAATTACTTCACCTGTCTTATCTGTTTGAAGGCCTGTCTGTGAGGAGAGGGTGGGGAAACACTACCCCAGAGAACCCCACTTTAGTACTCCTACTTTACTCTACCTCTATCTCCTTCAACGGGATGCCGACTGCTGCATTGTTTGCAAACTCTTGTCTTCCATTGGCTAAGACCAAGCCTAGAAGCGGTAAATATCTCTAACTGCAGCTGTTTAGAGGGGAGGCCTGTACCTGTCTACAATATATAGAATGGGTCCATTTTAAAATGTTGCTTATATTGTAATATATTGTTACTATCAGTGATACATCTAACAGGTGATAAGCTCTTTCCCCAGGCAATGCTGCCCAGATGAATGTCTCATACGACTATAAAATGAAATACGTCTGAGCCTGTAAAAGCACAATCAATTTCCCTTTTAATTTGCTTAATAAAACTTCAACTTGAAATTGATGAATTGTTTAAGTACTGTGTCTAAAACTTTACTGAGCAATATAATGTAAGCTGCAATCATCCAAATTCGAAAAAGAAAACTGAATACTGTATGATGAGCACAGAGATATGATCGCTTTAACTGTTCTAACTGATCTAGCTCAAAGATTTACTAGGCTTCAGCCAACGGGGACTTGCCAATGGGCTGCAACTCCACCTATAGGGGCGTACAGCACAGCAATGTGCAGCCATTACCTGTCTCTTTTGACTAAACAGGAAGACTGGCAAAAACATTTACCTTAACCTGTATCCAAATTGCAAAACTAGTTTAGTAACTGGTTCAGTACTAAAAAAAACATCTTGTTGTGCACTCCTGCATTAGCAAACTTTATAAGTCACCTGGTTTAGCTTGATTTTGTGGCTTTTTTTTATGGCAGATGGACATCTAAAACTAGGATGGCAGATAAGCATTTCAAATCAGGATGCCTGGTTGTGGGGCTGAAGAGGGGGGTCGGTAGGTTCACTTTAAAATGAAAGTCCACTTTAGTGGACTTCCTCTCAGATCTCAGATTAGAGGTGCATAGAAAAAATAGTCTGTCCTGCTTACCTGCGACAGCTGTCTATTGAGCTCCCTAAGCTCCCTGGTCTTGCTGAAGATAAAAATGGTGTAAGAAGTTAGGCCAGGATGCCACAGTCTGGTTTCCCACCCTAAACACTCCATTCTGAAACATAACGCCAGAACTGTGGAACCTAGAATGAGACACTGGGTCCCTTTGAATTGCAATGGCAAGGTAGCGGTGGCAGCCCATGCCGCTATGGCACTTCTAAACTTTGGCCTGTGGAAAATGTCCACCAAAGTGGACATTTAATCCTTAAATAAGACAGTTTATGGGGGAAAAAGGGGGAGATGGAAGAAGATGTCGCTAAGATTGACTCTCCCTCCATCTGTCCCTTTTTGAAGGGGGAAACAGCCCCTAAAATTATTTGCAAGGTTATAGAGCCCCTAAATATAAATACGTTAGGGGGTTCTTATGTCTCGCACCCTCCCTGTAAATCTGTCGGGCAGGGGTACAAGCAAAAAAAGAAAGATTTGGGGCAATTTCACTATACCTTGTGTGAAACCAATAAAGAAATTACTTATACATAATTAATAAATAATTCAAAATTGATCACCAGTACAGTGATTTGTGTTGTCAATAGTGCTTTTACTTTATCCTGATTCCTATACATATATTCTGTTAGGTCAGTTTTGTAGCAAGTGACAAGTTTGTAGCAAGTTGATAGTTGTAGCAAGCGGGTTTATACCCCTTCTAGGTGTAGACGCGTTTTGCACAACAAATTCTTCCTCAGTACACCTTATTTACTGTAATACATATATAATATATAATAATCAATATCATGATATATACATTGGCTACATTGTTCATACAGTTCATTACTGATGTGAGTGAGTGCACTTACTTGTAAGCTCTGGGGTTTGGCCAATCTGCTGGGCAATTTATCAGGTTTTCTTATAGTTTTGTCTGTGAATTGCATTTAAGGTTAGCTTTTGGTAGGCACAATTGGTTTAGGTGGAAATGGAAGATTGTTACCTCTTAGGTGGTTTTCAAGAGACCTGTGACCTTTGAATAATAGGTATAGTATGTATATGTAATATAGGCTTTTTGGCCAGTGTTAAATATTACATCTGTCTTATAATTAGTTTCCTTACTTTGCAGTCTCAGCGCTGCTCTTTTGCTGGTTTGCCGTCCATATTCTGGTCGGCTAGTGTGGTTCTCAGGCGAGGGAGTCCATGGCAGTTCTGTATAGTGGAGTACCGCATTATGAGAGGGGGGACAGCCCTTCTCTGCGTTTTGGCCTGTCAGAGGCCATGGCGCTAGGGATGGGGGTGGTTCCTTAGGCTGTCATCGGAGCTGCTCTCATCACATCCCTGTGTGGCCCCTTCCGGCTTCTGTGCTGTGGCTGTACAGTGAGCTGCCATGGTTTAATGGTTAGCATCGTGAAGCCTTGTTTGATCTGCAGTACAGCTAGTTCTATTGGCTGGCGGCCTCCATTTTGTCGTGGCCCTGTGTTGCGATTTTAATACTGCGAGTATGCTAGTGCCAATATAATTTGTTTTGAGAGACAAAGTATCATTGGCACTAGAAATAGACTATTTCATGCCTTATAATGAACTTATTTATAAAATATATATAGTGTGGTAAAGTGTATGGAAATGTCATAAATGGTGTGTATTTTTCCCCTGCTGTGCTGTATCAGGCACGATCCATGCCGGGTTTTCAGGACCCAGGTCACATTCCCCAGTCCTTTACAGGTTTGTTCCCTGATCTCAGGCCTTGCACAGGTGATGAGGCTGATTGCAGGGGAAGCCTGATTAAAAGGAGCCACTGAGCCTGTCAGTGGGCTGTTGAACAGCCTGGAGGAAGGAACCCAGGCAGTACCTGCTGAAAGTGAATGACAGACCTGTATGCAGCGGAAGGACTTTGCTTGTGACTTTGCACTTGGAGTTCTGGATGAGCAGCATGGGCTGGTATGCCCCTGTAACCTGGACTTATAGTTTATTGGTCTGTCAAACCAAGGACTTTCACAGGAGCTGGTGAAGTAAACCGCTTGATGTATTGCATTTGTGCTGCAACGTTCTCTGACGTAAGAGATACGTTTTGTTTTGCTGATGAACACTTTATTTTCTGAATTAAACTGCCTTTGCTGTTAAAGAACTGTCGTCCGTGTCACTGCGGTTTGCCTCAAATTGATCACAATATTTTACTCTAATCATACCTTTATTACAAATTGCAAAGTGCACTCACATTACATACTCTGTGATCATCTATGTCCAGATCCTCATTTTTCCCATACAATAGATAATATTTAACATGTTTTTACATAATGCTATTCATTATGGTATCTAATGTGATCATTGCAGCGTAGTAGGGGGTTGGAATGGGTTGTTGCAATTTTGTTGCATTTTATTTGTTGTTTTTCTTTTTACTTTAAGAAAGGAACAAAACTACAGGTTTCATTCAGGCCTGGGGGATGTGTGGCTTTTAGGGTTGAGATCCATTTTGTTTCTTTTTGCAGCGTTATTTTTGTTATATCTCCTCCTCTCGGGTGGGGATGGATTCTATCCAAGATTTGAAAGTACAGTCCTTCTGGGGACCCTTTGTGACAAAAATGTCTGTCTACTGGTGTCAGCAGATTTCTTTTCTTTATATCTCTTACATGTTCATAGATTCTATTACGCAATCTCCTATTTGTTTTGCCTACATAGAATTTCGGGCATGTACAGGTTATTATGTATACTACGTCTGTGGAATTACAATTTCCAAAATGTTTCTGCTGAATTATGGTATCTGGCGGTACTCGGATCTCACTTCCCCGCTTAACGTACTGGCATGAGCTGCAGCCTTGGCACCGGTATGTGCATTTTATTTTGCAGCATTCTTCCTTTTTGTTGTTAACAAAGGGGCTTTGTACTAGATTATCTCTTATTGATCTAGATCTCCTAGGTTAGTATTGGGTGATCCGAAACAAATTTGCCAATATCTGTGTCTCTCTGCAAAATATACCAGTGCTTTTCTAGTATTTGGCAGATTTTTTCATGTTGTTTGTTGTATGTTAGAATAAACGGAGTATCCCCGAGTGTGTTCGTTCTCTTAATTTTAGTGTTCTGGCTGAGAATGGTCGCTCTGTCTCTATTTTTTTGCCCTGTTATATGCTCGTTTTAGTACTTTGTGGCTGTAGCCTCCTGCCAGTAGGCGAGATTTGATGCCTTCTGCGGCTGTTCTAATATCTGCATCAAGTGAACAGTTCCTTCTTGCGTGTAAATATTCACCATACGGTATACTGTTTTTAAGAGGAACTGGGTGCGAACTTGATGCTCTTAGAATATTATTGGCTGCAGTAGATTTTCGGTAGAGACTTGTGGTAATTTGACCCTCATCGTCTACACAAAAATAGCAAAAGAAATATTCTGATTCAAACAGTGTTCTAAAATACTATCTCCCCAGTGAAGTAGACCCCCCAAATACCGTCACTGTGGAAGCACCCTCCCTCATTACAGGCAGTATGGCACCACTGATCCTCAATATACTCAATATCCCCACTTGGAATTCAAATTTCTTTCACTCTATGGGTTCTCTTTTTATATTTCTGAGCAATCACAGTTTCCTCTTCTCATCTCCTGTTAATGTTCCACATGGCTCTGTCCTAGGACCTCAACTTTTTATCTATGCTGAGCTTGGCCATATTATAACCTTATATTATAAACATTCCAATATCACGTTTATGCAGATGAAATTCAAATATACTGTTCTGGCCCTAATCTCTTCCTCCTCAGTCTCACCTTCTTAAATGTCTAACAGCACTCTTGTCTTTCATGTCTTTTAAGTGCATAAGGACAGGGCTTTGTCTCTTATTGTATCTTGTTTTCATTTGTGACATCCTGTTTAGAATAGTCTATGTACTGTATGTTTTACGCTGTAATTCCTACTTTCTACAGCACTATGGAAGAAAATGGCTAAATATGTAGCCATGATTAATATATATATATATATATATATATATATGTATATGTATATATATATATATTAGCCTATAGCTATAAATAAACAAAGGTAATTATAATAAAACTTGAATCTTAATGTCTGAACATGGTTTTAAAATATCAAGAAAAAAGAATCTATTTTAGTTTTTCCCAACCTGTTGGGCACATGTTTAAAAACCATAGTAAAATAAGAACATTGCCGATACATTTCTACCCATGGCCCTCAGTTCATCTATGGCAAGCTCATTTTCAGCTCTATCCATCCCCCCAGACCCGCTGCTCAACCTCTGACCGCAGACTTTCACATTGCCAACATGGGGTGTCACTCCATAAGACGCACCATACCTCCCCAATTCTTTGTTATATGGAGCAAAAAATGCAGTATATTTTACGAAGGGACTTGGCAGCAGCTGGACTTTTCTATTGCATTACAATCCAGTACTGGCCTCACTTTACCGGAGAAAGGGTAGAAGAAGAAGAACAGATCTAGAGTAGAAAAATGGACTTTATTTTCTAAAGTGTAGCCAGCGCTGAATAGCTGGACCCAATAATAGGTGAGTATTTTAGACTTAGGGTTTTTTTTTTAAATATATAATATGTCTGGCACACCAAATAAAAGTGGGAAACTTTGGGGCACTATTAAGTATTTCTAAAGTCTTTTCAAACTTTAGGACTGCTTACAGGCTCAGAATATGTTTATTTCTACTAAAATGCCCTCTAATGTTATAAAGTAGACCTAGGGGGGTCTTTTAAGTGTATAAGGGCAGGGTTCTCTCTCCTATTGTATCTTGTTTTTGTTAGGGCGAGCGCTGCGTTTTCCCTGCGCAGCGCCCCCCTCCGTGCCTCTCCTCAGGCGAGCGCTGCGTCCCCTTCCCGCAGCGCTCCCCGCTCCACCGCCATCCGGGCGTCCGCTGCTGGCCCCCCTGGCTGCGGTTCCCCCTTACCTGCTCCCCGCACTTCCTCCTCTGACCGGCATGGCCGCCGGCTTCCTCCTTCTGTTACTGTTCCGCCTTCCCTGCGCGCACGTCCCCGGCCACTAGGGGGCGCGCGCGTCAATCTTCTCAGATTTAAAGGGCCAAGGCCCTGTTAATTGGTCTCTGCCATCCAATCCCTTTTTGGCTCTTCCTATAAATTAAACCCTGCCTTACTTCCTGTGCCGGATCTTCGGTGTTGTTCCCTGAATGATTATCGCTGTATTGCTTGATTCCTCGTGTATGACCTCGGCTCTCCCATTGACCTTCGAACCTGTGCTGCCCGTCCCGACCTCGGCTTGTGTCTCCGCAATTGAACCCGCGCTGCCAGTCCCGACCTCGGCTTGTGTCTCCGCTACTGAACCCGCGCTGCCAGTCCTGACCTCGGCCTTCTCCTTCGACCACTGTTTGTCTCTGCTGCACGTCACTTCAGCAGTTTGTGGAACTGTGCCGCTGTTGGGGGGTAGCGACCTGGGAGTCACCTGCCGCACAAGACCATCCCGCCTTGCGGTGGGCTCTGGTGAAAACCAGTGGCTCCTTAGACTCCGCTCCCCTGACGCGGTATCTGCCAAACAGTTCTGCAGACCCTGCGGGTCCACTTCTTCGCACCCGGTGCGTAACAGTAAGATCCGGCCATGGATCCCGCTGAGGTGCCCTTGCCGGAGACTTCCGAACTCCCAGCGCTGGTGGCTTTGCAGTCTCGGCAGATTAATCAGCTTACCGCTATGATGCAGCAACTCTTGACCCAGCAGCTGTCGCCTTCACCACCGCCACCGGTGCCGCCACCGCAGTCTCCAGCAGTTTCCTCATCCAGAATCCGCCTCTCCTTACCAGCAAAATATGAGGGGGACGCGAAGTTGTGCAGAGGCTTTCTAGCCCAGTGCTCTATGCACCTGGAATTATTGTTTGATCAATTCCCCACCGAACGCTCTAAAGTGGCCTTCATCATTAGTCTGCTCTCCGGAAAAGCCTTGGCTTGGGCCACTCCCTTGTGGGACCGTAATGATCCTCTCACCTTCACCGTCCAGGCCTTTGTTACTGAATTCCGTCAGGTTTTTGAAGAACCCGCTCGGGCCTCATCTGCCGAGTCCGCTCTATTGAATTTAACGCAAGGCGATCTTTCTGTTGGTGAATATGCTATTCGATTCCGTACTTTGGCCTCCGAGTTAGCATGGAATAATGAGGCCCTCTGCGCTTGTTTTAAGAAAGGTCTTTCTAGCAAGATCAAAGATGTTCTAGCGGCCCGAGAGATACCTGACTCCCTTTCTGAACTCATTCATCTCGTCACTCGCATTGACATACGCTTTGCTGAGAGGCGTGAGGAACTTCGCCTGGAGAGAGATTCCCAACGCGACAGGAGGATGTTCCGTTTGGCTCCCACCTTTCAGAAACCTTTGTCTGTACCATCTTCTCCAGAGGTGGAAGCCATGCAAGTCGGCCGCTCTCGCCTAACCCCAGTGGAGAGGTCTCGCAGGAGAAATGAAAATCTCTGTCTGTATTGCGCCAGTCCTGATCATTTTCTAAGAGATTGCCCCATTCGTCCTTCTCGACTGGGAAACGGGCGCACCTAGACTCGTTGGGAGAGGCGTCTCTGGGTGTGTGTGCTTCCTCTCCAAGATTTACCGTACCTGCACAGCTTTGTCTCTCATCTGCCTCTGTGCTTAATTTACCGGTCTTCCTGGATTCTGGTTCGGCGGGCAATTTCATAGAGGCCTCCCTGATCAAGAAATACGACATAGCAGTTAACCGCTTGGCCAAACCGTTATTTATCGCCTCAGTTAATGGAGATAGACTGAATTGTATGGTGCAGTACCGTACCAAGCCTTTGCTCCTTAAGATTGGCCTCTTTCACCAGGAATACTTGGAACTCTTTGTGTTACCCCATTGTACTTCCCCAATCCTATTGGGTCTTCCTTGGCTTCAGCTTCATAATCCTACCCTAGACTGGGTCACTGGGGACATCAAGGCGTGGGGTACAACCTGCCTCAAGAATTGCTTGAAAGCTTTACCAGTTCGAACCGATCATTCTACCACATCTCTACCGGGCCTACCCGAAGTTTACCGGGCCTACGCTGACGTCTTCTGTAAGAAGCAAGCTGAGACCCTTCCGCCACATCGCCCTTATGACTGCCCGATCGATCTCCTGCCTGGGACCACTCCTCCTCGTGGCCGTATCTACCCACTATCCGTCCCCGAAACTCAAGCAATGGCTACTTACATACAAGAAAATCTGCAGAGGGGCTTCATCCGGAAGTCCTCTTCTCCCGCTGGGGCAGGCTTTTTTTTTGTACAGAAAAAAGACGGATCTCTCCGACCCTGTATCGACTATCGGGGTCTTAACAAGATCACGGTAAAGAACCGATACCCCTTACCCTTAATTCCAGAACTCTTCGACCGTCTTCGTGGCTCCAGGATCTTTTCCAAACTAGATCTCCGAGGAGCCTACAATCTGATCCGCATCCGCAAGGGGGACGAATGGAAGACTGCCTTTAATACCCGTGACGGTCATTTCGAGTATTTGGTGATGCCCTTCGGGCTTTGTAATGCCCCTGCCGTATTTCAAGAGTTCGTCAATGACATCTTCCGGGACTTGTTGTACTCCTGTGTCGTGGTCTATTTAGACGATATCCTCATCTTCTCTTCTTCCCTCGAAGAGCATCACCGGCACGTTCGTCTGGTACTATCCCGCCTTCGGCAGCATCATCTTTATGCCAAATTAGAAAAGTGTCTCTTTCACCAGACCGCTCTGCCCTTTTTGGGTTATACTGTTTCAGCCCAAGGACTACAAATGGACCCTAGCAAATTGAGAGCGGTATTAGATTGGCCTCGGCCTGTTGGTCTGCGTTCCATTCAACGATTTCTGGGCTTCGCCAACTATTACCGTCAATTCATACCCCATTTTTCCACTATCGTGGCCCCCATTGTGGCTCTCACCAAAAAGGGAGCCAACCCCAAGTCATGGCCTCCACAGGCGGAGGCAGCCTTTTTAGCATTGAAAAGGACATTCTCTATGGCCCCGGTGCTCACCAGACCAGACCCTTCTCGTCCCTTTTCTCTGGAGGTTGACGCTTCTTCCATTGGAGCTGGAGCTGTTCTCACACAGAGGTCTCCTTCAGGGAAAAATCATACTTGTGGGTTCTTTTCTAGGACCTTTTCTTCCGCGGAGCGAAATTATTCTATTGGGGATCGTGAACTCCTGGCTATCAAATTAGCTCTTCAAGAGTGGAGACATCTACTAGAAGGGTCGCTTCACCCCATATCTATTTTTACCGACCATAAGAACCTTTTGTATCTTCAAACTGCTCAACGCTTGAATCCTCGCCAAGCTCGTTGGTCGCTATTCTTCGCGCGGTTTAATTTCCGCATTCACTTTCGGCCTGCCTCTAAGAACATCAGGGCAGATGCTCTATCTCGCTCCTCGGACGTCACAGACGTGGACGCTGCTCCTCAGTTCATTATATCTCCTGATCATTTGGTTCATTCCGCTCCTGCCTCCCTAGTGCAGGCTCCGCCTGGGAAGACCTTTGTCCCGGTTCGCCGACGTCTCCAAATATTAAAATGGGGTCATGCTTCCCGTATTGCCGGGCATGCTGGTATCAAAAAGTCCAACGCAATTATTGCCAGATATTATTGGTGGCCCTCCATTGAGAAGGATGTGGCAGAATTCGTGCAAGCTTGTACCACCTGTGCACGTAATAAAACGCCTCGCCAAAGACCGGCGGGTCTTCTTCATCCTCTACCTATTCCTGAAATCCCTTGGTCTCACATCGCTATGGACTTTATCACGGATCTTCCTCCATCTCAAGGCAATACAGTGATCTGGGTTGTTGTGGATCGTTTTTCAAAAATGGCGCACTTCGTTCCGCTACCAGGACTCCCATCCGCTCCTCAGTTGGCTAAGAACTTTTTTAAGCATATTTTTCGGCTCCATGGACTTCCTTCCCACATTGTCTCCGACAGGGGAGTTCAGTTTGTTTCAAAATTCTGGAGGGCTCTCTGTACTCAGTTAAAAGTGAAATTAGATTTTTCCTCGGCTTACCACCCCCAGTCCAACGGCCAAGTGGAGAGGGTCAATCAGGTTCTAGGACAATATCTACGTCACTTTGTTTCGGCCCGACAAGACGACTGGGTCGATCTCTTGCCATGGGCGGAGTTCTCTTATAATTTCAAAGATTCTGAAGCCACAAAAAAATCTCCATTCTTCATTGTTTATGGCCGCCAACCTTTGCCTCCTCTACCCTTACCTACACAGTCGGGGGTACCCGCCGTGGATGACTTAACACAGTTTTTTTCCTCTATCTGGCGTGAAACACGACATTCTCTTGTTCTAGCCTCTACCCGCATGAAGAGCAGCGCTAACAAAAGAAGGAGAATCGCTCCTGTTTTCTCTCCTGGAGATAAAGTTTGGCTTTCAGCCAAGTACATTCGTTTCAAGATACCCAGTTATAAATTGGGCCCTCGCTATTTAGGGCCGTACAGGATCAAGCAACAAATTAATCCGGTCTGTTACAAACTTCATTTGCCAGCCTCCTTACGTATTCCCAACTCTTTTCATGTTTCATTATTAAAACCTCTGACGACTAATCGATTCTCTTCTAAAACGTTGGAGCCACTTCCGGTTGCGGGTACCGAAGATGCCTTCTCGGTGAGAGAGATTCTGGCTTCCAAAACATCCAGAGGGAGACGATACTTTCTAGTGGATTGGGAGAATTGCGGTCCAGAAGAGAGGTCCTGGGAGCCTGAGGAGAATATCCTCGATCGGAGCCTTATTTCAAATTCCTCGGTCCCAAAAAGAGGGGGAGACCTAAGGGGGGGTACTGTTAGGGCGAGCGCTGCGTTTTCCCCGCGCAGCGCCCCCCTCCGTGCCTCTCCTCAGGCGAGCGCTGCGTCCCCTTCCCGCAGCGCTCCCCGCTCCACCGCCATCCGGGCGTCCGCTGCTGGCCCCCCTGGCTGCGGTTCCCCCTTACCTGCTCCCCGCACTTCCTCCTCTGACCGGCATGGCCGCCGGCTTCCTCCTTCTGTTACTGTTCCGCCTTACCTGCGCGCACGTCCCCGGCCACTAGGGGGCGCGCGCGTCAATCTTCTCAGATTTAAAGGGCCAAGGCCCTGTTAATTGGTCTCTGCCATCCAATCCCTTTTTGGCTCTTCCTATAAATTAAACCCTGCCTTACTTCCTGTGCCGGATCTTCGGTGTTGTTCCCTGAATGATTATCGCTGTATTGCTTGATTCCTCGTGTATGACCTCGGCTCTCCCATTGACCTTCGAACCTGTGCTGCCCGTCCCGACCTCGGCTTGTGTCTCCGCAATTGAACCCGCGCTGCCAGTCCCGACCTCGGCTTGTGTCTCCGCTACTGAACCCGCGCTGCCAGTCCTGACCTCGGCCTTCTCCTTCGACCACTGTTTGTCTCTGCTGCACGTCACTTCAGCAGTTTGTGGAACTGTGCCGCTGTTGGGGGGTAGCGACCTGGGAGTCACCTGCCGCACAAGACCATCCCGCCTTGCGGTGGGCTCTGGTGAAAACCAGTGGCTCCTTAGACTCCGCTCCCCTGACGCGGTATCTGCCAAACAGTTCTGCAGACCCTGCGGGTCCACTTCTTCGCACCCGGTGCGTAACAGTTTTTATTTGTGACACCCCATTTAGTCTACATACTGTATATTTTATTCTGTAATTACTACTTTCTACAGCGCTATGGAAGAAGATGGCTAAAAATGGTTTTAATATATATATATATATATATATATATATATATATATATATATATATATATATTGGTTATAAATAAACAAAGGTATTTATAAAAAGAAACTTGAAACTTAATGGCCATATTATAATTCTGAACATGGTTTTAAATGTCATGAAAAAATAATCTATTATATTTTTTCCCGACCTGGGCACATGTTAAAAAACTATAGTAAAATAGGGACCCTGCCGATAAGTTAATTTCTACCCATGGCCCTCAGTTCATCTATGGAAAGCTCATTTTCTTCCCTTTGCATGTCAGCGCAGATGCTGCTAATAGAGATTGGACAGTAGGAGAGAAGACTGGGTTTGAGTAATAGGTTTATCTGGAATCTGCAAAACATAGCGCACTGGCATATTTCTTGGAAGATTGCAATATTTCTTCCCTGGTTCTACATGTCAAGGTAAAAAATGTCATTACTTTTCTTTTCTGCACTATAGAGAAGTTAATTTTTATGAGTTTTATGACTTCTTACAGAAGATGGATATCCATTGTATATGATTTTGAAGTATTGATTTTAAGGCAGGATATTGCTGCAAGTGCAAGACCTTAGCTGAGAATATATGAATGCCAGAGGTAAACTTTAAACATTTAAGGCTAAAACATTCTTTTGGTGATTTTTGTTCTATGACCACTAAAATGAAAAAAAAAATAAGGTGCACTTCCAGCAACGTATTTTCTTCTTGGGTAGTTAGTTCCTTTATCAGAGCACAATTCATCAGAGAGAATATATTGACTGATTCTCTAAGACCCAGGGTAGAGAGAAGTTTGATTACTTAAAGGGACTTTGTAGGGAATATACATAAACAGTAATTCAGCAGCTTACCTCATCATGGCTGCCCTCTCCCTTCTTGTCAGAACGCAGCTGCTACTAAAAGCAGAAATAAGACAGCAAAGAGTAGTGGCACACCCCCTGAATTCCTTTGCCATAGACCACCAATAATAGGGCTAAGCTGGTGGTCTAAAGCTCTGCATCATCACACTGGTGACACTGGAAAAGAGGTATAATAGCCAGGGTGATGAGAATGCCTGTCTTACAGACCCCGCCCATAATGCTGATTATTATGCGGCATCACAGAGCCAAGACCCATCGGCCCATGCCCAGGGATGTATTTACTATTAGGAAGACTTAGGCCTGTGCCTAGGGTGGCCATCTGCAGGGGGATGCACCAACATTACTGCTATAGTAAAGAAAAAAAATGTTGGCACATTATTGTCTCCTTACAAATGCTCCCCCACAGTTTGTGCGTGTGTGTACATGTGTACAAAGGGGGAGAGGGTGCAACGTGTTAAAGGCAGTCTGCAGCCTTATCCTCTGCCCCTATCTATAATACAAGTTTATGCTCCTCTCCATTTGGCCCCTCAAAACCTTTCATCGTTACCTCTTTATTTTTTTTATATTGGCGGACCGCGACGCCTGGGCAGGCATCAGCACTGGGCGAACCTAAGCACATTGGGAGGGCTTACCTCATTTCCACTTCACTGGGCAGCACCTATGCAGGGCTGTGCAGTAACCAGGACAAAGGATTGTTAGCCAGGGGCAAATTGGCCACTGGAAGAGCCTCTTTGTCAGTTCTTTTATTCTTTGTTTCTTTTGTTCTCTTCTATTCTTTCCTTCTAGTCTGTTTCTTTCTTTCTATCTATTCTTTGTTTCTTTCTTTCATCAGTTATGCCATTCCTATTATTTCCTTCTATTTATTTCTGTCATTCCTTGTATTCGTTCTGTCTTTTAGTCTCATTTTTCTGTCAGTCCTTCTTTTCTTTCTTTCCTTCCAGTTTTTCACATTCCTTCTCTCTGTCTTACTTGCTTTTTTCCCGTCTTTCTAATTTTTCTTTCTTTGTTTCTGTCATACATCCATTCCCTTTCTTTGATTCGGTCATGCATTTTGTGCTTTTGTTCTTTGTTTCTTTGCATTTATTTTTTATTTCATTCCATCTATTTTTTCTTTTTTTGTGATTCCTTTTTTCTTTTCTGCTTACATTTTGTTATTCCTTCTATATTTTATCATTCTGTCTATTATTTTTTTTCTTTTAATTTGATAGCAGTATTCACCATACATGCAACTTTATCACCATGTATGGAGTCATACGACACAGCAAGGTGTTCACATAAGGCCCCGCATAAACCTGGAGCTGACCCTGCTCAACGTTATTTAACAAAAGGGGGCATCAGCACTTGAAGTGCCTAGGGCAGCAGGAACACCAAATATGGCTCTGCCCACACCCGAATACTTCAAAAGATAAATCATGAGGTTAAACTGTAAACCTCAATATCTCTGCCATTTCTACTTCAATTTAAAAACTGAAAACAGTTTAGGACAGTGACACACAATGATCTAACAATTGCCTTTGCCTTCTGTATCCTTTTAATTATAACATTACACTTTGTTGGCAGTGGGGGGGCATCTTATTTTCTGAAGCCCTGTCATGCAGACTGCAGCATCCCTTGTGGTTACTGCATCCACCATCCTCTGGGCATTATGATTTGTGATGGCCATCATAAACATCTCAATTAAAAAAATGGTCTCCCCCAGCCTGCACTCCCAAGCCATTTTCATGTCTCAAGTGTCCCATGTGACCGACAAAGGCCAATAGGTCTGTCATGCCCAGGGCATGATTATAGAACATACGTATTATGAGTGTATATATGTGTGTGTATATTTGAATATGGACCAGCAGCTTTCCCCTCCACCCGTGTGCCATAAAACACCCTCCTATATAAAAACAGGGCCATGCAGCGTGTACATTCCAACTTAATTAAGACTCTGTGATACTTCCTCTTTGAAGTGCCAGGCTGTTGTCTTTGCTCTGGCCATAAACCGGCAATCAGATAAGGGGACCTGGGAAATAGAATCTCCACCCCACCCTTAGGAATTCCATGGAAATGGAAGGTGTCCTGTTAAGCCATTTTTCCCTCCAAATTCTGGCTAACAAAAAGCTAGGAGAGCTGACATGTTAGTGGGCATTACAAGCTAAGGACCTGGGAACATAACATCATCAACGAGCAACCACAGAAAACTCCAACAAAAGGACTGCGTAAGGACTCTATTTTTGAACTGTTATTTGCTGTATACTCTTTCTGTATTTTTGTATGTCATTTTATTGTTGTAAATTACATCCAGCACTGTGATACCTTTTATCAGATTAAATGTTTAATTAATCAGCTCTAGTCTTTGACCTCTAAATAGATGAGCTCACCTTCCTGAGGGAAGCTCTGGTGATACACGTTTATTAGGGTTAATAGATGACTTGCTGGGACTAGTAGTCCCTGTCTGGGGGTCTATTGGCGTGTTAACCCTGGTACCATCACACTCTGTCTGGCGTATGGATAGAGCGTGATCGTGACAACTGGTGGCAGCGTCGGGACATATTTAGAGATTTTTAGTGCTTGCTGGATTTTACCCGAAAATCTTAAGCACTAAAAGAAATTTGCATACATCTTATTGTGTGTAAATTCCCAAAGACAGAGCTCAGTGCTGATCTAAAGACATACCAAAAAGAGTGCAAGACAGTTCTGTCCTTCCCATCTGTTGTTTTACTCCCTCTGCTTCATATCGGAAATATGGAGGCATATCGCAAGCAGTCCAAGCCCGCACTGGAGTTAATGTGCCAAGAAAAGGAGATCCCTACAGCGGGAAAGACCAAGGACCAGCTAATTGCCGATCTTGTGGAAAATGATGCCCGTGCAGCAGAGCTGAGTGATTTGAGGCTAAGTCCTACAGCGGGGACTGAGGGACACCACATTACTCCCCATCAGGACAGTACTCCACATGAAGCCTTGGACTCTTATATGCGGACTGCTTTACAACACCTTGGAGATGTGGATGCTAATATTAAACTCCAGTTGCTTCTTCAGTACCAAACAGCAGAAAGAGAGGCCCAGGCACGAGCTGCTGAGAGAGAGGCAGCAGAAAGAGAGGCCCAGGCACGAGCTGCAGAAAGAGAGAGAGAGGCGGCAGAAAGAGAGGCCCAGCGCAGACATGAACTGGAGGTCCTGAGGCTGAGAGGGGACGCTTTATCCGCACGCAGTGATGTGCAGGGTGAGGGTGACCACAAACCCCGCTTGGAACATTTCCCCATGATGGAGAAAGATGGTGATTTGGACATATTCCTGAGAGGATTTGAAAAGGTTTGCCGGCAGTTTCATCTTCCTAAAGAGCAGTGGGGACGATACCTAACCCCACGGCTGCGAGGAAAAGCTCTGGATGTGTTTGCTTCTCTTCCCTCTGAAAGAGACCAGGACTATGAGGCAATAAAATCTGCCCTGCTAAAAAGTGCTAATCTGACTCCAGAAACCTATCGGAAGAAGTTTAGGACTTTACAACAGAGCACCACAGAGAGTTGCACTGAACATGCAGGTCAGCTAAGGACTGCATTCAGGCAATGGACTGGGGGCCTACAAGTCACCACTTATGAGGCCCTGGAGGACTTGATGGTTCTGGATCAGTTCCTCCAAACAAGGAGCTGTGAAGCCAGAGAGTGGATTTTGGACCACAAGCCCAAGACAGTCGCAGAAGCCGCAGAACTAGGAGATGACTTTGCCAATAACCGTGCACCAACAGCGAAGCGTGGTTCTGCACAAGCTGGATCAAGTACCTGGAAGGGAGCTGCCCACCCACAGAGTGCCAGTAGGTCAACTGGGAGATTCCTGCCGTCCACACCAAGAGCAACAGGAACCACATCGGGTCAGGGGGACACCCGCCGATGTTACAGATGCAACAAGATTGGGCACCTGAGTGCCACCTGCCCCAACAAAAAGAATTCTCCACTGGCAGTTGAAGGACACCCAGCCGTTTTTCTGGTGTCTGGAACAGTGGAGAAGAGAGCGGATAACCTGCAGAGCGTAACTGTGGGTGACCGGGTGACCGTGGGTCTACGTGATTCGGGGGCCTCCTTTACCTTAGTGCGGCCTGAAGTGGTGGATACCGAGGACATCATCCCTGGAAAAACCATGGCTTTAAAAGGAATTGGAGGTGTGCGCCCGGCTGTACCCATGGCCCGTGTGTACCTGGATTGGGGTACAGGCAAAGGTTTGCGGGAGGTGGGGGTCTCTGAGGACATCCCTGTCAATGTTCTGCTGGTGAATGATTTGGGTCGGATGCTATGCCATTATGCTCCAGAGGACACTGCCTGCACACCACAAGGGCTAGGAGACAGCCCTGATCGTTCTGAGGTACTGTACGAGACTTTGGGGGACACTGTGAAATGTGATAACTGGGAGGGAGTGCAGGGGGCTGATAAATGTTTACCTGTAACTGAACCAGTTGTGTCTTCCAAAAGTGGAGTGGGGTGTATTGTGAAATGTAATGCCAATGTAGTACCTTTGTCAAAACCTAGCGGAGATGGGCTAGGGGGAGGGGTTGGTGGGCCCCTGGTGACAGGTAAGGATGAGGGACCAGCAGTGAGTGATGTGTCCCCATCCTGTAAGCCGGAGATGGCTGAGGAGGAGGAGGGAGGAAGGAGTGATGTAGCTGTATATGATGCCTGTAACGTTGTTATGTCCGGGACTGAGGGGGAGAAAGGTAAACCCCCGGGAGGCATATCAATGGTGGCAGTGGTTACACGTCAGCAGTGTGCCAGAGCTGCAGCTGTAAAAAGAAGGGAGGATGGTGATGACTCACAAGCCGAAGCAGAGGAGGGTGGAGATGGTAGTTCACCTGAGGGAAATGTGTCCCCTGATGCCACGAGGTGGGGGGAGGGCAATGAACATTTCCGGGAAGCTCTGCACCGTGATCCTTCCCTTGAAGGGCTGAGACAGCGTGCTGAGCAGCCAGGCGCTAACTCAGATGGGCATCGGGTATATTGGGAAAACAATATCCTGAACTGGGAGTCCCTTTCCAAAGACATGCTAGGGCCCCAGGAGAGAGAAAGGCAGTGGGCTGGGACAGGTAGCGCCACCTTGCAGCCAGCACTGCAGACAGACAACTCTGGGAGGCAGTTTGGAAGCCTAGCTTCCAGCTCCCCGGAAAAGCCAGGTGACCGAGCATTTGGGCCGAGTCAGGAGGGCCTGCGACTTACCGCAGACTTCCTGAATCGTCCCAAAGCTGGGGCGGTGGCAAAGGGAACAACCCCAGGCTCCTGGGATCTGCCACGTGATGCAGGTCCAGGGCAGCCTGTATCAAAGCTGAGTGAGAGGCAGGAAGGATCAGGGGAGATGGAGCAAACTACGCATTGGCCTAACATGAGGGTCATTCCGGCCACATGCGGGCCCCTTCATCTTATTCACCAACATGTGGGAAACATGGCTGCTGGTGTCCCGATCACAGGAGTCCCTCTTTCAACACCTGCGTCAGGCGCTGGAACAGATGGATTTCCTGGGAACATGGACAGCCAAATCCCAGTGTTGCCCAATAATTCAGATGCAGAGGAAAAACATGCCCCTGGGCCCCTGTGCTTCTTACCTGGTGATGATGTGTCCCTACCTGCCTCGAGCACAGCCCCCCAGATGCCAACATTAGGCTTGGAAGCCCCAGGGCTTAGAAAGACTCCGCCTGCAGGCCCAGGCCGGCCTGAACCCACTACTGTGGATCCGGGTGGCACTAGGAACAAAAGCGACTGGGGACCTTTCATCTCATCTTAGGTGTGCGTTTTGGGAAAAGTGACTGTGGGTCACTATTCCCAACTCGCCATCTTAAGGGGGAGGTGTCATGCCCAGGGCATGATTATAGAACATACGTATTATGAGTGTATATATGTGTGTGTATATTTGAATATGGACCAGCAGCTTTCCCCTCCACCCGTGTGCCATAAAACACCCTCCTATATAAAAACAGGGCCATGCAGCGTGTACATTCCAACTTAATTAAGACTCTGTGATACTTCCTCTTTGAAGTGCCAGGCTGTTGTCTTTGCTCTGGCCATAAACCGGCAATCAGATAAGGGGACCTGGGAAATAGAATCTCCACCCCACCCTTAGGAATTCCATGGAAATGGAAGGTGTCCTGTTAAGCCATTTTTCCCTCCAAATTCTGGCTAACAAAAAGCTAGGAGAGCTGACATGTTAGTGGGCATTACAAGCTAAGGACCTGGGAACATAACATCATCAACGAGCAACCACAGAAAACTCCAACAAAAGGACTGCGTAAGGACTCTATTTTTGAACTGTTATTTGCTGTATACTCTTTCTGTATTTTTGTATGTCATTTTATTGTTGTAAATTACATCCAGCACTGTGATACCTTTTATCAGATTAAATGTTTAATTAATCAGCTCTAGTCTTTGACCTCTAAATAGATGAGCTCACCTTCCTGAGGGAAGCTCTGGTGATACACGTTTATTAGGGTTAATAGATGACTTGCTGGGACTAGTAGTCCCTGTCTGGGGGTCTATTGGCGTGTTAACCCTGGTACCATCACACTCTGTCTGGCGTATGGATAGAGCGTGATCGTGACAAGGTCAAAAGGACAATGGCTAGATAAGGCATGTCTGGCAAACCATCTTGTTGGTGGTGGATTGATAAGCACTGGCATTCCAAATCGATGTGTTAGGGGAACCTGGTGGTGGTGGCGGCAGCGGGTCATGTAACTGCTCTCCAAGCATGGTAATTAGGACAGGCCACCATTCTAGGAATGTGAACACTCACTGAGGGGTTACAAAAATGTGCAGGTAAAATTCTAATGTAGCCGCTATAGGGTGAAACTGATGAGAGGCTTGATTTTTAAGGGTAAATGTTAAATAGTGCTTTTGCTACATGGTACATAGAGACCAAGAAAATTAGCACTACCCGTCTCCCTTAGCAAGTAGGCAAAGCCATACAAATCGTCTCTTTTTCCCTTCAAGTGGCTACAAATTATTTTAGAAGTTGATCAAAAACAGGGACATAGAGAGGGTGGGGGGGGCACTTGTCCTGGGTGCAGCAGGTCAGGGGGGTGCCAAAAGGGGGCCTGAGCACAGCTGTGGGCCGCCATTTCGAATCTGTGCCTCGGGTGCCAAAAAGACTAGATACGTCTCCAATAATGAGACTCCCTTGACTTTTACAGCTTGTACAGTAAATACATTGGTTGACCGTAGGATGAATGTATAACGGGCTGGATATTTGCTAGGCCTTGTCAAGCTCAGAAATTTACAGAGACACTTTTAATGAGACACCTAATGAATACAAATTTAATGCACCGCTCGCCTTTCTTTACATTAGAATTCAGAGTCTCTACATACGATGAAATATATGTACAATAGTGTTGTGGATATTCAATCTTCGAACTCTATTAGCTTTGTCTGATTTATGGGTCTGACTTGCAGTGCATAGATTGAGTATGTGTTTTTAATAAGACATTATTTACTCTTATTTGATCCAATCTACAGTTATTTAGAACAGGTTCCGCAGTATATCACTCCTACAGCAGATGAGCCCACTTCCCAGCTGATATATTGGAGAACTTGTGTACAATTTTGGGAACTTCAATTCCAACTAATTTGTTTTGACAAAGCGTTTTAAATCCTGTGATATCTTACACAGCAAAACTGTTCCCGTTATACTATAAAAATGAACTCAGAAAAGTAATTAAAATAAAAGTTTAGAGGCAAAAGTTATGAAAGTTAAATAAAAATAAAAGGTTGCTGGGTACAGTGGCAGTTATCGGGGTGTTTCAAAAGGTGAGTGATCTCTTCTGCATTCATACTAGGGATTTTATTTATTTATTATGTAGAGGTTAGGAACCAAACGGAGGTGACAAAGCACAGGGAGGCCCCCCAGGTTTAATATAGTGGGCTAAAAGATAAAAAACCCATATTCAAGGGTACAAGGTAAAAATTACTTTCCTAACACAGAAAGTTACATGGGGGCACATACAGACCAAGAATAAAAGAATATTAGCCATGATTCTTAGCAATAGGTGAAGCCTTAACATCAACGAAAACAGAAAATTTGCCTGGATCCACTTACTTCCAAGAATCATTGGTCTGTATGTGCCATGTACAGAGGAGACAATCCTAAGATAGTTCGAGAGATAGCCCATCCCAAGGTAATAACATCTTGGCTCCCTAAACTTTGTCACCTCTGTAAATAAATTGTGGTTTAAGAAAGCACACTTTACCTTGACCCAAACTATAGAAATTCAGGAAGCCCGGGGGAGGGCATTCAGCAGACCTAAAGTCTAATTTCATTTTAGGTGCACTTAAAATAAAATATTTTATTTTGTTTGTCATTGGCCCTGTTGAGAGTATTCCCTATTACTGATCATGTCCTTGGCTGTAAACCTTAATATAAAGTTACAAATGAAAACTTGGAGACACACAATATGAATGCTTTCTTATGCTATTAGAGGTATCTTGACATGCACTCTCTTTTTGCAACCTGTGACTTAAATTTCCTTTATTGAAACAAAGCTCGACTAGGGGCTACCTTGTCGAGCTTTGGATTTTTGGAAAGGTCAATGCTGGGAAAAAACACAAATTGAGGTACCTCTAGCTTTACATAGTAACGGGGAGGCCGATTCATTAATAGCGCCAGGTAGCGACAGATGAGCGCCAGTAGCGTGATTTTCATAGCGCCAGCTAGTATTCGCTGTGCTTGGCCGGGGTTTGCTTGTTGACAGCGACTCAGTCGGTGTGCGGTAATGTTGAATACGGGGTTAGGGGTCGATGTGTCACAGGTTCTGCGTTGTATGGGTGCGCCTGACAGCGAATGGCCAGAGCAAACGGCTCCCAGCATATTCATTAACAAATCACGCTCAAAAAATTCTCGCGCTGTGAATTCCTTGTTTAAACCCCAGAGCACTGGCGGCGATGTGTGTAAAGTAGTTTTTAACCCCCAAACAACCATTTTTTTTAATGTAAAACTTATACAAGTTTTTCTAAACATTTTGTAATATGAATACATTAATATCAGACCTGTAATATCAATTCTGCACATATCTGACATTGCCGTAGTGGTCACAGAATTTTTGACAGTTAAAAAAAAAACAAAAAAAAAAAAACAATTAATTATGAATATTTAAAGATTGCTCCATTGAAATGCATTGGAGAGCGCCAGGGAGCGACAGGTCATACCTGGCGCTGTGATGGGATTAGTAGCGGCGCTGTTCGTTGCAATCGGCTACATGATGAATCCCGCGCTAGCTGACGCTCTCGCCGGCGCTAGCCTCATTTAGCGTGATAAATGCGTCATTGTGACCGCCGCCGGGCATACTTGAGTCGGTAGCCGCCGTTAGCTGGCGGTACCTGGCGCTCGTCAGACACTACCTGGCGCTAGCCCTTGATAAATAAGGCCCATAGTATGAAGGACTGAATAAAGACTTTTGTCAATCCAGTTCAGCCCATATAGAAAATCTACTTACAGTAGTCTAGTAACCATAGCTGGTAATGTTATCATTAGGGATGAGCGAATCCATCCGGACGAACCCGGATTCGTTCCGAATTTCATGAAAAATTTGATTCTGAACGAATCCGAATTTCCCCGCGATTCGATCGATCGAAGTTTTCCTTTAAACTCCATTTATTTCAATTACAGGCATTCTAAGATGGTGGAAGCACATGTCCGGACATGTCCCCTGGGGCAAGGTATCATGGGACAGTCACATGCAGCCTATCAGCAGCCAGGAAGCCTGGTGACGTCACCGTGCTATATAAACTGGCGGCCATTTTCCTTTTGCGCATTTCAGCCTTGCATTCCAGAGACAGCGGTGGTTGCTGCAGATAGGGAGAGAGAGTTAGAGATAGGTAGGGAGAGTCAGAGAGGCAGACAGAGAGGTAGACACAGCAAGGGAAAGATAGTGAAAGATAGTGAAAAACCGTAACGATCCAGGGACAGCATCCAGGGACAGCATAGAAGTGACAGTGAATTTTTTTTTTTCATTAGCCTGATCAGTTTTCAATTCAATTTCAGTTCTTTGTGCTGTAAATTTTAATCTGCCTTTCCACTGTGCATCCCATCTATGCAGTGGCTTATTTAACCCTATCTGTTACACACAATCATTTATCATAACTGGATTAGTTTGAATATAGTTTTAATATTTTTTGGTCTGCTTTAAATACACCAGCCCACATGGGTATCCCAAACCTGCACTTAGCAGCCTATCTGTTATACTAAATATGCTTGTTCATCCTTCTTCAGATGAATCAAACTATTGCATTTTGAATTGGTTTTTTGTCTGCTGCCAAAACACTTGGCCGCAGGGTATCCCAAACCTGCACTTAGCAGCCTATCTGTTATACTAAATACGCTTGTTCATCCTTCTTCAGCTTAATCAAACTATTGCATATTGAATTGTTTTTTGGTCTGCTGCCAAAACACTAGGCCGCAGGGTATCCCAAACCTGCACTTAGCAGCCTGTTATACTAAATACGCTTGTTCATTCTTCTTCAGCTGAATCAAACTATTGCATTTTGAATTGGTTTTGGTCTGCTGCCAAAACACTAGGCCGCAGGGCATCCCAAACCTGCACTTAGCAGCCTATCTGTTATACTAAATACGCTCGTTCATCCTTCTTCAGCTAAATCAAGCTATTGCATTTTGAATTGTTTTTTGTCCTGCAGCCAAAACACTAGGCTGCAGGGTATCCCAAACCTGCACTTAGCAGCCTGTTATACTAAATACGCTTGTTCATCCTTCTTCAGCTTAATCAAACTATTGCATTTTGAATTGGTTTTTGTCCTGCTGCCAAAACACTAGGCGCAGGGTATCCCAAACCTGCACTTAGCAGCCTATCTGTTATACTAAATACGCTTGTTCATCCTTCTTCAGCTTAATCAAACTATTGCATTTTGAATTGGTTTTTGTCTGGTTTAAATACACCAGCCCACATGGGCATCCCAAACCAGCACATGTCACCCTATCTGTTATACTAAATAAGCGTTGTTCAGCCTCATTTTAATTATGCTATTGAATTTTGAATTGGTTTTTGTCTGGTTTAAATACACCAGCCCACATGGGCATCCCAAACCAGCACATGTCACCCTATCTGTTATACTAAATCAGCGTTGTTCAGCCTCATTTTAATTAAGCTATTGCATTTTGAATTGGTTTTTGTCTGGTTTCAATACACCAGCCCACATGGGCATCCCAAACCAGCACATTTGACCCTATCTGTTACACTAAAGCAGCTTTTAAAGGCTATTTCTCATAATATATTGCAGTTTGAATTGTTTTTGTGTGTGCTGTAAAAACACCAGGCCGCACGGAATCCCAAATCTGCACATTTGACCCTATCTGTTACACTAATGCAGCTTTTAAAGGCTATTTCTCATAAATATATCGCAGTTTGCATTGTTTTTGTGTGTGCTGTAAAAACACCAGGCCTCAGGGTATCCCAAACCTGCACATTTGACCCTATCTGTTACACTAATGCAGCTTTTAAAGGCTATTTCTCATAAATATATCACAGTTTGAATTGTTTTGGTGTGTGCTGTAAAAACACCAGGCCACAGGGTATCCCAAACCTGCACATTTGACCCTATCTGTTACACAAAGCAGCTTTTAAAGGCTATTTCTCATAAATATATTGCAGTTTGAATTGTTTTTGTGTGTGCTGTAAAAACACCAGGCCTCAGGGTATCCCAAACCTGCACATTTGGCCCTATCTGTTACACTAAAGCAGCTTTTAAAGGCTATTTCTCATAAATATATTGCAGTTTGAATTGTTTCTGTGTCTGCTGTAAAAACCCCAGCCAACATGGGCATCCCAAACACTAGCATAACTATCTCAAGACTACCTGTCTAATAACTGCTTGCATTTTATAATTAACGTCACTTTTCCACAAACAAGGGAGGCCTCCTCTGTATGTGAGGAGGGGGCATCCCAAACACTAGCAGTAATATTTCAAGAGTACCTGTCTATTAACTGGTTGCATTTTGTAAATAAAGTCACTTTGTCAAATTGCCAGCAACCATTGCCTTTAACCGGGAGGCATCCCAAATATGCTAGCATGCGTCTTTTAAGAGTGCTCACATTGGAGTTGGCAGCAGCAGCATTAGGAGCCCATATATTGCCTGAAAGACACACAAATGAGCTGGTAGCAGCAGCATAGGGAGCCAAAATATTGCCTGAAAGACATACCCAGGAGTTGGCAGCAGCATAGGGAGCCCATATATTGCCTGAAAGACACACCCTGGAGTTGGCAGCAGAATAAGGAGCTACCATGCATCAGCTACTACCATGGATCAGCCATTGTTGGCTGGAAATCCTGGTTGAACCATGCCTGATTCATCTTCACAAAGGTGAGTCTCTCCACATTATTCGTGGACAGACAAGTTCTCCTTGGCATGACTATGGCCCCCGCTGCACTAAACACCCGATCAGATGGCACACTACTGGCCGGGCAGGACAGCTTTTCCAGGGCAAACTCTGCTAGTTGCAGCCACAAGTCAAGTTTGGCTGCCCAGAAGTCCAGCGGATCCTCAAGGTGTGTTGGCATGGTCATGTCAAGGTATGACACAACCTGCTGGTTGGTTCAGGTCCCGCTCCAGGTCTTCATGCTGCTCACGAGTAGACTCACTATGCGGGTGTAGAAAGCTACTCATTTGCGACAGGAGACTGAGCAGACATGGCAGTGAAAGGTGATCGCAGAGGTCCCCCCGAGTTAGACCTGCGAGAGTATGGACCATGGCGCAGATAGGCATCGGCCAACTGACTATGTAGAATGTCTTTGTAGTAGGTCAGTTTGTCCTCCCTCTCGGTGGGTTTAAAAAATGCCCCATTTTGTGCCGGTTCAGTTCCGACACGGCTTGATTGACCATTCCTGTCTGCTGCCTGTACTGACCTCTGCCACAAAGCTGCCTGCCCCTCTGGATACCCCGGGATCTCTGACCTCCTGGCTTGACCCTTTGGCTACTCCTGACTACGCACCTGTCTCATCCCTGTACTCTGACGCACCCTCCGGATTGACTACCTGTGAACGAGCTCGGCTTTGGGATACCCTCGTGGTTCATCGGCCTTCACCGTAAGCAGCCATCCTTTGCGCCTATTAAGACCTGGGGGCAACTGTGTCCGGGGAGGCATACCTAGCGTCCCGGCAAACGGGGGCTGGACTATAGGCAGAAGCGGCGGTGGAGATTGGGGGTTGCCTGCTTACAGAAGGCTGGTCTCCCGCTGGGCATCACAGTATGGACCATGGCGCAAATAGGCATCGCCCAACTGACTACGTAGGTTGTCTCTGTAGTAGGTCAGTTTGTCCTCCCTCTCAGTGGGTGTAAAAAATGCCCCCATTTTGTGCTGGAAGCGAGGGTCCAATAAAGTGGAGAGCCAGATGTCATCCCGCTGACAAATGGAGACAATTCTGCGGTCACTACGCAAGCACGTGAGCATGCATCGTGCCATTTGTGCAAGTGACTCGGAGGGACTACCTGTCTCCATCTCCACTGCAAACTGCCACGTGTGTCTGGGTCCTCTGTCTCGCCTTCCTCACAACCCTCTAGCTCCTGTGGCTGCTCCTGCTCCTCCTTTCCTGTCAGATGACTAGATAAAATGGCCATTTTGTCAAACCTAAACTGGGCTTCGCTGTGCCCCACCCCTCCTCCTCCTCCACTTCAGTCCCCACAGGCTTCATGTGGCTGTGAAATGTATGCGCCATGTCTCCAGTGCCCTGACCAGCCATGGTTTCCAACATGTGTTGTAGTACATGAAGCAGTGGAATCACATCGTTCATCCCGTAGTCCTGGCGACTGACTAATAATTGGCTTCCTCAAAGGGCCTGAGCAAACGACAGGTGTCACGTATGAGCTGCCACTGGTTTACATTGAAGTTACACAGGGAAGTCCCTCTATCCGCTTGGATCATCAAGAAATCGGTGATGGCTTTTCTCTGTTCGTATAATCGATCCAACATATGGAGGGTGGAATTCCAACGGGTGGAAACATCGCAAATCAGACTATGTTGGGGGATACCGTTCTGACACTGTAGCTCAAGAAGGGTGTGCTTGGTGGTGTAGGAGTGGCTGAAATGCATGCAAAGTTTCCTTCCCATTGTTAGGATGTCTTGCAGATGGGGGGAAGACTTCAGAAAACGCTTGACAACTAGATTGAACACGTGTGCCATGGCAGGACGCATGGCTCAGGCTTCCTTGTTGCAGTGCAGACAAGATGTTCTTCCCAGTGTCAGTGACCATGGGTCCCATTTGCAGTTTTCAAGGAGTAAGCCATGATTTAATTTATTGAGTTCTCATTTTTAGCAGTTCCTCCCATGTGTGGCTCTGTGGCTCAAGGCAAACCATGTGAAGAACAGCGTGAAACTGCTGTGTCCTGCACACATGGTAGGCTGGAAGGGCACTGGGAAAAAAAAAATAAATAAAAAAAAAAATATTTAGAAAAAACAAAAACAAAAAAAAAAAAAAATAAAAAAAAAAATTGGTACAAAAATTCACAAAACATTAAAAAAAGACAATGGAAAAAAAATATTTAAAAAATTCAAAAATATAAACAAATATATATGTTTTTAAAAAATACAAAATATGAAAAAAAAATTAAAAAAAAATATCCAAAAATAAAAAAAAAGTTTTTTGATACATTTTATATGTTACTGTTATTATGTTAGATGTTATTGTTGCTATGTTATATGTTATTATATGTTATTATTATAAATATGTTCAAATAAGATAACTGTTAACTATTAATATGTAATTGACAATTAGCCACTTTTTTCTGTGACACCATTGCTAAGTGCAAGTGCACTGTCACAGGCACAAAGGCCTAGGAGCATGGAGGCCACAGCAGAGGGACCTGTCCAAGTTGCTGTTGTGGTTGTGCAGGAACCACAATCACCCAGTGGGCCTTAAAGGATATGTATTGTCCCTGACCGTAGTTACAGCTCCAGACATAGGCACTGCTGTGCACTTTGGTACACACTGACAGACTCACCTTCTGTTCAACAAAATTGTACAGGGCTGGTACTGCCTTCTTTGCAAAGAAATGACAGCATGGGACTCTCCACCTCGGCTCGGCACAAGCCATCAGTTCTCTGAAAGGTCCACCACCTCAAAATGGAGGGACTGCAGCACCAGCAACTTATACAGGAGCACATTTAGCTTCTGCACGTTGGATGAGTGGGCAAATACTGTTGTCTCTTGGACATGGCTTGGCCAATGGATTGCTGGCGGAATGACTGACTCGGATTAAGAGGAGGAGGAGCATCTGGAGCGACAGAGGATGGGTATGACACACAGTAGGTGGTGGAGCCTTGGCTGGCTGGAACAGAGAGCAGCGTGCCACTGGTTAATGCAGCAGGCTGGACCACCACTTTGGAGCCAACACTCCCAGGCCGCTTGATGGTAACGCTGCAAATGTTGACGCAGGGCTGTGGATCCAACATTGGGACCCTGGCCACACTTCACCTTCTGCCTACACATCTTTCATATAGCCATGTTAACCTCCTGTGGATGCTTTATGAAAAACTGCCACATGCCACTTGTAGCTGATTTTTCCTACCAACAGTCCGCACTAATTCACTGCTGCTGCCACTGAATAGTGAAGCTGAACCCTAAGCATAAGACATAACCGACAGTTGACTGGGGGTGTCAGATGTCACTTGTGATACAGTGGATGATCGTGTTAACCAATGGATGATGGCAGATGGGTTGCTGGTCAAGACACGACCACTAGCTGATCCCGGGAGATCAGTCCTCTCACTGAGACTCCTACTGCCACTCACCCCTAATCTGCTGCAACCTCTGCTTGATGAATGTAGGCCTCTGCAACTTCTCTGTGCCCATCCTGCCACTTCTCTGCCTGACATACTTAGTGCGTATATGAGGGGAGGACAAAACGCTACACTACACTTAAAACAGGATTTGTCGATAAGAGCAGCAGGTGTGTAACTATCTATGGTCTTTCACTAAGTAGTAACTAGGCCTTGAAAACTTTAACATGAACAAAGTGATGAAACTCTTAGATGTGCGTAAGTGATGCTCTGATGAGAGCAATTCAGTATGCTCCAGTATGCTTCAAAAATGTTTTTTTTCAGAGACTGGCCTGCGTGGAAATGAATCGGCCATGGATCAGCCAAGATTTCCACCCACCAATACCTGATGCATTAGAGTAGATTGATCATGGGGCTAGACCAACATTAAAGAAATATGGATCGTGCAAAACAGATTTAACCCTTTAAGTGCAAAGCACGTAACACCTACGTGCTGGCTTGGCTGGGCCTTAAGTGCCAAGCCCGTAGGTGTTACTTGCTCGAATTCCCCGCTGTTAGTTTAAAAAATAAAAATGAAAAATACTCACCTGACCCCTCGTTGGATCCGGCCGGGTCTTCTCTTTAATTTGGTGCCATCCGATCCCCCGTGGGGGGTCGGATGGCTCCAGGAGAGCCCCCGTGGGGGGTCGGATGGCTCCAGGAGAGCCCCCGGAATAGGCCCCCCCGCTTTGGCAGCAGCAGCTGCTAGCTGTAAACAAAAAAAAAAAAAAAATGACATTTACTTACCTGTGGCCGCGCTGCCTCCCGCCGGGTCTTCTCTTCACTGGGGGGGCCTCCGATCGCCCCCCCCCCAGCCTCTTTGGTGGCGAGGAGAGGGCAGAAAATGCCCTCTCCCCCCACTTCCTGCATCGCGACTGCTAGCCCCGCCCCCAAGGGCGGCGGGGCCAGGTGACATCATTGTGATGTCACCAGCAGCCGGCTTCTTCTGTCCAAGCCCCAGAGACTGAATCAGTCTGCTCGGTGCTTGGAGCAGAGAGCAGAGGAGGAGGAGAGGGAGGGCTGTGATGGCCCCCCCTCCCCAGGCTCTCTCTTCCAAACAGCGAGCAGGCTGTCAGTGGAGATCGCCGGGGGACACAGGATCAGAGGTGACCCCTATACCAGTTCACAAGGCTGGGGGAGGTGGCAAGTCATCTGTGACTAGCGGGTGACTTGCCATTAACCCCTGGCACCCTCATTACCTGCCTCCCCAAAGCCCAGGGGGGGCAGAAGAGCCGGGGCCCACAGGCTATGCGGGCTTGTAGCCTGCAGGGCCAGGGGCCACAAAAGCTGGCCCCTGTTCCCTGTTTCTACAAGCCCTGCATAGCTGGTCCCGGGCTGGTTACTTTGGGTAAGGGGGACCCCATGTCAATTTTTTTTTGGATTTTTAAGGGTTTTTAACCCTTAACCCTTTAAATGCCAGCCACGTAAAATTTACGTGGTTGCCTCTCCGTCACTTAAGTGCCAGCCACGTAAAATTTACGTGCCTGGCATTTACCCCTGCCAGTGGGCAAAAAAAAAAAAGAAAATACTCACCTGACCCCTCGTTGGATCCGGCCGGGTCTCCTCTTTAATTTTGTGCCATCCTGGGGGGTCGGATGGCTCCAGGAGAGCCCCTGGAATAGGCCGCCCCCCCCCCCCCCCGCTTCTGCAGCAGCAGCTGCTAACTGTGAAAAAAAAAATAATAAAAATGACATTCACTTACCTGTGTGTGCGCTGGCTCCCGCTGTCCCTCCTCTTCACCTGGGGGGCCTCCGATCCCCCCCCAGGGCTTACCGATCTTCAGGAGAGAGCCCGGGAGGCACTCTCCTCTCTCCTCCTTGATGGCGGCCGCCATCTTGCCGCTAAGCCCCCCCCCCTTTTTTAAATAAAATACTTTTGTGTGGTGTTTTTTTTCAGTTAACCCTTTGTGAACTGGTAAGGGGTCCATGAGACCCCTTATACCAGTTCACAAGGCTCTGGGTCTGGCAAGTCACCTGCGGCTAGTGGGTGACTTGCCATTAACCCCCAGCCCCCCATTACCTGCCTCCCCAACGGCCAGGGGGGGCAGAAGGGCTCGGGCCACTTAGTGGCTATGTGGGCTAGTAGCCTGCAGGGCCAGGGGCCACCAACGCTGGCTTGTAGCAAGTGAGCAGAAGCCAGTGATCGCCGAGGGACAGAGTGCTCCACTATGGATGGGAGGTAAGTATTAAAAAAAATAATATATATAATTTAACCCCTTGTATTGGTAAGGGGTCCATGACCCCTATACCAGTTCACAAGGCTGGGGGAGGTGGCAAGTGCCCATGTCATTTTTTTTTATTTTTAAGGGTTTTTAACCCTTAAAAATCCCCCCCCCAAAATGCCCCCCCCCCCCCCTCCTTGGAGGGGGGACCCTATGTCATTTTTTTTTTGGTGGATGGTATTTGTATTTTATTTGTAAATGTTAAAAATTACTTGTTTCAGTTAGGGGGGTCTCCTGGGCAGGAACAGGGGGCTACCGATAAATATGTGGTACCGTTCTAATTGGTAGAAATGGGGCTTTCACATGCAATATGGTTTTTCCTAATCAAATACATTTTTTATTTAAAATAAAGGAGGCAATTTTCTAAAAAAAAATTTTATTTATTTATTTTTTTTTTACTTAATAATAAATAAAATTAATAATAAATAAAATTTACAAACAAGACATTTCATGTTAAAGCCTAAACTCTGCTGCAAAAAATATATATATAATTTTCCTGAAAATTCCAGCAAAAATGACGCAAAACATGGCGCAAAACATGGCGCAAAATGTGGAAAAATGACCTGTCAACAGAGGGTGACAAAATCTCAAGTAGGCTGGCAATTAAAAGGGTTAATAGTACCTCTGCATGTTGGGTATTGTTCTGTTCGGGGGACCTTGCGCTTTCAGACTTAGCTTGTTTTTTCTTGTTTGCATATTAATATTTTAGGAAAAGGTGTTTTTTATTCTGCTTTTTTATACATTTTTCAGGGAAACTCTGCGCAACCAAAGAGTTCTTTGAGGGATTAATTCCAGAAAGATGAGCCCACTACAACAAGCTGGGTACGCTTAGAAAACATGTGTACTTTCAGGGAATATATGGTTTATGGGGGATATTCTAAATGTAAAGGGTTGTTTTGGTTGAAAAATCGCAAGGTGTGCACTTTGTCTTACCGTTACGCACATACTTTACTTTGGGGTGTTTGGCAACTCTTCCCTTGACAGAACGTATGCATGTTGGGTGTTATTCTGTTCGGGGAATGTTGCTTTTTCAGATTAAACTTGTTTTTTATTGTTTGTATATAGTTCTTTTAGGAAAATGTGGCTTTGATTCTGCTTTTATATCCTTTTTTTTTGGGAAACACTTTGCAACCAAAGAATACATTGAGGAATTACTTCCAGAAAACTATGGGCACATCAACATGCCTGGTACACCTAGAAAGCTTGAGGTGTGTACTTCCAGAGAATATATAGTTTGTTGGGGCTATTTCAAATGTAAATGGTTGTTTTTCTGGTAAAACTGCAAGGTGCGCATATCGCATATCACAGTTGTATTTTTTCTGAAAATCCCCTAAAGCGCTATTTCAGTTTGGGGGAGTCTCCTGGGCAGGAAAGGGTGTCTACCTATACATATGTGGTATAGCTGTAACCGGGAGAAATTGGAATTTCACACGCAATAATATTTTATTGACAAACTTACATTTTTTATTACAAAAAAACCTACAAATTGTAAAAAAATAAAAAAAAAAATTTTTTTTCACATATTTCACCCAAAAATATTGAGAATACACCTAAAAATTTCAAACAAGACATTTCATGTTAACGCCCAGACTCTTTTGAAAAAAACAATATATCATTTTCCTGGGAAATCCCTGGAAATCCTTTCAAAAATGACAGTTGAACATGGGGAGCGCAAAATAGTGAAACATGGTCAGGCAACAGAGAGTGGCAAATGCTGCAGGTAAGCTGGCACTGAAAGGGTTAAGGCGCTGCTCTCCAGTTACAGACATTCCTCCGCATCAGACCACAAGTAATTATTGAGAAAATGCTTTACGTTACTCTTACTTTTTATTAATATTCTTCGGATAAGATATCTGTGCCGAAAATCTGTTTATGTTCTCTTAATGCTGCTGCCAACTCCAGGGTGTGTCTTTCTGGCAATTTTGGGCTCCTGCTGCTGCTGCTTGCAACTCCAGTGTGTCTTTAGGCCGATTTGTGGGCTCCTGCTGCCAACTCCAGTGTGTCTTTCAAGCAATGTTTGGGCTCCTGCTGCCCCTGCTGCCAACTCCAGTGTGTCTTTCAAACAATTTTGGGCTCCTGCTGCTTGCAACTCCAGGGTGTCATTCAGCCAATGTTTGGCCTCCTGCTGCTGCTGCTGCCAACTCCAGTGTCTCTTTCAAGCAATGTTTGGGCTCCCGCTGCTCCTGCTGTCAACTCCAGTGTGTCTTTCAATCAATGTTTGGGCTCCTGCTGCCAACTCCAGTGTCTCTTTCAAGCAATCTTTGGGCTCCTGCTGCTCCTGCTGCCAACTCCAGTGTGTCTTTCAAGCAATGTTTGGGCTCCTGCTGCCAACTCCAGTCTCTTTCAAGCAATGTTTGGGCTCCTGATGCTGCTGCCAACTCCAGTGTGTCTTTCAAGCAATGTTTGGGCTCCTGCTGCCAACTCCAGTGTCTCTTTCAAGCATTGTTTGGGCTCCTGCTGTTCCTGCTGCCAACACCAGTTTGTCTTTCAAACAATTTTGGGCTCCTGCTGCCAACTCCAGTGTCTCTTTCAAGCAATGTTTGGGCTCCTGCTGCTGCTTCCAACTCCAGTGTGTCATTCAGCCAATTTTTGGCCTCCTGCTGCTGCCAACTCCAGTGTCTCTTTCAAGCTGCTCCTGCTGCCAATGCCAGTGTGTCTTTCAAGCAATGTTTGGGTTCCTGCTGCTTCTGCTGCCAACTCCAGTGTGTCTTTCAAGCAATGTTTGGGCTCCTGCTGCTCCTGCTGCCAACTCTAGTGTGTCTTTCAAGCAATGTTTGGGCTCCTGCTGCCAACTCCAGTGTCTCTTTCAAGCAATGTTTGGGCTCCTGCTGCTCCTGCTGCTAACTCCAGTGTCTCTTTGAGCCAATGGTTGGGCTCCTGCTGCTCTTGCTGCCAACTCCAGTGTGTCTTTCAAGCAATGTTTGGGCTCCTGCTGCCAACTCCAGTGTGTCTTTCAAGCAATGTTTGGGCTCCTGCTGCTCCTGCTGCCAACTCCAGTGTGTCTTTCAAGCAATGTTTGGGCTCCTGCTGCTCCTGCTTCCAACTCCAGTGTGTCTTTCAAGCAATGTTTGGGCTCCTGCTGCTCCTGCTGCCAACTCCAGTGTCTCTTTCAAGCAATGTTTGGGCTCCTGCTGCTCCTGCTGCCAACTCCAGTGTGTCTTTCAAGCAATGTTTGGACTCCTGCTGCTCCTGCTGCCAACTCCAGTGTGTCTTTCAAGCAATGTTTGGGCTCCTGCTGCCAACTCCAGTGTCTCTTTCAAGCAATGTTTGGGCTCCTACTGCTCCTGCTGCTAACTCCAGTGTCTCATTGAGCCAATGTTTGGGCTCCTGCTGCTCCTTCTGCCAACTCCAGTGTGTCTTTCAAGCAATGTTTGGGCTCCTGCTGCCAACTCCAGTGTGTCTTTCAAGCAATGTTTGGGCTCCTGCTGCTCCTGCTGCCAACTCCAGTGTGTCTTTCAAGCATTGTTTGGGCTCCTGCTGCTCCTGCTTCCAACTCCAGTGTGTCTTTCAAGCAATGCTTGGGCTTCTGCTGCCAACTCCAGTGTGTCTTTCAAGCAATGTTTGGGCTCCTGCTGCTCCTGCTGTCAACTCCAGTGTCTTTTTCAAGCAATGTTTGGACTCCTGCCGCTGCTGCTGCTGCTTGCCACTCCAGGGTGTGTCTCTCAGTCATTTTTTGGGTTCCTGCTGCTGCTGCTGCCACCTCCAGTGTCTCTTTCAGCCAATGTTTGGGCTCCTGCTGCCAACTCCAGTGTGTGTCTTCAGGCCAATTTTTAGGCTCCTGCTGCCAACTCCAGGATGTCTTTCAGCCAATATTTGGGCTCCTGTTGCTGCCAGCTCCAGGGTGTGTTTTTCAGGCAATATAGGGGCCCCTCATAGTGATGCCACCTCAACTCTGCAATTGTGCCTCTCTGCGATTCTAATAGCGATGCCTCTGATCTGCATGTCATAATTATTTACAGCATTATTTCACTAACCCAGCACGCTTCCTATGTGTGTTACAGCAAGGCAGATCGGTTTACAACCCTATTGAGGCTCTAGGAAGCTCAGAAATAGCCGTTTTTAATAGCGATTTCGGGTCGAAACTATTTTTGCCGGAAAATTTGGCGAATCAGTCGAATCGAATTTTTCAAAAGTTTGCTCATCTCTAGTTATCATATACAAGGAAGACATCCAGGTCACTTTTGAGCTCATTTAATGTATTCTTCACAACTACCTCCTCTGGCAGAGAGTTCCATAGTCTCACTGCACTTACAGAGCAGAATCCCCTTCCATGTTGGTGGAGGAAGCCTTAGTTATTGTCCTCAGGTTATGGTTACACTCTGGGGTATAAATAGATTGTGGAACAGATCTTTGTCTTTACCTTGAAACTATTTGTTCATAGTTATTATCACTCCTAGGCATCTCTTTTCCAAACTAAATAAACCTAACTTTGACAATCTTTCAGGGTACTCTAGTAGCTGCATTCCATTTATTAATTTAGTTGCCCGCCTTTGAACATACTCCAGGGCTCCTATGTTCTTCTAATGCACTGGTGCCCAGAATTGTACACAGTCTAAATGAGGTCTGACCAGTGACGTATAAAGCGGTGAAATCATGCTTGTCACGCTCCCGGAACCTCAATTACCACTTGGACAACTCCAGCTCTCTTGGTAAGGGCCTCAACCCCCAATCTCCGCAGCCAGCTTCACCTATAGGAGCCCCCGCTTGCCGAGACGCAGAACACGCCTGCTCGGGATCGGTTGCCCCCAGGACTTTATGGCTCAAAGGATGAGGTCTTACAGTACAGAGTGCTGGAGAGCCCGCGGCTGGAAGTGGAATCGGGTGGCCGGTATGTGAGCGTAAGGTGGCAGTCCAATAGACAGGCAAGGGTCGGCAACAGGAGTGGAGATCGAGGATGGTCAAGGCAAGCAAGGGTCGGCAACAGGAGTGGAGATCGAGGATGGTCAAACAAGCGAGGGTCGGCAACAGGAACGGAGATCAAGGATGGTCAAACAAGCGAGGGTCGGCAACAGGAACGGAGATCAAGGATGGTCAAACTGGCAAGGGTCGGCAACAGGAACGGAGATCAGGGATAGTCAAAAAACAGGCAAGGTCGGCAACAGGAATCAGGATCAAAATCGAGGATAAACAGCTACAAGGGTCTAGGCGCTATAACAGGCAATGACCAACTGGCTGGAGAGGAGTTATATAGGAAGCAGGTATGATTGGGCCAGGGAAGAGAGCCGGATGATTGGTGCAACTAGGAACTTTAATTCAATTGGATAGTACAGGGCGTGCCGCCCAGGAGTCTGATAGGAACAGCAATAGTGTCAGCAGAGATTGGCCAGTAAAACGCCTCCCCTAACCCACAGCTGTACCTAATTGACTCTCCTCCGGCGGCCGTGCTGAGAGCAGCGCCGCCGGAGGGTATAAGTGAAGCGTGCTCGCGCGCCCGCGCGAGCACGAGACCTAGAGCCGGGGACGCCGGCCGACGCAGGCAGAGGCGCGTGCACGCCGGGCGGAAGCGAAGCCGCCGGCTGCTGCGGCCGCCGCACAGAGAGCCGTGCGGCGGGACGGGGAGCACCGCAGGAACGGGACGCAGGTAAGTGGACACTGACATTACCCCCCCTCTCACGAGGGGCCTCCGGACCCTCACCTGGCTTGCCCGGATTGTCACGGTGGAATTTCCGTACAAGAGCCCTGGCATGGACATCACAAGAAGAAACCCAGCACCTCTCCTCAGGACCGTAACCAACCCAATCAATTAAATATTGTAACGTATTGCGAACCATACGTGAATCCAGAATCTTGTTTACTTCATACTCTTGCACATTATCCACTAAAACAGGAGGCGGACCAGCAGGAGAAGAGTTTTTAGCTGGTTTCAACAGTGATACATGAAAAGAGTTGGAAATTTTCATAGTAGGAGGGAGCTGAACTTTGAAGGTTACGTTATTAAGTTTCCTGACAATGGGGTACGGACCGATAAATTTAGGACCCAGTTTATAAGAAGGCTGACGGAGAGCAATATTCCTAGTGGAAACCCAAACAAGGTCTCCACACTGAAGGATAGGTTCCTGAGACCTGCGATGATCAGCAAACTTTTTATATTTAGCGCGCATAGTTTCTAAATTTTCCTTGACGCGTACCCAAACATCTTTCCGTTTTTGAAGCCACTCTTCTAAGACCGGAAAATCAGAAGGTGCTGCAGAAATAGACGAAGCTCTAGGATGCTTTCCATAATTACAAAAGAACGGGGATATTTTGGTACTGTCACTTGGCGCATTATTATACGCGAACTCGGCAAAGTCAATAAACTCCGACCACTGCTCCTGAGTGTCAGAGATGTAACATCTTAAATATTGTTCTAAGCTTTGATTTGTTCTTTCAGTCTGCCCATTAGACTGGGGATGATACGCGGAGGACAAAGAAACCTGAATCCCCAAACGTGAGCAAAAATTTTTCCAAAATCGTGATATAAATTGCACACCCCGATCGGAAACAATATTTAATGGAATACCATGAAGGCGAAAAATATGCGAGACGAACAGGCGCGAAAGTTCAGGGGCCGAGGGTAACTTGGGTAAAGCAATAAAATGAGCCATCTTACTGAATCTATCGACGACTACCCAAACCACAGTGTTCCCATGCGAAAGAGGTAAATCAACAATAAAGTCCATTGAGATGTGAGACCATGGTTCTTTAGGGATCTCAAGCGGAATCAGATACCCACTAGGAGCCTTGTGTACCCCTTTACTTCGTGCACAAACAGGACATGCGTCGATAAGGGCAGTGATATCACGTCTCATAGAAGGCCACCATACGTGGCGCCGAGCTAAAACAAACGTCTTACGAACTCCCAGATGCCCAGCAGTCTTTGCGTCGTGGAATTCGCGAATAACATCAGAACGCAAATGCGGCGGTACAAATTGACATCCTAAAGGTGCGTTTACAGGCGACTCAACTTGGAACGGCGCCAAAACATTAGAGAGATCAGGGAGCAAGGCCCCGACTACACAACCTGCAGGTAAGATGGGCTCACCAGTATCCCCCCGATCCTTACATTCACCAAACATGCGCGACAAAGCATCGGCCTTAGTATTCTTCACGCCCGGCTTAAAGGTAATAATAAAGTTGAAACGTGAAAAAAACAATGCCCAACGGGCCTGTCGAGAATTTAACCTCTTGGCGGCACCTATATACTCGAGATTTTTGTGATCGGTATATACGGTGATAGGATGTAAGGAACCCTCCAACCAATGACGCCATTCATCAAATGCCAGTTTAATAGCTAATAGTTCCCTATTGCCGACATCATAATTTTGTTCTGCGGTATTAAATTTCCGGGAAAAATAGGCACACGGATGCATACGTTCAGGAGATCCGGAAAATTGCGATAAAACAGCTCCAACACCTAATTCAGACGCATCTACCTCAATAATAAAAGGTTTGTTGACGTCGGGGTGCACTAAAACTGGCGCCGAAGTAAAAGCCTGTTTTAGGACACGGAAGGCTTCAATAGCTGATGGTGACCAGTTAACAGTGAACGCGGCTTTGCGGGTGAGATTGGTGAGAGGTGCAACGATACTAGAAAAACCCTTGATAAAACGTCGATAGAAATTGGCAAATCCTAAAAAGCGTTGTAATTCTTTTAAGGATTTGGGTTGCACCCAATCCCGTACTGCCGAAACTTTTCCCCCATCCATCTCCAACCCCTGACTAGAAATAATATATCCCAAGAAGGGAACGGAGGCGACCTCAAACATACACTTAGAAATTTTAGCGTATAAGTTATTCTCTCTCAACTTCTGAAGGACCAGTTTTACATGTTGCCTGTGTTCGGAAAGGTTCTTAGAGTAAATGAGGATGTCATCCAAGTAAACCACAACGAAGTTACCCAAAAAGTCACGAAACACGTCATTAACGAAGTCTTGAAAGACCGCAGGAGCATTACAAAGGCCAAAAGGCATCACTAAATATTCATAATGGCCATCCTTAACATTGAACGCCGTTTTCCATTCATCCCCTTGCCGAATACGGATCAGGTTGTAGGCCCCCTTAAGATCTAGTTTAGAAAAAATTCGAGCCCCCACTACCTGATTAAATAAATCACCTATTAAGGGAAGAGGATAACGATTTTTAATAGTGATCTTATTCAAGGCTCTATAATCTATGCAAGGCCTTAAACCCCCATCCTTCTTCTCCACAAAAAAAAAGCCGGCACCCGCCGGTGAAGTAGACGGGTGGATAAAGCCTTTACTCAGATTTTCAGAAATATATTCTTTCATGGCCTGCTCTTCAGCTCGATTCAGATTATAGATTTTGCCCCTAGGAGGAATGGTTCCAGGAAGTAGGTCGATGGGACAGTCATAGGGTCTGTGTGGGGGAAGATTGTCAGCGGACCGCTCAGAAAAAACATCTGCCCAATCTAAGTAAGGCAGAGGCAGTTCTTGGGGCGAAATCTGCACACTCTTAAGGATGGTGGAGAAGCAATGTGATCTGCAGAAATTACTCCACTTAATCAGATCACCGGACTGCCAATTGAATACGGGGTTATGGAGCTTTAGCCATGGGTATCCCAAAACTACTGGTGTTTCCGGACAATCAAACACCAGAAATTCTATAAGTTCAGTATGAGATGAGCCGGCCACCAATCTGAGAGGGGGGGTCTTGTGACTGACCGGCCCTCCCAGGATGGCCTTCCCGTTGATGGCCAAAACCTGAAGAGACTTTTCTAGAGGTACCAGTGGAACTCCCAGGATGGAGACTATGTTCCGATCCAGGAAGTTACCTGCAGCTCCACTATCAACAAACGCAGATACTGCCTGTTTGGAAAGACCCCAGAAAAGCTCTGTAGGGATTAACATCTTATCATGGTGAGGGTAATGCTTCAATTCACCTAGGTCAGCACCCTCTTCCTGACCTAGGCAAGAAAGTTTCCCGCCGGATATCCCTTATTTGGGCAAGACCTGGCAAAATGCCCCGGGGACCCACAATAGAGACAAAGACCCAAAGACCGTCTTCGTTGTTTCTCGTCCTGAGAAAGACGGGCTCTGCCAACCTGCATTGGCTCCTCTTGAGAGGGAGAGGAGGAGTTTACCCCACCAGAAGTTGAAGGGCTGGGAGTTTGCGAAGGTCTAAAGGGCGTAGTAACTCTAACCCTTTCCCTGGCTCTCTCCCTAAGACGCCTATCGATCCTGATGGAGACCTGCATAAGCTGGTCCAAATCTTTTGGAGTAGGAAAGTTGACCAGGGCATCTTTAATATTTTCGGACAGCCCCATACGGTATTGGCTACACAGGGCTGGATTATTCCAGGTAGATTCTACTGCCCAGCGCCGGAACTCAGCGCTGTAGTCCTCGGCGGAATTCCGACCCTGCTTCAAGGCCCGAAGCCTGTTTTCCGCCGTGGACTGACGATCTGGATCCGCATACAACACTCCCATAGCTGAAAAAAAAGATGTCACGGAGTGTAAGGCAGGATCATCAGGGAGCAAGCTGAAAGCCCATGACTGGGGATCTCCTTGTAACAAAGAAATAATTAAACCCACCCGTTGGGTTTCTGTGCCAGAAGATAAAGGCCGCAGCCTAAAGTAGAGTTCACACGAATTCTTGAAATTCGAAAAGCCGGCCCGGTCTCCAAAGAATTTTTCAGGCAAAGGAACCTTAGGCTCAGGAATATGAGGTGATACAGCGGGTGTTGAAGTCTGGCGGGTTTCTTGATTGGCCACCCTCTGGGCAAGTTGATTGATAGCGGTGGCCATCGCCTGCACTTGCTGTACCAGGTCTTCCATATTGATATTTTTGGGCCTGTTATAATGTCACGCTCCCGGAACCTCAATTACCACTTGGACAACTCCAGCTCTCTTGGTAAGGGCCTCAACCCCCAATCTCCGCAGCCAGCTTCACCTATAGGAGCCCCCGCTTGCCGAGACGCAGAACACGCCTGCTCGGGATCGGTTGCCCCCAGGACTTTATGGCTCAAAGGATGAGGTCTTACAGTACAGAGTGCTGGAGAGCCCGCGGCTGGAAGTGGAATCGGGTGGCCGGTATGTGAGCGTAAGGTGGCAGTCCAATAGACAGGCAAGGGTCGGCAACAGGAGTGGAGATCGAGGATGGTCAAGGCAAGCAAGGGTCGGCAACAGGAGTGGAGATCGAGGATGGTCAAACAAGCGAGGGTCGGCAACAGGAACGGAGATCAAGGATGGTCAAACAAGCGAGGGTCGGCAACAGGAACGGAGATCAAGGATGGTCAAACTGGCAAGGGTCGGCAACAGGAACGGAGATCAGGGATAGTCAAAAAACAGGCAAGGTCGGCAACAGGAATCAGGATCAAAATCGAGGAAAAACAGCTACAAGGGTCTAGGCGCTATAACAGGCAATGACCAACTGGCTGGAGAGGAGTTATATAGGAAGCAGGTATGATTGGGCCAGGGAAGAGAGCCGGATGATTGGTGCAACTAGGAACTTTAATTCAATTGGATAGTACAGGGCGTGCCGCCCAGGAGTCTGATAGGAACAGCAATAGTGTCAGCAGAGATTGGCCAGTAAAACGCCTCCCCTAACCCACAGCTGTACCTAATTGACTCTCCTCCGGCGGCCGTGCTGAGAGCAGCGCCGCCGGAGGGTATAAGTGAAGCGTGCTCGCGCGCCCGCGCGAGCACGAGACCTAGAGCCGGGGACGCCGGCCGACGCAGGCAGAGGCGCGTGCACGCCGGGCGGAAGCGAAGCCGCCGGCTGCTGCGGCCGCCGCACAGAGAGCCGTGCGGCGGGACGGGGAGCACCGCAGGAACGGGACGCAGGTAAGTGGACACTGACAATGCTCTGGTCAAAGTTAAGTTTATTATTAACTAAAACCCTTTGGTCCTTTTCTGTTGCAGTTTTACCATTTCTTTACTTAGTTTGTAATCATGGCCCACAATGCATTTGCGCATCTGCATAACAGTACATGTATCTGTGTAAACTTTATTTGTGTCACTTACCTTGCTGTGGATCAGCCAATGTAGACACAGACTACTGCTAGAAGTACCACCTGTTATAGGGTAGTGGTTATAGGATAAATGCAGCACAAGGGAAATCCAGAGTGTCAGGGGCTAATGAATTGCAGATTTTGGTGAGGTGAACTGGAAGTCAGGTGCTGGAAGTGCAGAGGTAGGATAAAGAGTAGATACAGTATACACATAAGGGCAGACTAGATGGACCGTATGGTCTCCTTCTGCCGTCAACCTTCTATGTTTCTATGTTTCTATGTTGGAAGGCAAGAAGGGGTTAGCGCTGGCTGAGCTGGGAGGAGGCCAGCAGGGAATGTCCGCAATACAAAAACACCAGTCAGGCCCTGTATGGTCTGCTGGCAGTCTGGATTTTGCCAGAGCTTTCCATTTAAAGAGATTGGAACCAGGCACAGTGTGGGGGTTCCGCAGCTTGTGCTGACAAACAGTGAGCCCCAAGAGCCTGGTATGAAGAGCATGCAGGAGTAGAGCTGAAATGTTCAGAGTCCAGGTATGTGCAGAAGCAGAGCTGGCCATTCAGAGTTCAGGTGCCTGCAGGATCAGAACTGGGTGTGCAGGGTTCTAGTGTATTCAGGAGCAGAGCTGGGTGTGAAGGGTTCTGGTGCACACTGAAACAGAGCTGAATGCAGGAGCAAGGCTGTAGTATGGAAATGTTGATGATCTGCAGGCATCTTCCCAGTGCCTCCTTTTATAGGCCACTAGCACCAGGAAGTGCCTGCTGCATATGCTCAGTATTGCAAGTGCATGCAGGACCAAATTGACCAACGTGACAATTTGCCATTTTACGGCCCATTCTTCCAATTTATCTAAATCTTTTCATAGCTGCATGCTGTCCTCTTTTGTGTTAATTACTCTGCACACTTTGTATCATCTGCAAATATTTATACTTCCCAAAGTCAATAATAAATTATATTATTGGGCCCTGAACTGACCCTTGTAGTACTAGTACTAGTAACAGTGATCCAATCCGAGTATGTACCAGTACCATAACTTCCCTCTGTTTTCTATCATTAAGCCAATCAATTACCCACGTACACACTCTTTCCCCCACTCCAAGCATTCTCATCTTTTGTACCAGTCTTTTATGTGACACAATTTCAAATGCTTTAGAAAACATCCAGTGACTCCCCCCAATCCAGTCTTGAACTTCCTTCCTCATAAAAGCTGATTAGGAGTAATATAAGCATCTTCATGGAGATACTCCAGCATAACATCGCTTAGAAAACCTTAAAATAGCTTGGCCACCACAGATGGTAAACTTATTGGTCTGTAGTTCCCAGGTTACCCTTTATGTGTCATTACATTTGCTAAGCACCAGTCCTGTGGACACAGCCCCTTCATTATTAAATCTATAAATATTAAATCATTGTTGCTCCTCCACCTTGTTTAGCAAATGTGTGCTCACTCTGCATCATTTAGATAAAGGAAGCAGCATTTGTATCTAACGTTTCAGTCTTTTAATGTATGCATGAAGGCCCCATCACATTGAGTTACACCACTTCTCGCTGTGTTCCCCTCTATATTTCCCTCATTCTTGCTTTTCCTACACTTTCAGATTTGTATATTTTACTGTTTATATAGCACTCAAACATTTTGGTGTTATTTTTACTCTCTTTGGCAAACAGTCTTCCCATCTCAGCTTTGGCTTATGGTTATTATATGCCTGCTAGATTTACCCCTCCCTTACCCCAGTTTACTTTCTACCCCCACTCCTTTCCTAACTTCCCCTCTATAACTGCATATCCCCCCAGTGCTTTAACCCTTTAAGTGTCAGCTAGAGGTTTTGTAACCCCCTGTTGCCAGACCATTTTTCACTATTTTGAGATATACATGTTTAACTGTGATTTTTGAAGGTATTTCCCAGGAAAATATATTTTGTGTGAAATATATGTAAAAAAATTAAACTTTACAATTTGTAGTTCTTTGTAAGAAAAAAGTTTTTAAATAAAATCATATTGCATGTAAATACTCTATTTCACTCAGTTACAATGGTACCACATGTGTATTGGTAGACACCCTTTCCTGCCCAGGAGGCTTCCCCAAACTGAAACAACGCTTTAGGAGATCTTCAGATAAAAGACAACTGCTATGCGCACCTTGAAGTTTTTTAAAAAAAACAATCCTTTACATTTGAAAAATCCCCCCCAAACTATATATTTTTTGGAAGTACACACCTCAAGTTTTCTAGGTGTACCAGGCTTGTTGACATGGGTGCAGTTTTCTTGAAGTAATCCTTCGATAAGTTCTTAGGTTGCACAGGGTTTCCCTAAAAAAAAAATACAGAAGCAGAATTAAAGCCACATTTTCCTAAATAAACAATATGCAACCATACCTTAGTACTTTCAACCCTTTTAACTGCCAGCCTACTTGAGCTGTTGTCACCCTCTGTTAACAGGCCGTTTTTCACTATTTTGCACTATGTTTAACTGTGATTTTTGCAGAATTTGCAGAAAATATGACAGGGTCTTCTATTAATTTTATTCTAAAAGATGCAGTAGGGCTCATTTTTCCATACACAATCAAAAGGTGTTCTTCATTTACATTCAAACATTAATAGAACCACCATAATATGGAAGCCCCACCTCACACCCTCATGTTCCTGGTGGATTCCACTAAAAATATTATTTGCTATGGGCGCTATTGGGCCATAGTGGGCTTGGGGGCAGATGGATACTACTGCAGAGTGTGAAGCATAAGGCGCACTGTATACTAACAAGTTCTGGCTCCTGAATGCGGTTCCACAATATGACACAGGCTGTCACGTCACGCCTGTGTCATTTTGGCGTGGAGTTTTGCTAGTGTGCAGGGGTACCTGGTGCTGCATTCAAGAAATCGCCCATTGACTGTGAATGGGGGTCTTCTGGTCCTGTGCCCCAAGCAATTTCCTTATTTGTCCCTGTAACTGTAACTAGGGCTTATTTTTGGAAATTTGACTGGCTCAGGACTACACCCCCATTAATGAGCTTACAGCTAACCTACAGTCAAAGCTGGGCATACACTTTCACTTAAATCCTTCTAGGAAGCCTGGCAATAAAGCAAAAAACTCACCCTTCCAAGTTCCTGAAGTCACTGCAGCCTCATGTGCAAGTTCACCGTTCTTCCGGGCATTATTAGGAAATGCTTTCATAATGCTGAAGTGCAGACCAGGTAAGTTATTATTTCCCTATTTTCAGGCTTCCTAGGGGCATTGAAGTGTATGTGCATGACCATAGTGGGTTGGGAAAAGCAGTGGCCCTATTCATATACACAGTATTTGATATAGAGGGAGAGGGGCCAGACTACTGAGTGAGCACTAAAGAACCGATTTGTACAGAGGCCAGATGTTATTTTGTCACAGATTTAAATTACTGTATAAATGTTTAAATATACAATTTTTTTTCTTCTGAATATCCCATTGTATTTTTGGCTCAATGAAATAACCAAAGCCAAGAATTATATCATCTTTCTTCAAAAACACTGAGAATGTTCAACCCCCTACTGGCCCCTTACATTTGTATGGAATCCTCCTCCATCTGGAAAAAGGCTGGCCCAGGCTTACCCTAACTTGATAGCAAGTGCATTACTTTTACCTGCTGAAGCACATTATTTATATCTTCCTTTTTAAGTTACACTTCTGGGCAAGAGATACACTATTCTTATTTGTCCAGTACCTCTATTTTTTTCTATAATTGTATCAATAAATAGATACAAGTCCTTAATTGGTGTTGCTGTTTGTATTGGGGTTAAAGTTAAATAATTTGACTCGGTTTAGGTCATTTTCAGAATTTTCTAGTTAATTTTTAATTAAAGCCACTTTAATGCCAGTAAAAGACCTTTAAATAATGCAAGTGATTTTGGCACCAGGAGTAAAACGTTCTAGGCTGAAAAGTTAGGCCATTGGTGTTACTGTTAGAATTGGAGATACACTTAAATTGTACCAGAATTATTCTGATTTGGAACAGTGCGACCATGACAAAAACATTCGGTCATGAACAAAAAAGAGGCATATTCCAGAAATGCCATTTACAGAGATTAGTGTTGCCGGAATTTGTCTTGGCTCTTTTCTGGTGTACCTTGCTCAAATATTTAGCAACATTCTGTCCCCTGCAGCTCCTCTGTAAAGGTCTGGTGTCCCCTGCAGCTCCTCTGTACAGGTCTGGTGTCCCCTGCAGCTCCTCTGTACAGGTCTGGTGTCCCCTGCAGCTCCTCTGTACAGGTCTGGTGTCCCCTGCAGCTCCTCTGTACAGGTCTGGTGTCCCCTGCAGCTCCTCTGTACAGGTCATGTGTCCCCTGCAGCTCCTCTGTACAGGTCTGGTGCCCCCTGCAGCTCCTTTGTACAGGTCTGGTGTGCCCTGCAGCTCATCTGTACAGGTCTGGTGTTCCCGCACAGCTTCTCTGGCACTATAGGGTTACTGTTCAGAGACAGATACGTCTGGACTTTCGTATGTGTCTGTGTATGTTTTTGTGTCTGTTTGGCCTTTTTTTGGTTTTTACGTTCGTTTTTGCATTCGTATGTTTGTTCCCACTAATGCGTATATGCGTTTTTGATGGACGGATCTAAATCGGATCATTTGCGTTAGTTCGGATCATTTTCTCATCAAAATCTGATCATTTTCATTCGTTCAGATAACTTACGTTATTGGGATGGGCTTGTGTCTGATTCAGAGAGCTGATTGCTGAGGTCCCACCGCCCTATAAAACGGTTTCATTTGCGATACACTTACAGGACCTTTTTGCACTCGGCTTGCTTGCTTTTGACCATGTTTTGCGGCTTTGTGGAGGAATATGAGTGCCTTCAGCTCCAGGACATTGCATGTGTCAGCAGGGCCGAGGCCAGATTGCACCGGCGACGCATACATATCGCATGCATGACGTTGAGTTGTTCGAGCTGACCGACTTAACCGCGCTTCCCTCCATAAGTTGTATAGTGAGCTGCGGCCATGGTTAGCCCGCACCACAAGGAAGGGGCAAGCAATTTCAGGTATGACCAAGATGCTTGGCTGCCTGCAATTTTTGGCGAATGGCTCGTTCCAGAGGCTGGGTGCCCTCTCCGTGGGGATGTCCCAGCCAACGCTGAGCCGCGCGCTATCCAAGTTTTTGGATGACATGGTAGCCTGGACCGCGCTTAAGTTGGGTTTTTATAATATCGCCGATATGCCCAACGTCATGGGTGCGATTGATTGCACCCACATTGCATTGGTCCCTCCCGCAGACGATGAGTACATCTATAGGTAAGTTAATTAGGTCATTTTGTTATATAGTTTAGGCAAACTGTATTGGAACTATCTATTAATCCTTCCTTCTAAAGTATCCCTGTGAAACAGTTTACAGTGTATACCTTAATCCCTCCTTGTAAAGTGTCCCTGTGAAACATTTTACAATGTATACCTTTATCCCTCCTTGTAAAGTGTCCCTGTGAAACACTTTACAGTGTATACCTTAATCCCTCCTTGTAAAGTGTCCCTGTGAATCACCAGCACCAGATAGAGTGGGGATGTAGAGGAAAGATGTGGAGCAGATACAGGTCAAATAGGTCTAAATATGGATGTTGCTCATAAAAACCTGGTGGTGGGCCTTGGAGGTGTCCCAACACATGGGCATGTGTGGCATTCATAATCTGCCACTGTTCCAGCATCTGTCTATTGCTTGTTCTGAATTCCTCGAGCATGGCAGTGAAGTTATTATTTAAGGTTGCCATTTGTTCAGACATCTGTCTGTTGCTCTTCCTAAATTCAGTCAGCATGTTGGTGACTGTATTATTGAAAGTCTCTAATTGTGCAGTAAGCTGCACTGTGGTTCTTTGAGTCACCTGCCGAAAGTATCGGCTGTCATGGCGCTATGATGACTCCAGGATCGGCACGCGCCTCCCCTGGGAAACTGGTCTACGTTGTTGACTATGTCTTCCAATTCCCCAGGTTTGAGCGCCTGCAGATGCTGTACCTCTAGGGCGAGCAAGAGTCCCAGATGTGCTCTGCAAAACCTCTGCAGCAGAGCTACTACTGAGGACTGTAGGCTCAGTCCCAGCCTGCTGCCCACGATGGGCTGGCAGCATGCATCCAGCTTCACTCTGCTGCAGAGGATTTGGTGCAGTAGGATGCTGGGACAGTGGCACATTAGGTTCAAGGGGGGTCATTTCAGAAGGTCCCATCAAGCTGGCATCCTCCTCCTCCATCTCCTGGATTTCATCCATCAGTGTGTGGGTCTGTTGGGACATGTGAAAAAAATGTTTCAGTTTGGGCCCTAAATATATTTGGCAAATTAGTCATGTGCATTCACATGCATCAGCAGTTTCATCAAAGTCCACTTACCCTATATATCTGTTCCTGGGTCCTAGGCAGCAGGGAAGTAGACAGTGTGCTTAAACTGGAGGAGGCTTCGACACTTGCAGAGGCTGGATGCTGGGCTGGGTTTAAAAGTAAAAGGCACGTAAACACACAAACATCCATTGAGGAGCTAGATTACTACATATGCTTTAAAAAACACGTGGCCAAGCAGGAATGCCAACTCCCCCAACAGTGACCTTCACTATGAATGTCAGTATCTCTTATATGTATGCCTCACCCTGTACATACAGATTGGTCACCTTAAATAATACAAACATGCATGTACTGCATGTTATGAGGCTTTACACATCCAAAATGGCGCCATTAGGGGCCCACAGTCAGCTGGCAAATAGCATTTGGCTTCAGAGTATGCTGCTGGGCATTCTTCCTATGTAGACCTTTCCCTGACCCCAGATCAAGTTTGTCTGACCAAAGCACAGCTACAACCCAAGTGGTATAAAGACAAAGAAGTAAGTGTTGTCTATGATTGACTATATTCACATAACAGGCAGTGCTTTGGTAAGATAAATAGTTTAATAGTGAGCATAAATACTGTCCAAGGTCGTGTATGGGCTGCAAACCTTTTAAATGACCATTAACTACTGCACCCTGGGAGAGTGGACATCAGGAATGCCATTCCTCAGACATTAAACACCCGGCTCAAACAGTAACCTCCCCTCAAAGACACTCCCTAGGGGCATATGTTCATATGGGCCTGTGAGCCTCATTTCACACGTTTACAATAGTTCACATTCAAACAAACATTACTAACCTGCAGGAATGATATGGATGTCCGTGTCCTGTCTGCCATAGAGGCCCTCTAATGCGACGGGGGGTATTAATTCCAGCACCATCTTCTCAGCTCGAGTATACTGTAGCTTGGTGGGGAAGCCTCCGCCAGTTTGTAAGCTGAAAAATAGAGGTTAACAAATTTTGGGCATTGCGGTCAATACAACAAGCAGCAAAATGCACAACTCAAATGTGTACCTGTAATTGCGCCATTTATTCTGTTTCTTCCGTGCTGCATACTTTAGGTCAGATATTTTGCACTGTATCTGCTCCACATCTTTCCTCTCGTCCCCCGCTGCATTGACCTGTCTGGTGAGTTCCTCCTTGCTAGTAGCTTGGTGTGACCGAGTGGTCGGACGGGAGGAAGAAGTCTCCTCATGCCGCTGGGCCCTATTGCTGGTGGCCTCCTTTGCTGGTGTGGCCTTAGCGTTTTTTTGGTGCCATGCTGACAATCTGAAAGAGAAGGAGCTGTGTGTCCCTGACCCTTTAAATACTAATGACTGGGTATGACGCTTACGCGTTTGCGTACGTACGGCCGTTTGTCCGGCTGTGCGGAACCCGGAAACCGCTGGGGCATTACTTATCTGCTGCAGACAAGAAACAAGATGGCGCCCACGATCTTCACCCGCCCACAAAAACGAGAGCTGATTATGCTCGTAAGTGTATTATAAGGACATTGATTTGCCATCTAAATGCATGCCTAGGCCTTAAGGAAGCGCAGGGAGAAACAGTTGTTTTTAAAAGTTTTTTAAACTCCGTGCCAAACAGAAGTTAGTGCGCACGTGTGCAAACCAAGTCACTTGCATCTAGAAGGATAGTTTGAGGCTAGAAATGTGTCTGGGAATGTCATTTAGTCAAATGATCTGATTGTGACAGATATTTGTATGCAATTTGATCTAACAACTATTTTTATTTTGTGTTTTTTAGACGATGCTTCAGCGCAGGTACGGCTACCAGCCCAACGCATACGAGAAGAGGAACGCCGCCCTGGAGATCGTTTCCTGGATCCAGCAGGAGACGGACACCACCTTCACCCATACGCAGATCATGCAGCATTGGTCGGACCTGAAGCGATTCCACATGCCCCGGGTTTAGCAATTTTTTGGTCTCCATTTCCCAAGTAAGTACATAGCGATTGCATGCTAGATGTAACTAATACAGAAGGTAGGCCTTTATTTAGAAATGCTTTTCTTTTCTAGTGCTGGAAATGGAGTACCGAATCCGACGCACCCGGAGGCGCACAGGCCGGCCAGTGCTGCATGAATCTGCAGCAGAAAATGAAGGTGGTGGATCTCCAGGGCCACGTTCCTACCCCTCCTCTGTAGCGGCCCCAGACCAGCCCCTGGACCTTTCTACAGAGAAGGGGCGTCACGGCGTGGGCAGGGAGTCGGCCCAAGCTACGGAGCCATTAGCCTCTGGTACTGGTGACTCTTCATGTAACCGCACACGCATACATGCTATTAATCTCTTTTTCTAGATGAATATGTAGCGGGTGAAGGATCTGTGGAAGAGACTGCAGCAGATCATGCCCAGGAGGCACATGGCGAAGGTGGGTGATGTCACACACACATTCTAAGTGTCATTTGCTTACTGTTGACTCAGACATTAGAAGTGACCCGATTTTACATGTCTCTACAGCCTCAACTTCCCATCAGTGGCAGGTCCCAGAGCGGAGGGTGATCCCCTAAGCAGAGCTCGCCCACCAATGAAGTAAGTAGAAATGTAAATATTTGGAGAATTACATCATCACCAATCTACCTAAAGTCATAGTCAATTCCATTTGCATAATGACATATGGCCTCTTCCTTTTATTAATTCCTTAGCCTAATGACATATGGCCTCATGAGTTAGCTTGCAACCTAATAAACATTCCATCCACAGCTGTTAAACATGTATTTGCCGACAATTTTTTTTACAGGGACCACACGTGCCAGAGTGACACAACTCTGTGCCAGAGTCCTTCAGTTGGTGGGCGAGATGCAGGAGCTGTGCGACTCATTGTGGACCACAGATGAAAAATAATGTTCTGGGGCCTGTCATTGCTGTGTATTTATTTCAATACATGTGTTTTATTTCTTTACAATTTTTAAAAAGTTAAAACGTTAAATTTAAAAAAAAACATTCAAAGTTGTACATTTTTTAAAAAACATTTCCAAAAAAAAACAAGGCACTTGAAAAATGCCATTTAAGATTAAAACAAAAAAAAAACTTGTCTCTGTGTCATTTCCTTTTCTAAATACATTCATTTAGGGTTGGTTACCACAAAACGAATGCAAAACACAAAATTTAGATATGAAGATTCGCCAGACCGCGAAGTGATTTAGGTCAGTTTTAGGTGCGGGAAATGGAAGAAGAATGAGACCTCATTTGTAGTGCGCAGGCGTAACAATTTTCGTCTGGACGATTATTTATAGAAAAAGGAATTCAGAATCTAACGGGAAACGTAAATGATTCGTTCGAGGAAACAATGGAAAAAGGGCAAAAATGAAAGCCTACGTTGTAACATGAGTAACATAAATGGAAAACGAAAGCTGAAAAATTCTCGTTGGCATACGAACGGACGAAGACTTTACTGAAGGCTTGCAATGCATGCTTAGAATCACGCGTACACTCATACGCGAGCAGGAAAATGTTTAAAAAAACAGATCGACACAAAAACTAAAGTCTTTTTATGTCTCTCTGAATCAACCCTAATGTCAGCATCTTCATACTAGAGACAGTGATCCATCATGCCTTCTTCCAAGGCAGACGGCTTTGCGGGGCCTTGTTTTCACCCCCACACTCCATAAACGGGGTGTGCTAAGGCAGAATCAATATGCCTTGCCTTGACAACCCCCTCCATTGCAATGAAGTAAGCAAGTTAATGGTGGTTGAAGCCAATTTGGTGGACGCACTGTATGACAGAATCACATCGGTAAGCTCGAAGACAGTGCCACAGCATGGGGGACCTGAGTTGGACAAAAGGTGAATATAGACTTGAACAAGTCTAGAGGAGCATATAGAATATGGACAAGTCTAGAAGAGTAACATTAGAGTTGTGTGTTGCCATTTGGATTTGGGGTAAAGTTAAAAAAAATGTTTTAGTTTTCTTCCCCCCTTTTAATCTTATTACTCCATTACCGCGCAAAAATTGGGGTCACGTGGCTGTCGCTTTACCTTGTCTCTCCCAGCATGAGCAAATCCAGCAAACCACAGTGGTCTCTGGAAAGCAAAAAACATACTGAAATACCTCCAGATTGCATGGGAAGACCACCAACCAGCTAGAGAACCCAATACTTTTAAAACAAAATATAATTATTTCTGTCACCAAATAATCAATGTTGAATTAATTTGTTTTCCTGGCATTAAAACAACTCAAAAGCTGCATGGTGCAATCCTGAAGTCTGAAATCAGGATGCCCACTGTGTAAAACTCCTGGGCTTATCAGTAAACTTACCTTTACCACCGGCTCCCAAGTGCTCTTTTTGCCATTCTGAATGGCTGGAGCCCTTCCCAGACTATAGCGAAGCCGACATTCTTGAGATCAACTATTGTGGGCGTGTCCTCAGTGGGGACCTGGCCCCAGGTGGGGACGGTGATAAAAGAATGGGGGCAAAGAAAAAGAGGCTTGTGTGTTTAGTTAAAGCAGAGCTTGCCATATCTGCCACAATTTTTTTTGGTCAAATTCAGGTTCAATTCAAAGGGACAGGTGAAGCAAAGCACAACACAAAAGCACTGCAGTCCCAGCCACCGCAAAGCAGACATAAACCAAGGTCGGCACCAATCAACCCACACAATCACTTATTAATCACATAAATAATTTCCAAGAATTTTATTAAGTTAAAATCATCACAAACAACATACAATTAAAATGACAATTAGGGCCACAGCAGGGGCATTCCAATCATAATAATACAGCATCAGACCCCATAATCCATCTAAAGATCTAATAGCAGCAAATCTATTGTGTCAATCTTGAAATGTAAACAAAGCAATATCTCAAAAAACTGTGCTCTAACAAAGTACTAACAGTGCTGTAATAAAGTGCAATAGTGCCAAAATGTAAACCATCAAGTAAAGAAAAATGACAATGAACAAAGTGTAACTTCAAGGAATGAGTTCACCTAAGGGTCAGATCTGGTATCCTTGCTGTGTCCCACTGGTATCTTCACCCACGCGTTCTGTGGAAAGAAGCCGCTTTTTCAAGGTGCCAGTGCCCTGTGCAGCCCCCTCACCTGCCTTTATATACACGCAAGAACAAAGTAGCATCCAGTGGCCCACACGTGTTCCAATGCGCACGGCGGCCCCGGCCGGCAACCGTGCGACACGCAGGAAGCTCCAAACAGGCACGTAGTCATTCCTACTCAGATGACATCACAAGCCCCGGCCGCCACCCACCAGGCGAAGCCAAAGTGATAATAAGACAGCATGGAACTCACCTGAAGCCTGTTCCACATGCCTTTCCTCCATTTCCTGCAGCATGCTGTAGATTGTAATGGCTGTGTGTCGCCCTGTCCCTTGTCGCTCCCAATGTAAGCAAGCCCGGCAAACCACTATGGTTGCTTTACCAGCTGTGACCACAGCAGGGAGCATGTATGACTCATCAAAGAGCGACGCTCACACTGCTTGTCATGAGCCACACCCAGGAATGGAAGCGTCTTCAGTTAGAAAAACATAAGGCATTTTATTAGAATGGGATATTTTGAAATGTTTTTACATGCCAGATTTTACACTGTTCCTACAGGGAATAAGATGGAGGAAGACACCATGGGCCTGGACTGGGACTTTAGCTTTACTTTCAGGTGGGAATTTTTCTCAGTATGGTTTTTGTGAATCAGTAAAAATCAAGCAAGAGATAATTTAGCCCTCACTCAACTAAAAACAAATTGCTATTTTATTGAGTGCAAATGCTGTTAATTCTATTTTTGTTATATATCCCCTCTTTTAGATTTGACCTTTTAAAGCAGTTAAACACTTTTTTTTATTGAAACGTACATGCTAAGGAAACAGGGTACATAACAATATTGTATATATTTATGCTCACTTATTGTTCATGCTTTATTCCTCTTGTGTATTCTAGTACATCAAATAAATGTATTACTGTTATCATAGCTTAGATTGCATTGTATACCATGGCAGAGCAATTGCGGAGAAATATGATTACCGGGGGAAAACGGAGCAATTTCCAGGATCAATTTCATCTCAGGAACTTTCACTGACAGTTTTTTCTAAATCAAACAAGGCACTTGCAGCCAGTAAAAGCGGTCTACGAGGCATGCCGCTAACATCTTGCTAATGTATTGGGCGTGTAACGGCAGCTGCCCTTGGAAGGTCTTTCTGCTTTTAGCTGTATATAAAAATCAAGAAACCTTTTCAGACTCAGGTCAGATCAAATAAACTCAGGAATACAAACAGAATTTTGATTGGGTACTAATCTTTATTTGCTAAGAAATACCAGAGAAATTTGCCTACCCGTGGTCATAGATCAGTTGTGTCCTTAATGTTCTATTATTTTCTGTAATAAAAAGAGTGTACTTTAGTCACAAGTTAAAAAAAACTTCTGATGCCCTTCATGCTTCCAGTAAATGCAATGATCAAACTGTGAATGAAGGGGCGTGAAAATGTCAGTGTGATGGATGACGGGGGTTGGCTGGACTAGCCGCAGACATCTTCGCGGGAAGAAAGGTGAGTTTTTAAGCCCCCCCCTTCTCTTCCTTTTCTTGACTAAAGTGCAAGAATAGATACATAAGCAATACGAAAACAGCCAATAAATCTAGGCATAGATAAAGTGACGATGAACCTTCCTGGATAGAGGAATTGTAAGCCCACACAGTAGAAGGGAGGTGCCTCGCCCGACACCCACGAGCTTTGTCATATCGCACATCACTGTGACTTATCCTTAGCAGTGGTTTGGGATAACACGAGCACGTTGGTGCCAGGTGACACTGTCAGCACATTGATTGATTGTTCACAGAATCATAAGACTATTATAATATGGTATTTTTATATAGTATTGGTATTGTCCTGGATAGCGATTGTTGTTTGCTCTGTAAATTGTTGCCCTGTGTGGCATTCTGATTAGATATTTGCCCACTCATAATCAGGGGTTGGTGTGCACCTCCTTGTTTTTAACCTAGCTTTGTCTTGTGTATTTATGGTTTTATTTGTGTGCCTATTTATGGAATAATTAAATATTATTAACTTTTCTGGTGTGCAAACTCTTAGCTTAGCTCAGTGTCACTTTGCTAATCTCTTTCTTCAAATAGTTGTTTAGTTTATTTTTAACACTGTGTTAGGGGAGTGACAACCCAAAGGACCACCCAGAAAATGAAAAGTGGTACTTGCTGAAATAAGGTTGGGAACCCCTGGCCTAGAGTTCCTCTTTAATGAACTGCATGAATTAATTTACAATAAGCGATTACTGATTCATGAATTTCACCTGAGTAGCGTTCTACAGTAAAATATATTTTTTCTATCGGCTGATTAAGCTCCAGAGATTAATCACATAAAACTGAATATATTTTCCTAAGCAATTAATATAGTTAGATTTCATTTTTATGACTGAAAATAAATTGCTACTAAATAAAAGAAACCTTTGTAAAAGTTTGTTAATCTGCAGTACAGTTGTGAATAATAATTGCATTTCATGTGTATTTAGAAATAAGCATTTGACACAGTAAGGAGAAAATTTCAATGACGGAAACCTGTGTTTCCCATTTTTCTAATATGAGCTTAATACTTAAAAAATAAATAGCAAAGTGGAGAATGTACTTGACTAGAGAATTAATCTAAATGGCAATTATAAAAGCTTTTTTTTATCATTTATATTCAATTGCATCAAGTATATTTCTAGACTGCTAGTGGGCTAATTTTAAATCGACATCAAAGTGGGCCAAAACCAGAACTAGAGTCTAAAAGTCCCTTGGCCCAGGTTTTAATGTCGAAGGTATGTGTCATGGCATGCTACGTGGAGGATGATTCATTACTAACGCCAGGTATCGGCAGATGAGCGTCCATATCATATAGCGGCGATTAGAAAGGTAGCACCAGCTCAGTGCGACTGACTCTCGGCGCTCCACATCATACTTATCAAAAAGAGACACACACACAGCGTCGGCGCTCTAAATCTGGTTGCTATAGCATAGAGCGCCAGACGCGGTGTGATTTAAGTTTTTGAAAACATATACACCAGTAACAAAGCGAAAACACATGGAATGACAATCATAACATTGTGACATTAACACTAGAGATGAGCAAAGTTTTGAAAAATTTGATTCGGCCGATTTGCCGAATTTTCCAGAAAAATTTGTTTTGGTACGAATTTATTCGTGACGAATCGCTATTAAAAATGGCTAAGCTTTCGAGAGCCTCCATAGGGTTGCAGAATGTTTTGCCTGGCTGTAACATGCATAGGATGCATGCTGGGTTAGTGAAATAATATTGTAAAGAAGTATGACATGCAGATAAGAGGCATCGCTATTAGATTCGCTGTCGCAGAGTGGCACAATTAGAGAGCCTTGAGGTGGCATCAGCATGATGAACCCATATATTGCCTGAAAGACACACTCTGGACTTGGCAGCAGCATAGGGAGCCCATATATTGCCTGAAAACACACCCTGAATTTGGCAGCAGCATAGGGAGCCCATATATTTCCTGAAAAACACATTGGAGTTGGCAGCAGCATTAGGAGCCCATATATTGCCTGAAAAACACACCCTGGAGTTGGCAGCAGCATTAGGAGCCCATATATTGCCTGAAAGAGACACTGGAGTTGGCAGCAGCATAAGGAACCCATATATTGTCTGAAAAACACACCCAGGAGTTGGCAGCAGCATTAGGAGCCCATATATTGCCTGAAAAACACACCCAGGAGTTGGCAGCAGCATTAGGAGCCCATATATTGCCTGAAAAACACACCCAGGAGTTGGCAGCAGCATTAGGAGCCCATATATTGCCTGAAAGACACACCCTGGAGTTGGCAGCAGCATAGGGAGCCCATATATTGCCTGAAAAACACACACTGGAGTTGGCAGCAGCATATGGAGCCCATATATTGCCTGAAAGACACACCCTGGAGTTGGCAGCAGCATAGGGAGCCCATATATTGTCTGACAGACAGACCCTGGAGTTGGCAGCAGCATTAGGAGCCCATATATTGCCCGAAAAACACACCCTGGAGTTGGCAGCAGCAGCATTAGGAGCCCATATATGGCCTGAAAGAGACACTGGAGTTGGCAGCAGCATAAGGAACCCATATATTGCCCGAAAGACACATTGGAGTTGGCGGCAGCATTAGGAGCCCATATATTGCCTGAAAAACACACCCTGGAGTTGGCTGCAGCATTAGGAGCCCATTAATGGCCTGAAAGAGACACTGGAGTTGGCAGCAGCATTAGGAGCCCATATATTGCCTGAAAGAAACACCCAGGAGTTGGTAGCAGTATTAGGAGCCCATATATTGCCTGAAAGACACACCCTGGAGTTGGCAGCAGCATGAAGAGAACATATACAGATTTTGGGCACATATATCTTATCCTTAGAATATTAATAAAAATTTAGATTAACGTAAAGCATTTCCTCAATAATTACTTGTGGTGTGATGCGAAGGAATGTCTGAAACTGGAGAGCAGCGCCTTAAATCTGTTTTGCACTATCCATATTTCTTTAGTGTTGGTTTGGCACCATGATCAATCTACTCTGATGCATCAGGCATTGGTGGCATTGGCTAATCCAAATTAATTTTCACACAGGCCAGTCTCTCAAAAAAACATTTTTCAAGCGTACTGGAGCACATTGAATTGCCCTCATCAGAGCATCACATATGCACATCTAAGAGTTTTATCACTTTGTTCCTGTTAAAGTCTTCATGACCTAGTTACTACTTAGTGAAAGGCCATAGATAGTTACACACCTGCTACTGTTATCGACAAATGTAGTGTAGCATTTTGTCCTCCCCTCATATACGCACTAAGTATGTCAGGCAGAGAAGTGCCAGGATGGGCACAGAGAAGTTGCAGAGGCTTAAATTCATAAAGCAGAGGTCGCAGCAGACTAGGGGTGAGTGGCAGCAGGAGTCTCAGTGAGAGGCCTGATCTCCCGGTATCAGCTAGCGGTCATGTCTCGACCAGCAACCAATCTGCCGTCATCGATTGGTTAACACGATCATCAACTTCATCACAAGTGACATCTGACACCCCCAGTCAACTGTTGGTTATATCTTATGCTTTAGGTTCAGCTCCAATATTCAGTGAGGACGATCTGATAATCTGAAAAATCAGCACCTACTGCCCAGCCAAGAAGTGGAGGAGACACTCGCCGCTTCTTCCACTAGGCGGGCAATTAGTGATGAGGAGAGTGACGTGGGAGGTGGTGTTGCAATTGTTTTGGCTTCTTAAGCAGACACTGTTGAGGAACCTGCGGAGGACATCAGTGAGTTTTGAGGGCACTTTTAAAGGCTTGGAGTGATGGAGAGTGACATATTAGTAACATATTAGTAACATATTAGTAACATAGTGACATATTAGTAACATAGTAACATATTAGTAACATAGTAACATATTAGTAACATAGTAACTTTTTACATTTTTTAAAATTCTTTATATTTTTTTATATTTTGTTTTTTTTTATTTCTTTTTTTGGGGGGTATTTTTATTTATTTATTTATTTTTTCAGTGCCCTTCCAGCCTACCATTCACGTTGTTCTTCACATGGTTTGCCTTGGAGTCACACATGGGAGGAACTGCTAAAAATCATGAATCAATAAATGAAATCATGGCTTACTCCATGAAAACTGCAAATGGGAACCATGGTGACTGACAATGGGAGGAACATCTTGTCTGCGCTGCGACAAGGAAGCCTGAGCCATGCGTCCTGCCATGGCACACGTGTTCAATCTAGTTGTCAAGCGTTTTCTTCCCCCCATCTGCAAGACATCCTAACAACGGGAAGGAAACTTTGCATGCACTTCAGCCACTCCTACACCGCCAAGCACACCCTTCTTGAGCTACAGCGTCAGAACGGTATCCCCCAACATAGTCTGATTTACGATGTTTCCACCCGTTGGAATTCCACCCTCCATATGTTGGATGGACTATACGACCAGAGAAAAGCCATCACTGATTTCTTGATGATCCAAGCGGATAGGGGGACTCCCCTGTGTAACTTCAATGTAACCCAGTGGCAGCTCATACGTGACACCTGTCGTTTGCTCAGGCCCTTTGAGGATGCCAATTATTAGTCTGTCGCCAGGACTACGGGATGAAAGATGTGATTCCACTGCTTCATGTACTACAACACATGTTGGAAACCATGGCTGGTCAGGGCACTGGAGACATGGCGCCTACATTTTACGGCCACATGAAGCCTGTGGGGGCTGAAGTGGAGGAGGAGGAGGGGGTGGGGCACAGCGAAGCACAGTTTATCTTTGACAAAATGGCCATTTTATCTAGTCATCTGACAGGAGAGGAGGAGCAGGAGCAGCCAGAGGAGCTAGAGGGTTGTGAGGAAGGCGAGACAGAGGACCCAGACACACCATGGCAGTATGCAGTAGAGATGGAGACAGGTAGTCCCTCCGAGTCACTTGCACAAATGGCAAGATGCATGCTCACGTGCTTGCGTAGTGACAGCAGAATTGTCTCCATTTGTCAGCGGGATGACTTCTGGCTCTCCACCATATTGGACCCTCGCTACCGGCAGAAAATGGGGGCATTTTTTTACACCCACTGAGAGGGAGGACAAACGGACCTACTACAGAGACATTCTACGTAGTCAGTTGGCCGATGCCTATCTGCACCATGGTCCATAATCTCGCAGGTCTGACTCGGGGGGACCTCTGCGCTCACCTTCCACTGCCATGGCTGCTGGGGGGGGGGGGGGGTGGAAGCAGCTACATCAGCAGCAGCCTGAGTCTTCAGTCGCTAATGAGTAACTTTCTTCACCCGCATAGTGAGGCTAATCATGAACAGCAGAAAGCAGGCCCTGAACCAGCAGGTAGTGTCATACCTTGACATGACCATGCCAATGCACCTTGAGGACCTGCTGGACTTCTGGGCAGTCAAACTGGCAGAGTTTGCCCGGGGAAAGCTGTCCAGCCCGGCCAGTAGTGTGCCATCTGAGTGGGTGTTTAGTGCGGCGGGGGCTATAGTCATGCCAAGGAGAACTCGTCTGTCCACGAAAAATGTGGAGAGACTCACCTTTGTGAAGATGGATCAGGCATAGATCAGCCGGGATTTCCACCCACCAATGGCTGATCCATGGTAGTAGCTGATGCATGGTAGCTCCTCATGCTGCTGCCAACTCCAGGGTGTGTCTTTCAGGTAATATATGGGCTCCTAATGCTGCTGCTGCCAACTCCAATGTGTGTACTCTTAAAAGACACATGCTAGCATATTTGGGATGCCCCCCCCCCCCGGTTAAAGGCAATGGCTGCTGGCAATTTGACAACGAGACTTTCTTTACAAAATGCAACCAGTTAGCAGACAGGTACTCTTCAAATATTTATGCTAGTATTTGGGATGCCCCCTGTTCAAAGACACACAGGCTGGCTGCTTAAACAGTGAAAAAGTGACTTTCTTTACAAAATGCAACCAGTTAGCAGACAGGTACTCTTCAAATATTTATGCTAGAATTTGGGATGTATTTCAAATACATAGGCTGACTGCTTTAACAGTGAAAAAGTGACTTTCTTTACAAAATGCAACCAGTTAGCAGACAGGTACTCTTCAAATATTTATGCTAGTATTTGGGATGCCCCCTCTTCAAATACATAGATTGGCTGCTTTAACAGTGAAAAAGTGACTTTCTTTACAAAATGCAACCAGTTAGCAGACAGGTAATCTTCAAATATTTATGCTATTATTTGGGATGCCCCCTCTTCAAATACATAGGCTGGCTGCTTTAACAGTGAAAAAGTGACTTTACAAAATGCAACCAGTTAGTAGACAGGTACTTTTCAAATATTTATGCTAGCACGCTTTTCAAAGAGTGACACCAGGAAAAGGAAAAGCTAAACAGGCAGGTGTGTTATTAACACTAAATAGGTTTGAAAGCTAATGCAAACACTTTAAACTTTCCCTGTCTTTATCTGTCACTGTCACAGCCTCTCTGTCCCTCGCCTCTGCTGTTCTTTGTTCTATCTATCTATCTCTCTCTTGCTGTATCTGTCTATCTGTCTGTCTGTCTGTCTGTCCCTCGCTCTCTCCCTGCCTGATCTGCTCTGGCCGCAATACAGTGCCGAAATGAGCTTCTGCAAAATGGCCGCCGCTTATATAGGGCTGTGACATCATCGGTAAGCCTGTCTGTTGATAGGTAGCATGTGACGCCTACCCAGGATTCCTTGCCCCATGGGACATGCCCTGACATGTGGATCCACCATTTTAGATAAACTGGATAGTAGTAAATGGAGTTTTAAGTGGCTATATTCGGAATTGTTACGAATCAAATTTTTCCTGTAATTCGTAATGAATTCGGGTTCGTCAGATTCGATTCGATCATCTCTAATTAACACTTTAGTGCCAGACTTGTAATGACAATTCTGCATAAAAATATAAAAAGTCAAAAAAGTTTTCAAAAATGACTTTTTCTAGGCCAGGAGAGGTGACACAATAAATTGAGGCACCAAAAAAAAAACCCTCTTTAAACAGAAGAAAAGAAACGTCCATTGAAATGTATGGGAGAGCGACAGTGAGCTATAGGCTATAGACCTATAAGCTATAGGCTGAGCCACCTGTAATAATTCATCACACGCTACTTGGCACTGTTAGAGTCCCTTACCAGAATCGCCTTCATAAATGTGGTTTTGCGTACAGCGCCCAGCGTTCACCAGACGCTGCCTGCGGCTCCGAGGCACTACCTGCTGCTATCCCTTGATGAATAACCCCCTTACTTGGCTGGTTCCGCACAGTTTCTCTGGTGGAGCGTAATGGCATGCATAATTGAGTCCCTTGCCCTTATTTATCATGGCACACTACATACCTGGCTGCTTCTCCCATGCAGTTTTCAGGGTGGTGGAGGGTGGCGACGTTACCTGGCAACCAATGGTCATGTTAGTTTGTTGGAAGCCCGGCTTCTGGGAGCACCACCTGCCTCATCATCTATGGTGCCCCTCGGTCCTAAGCTTCTGTTGTTGCTAAAAAATGCATATGTCTGTTTGGCCTGGCCTTTCAGCTGATTGGGGGGTTGGTGTATTAAAAAACTGCCTTCAGGTACTGGCATGCAAAACTGATGGAAGATGGAAACCACGAGGTCCACCTAGGCTCCCCCTCAGGGTGTATCTTTATTTTATCTTAGGAAAGATGTATGCTTATCCAAGACATGTTTAACCCTTTCGCTGCCAGCCTACCTGGAGTTTTTGTCACGCTTGGTGCCAGACCATTTTGCACTATTTTGCGCTCCCCATGTTCAAATGTGATTTTTGAAGGGATTTCCCAGGAAAATTATATATTGTTTTTTTCAGTAGAGTCTGGGCTTTAACATGAAATGTCTTGTTTGTAATTTTTTAGGTGTATTCTCAATACTTTTGGGTGAAATATGTGCAAAAAAATAAAAAAAAATCTATTTTTTGCAATTTGTAGTGTTTTTTTGTAATAAAAAATGTAAGTTTGTCAATAAAATCTTATTGCATGTGAAACCCCAATTAATCCCGGTCACAGCGTTACCACATATGTATAGGTAGACACCCTTTCCTGCCCAGGAGACTCCCCCAAACTGAAACAGCGCTTTAGGAGATTTTCAGATAAAATACAACTATGCACCGCGCTAAGCGCACCTTGCGGTCTTTCCAGAAAAAGAACCCTTTAAATTTGAAATACCCCCCAAAAACTATATATTCTCTGGAAGTATACACCTCAGGCTTTCTAGGCGTACCAGGTTTGTTGACATGGGCGCAATTTTCTGGAAGTAATCCCTCAATCAATTCTTTGGTTGCACAGAGTTTCCCTAAAAAAGATTAAAAAAGATGAATCAAAGCCACATTTTCCTAAAAAAAAACTATATGCAAACAGAAAAAAACAAGTAAAATCTGAAAAAGCAACAACCCCCGAACAGAACAATACCCAACATGCATAGCTACTGTCAAGGGAAGAGTTGCCAAACACCCCAAAGTAAAGCATGCGCATAACGGTAATTTTACTTAAAAATTTCAGCTCTGCAGACAAAGTGCGCACCTTGCGATTTTTCAACCAAAACAACCCTTTAAATTTAGAATATCCCCACAAACCATATATTTCCTGAAAGTACACATGTTAAGCTTTCTAAGTGTACTGAGCTTGTTGTAGTGGGCTCATCTTTCTGGAAGTAATCCATTGAAGAATTCTTAGGTTGCACAGGGTTTCCCTAAAAACAATTATAAAAAAGCAGAATAAAAACCATGTTTTTCTAAAATATCAATATGCAAACAAGAAAAAACAAGCTAAATCTGAAAGCGCAAGGTCCCCCGAGCAGAACAATACCCAACATGCATAGGTACTATTAACCCTTTTAATTGTCAGCCTACTTGAAGTTTTGTCACCCTCTGTTGACAGGTCATTTTTCCCCATTTTGCGACATGATTAACCGTGATTTTTGCTGGAATTTCCAGAAAAATTATATACATTACATATACATTTTTTGCAGCAGAGTTTAGGCTTTAATATGAAATGTCTTGTTTTCTACTGTTTTTTGAATATTTCTGCTTAAAAAAACAAAAAAAAACCCCAAAAATATATATTTTTTAAACAATTGTTTCCTTTATTTTAAATAAAACCTTTTTTTTTTTTATAATGAAAACCATATTGCATGTGATAGCCCCATTTCTCCCGATTACAACGGTACCACATATGTATCGGTAGCCCCCCCATTCTTGTCCTGGAGACCCCCCAAACTGAAAAGAGCACTTTATTACATTTACAAATAAAATACAACTACTATCCACACTATAAACATAAAGGGTTAATTTAAAAAAAAAAATGACATAGGGTCCCCCCTTTTTTTCGGGAATTTTAAGGGTTAGGTTTAGGCTAACCCTTAAAAATAAAAAAATATACAAAAATAAAAATTCCCCCCCAAAAATGGGGACCCCCCCCATGTCATTTTTTTTTTTTTTAAGGGTTAGGGTTAGGGTTAGCCTAACCCTAACCCTCACCCTTAAAAAAAAAAAAAAAAAAAATTTAATTTTAAGGGTTAGGGTTAGGCTAACCCTAACCCGTAAAAATAAAAAAATATACAAAAATAAAAATCAGAGCATCCCCTGCCCCTCCACTGCTCTGCCCAGCGATCACCAGGGCATCTGACAGCTGAGCCGAGGAGAGGCAGCAAGAGGCCCGGGAGTGACGTCATAAGCCCGCCCCCAAAGGGGCGGGGCTTAACAGCAAGATGGCGGCGCCCGTCGGGAGAGGAGGGGGAGAGCCCTTTCAGGCTCTCCCCTGAAGCTGAAGAGGCTGGGGGGGCGATCGGAGGCCCCCCAGTGAAGAGGAGACCCAGAGGGAGGCAGCGCAACTGCAGGTAAGTAAATGTCATTTTTATTTTTTTATTTTTTTACAGTTAGCAGCTGCTGCTGCCAAATGGGGGGGGGGCTATTCCGGGGGCTCTCCTGGAGCCATCCGACCTCCCACGGGGGATCGGATGGCACCAAATTAAAGAGGAGACCCAGCCGGATCCAACGAGGGGTCAGGTGAGTATTTGTGATTATTATTTTTTTTACTAGCAGGGGGGAAAGTCAAGCATGTAGATTCTACGTGCTTGGCACTTAAGTGGAGTAGAAGCAAGCACGTAGAAACTTTTTTGCTTGGCACTGAAAGGGTTAAATTTGCTTACTGTTGTTCAGATACCTAAAAGTTTGTTCCAAGCATCTACTGCATCTACTGCTCTTTCAGGAGTTCTATTTTCTAACAATGCTCTTGATCTTTCCTCCGGCTAGCTTCATGTGGTGCTTCTTTGTTCTATCATTAAGTTTCTTCTTAAAACACTCCCCTCCTGAACTTTATTCAGCCCTTTCCCTTATTTAAATGTCTATGTCATGTCTCCCCTCTCCCTTCTTTCCTTTACTTCTTACTTTTTTATGTGTCATGCCCAGTTGCTGACCTTGCTTTGCTTAATGATGTCTCCTTGCTGACCCTTCCTTACCTGACTATGGCTCTGTTCCATGACCTGCTGCCAACCCTACCGTGCTTAACAAATCTCTGTGCCAAGTGTTGCTTCCAACCTTGCCTTACTTGACCATGTCTCCATGCCAAGTCCTGTTGCTGACCCTGCATTTTCAGTCTGAAACAGCACATTGTGGCTAGATATCTGATGTGTGACAAAAAGAGAAAAATATTTTATAAATCAACTAGAAAGCAGCAATTAAATATGTTTCCCAGAAATGTATTTTTTAAAATGCAAGAAGGGTCAAATGACAGGTCTGGACACTGTTAACGTGATTACTATCTATATTATGATAGAACCATTTGTATAGCATTAGTTAAACTTTTTTTCATAAACATGTAAGGAATATTTACTTAAAAACTATGCAAAATATTTGTCCACATTAGCATCAATGCTTGAAAAAATATTGCTAAGAGTTTGTGAACTTTTGCTACTCCTCTCCTCTTTGAAATGTTACTTTATTTTCCTTTTTTAGCAAATGGACATTGTACTATCAGAATTAAGGATCCAGCCCAGGAAGAAAGCCTTTTTAGATTGTCGTTGCCCTTGTGTTAAGGATGTGTGTCTGTGAGTGGCAACTAAGATATCAGCCAAATGAGCTGGAAGAGTTTGAGAGCCCAATTATACAGCCCAGTGAACAACTCTGTGCCGCACAAGAGGAAGTGGTATGCGTATATTACTCATTTGAAAACATCCTCACTATTCTTGGTGCCTGATCCACGCTATTATCATAACCTCTGCCTAGAAATTAAGAATGTGTATCAATGCTTCTTTTGGCTTTGGACATCAATCCTGTTTTTTCACTGCCAATCCCGAGCTTTAATAACATTAAGCAATGTGTAAAGTAATATTGCAAAAACAAGTAATCTGTTGTGCCATGACCATGATGCCAAGAAACAGAAAAATAACAGTGGAAGACTGCACATCCTGAATAGACAATGTGCTGAACATATTTTTCTCTAGCTGCAAGTAATAACCCTATTAGCCTAAGCATTTGTTTCCGTCAGGACCCCACGTTAACTACGAAGCAAAAAAATATTTTAGCTAACTGGTGCTCAGTTCCTGTCCTCGAGGATCCTCAACTATCAATGTTTTGTTTCTCTTTGAAAATGTATATGTGACGTGGAGTCTGATTCACTGCTAATGCCAGGTATTGCCAGATGAGCGTCTGTATAGCGATGCTTAGACCGACCTCTAGTAGACGCTGTAAGCGGGTATCGGGCGCTGTAACCTAGCGTTGTGGTCGCTCTAGTAACCTGGCCGGCATTGATGAATATGATGTGTGTTAGGCTCTGTGACAACAGTGTAGTGCTCCAGCGAGAGAGAAGTATTGCCAGCCGAGTGCATATTGCACCATATTTAACAAAACACACACAGCATCTGCACTCTAAAGCTGGGTGCTCTAGCATAGAGCTCCAGACGCTGTGTGATCAAAGTCTGTTTTTAAATACATATACACCAGTAACAAAGCAAAAACACATGGAATGACATTGTTGTAACATTGTGACAATAATACTTTAATGCCAGACCTGTAATGACAATTCTGTATAAAAATATAAAAAGTCCCAAAAATGTATAAAAGTGTTTGTTTGCAGCCAGGAGAGGTCACACAATGATTTGAGTAAAAAAAAATGTAAATTGCCATTGTATTTATACACAACTAATGAAACCCTATTGAACTGTATGGGAGAGCGCTACAGAGCCACAGGTACTACATGGCACTCCTGAGCCTAGATCGCTGGTGCTATATGCTGAGCCGCCTGTATTAATACATGTGACGCTACATGGCGCTGTTAGAAACGCTTACCAGATTCACTTTCTTAAATGTGGTTTTGCGTACAACGCCCGGCATTCACCAGAAGCTGCCTGCCTGCCGCTACCTGCTGCTATCGGTTCTTAAATAACCCCCATAATGACATGAAGCAACCGAGAAGACTGGTAATGGTTGATGTAGCGATAACCCTTATCGCCGGAGGGCTTCACCGCCCGAGACGTCCTTTTCCCAATCGTAAGAGGTGCTGCAGGAATCCCAGAGTCGTCCGTGAGGAAACAGGAACAGCCCTTACAAGGGCTAGTGAATTGTAATATAGCGTTTCCCCCAATAAGAGACAGAACTTCAGTATTGAGGGTGAAGGTGAAGTGTCCTTTATTAGTGCCACACTGTGCCTTATATACACAAGTCTCTATTGCATGACACACATACCGACCAATAGCAGCAGGGCAAACAATCCCTCAACTCTGCCGGTGACGCAATCAGTAGAACAATAGCAGGCCGTAATACAATCAATCAGGACAATGCCATTGACTGTGACGTAATCAACAATACACAATGGCAGTCAAAATACAATGACATTGCCTGTAACAGTATCAAAATACAATTACATTGTCTGGAACCTAATTAAGAAAAGGCCAGTGAATGACCCGGTGGGCAATCGAATAGTGATGACATCCAAAAGACAGAGCCTCTGTCACAGTTGACTTACCCCCTAACAGTCGTAGGGGGTCGGATGGCTCCAGGAGAGCCCCCGGAATAGCCCCACCCCTCCGTTTGGCAGCAGAAGCTGCTAACTGTAAAAAAAAAATAAAAATGACATTTACTTACCTGCAGTCGCGCTGCCTCCCTCTCCTCTTCATTGGGGGGGGGGGCTCCGATCGCCCCCCCAGCCTCTTCAGCTTCAGGGGAGAGCCTGAAAGGGCTCTCCCCCTCCTCTCCCGACGGGCGCCGCCATCTTGCGGTTAAGCCCCACCCCTTTGGGGCGGGGCTTATGATGTCACTCCCGGGCGTCTTGCTGCCTCTCCTCGGCTCAGCTGTCAGATGCCCTGGTGATCTCTGGGCAGAGCAGTGGAGGGGCAGGGGATGCTCTAACCCCTTGCCCCCCCCTCCTCTGGCCAGCGATCACCAGGGCATCTGACAGCTAATGAACACAGGAGCTGACAATCGGGTGAGGTGAGTAAAGTGTTTTTTTTTTTTTTAATAAAGGAAATTTTTGTGTCTGTCTTTTTATTTACTGTTAACCCTTTGTGAACTGGCAAGGGGTCCATGAGACCCCTTATACCAGTTCACAAGGCTAGGGGCTGGCAAGTCACCTGCAACTAGCGGGTGGCTTGCCATTAACCCCCGCACCCCCAATTATCTACCTCCCCAAAGCCCAGAGGGGGCAGAAGAGCCCGGGCCCACACAGGGTATGTGGGCTCGTAGACTGAAGGGTGGGGGGCCACAAAAGCTGGCCCCTCCACTCTGTTCCTTCAAGCCCCCATAGCTGGTCCCGGGCTGGTTATGACGGGTAAGGGGGACCCTACGTCATTTTTTTTTAAATTTTAAGGGTTAGGGTTAGCCTAACCCTAACCCTTAAAATTAAAAAAAAAATGGGTTCCCCCCCTGGGAGGGGGAACCTTACGTCACTTTTATATTATTTTTAAGGGTTAGGGTTAGCTTAACCCTAACCCTTAAAATTAAAAAAAAAATGGGTTCCCCTCTACGTCATTTTTTTTATTTTTAAGGGTTAGGGTTAGCCATTTTTTTAAACATTTTTTAAGGCTGAGGGTTAGGGTTAGGCTAACCCTAACTCTAACCCTTAAAAAAAAAAAAAAAAAAAATGACGTACGGTCCCCCCTCCCCCCTAACCCTAACAATTCCCCCAAAAAATGGGTTCCCCCCCTCCCCCCACTGCGTCATTTTTTTAAGGGTTAGGGTTAGCCTAACCCTTAAAATTCCCAAAAAAAGCCCCCCCCCTTGGGAGGGGGGACCCTATGTCATTTTTTGGGGGATTTTTGAGGGTTAGGGTTAGCCTAACCCTAAACCCTTAAAATTACCCCAAAAATGCCCCCCCCCCTGGAAGGGGGGACCCTATATCATTTTTTTTTAATTAACCCCTTATGCTTATAGTGTGGATAGTATTTTATTTGTAAATGTAAGTGCTCTTTTCAGTTTGGGGGGTCTCCAGGACAAGAATGGGGGGGCTACCGATACATATGTGGTACCGTTGTAATCAGAAGAAATGGGGCTATCACATGCAATATGGTTTTCATAAAAAAAAAAGGTTTTATTTAAAATAAAGGAGACAATTGTCTAAAAAATATATATATATATTTTTTTTTTTTTGTTTTTTTAAGCAGAAATATTCAAAAACCAGTAGAAAAATTACAAACAAGACATTTCATGTTAAAGCCTAAACTCTGCTGCAAAAATTGTATATGTAATGTATATAATTTTTCTGGAAATTCCAGCAAAAATCACGGTTAAACATGCCGCAAAATGGGGAAAAATGACCTGTCAACAGAGGGTGACAAAACTTCAAGTAGGCTGACAATTAAAAGGGTTAATAGTAACTATGCATGTTGGGTATTGTTCTGCTCGGGGGACCTTGCGCTTTCAGATTTAGCTTGTTTTTTCTTGTTTGCATATTGATATTTTAGGAAAACATGCTCTTTATTCTGCTTTTTGTTATAATTATTTTTTGGGAAACCCTGTGCAACCTAAGAATTCTTCAATGGATTACTTCCAGAAAGATGAGCCCACTACAACAAGCTCATTACTCTTAGAAAGCTTAACATGTGTACTTTCAGGGAATATATGGTTTATGGGGATATTCTAAATGTAAAGGGTTGTTTTGGTTGAAAAATCGCAAGGTGCGCACGTTGTCTGCAGAGCTGAAATTTTTAAGTAAAATTACCGTTATGCGCATGCTTTACTTTGGGGTGTTTGGCAACTCTTCCCTTGACAGTACCTATGCATGTTGGGTATTTTTCTGTTCGGGGCATGTTGCTTTTTCAGATTTTACTTGTTTTTTTCTGTTTGCATATAGTTTTTTTTAGGAAAATGTGGCTTTGATTCTTCTTTTTTATTCTTTTTTAGGGAAACTCTGTGCAACCAAAGAATTGATTGAGGGATTACTTCCAGAAAATTGCGCCCATGTCAACAAACCTGGTACGCCTAGAAAGCCTGAGGTGTATACTTCCAGAGAATATATAGTTTGTGGGGGTATTTCAAATTTAAAGGGTTCTTTTTCTGGAAAGACAGCAAGGTGCGCTTAGCGCGGTGCATAGTTGTATTTTATCTGAAAATCTCCTAAAGCGCTGTTTCAGTTTGGGGGAGTCTCCTGGGCAGGAAAGGGTGTCTACCAATACATATGTGGTAACGCTGTGACCGGGATTAATTGGGGTTTCACATGCAATAAGATTTTATTGACAAACTTACATTTTTTATTACAAAAAACACTACAAATTGCAAAAAATAGATTTTTTTTTTTTGCACATATTTCACCCAAAAGTATTGAGAATACACCTAAAAAATTACAAACAAGACATTTCATGTTAAAGCCCAGACTCTGCTGAAAAAAGCAATATATCATTTTCCTGGGAAATCCCTGGAAATCCCTTCAAAAATCACATTTGAACATGGGGAGCGCAAAATAGTGCAAAATGGTCTGGCACCAAGGGTGACAAAAACTCCAGGTAAGCTGGCAGCGAAAGGGTTAAAGGAAGAAGATCCTGTGGAAAGATGGTATTTTTTTATTTTTAAAGCATTTTAATGGGGCGGAGGTGGGAGTTGGGTTTTTGTTTACTACTTTTACTCATATTCAATTTTTATTGAAAGATTAAGACATTACAGCAATTAATGCAATGCAGTCACATATTGCTTATTATGAAGACATTAACCATAACACCCAAGGTACATGAAAGTAAGAAAAATAAAATTAGTATGCCTATCAAGAATCTGAGGCAAGTCCTTGGGTTATGAAGAATACAATATATCTTACTACAGGATGGAGGCAAAACTAAGGAACACTCAGTTATTGAGTTTACATGAATTTGCCTCAATATTTAATTTTAGTTAAGTGTAGTTGGGTGAATGCGGGTAAACACTTGTTCAGCTCTCCAGCTTTTAGCTGTAAACCAATAGAAATCTAACTAGTAACAAAAGTAACAGATATTTTGAGCTTGAACGTCAGATAGTTAACTAATAACTAATAAAACGAACCTATTTTTTAACTTATTATCTAAAAATTTACAAACAACCAGGACACTCCTGAGACACCGCATACATTCTGAGACTCATACCATGTCGATCACTGACATCAGCCTTAAAAGTTTTCAGCAAGATTTATTTTTCAAAACCAAACCAAACAGCAGTTTCACGAGATTTGGCCAAACGCCTTCAAATCAATAATGTCACTGAAAAAGTGTATATCAGTGCAGACAGGTGGCGAACCAACCAACTAGACTTTACAAAGGCTATAAGATTGGGCCCAAAGGTATATCATAGCTTAGGGGACTTTTTATTACTCTAACGCACTGAAATTAGAGGAAATTAGCGAACATTGTAAATCAGGAGATAATTAGTTTTGGGGGAGCAAGGGGGTTATCAGCACTTTTTCCAACATGCTGTGAGACAAACACAAGCATTGAGTATACACATGCCTGAGGTGAGCCCAGCAATGGCACCCAGGGTGTAGTTGGGGGGATAGGTGCCCTGCACAAAAGCACTTCAGTCAGCAGTGCACAGTCCAGAAAGAGTGGACTCCGGCACAAGCTCCGGATTAGGGGCTACACCAAGAATTCACCAATGGTTAGTCCTCCCTGTTTGCAAATCTGTGCCAATCAGGGTCTGGATCCTAGGCCATCTACTCCTGCTGGCTATAAGCCCTCAATTGTCTCCTGTCAGGTGGAGCTCTGCTAGACAAAGTAAATCACTATGATAAAGGGCTCACTGTTGGCTTGAGGTTTCAGTAGCTTTGGTTAGTTTAGTGTCCCTGTGAACTCAGACCATCCTAGGTATAGAGTTGCAAATAAGGGCTTAGGTCTACTTTAACTGTAACTGTAGAACTTTAAGTGCTTTGCCAGAATTCAGCAATAGCTGAAGCAGTGCAGGTTGCCTTCACTTGGTTTCTTATCAGTTCCAGCATTTTATAATCAAACATCAAAGCAAGGGATGTGTCCTCAAGTGGCAGGCATGCGGGGACACAATTATTTTAGCCAATTTACTGTAAGGACAGCATAAGTACTAGTGACAGGTATATTGCAACCTGCAATACAAGCTACATATACTGCTTCAGGCTCTCAGCGTGTTCGAGAGATCATTCGACTTTAATTACCAGTGGATCTGAGTGACGTGTGTTGTTGTTGCCTTTCAGAGCCCTCGTTGAACATCCGCACAACACCCTGTTTCCATCATAATGTCCTTCAGACCAGATTCACCAACACAAATTCTGTGCTAAGTACAGAGAACCACTTGTGTCTTAATTTATTATTTAACATTTTATGTGCAGAAAACCATTTCTGATATACAAATTTAGATTTTTATAGGTGGACTGGATAAACCCTGAGCAGTTATGTGTTGTACATCATTTAAAGTACAACACTGGCTGGACCCATAAAGCTTGCATTTAGCGATTAAAGCAATCTGAAACCATTATAAGCCCATTAGAGCAGTCAGTGGACTCTACATTCTATTTTATATTTGTGGTGTGGCATTTAAAGTGATTCAACCGTCAAATGACTGTTGATCCTTTTCGGGGGTGGGATGGGGGAGAGATCTTAATAGGTGATGCCCCCTTTTCTGATTATAACCTTCTTGCCACCAAGACTCTGACATCATGTGCTTACTGCTTTTGTAAATCCAGCTGCTAGGGCTCAGCCCCCAGGGGACAGGAACTAAAACCCAAGATATGCACCACAGGGGTACACTATGATATTGTGGGACCTGACCTTAAAAAGAAAACAGCTGTGGGGGAGAAAAGCAGGTATTCCTTTATTTTTGTTTTTGACCAGACAGTGACATTAAACATGGAAAAACTTTTGAGGGCAGTTGGGCATTAGCAATCCTCATCCTTAATGTTCTAAGTGTGCTGCCGGCATGCACACCTTGCTTTGAGTAACTCCTCAGCTTCCAGTCAAAGTGCAGTAAATTGCTCCCATAACCCCTGCCCCCCCCCCTCCTGGCAATCAGGGACATAAGCCATTTGAGAGGACTTAAACCCATGCAAACGTTGTGGAATAGCATGCAGCCCCACCGTCAAAATTACCCTAAATTTCTGTGCAATCACCCCTTATCTCTAGCAGGAAGTGGAGAACCATCTGCTCATAGATGCCTCCCCACAGAAAGTGGGTATAGTGGGTATATAGTGAGTATAGTTTCATACTCTTCTCTTCCACCAGCTGTTTGTTCTTGTGTGTTTATGTGTATTTGCAGCATGACAGAGGTGCTGGCCCATTTTTGTTTGATTTAAGTAAGTGAGTTCTTTGAGTTGAGTGTGGCTTGTTTAGAGCAAAAGCTTTGCTGCTGACTCCACACTGCCAGTCTGTCTTGTGTGGAGAGACAGAGTCACTCAGGCTCACTACAGCCCAGGTGGTAATCAATTCAGCCAGCTAGAGAAACCATAACCATATGTGTGGAAACAGATAAAATCTCATCCTTAGATGGATGTGCAGAAGCTCCCATCTCAGCTGCAATATGTCTGTGTGCTGCTTCCCCCTCCCCTCCCCCACTCAGGCTCAAGTGTAAGCAGTGCTCTCCGGTATGTAGCAAGATGATCACTCCTATGCAGTCCAGAAGGGGAGGGATTTAGGGGAGAAATTTACTAAACTTTATTTGTTTGACCAGAGGATTCCTTTAATTGCATGATACAAAGGGCAAACTCTCCTAACAATCTCTAAACCATGAAGTCTAGGCTGCCCAGGAACAGTCAGTAGCCTTAAAGTCAGCCTCTGACTGACCCCTTCCTCCACACACCATCCACCCACCCTCCCCCATGATGATGGCTCGGGGGTGGCCCAGTTTTTTACAGCCCTGGCCATTCCCACCTGGCATTTTTGAGATTGACGATTCGCTGATTTAAAAAATGGCAGATGATGTGCCCTGCTCATTGGCCACATCCCCGACTTCCCTCTAGTCTGGGTGCACATCAGCTAAAGGAAAGAGGGGCATGTAGTCATGGGCAGCGACAGCCCTGGTGAGTTTTGCGGGCGACCTGAGAGGTTTCATACAGTGATAAATCTCATTTTTGGATTCCCCGGGAGAAGATTGGCGACCAGTTCCGGAGTCAAGAGGAGTCAGGAGTCAAGCCACAAGAATAACGGTCCAGAAAAGTACTCTTATTGAAGAGACAATGTATGCTTCTCCATTGCCAGTTTCTGTTCGATCTCCAACCCAAGACATACCCCACTGAGGTCGTCAGGAGAACAGGAGCCAGGAGTCAGGATCAAGCTGGGTCGGTACACAGGAATGGAAGACTGGAACTCAGGAACAGGCAGGAGAAATGACCAACTGGCAATGGAGCTCAGGGCTCACCAGTATTTAAAGGCCCCTGCGCATGTGCAAAAGCGAGCGCATTTTCGCGCGTCTGCAATGCGCATGCGCACGCATTATCGCTCATGCGCACAAATCCATTGGCTCATACGGTTCACAAATGCGCGTGCATATTTGCACGCTTACTGGCCCTACTATGTCTATTGTGAAAATGCGAGCGCACCAGGAACCTTGGCGGCCTCTGCTGGGAAACCATAGGAACAGTCCTGGTGGTGACAGAACCATACATTTCCAAAGGCAACCCTACCTTTATTTTTTTTATAATATTGGACACTGTGCACTGGAACCGGCTCATAGAATGACTACAGCCGTAAATGTCCAGTGTTGGGTTTGATTTTTTAATGAGACACAGGGATATTTATTTGTTATTTTAACCAGAAAAGCTACAGAAAAGGCTAAAAGGGCAGCGGAATCTTACCATGGTATAATGTACTGTTGATTTTTAAATGGAAAGTCAATATGCAATAAACTTTACTCATACACATTGTAAAGGCAATCACAGTTTAGGTCAATGATTCTAAAATAATTTAATGCGGTTATTGCTTTTTTATAGCCAAAATGTTTAAAAGAAAAAACAATTTGCACTAAATGCTTATATGCTACAAGCCATTATGTCATTTGAAATTAGTTAGTGTTATTCAGCACTCTGTGGGCACGTGGACTGCTTTTGAGGGTTTTTTCCTTTAAAGGAAAACTCATTTTTATGACAGGTTGGTGTTCTGCCGTATTGTTTTTCTCTTTTGGAGAGTAAAATAAACTTTTGTATTAGGATTGTGCCCCCAGACCTGCATGATGTTTCCAAGTATTCCTGTGGATCTGTGTTGCTAAGGTGGGAGTTATTTTCTGTTCTTAAGTAAAGCCCTTTAGTATGAGTTAGTTTAGATTTTGCCTACAAATCACAGAAGCCATCCACTGTAACTGGTGAGCTCATCAGCAGCTTTGGAAAAATCAAGCAGCAGTAATAACGTTCCTGGTGAGAATGCTGCCAGCAAGCCTTTAGCTACTGGAAAACAATATTGTGATTCCCTCATCTGAAGAGGTTGAATTAGAGCAGGAGGGGTTAAACCTGAGTGCTCAGGAATGTAGAGCATCATGTCTGTCTCTGCCAATCAGAGGATTATCAAGCCAGAGTCAGGAAGTCTCTGCTACATACACCAAACACACCAGTTAATCTATAGTATAGTAAACACATTGTTGCTAGTGAAAACCGTTTTTTATAAAATACAGATTTGAAAACAAATAAAAAAAGAAAAACATTAACAGATAAAAGCAGCAAATTGAGGACATTATTTTGACACACAATAATGGATACTTTTAAAGATTCCATTGAAATTGGGCTTTCCCTTTAAAGATTAACAAAACATAGTATTTTCACTATCCCAGGTCCCTGTGTGAAATGCCCCTGGATGACTTTGTTTACTCACCCTACCGATGATCCCAAGACGGGCCTAACTCTTAATGTTTAGTAAAAGGTGGTTATTACTGCAGTCAATAAAATCCAGGTACTGGGCTACAGGAAATTGATTAAGGGCCTTATTTAAGAAGCGCTAACGCCATGTAGTACCACGTAGCGTCAGGTGACCCCTTCCTCCACACACCATCCACCCACCCTCCCCCATGATGATGGCTCGGGGGTGGCCCAGTTTTTTACAGCCCTGGCCATTCCCACCTGGCATTTTTGAGATTGACGATTCGCTGATTTAAAAAATGGCAGATGATGTGCCCTGCTCATTGGCCACATCCCCGACTTCCCTCTAGTCTGGGTGCACATCAGCTAAAGGAAAGAGGGGCATGTAGTCATGGGCAGCGACAGCCCTGGTGAGTTTTGCGGGCGACCTGAGAGGTTTCATACAGTGATAAATCTCATTTTTGGATTCCCCAGGAGAAGATTGGCGACCAGTCCCGGAGTCAAGAGGAGTCAGGAGTCAAGCCACAAGAATAACGGTCCAGAAAAGTACTCTTATTGAAGAGCCAATGTATGCTCCTCCATTGCCAGTTTCTGTTCGATCTCCAACCCAAGACATACCCCACTGAGGTCGTCAGGAGAACAGGAGCCAGGAGTCAGGATCAAGCTGGGTCGGTACACAGGAATGGAAGACTGGAACTCAGGAACAGGCAGGAGAAATGACCAACTGGCAATGGAGCTCAGGGCTCACCAGTATTTAAAGGCCCCTGCGCATGTGCAAAAGCGAGCGCATTTTCGCGCGTCTGCAATGTGCATGCGCGCGCATTATCGCTCATGCGCACAAATCCATTGGCTCATACGGTTCACAAATGCGCGTGCATATTCGCACGCTTACTGGCCCTACTATGTCTATTGTGAAAATGCGAGCGCACCAGGAACCTTGGCGGCCTCTGCTGGGAAACCATAGGAACAGTCCCGGTTCTATGACAGAACCATACATTTCCAAAGGCAACCCTACCTTCATTTTTTTATAATATTGGACACTGTGCACTGGAACCGGCTCATAGAATGACTACAGCCGTAAATGTCCAGTGTTGGGTTTGATTTTTTAATGAGACACAGGGATATTTATTTGTTATTTTAACCAGAAAAGCTACAGAAAAGGCTAAAAGGGCAGCGGAATCTTACCATGGTATAATGTACTGCTGATTTTTAAATGGAAAGTCAATATGCAATAAACTTTACTCATACACATTGTAAAGGCAATCACAGTTTAGGTCAATGATTCTAAAATAATTTAATGCGGTTATTGTTTTTTTATAGCCAAAATGTTTAAAAGAAAAAACAATTTGCACTAAATGCTTATATGCTACAAGCCATTATGTCATTTGAAATTAGTTAGTGTTATTCAGCACTCTGTGGGCATATGGACTACTTTTGAGGGTTTTTTCCTTTAAAGGAAAACTCATTTTTATGACAGGTTGGTGTTCTGCCGTATTGTTTTTCTCTTTTGGAGAGTAAAATAAACTTTTGTATTAGGATTGTGCCCCCAGACCTGCATGATGTTTCCAAGTATTCCTGTGGATCTGTGTTGCTAAAGTGGGAGTTATTTTCTGTTCTTAAGTAAAGCCCTTTAGTATGAGTTAGTTTTGATTTTGCCTACAAATCACAGAAGCCATCCACTGTAACTGGTGAGCTCATCAGCAGCTTTGGAAAAATCAAGCAGCAGTAATAACGTTCCTGGTGAGAATGCTGCCAGCAAGCCTTTAGCTACTGGAAAACAATATTGTGATTCCCTCATCTGAAGAGGTTGAATTAGAGCAGGAGGGGTTAAACCTGAGTGCTCAGGAATGTAGAGCATCATGTCTGTCTCTGCCAATCAGAGGATTATCAAGCCAGAGTCAGGAAGTCTCTGCTACATACACCAAACACACCAGTTAATCTATAGTATAGTAAACACATTGTTGCTAGTGAAAACCGTTTTTTATAAAATACAGATTTGAAAACAAATAAAAAAAGAAAAACATTAACAGATAAAAGCAGCAAATTGAGGACATTATTTTGACACACAATAATGGATACTTTTAAAGATTCCATCGGAATTGGGCTTTCTCGTTAAAGAGTAACAAAACATAGTATTTTCACTATCCCAGGTCCCTGTGTGAAATGCCCCTGGATGACTTTGTTTACTCACCCTGCCGATGATCCCACGACATGTGTGGAACACCAGCCAATCAAGATTTCTAGGCAAGCATATGAATTAGCGATTAAGAAACCTGAATGATAGTCTAACCAGTGGTCGATCCCCTTTGGCTGTTCTACTGAGTATCTATATTGAGCCTGGGGTTTTCCTAAAGAGATTAACCAGGCTAAGTGTAAAAACAAATCTTTGTTTGCATACCTGCCATGCAGAAGACCCATCCGGCTGAATAAAGCTGCTGTTACTCCGATCTGGTTTTTTTTCGTAGACCAGCTCCTTTAATTGATTAACTTATGACCACCCTGTTTAGCACTGATGGGTGGACCTAGACAAAGAATCAGGAAAAATACAAGCAGCATGACTAAACACATTGCTGTAACAATTGCGGGGATATTTTAGGTTATGTTTTTAAATATTTTTTTTGGTTTTTGCTATTTTGGATGTGGAGTTGCTTTTGCTATTGCTATCTTCCCCTGCACACACAAGCATTGGTGTGACCCACACAGATTTCTGCAAGAGGCGTGGAGATGGGCCTAACTCTTAATGTTAAGTAAAAGGTGGTTATTACTGCAGTCAATAAAATCCAGGTACTGGGCTACAGGAAATTGATTAAGGGCCTTATTTAAGAAGCGCTAACGCCATGTAGTACCACGTAGCGTCAGGTGAATGTCGGCTGCACTATGTAAAAAACATATATATGAAAGTCAAACTGGTGAGCACCTCTAATAGCGTCATGTAGCGTCACATGTATCACTAGCGGCGGTTCAGTGTAAAGCCCAGGCACTGTATGTTTAGCAGTGCCATGTAGCATCTCTCGCTCAGTTGCGTTCTCCCATAAAATTCAATGGTCTTTAATTTGATTGTGTATAAATAGAGTTTGGATCCACTTTTTCCCACTATTTTATCATATGATGATTGTTTTGGCTCTCCTGGCCACCAACCAAACACTTATATTGTTATTTATTAATTTTATTTATTTTTGTCAGAATTGTATGTGTTGGTTTGCCGTTGCAGTGTCTGTGTTACAGTGTTGAAACAAGGTCATTGCATGTGTTTATGCTCTGGTGCTGTTGTTCAGAAACAAACATTTTTATATTGTGTCCATCTCTTGTCGCTAGCACCAACTCTGTCTTTGCTTTTTTTTTCCTAAATATGTTCTTCGGCGCAGAGTGTCGGACGCACTTAACTGGCGCTACCTATATCGTGTGCTGTTGTTATATGAGGCGTCGCCCTGGGCTGCTTTCACTCGGGGCACTGTATATGCAATGATTCAGAGAGAGCACTTCTACAGCGCCCTCCAGACATCACATTTATCAATGCTGGACAGGATACTACAGCGTCACTTGTCCAGCGCCAAACCTACATTATAGAGCCAGACACCCGTTTGCAGCGCACTCTTCCGGACACTAGAAGCGCCTCTACATAGATGCTCAAATGGCAGCACGTGGCGCTAGTCTAAAAGTGGACCAATACCCAGGATTTTGACTATCCTGGGCAGTGGCGTAGCGACCCGGGGGCGGGGGGGGCGGACCGCCCCGGGTGACACCAGACCTAGAGGGTGACACCGCACACCCAGGGCCGGCCCTACCATGGGACCTGGTGGGCAGTGTTCCCGCTAAGCTGCGCGGCCGCGCGGCCGCGCACCCGTGCCCGCCTCCCCGCGCAGCTGCGCTCGTCTCCACTCACCCAAAGCCATAGCCTAAGCCTCTGCTGCTGCACACCGATGTGACCATGCTTCCGTCCCGTGCCGATGACGTCATGAGCAGGGAGGAGAAAGCGTCGCGCCGCCATGCTGTTGCTGTAACCCGTTTGTTGCCGGGTGACATCTGCTCGCCTCAGTGACACATCTGTTAACAGGGGAACCCCTCAGCCCAGCGCCCCGCCTGGAGGGAGCCGCCATGAACGAGACGGGTGAGGTGTTTGGTGTGTGTAATATGGGGGGACTTGCTGAATATCAGGAAACATTATAACATGGCAAGTAGTTGAAATGAGGGTGATAGAGGGGAAGCCCGAGACCATGATGCACCAGGGTACACAGTGCTAAATAGGAGAAAGAAGACATGTCAGCTCACACTAACACAAGATGACTCCTATTATTACCACCCTCTTATTTCACCCTAATGTTCAGCTTCCTGGGTGTGCCTGGCTTCACTTGCCATAGGGCTCTAAAACACGTGACCCTTATTCTGCCCCCCCCCCCCCCCCAGCATCTGGCCCCTGCCAGCTTTTTCTTTGGGGGGGGGGGGGGGTGACACCATTTCCTACCGCCCCGGGTGACACCAGCCCTAGCAACGCCACTGATCCTGGGTTTGGTCCTTTTCTCCGGGGCACCCTCATTGGGGGTGCCCAGCTACAGGAAACCCCCCCAGATCCCCTGAAGAAACTCACCTCTTCCTGGTCCTATGGCACAGCCACTCGTCCAATCAGCATGCTCAGAGCCTCTGACGTCACACCATCTAAGACAGCGTCTAAGGCCAGCAGCTCCAAGTGCGCTGGCAGCCGCTTCCCCTGCTTCCCTCTAACATGGAGCGTGCCCGTGCTGGCCATTCACAAATGTCTGGTACGTGCACGAGAGATAGTGGGGATGCGCCATAGCACACGCATGTGCCGTTGGACCAGGAAGTAAGGTAAGTGGACGGGGCATCATGATTTTGGATGCCCTGGGGGGAATGGAATCTTATAGATTCCCAGGCCAATCGAGATGGGTTTTGGCCCACTTTAAATCAGCCTCCACATTTCAACAACAACAGCTGTATTCAGCAACACACAGGATGAATCATCTGGATGGCTGGTAAGCAGGCAGAGAGCAGACTCTTTGATGTTTAATTTTATATTTTGTACATTTCTTATCATCATTAACTGTACAGACTAATTGATTAACTGTGATTATATCTTGACATATTTGTGCTTGACAGTATTAAATCCGAATGTAACGCAGTTCTGCTTTGATCATTTAATGTTATGTGCTCTTGAATTTTGTGGTTTTTAACTGTTTTTAGAGGATTTGTAAGATCATATGTTAAATACTTTTTCTGGTTAAAACCTTCAATTTGGTTTCAGTTAGTAGTGCAATATTTTACTTGTAATGAAAGCAGTGTAACTAAATTCTGTTTAAGCTCTAATACCGCAAATACTGTTTACACAAGCTTAAAATATTTGAATTAAATAAGTGACTTTTTTTTCTGTCCCCTTTATTAACATAGCCAAAGTCACACACACAGATTCATTCATCTCCATCCAAAGACTGCAGCTATTGCAGAATGCAGCAGACTGCTGACTTGTAGCAGTCAGCATGAATTAGCCAGACATATGCTGCAAGGTCTTCCCTGACTGACAGTATACTGAGCAACTGTTTTCTCTGCCACTGTAAACAACCAGTAACTTAGCTGCTGGAATACAAGGACGCCTGACAACATGGCATTTCGTGAAAAACCAGCCGTGTGTTTAACTGATGACATCTGTTCTCTGTCTGGTGTATAAATGTAACGATATATAAACATTTAGGCCCTTATTTAACAAGGGATAGCGACAGGTAGCGCCTGGTGAGCGACCGGTAACGACGGGCACCGCCACGAGAACGCCGGCTCCCCACCACAATCACACATTTATCAAGTCGATACTGCTTAGCGACTGAGATAGCACCATATAGCCACTCATTCATCATTATTCCAGCCTCAGCCCACAGCGCCAGTGTCCGACCTTGAACAGCGACAGGTATGACCTCTCGCTACCTGGCGCTCTCCAACGCATTTCAATGGAACAATCTTTAAATATTCATAATTAATTCATATTAATGTCGCTTAAGAGTCGCTGTCAACATCCGAACAACGGCCAAGCACAGCGACTACTAGCGGGCGCTCTGAAAATGCCGCTACAGTCGCTCAACTGTCGCTACCTGCCGCTATTAATGAATTGGCCTCCCTGTGAAGTCACCTGAAAAAGTAAATAAATCCAATGGACATTTTTCTTTCTACTTTTTCACAATTTTTCAGCACAGATTTGCTTCTCTTTTTAACAATTTCGCTAGATTTAGAAAATATCATATACTATAGATCATGCACCATTTCCGCATGTGTATGTGTATTTTTTCCTTAGGGTTTGGACCATTTGTGAGTTTCTCATTAGCTTTTTCCATCATATTAGCATTTTTGTTGTGTGTGAAAGCCTTTTCCGTTGTGTGTACTTGCGTTGTATTTTTTTTACATTCATGTGTAAAACTTGGGATAAGTGAGACTTCCACACGATTCAGAGCCCAGATTTAGCATGTGAGAGAAGGTTTTACAACAGGAAATTTCCGACTGCACTTTTGGTCACATAGAAACATAGAAGGTTGACGGCAGAAGGGAGACCATACGGTCCATCTAGTCTGCCCTTATGTGTATACTGTATGTTCTCTTTATCTTAGGATAGATGTGTGCTTATCCCAGGCATGTTTAAATTCAGTGACTGTTGATTTTTCAACTACCTCTGCTGGAAGTTTGTTCCAAGCAGCTACTACTCTTTCTGTAAAATAATATTTTCTAACATTGCTCCTGATCTTCCCCCCGACTAGCTTCAGGTTGTGCCCCCTTGTTCTATCATTAAGTTTCTTCTTAAAAACACTTCCCTCCTGAACCTTATTCAATCCTTTCACATATTTAAAGGTCTCAATCACGTCCCATCTCTCCCTTCTTTCCTCCAGACTGTACAAATTAAGTTCTTTAAGTCTCTCCTGATAAGTTTTAAGTTTAAGTCCTTCCACCATTTTGTTGCCGGCCTTTGGACACGTTCTATTTGAATAATGTCTTTTTGCAGGTAAGGTCTCCAGAACTGCACACAGTATTCTAGCTGTGGCCTCACCAGGGCTCTATACAGCGGCATCACAACCTCCCTCTTCCTACTGGTGACGCCTCGAGCTATGCAGCCGAGCATCCTGCTTGCTTTTCCCACTGCCTGGCTACACTGTCCACTCATCTTGCAGCTATCAGTAATCAGTACCCCTAAATCTCTCTCCTCCGAGGTCCTGGCTAACACAGTGCTGCCCATACGGTATTCCTTCTACCCAAGCACATGATTTTACATTTAGAGACATTAAATTCTAGTTTCCACAGTCACTATTTGTTGGTGAGATTGTGGGGTTTATTCATCAAGGGATAGCGGCATGTATTGCCTCGTAGCAACAGGTAGCGAATGGTGGACGCCGGGCGCTGTACTCAATACCACATTTATCAAAGCGATTGCGGTGAGCGACTCTAACAGCGCCATGTAGCGTCCTATTCATTATCACAGGCGTCTCAGCGTATACCTGTCGCTACCTGTCGCTTTCCCATACATTTCTATGGACGTTACCTTTCTTCTCTTTAAATAGGGTTTTCTTTTAATTTTTTATTTTTTTATCAAATCATTGTGTGACCTCTCCTGGCCTATTTAAAGTAATTTTTGAAAACTTTTTTGCTTTTTTAAATTTTTATGCAGAATTGTCATTACAGGTCTGGTACGAAAGTGTTAATGTCACAATGTAATAATGTAATTCCATATGTTTTTGCTTTGTTACTAGTGGATATGTGTTCAAAAATAGACTTTAATCACACAGTTTCTGGCGCTCTGGGCTACAACGACCCAATTTTGAGTTTCAGCGCTGTGTGAGGCTGTTTTTTTAATGAATATAGTTTGAGTCGCTCACACTGACCAGTCGCTACCGTTCGCTCCCATATAGCTCTGTACTGGTGTTATAGCGACTCACACATCAAATTCATCAATGCCAGCCAGCGACTGAGGCGCTCAGTAACAGCAACCCATAGGCGATCACAGCGACCACTCGCTACAGACGCTCATCTGACGGTACCTCGCGCGAGTAAGGAATCAGCCTGTGTGTTTTCGTGGTGTGTGAGAAAACAGAATGGAGTTCTTACGGCACCTTCTTTTTAACACCCCCCAAAATAAACATTTTAAATATTTTTGTATAAAACATGACCTATTTTTTGATAAGGCATCATTTTTTTTACTTTATATTTTCTAAAATTACATTTTCAAAAACATTAACCATCCCCCCCAAAAAATATTAGAAAGATTAAAAATAAATTAAGAATAATAATTTAATAATGCAATATGATAGAAAAATTACACAATAAAAAATTAAGAGGCTGATTCTAGACTAGCGCCACATTTTACCATTTGAGCATCTATGGGGTTTATTCATCAAGGGATAGCGCCAGGTAGCGCCTCGTAGCAGCAGGCAGCGTCTGGTGAATACTGGGCGCTGTACGCAAAACCACATTTATGAAGGCGATTCTGGTGAGCGTCTCTAACAGCGCCATGTAGCGTACGATTCATCATTACAGGCAGCTCAGTGTATAGCGCCGGAGCTCTAGCTTCCAGAGGGCCAGGTATTACCTGTCGCTACCTGTCGCTCTCCCATACATTTCAATGAATGTTCCTTTTCTTCTATTTAAATAGGGTTTTTTGTTTTTAATTTTTTTTTTACTCTCAAATAATTGTGTCACCTCTCCTGGCCTAGAAAGAGTCATTTTTGAAAACTTTTTTGATTTTTATATTTCTATGCAGAATTGTCATTACAGGCCTGGCATTAAAGTATTAATGTCACAATGTTACTATAATGTATTTCCATGTGTTTTCGCTTTGTTACTGGTGGATAAGTGTTCAAAAACAGACTTTCATCACACAGCGTCTGGCGCTCTATGCTATAGCGACCAGATCCAGAGCGCCGACGCTGTGTGTGTCTGTTGTTTTGTTGAATATGGTGTGTGAGTGAGTCGCTGAGAGTCGGTCGCAATGACCTGGCGCTACCTTTCGCTCCCTGCAACGCTGATCACAGTTTATACTAGCGGTCGCCCTAAGCGCCTCTGTACAGACGCTTATCTGCCGATACCTGGCGCTAGTAATGAATCAGCCTGCTCGTGTCCTTGGATACGGTTGGTAAATTGCATTCCTTGTATTATCAGTCCTTTATTTATTTATTTATTTTTTAACAACCGGATGTAACCTACAGATGCCTAGAGTCAATATAAATATATTGAAATGTAAAATAAAATAACAAAATCATGATTTTTCTTTTAAGAAAAGAAGGGGCTAGTTAAGTTCAAACAAATAATTGAAGTTCAATTTTAAACATACAATTATTTACTCATGTCTGGTAAAGAAAAGTGGGTGTATATGTCTGAGCAGGGACTTATGATCCCATTATGGCAAGTTCTCCACCTATCGTATATGAAAGTTCTTCACCTTATGTGTTGCATTCGCCATTTCAGTTGGACAGGATTTACAGTTTCCCTTAACACACAATAACAAAAAAGTATATTTTTACAATATCTTAATTCCTTCTACCTAATGGGGTTTTGAAAACTAATAAATCATGTAAATGTTTGGGTTTTTAGGTCGTTATTAATTTATTCTCTGCAAATAAATCATGTAAATGTTAAATGGCACTTTACATTTAAAAAATGTAATTCATCTAATACAATTCTTCTGTGTTTTGTACAACAAGAAATAAAACTGCATGATCAAACATTTCATCATTATAAAAAATATAAAATTGTTAATAAATGAAACAATTCAAAAGAAACAAAAGAGGGGTGGCAGCCGCTCAGACCATTTTATAACTAACCAGGGAGGTGCACATTAGCAGGGCAATTAGAATACAAAAGTCTTAAAGGGGCCACAGCACTCAAACCAGTTAGCTTGCTGACCAACCTACAATCTGTCTCTAAACTAGGTTAAAAACAGGGGGCTCGGTCACACACATCTGCAGAAGTATGCTTAAGCTGCACCACCAGCGCCAAGGTGCCCCTGTGAGGTGCAGTCCTAACTCTAGTACTAATTCTAGTCTCTAAGAGCCCCATTTGGGACATACAATGCAATAGATAAATTGGGAGCAGGCTTAACTGAGGTTGCCCTAAACCTCAAGTGCAAGCCATGGGGTGGAAGGGTCAAAGATCTTGCAATACAGCCTAGACCCCACACTCCATGTGCTTGCACAAATTCAAAAGAAACAAAAGAGGGGTGGCAGCCGCTCAGACCCCCTGTTTTTAACCTAGTTTAGAGACAGATTGTAGGTTGGTAAGCAAGCTAACTGGTTTGAGTGCTGTGGCCCCTTTAAGACTTTAATAAATGAAACAATTGCCTTGAGTTGAAAAAAATTCTCATGGTAGTAAAAAATTCAATTCATGAGAACAAAGCATGAGAATGTCTCTTTTAGTGAATCACTAGATAGGAAGACAATGAAAGTCAATGGAACTTTTTTACTTGTGGGAAAAGTATCGAACGTTTTGCTCATTACTCACCACACATTTAAATATCCTGGGTTTTGGTACTCAATTTGGGATGACCCACTATGTGAAACCCCCCAGTTTGTCTGTAAAACTTACACGACTGCCAACCCAATGGCATAGGCGCGGGTGCACAGGCTTCATTCTGCTTTGCTCAGCCATCGAGATGGTCTTGTCGGCTAAGGCCTTGCTGAAGGCAAGTGCACCAACGGCTGCTTTCCTGTTCGCCTCCAGCTGGGGACATGCCATGCAAGCCACAGAAAACGATTTTGGGTCAGCACTCCTTAAAAATAAGTCCATTAAAAAATATGTCTTCTATGTAAATCACAAAGAGCCATAAAAATATGTTACTGGACCCCGACAGCAGTGATAAAGCGTGCCGCTCTTACGCGTTTCGGACTCCACCTGGTCCTTAGTCATAGATAGCTGGCATAAGTTAATAAACATTTATATATACAATAATAAATGAGTAAACTTACCCCATAGGAGCAGCGTCGAAGCTGAAGTCCGGGTTGGCAGGCAGTCAGTGAGGGAGTGACGTCACTGTCGGCGCCGCCGTCGCCAACCCCAAGGTGGAGCAAGAGCCGCGGACCAATCAAGAGAGAGCAGAGAACTCCCAGCCGATTGGCCGCGACTCCCGCACCAGGTGGAAGCATCGGCAAGGCAAGGGCAAGGACATGCCATGCAAGGTATTCACAAATCCTTAATCGGGAGGCCTCAAAGAGGAAATAAGGTGACCCTGGAGTCTCCCACTTTCTGCTGTTCCCACGGTGCATGAGCTTATCCAATCAGTGCTTCATGCTAATGTAGGGCATAAAGCTATTGTTTTGGACTCAGCGTCGGCATAGGGAGCAGCTCCAGCCACATCCTGAGTTTCTCTGTGGAGTACATGCTACCCTGCATTTGGACTCTGAATGGATGGGTGTGGGAGTGTGCACATCAGCGATACCAGGGAGACTTTTAGATTCCAGGGCCTTCCATGGTGATGATTCGCCTCTGTGGGCAGCCATGGGGTCTAAAAGATCAAAGTACAGATGGGCAACTTACAACGCCTGGGGCATCTCTATTAGGAATGCTCTGCTGTGTGAAACTCCCCAGGAACCCTCAGAAATACTCACCTTTCCGGGGTCCCACACCATATTCATGGGTCTCGACATATCCCTGGCCTCCCTGCAGTCTGTTGTGCGCTCCCACGATCAGCCTATTTGAAGGGCTGGATGCAGGAGCACGCCTCAGCCTCAGAGATTCTGGGGAAGCACCATAAAAACACATAAAGGTGGGTGCTTGTGGGGGTTCCTGGGGGGTTTCGCACAATGGGGTATCCCAAATCAGGATGCCTCGGGGGCAAGGATAAAAATCCCAGGTTTTGGCCCACTCTGATTAAAGGTTTGTTTTTATATTTTGGAATGGTAATTTTTCTATCTGGTATATTTATGTTGTCATGGCATTATGTATTGTTTACATCAATTACATTTATCAAGTTGTACAACGGCATGCAATGTGTGCAATACCTGTTACTGTCCTCATGTTGTGGTTGGCTCATGGGTCTTACTCACTTACTAACCATGCTGCACTCAGTCATACAGAAAGCCCATGGAGCCTGATCCATTTTGTTCCTCAGCATGACATGTCCCCTGTCATGTGTGCGCCACTATGATTTATTTCATATTATTATTATTATTGTTTATTTATATAGCGCCATCATCTTCCGTAGCGCTTTACAAAGTAGTAATTACAGACAGGGTAGAAACATACGGTACATATACTATTTCAAATGCAGTTTTACAGAGATGACAATGGATGTTCTGAGTACAAGATACAATAGGGGAGAGAGCCCTGCCCTTGCGAGCTTACAGTCTAAAGGAAGAGGGGTGAAGACGAGGGGGAAGGATCACAAACAGTCAGTATTGAGCTTTGTGGCATGCGCCCTTTAGAAGATTGGTTAGGCCAGATTATATGCTTGTCTGAATAAGTGAGTTTTAAGGGCGCCTTTGAAGGTTTTGAGGGTTGTGGAGTGGCGGATTGGGTGCGGGAGGGCATTCCAGAAGATTGAAGTTGCACGTGAGAAGTCCTGGAGGCGGGCGTGAGAGGAGGTGACCAGGGTGGAGGACAGGAGAAGGTCGGCAGCAGAGCGGAGGCTGCGTCTAGGTTGATACTGTTGGATTAGAGATGAGATGTAGGGAGGGGCATGGTTGGAGAGAGCTTTGTAGGCAAGAGTTAGAGTTTTGAACAGGATTCGCTGTGGGACTGGCAGCCAGTGTAGGGATTGGCAGAGAGGAGCAGAGCTGGAGGAGCGAGAGGAGAGATGGATGAGGCGAGCAGCAAAGTTCAGGATAGATTGGAGGGGTGCCAGTCTGTTAGTTGGTAAGCCACAAAGAAGGATGTTTTTAGTGGTGTCAGGTGAGAGGACGGATGCGGGAGATGTTTTTAAGTTGGAGGCGACAGGAGGTGGCCAGGGAGTGAATATGTGGTTTGAAAGAGAGGGCAGAGTCCAGAATGACTCCCAGGCACCGAGCTTGGGGAGTTGCTGGTATTGTGTAATTGACAGAAATAGACGTGTTAGAGAGGGGAGGGGAGTTAGATGGTGGGAAAATGACCAGTTCTGTCTTGTCCATGTTTAGCTTGAGGTAGCGAGATGACATGAATGAAGAAATAGCGGAGAGGCAGTTGGGGAGGCGAGATAGAAGAGAGGAGAGATTGGGGCCTGAGAGATATATCTGAATGTCATCTGCATAGAAGTGGTATTGGAAGCCTAGTGAAGTTATAAGTTTGCCAAAGCCATGGGTGTAGACTGAGAAAAGTAGGGGGCCTAGGACAGAACCTTGCAGCACACCAACAGAAAGGGAACGTGAGGATGAGACCACTGAATGATCTGTCAGAGAGGTAAGAGGTGAGCCAAGAGAGTGCAAGACCTTGAACCCCAAGAGAGGAGAGAATATCAAGAAGCAGAGAGTGGTCGACAGTATCAAAGGCTGAGGAGAGGTCAAGAAGGATGAGGATGGAGTAGTGACCTTTGCTTTTGGCAGTGAGCAGATAATTGGTGACTTTGGTGAGGGCAGTTTCAGTGGAGTGGTTACGGCGGAATCCTGATTGTAAGGGGTAAAATAAGTTGTTAGTTCATATCAATGTTTTTGCTAATATTTGTGGGGGCCTGTATTAAATATCATTTTACACAATTTCATGTTCATAGGCCTCCCTCCTTATGTTGCACTATGGGCTATTATTCCAGGCACAGTGGATAGAAGGACTCCATGGTGGAAGTCAGAAAACAGACTTTTCTCCTGAAAAGCTGCTGTAAAAAGTTAGTGTGAAACACTTGAATTTAACTCATGTGTGGAGCCAATCCATGGCATCTGAATCGCTAGAATTATTTTGCAATCCAAAATTCCACACAAATTATTTTTGAAAATCAAATTATTTTCGAGTGCTTTTTCTCTCAATCGAATTGAATTAGCAGAAATGAAAAAAAAAACAGCTTTCAAGGTTCTTGAATCGCGAATGGAATTTTCACCTTTTTCTCAAAAAAACACAAAAATTTGAATTCCACCTTTAACCCTTTAAATGCCAAGCACGTAGTTTCTACGTGGTTGCTTCTCCTACCGTTAAGTGCCAAGCACGTAGAAACTAGTGCCTGGCATTTCCCCCAAACAGTTAAAAGATAGAAAAAAAAACACTTACCTCTGGTATCCCTGTGAAGCTTGGGGTCCCCTCTTCCTGGGGGGGGGCATCCAATCGCCCCCCCGTCGTCCTCCGTCTTCAGGGGGGGGCCCGAAACCAGCCGCCCCCCCCCCCCCGTTTCCAGCGCTGACTCGCCGTTGTAAAAAAAAACTCACCTCCGCGCCCGAGCCTTCTGTCCGGGTCTCCTCTTCACCAGGGAGGGGTCCGATCCCCCCCCTGGGCTGCGCAGTCTTCAGGTGAGGACCCTCTTCCGGGTCCTCACCTCTTGTAATGGCGGCGATGGCCGCCGCCGCTTAGCTCCGCCCATTGTGGGAGGAGCGGGATGACGTCATCCCGCTCCTCCTATACCCCCTCCGAGCTCCGGCATCTGTCAGATGCCGGTGGTGATCGGAGCAGGGCGGATGTCAGGTGAGGAGGCTCCGATCGGAGCCCCCTCGCCTGTCACCCGCCCTGCGCCGATCACCACCGGCATCTGTCAGTGAGATGATCGGCGCGGGACAGCGGCGAGGGACGCCGGATCGGAGGTGAGTACAGTAAAAAAAAAAAAAAAATTAAGATTTTTTTTCTCTGTGTCAGTGTGATTTTTTACTTTTAACCCCTTGTGAACTGGTAAGGGGTCCATGACCCCTATACCAGTTCACAAGGCTGGGGGGATGGCAAGCCACCTGGGCTAGCGGGTGGCTTGCCATTAACCCCTGGCACCCCCATTACCTGCCTCCCCAAAGGCCAGGGGGGGGCAGAAGAGCCCGGGCCCACATAAGCTATGTGGGCTCGTAGGCTGCAGGGTGGGGGGGCCACAAAAGCTGGCCCCCCCACTCTGTGCCTACAAGCCCCCATAGCTGGTCCCGGGCTGGTTACTGTGGGTAAGGGGGACCCCACGTCAATTTTTTTTTTGATTTTTAAGGGTTTTTAACCCTTAAAAATAAAAAAAAATGGGGTCCGCCCCCCCTGGGAGGGGGGACCCTATGTCATTTTTTTTTTTTATTAACCCTTTGTGTTCTGTCATCCAGCAGCTATAAAAGGCTTCTAGCAAGTGAGCAGAAGCCAGTGATCGCCGAGGGACAGAGTGCTCCAGGATGGATGGGAGGTGAGTACAGTGTAAAAAAAAAAAAAAAAATTAATAAAATATTTTTTTCTCTGCTTGTGTCTGTGTGATTATTTACTTTTAACCCCTTGTGAACTGGTAAGGGGTCCATGACCCCTATACCAGTTCACAAGGCTGGGGGGATGGCAAGTCACCTGCGCTAGCGGGTGACTTGCCATTAACCCCCGGCACCCCCATTACCTGCCTCCCCAAAGGCCAGGGGGGGGCAGAAGAGCCCGGGCCCACGGGCTATGCGGGCTTGTAGCCTGCAGGGCCAGGGGCCATAAAAGCTGGCCCCTGTGCCCTGTTCCTACAAGCCCTGCATAGCTGGTCCCGGGCTGGTTACTTTGGGTAAGGGGGACCCCACGTCAATTTTTTTTTTGATTTTTAAGGGTTTTTAACCCTTAAAAATAAAAAAAAAAATGGGGTCCCCCTCCCCTGGGAGGGGGGACCCTATGTCATTTTTTTCTCGATTTAACCCTTTGTAGTGTGGATGGTAGTTGTATTTTTTTTGTGAATGTTATAAAATACTTGTTTCAGTTAGGGGGGTCTCCTGGGCAGGAACGGGGGGCTACCGATAAATATGTGGTACCGTTCTAATCGGTAGAAATGGGGCTTTCACATGCAATATGCTTTTCCTTAATAAAATACATTTTTTATTTAAAATAAAGGAGTCAATTTTCTAAAAAATTTTTTTATTTATTTATTTATTTATTTTACTTAATAATATTGTAAAAAAAAAAATAAAATTTACAAACAAGATATTTCATGTTAAAGCCTAAACTCTGCTGCAAAAAAATATATATATAAATAAGTTCCAGCAAAATGGCGCAAAACATGGCGCAAAACATGGCGCAAAATGGGGAAAAATGGCCTGTCAACAGAGGGTGACAAAATCTCAAGTAGGCTGGCAATTAAAAGGGTTAATAGTACCTATGCATGTTGGGTATTGTTCTGTTCGGGGGACCTTGCGCTTTCAGACTTAGCTTGTTTTTTCTTGTTTGCATATTTATATATTAGGAAAAGGTGTTTTTTATTCAGCTTTTTTTAAAATTTTTTAGGGAAACCCTGCGCAAACAAAGAATTCTTTGAGGTAATAATTCCAGAAAGATGAGTCCACTAGAACAAGCTGGGTACGCTTAGAAAGCTTAACGTGTGTACTTTCAGGGAATATATGGTTTATGGGGGATATTCCAAATGTAAAGGGTTGTTTTGGTTGAAAAATCGCAAGGTGCGCACTTTGTCTGCAGAGCTGAAATTTTCAAGTAAAATTACCGTTACGCACATGCTTTACTTTGGGGTGTTTGGCAACTCTTCCCTTGACAGTAGCAATGCATGTTGGGTGTTGTTCTGTTCGGGGGATATTGCGTTTTCAGATTAAACTTGTTTTTTCTTGTTTGTATATAGTTTTTTTAGGAAAATGTGGCTTTGATTCTGCTTTTTTATCCTTTTTTTAGGGAAACTCTTTGCAACCAAAGAATCCATTGAGGGATTACTTCCAGAAAACTATGGCCACATCAACAAGCCTGGTACACCTAGAAAGCTTGAGGTGTGTACTTCCAGAGAATATATAGTTTGTTGGGGGTAATTCAAATGTAAAGGGTTGTTTTTCTGGAAAAACTGCAAGGTGCGCATATTGCATAGCATAGTTGTATTTTTTCTGAAAATCCCCTAAAGCGCTGTTTCAGTTTGGGGGAGTCTCCTGGGCAGGAAAGGGTGTCTACCTATACATATGTGGTAACGCTGTAACCGAGAGAAATTGGGATTTCACACGCAATAAGATTTTATTGACAAACTTACATTTTTTATTACAAAAAAAAACTACAAATTGTAAAAAATATATATATATATTTTTTTTGCACATATTTCACCCAAAAATATTGAGAATACACCTAAACAATGACAAACAAGACATTTCATGTTAAAGCCCAGACTCTGCTGAAAAAAACAATATATAATTTTCCTGGGAAATCCCTGGAAATCCCTTCAAAAATCACATTTGAACATGGGGAGCGCAAAATAGTGCAAAATGGTCTGGCAACAGAGTGTGACAAAAACTCCAGGTAGGCTGGCACTTAAAGGGTTAATGAATAAAGTTCATTGTCTGTAAAAAAGACACACAAGGGTTTCATCTGTGACCTTTATTTGAACTATTCACCATGTATTTTCTTAATTTCCAAATTGAAAAATGCAGTCAACATTAAAAAAACAAGTTTATAGCGTCCAGCTATGTCCTTATTTTCATTTGTCCCTTATCTTTCTAAGGGGGTTATTTAAGAAAGGATAGCACCAGGTAGCGCCTCATAGCGGCAGGCAGCTTCTGGTGAACGCCGGGCGCTGTACACAAAACCGCATTTACGAAAACAAATCTGGTGAGTGACTCTAACAGCGCCATGTAGCGTCCAATCTATTACTACAGGCGGCTCAGCATATAGCGCCGGCGCTCTAGCTTCCAGAGCGCCAGATATTACCTTTCGCTTACTGTCGCTCTCCCATACATTTCAATGGCTGTTCATTTGCTTGTTTAAACAGCGTGTTTGACATTTTTATTTTTGCTCAAATCATTGTGTGACCTCTCCTGGCTGCAAACAAACACTTTTAGAAACTTTTTTGACTTTTTATTTTTGCAGAATTGTCATTACAGGTCTGGCACTAAAGTGTTAATGTCACAGTGTTAAAACAATGTAATTCCATGTGTTTCGCTTTGTTACTGGTAGATATGTGTTCAAGAACAGACTTTAATCACACAGCATCTGGCGCTCTATGCTATAGCAACCAGATTTAGAGCGCCAATTTTCCCTGAAATAAAAAAAAAAAAAATTCCGGCATGGTGGGAGCGGGCAGGCTGGCTACGTTGTCAGCGTGCAGGCCTGCAGGCGCCCTCTGATGACGCGTCCTCTGATGACAGCTTAGAGCGGCGCCGGCCTCCACGCTCCGACCATGCAGGTAAGTGTTTGCTTTTTAAAAAAATGCCGGCATGGTGGGAGCGGGCAGGCCAGCTGCGCTGTCAGTGGGCCAGCTTCCGCCGCCCGCTGACAGCGTAGCCGGCCTGCCTGCTCCCACCATGCCGGCATTTTTTTTTTCAGATGAGCGATTCGTGAAAGTTCGATTCGGGCGAACCCAAATTTCTTGGGGAAATTCGGCGAATCGCCCGAATCGAACTTTCAAGAAGTTCGCTCATCTCTAGCGCCAACGCTGAGTGTGTGTCCTTTTTTGCTAAGTATGGTGTGGAGCGCAGACAGTTGGTCGCATTGAGCTGGTGCTACGTCTTGCTCCCTACAGCGCTTTTCTGGTGTTAGAGCGCCCGAAATACATCACATTCATCAATGCAGGCCAGTTTACTACAGCGACTGAGGCGCTCTGTTACAGCGCCGGATACCCTCTTACAGCATCTACTAGCGGTCGCTCTAAGCACCGCTATACAGACGCTCATCTGCCGATACCTGGTGTTAGTAGTGAATCAGCCTCCACGATGAACAAGGTAAACATGGACACCTTGTAAAATATCCGCAAATTCTTGACTGGGGAATTCCTGACTTGTACTTTGTGGTTTGGGTACGTCCAACACTAGTCATTACTGTTGCTTAATTTTGACAAAGCTGCTGTTTCCCCACCCCCTTCACAGTGTATTGATTCTCGTATTTGTAGGCAAAAGCTATGCTAAGGTCTTTACCCAGGAAAGCCACACCAGCCTTAGCAACACAGAGCCATAGGAATATAAGAAACTGGTACAAGTTAGGGTTCAGCAAGTTTGGTCGAACATTGAACAAAAGTTTGGTTTGGGTACCAAACTTGATCAAAAAAATCAAACTTGACCAGGACTTGGTTGAAGTCTGAAGTCTGTGTTTAGGTTTGGGAACCTGAACTCACAAAGCTCAGCACTAACCTGAACTTTGCGGTTTGGGTTCGTCCAACTCTAGTCATTACTGCTGCTTAATTTTGACAAAGCTGCTGATGTCCTCACCTGTCACAGTGGAATGATTCTCGTATTTGTAGGCAAAAGCTATGCTAAGGTCTTTACCCAGGAAAGCCACACCAGCCTTAGCAACACAGAGCCACAGTATACAAGAAACTAAAGTAAAGAAAATAAACCAGTAAAGTAAATCACAGATTTGGGGGTGCAATCCTAACACAAATCTTTATTTCACATTCCAAAAGAGGAAAACACTAAGGAAGAACACCAACACCTGAAAAAAATTGAGTTTTCCTTTAAAGATGTTAAACGGGTATATTTAGCAAGAGTAGAATGAGCATCAACTTTTATTTACTCTGGCTCACAATGTGATTTATAGGTTAGTTAACTAGTTGATAAATGTAACAACCTTCTTTGTTGTTGAGTAGATTTTTCATTTTGCCCAAGTGAAGGTTTAACTTCTCACACTGGGAAGCCGTATGCAACAATTGTTATCCTGTGTGATAATGAAACCACAGCTGCAAACAAAATGAGTTTTCTATTTCCTCACTACACTAATTTTATTGCATTGCTGGTAATTAAAGTCAGAAGTCTACCTAATAAATAAACATGAGTCATGATGAACTGCCTAACTGCATCAGACTTATGATAAGTGTACAACAACTTAGTTTTAGTTTTCAATTGATTTATTGAATGTTAATTTATGCCCTTAACAGGTATTTACTATTATCAGTAGAGTCTGTCAACCTTTTTTCTCATCCCTCTTATGGATTCCACATATCTGTGCGCTCACAGCTCTTTTCCCACTCAGACCTTGTATCTCCATACTGGTAATCTTGACCCAGATATCGTCATTTAGTGTCTGTATAGAGCGCTATCTGGTTGGAGGTACGTATTTAGTACATCATTGTGGAACTAAGAGTCATTGCTTATGAATCTATAGTGTCTATACCCACCTCTATACACACATATATCTATCCATACATACACATTCACATTTTTTTTCCCCACTTAGACCTTGTATCTCCATACTGGTAATCTTGACCCAGATATCGTCATTTGGGCTTTGATTCAATAAGAGTTGAAAAAAATTCTCATGGTAGTAAAAAATTAAATTCATGAGAAAAAAGCCAGAGAATGTCACTGTTACTGAATCACCAGATAAAAAGACAATGAAAGTCAATAGCAGCTTTTACTACGGTGTAGAAAGGAGTAAACAGTTTTCTACTTTTCTTAGGAGTAAAAAAGTGCCATTGACTTTTATTGTTTTCTTAGCTGGTGTTTCAGCGACAGTGACATTCTCAGGCTTTTTTCTCATGAATTGAATTTTTTACTACCATGAGAATTTTTTTCAACTCTTATTGAATCGAGGCCTTAGTGTCTGTATAGAGCGCTATCTGGTTAGAGGTACGTATTTAGTACATTGCTTATGAATCTTATGAATCTATAGTGTCTATACCTACCTCTATACACACATATATCTATCAATACATACACATTAATTTTTTTATTAATTAATATATATATGTATACATTAAGATTATATTTCCTGTGTGTCGGACAAGCCTCCTATGCTATAATTGGTGTGGAGTTTTGATCTCTGGAGAATTGTCATTACAGGTCTGGCACTAAAGTGTTAATGTCACAATGTTACAAAAATGTCATTCCATGTGTTTTCGCTTTGTTACTGGTGGATATGTGTTCAAAAATAGACTTTAATCACACAGCGTCTCTATGCTATAGCTACCAGATTTAGAGTGCCAACGCTGTGTGTGTCCTTTTTTCATAAGTATGGTGGGGAGCACCGAGAGTCGGTCGCACTGAGCTGACGCTACCTTTCGCTCCCTGCAGCGCTGTACTGGCATTAGAGCGCCCAACATACATCCCATTCATCAATGTCAGCCAGGTTACTACAGCGACTGAGGTGCTTTGTTACAGCGCCCGATACATGAAGCTATTTTTCAGGAGGGTTCAGAGTCTAATTCTCACTTGTTGAGATCTTGTTTCATAGCATATGCAGGCATCCTGGGATTCACATGCTGCACATCAATCAGTAGGGCACAATCTGGAGACGGGACCTCACTTTGATAAAGAGTATTTTTTATATATAGTATTTTTTTTAACTTTACCTGGATAGAGCAAGCTTTGACCTAAAGGCACAAACAAGACTGAGGTCAGAAAACAAGCAAATGTCATTCCTTAACTTCAAAACTAAACTTCAGGAAGGTCCAAATTAGAATCAGCATTTTGACATAAAAATTAAAACAATTTATAAGTCTTTGAAGTGAACCAATTTCTAGAAAATGATATTGCAATATGTTGAAAAAGACACAGGAGTTTTTTTCATATAAAAATATTTGGGTTTGTAGTTGTTGGTCCCAGCAGCAAAGTTGGGTTAACAAATAGATAAAGTTAATTATGAAGCGCTATAATCTAGCAAGAAGAATGTCTAAACTGAGACATCAGATTACTTTATGCAGATAGGACCCTATTTATGTATTTAAAGGGAAAGGGAAAGTATGTGTATAATTTTTGCCAAAATAAAATCCTGAAGGTGCTGAGCTGAGCTACTATTTTTTTCTTTCCTGGTTGTTAGCAAATCTGTGTATGAAAGCAGTTTTCACTATCTGCAATCTGTTATTATTGGCAATTGTACCTAGAGATTTTCAAGAAGAGAGAAGCGAGCCCTGTACACCCAGAACCCTGCTGCTATAGCCGCTGCTGGTTTGAGGGAGCTCACTCACACTTGCACATGGCCAGCAGCATGTGTAAGCTTTGTGTACAGGACTCACTTCTCTCTTATTAGTGTACAGACTTGGCGCGCAGTTGTCAATATCAACAGATTGCAGGTAGATACTGCTTTTATAAGACACACAATTGCTAACATAAGAAGAAGCGAAAAAATCCTAGGTAGGCTCCACACCATGAGGAAATCATTTTTTGGCACAAAATTCCCCTTTTAAAATTATATTGAAAGTGGACTTACCTTAAGGTTTTTCTGTATTGGGTTTCTCCAAAATTGCATAGACTTGTCATGAGGGGCATGCCATAACAAGTTACCAGGGCTTCTTATTGGGCATTATTATTATTATTATTAATAATGTTCATTTATATAGCCCCATCATCTTCCATAGCGCTTTACAAGGTATGATTACAGACAAGATAAAATATATAGTACAGGGAACAATACAAACTAGATGCCACAAGGTTTAAACCAAGTGTTGTGAGCACTGGAGACAATAGGAAAGAGAGCCCTGTCCTTGCGAGCTTACAGTCTAAAGGATGGAGGTGGAGACAAAGGGGAGGGATCGCAAGTGGTAGGGCTTGAGTATGGCTGCATGTGCATTGAAGGTAATAGGAATTACTTAAGCCGGGTTATATGCTTGTCTGAAGCAGTGAGTTTTGACAGATTGAGCGGGGGGGGGGGGGGGGGTGCAATCCAGAGAAGTGGGGAGGAACGGGAGAAGTGTTGAAGGCGGGAGTGCGAGGAGGTGACCAAGGAGGAAAACAGGAGGATGTCAGAGGCAGAGCGGAGGTTGCGCTTGGGTTAGTAACGCTGGATCAGAGATGAAATGTAGGGAGGGGCCTGGTTAGAGAGAGCTTTGTAGGTTAGTTTTGAACTGAATTCTCTGAGAGACAGGTAACCAGTGGAGGGATTGACAGAGGGGGCAGAACTGGAGAAGTGAGAGGAAGATGGATGAGGCAATCAGCAGAGTTTAGAATAGATTGGAGGGGTGCCAGTCTGTTTGTTGGCAAACCACAGAGGAGGGTGTTGCAGTAGTCCAGTTGGGATGCACTTGCATTTTAGTGGTGACAGGTGAGAGGAAGGGGCGGATGTGAGAGATATTTTTGAGTTGGAGACGACAGGAGGTCGTGAATGTGAGGTGTGAATGAGAGAGAGGAGTCTAGAATGATGCCCAGGCATCGAGCTAGATGAGTTGCAGTTATTGTAAGATTATTTACAGAGATTGTGGTGTTAGAGAGGGGAGTGAGGTGGTCGGAAGATGACAAGTTCTGTTTTGTCCATGTTCAGTTTAAGGGAGCAAGAGGCCATGAAGGAAGAGATGGCTGTTAGACAGTCAGGAAGGCGAGAGAGGAGGAAAAGGAGATTTGGGCCAGAGAGGTAGATCTGAGTGTCATCTGCATAAAAGTGATATTGGAAGCCCAGCGAGGTTATTAGTTGTCAGATCAGAAGCGTATATTTAAAAAAGTAGGGGCCCTAGGACTGAGCCTTGTGGTACAGCAACAGACAGAGGATGGGGAGAGGAAACTGTGTTAGAGTAAGATACACTAAATGTGCAATCAGTGAGATAGGAGGAGAACCAAGAAAGTGCGAGATCTTGGATTCCAAGAGAAGAAAGAATATTGAGAAGCAGAGCATGGTCAACTGTGTCAAAAGCAGAGGATAGGTCGAGAAGAATGAGAGCCGAGTAGTGACCATCAGTAGATCATTGGTGACTTTGGTGAGGGCAGTTTCATTGGAGTGACCTGACCGGAAACCAGACTGGAGGGATCTAGGAGGGAGTTTGTAGACAGATAGTTAGTCAGTTCTGTGTGGACATGCTGTTCAAGAAGCTTGGATGAGTTAGTGACCAAAAGCAGACACTTTTCTATAGCAAGTTTTGAGGCTGGTGTGCTGGGTATAATTGACCAAAACCAAATATTTCTAATTTTCCTGGGAGCAGCACTTTGGGCACTATTAACCAACCAATGATTCATTACTTGCTTTCCAGGGACTCTGCTGGGCACTAATAATCGACATTTCCAATGTTCAAAATTAGAGATGAGCGAATCGGTTCTAACGAACCTGAATTCGCTCCGAATTTCAGGGAAAATTCGATTCAGCACAAACCCGAATTTTTAGTGGTTCGTGCTGACCGAATTTTCCCTGAAATTAAAAAAAAAAATACCGGCATGGTGGGAGCGGGGAGACCGGCTTCCGCCGCCCGCTGACAGCGCAGCCAGCCTCCCCGCTCCCACCAAGCCGTGAAATGGAAAAAAAATGCCGGCATGGTGGGAGCGGGGAGGCCTCCCCGCTCCCACCAGAGATGAGCGATTCGTTAAAGTTCGATTCGGACGAACCCGAATTTCTTTGAGAAATTCGGCGAATCGCCCGAATCGAATTTTTGAGAAGTTTGCTCATCTCTATTCAAAATCAAGTTTTCGATGACAGCAATAATGACCAGTAGAAGAGCTACCAATTCTACTGTTCCATAGAGCAAACCATAAATGTACACAAACACATGTAAAGTTCTATTCAGGAATGACAAATGCCACATATATCTTTGTGATAGCACATTTATGGTGAGTTTTGTTTAAAAGTTAAATTGATGACAGCAATATTGACCAATAGAAGAGCTACCAATTCTACTGTTCCATAGAGTAAACCATAGCAAACCATAAATGTACCCAAACACATGTAAATTTCTATTTAGGGATGGCAAAGCCCACATATATCTTTGCAATAGTAGCACATATATGGTGAGTTTTGTTTAAAAGTTAAATAAAGAAAAAGTAAAAACCAGTGTTATGGAAGAATGAAAAGCAAACCTCCCAACATAAATCAGAGTCAGCATGATCCTAAAACAGCATTTTTCCGACATGCCTTTATTGTAAAACAAAATAATCCAAGCCTAGATTCCAGCACAGTGTCACTTTCCTACTTGTAACATAGAACTATACACTTCACTGAGAACTTAGGAACTCCCCTGGGACCAAACCAAGCATTGTTCTTGTGGAACAAAGTTGTAACACGTTGTAGCTTCAGAGCTCTGATGCAATATTTACACTGTGCTGCGCCAGATCCACTTGTCAGCAATTCATTGGAGAAATAAAAGATTACACACACTAAACTATCTAAAGTGTCTCTGTGTCAAGTCACATAGCAGGATGTATTCAAAAATAAATCCTTGCAAAATGAAATTGCAGGGCTACGAGTGTGTTGCAATCATAAACAAAAAATAGTTCTCTTAATTTACTAAATCAAAATATTTAACCAAACCTACAGCCAAAGGTGTAAGTTCCTTGAGTTGGCGGGCTTGAACAGTAGCCCAAGGCAGAGTTCAACAACAGGATAGTCAGCAGCTTGCACTAATTATGTAAGAATTCACCTTTAATAGTTCAGTTAAAAGTCCAGTCAGGATGTTATAAAGGGCATCAAATAACCAGCATAAACGTCTTTTAGACTCCAGGGCTGGACCGACTGGTGATTAGTCCACTTTAAATAGAATTCAGATTAGGATGTGGAACCAGAAAATGCAAAAAAGGAGTAGTGGTTCTTCATGAAAAAGTTTGTGAACCACTAATATAAAGCACTATTAGAGCAACATCAATGAAGAACTACCACTTATCTGCAAATATCTTGAAATGCAATTAAATATAATACAATGATATACAGTTTTGTCCCCATATTACTCTGGAAAATACAAAAGGGTTGTGTTTGCATAATAAGAAAATGAACTTTGTGTGCATCGGGATAAAAATTACGTACTTTTTAATTCTTATTAAATGTTAAATATTTAAGTAATTTTAACGGCTATTTCCCCAGATAAAAAAAGAAGATTACATTTACAGTTTGTTCTGTGTTTTACGAATCAACGTATACTTTTCAGGTTTATTACCAACTGCGTGAGTAAAAAGCAATTTTCTAAAATGCCAATGAGCTGTGTGCTGCAGGACCGAGCTATAAACCTGTTCCAAGATGCTTCAAAAATATTAAATATGCTGATAAAACATTTAAACCAAATTAAAGATTTTCCCCGCCAGTCTGCGCATAGGCAAAACTTGCCCAAAATGTCAATTTAATATTATGTGTTCTGCAGGCCTTTATTTAAACTCCTAAATTATTTGCTATGCAATTTTAATAACTACAATAGGTTTTTAGTAGATTTTGTAAAATTCATTTTAAATCAGTACATATTATTTAGGCCACTGTTTCTTGACCTGCAGAATGCGTACTCCAGGGGGTAAAACGGCTTTATTCTGGGGTGCACCAACAGAGGGTCTGGTATAATATATTTAACTGTGAAATGTTATTCCTTCTTGCTTTAAAGGTGCTATTAGGCCTGTGACCGACTTATTTTGGTAACATTTAGCATTGATCTCCTCTTTGGGGGTTCTCAGTTGGAACTTCATGTTACCAGGGGGGACGTGACATAAAAAGGTTGAGAACCCTTGATTTAGGCTATTTTTGCGTGAAAAACAATGAAACAAATATATGTGTTTCCCCAACAATATTGCAACTGTATCATACATTGGTCCAGCACAATCCCTTCGACTCCTTACCAGTTCACAAACAGTTAAAAAAGAAATTTAAATTAAAAATAGGACTCACCATCACCACCAATACCTTTATTTGTCCCTGTCCAGAAGGCATCCTCTTCACTGGTTCACCGAGTCGGGGGGTTCCTCCTTCTTGCTATCGGAGAGCCGTCCCACCTGCATCTATAGGGAGGGGGAGACACAGGTCCCCCCTCCGTTTTCTTTGGGGTACAGCCAAGCTAACAGCTGGACTAGCTAACACTGGGGCAGGAAGGCTTTTATACTATAGAGGATTCTCCTCCATGTGATATGGATAATGATCTCGAACCATAGGCAGTAAGTGGAGGTGCAGAAAAGCTCTTGCAGGTGAAACATGTCGACCTCTATACTGTGTATAACTGAGAAGTCAACATCCCCCAGAGAGATCTACAGAAGAGATTCTAAGGTAATTTGTGATTATGTTTTGCATTTTATTTTGTCACTGTGGTGATATATATATATATATATATATATATATATATATATATGTCTTAAAATGTATATATTATATTGCATGGGGGTAGGTGACCTATGATGAATGCCATCTCATTTTAAGCATAAAAATACATTATTTTATATTTTAAGTGTTTCAAAATCACAACAGCCCCTATATAGGCCCTAAAAATGCTAAAAAACATGCAAATAAAAACAAAGGATGAAAAGTAGAAAATATAGCAACTATTTGTTTTACAGTACACAGTCACACAGATTGTGGTTTCTTACATGAAACATAAGAAATAATCAAAACATGCGCATATCACCTTCTAACATTGCAGTCTGCTAACATTTACAAAAGCACGTGTCTGCCAAATATGTGACTATCAGCCAAGAAATGTTTTTTTAGAAATCTGCATGCTTTGATTGCCAAGAATTCTTTAGATTAATTTAACAGAACGCAAAAGAGAAACAGAAGTGTTTCAAGAAGGTCTAAAACTTTTATGCAGATGCTGATCCAAATAATCTTCCCATGCATAATATAACAGTTTAGTCCACATTACAAGTAAAAAATGAAAGGTTATCAAAATGATTCTGAAAAATAATACACATATATATATTTTTATATATATATATATATATATATATTTTTTTTTTTCTAATAATAATAAAAGTCATACTGCCAACATTTTCCGCAATGCTTTACTACAGTAGTCCTCAAACTTCCTCCTCAAGGGCTGAGACAGGCCAGGTTTTGCAGCTCTCTATGCTGATGCACAGATGAAATAATTAGGGCTATAGCTCTGTCTGAGCACCAGTTAATTCACCTATGGAGTAGCGTGGAGAGCTGCAAAACCTGGCCTGTCTCGGCCCTTGAGGAGGAAGTTTGAGGACTACTGCTTTACTACAAGAGGATTCATGTGCAAAAATGGTAATAAATAACATAACAAGTGAAACAAAAAGAAATGAGGGCCCTGCTCGCTTTCAATCTAAGCTTACAATCTAAGAGGAGAATGGTGGGGGGGGGGGGTGACAGAAAGGATAATAAGTGCTTTGTATCATAGACCAGCCATCTTAGCAACAATATAAACATTTACAAGCTGTATGGGCCAGCCACAAGCTGATTTAGTGCATTTTGGGAGCAAAAGGTAGAGTGGGTATTGCCTAATGAGGGATCAGGAAAATGATGTGGAAGATGGGTTAGAGAAGTAGAGTAGAGTACAGTAGATGTGTTTTTAGGGGGTGTCTAAAACTATTGTGAATTGATCTACTTGCTGGGGGTAGTGCATTCCATAGAAATGTGAACCAAAAAACTGCAGGTGGCACCACTCACTCTTGTGCTCTGAACACTATATACATACGGGGTGCACTGCCCTATACAGGGACCCTACTGCAAATGCACAATATAAGGACTATTGGGAAGCCCTCCAGACACTTCCCACACGGGTCCCAGGGGACTAACACTTGCACTCCACACAAATGCCAATTTAGTCTACAAAATCTTTATTGCCAATAATCACATTAAAAGCATGTTAAAAACAACAGCAAATCATGGTGCCATACCGTAATAAACCACATGGGGAGCCATCAAGTCAGACATATAACTATAATATACTAAGGTAAATAGTGAATATCTAATATACTAACTTATCTAATAAAGTGCTAAGTGCTGTGATCAGGGTATATCAATACTGATTAGCAGGACCCTTAACTGAAAAGCGGGCCCAGCAAGACTCAAAGTGCAAGTGTCAGACAATGAAATACATAAGAAGAATAAACAATAAATCTTACTGTGCTACAGGCTAAGATGGATCCCCACGGCAAGCCCACGCGTTCCGAGCCTCAAGGGCTCTTTCTCAAGGCTATAAGGTGATAAGGGGCTCTGTCCCCAGCTCCCCTTAAATACCCCCCCCTCCGTCTGCCTACCTTCCGTCCTCACGTTTGCAGGGCCGGCACTGACGCGCTCCGGCCGGAAGCGCGTCGGGCCGAAACCGGAAGTGATCCTGCGTTCCAGCTTGGAACAGGGAGACGCTGCGTCACCCTCCCCCACGCACGCCCCCCCGCCAGCACGGCAGAGAGGAGGGCATGAAAACTGAGGGGAGGAGACGCAGCGCAGCTCACCAGAGAACGGGGACGTCGGACTGGCCTGACGGAAAGGTGAGTATTCCCCGTAAGTCTCACTGCTCTTTACAATCTAAAAACAAAACAACTTCATTTATACATACATACAACTATTGTCTACTTAACTATATACTATATTTCTAAATAATCCAATGCTATACAGTACTATATACAATATAAACCTATGGCTAATATTAAATCATACTACTCAAGCCTATTAGGGGTATGCCTGGCCAGGACCCATGCCTAAGTATAGATCATGGCTCTGTATTAATGGGTAAACGGTACGGGGCAATGGGACCCCTTCTGGTCCTGTAGATCCAGTCCCAATGATTAATGAGCCCTAAAGTGGATCTAAAGTGTCCCACAGCAGTAAAGGTGAGATCCTTCCTATTATATCCCATGAGTGAGTGTACAGATATGCGCAGCCACACCTGCTCACCCAGGGATATTAGACGTGGGTCCCACTCCACAAAACAAACCCGCCACCCACACAGCCTTCATGCAGACCCGTTAGTACAAACGATATAGGGCACTATGCCCATATATCAATCGCTGCCTAGGTCAGGCGGGCAGTGTCCAAGAATACTACATATCTATAACACCCTTTAAGACACATCAATAACAACATTGTGGCATGTGGCAACATTGTGACATATCTGTGGCTTCAGAGAATCAGGCCCATGGGTGACTTGCTCGAACTTCCAATGGATAGCATTGTTCTTCCCTTTCCATTTGTAGTTGAAACCATCACTCAATTGGGGGGGAAAAAACTTCCGATTTACCGAACTCCAGATCCCCTGGTTCTGACGAGGAAAGAGGTACCTGTTCCTAGAGGGACTAACTAATATAAAAACAATAATAATCTCAGTAACACCTACAGTACCAAAAACCTGTTAGCAGTGCCACATCGTGCCCAAGCATACCACACCCACTACGAGTGCCCCTAATACCTGGTGACAAAAGTGAAAGTGAACGTGTCAAACAAACAATATACAAAATAAAAACCGTGCTAAAGTGAAAAAATGTGCATGTGTTAATACTTACCTGATCCCCACTACACGTGCACCAAAAGACAAATTTTGATCCAATAATATCCTGTGATACTCACCACAACAAAAAAGAACCCTTAACCTAAAAATGAAGTAAAGGCCACATCCTCGTTCAGACCCCAAGGAGACTGTGTGTCCAATGCAAACATCCACCTTAATTCTTTCTGTTGCAAAAGTCTTTTAATGTCCCCCCCCCTTGGCCCCAAACTAACCCTCTCGAGTGCTGTTACTCTAAGTCCCTCCATGTTGCCCTGATGTATGTCAAGAAAATGTGCTGCCACCGGTATAACTCTGCCCATGTCCCGGTTGCGCCTAGCTAGTCGTATGGAAGATAGATGTGCTTGTATGCGGGCCTTCAGGGTGTTCTTAGTTTCTCCCACGTAGCCCTTTGGGCAGCCGCAGGTAATCAGATATATCACCCCCACCGTACGACAGTTGATAAATTGTCGAATGGGATGCCTTCTACCTGTCCGAATGTTCATCACCTCCTTACTGATGTTAATCAGGGGGCAGATGGAGCAGGAGCCACAAGGATGACAACCCTTCACTGTGTTACTCACCTGTCTCGAGATCGGGCCAGTGAAGTGTCTCCTACAGACCCTATCACGTAGGCTGGGTGCCCGTTGGGCCACCATCAGAGGTCCCCTCCGTACCCATCTGGCAAGAGTGGGGTCACTCCTCAGGATCCCCCAATGTTTCCTGAGGAGGTCTCTCAGTTGTGTCCAATTAGTATTGTACTGTGAGATGAACCTTACCTCCTCTCCCTTGCCAGATGTGTTCCTTGGTATCAGTAGGGCGTCCCTAGGAGTCTCCCTAGCTCTCTTCACTGCTCGTCGCACCACTGGCTTGGGATAGCCACGTCTGTAAAATCTCTCCTTCAATGCCTTAGATTGTTTGGCGAACTCCCTCGGTGAGGAACAATTGCATTTTAGCCTCAGGAATTGGCCTATGGGGATGGCATCCCTGGTCCTCTTCTCATGAAAACTGGTATAATGCAGTAAGCTGTTCACTGCCGTCGGTTTCCTGTATAAGGTGGTTTCCAGGGTGCCTCCCTCATTCAGGCGAATGGTCAAGTCCAAAAATTCGACAGAGCTATGTGAAACCTGTGATGTCAAATAGATGTTAAACTGGTTAGCATTCAAGGTGTTTAAGAAGTCAATACAGGCATCCTCTGGGCCACTCCACAGCAATAGGATGTCATCGATGAACCTGTACCAGCCCAAAATGTGGGGCTGGTACAGGTTCATCTCGGTCCCAAAAACCGTTTCCCTCTCCCACCAACCCAAAAAGAGATTGGCAACAGAGGGGGCGCAACGTGCACCCATGGCCACTCCCCTCGTCTGTCGATAAAACTCCCCATCAAATATGAAGAAGTTATGCTTGAGGACATAATCCAAAAGTGTCAAGACAAATTCCTGCTTGTCCTGGTCAGCTGTCGTTTCCATCCCTAGGAAGTACTGTGCGGTTAACAGGGCCAATTCGTGTGTAATGTTCGTGTATAGGGCCTCTACATCTAGAGTTGCTAACAATGTGCCAGTAGGTAGTGTCAAAGAATTTAGGCGGTTAAGCAGGTCCATTGAGTCCCTTATGTATGAATTAAGTGCCAATACATGGGGCTGCAAACATCTATCTATAAACACACACGCCTTTTCAGTAAGGCCCCCCATCCCTGCCACTATAGGTCGACCAGGTGGGCATTTGGGATTTTTGTGAACTTTCGGGAGTATGTAGAATGTAGGCACCACCGGTTGTGGTACTACCAGGTAATCATGCAGGTCCTTACTGATCACCCCGGTACCTGGTAGTACCACAACATCCTATTGCTGTGGAGTGGCCCAGAGGATGCCTGTATTGACTTCTTAAACACCTTGAATGCTAACCAGTTTAACATCTATTTGACATCACAGGTTTCACATAGCTCTGTCGAATTTTTGGACTTGACCATTCGCCTGAATGAGGGAGGCACCCTGGAAACCACCTTATACAGGAAACCGACGGCAGTGAACAGCTTACTGCATTATACCAGTTTTCATGAGAAGAGGACCAGGGATGCCATCCCCATAGGCCAATTCCTGAGGCTAAAACGCAATTGTTCCTCACCGAGGGAGTTCGCCAAACAATCTAAGGCATTGAAGGAGAGATTTTACAGACGTGGCTATCCCAAGCCAGTGGTGCGACGAGCAGTGAAGAGAGCTAGGGAGACTCCTAGGGACGCCCTACTGATACCAAGGAACACATCTGGCAAGGGAGAGGAGGTAAGGTTCATCTCACAGTACAATACTAATTGGACACAACTGAGAGACCTCCTCAGGAAACATTGGGGGATCCTGAGGAGTGACCCCACTCTTGCCAGATGGGTACGGAGGGGACCTCTGATGGTGGCCCAACGGGCACCCAGCCTACGTGATAGGGTCTGTAGGAGACACTTCACTGGCCCGATCTCGAGACAGGTGAGTAACACAGTGAAGGGTTGTCATCCTTGTGGCTCCTGCTCCATCTGCCCCCTGATTAACATCAGTAAGGAGGTGATGAACATTCGGACAGGTAGAAGGCATCCCATTCGACAATTTATCAACTGTCGTACGGTGGGGGTGATATATCTGATTACCTGCGGCTGCCCAAAGGGCTACGTGGGAGAAACTAAGAACACCCTGAAGGCCCGCATACAAGCACATCTATCTTCCATACGACTAGCTAGGCGCAACCGGGACATGGGCAGAGTTATACCTCCGGTGGCAGCACATTTTCTTGACATACATCAGGGCAACATGGAGGGACTTAGAGTAACAGCACTCGAGAGGGTTAGTTTGGGGCCAAGGGGGGGGGGCATTAAAAGACTTTTGCAACAGAAAGAATTAAGGTGGATGTTTGCATTGGACACACAGTCTCCTTGGGGTCTGAACGAGGATGTGGCCTTTACTTCATTTTTAGGTTAAGGGTTCTTTTTTGTTGTGGTGAGTATCACAGGATATTATTGGATCAAAATTTGTCTTTTGGTGCACGTGTAGTGGGGATCAGGTAAGTATTAACACATGCACATTTTTTCACTTTAGCACGGTTTTTATTTTGTATATTGTTTGTTTGACACGTTCACTTTCACTTTTGTCACCAGGTATTAGGGGCACTCGTAGTGGGTGTGGTATGCTTGGGCACGATGTGGCACTGCTAACAGGTTTTTGGTAGGTGTTACTGAGATTATTATTGTTTTTATATTAGTTAGTCCCTCTAGGAACAGGTACCTCTTTCCTCGTCAGAACCAGGGGATCTGGAGTTCGGTAAATCGGAAGTTTTTTCCCCCCCAATTGAGTGATGGTTTCAACTACAAATGGAAAGGGAAGAACAATGCTATCCATTGGAAGTTCGAGCAAGTCACCCATGGGCCTGATTCTCTGAAGCCACAGATATGTCACAATGTTGCCACATGCCACAATGTTGTTATTGATGTGTCTTAAAGGGTGTTATAGATATGTAGTATTCTTGGACACTGCCCGCCTGACCTAGGCAGCGATTGATATATGGGCATAGTGCCCTATATCGTTTGTACTAACGGGTCTGCATGAAGGCTGTGTGGGTGGCGGGTTTGTTTTGTGGAGTGGGACCCATGTCTAATATCCCTGGGTGAGCAGGTGTGGCTGCGCATATCTGTACACTCACTCATGGGATATAATAGGAAGGATCTCACCTTTACTGCTGTGGGACACTTTAGATCCACTTTAGGGCTCATTAATCATTGGGACTGGATCTACAGGACCAGAAGGGGTCCCATTGCCCCGTACCGTTTACCCATTAATACAGAGCCATGATCTATACTTGGTCCTGGCCAGGCATACCCCTAATAGGCTTGAGTAGTATGATTTAATATTAGCCATAGGTTTATATTGTATATAGTACTGTATAGCATTGGATTATTTAGAAATATAGTATATAGTTAAGTAGACAATAGTTGTATGTATGTATAAATGAAGTTGTTTTGTTTTTAGATTGTAAAGAGCAGTGAGACTTACGGGGAATACTCACCTTTCCGTCAGGCCAGTCCGACGTCCCCGTTCTCTGGTGAGCTGCGCTGCATCTCCTCCCCTCAGTTTTCATGCCCTCCTCCCTGCCGTGCTGGCGGGGGGGCGTGCGTGGGGGAGGGTGACGCAGCGTCTCCCTGTTACAACATTGAAGCCCTGCGTTCCAAGCTGGAATGCAGGATCACTTCCGGTTTCGGCCCGACGCGCTTCCGGCCGGAGCGCGTCGGTGCCGGCCCTGCAAACGTGAGGACGGAAGGTAGGCAGACGGAGGGGGGGGTATTTAAGGGGAGCTGGGGACAGAGCCCCTTATCACCTTATAGCCTTGAGAAAGAGCCCTTGAGGCTCGGAACGCGTGGGCTTGCCGTGGGGATCCATCTTAGCCTGTAGCACAGTAAGATTTATTGTTTATTCTTCTTGTGTATTTCATTGTCTGACACTTGCACTTTGAGTCTTGCTGGGCCCGCTTTTCAGTTAGGGGTCCTGCTAATCAGTATTGATATACCCTGATCACAGCACTTAGCACTTTATTAGATAAGTTAGTATATTAGATATTCACTATTTACCTTAGTATATTATAGTTATATGTCTGACTTGATGGCTCCCCCATGTGGTTTATTACGGTCTGGCACCATGATTTGCTGTTGTTTTTAACATGCTTTTAATGTGATTATTGGCAATAAAGATTGTGTAGACTAAATTGGCATTTGTGTGGAGTGCAAGTGTTAGTCCCCTGGGACCCGTGTGGGAAGTGTCTGGAGGGCTTCCCAATAGTCCTTACATTCCATAGAAATGGTGCAGCTTGAGAGGAGTCTTGTAAATGAGACTGAGAGGTCTGATATATGGTGGTTGGTCGTAATACATTTGCAGAGTGTGGGTAGGGTAGCATGGGTAGGGTGGTAAAACAGAGGTAAAAGAGGAGATGTAGTGGGGTGCAGCACTGTGGAGAGCTTTGTGGTGAGAATGGGGGGGGTAGCTTAAACTGAATCCGATACTAAATGGGTAACACAATGATTGACAGAGGGTGGAGTAGGTGGAGCTGGGCTACTGAACTCAGGATTGGAGAGGGACGAGTTTAGTGAGGGAAAGTCCAGTTAGTAATGAGATACAGTAATTTTGAGGTGCAGGGGGAATGATCAGGTAAATGATGGAATATAGGAGTCAAGTGTGACACCTAGACATCTGGGATGCTGCGTAGCAGTTATGATAGGGCCAAACTCTGAGAGAGAGATGTCAGGTTTAGGTAGGGAGATGTAAGGTTTCTTAAAGCATATTCAGACAACAGTACATTTATTCAGAAAATGTACAGTAATTAGACAGAACAGATTGTATAAAGGTATAAGTCTGGGCCGCGTAAGTCCATAAAGGGATAAGCATTGGATATTAAACAGGATTTGCACATAAACAAGAATGCTTACCATATGCTGTGAGTCACTTTATGACAGATGAGGAACTTGTTGGACATGAAGGTGCAGTCCTCCTCTGCCTGCTCAGGTTCTACATCCCCACTGTCTTGGGAATGAGCTATTTTACAAATTAAAAGGTGGAATTAGAAAGAGAAAGTACCACGTCAGGCTGTAGGGGAGAAGAGTATAGGGATGAGAAGAGATTGTGGGGCATTAGGGGTGGTAAACAGTTAGAGGGGGGAGTAGGGATTGTGATAAAGAGGGAAAGGGAGGGTCTCTGTGTCTGGTCAGGATTGGGGGTGGGGAGTTTGATGAGAATTGATGGTTGGCAAGAGTGAGGGGGAGCATCAGTTGGAGAATAGATTCTTGTATCCCACAGATGATTGATACTGTAGCCAGCAAACAGGGACATGCAAGCCAAGAGAAATGGAATTTCTCCTAGAATTCCTTGCAATAGGTGGGCCCATACAAATTATCCCTTTACACCTATTAAGGCTATATCCAAAGTACCTGAATCAAGCAGGGTGTGCAATGGAATAACATATGTTATCATCCACTTCTACTTGTGGACACATGTTTCAGGATCTTGGCTCTCATCAGCACAGGGCTGGGGACAATTTACTAAATTAGTTTTTTTCAACTGTAGGTCCGCTTTCATTTTTTAAGATGACTTGTTTAGATCATATTTCTACTATGTTGCAACTTAGTCATGAACATCAGAGACCATATGTGCAAATTAACACAGACTCTGAATTGTTGTCTATTTTCCCTCTAAACTAAGGCAGGGTTGCTGAAATATCTCTCTCCGTGCATTCACCCTCAGCTTCCATTAGCCTAAGCTTAGCCAGGCTGCAGTCAACTTTCCCAGGGAACAAAATATAGGGGGTAATTAAATGATTACCACCTAGAGGTAGAGGCTGATGTTTGAGCACCATATAATCATAAGTGCAGGGGATATTCTGAAAAAAAATCAGAATATTTTTTTCACTTTATTTTTTGAGTCTTCTTCGTAAAATTATTAAAATCTTTTGTTTCTAATTCATATTGAAGAGTCAGCTATAGCAACTATATAGCCAACTATAGTTTCACTACATTTAATTGGTGGTGTAAAAACATGCAGAAAACAGTAATGTGGGCTTTGAACCCATCAGACCCCTTTGGCAGTCTATTGAAGATACCAGTCTTGACTGACAATCGGAGTTGAGAAACGTCCGGCCTTTTTTATGATATGCGTCTATTAGCATCATTTTTGTGGCTATAGCACCAGCTTCGGAGCACCTGCATTCCTGTCTAAGTTGGCGCTGTGCTGTGTACTGCATTGTCACTAGCAGGCATTGTGCCTAACGCTACTAATTAGCTTTGATTGTTGCACTGAAGTATTGGCCGGCCTATGTCAACGCCTGTTGGACCAGGTCACTGAGATTACCCCAGAGCTAGTTCGCTGTACAATGTCATATGCCTGACTTATTATGTAGATCTGTCTTGTGTTTAATAAAATAGTTTGAACTAAAAAATAACTTTCACCTGACCTGTAGAATTGCCTCACCACAGGTGCTGTGATGAAACCAAATTACAAGGCATGTCCGCATGACTTCTGCAGCTTAAAAGGTTCAGGTTACTTCCCCCTTCCTTTCTCCTGCCTGCCATACATTGGAGAATATTCGGTCAACCAGTCTGATTTGTCGAAATGTAATATTGTTTTATGCATTCTATAATTTATGCCTAACATGTATGCTATGACTTGACACTAATACCTTTATAATCATTATTTTTCCCTTTTCTTGTTTAAATAATCACACAATACCATAATTGTTAATAATATTTATACTTAATTAGTATATTATGGTCATTTTTTTTTAATACATAAAATACATTATTATAAATAGTATTCAATAAATTTGAAAGTAAAAACACATTGCTGAAAACATAAAAAAAAAGTTAAAAAAGAAATCGCAGAGGAATCACCATAGATTGAGAACAGTCACAATTAGGGATGAGCGAATCGATCCGGACGAACCCGGATTCGATCCGAATTTCATGAAAAATTTGATTCGGATCGAATCCGAATTTCCCTGTGCTTCGATCGCTCGAAGTTTTCCTTTAACATCCATTCATTTACATTACAGGCATTCTAAGATGGCGGACGGGACATGTCCAGACATCTACCCCGCTCCATTGCATACTGGGGCAGTCGGCGGACATCTTGCTTTTCCTCATTTCTCTATTGCATTCGTGAGAGACAGGACGCTGCTGTAATCAGGGAAAGACAGAGAGCCAGGGACAGACAGGGACAGGCAGGAGACAGGCAGGAGACAGGCAGGAAGTCAGCGAGAAGCAGGGAAAGTTAGGAAAATCGGAGGCAGTCACAGGGAGATTTTTTTTTTTTTTTCATCCAGCCTGAGTGTTACTGGCTGGCTGACTGGCTTTGTTAGCGTTTTCAGGCTGCTTATACGCTTACTGTGCATATATACTGAACTGATCTCAAGTCTGCAGTGAGGCATCCCATTCTGTGACTACACCAGCCTCTATTTACTATAACCCTTTGCACTTATTCTAAAAGTAATTTGGCCTGATATAGACACTTTTGCTGTGCATAGTACTGCTCCCAGGTGCACTCTGGTTGGGGCATCCCATTCTGTGACTACACCAGCCTCTATTTACTATAACCATTTGCACTTATTCTAAAAGTAATTTGGCCTGATAAAGACACTTTTGCTGTGCATAGTACTGTTCCCAGGTGCACTCTGGTTGGGGCATCCCATTCTGTGACTACACCAGCCTCTATTTACTATAACCCTTTGCACTTATTCTAAAAGTAATTTGGCCTGACAAAGACACTTTTGCTGTGCATAGTACTACTGCTCCCAGGTGCTCTCCGGTTGGGGCATCCCATTCTGTGACTACACCAGCCTCTATTTACTATAACCCTTTGCACTTATTCTAAAAGCAATTTGGCCTGATAAAGACACTTTTGCTGTGCATAGTACTGCTCCCAGGTGCACTCTGGTTGGGGCATCCCATTCTGTGACTACACCAGCCTCTATTTACTATAACCCTTTGCACTTATTCTAAAAGTAATTTGGCCTGATAAAAACACTTTTACTGTGCATAGTACTGCTCCCAGGTGCACTCTGGTTGGGGCATCCCATTCTGTGACTACACCAGCCTCTATTTACTATAACCCTTTGCACTTATTCTAAAAGTAATTTGGCCTGACAAAGACACTTTTGCTGTGCATAGTACTACTGCTCCCAGGTGCTCTCCGGTTGGGGCATCCCATTCTGTGACTACACCAGCCTCTATTTACTATAACCCTTTGCACTTATTCTAAAAGTAATTTGGCCTGATAAAGACACTTTTGCTGTGCATAATACTACTGCTCCCAGGTGCTCTCCGGTTGGGGCATCCCATTCTGTGACTACACCAGCCTCTATTTACTATAACCCTTTGCACTTATTCTAAAAGTAATTTGGCCTGATATAGACACTTTTGCTGTGCATAGTACTGCTCCCAGGTGCACTCTGGTTGGGGCATCCCATTCTGTGACTACACCAGCCTCTATTTACTATAAACCTTTGCACTTATTCAAAAAGTAATTTGGCCTGACAAAGACACTTTGCTGTGCATAGTACTACTGCTCCCAGGTGCTCTCCGGTTGGGGCATCCCATTCTGTGACTACACCAGCCTCTATTTACTATAACCCTTTGCACTTATTCTAAAAGTAATTTGGCCTGATAAAGACACTTTTGCTGTGCATAGTACTGCTCCCAGGTGCACTCTGGTTGGGGCATCCCATTCTGTGACTACACCAGCCTCTATTTACTATAACCCTTTGCACTTATTCTAAAAGTAATTTGGCCTGACAAAGACACTTTTGCTGTGCATAGTACTACTGCTCCCAGGTGCTCTCCGGTTGGGGCATCCCATTCTGTGACTACACCAGCCTCTCTTTACTATAACCCTTTGCACTTATTCTAAAAGTAATTTGGCCTGACAAAGACACTTTTGCTGTGCATAGTACTACTGCTCCCAGGTGCTCTCCGGTTGGGGCATCCCATTCTGTGACTACACCAGCCTCTATTTACTATAACCCTTTGCACTTATTCTAAAAGTAATTAGGCCTGATAAAGACACTTTTGCTGTGCATAGTACTGTTCCCAGGTGCACTCTGGTTGGGGCATCCCATTCTGTGACTACACCAGCCTCTATTTACTATAACCCTTTGCACTTATTCTAAAAGTAATTTGGCCTGACAAAGACACTTTTGCTGTGCACAGTACTGCTCCCAGGTGCACTCTGGTTGGGGCATCCCATTCTGTGACTACACCAGCCTCTATTTACTATAACCCTTTGCACTTATTCTAAAAGTAATTTGGCCTGACAAAGACACTTTTGCTGTGCATAGTACTACTGCTCCCAGGTGCTCTCCGGTTGGGGCATCCCATTCTGTGACTACACCAGCCTCTCTTTACTATAACCCTTTGCACTTATTCTAAAAGTAATTTGGCCTGACAAAGACACTTTTGCTGTGCATAGTACTACTGCTCCCAGGTGCTCTCCGGTTGGGGCATCCCATTCTGTGACTACACCAGCCTCTATTTACTATAACCCTTTGCACTTATTCTAAAAGTAATTTGGCCTGATAAAGACACTTTTGCTGTGCATAGTACTGTTCCCAGGTGCACTCTGGTTGGGGCATCCCATTCTGTGACTACACCAGCCTTTATTTACTATAACCCTTTTCACTTATTCTAAAAGTAATTTGGCCTGACAAAGACACTTTTGCTGTGCATAGTACTACTGCTCCCAGGTGCTCTCCGGTTGGGGCATCCCATTCTGTGACTACACCAGCCTCTATTTACTATAACCCTTTGCACTTATTCTAAAAGTAATTTGGCCTGACAAAGACACTTTTGCTGTGCATAGTACTACTGCTCCCAGGTGCTCTCCGGTTGGGGCATCCCATTATGTGACTACACCAGCCTCTATTTACTATAACCCTTTGCACTTATTCTAAAAGTAATTTGGCCTGATAAATACACTTTTGCTGTGCATAGTACTACTGCTCCCAGGTGCTCTGCTGTTGGGGCATCCCATTCTGTAACATACCATTAGCCTCTGTCTTTACTCTAAGCTGCACACTTATTTCAAGTAATTTGGCCTGTTTCAGCCTGCTTACACACTGCTGCTGTGTGCATATATACTGATCTCAAGTCTGCTGTGGGCATCCCATTCTGTAACATACCATTAGCCTCTGTCTTTACTCTAAGCTGCACACTTATGTCAAGTAATTTGGCCTGTATGTGGCTGCTTACACACTGTTGCTGTGTGCATATATTACTGATCTCAAGTCTGGTTGGGGCATCCCATTCTGTAACATACCATTAGCCTCTGTCTTTACTCTAAGCTGCACACTTATGTCAAGTAATTTGTCCTGTATGAGGCTGCTTACACACTGTTGCTGTGTGCATATATTACTGATCTCAAGTCTGGTTGGGGCATCCCATTCTGTAACATACCATTAGCCTCTGTCTTTACTCTAAGCTGCACACTTATTTCAAGTAATTTGTCCTGTATGAGCCTGCTTACACACTGTTGCTGTGTGCATATATACTGATCTCAAGTCTGCTGTGGGCATCCCATTCTGTAACATACCATTAGCCTCTGCATTTACTGTAAGCTGCACAGTTATTTCAAGTAATTTGGGCTGTTTCAGCCTGCTTACACACTGTTGCTGTGTGCATATATACTGATCTCAAGTCTGCTTTGAGGCATCCCATTCTGTAACATCACATAACCTACCTCTCTTATTTACACTAAGCAGCTCTCTTATTTAAACTAAGCAGGCCTCTTATTTACACTAAGCACCTCTCTTATTTAAGCTAAGCAGCTCTCTTATTTAAACTAAGCAAGCCTCTTGGAGGCTGATTGTCCACTTTTGGGTGTGCATTTATATTCAGTTTCATATACAGTGGGGTATCCCAATTTGTAAGATAACCTACCCCAACCATGTAAACTAAAGAGGCCTGTTGCAGCCTGAGTTTCTCTGCTTGCGTATGGCCTGCATTACAATCTGTCTCTTTCAATGACACTGCTGCCTGGGGTATCCCAATTTGTAAGATAACCTACCCCAACCATGTAAACTAAAGGTTAAGTCCTTCCAGAAGGAAAACTTATGCCGAACACTATTTTTGTTAGGGGCATTGACCTTTGGATTGATCGGCATGAAATTAAGGATTTTTTTTCAAAGTATGGCGCTGTAAAGAAGGTCAAAATTATTTCTCATACTTGGATTATTGTTACTTTTTGTTCAGCTTAAAATATACCAGGCCACACGGGCATCCCAAGGCACATGCTGATTAACCCTATATGTTAAGCACAAGCATTTCTCATACTTGGATTATTGTTACTTTTTGTTCAGCTTAAAATATACCAGGCCACACGGGCATCCCAAGGCACATGCTGATTAACCCTATATGTTAAGCACAAGCATTTCTCATACTTGGATTATTGTTACTTTTTGTTCAGCTTGAAATATACCAGGCCACACGGGCATCCCAAGGCACATGCTATTTTAACCCTATCTGTTATACAACATAAGCGTTGATCAGCATCAGCTGCTTTATTAAGCTACTTCAGTTTGCACTTGTTTTTGACTGCTTTTAATAAACCAGGCTGCAGGGCACCCCAAAGCTGCACCTTGCACCCTATCTGGTATACAACATAAGCGTCGATCAGCATCAGCTTCATTAAGCTACTTCAGTTTGCACTTCCTTTTTGACTGCTTTCATTTAACCAGGCCGCAGGGCACCCCAAAGCTGTACGTTGCACCCTATCTGTTTATACTAAATAAGCATCTACAGCCTCAGCTTTATTAAGTTATTGCATTTTGAATTGGTTTTGGTCTGCTTTAAATACACCAGGCCGCAGGGTATCCCAAACCTGCATGTTGCACCCCATCTGTTATACCAAATAAGCGTTGATCAGCACCAGCTTTATTAAGCTATTGCATTTTGCAGTGGTTTTTGTACTGCTGCCAAAACACTAGCCCATATGGGCATCCCAAACCAGCACATGTCACCCTATCTGTTATACTAAATAAGCTTCTACAGGCCCTTTTTTTTATTTATTTATTTTTATTTATATAGAGCTGTAATAGCTTATATAGTGAGGTAAATTTGCCATTTTGCTTCATTATATAGAGCACCCCCTCTGTAAATCTGAGGGGCAATAGTTTATATTATGAGATAAATTCATGGTTTTGCACCATGATATGGAGCGGCCCCTGTGTAAATCTGAGGGGCAATAGCTTATATTGTGAGGTAAATTTGCCATTTTGCAGCATAATAAAGAGCAGCCCCTGTGTAAATCTGAGGGGCATTAGCTTATATTGTGAGGTAAATTTGCCATTTTGCTTCATTATATAGAGCAGCCCCTGTGTAAATATGAGGGGCAATAGTTTGTATTATGAGGTAAATTCATGGTTTTGCACCATGATATGGAGCAGCCCCTGTGTAAATCTGAGGGGCAATAGCTTATATTGTGAGGTAAATTTGCCATTTTGCAGCATAATATAGAGCAGCCCCTGTGTAAATCTGAGGGGCATTAGCTTATATAGTGAGGTAAATTTGCCATTTTGCTTCATTATATAGAGCACCCCCTCTGTAAATCTGAGGGGCAATAGTTTATATTATGAGGTAAATTCATGGTTTTGCACCATTATATGGAGCAGCCCCTGTGTAAATCTGAGGTGCAATAGCTTATATTGTGAGGTAAATTTGCCATTTTGCGGCATAATAAAGAGCAGCCCCTGTGTAAATCTGAGGGGCATTAGCTTATATAGTGAGGTCAATTTGCCATTTTGCTTCATTATATAGAGCAGCCCCTGTGTAAATCTGAGGGGCAATAGTTTGTATTATGAGGTAAATTCATGGTTTTGCACCATGATATGGAGCAGCCCCTGTGTAAATCTGAGGGGCAATAGCTTATATTGTGAGGTAAATTTGCCATTTTGCTTCATTATATAGAGCAGCCCAGTTGCCATCTAAATCAACTAACTGTCAACTGTCCGGCCAGTACAGCTTTTCCAGGGCAAACTCTGCTAGTTGCGGACACAAGTCAAGTTTGGCTTCCCAGCAAATCCAGTGGATCCTGAAGGTGTGTTGGCATGGTCATGTCAAGGTATGACATGACCTGCTGTTTGAGGTCCAGCTCCAGGTCTTCCTGCTGCTCATGAGTAGACTCACTATGCGGGTGTAGAAAGCTACTCACTAGCGACTGAAGACTGAGGCTGCTGCTGATGGAGCTGCTGCTGCTGCTCCTTCCACCCCCCCCAGCAGCCATGGCAGTGGAAGGTGATCGCAGAGGTCCCCCCGAGTCAGACCTGAGGGAGTATGGGCCATGGCGCAGATAGACATCGCCCAACTGGCTACATGGGATGTCTCTGTAGTAGGTCAGTTTTTCATCCCTCTCAGTGGGCGTAAAAAATGCCCCCATTTTGTGCCGGAAGCGAGGGTCCAATAAGTTGGAGAGCCAGAAGTCTTCCCGCTGACAAATGGAGACAATTCTGCGCAAGCATGTGAGCATGCATCGTGCCATTTGTGCAAGTGACTCGGAGGGACTACCTGTCTCCATCTCCACTGTAAACTGCCACGGTGTGTCTGGGTCCTCTGTCTCGCCTTCCTCACAACCCTCTAGCTCCTGTGGCTGCTCCTGCTCCTCCTCTCCTGTCAGATGACTAGATAAAATGGTCATTTTGTGAAACCTAAACTGTGGTTTTCTGTGCCCCACCCCCTCCTCCTCCTCCACTTCAGCCCCCACAGGCATCATGTGGCTGTGAAATGTATGTGCCATGTCTCCAGTGCCCTGACCAGCCATGCTTTCCAACATGTGTTGTAGTACATGAAGCAGTGGAATCTCATCGTTCATCTCATAGTCCTGGCAACTGACTAATAAAGTAGCTTCCTCAAAGGGCCTGAGCAAACGGTCGGTGTCACGTATGAGCTGCCAATGGTTTACATTGAATTTACACAGGGGTGTCCCCCTATCCGTTTGGATCATCCAGAAATCCGTGATGGCTTTTCTCTGTTCCTATGGTGCAGTGGTCCTCAACCCTGTCCTCAAGGCCCACCAACATGTCATGTTTTTTGGATCTCCAAATAGCCAGCTCTATTGCTCTGCAGCTGCACTAATTACTCCACCTGTGCATCTTTGTGGAGATCTGCAAAACCTGGCCTGTTGGTGGGCCTTGAGGACAGGGTTGGGGACCACTGCTATAGTGGATCCTGCATATGGAGGGTGGAATTCCAACGGGTGGAAACATTGCAAATCAGACTATGTTGGGGTACACCGTTCTGACGCTGAGGCTCAATAACGTTGTGCTTGGTGGTGTAGGAGTGCCAGAAGTGCATGCTAACTTTCTTTCCTGTTGTTCGGATGTCTTTCAGATGGGGGCAAGACTTCAGAAAACGCTTGACAACTAGACTGAACATGTGTGCCATGTCAGGACGCATGACTCTGGCTTCCTTGTCGCAGCGCAAACAAGATGTTCTTCCAAGTATCAGTCACCATGGGTCCAAATTTGCTGTTTTCGTGGATTAAGCAATGATTTCATGGATTGAGTTCTCATTTTTAGTAGTTCCTCCCATGTGTGACTCAAGGAAAACCATGTGAAGAACAGCGTGAAACCACAATCACCAAGGGGGCCTAAAAGTATATATATTGTCCACCATGAGTCCATAGTTGCAGCTCCAGACGTAGACAACACTGTGCACTTTGGTACACACTGACACCTTCTGTTCAACAACATTTTACAGGGCAGGTACTACCATCTTTGCAAAGCAATGATACCATGGGACTCTCCACCTCGGCTCGGCACAAGCCATCAGTTCTCTGAAAGGTCCACCACTGGGTAATGCAGCAGGCTGGACTTATGGTGACGCTGTCTGAGAGGAGAAATCCCTCAGACATCAAGATTAAAAATTCCAAGAATTTTTGAGGGCTAATTATTCAGAGGCAATGATACCCAGTTGTTTCTGATTTAATTACAAGGTGGAAACACACCCTCAAACAAAACTTCACTTTGGCAATACTATTGCATTTCTTTATTCATAATTTTATGTATATATACTAACTAACCTACTTTTTCTCCACAGGATTGTGGATGCTACATGAAAAACTGCCACATCGCTGAGTAGCTGATTTTTCCTACCAACAGTCCCCAATAATTCACTGCTGCTGCTGCTGCCGCCGCCACCGCAGACTCCAGGGACCCTCTTCCGCTACCTCCGCTTGCAACACCTCCTCCCACGACACTCTCCTCATCACTAATTGCCCGGCTAGTGGAAGAAGAGGCGAGTGTCTCCTCCACTTCTTGGCTGGGCAGTAGCTGCTGAATTTTATGATTATCAGATCTTCATCAATGGATAGTGGAGCTGAACCCAAAGCATAACAACAGACAACAGACAGTTGACTGGGGGTGTCAGATGCCACTTTGATGCAGTGGACTGCTTTTGCAGCACTTCCAGACAAAGTTGCTTCATTGGCTGACACAATGACTGGTAAAGCTGTGGAACATATGCTTGAAAAGCAAGAATAACCATTTGTTTTTATATGAAAAAGACCCTGGTTTATACATACTTTTCTTTTTTCCAGAGACTGCCCTGCGTGGAAATGAATGGCGCATGGATCAGCCAAGCTTTCCTCCCAACAATGCCTGATGTATTCCAGTAGATTGATGACGGGGCCAGATCAACACTAAAGAAAGATGGATCGTGCAAAACAGATTTAAGGCGCTGCTCTCCAGTTACAGACATTCCTCCACATCGGACCACAAGTAAGTATTGATAAAAAAATCCTTTACGTTACTCTTACTTTTTATTAATATTCTTCAGATAAGACGGATCAGACATCCAGATTAAAAATTCCAAGAATTTTTGAGGGCTAATTAGTCAGAGGCAAGGATACCTTGTTGTTTCTGATTTAATTAAAAGGTGGAAACACACCCTCAAACAAAACTTCACTTTGGCAATACTTTTGCATTTGTTTATTCATAATTTTATGTAGATATTACTAACTAAGCTACTTTTTCTCCACATGACTCTCCACAGGGTGTGATTCATCCAATTTTTGGGCTCCTGAAGCCAACCCCAGTGTCTCTTTAAAGTAATGTTTGGGCTCCTGCTGCTGCTGCCAACTCCAGGGTGTGATTCATCCAATTTTTGGGCTCCTGAAGCCAACCCAAGTGTCTCTTTAAAGTAATGTTTGGGCTTCTGCTGCTGCCAACTCCAGGGTGTGTTTCATCCAATTTTTGGGCTCCTGAAGCCAACCCCAGTGTCTCTTTAAAGTAATGTTTGGGCTCCTGCTGCTGCTGCTGCTGCCAACTCCAGGGTGTGAATCATCCAATTTTTGGGCTCCTGAAGCCAACCCCAGTGTCTCTTTAAAGTAATATTTGGGCTCCGGCTGCTGCTGCTGCCAACTCCAGGGTGTGATTCATCCAATTTTTGGGCTCCTGAAGCCAACCCCAGTGTCTCTTTAAAGTAATGTTTGGGCTCCTGCTGCTGCTGCTGCCAACTCCAGGGTGTGAATCATCCAATGTTTGGGCTCCTGAAGCCAACCCCAGTGTCTCTTTAAAGTAATGTTTGGGCTCCTGCTGCTGCTGCCAACTCCAGGGTGTGATTCATCCAATCTTTGGGCTCCTGCTGCCAACTCCAGTGTCTCTTTAAAGTAATGTTTGGGCTCCTGCTGCTGCTGCTGCCAACTCCAGGGTGTGAATCATCCAATTTTTGGGCTCCTGAAGCCAACTCCAGTGTCTCTTTAAAGTAATGTTTGGGCTCCTGCTGCTGCTGCTGCTGCCAACTCCAGGGTGTGATTCATCCAATTTTTGGGCTCCTGAAGCCAACCCCAGTGTCTCTTTAAAGTAATGTTTGGGCTCCTGCTGCTGCTGCCAACTCCAGGGTGTGAATCGTCCAATTTTTGGGCTCCTGAAGCCAACCCCAGTGTCTCTTTAAAGTAATATTTGGGCTCCTGCTGCTGCTGCTGCCAACTCCAGGGTGTGATTCATCCAATTTTTGGGCTCCTGAGGCCAACCCCAGTGTCTCTTTAAAGTAATGTTTGGGCTCCTGCTGCTGCTGCTGCCAACTCCAGGGTGAGAATCATCCAATTTTTGGGCTCCTGAAGCCAACCCCAGTGTCTCTTTAAAGTGGGCCAACACCCAGGGGTGATCGGCCCGGGAATCTATAAGATTCCCGGGCCGATCACCTCACACACCGCGGGACATCCGAGATCGGGATGTCCTGCGGGGTGTAACCCCCCCCAAACACCCCGAAAAACCTTACCTCTCCAGACGCTGCTTCCGCCGCCGCCGCCTCACTCGCGCTCCTCCAGACGTGCGCGCGCCCGCGCCGTCCGTCTCTGAATGGCTGGCGCGGGCGCGCACACGTCAAGAGTGACGCGCGGGAGGCGGCGGGCGCGATCCCTTGTCCGCCGACGGACGTCACTTGTCCGTCGGCGGGCATTGGACAGCGCAGTCACGTGGGATCGTGGAGAGGTGAGTTTTCGGGGTGTTTGGGGGGGTTTTGGGCAGCGGGGCACCCCCGATCGGGGTGCCCCAAGGAAGTGGACCAATACCCAGGATAGTCAAAATCCTGGGTGTTGGTCCACTTTAAAGTAATGTTTGGGCTCCTGCTGCTGCTGCTGCCAACTCCAGGGTGTGATTCATCCAATCTTTGGGCTCCTGCTGCCAACTCCAGTGTCTCTTTAAAGTAATGTTTGGGCTCCTGCTGCTGCTGCTGCCAACTCCAGGGTGTGAATCATCCAATTTTTGGGCTCCTGAAGCCAACTCCAGTGTCTCTTTAAAGTAATGTTTGGGCTCCGGCTGCTGCTGCCAACTCCAGGGTTTGATTCATCCAATTTTTGGGCTCCTGAAGCCAACCCCAGTGTCTCTTTAAAGTAATATTTGGGCTCCTGCTGCTGCTGCTGCCAACTCCAGGGTGTGATTCATCCAATTTTAGGGCTCCTGAAGCCAACCCCAGTGTCTCTTTAAAGTAATGTTTGGGCTCCTGCTGCTGCTGCCAACTCCAGGGTGTGATTCATCCAATTTTTGGGCTCCTGAAGCCAACCCCAGTGTCTCTTTAAAGTAATGTTTTGGCTCCTGCTGCTGCTGCTGCCAACACCAGGGTGTGATTCATCCAATTTTTGGGCTCCTGAAGCCAACCCCAGTGTCTCTTTAAAGTAATGTTTGGGCTCCTGCTGCTGCTGCCAACTCCAGGGTGTGATTCATCCAATTTTTGGGCTCCTGAAGCCAACCCCAGTGTCTCTTTAAAGTAATGTTTGGGCTCCTGCTGCTGCTGCTGCCAACTCCAGGGTGTGATTCATCCAATTTTGGGCTCCTGCTGCCAACTCCAGTGTCTCTTTAAAGTAATATTTGGGCTCCTGCTGCTGCTGCTGCTTGCAACTGCAGGGTGTGATTCATCCAATCTTTGGGCTCCTGCAGCCAACTCCAGTGTCTCTTTCAAGCTATGTTTGGGCTCCTGCTGCTGCTGCTGCTGCTTGAAACTGCAGGATGTGATTCATCCAATCTTTGGGCTCCTGCAGCCAACTCCAGTGTCTCTTTCAAGCTATGTTTGGGCTCCTGCTGCTGCTGCTTGAAACTCCAGGGTGTGTCAGTCAATTTTTGGGCTCCTGCTGCTGCCAACTCCAGTGTCTCTTTCAGCCAATGTTTGGGCTCCTGCTGCTGCTTGCAACTCCAGGGTGTGATTCATCCAATTTTTGGGCTCCTGCTGCTGCCAACTCCAGTGTCTCTTTAAAGCAATGTTTGGGCTCCTGCCCCTCATAGTGATGCCACTTCAATTCTCTGCAATTGTGCCGCTCTGCGATTCTATTAGCGATGCCTATGATCTGCATGTGATATTTATTTACAGTATTATTTAACTAACCCAGCACGCATCCTATGCGTGTTACAGCAAGGCAAAATGGTTTACAACCCTATTGAGGCTCTAGGAGGCTCAGAAATAGCCGTTTTTAATAGCGATTCGTCGCGAATAAATTCGGGTCGAAACGATTTTTGTCGGAAAATTCGGCGAATCAGTCGAATCGAATTTTTCAAAAGTTCGCTCATCTCTAGTCACAATTCATCAATCTCTCCGCAAGGCATTCGTCAAATTCATCAATTTCTCCAAAAAGGCGACTCAAACACACCAAAAGTACAATTCTCGTCAGCAGAGCTATGGAGGGATTTCTCACGCCAATTTCTTGCTCTAATAGCTTTTAACTGCGGTCCCTGAAACACGCAAGCGTGACTGCATTTGCAAGAATTTTCGCATGCAGTAAACAAGAATACCTGCTTGTGTCTGGGCTTGTGAGCAAATTTATGCTTAAAACAACTTGCGCATAAAAAGGTGCCTGCTTAATCACGCTGACTGTGCATGGATGCATTTTGCTGAATCTACCTTATAAATTTTGGATTTCCCATACGTATTTTTATACAGAAGAAGAAGCGACTGTGGGAGCAACTTTCATCCCATCACTGAAGAATGATCAGGAATGGTCATTTGTATTAACATGTTCAATTCTATATTAACAAAAGAAAATATCAGGTTTATAAAGGGAAATAAAGGAAAAATATATATTTCCCTCTTTCAGCCGTTCCTCAAGGTTACTTTATTGCTACCAGCTCTGGCTCGTATTTGTCATAATAGACACTTATTAGGTTAGGAAAACTATGGTTTCGCCCTGCCGATGTTTATTAATTGATAAAATTTAATTCGAGTATGAATGTCAGATAGGTAACTGTCATGCCCAGGGCATGATTATAGAACATACGTATTATGAGTGTATATATGTGTGTGTATATTTGAATATGGACCAGCTGCTTTCCCCTCCACCCGTGTGCCATAAAACACCCTCCTATATAAAAACAGGGCCATGCAGCGTGTACATTCCAACTTAATTAAGACTCTGTTTGTGATACTTCCTTGTATGAAGTCAGATCTCTTTGAAGTGCCAGGCTGTTGTCTTTGCTCTGGCCATAAACCGGCAATCAGATAAGGGGACCTGGGGAATAGAATCCCCACCCCACCCTTAGGAATTCCATGGAAATGGAAGGTGTCCTGTTAAGCCATTTTTCCCTCCAAATTCTGGCTAACAAAAAGCTAGGAGAGCTGACATGTTGGTGGGCATTACAAGCTAAGGACCTGGGATCATAAGATCGTCCCAAGCAACAAGCAACCACAGAAAACTCCAACAAAAAGGGACTGCGTAAGGACTCTATTTTTGAACTGTTATTTGCTGTATACTCTTTCTGTATTTTTGTATGTCATTTTATTGTTGTAAATTACATCCAGCACTGTGATACCTTTTATCAGATTAAATGTTTAATTAATCAGCTCTAGTCTTTGACCTCTAAATAGATGAGCTCACCTTCCTGAGGGAAGCTCTGGTGATACACGTTTATTAGGGTTAATTGATGACTTGCTGGGACTAGTAGTCCCTGTCTGGGGGTCTTTTGGCGTGTTAACCCTGGTACCATCACACTCTGTCTGGCGTATGGATAGAGCGTGATCGTGACAACTGGTGGCAGCGTCGGGACATATTTAGAGATTTTTAGTGCTTGCTGGATTTTACCCGAAAATCTTAAGCACTAAAAGAAATTTGCATACATCTTATTGTGTGTAAATTCCCAAAGACAGAGCTCAGTGCTGATCTAAGTGACATACCAAAAAAGAGTGCAAGACAGTTCTGTCCTTCCCATCTGTTGTTTTACTCCCTCTGCTTCATATCGGAAATATGGAGGCATATCGCAAGCAGTCCAAGCCCGCACTGGAGTTAATGTGCCAAGAAAAGGAGATCCCTACAGCGGGAAAGACCAAGGACCAGCTTATTGCCGATCTTGTGGAAAATGATGCCCGTGCAGCAGAGCTGAGTGATGTGAGGCTAAGTCCTACAGCGGAGAATGAGGGACACCACATTACTCCCCATCAGGACAGTACTCCACATGAAGCCTTGGACTCTTATATGCGGACTGCTTTACAACACCTTGGAGATGTGGATGCTAATATTAAACTCCAGTTGCTTCTCCAGTACCAAACAGCAGAAAGAGAGGCCCAGGCACGAGCTGCTGAGAGAGAGGCAGCAGAAAGAGAGGCCCAGCGCAGACATGAACTGGAGGTCCTGAGGCTGAGAGGGGACGCTTTATCCGCACGCAGTGATGTGCAGGGTGAGGGTGACCACAAACCCCGCTTGGAACATTTCCCCATGATGGAGAAAGATGGTGATTTGGACATATTCCTGAGAGGATTTGAAAAGGTTTGCCGGCAGTTTCATCTTCCTAAAGAGCAGTGGGGACGATACCTAACCCCACGGCTGCGAGGAAAAGCTCTGGATGTGTTTGCTTCTCTTCCCTCTGAAAGAGACCAGGACTATGAGGCAATAAAATCTGCCCTGCTAAAAAGTGCTAATCTGACTCCAGAAACCTATCGGAAGAAGTTTAGGACTTTACAACAGAGCACCACAGAGAGTTGCACTGAACATGCAGGTCAGCTAAGGACTGCATTCAGGCAATGGACTGGGGGCCTACAAGTCACCACTTATGAGGCCCTGGAGGACTTGATGGTCCTGGATCAGTTCCTCCAAACAAGGAGCTGTGAAGCCAGAGAGTGGATTTTGGACCGCAAGCCCAAGACAGTCGCAGAAGCCGCAGAACTAGGAGATGACTTTGCTAATAACCGTGCACCAACAGCGAAGCGTGGTTCTGCACAAGCTGGATCAAGTACCTGGAAGGGAGCTGCACACCCGCAGAGTGCCAGTAGGTCAACTGGGAGATTCCTGCCGTCCACACCAAGAGCAACAGGAACCACATCGGGTCAGGGGGACACCCGCCGATGTTACAGATGCAACAAGATTGGGCACCTGAGTGCCACCTGCCCCAACAAAAAGAATTCTCCACCGGCAGTTGAAGGACACCCAGCCGTTTTTCTGGTGTCTGGAACAGTGGAGAAAAGAGTGGATAACCTGCAGAGCGTAACTGTGGGTGACCGGGTGACCGTGGGTCTACGTGATTCGGGGGCCTCCTTTACCTTAGTGCGGCCTGAAGTGGTGGATACCGAGGACATCATCCCTGGAAAAACCATGGCTTTAAAAGGAATTGGAGGTGTGCGCCCGGCTGTACCCATGGCCCGTGTGTACCTGGATTGGGGTACAGGCAAAGGTTTGCGGGAGGTGGGGGTCTCTGAGGAAATCCCTGTCAGTGTTCTGCTGGGGAATGATTTGGGTCGGATGCTATGCCATTATGCTCCAGAGGACAGTGCCTGCACACCACAGGGGCTAGGAGACAGCCCTGATCGTTCTGAGGTACTGTACGAGACTTTGGGGGACACTGTGAAATGTGATAACTGGGAGGGAGTGCAGGGGGCTGATAAATGTTTACCTGTAACTGAACCAGTTGTGTCTTCCAAAAGTGGAGTGGGGTGTATTGTGAAATGTAATGCCAACGAATTACCTGTGTCAAAACCTAGCGGAGATGGGCTAGGGGGAGGGGTTGGTGGGCCCCTAGTGACAGGTAAGGATGAGGGACCAGCAGTGAGTGATGTGTCCCCATCTTGTAAGCCGGAGATGGCTGAGGAGGAGGAGGGAGGAAGGAGTGAAGTAGCTGTATATGATGCCTGTAACGTTGTTATGTCCGGGACTGAGGGGGAGGAAGGTAAACCCCAGGGAGGCATATCAATGGTGACAGTGGTTACACGTCAGCAGTGTGCCAGAGCTGCAGCTGTAAAAAGAAGGGAGGATGGTGATGACTCACAAGCCGAAGCAGAGGAGGGTGGAGATGGTAGGTCACCTGAGGGAAATGTGTCCCCTGATGCCACGAGGTGGGGGGAGGGCAATGAACATTTCCGGGAAGCTCTGCACAGTGATCCTTCCCTTGAAGGGCTGAGACAGCGTGCTGAGCAGCCAGGCGCTAACTCAGATGGGCATCGGGTATATTGGGAAAACAATATCCTGAACTGGGAGTCCCTTTCCAAAGACATGCTAGGGCCCCAGGAGAGAGAAAGGCAGTGGGCTGGGACAGGTAGCGCCACCTTGCAGCCAGCACTGCAGACAGACAACTCTGGGAGGCAGTTAGGAGGCCTAGCTTCCAGCTCCCCGGAAAAGCCAGGTGACCGAGCATTTGGGCCGAGTCAGGAGGGCCTGCGGCTAACCGCAGACTTCCTGAATCGTCCCAAAGCTGGGGCTGTGGCAAAGGGAACAACCCCAGGCTCCTGGGATCTGCCACGTGATGCAGATCCAGGGCAGCCTGTATCAAAGCTGAGTGAGAGGCAGGAAGGATCAGGGGAGATGGAGCAAACTACGCATTGGCCTAACATGAGGGTCATTCCGGCCACATGCGGGCCCCTTCATCTTATTCACCAACATGTGGGAAACATGGCTGCTGGTGTCCCGATCACAGGAGTCCCTCTTTCAACACCTGCGTCAGGCGCTGGAACAGATGGATTTCCTGGGAACATGGACAGCCAAATCCCAGTGTTGCCCAATAATTCAGATGCAGAGGAAAAACATGCCCCTGGGCCCCTGTGCTTCTTACCTGGTGATGATGTGTCCCTACCTGCCTCGAGCACAGCCCCCCAGATGCCAACATTAGGCTTGGAAGCCCCAGGGCTTAGAAAGACTCCGCCTGCAGGCCCAGGCCGGCCTGAACCCACTACTGTGGATCCGGGTGGCACTAGGAACAAAAGCGACTGGGGACCTTTCATCTCATCTTAGGTGTGCGTTTTGAGAAAATTGACTGTGGGTCACTATTCCCAACTCGCCATCTTAAGGGGGAGGTGTCATGCCCAGGGCATGATTATAGAACATACGTATTATGAGTGTATATATGTGTGTGTATATTTGAATATGGACCAGCTGCTTTCCCCTCCACCCGTGTGCCATAAAACACCCTCCTATATAAAAACAGGGCCATGCAGCGTGTACATTCCAACTTAATTAAGACTCTGTTTGTGATACTTCCTTGTATGAAGTCAGATCTCTTTGAAGTGCCAGGCTGTTGTCTTTGCTCTGGCCATAAACCGGCAATCAGATAAGGGGACCTGGGGAATAGAATCCCCACCCCACCCTTAGGAATTCCATGGAAATGGAAGGTGTCCTGTTAAGCCATTTTTCCCTCCAAATTCTGGCTAACAAAAAGCTAGGAGAGCTGACATGTTGGTGGGCATTACAAGCTAAGGACCTGGGATCATAAGATCGTCCCAAGCAACAAGCAACCACAGAAAACTCCAACAAAAAGGGACTGCGTAAGGACTCTATTTTTGAACTGTTATTTGCTGTATACTCTTTCTGTATTTTTGTATGTCATTTTATTGTTGTAAATTACATCCAGCACTGTGATACCTTTTATCAGATTAAATGTTTAATTAATCAGCTCTAGTCTTTGACCTCTAAATAGATGAGCTCACCTTCCTGAGGGAAGCTCTGGTGATACACGTTTATTAGGGTTAATTGATGACTTGCTGGGACTAGTAGTCCCTGTCTGGGGGTCTTTTGGCGTGTTAACCCTGGTACCATCACACTCTGTCTGGCGTATGGATAGAGCGTGATCGTGACAGTAACTACAGTAGTATGTGAAAAACAACTAATGATGAGTTCACATTACTTTTAGATCACTAAACTTTTTTAAAAATCTTTTCAGACAACCAAGACACTCCCAGTACAACCACATATATTCTGAGACCCCTTGCATGTCGAAATATGCTGTAGAAGTGTGTTTTCAGTAAGATTTCATGTTTTTTAAATAAAATCCGCCACAGCAGTTTGCCGGCATTCGCCAAACCATTTTTAATGTGAATGCCACCATTTTTGGCCATCAAAATGCAGCGAAAACACAGCAAAATGCATGGCGTAAGTCAGTTGTTACATATGTTCACCACTTCAGTTTGAGCAACATTCTCATTCGCACACGGCGAGAGTAGTAGCGTCGTGCAAACTCTCAAACATTGTAAATCCCTTAGTGTCTTCATGCTGCTCCAAGGCTTTATTTTTACTATCTCATGGAGCCTTGTTTATGACCCCACAAGCCTACTCCATTCATTGCAATGTAGGGGTCATCCCAAAGCGTGTTCAGCAGACCTGACCTTGGCATGTCCCTTACATTGCAATACATGTAGTAGAAGTTTTAGGGGGCGTAAAGCCATATTGATGGACGCCCCTATGTCTTCCCTGCGATGGATGAAATCACTTGTTCTCCCTCACAGGTAAGTTTAAAGATGCTGGTGCTGCACGGAGGAGCTGTGGAGGAAAAGGTGAGTATAGGCTATTTTATGCTATTGCCTGGACAGGAACTGTAAAGGAACATTCCAGAGAAGGGGATACATTAGCCTGATCTAATTAATCTCTGATCTCTCCATTTTGAGGGACTGCATCTTTTATTCAGCCTGCTTTATATTTACCTAGTGAACTCCATCCCTTCTGCTGTGCCTTATCAGCAGCTGTATAAGTATGATTAATCCGTGCATTATTTATGTGATAGCCCTCTGCAAAGTGAATTTATTTTGCTGAGAAAGGGGAGTCATCAGAAAGGAGCAAGTATATCAGGGTTTATCTGGCAATGCAAAGTGTTGATGAATGCAAGCAGAAAGCAGCTAATTTAACCTCTTGCTTGGAATTTCCCTTTAATTTACATATGCTCAAGCCATATGGAGTGGCTCCTGACCTGCTGTGGGGAAAGTGGGAGGGGTATATAGAATTAGGGTGTAAAGGTAAATAGAGGCTCAGTAAGGATGAGAAGGTATAAGGTGAGTGATATAGGAGGGACCCATTGCCAAATAAAGGTGACAGCGGTGGCTTGGAGGTATGTGGTGACAAGAGGTTTTTTTCTGTATTTAATTGTATGTTTGGCATTGGTAGACATTTAGATGGGTTGAGTATTGAGAATACAGTTACGATTTGGGACTGATGGGGGGATGGGCAATAAATATGGGACCCATCTATTTAGAGAGGTGAGGAAATTAACGTGTGTATTACTAACAGGTGGGGACTGTTAAATATAAATGTGGTAATGGGGTGGTGTGGTAGAAAGACCTACGAGTAAAAAAAAAAATCTATGGAGTTTGTGGAGACAATGGGAATCCTGATTGGTGTGCTATTTAAAATCAAGAATTTTAAATTCTGAACCTAGTCATTGTGGCCCAGACTAGTTTTCAAACTGCTTACATGGCCTACACTGTTTTACGCCTCTGCTTTAAGTTATCTGTTAAGAATTTGTATTCCAATAAATATGCTTTATGTTCTATATAAGTCGCCCTATTGCTTATTGCTTATATAATGGTGAGTAAAAGCCCCATGAAACAATTTAACTTCAGGAAATTTCTTACTTATTATTGTCCATTTATGAAGGAGTCAGAGCTGGAGTTGGGTCCTGATAAAATTGTGGAGTTGGCCTTTGGCTTACCGGCTCCACAGCCCTGCCAGAGACACACCCCAGGACCACCCCCTATGTTCTATCCAGGCCGTGCCCCCGCAAACTACACAGGAGCACATGTCCCTGTGCATGCCCCATCACCACCATTGTGCCCTGTATTTATATCCGAGGGTCGGTGCATGCGCCCTGGCTTTAGTCCTTTAAGTCATGTGAAAACGGACGGCCACCTAGTGGTCAAAAGGCGTGACAGGGAAAGAAATTCAGGAAGTGGTCGGCAGATACCTCTCTTACCTTAGTTCCTCTAAGCAGTCTAGGTATATAATCCTCTCCAGTTTACATTACCCCTGCAAAGAAACAATGTATTCACATAATTAAAATAATATTTGCTTAATATTACAAAAAATGTATTTTAAACAGATACATTACTTTAAACATATTTTGCCCGACATTCTAGTATTTGATTTAACAGGGTCACCCTTTATCCCCCATCTAGACTGACTTCTTGTTTCTATCTTTTACCTTATTACAGAAAAGGGGCATACCTTAAACTGTCATTTAGGTCTTGCCATTTGTGGGCCTGATGTTCAAAAATTAAGCAGGCCTCTGCTCTTAGTGTTTTTAGCTCAGGGTCCTCCCTTTTGCTACTCATATGTACCCTGGTTATCACTTCAAACTTTAGCCCCCCCGATTTCCCTGGGTGGTACTGTGCAAAGTGTCTGTCCACTGGTGTTTTTGGATTTTATGTTTTTATATTGTATACGTGTTTATAAATTCTGTTTTTAAATTTTCTATTAGTTTTTACCTATATAGCACCCGTATCCACATTTCAGTAGGTACACTACATTTGTGGTATTGCAATTTGCATAATTAGCTTGTACCTTTTTTCCTGTTGGAAAATGTATAATTGGTCCATTCTCAATGAATTCATACTGATTGCATGAACCACATTTTGAACACAATGTTGTTGAAATTCTAGGCCTCCTTTCACATTGCAGTGATTTCGGGGTGATCGCGATGCACTCGGCCCGAAATTGCCAGTGAAACGCAGTCCATTGTAGCCTATGGGCCATTTTACACTCTAGCTAGGCAATCTCACACATTAGAATGGTGATCAAAAGAGCTATCGCTCGTAAATCGCTTGACAAACTGCAATTGCTAGTGATTTCAGTGGGAAATCGCTGGTGCTATGCATTGCCCCAGTGTGAATGTAGCCTAAACAATAATATTGAGACTCATGTCTGTAGCATAGAATGATAACCCATTTTTTAAATTAAAAATATGAATAATATTTTTCCAAATGTATTAATTGCAGTAGTTATCCCCATAAAACCCTGATCCAAAGATGCCCCCCTCCAACTCTTTATAGATCAATTAAAAATTGTGTTTATATTTATTACCAATTTCCCAGTTTTTTTTATGCTGTTTTGACTAATGCTCCTTCTAGTGACCTTAAGATGAAAGCTCTATAACCTCCTTTCATAGGGAAAGTTTATTATAATAATAACTAATAAAATACCTCCTAATAAAAATAAACTTATTATTTCATTATAGCATATCTCCTAGATGTTCTGCACTTTACAGCAAGCATGGACTATTCCATAAATGTTTTATAAATTGTATGTAAATGTAGGACCTGATTTATGAATGGATTGTGGCATTTTGTACCATTTAACACCACACCAATATACAATTCTATTTTTTCCACTGCTATATACCACATGCACCAAACTGAACACCTTATATTGTTAAATTTATGTTTTTTGCCAACTTCACAGCACATTATGGTCCTGTTGTACAAGCCGCGCCAGTTCAAATTGGTGCCAATGCATAAAGGACCATATAGCACGATGGCAGGAAAAGATTTACCGTATTTTTCGCCCTATAAGACGCACCTAGGATTTGGGGTAGGAAAATTTGAAAAAAAATATTTTAAACCAAAAAACGCACCATTACAGACAGTGTGGCATCCCCCCTCCCATTCCCATAGGCCGTGTGGGATGCCCCCATTCCATTCCCCATATACCCAGTGTGGCATCCCCCTCCAATTCCCATATAGGCAGTGTGCACCCCATTATCATAAGCAGTGTGGCATTGCCCCCTCCTATTCCCCATATAGGCAGTGTGCCCCCCCATTCCCATTGGCTGTGTGGCATCCTCCTCCCCCCATTAGTATAGGCTTTGTGGCATCCCTCTCCCCCTATTCCCATTGGCAGTGTGGCATCCCCCTCTCCCCCCATTGGCAGTGTGGCATCCCCTCTCCCCCCATTGGCAGTGTGGCATCCCCCTCTCCCCCCATTGTCAGTATGGCATCCCCTCTCCCCCCATTGTCAGTGTGGCATCCCCCTCTTCCCCCATTGTCAGTGTGGCATCCCCCTCTCCCCCCATTGTCAGTGTGGCATCCCCCTCTCCCCCCATTGTCAGTTTGGCATCCCCCTCTCCCCCCATTGTCAGTATGGCATCCCCCTCTCCCCCCATTGTCAGTATGGCATCCCCCTCTCCCCCCATTGTCAGTATGGCATCCCCCTCTCCCCCCATTGTCAATATGGCATCCCCCTCTCCCCCCATTGTCAGTATGGCATCCCCCTCTCCCCCCATTGTCAGTATGGCATCCCCCTCTCCCCCCATTGTCAGTATGGCATCCCCCCTCTCCCCCCATTGTCAGTATGGCATCCCCCCTTCCCCCATTGTCAGTATGGCATCCCCCTCTCCCCCCATTGTCAGTATGGCATCCCCCTCTCCCCCCATTGTCAGTATGGCATCCCCCCTTCCCCCATTGTCAGTGTGGCATCCCCCTCTCCCCCCATTGTCAGTATGGCATCCCCCCTTCCCCCATTGTCAGTGTGGCATCCCCCTCTCCCCCCATTGTCAGTATGGCATCCCCCCTTCCCCCATTGTCAGTGTGGCATCCCCCTTCCCCCATTGTCAGTGTGGCATCCCCCTCTCCCCCCATTGTCAGTGTGGCATCCCCCTTCCCCCATTGTCAGTGTGGCATCCCCCTCTCCCCCCATTGTCAGTATGGCATCCCCCCTTCCCCCATTGTTAGTCTGGCATCCCCCTCTCCCCCATTGTCAGTATGGCATCCCCCTTCCCCCATTGTCAGTGTGGCATCCCCCTCTCCCCCCATTGTCAGTATGGCATCCCCCCTTCCCCCATTGTCAGTATGGCATCCCCCTCTCCTCCCATTGTCAGTATGGCATCCCCCCTTCCCCCATTGTCAGTGTGGCATCCCCCTCTCCCCCCATTGTCAATGTGGCATCCCCCTCTCCCCCCATTGTCAGTATGGCATCCCCCTCTCCCCCCATTGTCAGTATGGCATCCCCCTCTCCCCCCATTGTCAGTATGGCATCCCCCCTCCCCCCATTGGCAGTGTGGCATCCCCCTCTCCCCCCATTGTCAGTGTGGCATCCCCCTCTCCCCCCATTGTCAGTATGGCATCCCCCTCTCCCCCCATTGTGAGTCGGCATCCCCCCTCCCCCCATTGTCAGTATGGCATCCCCCCCTTCCCCCATTGTCAGTGTGGCATCCCCCTCTCCCCCCATTGTCAGTGTGGCATCCCCCTCTCCCCCCATTGTCAGTGTGGCATCCCCCTCTCCCCCCATTGTCAGTGTGGCATCCCCCTCTCCCCCCATTGTCAGTATGGCATCCCCCTCTCCCCCCATTGTCAGTATGGCATCCCCCCTCCCCCCATTGTCAGTGTGGCATCCCCCTCTCCCCCCCCATTGTCAGTATGGCATCCCCCCTCCCCCCATTGTCAGTGTGGCATCCCCCTCTCCCCCCCATTGTCAGTATGGCATCCCCTCTCCCCCCATTGTCAGTATGGCATCCCCCTCTCCTCCCATTGTCAGTATGGCATCCCCCTCTCCCCCCATTGTCAGTATGGCATCCCCCTCTCCCCCCATTGTCAGTATGGCATCCCCCTCTCCCCCCATTGTCAGTATGGCATCCCCCTCTCCCCCCATTGTCAGTATGGCATCCCCCTCTCCCCCCATTGGCAATATGGCATCCCCCTCTCCCCCCATTGGCAGTGTGGCATCCCCTCTCCCCCCATTGTCAGTGTGGCATCCCCCTCTCCCCCATTGTCAGTATGGCATCCCCTCTCCCCCCATTGTCAGTATGGCATCCCCCTCTCCCCCCATTGGCAGTGTGGCATCCCCTCTCCCCCCATTGGCAGTGTGGCATCCCCCTCTCCCCCCATTGTCAGTATGGCATCCCCTCTCCCCCCATTGTCAGTATGGCATCCCCTCTCCCCCCATTGTCAGTATGGCATCCCCCTCTCCCCCCATTGTCAGTATGGCATCCCCCTCTCCCCCCATTGTCAGTATGGCATCCCCCTCTCCCCCCATTGTCAGTATGGCATCCCCCTCTCCCCCCATTGTCAGTATGGCATCCCCCCTTCCCCCATTGTCAGTATGGCATCCCCCTCTCCCCCCATTGTCAGTGTGGCATCCCCCTTCCCCCATTGTCAGTGTGGCATCCCCCTCTCCCCCCATTGTCAGTATGGCATCCCCCCTTCCCCCATTGTCAGTATGGCATCCCCCTCTCCCCCCATGTCAGTATGGCATCCCCCCTTCCCCCATTGTCAGTGTGGCATCCCCCTTTCCCCCATTGTCAGTATGGCATCCCCCCTTCCCCCATTGTCAGTGTGGCATCCCCCTCTCCCCCATTGTCAGTATGGCATTCCCCCTCCCCCCATTGTCAGTGTGGCATCCCCCTCTACCCCCATTGGCAGTCGGCATCCTCCCTCCCCCCATTGGTAGTCGGCATCCCCCGTCCCCTCATAGTCGGTATAATAAGAAAAAAAAGTATAACTCACCTCTCCGCTGACAAGCGGCTGGCTCCGTGAATCGGGTGGGCGTGGGCTGTGGCGCATCAGCGTCGGCGCAGGCCACGCCCACCCGATTTACGGAGCCGGCCGTAAGAAGCAGCGGCGGGCTGTGTCCCGGCCCCGCCGCTGCGATCGCTGTCTTTTCAGGTCCGAATTTATTTGCAACGAATCGCTATTAAAAACGGCTATTTCTGGGCTTCTGAGAGCCTCCATAGGGTTGAAGAACATTTTGCTTGGCTGTAACATGCATAGGATGCATGCTGGGTTAGTGAAATACTATTGTAAAGAAGTATGACATGCAGATCAGAGGCATCGCTATTAGATTCGCTGTCGCAGAGCGGCACAATTACAGAGCCTTGAGGTGGCATCAGCATGATGAGACCATATATTGCCTGAAAAACACACCCTGAATTTGGCAGCAGCATAGGGAGCCCATATATTGCCTGAAAGACACATTGGAGTTGGCAGCAGCATTAGGGGCCCATATATTGCCTGAAAAACACACACCGGAGTTGGCAGCAGCATTAGGAGCCCATATATTGCCTGAAAGAGACACTGGAGTTGGCATCAGCATAAGGAACCCATATATTGCCTGAAAAACACACCCTGGAGTTGGCAGCAGCATAGGGAGCCCATATATTGCCTGAAAGACACACAGTGGAGTTGGCAGCAGCATAGGGAGCCCATATATTGCCTGAAAAACAAACCCTGAATTTGGCAGCAGCATAGGGAGCCCATATGTTGCCTGAAAAACACACCCTGAATTTGGCAGCAGCATAGGGAGCCCATATATTGCCTGAAAAACACATTGGAGTTGGCAGCAGTATTAGGAGCCCATATATTGCCTGAAAAACACACCCTGGAGTTGGCAGCAGCATGAAGAGAACATATACAGATTTTGGGCACATATATCTTATCCTAAGAATATTAATAAATATTAAGATTAACGTAAAGCATTTCCTCAATAATTACTTGTGGTCTGATGCGGAGGAATGTCTGTAACTGGAGAGCAGCGCCTTAAATCTGTTTTGCCCTATCTATATTTCTTTAGTGTTGGTCTGGCATCATGATCAATCTACTCTGATGCATCAGGCATTGGTGGGTGGAAATCTTGGCTGATTCATGCCCGATTCATTTTCACGCAGGCCAGTCTCTCAAAAAAACATTTTTCAAGCATACTAGAGCACATTGATTTCCCCTTAGAGCATCACATACACACATCTAAGAGTTTCATCACTTTGTTCCTATTAAAGTCTTCAGGGCCTAGTTACTACTTAGTGAAAGGACATAAATAGTTACACACCTGCTGCTGTTATCGACAAATCCTGTTTTTTTTTTTTTTTTTTTTACAAAGAATCTATTGGGTTTTCATATAAGGTATACATGGATCAGACATTACATATGCATTAATGATGACAGTTGAACAGGTTTACAGAATGTACATAATGGTACAGTATCAAATAGTTATCAACAGAGATATGAAGATTCCTGAGTGTACTTGCGTTAACAGAGTTTCCAATAGTTATCAAAAGAGGTATGAAGATTCCTGAGTATAATTGCACTAAAACATGGTGCTAACTATTAGGATCAACTTCTGGCACAGGACAGCAAGTGCTTGGGATGCGGTGAGTTGTAGTCTGGACTGGGGAGCTTGTACTAAAGAGATGTGTTTAACACGTCCATTCTTCATTGGTGCTAAGGATCAGTGGTTGGAGCTAAAGATTAATGTATAGTTGATAGGATTGATTGACAGTGGGATAAGAAGAGAAAAGGAAAAGCAGAAGAAGGGAGAAGAGAAGGGAGTGGGATGGGGAGAGGGAAGGGGGATAGGGATGGATCAGAGGCTGGAGGCCATGCTTGAAATAGAATTGGATTTCCCTATATTCAAACTGGGTGGACTGGGTCCGTCTGGTGGTGGCCGACATCTATATATTCTAGCCAAGGGGTCCATACATCAAGGTATCTTTCATAGGTGTCGCTTTTTATCGCTGTAATTTTCTCGTTACACAGTGTATCTGAGATTCTGTTCAAGATCTCTTGCCAGGGGATTCTGGGGGATTTCCAGTTTCTGGCAATGGTGAGACGGACGGTGGCTAAGACGTGTTGAATTAATTTCCAATGGTTTTTAGAGTATCTACCTGATTTGTAAGAAAGTAAAGCCTCCCTAGGGTTCTTAGTCATTGGGAGATGGATGATGTCAGAAAGCAGTTTGTATACCCTGTTCCATGTGGCCGAGACTATAGGGCAGTCCCACCAGATGTGAGCCATTGATCCCACGGAAGGGCATCCCCTAAAGCAGAGTGGGGAAGTTGATGGGGAAAACTTGTGAATACGGTCTGGCGTGAGATACCATCTAAAGAGTGTCTTGTAGGCATTTTCTAAAACTACTGTGTTACAGGAAATCTTCTTTATGTTGTCCCACGTTCTCTGCCACTCGTCCTCCTCCACGTCGCACCCTAGCTCTCTTTCCCATTGAGACATATAATTATGCTTAATAGGGGATGGTGGGGACACTAGAGTTGCATAAAGGCTCGATATCAAACCACCACTGAAGTGGTCTCTGATACACCGGGATTCAAAATCAGTACTTTGATATGGAGGGGGAGAGCGGGTCAGCGTGCTATTAATAAAATGCTTGATCTGTAAAAACCTGAAGGTTTCAGACGGGGGCAGGTTCTCCCCTGAGTTGAGGTCCTGGGCTATTTTCATCCCCCTTGAGGTGCAGAAATTCTCCACTTTGGTATAACCTTTCCCCACCCACCATCTGAAATTATTGGAGTGGGTAACACCCGGAGGAAACAGGGGATTCCCAAGCAGCGGGGAAGCCGGCTTTAAAGAAGAAGTAAAATGGGATTTCACCCCATCCCAAACGGAGAGGGAAAACGCCAGGGCAGGAGGCAGGGATTTAGGTCGGGAAGCTTTCGGGAGCCATAACAACGAAGCTGGGGAGATGGGTGAACATTTTAAGAAGTCATTAGATACCCAAATCGGTCTGTCTTTTGTCGCATGGAGCAAGACCAGGGGTGCCACTTGGGCTGCTATGTAATACTTTTTGATTGAGGGAAACGCGAGGCCCCCCCTCTCTCTTTTACATATCAGGTTCCACGCGAAATGCATACATTTCTGTTGGAGAGAGTCCAGTGTCTTTTGGGGGACACGGACTGGAAGTACCCTGAATAGGTATAAAATTTTGGGTAAAATCGTCATTTTAAGGGCAGCGATGCGGCCTAGCCAGGAGAGCTTTACATAGTGCCAGGCATGGAGCAGGGAGTCAATTGTTTTGATGATTCCCGGGTAGTTTGCCGTAAAGATATCGTTAATGTTTGCTGCCAGAATAATTCCCAGAAAGGGCAGGCGCTGTGTCCACGTCCATGAGAAGTTGTGAGAAAGGGTTTGCTTTGTGGTATCAGATAGGGATATGTCAAGCGCCATGGACTTGGAGGTATTCAGTCGGAGTCCAGAAAACTGGCTAAAGTCAGCCAGATCCTGGAGTGCATTTGAGGCCGAGACATGGGGGGTAGACAGCATGAGTAACATGTCATCTGCAAATAATGAAATTTTTTGTTCTGTGGGGCCCATTGGGATACCCTTAACCGCCGGGTTCTGTCTGAGTTTTTGGGCTAAAGGTTCAAGTGCCAATATAAATAAGATAGGGGAAAGGGGGCAGCCCTGCCTAGTTCCCCTCTGGATTGGAAAAGTGGCTGAGGAGAAGCCAGCGTACTTGATGCAGGCAGTAGGGTGGGAATAAAGTACTCCTATCCAGGAAAGGAAGCCCGTGCCAAATCCCCTCTTTTCAAGGGAAAAGCGAAGGTAGTGCCATGATAAGGAGTCAAATGCCTTCTCCACATCCAGAGAGAGAAGCATTGATTCAACCTTACTATCCCTTGCCTCCTGCATCAACTGCATGACCCGTCTCACCCCATCCCCTGCTTGTCTCCTAGGCACAAAACCTACCTGGTCTTTATGGATTATCTCAGACAGAAACACATTAATTCTGGTGGCCAGGATTTTGGTAAGGATTTTGAGATCTATGTTCAGTAAAGAGATAGGTCTGAAATTGGTCCATTTTCAGTGATCCTTTCCGGGATTCGGAATCATAACTATGGATGCTCTAAGCATCTCTGGATCAAAGGGGTTCCCCTCTTTGACATGGTTGAAAACTGCTGCTAGTCTAGGGGCCACTACGGGACCCAGTTTTTTATAGAATAGAGCGGTAAATCCGTCTGGCCCAGGCCTCCTATTGTTTTTCAGGGTTTTGATAGCCTGCAGGACTTCGTCAGTAGTAATGTCCCCATCTACAAGAGATCTTTGATCTTCAGAAATGTGTGGGAGGTTAATGTTATCAAAAAAGGTCTGTGCCCGATGGAGCTCCAAGGGCGGAGGGGCTTCATACAAGCTGGCTAAGCCCTCCGAGAACTCCTTTACCACCGCTAGGGGGTTGCTGGTCTCTGTACCCTCCCTGGTTTGTAGTTTGACGGGAGTTATGTATTGGTCCTGACATTTCAGTTGGGAGGCTAGGAGTGTCCCTGGTTTATTAGCTGAAGTATAATAATGCTGTTTAGAGCGCCTGTATCGCCTTTCAGCCTGCTCTGTTTGTAAAAGGTTTAATTTCGCTCTGGAGGTCTCCAGCTGGCGGAGGCGCTTTGGGGAGGGGTTTGCCTTAAAGGCCTGAGCATCTGCTAAGTATTGTTCATTAAGGTTTGTTGCCAGCGCCATTCTCTCTTTTTTCTTCCGAGAGGACAGGGCTATATAGTGGCCTCTCATCACGGCTTTAAAGGCGCCCCAAACCATAGTTGGGGGGGGAGTCTGGGGTCTCATTTAATGTAAAAAAGTCTCTGGCACGTGTACAGGATTCCTCCACCAGGGAGTTTGAGGAGAGTAAAGAGTCATTAAGTGACCATGAGGAAGATCTGGACCCAGCAATCAGTGATTTACAAGAGATTGAGGTCAAGTCATGGTCAGACCAGGGTATAGGATGAATTCTAGAGGCAGTGATTTGGGGGAGGAAGGAGGTCTGCACAAAAATATGGTCTATTCTTGTAAAAAGTTTATGGGGGGCTGAATAGTGGGTGAAGTCTTTCTTGTGAGGGTGCTGATCCCGCCAAGGGTCTATTAGATTAGAATTATTGATTATGTCCTGGAATTGTTTCCCTTCTTGTCTGATTTGTGTATTTGGGGGGAGGGACCTGTCTATATCAGGTTGTAGATTTAGATTTGAGTCTCCACATAGGAAGATAGTGCCCTTCCCGTGTATCTGGATCATGGAGCACATTTGTGATATAAAGGGTATCTGCTTAGTGTTGGGAGCATAATAATTTAGAAAGGTTACCTCAGAGTCTTGAAGTGTTCCCTGGAGTAGAATAAACCTGCCACCAGGATCTGCGATTTGTTTATGGCATGTGAAGGGGACCTCCTTACGGAAGGCGATGAGAACACCTCTTTGTTTACTATGTCCTACTGCTTGGAAAAAGAGAGGAAATTTATAGAGAGGACGTCGTATAATGGGTCTCCTGGAGACATACCACGTCAGCGTGAATGGAATTAAAGTATTTGAAAGCTCTAGACCGCTTATTGGGTGAGTTCAGACCCTGAACATTGAGTGACACTACTTTAAGGGCCATATTTGGGAGGATGGGGTAGCTGATTCCAAATATGTGCTAGGCCTCGAGCCAAGGGCCCCAGTGAGGATGGGACAGGAGGGGGGGGGGAATAGGGAAAGAGGGGAAGGGGAGAGGGAATTAGAGAAGGAGAAAGAGGAGAGAAAGGGAGAGAAGAGAAAGAAGTACATAGAACATTTAAGATTAACATACAATTTAGAGCTCTTTTGAAACTGCACATCCGTGCAGGGTGGTGTCCCAGAGGCTCAGACCGGAAAGAAGTCGGAACCAAAGGGAGTTGGGGGTGCGCCAGAGTGAGTCGGGAGGCAAAACTGGCACAAACTTGTAAACATACAACAACACAACAACATATCTCAATTCAGTAAAAAAAGAGTGCAAAAAATGCAGAAAATGCAAAAAATGCAAAAGGCCACAGTTAGAGCATGAGTATCCTCTACCCCCATGAACACGCACGGGGCCCGCCACGGGAGAGCCCGGGAGGGCCCGCATCACGGTACAAGGAGCAGAGGAGGAACATCCACTTATAGGGAAGAGGTACCGGTTTAATGACGGCCAGCAGAGAAGGAACTGTTCCAGGTTGTGTACCATCTCGGGGGCCTGGAGGTGGAGAAGCTCTCCAGAATCAATAAGGGTCCCCCTACTACCGGCTATATGACCAGGGGCAGGAGGGAGTCCAGGCACCACTATGGCCACAAGAGGAGTTCCCGCTGTGGCATGTTTAAGTGTTCCAGTGACTAACTGCAGGGGTTTCCGCCTTAGGAAAGAATGGTTCTCAAGGAAAGGGTTAAACAGGATAGATGAGACCTGCCGTGTTCACTGGTGAGCGAAAGGCACTAAAGAGTGTGGATGGCATCACAGGGGCTCCAGTTAGACTAGGGTCTCTCGGCGGCCATATGTTATAAATATGATCATACCCACCAGTGAGCAAGGGTGCGCTAATAAGTTTAAATGTTAGGGCGGGAGGGTCAGTCAGCTCAAGGATTTTCAGTGGCCGTAAGCTGTCCCAAATACACGGAGGAGCGAAGTCCCCCCACCAGGGGGAGCAGGAGCACTCGCCTGCCCGGTGGAGTGATCTGGAAAAGCTCAGGGCCAGGGACCTGCTGTATTCACCATGCAATATAATAAGGTCTCTTGCGGCAGCATATTTCAGGCAGTTAGTCTTGACAATAGTATTTCAGCTGTAGGGCAGGTAGTTCAGGGGTTGAAAGACAACAACAGCAACAACATTATTGTAAATACAGAATACAAATACAAATTATAAAGAGGTCTCCTGCAGTGGCATGTTTCAGCTCATGAAGGTTAACAGTAGCTGCTCATGGCATGAAGGAGAGTGATCATCAAGAAGAAAACATTGCAATCAGAGTGAATATGAGCATATTCCATAGGGAGCTAAGAGGTATTAATAAACATGGTATGACCATAACAAGCATGGGGGCTGATACGAAGGAAATTATTGCAGGGGTTTGTCTCAGCCCCTTGAGACCGGCTGAAGGGGCTGAAACAGGGGTCGTTTTGTCACCTGGTCCACTCTCAGGTGAGAATGCACACTGAGAGGTCTCCTGCAGTTACATGTTTCAGCTCTTAAGGGTAACAGCAGCTGCTCATGGCATGAAGGGGGGCAATAACAGAGGGAAAAAACATTGCAAACAGAGTGAGTCCAAACATGCTCTGTAGAGAGCAAACAAGATGTTAATAAACATAGTATGACTCAAGTAACTGGGTCTTTGCGCGGTAGTGACTTACTGGACCTTAACGAGCATGAAGGTTAATACAAAAAGTTATTGCAGGGGTATGTCAGCCCTTGGAGACCGGCTGAAAGGACTGGGACAGGAGCCGTTTTATCGCCTGGTTGATTCTCGGGTGAGGTTCTATCCTTGAAGAGGGGGTGGTTTGGGGGGTAGATCTGCGGGGCAGACCCGGGGTTCTTGGAGTAGTGGGGAGAGACGAGGTTGTAGGATCCATGTCTGGGATTCTAATGTCCAGGGCTTTAAGCTTGGCCAGGAGTTCTGGGGGCGAAGAGGCCTGGATCTGCTTAGATTGGTATGTAAACGTGAGTTTAAAGGGGAATCCCCAGCGGTATCGAATCCCCTGAGCTTGTAAGACTTGGAGTAAGGGTCTAAAGGCCCCCCTTTTTAGGATGGTGGTCTGCGAGAGATCCGCAAAAATTTGGTAATTATGCTTTTGGAAGTATAGGGGAGATTTCTCTCTAGATGCCTTGAGGACCGCTTCTTTTGTTAAGTAGTGATGAAACTTGACGATGATGTCACGCGGTGGGCCCTCTGTGGGTTTTCTTGCTAGGGCCCTGTGCACTCTATCCAGCTTGAGCCTGGCTACCGGTATATCTGGGACCAGTTCCTGGAGAAGGGCGGTGATAGTGGCTGTGGCATCCTCCATGGTCTCAGGGAGGCCACAGAATCGCAAGTTAGATCTGCGATTTCGATTCTCGAGTTCCTCGTTTAAATTTTTAAGTGAGGTAATCTCATCTTGCATTTGACCCAGCAAGGAGTTATGGTTATCAAGGATCAGTGTGGAGTCATCCATGCGGGATTCCAGGGCATCAGTGCGGGTTCCAATGTCCCTGATTTCTTTTAAGAGTGTCTCAGTGTGCTTAACTGACACTGCTGTGACCTCTTCTCTAATAACAGCTCTAAGCTGTGTGATCAGGGTCTGATTTTCTGAGGAAAGCTGAGCTGGGGCTTTGTGAGCTGAGCTATGTGGAGAGGAGGGGAGTTGCGGCCAGCTATCATTAGATTCCTGGGAGAGATCATCAGCACTCACCCTCAGGGCTTCCTCTTTGTCCTCTCCTGCTCTGGAGCATGCTGCGTCCTCAGATGCTGCAGTCTCATCTGCTAGCAGCTGTGCTGCGGCCGCCATCTTGGATCCTGGGGCTGCCGACTTCCGACCCTCTCTGTGGCCTCTCCTTTTGGCTGGGGTGGCAGACATCTGGCCCAGGTAAGTCCTGGGGTCTTCCGCAGCCGCCTTGGGTGGAAATTTAGGGGTCTGGTTGTGTTGGTTGGGCTCTGTGCCTCCCGACTGCACGGAGCTCACTCAGCAGACGTCCATGCTGCGCGGTCACGTGCGCGCGCTGACAAATCCTGTTTTAAGTGTAGTGTAGCGTTTTGTCCTCCCCTCATATACGCACATATAAGTAAGTATGTCAGGCAGAGAAGTGCCAGGATGGGCACAGAGAAGTTGCAGAGGCCTAAATTCATCAAGCAGAGGTCGCAGCAGACTAGGGGTGAGTGGCAGCAGGAGTCTCAGTGAGAGGCCTGATCTCCCGGTATAAGCTAGCAGTCGTGTCTCGACCAGCAACCCATCTGCCGCCATTGATTGGTTAACACGATCATCCACTTCATCACAAGTGACATCTGACACCCCCAGTCAACTGTCGGTTATATCATAGGCTTTGGGTTCAGCTCCACTATTCAGTGAGGACGATCTGATAATCTGAAAAATCAGCAGCTACTGCCCAGCCAAGAAGTGGAGTAGACACTTGCCGCTTCTTCCACTAGGCGGGCAAGTAGTGATGAGGAGAGTGGCGTGGGAGGTGGTGTTGCAAGCGTTTTGGCTTCTTAAGCAGACACTGTTGAGGAACCTGAGGAGGACATCAGTGAGTTTTGAGGGCACTTTTAAAGGCTTGGAGTGATGGAGAGTGACAGATTTAGCGGTCAGCATGGTGGCAGAAGGGTAAAGTATGGAGGCAAATGTGCTCGGGGTAGACCACTTGCTGCGCAGCAGGTTACCTTCCCAGGAGGTAGTGGATGAGCCAGCCAAGGCTCCACCACCCCGCTCCTAGGCCGTTGTACCTGTGACAGTGCACTTGCACTTAGCAATGGTGTCACAGGAAAAAGTGCCTAATTGCCAATTACATATTAATTGTTAATATTTATGTTATTTGAACACATTTGTAATAATAACATATAATAACATATAACATTATAACAATAACATATAACATAACATATAAAATGTATCACATTTTTTTTTGGTTAATTTTGTATTGTTTTTTTATTTATTTTTTTTCCTTTTTGTTTTATATTTTGTATTTTTTAAAAATATATATTTTTTACTTTTTAAATTTTTTTTTATATTTTTTTTTCATTGTCTTTTTTTTTATATTTTTTACATTTTTTTACAATTTATTTTTCCATTTTTTATATTTTTTTTTTTTGTATTTTGTTTTTTTCAAAATATATATATATATATTTTTTGTATTTTTCTTTCTTTCTTTCTTTCTTTCTTTCTTTCTATTTTTCAGGGCCCTTCCAGCCTACCAACCACGGAGTCACACATGGGAGGAACTGCTAAAAATCATAAATCAATGAATGAAATCATGGCTTACTCCACGAAAACTGCAAATGGGAACCATGGTGACTGACAATGGGAAGAACATTTTGTCTGCGCTGCGACAAGGAAGCCTGAGCCATGCGTCCTGCTATGGCACACGTGTTCAATCTAGTTGTCAAGCGTTTTCTGAAGTCTTCCCTCCATCTGCAAGACATCCTAACAACGGGAAGGAAACTTTGCATGCACTTCAGCCACTCCTACACCGCCAAGCACACCCTTCTTGAGCTACAGCGTCAGAACGGTATCCCCCAACATAGTGATTTGCGATGTTTCCACCCGTTGGAATTAAACCCTCCATATGCAGGATCGACTATAGGAACAGAGAAAAGCCATCACAGGGACTCCCCTGTGTAACTTCAATGTAAACCAGTGGCAGCTCATACGTGACACCTGTCGTTTGCTCAGGCCCTTTGAGGAAGCTACTTTATTAGTCAGTCACCAGGACTACAGGATGAACGATGTGATTCCACTGCTTCATGTACTAAAACACATGTTGGAAACCATGGCTGGTCAGGGCACTGGAAACATGGTGCCTACATTTCACGGCCACATGAAGCCTGTGGGGGCTGAAGTGAAGGAGGAGGAGGGGGTGGGGCACAGTGAAGCACAGTTTAGGTTTGACAAAATGGCCATTTTATCTAGTCATCTGACAGGAGAAGAGGAGCAGGAGCAGCCAGAGGAGCTAGAGGGTTGTGAGGAAGGCGAGACAGAGGACCCAGACACACCATGGCAGTATGCAGTGGAGATGGAGACAGGTAGTCCCTCCGAGTCACTTGCACAAATGGCACGATGCATGCTCACGTGCTTGCGTAGTGACCGCAGAATTGTCTCCATTTGTCAGCAGGATGACTTCTGGCTCTCCACCTTATTGGACCCTCGCTACCGGCACAAAATGGTGGCATTTTTTTACACCCACTGAAAGGGAGGACAAACTGACCTACTACAGAGACATTCTACGTAGTCAGTTGGCCGATGCCTATCTGCGCCATGGGCTGGGGGGGGGGTGGGAGGAGCAGCAGCTCCATCAGCAGGAGCCTGAGTCTTCAGTTGCTAATGAGTAGCTTTCTTCACCCGCATAGTAAGGTTAATCATGAGCAGCAGAAAGACTTGGAGCAGGCCCTGAACCAGCAGGTAGTGTCATACCTTGCCATGACCATGCCAACACACCTTGAGGACCCGCTGGACTTCTGGGCAGCCAAACTTGACTTGTGGCCACAACTGGCAAGGGTTTGCCCTGGGAAAGCTGTCCTGCCCGGCAAGTAGTGTGCCATCTGAGCGGGTGTTTAGTGCGGCGGGGGCCATAGTCATGCCAAGGAGAACTCGTCTGTGCACGAAAAATGTGGAGAGACTCACCTTTGTGAAGATGAATCAGGCATGGATCAGCCAGGATTTCCAGCCACCAATGGCTGATCCATGGTAGTAGCTGATGCATGTTAGCTCCTTATGCTGCTGCCAACTCCAGGGTGTGTCTTTCAGGCAATATATGGGCTCCCTATGCTGCTGCTGCCAGCTCATATGTGTGTCTTTCAGGAAATATATGGGCTCCTAATGCTGCTGCTGCCAACTCCAATGTGTGTACTCTTAAAAGACACACGCTAGCATATTTGGGATGCCCCCCCAGTTAAAGGCAATGGCTGCTGGCAATTTGACAACGTGACTTTGTTTACAAAATGCAACTAGTTAGCAGACAGGTACTCTTGAAATATTTATGCTAGTATTTGGGATGCTCCCTCTTCAAATACATAGGCTGGCTGCTTTTATAGTGGAAAAGTGACTTTGTTTACAAAATGCAACCAGTTAGTAGACTGGTACTCTTCAAATATTTATGCTAGTATTTGGGATGCCCCCACCCCAGCAAAAGGCAAAGTTTGCTTAAAAAGTGACTTTTACAAAATGCAACCAGTTAGTAGACAGGTACTCTTCAAAATGTTATGCTAGTATTTTGGGTGCCCCCCCCCCCCCCCGGCGAAAGGCAAAGTTTGCTTAAAAAGTGACTTTGTTTACAAAATGCAACCAGTTAGCAGACAGGTACTCTTGACATATTTATGCTAGTATTTGGGATGCCCCCTCTTCAAATACATAGGTTGGCTGCTTTTATAGTGGAAAAGTGACATTCTTTACAAAATGCAAACAGTTAGTAGACAGGTACTCTTCAAATATTTATTCCCATGACCCAATCAATCAACCTCATCAAACTTGTTTTAAAATTTCTCAGTGCTTGTTTTATTTAAGTCCACTTTAAAACACACATATTCCATGAATGAATAATTTCATACACATAGTTGTACTTCTCCACACAAAATATTCAATGTTCATGATACACTTCAATATAATTCTCATTTGCTTATTTTTAGGGACTATTGTCCCTCTTCCTATGGAACAGGTAGACATGTTTCGCCTCTCGGCTTTCTCAATACCTGAACAGAAAAACAATTGTTTAGTCACTCTGTGTATGATTCATTGTTATATTAAATATAACCTTAAATGTAGGCATATGGTTATTAGAAACACAATGGTATTACCTTCTAAGACTCTTTAAATGTACAGGTTTCCAAAACATGCAGAAATTATTTTCCTCAATGTAGTACAGACTTTATGTGGCTTTCCTACCCCTCTGGGAGAAAGTGCGGATGAAACAGCTCTAATTGGAGACAATGTCTATAAAAGATTACACGCCAATATTATTTTTATCTATTATTTTGGTGTCTTCTCTATATATGTATGGTTTCTAGCTTACCCTTTTTAAAAACACTTTGTGGGACCGCTGTGGCGAAATGGCCAGGAGGTGCCCGGGTCTGTCCTGCCAAAAATATTTATAATACTGCATTTAATATCTCATTTACTATTATGCTATATACTTATCTATGGGCAATCAAACCGAGTATACCAATTATAGACCCAGCCTGATCTCTCACCTGTATAATGGTCCCAGTTGTAGCTCCCCTTTGATTTCCCAGGTCCCGGTCCATCCCGCCGCCAACCGAGCGCAGCGTTTCCCTGTGCTTCCATGTGGCAACACTCGTCCTTTATACCCCCCACAGAAGGACGTCATCCTTGTGGTCGCCAGTTGCAGAGCAAAAACATATATATCTGCAGCTCAGGCGCCATTTTCTTGTGGCTGCCTTGCCGTCGCCATTTTTTCATGGTCTAACTCAGGTATAGCACCATAGGCTCGATTCAGAGACACATTCGTCCGGACTTCCGTAGCTGTCTGTGAAAGTTTTGGTGGGTGTTTGTCATTTTTTTACTTTTTTTCATTCATTTTTCATTCGTATGAACGTTCGGGAATGTGCTTTTTCGATGAACGGAAGCAAATCGGAACATTTCCGTTAGTTCGGATCATTTTCCAAACAAAATCGGAAATTTTTCGTTCGTTCAGATAACTTGGGATGGGTTTCCGTCTGATTCAGAGAGCTGATTTCCGACGGACCACCACCCTATAAATCCGTTTCATTTCTGATCCACTTACGGGACCTTTGAGGGCTCGGATTGCTATTGTTGAACATGTTTTGAGGCTGTGTGGAGGAGTCTGCGCGCCTTTAGCACCAAGGCATTGCATGTATCAGCATGGCCGAGGCCATAAATTGTATAGCAATGCATACCTAAATCAATACATTTCATGTATGCCTTATAGATGCATTTTAATGCTGACCTTAATTAGTCCTTAGCATGTAAACCTTTATTTTCCCACACATCCATATAATTGCTATATTTTTTTAGACTTATGTCCTTTGTGAATTATATTTGGATTGTTGAACTTGAATCTTAATTTGTTGTAGGAGTTATTGTTTTAGTTGGTTACCTTTGCTTAGTGTAATTATTTTATATTTGGTTGCAGGAACTGCAAGATGTGCCACTCGCCCTTGCTCCTGATGCCCGTTCTTTGCCTGCAGAATGCGGGCCAGGGGTTCTCTAATCGGGCACTATGCAAAACCTGGCCCGTGGTGGCAAGGGCCCTCTGGCTTTTGAAGTCCAGATTTAGGTGTTTGGACCATACAGGGGGGGGGGGGGGGGGCACTGCAGTATGACCCCAACAAGGTTATACCAATATTTTAATTTACGTTTTTTAACAGGGGCCACACGTGCCAGAGTTGCACAACTGAGTGTCAGGGCCCTTCAGTTGGTGGGCGAGATGCAGGAGCTGCGCAACTCGTTGGGGACCACAGATGAAGAATAATGTTCTGTGGCCTGCCATTGCTATGTATTTTGTTTTTTATAGTTGTAAAAATTTGAAATATTCAAAATTTTTTAAAATGTTATATTTTATGATGGAATAAAAAAAAATGTTACATTGTCATTTCATTTACAAAATACATTAACACAAAACTAATGGGCCCAGAAATATTTAAAGATGAACATTCACATGACCGAGAAGTGATTTGGGTAAGTTTTAGAGGGCTAAAATGGAAGAAGAACCTAGCCGAGAAGTGGTTTGGGTGAGCTTTAAGGGTCCAAAAGGGAAGATGGAAGATAGTGCTAAGTGGTTTGGGTGAGCTTTAAGGGTCCAAAAGGGAAAATGGAGGACAGTGCTAAGTGATTTAGCTAAACTTTGTAGTAGAAGTGAGGGTGGCAAATATGTAGGCGAGCACTTTAATGAGTTAAGTTTGTAGTGCGCAGGCGCAAGATCGTAAGGATTTCCGTCTGGACGATTATTTATTGAAAAAGGGAAACCTACGTTGTAACATGTGAAAATGAAACGGAAAAGTCTGGATGGAAAATGACATCCTCGTATTCGTAATCTGCCGTACGAACGGACGGAAACTTTACAGAAGGTTTTCAATGCATGCACAGAATCACTCGCACACTCATACGAGAACGGAAACATTTCCAAAAAAAACAGATCGGAACTAAAACTGAAGATTTTTTTTGTCTCTCTGAATCGAGCCTCATGTTTTTGGAGTCTCTACTTGCTATTCTAACTTCATCTATTGCTCTACTCCTGGAATGGTCCCCAATAAGTGTTCAAGAGCTATTGGGCTAATAAAAATGAAAATGAACATTATTTGTTAAGTAAAACTTTATAAGAAGGAATTGTTTGTATTTATACTTTTTTTCTTATTTCTCCCCAAAGGCTTCCCATCCGCATGTTTTTCCATGGGGTTTACAAGATTCAACAAATTGCACATTAGTAAGATTTTTTCATGATAATATTGTCCCCTTAGATACAATTGTCCTTGTAGATGGTCCTCCCTAATGGGGAATTTTATCCCCGCCTTAATTTTATCAAAAAATCTAAACAGAGGATCCCCAAGGGAGAGCTCTCTTGATTATTGTTTATTAGATTGGTTCAAAAGTTGCCCCTCCCCCCCGCGAAAGGCAAAGTTTGCTTAAAAAGTGACTTTGTTTACAAAATGCAACCAGTTAGCAGACATGTACTCTTGAAATATTTATGATAGTGTTTGAGATGCCCCCTCTTCAAATACATAGGTTGGTTGCTTTTATAGTGGAAAAGTGACTTTCTTTACAAAATGCAACCAGTTAGTAGACAGGTACTTTTCAAATATTTATGCTAGTATTTGGGATGCCCCCCCCCCCCCCCCCCCCCCGGGCAAAAGGCAAAGTTTGCCTAAAAAGTGACTTTGTTTATAAAATGCAACCAGTTAGCAGACATGTACTCTTGAAATATTTATGCTAGTGGTTGGGATGCCCCCTCTTCAAATACATAGGTTGGCTGCTTTTATAGTGGAAAAGTGACTTTCTTTAAAAAATGCAACCAGTTAGTAGACAGGTACTCTTGAAATATTTATGCTAGTATTTGGGATGCCCCCTCTTCAAATACACAGGCTGGCTGCTTTTATAGTGGAAAAGTGACTTTGTTTACAAAATGCAACCAGTTAGTAGACAGGTACTCTTGAAATATTAATGCTAGCACGCTTTTTAAAGAATGACACCAGGAAAAGGAAAAGCTAAATAGGCAGGTGTGTTATTAACCCTTTTAGTGCCAGCTACATGAGTCTCACGTAGCTGCCTCTACTCCACTTAAGTGCCAGCTACATGAGACTCACATAGCTGATTTTAAACCCCCACAGTAAAAAAAGTACAAAAGTAAAATACTCACCTGACCCCTCGTTGGATCCGGCCAGATCTCCTCTTTAATTTGCTGCCATCCGATCCCCCGTGGGGGCTCGGATGGCTCCAGAAGAGCCCCTGGAATAGTGCCACCCCCGCTTCGGCAGCAGCAGCTGCTAACTGTAAGAAAAACAAAAAATTAAAAATGACATTTACTTACCTGTGGCCACGCGGTCTCCTCTTCAATGGGGGGCCTCCGATTGGCCCCCCCAGCCCCTGGGGGCGGGGGCGGGTGACATCTCTGTGATGTCACCAGCAGCCGGCCTCTTAATACCGGCACCCGAGACTAAGAATCAGTCTGCTCGGGTGCTTGGAGCAGAGAGGTGGGGAGGGGGAGAGGGCTGTGATCGCCCCCCCCCCCCAGGCTCTCTCCTCCAAACACCCAAGCAGACCGACAGCTGTCATCGCAGATCGCCGGGGGACACAGGATCCGAGGTGAGTAAAGTAAAATAAATAAATAAATGTAATTTTTTTCTCTTTGTGTCAGTGTCTTTTTTTTTACATTTAACCCCTTGTGAACTGGTAAGGGGTCCATGAGACCCCTTATACCAGTTCACAAGGCTGTGGGATGGCAAGTCACCTGCGGCTAGCGGGTGACTTGCCATTAACCCCCAGCACCCCCATTACCCCCAAAAATGGGGACCCTATGTCATAGGGGACCCTATGTCATTTTTTTTTAATTAATCCCTTATGCTCTGTCACAGCTGGCCCCTGCATCCTGTTCCTACAAGCCCTGCATAGCTGGTCCCGGGCTGGTTACTTCGGGTAAAGGGGACCCCATGTCATTTTTTGGGATTTTTTAAGGGTTTTTAACCCTTAAAAATCCCCCCCCCCAAGAAATGCCCCCCCCCCCCTTGGAGGGGGACTCTATGTATTTTTTTTTCTCGATTTAACCCTTTGTAGTGTGGATAGCAGTTGTATTTTATTTGTAAATGTTATAAAGTACTTGTTTCAGTTTGGGGGGTCTCCTGGGAAGGAACGGGGGGCTACCGATAAATATTTGGTACCGTTCTAATCGGTAGAAATGGGGCTTTCTCATGCAATATGGTTTTCTTTAATAAAATACATTGTTTATTTAAAATAAAGGAGACAATTTTCTAAAAATGTTTTTATTTATTTTTACTTAATAATAATATTGTAAAAAACTGAATTAAATTTACAAACAAGCCATTTCATGTTAAAGTACCAAAACAAATATAGACACCGCGCTTGATTCTCAGAAGTGCAAGCTCAACGTGCTAAGAAAGAGTCCTTCTTCTTTAACAAATAGAAAACACACACATATGCACAGAGCTTTAAAATTAAATAAAACGTGAAGTTAAATATAAAGAGTCTTCAAATCCCAAAAATTTAGAGTCTCGCCACCATGTGTGGTGATCACACTCTTACCATGATGGTCTAGTGTCCTAAAATAACCTTTGTGAAATGTTCGTAGACCCTCTCATAAAGTTGCAAAAGCCCGTGGTAACAGCTTAAATCAGCTTTCAATCAGTCCTGCAGCAGTCTTCCCACGCAGTACATGAAAAGCAATAGAAATAATAGTGCAATATGTCCAGAAACACACACAGTAGGTTTAATCAAATTGCACTCACAAAGTTTAAAAGGTTAAAACAGCGTTGTATATACATGGGATTGTCAGCAATTCTCACCGCCGTGTCCCCGACTCAGTAATCCACAAACATCGATCCAATAGATGGTAGCATAGAGGAACATCCAATCCGGAAATCCAATGGAAAACACCAAGCGATCCTACGCGTTTCGTCGCCTAGGCGACTTCTGCTGGAATGCTTGGTAATACTATGGCGCGGTCTTTTAAACCGAACATGTAATGATGTCATAAAAATGTGACAAGACACCATTACATGTTCGGTTTAAAAGACCGCGCCATAGTATTACCAAGCATTCCAGCAGAAGTCGCCTAGGCGACGAAACGCGTAGGATCGCTTGGTGTTTTCCATTGGATTTCCGGATTGGATGTTCCTCTATGCTACCATCTATTGGATCGATGTTTGTGGATTACTGAGTCGGGGACACGGCGGTGAGAATTGCTGGCAATCCCATGTATATACAACGCTGTTTTAACCTTTTAAACTTTGTGAGTGCAATTTGATTAAACCTACTGTGTGTGTTTCTGGACATATTGCCCTATTATTTCTATTGCTTTTCATGTACTGCATGGGAAGACTGCTGCAGGACTGATTGAAAGCTGATTTAAGCTGTTACCACAGGCTTTTGCAACTTTATGAGAGGGTCTACGAACATTTCACAAAGGTTATTTTAGGACACTAGACCATCATGGTAAGAGTGTGATCACCACACATGGTGGCGGGACTCTAAATTTTTGGGATTTGAAGATTCTTTATATTTAACTTCACGTTTTATTTAATTTTAAAGCTCTGTGCATATGTGTGCATTTCATGTTAAAGCCTAAACTCTGCTGCAAAAATATATATATATATAATTTTCCTGAAAATTCCAGCAAAAATGGCGCATAACATGGCGCAAAATGGGGAAAAATGACCTGTCAACAGAGGGTGACAAAATCTCAAGTAGGCTGGCAATTAAAAGGGTTAAAAGTAGCTATGCATGTTGGGTATTCCCCCCTGTTCGGGGGACCTTGCGCTTTCAGATTTAGCTTGTTTTTTCTTGTTTGCATATTTATATTTTAGAAACAGGTGTTTTTTATTCAGCTTTTTTATACATTTTTTAGGGAAACCCTGCGCAACCAATTCTTTGAGGGATTAATTCCTTTTACAATAATTTTTATTGTTTATAGAAAAGCGGTAGTAGACAATACAAAATTTGGGTAAAGACATTCTGTGGACTTCGTCAGCAACAGCATGTACAGATAAAATGACAAAACCAGCATTTATAGAAAGTTCACATTACATAGTCCAAGAAGAAAAAGAGTGCAAAATGTAAAAAGTTACAATTAAGCATAATGTAACAAGTGGTTATTGTAAGAAGCAGTTATTATCATTTTGTCAATGACGAGGCATAGCCTCTACCTATATATATGCCATTACATGAGAGCCGAACAGTAAGAACAAAAAGAAGGGGTGAGGGTGAGGAGAACCCACTGACACAGAACAGAGGGAAAGGGAAAGAGAAGGGAGTGATCAAGGGGTGTTATATTAGGAAGAAAGAGGGGGGAAGGATAATAGGGAGTGGGGAGGGGGGGGGGGAGGACCCAACCAACAGTTCCCGCCTATATCGTGGTTCCTAGACGTCCCCAACTTTTCTACTCACTCCAATATAGTTTATCCATGGGGACCATATTTCACTAAAGCGATCATAGTCATCATGGGCTATTGCCGTCAGTTTTTCCATTAGCATAATATCAGAAATTTTAGTAATCACCATCTGCCAGGGTAAGTGTCCACTCCTCCAATTCCTAGCTATTATTAGTCTTGCTGCTGAGAAAATATGTAAAGCTAATTTCCATTGGATAAATTTAAAATTATTTGTCTTATAAGAGAGGAGGGCTTCCCATGTGCTAGGGGAGTAAGTGCCTGTAAAGAGCGTAGACAGGAGGTTGTATACATCGCTCCACATCTTGTAGGCATGAGGACAGCTCCACCATATGTGATGCATAGTCCCTTCCTCTTGACATCCCCTATAGCACATGGGAGAGGTATTTGCATCAAACTTGTGTATTCTGGCAGGGGTGAGGTACCATCTAAACAGGACCTTGAATGAGTTCTCCTGAATGAGCGTGTTGTAGGAGACCTTCCCTGCTGATTTCCATATGTTTGACCAGGTTTGCTCATCCCCTATTTTCCCTAAATCTTCTTCCCACCTAGCTATATATAAGTGTGAGTTTGTCCCTTCAGGTTTGACCAGGGATGCGTAGAGTTTTGAAATTGCTCCTCTCGCCAGTGGGTCATATAGGCATCTCTGTTCAAAGTCCGAAGGTTTACTATAGTGATCCAGGTCCCGAATCAGTGATTTGACGAAGTGGTCCAGTTGTAGTGCCCTACATTTTTCAGCAGGGGGCGCTATGATTCTATTGGTCAGTGAGAATGGGGATTCCCCTTTCCAACCTGCGAGCAGGTCTTGTATCGTACGATATCCCTGTTCCTCCCACCACTTAAATCTCTGTCTTGACTCCAATCCCGGGGGAAACAACTGGTTTCCCAGGATAGGAGCTGCCGGCATATGTGGCGAACACCACCCCCTGAGTTTCGCATTCCTGTCCCAGATATCCAGCGCTGGGCCTATGCCCTGTACCAGGGTCTCTGGTCTAAGTTTCTTTGGAGTCCAGATAATTGATGTCACAGAAATTGGAGCACAGCTCTTAGACATCATCTGCACCCAGCCAGGTATATTTGTTGTAGCATGCAAAGGGAGCAGTGCCGCCAGCTGCGCCGCCATATAATATTTATATAGGTTTGGAACGCCCAAGCCTCCATCTTCCTTTCTACAGTATAGTGTTCCCCTAGCGATCCGTGGTCTAATCGTCCCCCAGATGTATTTGTTAAGCTTTTGTTGTAATGGCTGAAGGGCATTTTTGGTTACATTTATAGGAAGGACTCTAAAAAAATATAACAACTTAGGCAGAATAGTCATCTTCGTCGCTGCCAGGCGCCCCAGCCATGAGAGATTTACTTGACGCCAAGTAGACAGAAGGGTACTCAATTGATTAAATAGGCCTGGGTAGTTTGCTTTATATAGCGTTGCAACAGATGTGGTTAATGTGACTCCTAGGTATGGAAGCTTCGTGACCCAAAGCCAGGGAAAGTTGCCCCTTAATAGAGTATTGGTCTGTTGTGTTAAAGAGAGTCCCATGGCCAGTGACTTACCAGCATTAATTCTAAGGCCTGACATATTGCCAAAAACCTCCAACTCCGAGGTCAGATTAGGTGCCGTTATATGAGGAGAAGAGATAGTGAGCAACATGTCATCTGCAAACATAGATAATTTGTGTTCCTCCTTTCCATAGGGAATTCCCCTTATTGCCTGATTATGCCTAATGTTGGATGCTAGCGGCTCTAGGGCTAGTATGAACAATATTCCACCACACTCTTCACGCTGAATGTACCCACAAAAAGTGATCACTCTTCACACCGTGTGCCTTTCTCACACTTATATGCGCTTACCAGAAAATAAATGAATGACTCTTTATACAATAACTCCTGTGATGAATCCGAGGTCAAGAGTATAATACTCCTCTTCAACTACGATCTGCCAAACTCAGCATTTTATGTGAAGAAAAAAAAGGGAAGAAAATAGTGCAACCCCGTTTGATAAATTACCTATTTAATGATTAAAATTGCACTTACAAAAATACAGGAACATATGCACATTGGTTAGGTTTAAAGATGGTTCTTATTCCCTGTTCCACTATGGCCAGTAGGTGAAAGGGTAGACCTTGATACCAATGGGACACACTCTTCCTTTAAGAAAAAAGAAAAAAAGACTCGCCGCTGCCCCGCCTAACGCGTTTCACTGTGTATCAGCTTTATCAAAGGCTGGGAGCGGTAAAGCGGCTACTTAAAAACATACTTATAAAACCAAACTTGTATCTAAATGGAGTAAAAGCTTACCTCAACCAGTGGCGTGTGTATCCACCACATGTAAACAGGGCGCCTGCAGTACGCCACAGTACCGGCTCTGTGCAGAGACCGGAAGTTAAATGTGAGATACGTTGGTAAGCCCGCCCTTCCACGGACGTCATACAGAACATACAAAGGCTAAAAGCCAGAGCTCCCTGTCAGTCACTCTGAGTACATCTCGGCGTCACAATCCCGCCCGCAGAAAAACACGGCTGGCCAATCGGGGTCCGCTCAGCCGACAGACAGAGCGCACAGCCAATCAGGGTCCGCTCAGCCGACAGGCAGAGCGCACGGCCAAACAACGGGATGCTGTCAACGTTGACAGTTAACCAATCCGTACTATTAATGGGCAGGGCAGTCAAACCAACAGAGAGACGTTGCCAACACGTCAGCAAACATTCCCTCTGAACGAGGGATCCCTCGCCCTCGCAAAGGATAACCGCCGGTTGACAGCCCTCACCCGGGAATGACAAACATTAAAACTCTTTTAATATGTCAGCAGCCCAATGTCTCCATTGATGTAATAGTTTATTTTATCCCGCCCTCCGGGCCCAGCGGAACTTTAACACGGAGCTAAACCAACATATTCTTGTATACAATAAAATACTAGATTCCTAATGTAGAATGGTATAATTAGTGAATTTAGGTATATGTTGATGCTATTAATACAAATTCATCCAGCCCTTGGCGCCCAAAAAAAATTGGAACTAAACTAGGTCTTAGTGTAATTACTGGATTAAAAAATGGGGGTCCAGGGAAAAAGAATCGCCTTTCACAAATTATTACAATATCTTAGTCATTCCAGTAATACAATAAACCATATGGGCTATATAATATTTTAGTTCATAGTCTGAGATGATTAATATTCATGCAAATAATAAAATATCATAAAATACATAAGAATTCATAAAATATTTCTATGGATAAAAGAACTTTGGCATACTATTTAAGAATTATCCAAAAAACAATTCAGGTCGAACTCCACATTAAGGCCCTTAGGGGACATAGTGTCTAATTCAAAAATCCATCTGCTCTCCCGTTGGGAGATCTCCCTGGTGAGATTGGAGCCTCTCCAATTTCTCTCCACATGATCGATGCCCATAAAGGACATAAAGCGGGGATCGCTATGGTGTACATTTGCAAAGTGGGCAGACAAATTGTGGGCCATAAAACCACGCTTGATGTTATATACATGTTCTCTAATGCGTGTTTTTAACTCCCTAGTGGTTCGGCCTACATAATAAAGTTGACAAGAACACCAAATCAAATAAACCACAAATTTGGTGTGACACGTGATGAGAGTAGAAACCTCATAGGTTTTACCCCTTTCACCTACTTGAAAGGTCTTTTTTGGCTTATCAACTGGCTTACATGACTTACAGCCCATACAGGAGCCGCATTTATAAAAGCCTTTCATAGAATCACCAGTTAGAGACACCATTTTAGGAGGATCTACATAACTCCGAGTTACGAGGTCCTTCAAATTGGGTGCCCTCCTAAAGACCACTCGGGGATTGTCAGGTAAAATAGAACTAAGCACCGGATCATCCTTGAGGAGATGCCAATGTCTCGATAACAGTCGTTTTACATCCTTATGTTGGACATTGAAATCGGTGATGAAGAGTGGAGACATCGTCACCTCCTCTTTGTCCTTCTTACTCCCACTGGAAAATCTCTCCTTACATCTCACCTCCTCCAGTTGGTGCCCAATGGTTTTTGGGTCGTAGCCCTTCTCAATAAACCGTTCAGTTAGCACCTTAGCCTGTTTCTCAAAGTCACTTAGGTGAGTGCAATTCCTTCTGAGTCTCGCATACTGTCCTTTTGGGATCGCTTCTAGCCATTTCGGATGATGGCAGCTGCTAGCAGGAACATAACCATTCCGATCAGTTGGCTTAAAGTACGTCAGAGTGGAAACACCTGACCCTACCTTTTGAATGGTTAAATCAAGAAAATTTATTGATCCTGTACTCTGTTCCAATGTAAATTCCAGATTAAAGGAATTGTTATTGACTTTTTCAAAGAAGAAATTTAGATCTATATGTGTACCTTTCCATAATATCAGGACGTCATCAATATATCGCCCCCATAAGGCTAATTGGGGCCACTGGAGGTGATCAATAAACTGAGCCTCCCATAGCCCCACATACAAGTTAGCCATGCTGGGGGCAAATTTGGCCCCCATGGCAACCCCCTTAATCTGTAGGTAAAATCTGCCCGAAAACCAAAAATAATTGTGTTTTAGAGCGAAGGTTAGACACTCCAGCAAAAATTCTATCTGGGCTTCCGGTAGGCCCGATCCTAAGCTCAAAAAATGCTTAACGGCCAAAATGCCCTTGTCATGGGGGATCACGGTATATAACGAGGTCACATCTGCCGTTCCTAATATAGTCACCTCTTCCCAAGCTTGATTTTCTACTATACTGATAACCTGGGTAGAGTCTTTGAGGTATGAAGGCAGAGTGATCACCAATTTCTGTAAATAAGAATCGATGAACTCGCCTAGGCGGCATGTTAGGGACCCCACGCCACTAACTATCGGGCATCCCGGGGGTTTCACAATACTCTTATGTACCTTCGGCAAATGATAGATTGTAGGAATCCTGACGGTTTGAGGACTGAGATATTTATACTCCTTATCTGTAAGGAAACCCTTAGAATGACCTTCTGACAATAAACCATCCAATTTTGATCTATATTCTGAGGTCGGATCCTTACTTAATAACTCATAAGTGTCCTTATCCTCTAAGAGCCTATTCAGTTCTGTGAGATAATAGGATTTATCTAATACTACTAACCCCCCCCCCCCTTATCGGCCGGTTTAATAACCACCTCATGTTTACTTTCCAAAGTCTTTAGCCCATTGAAAAGGGGGGATGGCCACCTCCTTTTCTTAAGGGTCAGTCGTTTAAGATCTCTCGTGACTGGCGTTTTAAAGGCTTCGACTTGTGGGCCTGCTAGAAAAGATGGGTTGAAAAGGGAGTTATTAGAAAGTGTAGTGTGTTGTATCCTGGATGGGGTTTCCCCTGTGTGTGCAATCTCAGGGACTTGGCCAGAAACAACTGGCATCTGTCCACCCGTTCCTTCCTTGGTCATAAAAAATTTTTTGACCGTAAGTTTCCTAGGTTTATTGTCAGAAGGTCATTCTAAGGGTTTCCTTACAGATAAGGAGTATAAATATCTCAGTCCTCAAACCGTCAGGATTCCTACAATCTATCATTTGCCGAAGGTACATAAGAGTATTGTGAAACCCCCGGGACGCCCGATAGTTAGTGGCGTGGGGTCCCTAACATGCCGCCTAGGCGAGTTCATCGATTCTTATTTACAGAAATTGGTGATCACTCTGCCTTCATACCTCAAAGACTCTACCCAGGTTATCAGTATAGTAGAAAATCAAGCTTGGGAAGAGGTGACTATATTAGGAACGGCAGATGTGACCTCGTTATATACCGTGATCCCCCATGACAAGGGCATTTTGGCCGTTAAGCATTTTTTGAGCTTAGGATCGGGCCTACCGGAAGCCCAGATAGAATTTTTGCTGGAGTGTCTAACCTTCGCTCTAAAACACAATTATTTTTGGTTTTCGGGCAGATTTTACCTACAGATTAAGGGGGTTGCCATGGGGGCCAAATTTGCCCCCAGCATGGCTAACTTGTATGTGGGGCTATGGGAGGCTCAGTTTATTGATCACCTCCAGTGGCCCCAATTAGCCTTATGGGGGCGATATATTGATGACGTCCTGATATTATGGAAAGGTACACATATAGATCTAAATTTCTTCTTTGAAAAAGTCAATAACAATTCCTTTAATCTGGAATTTACATTGGAACAGAGTACAGGATCAATAAATTTTCTTGATTTAACCATTCAAAAGGTAGGGTCAGGTGTTTCCACTCTGACGTACTTTAAGCCAACTGATCGGAATGGTTATGTTCCTGCTAGCAGCTGCCATCATCCGAAATGGCTAGAAGCGATCCCAAAAGGACAGTATGCGAGACTCAGAAGGAATTGCACTCACCTAAGTGACTTTGAGAAACAGGCTAAGGTGCTAACTGAACGGTTTATTGAGAAGGGCTACGACCCAAAAACCATTGGGCACCAACTGGAGGAGGTGAGATGTAAGGAGAGATTTTCCAGTGGGAGTAAGAAGGACAAAGAGGAGGTGACGATGTCTCCACTCTTCATCACCGATTTCAATGTCCAACATAAGGATGTAAAACGACTGTTATCGAGACATTGGCATCTCCTCAAGGATGATCCGGTGCTTAGTTCTATTTTACCTGACAATCCCCGAGTGGTCTTTAGGAGGGCACCCAATTTGAAGGACCTCGTAACTCGGAGTTATGTAGATCCTCCTAAAATGGTGTCTCTAACTGGTGATTCTATGAAAGGCTTTTATAAATGCGGCTCCTGTATGGGCTGTAAGTCATGTAAGCCAGTTGATAAGCCAAAAAAGACCTTTCAAGTAGGTGAAAGGGGTAAAACCTATGAGGTTTCTACTCTCATCACGTGTCACACCAAATTTGTGGTTTATTTGATTTGGTGTTCTTGTCAACTTTATTATGTAGGCCGAACCACTAGGGAGTTAAAAACACGCATTAGAGAACATGTATATAACATCAAGCGTGGTTTTATGGCCCACAATTTGTCTGCCCACTTTGCAAATGTACACCATAGCGATCCCCGCTTTATGTCCTTTATGGGCATCGATCATGTGGAGAGAAATTGGAGAGGCTCCAATCTCACCAGGGAGATCTCCCAACGGGAGAGCAGATGGATTTTTGAATTAGACACTATGTCCCCTAAGGGCCTTAATGTGGAGTTCGACCTGAATTGTTTTTTGGATAATTCTTAAATAGTATGCCAAAGTTCTTTTATCCATAGAAATATTTTATGAATTCTTATGTATTTTATGATATTTTATTATTTGCATGAATATTAATCATCTCAGACTATGAACTAAAATATTATATAGCCCATATGGTTTATTGTATTACTGGAATGACTAAGATATTGTAATAATTTGTGAAAGGCGATTCTTTTTCCCTGGACCCCCATTTTTTAATCCAGTAATTACACTAAGACCTAGTTTAGTTCCAATTTTTTTTTGGGCGCCAAGGGCTGGATGAATTTGTATTAATAGCATCAACATATACCTAATTCACTAATTATACCATTCTACATTAGGAATCTAGTATTTTATTGTATACAAGAATATGTTGGTTTAGCTCCGTGTTAAAGTTCCGCTGGGCCCGGAGGGCGGGATAAAATAAACTATTACATCAATGGAGACATTGGGCTGCTGACATATTAAAAGAGTTTTAATGTTTGTCATTCCCGGGTGAGGGCTGTCAACCGGCGGTTATCCTTTGCGAGGGCGAGGGATCCCTCGTTCAGAGGGAATGTTTGCTGACGTGTTGGCAACGTCTCTCTGTTGGTTTGACTGCCCTGCCCATTAATAGTACGGATTGGTTAACTGTCAACGTTGACAGCATCCCGTTGTTTGGCCGTGCGCTCTGCCTGTCGGCTGAGCGGACCCTGATTGGCTGTGCGCTCTGTCTGTCGGCTGAGCGGACCCCGATTGGCCAGCCGTGTTTTTCTGCGGGCGGGATTGTGACGCCGAGATGTACTCAGAGTGACTGACAGGGAGCTCTGGCTTTTAGCCTTTGTATGTTCTGTATGACGTCCGTGGAAGGGCGGGCTTACCAACGTATCTCACATTTAACTTCCGGTCTCTGCACAGAGCCGGTACTGTGGCGTACTGCAGGCGCCCTGTTTACATGTGGTGGATACACACGCCACTGGTTGAGGTAAGCTTTTACTCCATTTAGATACAAGTTTGGTTTTATAAGTATGTTTTTAAGTAGCCGCTTTACCGCTCCCAGCCTTTGATAAAGCTGATACACAGTGAAACGCGTTAGGCGGGGCAGCGGCGAGTCTTTTTTTCTTTTTTCTTAAAGGAAGAGTGTGTCCCATTGGTATCAAGGTCTACCCTTTCACCTACTGGCCATAGTGGAACAGGGAATAAGAACCATCTTTAAACCTAACCAATGTGCATATGTTCCTGTATTTTTGTAAGTGCAATTTTAATCATTAAATAGGTAATTTATCAAACGGGGTTGCACTATTTTCTTCCCTTTTTTTTCTTCACATAAAATGCTGAGTTTGGCAGATCGTAGTTGAAGAGGAGTATTATACTCTTGACCTCGGATTCATCACAGGAGTTATTGTATAAAGAGTCATTCATTTATTTTCTGGTAAGCGCATATAAGTGTGAGAAAGGCACACGGTGTGAAGAGTGATCACTTTTTGTGGGTACATTCAGCGTAAAGAGTGTGGTGGAATATACTTCCTGGATCCCCCACATTGGCACTCCTACTCGTGCATGGACTTTGGGACATTAATCACTATTTTGATCTATTAATTTTGATCAATGTTTTGGATTCACGTTTATTTATATCTTATCACTTGATTGTTACTTTATTATATTATTACTTATTTCACTTAAGGTGTTATATTATTATATTTCTTTTGCTCTGTACCTAACTTCAACAATTTTTTGGGCTTATCAGGGATTTTTAGTCCGGTACGTTGTAGCATTTCTAATTGTTTTAATGGTTTTTTAATTTTTAGGCGCGCGGTGTTTATTATATTATTAGTATGAACAATACTGGGGACAGAGGACACCCCTGACGCGTGCCTCTATTGATGGAAAAGGAGGCTGATTCAAACCCAGAGTATTTCACTTTAGCTGTTGGTGAATGATACATAGCGCTAACCCAGGACTTGAGGCCTTGTCCAAAGCCCCATCTATCCAGAGCTTGCATCAGGTAGTCCCAGGAGAGGCAGTCAAAAGCTTTTTCCATGTCCAGGGACAACAACATAGCATCTGATTGTGTGGACCTAGCCACTTCTATAAGCTGTGTTATACGTCTTACCCCATCTGAAGACTGCCTCCCTGGGACAAACCCTACCTGATCGGAGTGTATTAGGGAGTTGAGAGATGTGTTGATTCTGGCAGCAATAATTTTCCCCAAGATTTTTAGATCTAGATTTAGCAGAGAGATAGGGCGGTAATTCTGCCAAGCTAAGGGGTCTTTCCCTGGCTTTGGGATCATAACAATGGCAGCAGACAAGGACTCCGGATCAAAGTGGCTACCTCCTTTAATGCTATTATACATTGTTGTGAGGTGAGGGGCAATCACATCTGTTAGTTTTTTATAGAAAGTTGCTGTATAGCCATCAGGTCCGGGCCTCTTATTAGGTTTGAGAGAAGCTATTGCCTGTTTCACCTCCTGTACCATTATATATGCGTCTACATATTCAGCCCAGTCAGAGTCCAGCTGGGGTAGAATAGCATTATCGAGGTATTTCTTCACAGCCCCTTTATCTGATCCCTTGTGCGTCTCATACAGTTTTGCTAGGCCTTGTCTGAATTCTTCTAGGATCTTGCAGGGGTTACTAGTGACCTGCCCGTCTCTTACCCTTAATTTAATGGATGGGTGGGATTTCGCCTGACACCGTAGCTGCGATGCCAGAAGAGTATTAGGTTTATTTGCCAGGGTATAGTATCTTTGGGCAGACCATTTATATCTACGCTCAGCCTCCTGCATCTGGAGCGAGTTAAGCTCCACTCTGGCCTTCTCTAGTCTCCGCCTATTAACTACACTGCCCTTGGTTTTGAATGCCTGGGATGCTGCTAGATATTCCCTTTCCAGTGTGTTCATAAGCTGAGCTTTTTCCCTTTTAGTCCTGGCCGCTCTGGAGATAAAGTGCCCCCGCATCACAGCTTTGAATGCTCCCCAGAGAACCGACGGCGACTGTACTGAATTGACATTTGTGCGAAAAAAGAACTCCGCTTCCTTCACAGTCTCTAGCACCTTCTCCTTGGAGGCCAGGTGAGTATCATTAAGCATCCAGGCAGAGGGGCCAGGCTTAATTACCAGTGACCTACAAGTGACACCAAGTAGGTCATGGTCTGACCATGGTACTTGGTGGATATGGGCACGAGAGATATTGGGAAGGAAGTTTTTGTGAGTAAAAAAATGATCAATCCTGGTATGTAGGCCATGGGGGCTGAGTAATGTGTGTAGTCTCTCTGAAATGGATGCATATCTCTCCAGACATCCACCAGTCCCGCCTCAGAAATTAGAGATTGGAATTGGTGGGCATCTTTTCTATGCTGTGCTGTTGGCGGGGCAGATCTATCCAGCACCGGGTCTAGTGTGAGATTTGAGTCACCTCCTGCAAGTACTGTCCCTTTCTTATGTTTGACTAGAAGGTTGCATAGTTTATTCAAGAAATCAGTCTGGCCTGAGTTTGGCGCATAATAATTTAAGAGTGTGACTTCTGTGTCTTGTAACGTACCCTGGAGCAACAGGAACCTGCCTGCAGGATCTGAAATTTGCTTGGCGCATTTAAATTGAGTTCGGGAATGAAAAGCAATAAATACTCCCCTCTGCTTTGTTTTGGCCCTAGCGTGGTAAACCAGTGGATACTTAGGATTTAGGATTTTAGGGGTTGAGGAGACAGAAAAGTGAGATTCCTGAGCATAGACTATGTCTGCGTGTGTGGAGCTAAAGTATCTAAAAACCCTGGATCTTTTATTCGGGGAGTTTAATCCCTGCACATTAACCGAAACAACTTTAAGCACCATTGACTAGATGTATCATGCTATATGGTACATACCTCCAGGTTGTTAGTATGGCTGGGTGCCACCCCCCCCGGGGAAGGCTATAGGAAGGGAAAGATGGTTGGGGTTGGGGGCTGGTAGAGGCTGAGGAAGGTCTAGTAGGGCTAAGAAATAAAGCAAAAGTTTGGGTGAGAGAAAAAACATACAGGTCACAGACATTCGGACATAAAGCAAAGCAATGTACTGTAGAATAAACACATAACTCCATCATTGTGACTCTTGTCACTAGTGTCACCTCACCAGAGGGTGTTTCCCGCTGGAGAGGGGTCAGACCGCTTGCGTAACTCTCGGGAGCCAAGAAATGGACTCACAGCCTCCTGCAATAAGTCATAGAAAATGAAGGCATTTTAGCTACCCCCCACTTTGTGGATCGCTTGACGCCCTCAGGTCAACAAACATTGTCAAAATTCCCCATGTAATGAGGCGAGGCGGTAACTAACATAACTTAACAACTATTCCCGTCGAGTCACCAAGTCCAAAATAGGACTAGGCGATCGAGGGGGGTCATAACAAGTGGTCAGGTGCACCAAGAGGCTCCCCTGGCACCTGTTAGGCATGCATAGTGTAAGGAAAGATGACTAGTTGTCACATAGCGAACAATCAGTATTAGAAATTCCCATATAGTGGGTGGGATGATAACCAACATCACTTAACAACTATTCCCATCAGATCATCAAGACCAAAACAGGATTCGGTGAATTAGGGGAGTCATAACAGGTGGCCAGGTACACCAAGCGCTTCCCTAGACACCTGCTAGGCATGCATAGTTTAAGGCAAGATGAATAGTTGCCACATAACACAATATGAACCTGAGAATGCAGAAGGGGTTCTTCTACAAGAACTTGGGGGACCAATCGACGGGCAGTCCAATGGGCCGAGTTCTTACCTCTGCACGAGGTGTGTAATATAAAAAGAGAGAAAAAGGATATATAAATGGCCTCAGCGTCCTTTACCCATCACCTGATCTCTGGAACGACTGGGAGGAGAGTCTCTTTAAGACTTGCTTCCTATGCTTCCGCTGTGATCTGGGTATGTTGTCAGTTGGGGCTCGTTCCTCATGGCCGTCCTTGTTAGAGTCATGCTGGATGGGCGATCTATTGCCCGAGTCATTGGTGAGGCCTGGGAGAGTTAAGTCCAACTGCTTGAAGTGATCCCGGAGCTCCCTTAGCGTGGAGGCCTGTACTTGCTTGCCGTTATAGGAAAACATAACCCTAAATGGGAAGCCCCATCGATATTTAATATTTGACCTTTGTAGGACTTCTAAGTAGGGCCGAAATGCACGCCGCTTCATTATCGTGGATTGCGACAGGTCAGCATAGATTTGGAAGCTGTTACCTTGGAAAGACAGGGAGGATTTTCCTCTGGCCGCTTTAAGAACAGCTTCTTTTGTTTGGAAATATAAAAACTTCACGATTATATCTCTCGGGGGGCCCTCCGATTTGCGAGTGGTCAGGGCGCGGTGGGCTCTTTCCAGTTCTAACTTCTCGGGCGGGATGTCCGGGACAAGCTCCTGGATGAGCGCAGTAATGGAGCCCCTGGCGTCTTCCATGGACTCCGGTAGGCCTCGGAAGCGTAAGTTCTTTCTGTGGCACCTGTTTTCAAGATCTTCATGCTGTGATTGCAAAGTGCGAACTAGATCATGAAGCTGTTCAATCTCTTGCTCATGCCCCTCCATGATAAGCGTGGCGTCGCCAATATGGTTTTCGAGTTGCGACGTGCGGTTGCCTAGGTCTTTTAGGCCTCCGAGTAGCTCCGCAGTTGTTTTAGTAGAAACGGTGGTCATTTCTTCTCTGATCATTTCCCGGATCTGTTGGAGGGTGGCTCGGTCCAGCGTGGTGGGGGGGCCAGAGCCCACTATTTCAGATGGGAACTGGGTCCAGCTGTCTGAGGAGTCTCGGGAGTCCTCCCGCTCACTTCCACGTGCCGCCGGCTCGCCCTCCATGCCGGTCGCCATTTTGGGATGTTGACCGCCGGGATCTTTAGCCATTTTCTTCTTCGGATTACCCATATTATTGACCGCCAGGGTATCTACCGGGTGCTTGAGGTCCGCAGCTATCAGAATCAGGTGTTTGCCCGTCGATTGGTCCCGTCAGGTAGGCAGGCGGCCCCCGAGAGTGCGGAGCGTGATCAAGGTGCGACCATCTCACCACGCCGCACGCATGCGCCCCCCCTTGAGGGATTAATTCCAGAGCCAAGATGAGCCCACTACAACAAGCTGGGTACGCTTAGAAAGCTAAACATGTGTACTTTCAGGGAATATATGGTTTATGGGGGTTTCCAAATGTAAAGGGTTGTTTTGGTTGAAAAATCGCAAGGTGCGCACTTTGTCTGCAGAGCTGAAATTTTCAAGTAAAATTGCCGTTACGCACATGCTTTACTTTGGGGTGTTTGGCAACTCTTCCCTTGACAGTAGCTATGCATGTTGGGCATCATTCTGTTTGGGGGACCTTGCTTTTTCAGATTAAACTTGTTTTTTCTTGTTTGTATATAGTTTTTTTTAGGAAAATGTGGCTTTTATTTTGCTTTTTTATCCTTTTTTTAGGGGAACTCTTTGCAACCAAAGATTACATTGAGGGATTACTTCCAGAAAACTGTGGCCACAACAAGCCTGGTACACCTAGAAATCTTGAGGTGTGTACTTCCAGAGAATATATAGTTTGTTGGGGGTATTTCAAATGTAAAGGGTTGTTTTTCTGAAAAAACTGCAAGGTGCGCATAGCGCATATCGCAGTTGTATTTTATCTGAAAATCCCCTAAAGCTCTGTTTCAGTTCAGCTCTACTGGGCAGGAAAGGGTGTCTACCTATACATATGTGGTACTGCTGTAACCGGGAGAAATTGGGATTTCACATGCAATAAGATTTTTTTGACAAACTTACATTTTTTATTACAAAAAAACACTACAAATTGTAAAAAATAGTTTTTTTTTCACATATTTCACCCAAAAATATTGAGAATACACCTAAAAAATGACAAACAAGACATTTCATGTTAAAGCCCAGACTGCTGAAAAAAACAATATATCATTTTCCTGGGAAATCCCTGGAAATCCCTTCAAAAATCACATTTGAACATGGGGAGCGCAAAATAGTGCAAAATGGTCTGGCAACAAAGGGTGACAAAAACTCCAGGTAGGCTGGCACTTAAAGGGTTAACACAAAATAGGCTTGAAAGTGGACCATCACCCTCGGGGGATCGGCCCGGGAATCTATAAGATTCCCGGGCCGATCACCTCCCTCCCCGCGGGACATCCGAGATCGGGATGTCCCGCGGGGTGAAACCCCCCCAAAACCCCCTTACCTCAGCTTCGGCGGCGGCCGGCCGCCGCCGCCTCCCTCGCGCCCCTCTAGGCGTGCGCGCGTCCGCGCCGGCCGTCTGTGAGTGGCTGGCGCGGGCGCGTGCGCGTCAAGAGTGACGCGCGGGAGGCGGCGGCGGAGGAGCCGCTTGTCCGCGGCTTGTCCGTCGGCGCTGGGAGCGGGGAGAGGTGAGTTTTTCGTGGGGTTCGGGGGGGTTTCACACAGCGGGGCACCCCGATCGGGGGTGCCCCACCGAAGTGGACCAAGACCCAGGATAGTCAAAATCCTGGGTGTTGGTCCACTTGAAAGCTAATGCAAACACTTTAAACTTTCCCTGTCTTTCTCTGTCACTGTCACAGCCTCTCTCCTTCTCTATCTGTCCCTTGCTTCTTCTGTTCTTTGTTCTATCTATCTATCTATCTATCTATCTATCTATCTGTCTGTCCCTCTGCTCTGGCCGTAATACAGTGTCAGAATGAGCTTCCGCAAAATGGCCGCCGCTTATAAAGGTCTGTGACATCATCGGTAAGCCTGCCTGCTGGTAGGTAGCATGTGACGCCTACCCAGGATTCCTTGCCCCATGGGACATGTCCTGACATGTGGATCCACCATTTCAGATGGGCTGGATAACAGTAAATGCAGTTTTAAGGAAGCGATTTGAGCGATCGAATTGCGGCGATATTCGGAATCGTAACGAAATACATTTTTCCTGAAATTCGTAACAAATTCAGGTTCGTCAGAATCGATTCGCTCATCTCTAACTGTAACAGAGCGCCTCATTTGCTGTAGTAACCTGGCCGGCATTGATGAATGACATGTATGTTGGGCGATCTAACACCAGTACAGCATTGCGACCGTCTCTCAGTGACTCACACCATATTCACTAAGCATAGAGCGGCAGACGCTGTGTGATTAAAGTCTGTTTTTGAACACATATCCATCAGTAACAAAGCGAAAACACATGGAATTAAATTGTTGTAACATTGCGACATTTATACTTTAATGCCAGACCTGTAATGATAATTCTGAATGAAAATATAAAAAAAATCAAAAAAGTTTTCAAAAATTACTCTTTCTAGGCCAGGTGAGGTCACACAATTATTTAAGAGAAAAAAAATATAAAAAATAAAAAACCCTGTTTAAACGTTTAAAGAAAAGGAACGTCCATTGAAATGTATGGGAGAGTGACAGGTAATACCTGGCACTCTGGAGGCTAGATTACCGGAACTATACGCTGAGCTGTCTGTAATCATGAATCGTACACTACATGGCGCTGTTAGAGTCGCTCATCAGAATTGTCTTCATAAATGTAGAATTGCGTACAGCTCCCGGCATTCACCAGACGCTGCCTGCCGCTACGAGGCACTACCTGGCGCTATCCCTTGATGAATAAACCCCAAAGTTTGTATTGCAACAGTGTCTTCAGATAATTTTAATAATATTACGGAAACCAGCTCCTATAATATCCCCCACCAACCTCTGCTGCATGTTAAAAATGAGCAAATATTATATACAGTGCCAAGAGTCCCGCATGTTGTTGCTGATGGATCCAGCATAAGGGCCAATAGGTACACAAACAGTATTGTATATTCACTAATTTACATTAGATATTTAATATAAGAGGAATTGAAAAAGATGAGATTTACTATCACTAAGAAATTAATAATCCCTCGCCAGAGGTAGAGGAAACTGGGATTGATTTGCTTTTCCTTGCAGCCCTGGGGGGGCAGAACACAGAGTGGATGTGAAACAGCCAAAAGGTAAGCGGCTAAATGCCAATTCCTGGAGCCTAATAATTTCTCAGTGATATGTGCCAAAGGAAATCTGAATCGAACGAGTGCTGCTGATTGGCTAAGTGACCCAGGTAGGCCCAGAAAAAGATGAGTTTTTCAGCAATCCTAGGGGATACACACAGCAAGGCATCCCTGGGTGAAACCACTGTGATTGCCCTGGATTCTGGCGATCCCACAAGGGACTGAATTCCCTCTCATTTTCATCTGAGGTGTGCACCCGTGCTAGGCATTTCTGTATGGTTGTACTGGAGGGGTGGGAGGCACGCAAGCAGCATGGGATTGCAGGGAAAGTCAGTATATAAAGAGATCTCTGGGGATACACACAGCCATGCTGGAGAGATACAATACCTGTAATTGTGTAATTCCTGAGTATTATTCCTCTTTACTTTACTTTACTGGACAAAAGCCTGTGTATGAATGTGGGGCAAGATAAGAACCTTGAGCTATCTAGGGTTTTACAGGTTCATCCCAAATCAGACCAAAGCCCTGGGGATTTTATCTGCTTTAAAGTGGACCAACACCCAGGATTTTCACTATCCTGGGTGTTGGTCCACTTCAGCGGGGCATCCGAGATTAGGATGCCCCGCTGTGTGAAACCCCCCAAAAAACTTACCTTTTCGGCGGCGGACAAGCGACGGATAAGCCGCCGCCGCTGCCTCCCGCGCGTCCCTCTTACAGGGCGCGCCCGCGCCGGCCATTCACAAACAGCCGGCGTGGGCGCACGCACTGCTAGAGGGGTGCGCGGGAGGCGGCGGCGGCTGATCCGTCGCCGATAAGGTAAGGTTTTTTGGGGCTTTTGGGGGGGTTTCACCCCGCGGGACATGCCGATCTCGGATACCCCACGGTGAGGGAGGTGATCAGCCCGGGAATCTTATAGATTCCCGGGCCGATCACCCCTGGGTGTTGGTCCACTTTAAGAAAAACTGATAATATAAAGGAGCAGAGAAACACAGACAGGGCAACATTTTAAAATCCCCATGCTCCTATAAAACACAATCCTGGGCGTCTATCAGGATATAAACCTAAGATTACATAAGCAGCAGCTATGAAAGAGACACTATGGGCAAATATATTCTGTAATATATATATATATATATATATATATATATATATATATATATAGAGAGAGAGAGAGAGAGAGAGAGAGAGAGAGAGAGAGAGATTTACTAGCATCCCTATAAAGAGTAGCTTTTGCCATTTTCCTGCTTCACTCTAATCCCAGAAGATAATGCCGCATGTTTTAGCTGTACCTATGCAATAACTGATCACATGCCAATTTACCGAGAGAGACAGCAACAAAAAGTGTTCCAGGGCGATTCGAAAACCAAAAATATCCATTTCTAGTTCTACACCTGAAGAAGCGAGTATCGGAAGTTCAGTGGGTTTTGGTGCACTTTAACTGATCGCTCCTTAATAACATTATGCAAAGAACTAGAGACTCTTATCTGGTCAATGGTCGACCTTTAAATCTTACTGGAAGAACATTCTGCAGCTCCTTGAAATATTTCAGCTTCCAACTGAAAAATAATCCCAGACAGCTCTACAAATGTGATTACTACAAGTGTTGGACTGCTTGCCTTGTATTTTCTGTCTCTTCCCAGCTGGCTTTGGGCCATTTTTATGTGAGTCTCCATGGAAACCTCAATGAGGATACAATAACAGCAATATGAGCAAGTCGCCCGCCACGGAGCACTGCCATAGTTGTGGTGCCAGTAATCTGACTAGACACAATACCAGAGCATGCAATATCCTTGAAGGACTATTCTGGCTTCTGCTTCTCCTTGGTCGGTGGGTTAACTAGTCGCTGCAGGTGTTTTGTGCTGTAAAGGTTTTTCATCGAATAACCATTGGTCATGTCTTATACCTTCTCCTAACAAAGCAATATAAACCTGCAAGCCTAAAAATAAGCAACATAAAGGACATAAAACATTTATTGCAATGATATAAAACCATACCCCACCCTTTCTCTGTACAGGAAGATAATTAATGTCGTTTATTAAATTCTCATAAAGCTTTTAAATATTTAATACATTGATAGCATTCAGTAATGTGTCTGTGTTTCACATTGTGCATCGACAAAATAAAGAGTCATTCAAGATTATTGTGGCTTGCAGCATGAAAACCTGAGATATGCCAAGAACTTAAAGGAGCACAATAGCGAAAAAAAAAAGGTCCAATAATACAAATCCACATAAATATGCTAAATAGCAACATGAGGGGTCATACCTGGCTTAAAAAAATCAAACCAAATGTATTATTTTTATTTTACTGAAAGAAGGAACGGGTGACAGATTTTGAACATAGCATATTGCTTTTATGAGGGAGAACTTTTCACCTCTAGCAGCCAACATGGCGGGATTTTGTTTTTCGGTTGGGGTGTATACATACCTCCTCCACTAAGTATGTAACATTAGTGATAAGCAAATCTAAGCCCATGTTCGTCCAAACCTGGAAACCTTTTTACATTTAGAAACCACAGCTATGTCCATGGAAGGCATAGCTGTTATTGGCTAGGCGGGAAAAGTGACCCCACTGTATAAAAGGTGGGGTTACATGTCCTGGCAGCCCTTGCATAACACTTACTGGAGGATCGATAATACTGCTCACTTTTTGGCACCTATTGGATTCTGCTTACTGGGGTTAGATAATACTACTCACTTATTGGCACCCCTTACATTCTGCTTACTGGGGGTAAGAAAATACTACTCACTAGCTGGCCCCCCTTGCAATCTGTTAACTGGTGGTTCAATAATACCTGTTGCCACCCCTTGTATTCTGCTTACTGGGGTTTAGATAATACTACTCACTTGTTTGAACCCCTTATATTCTGCTTACTGGGTGATAGCTAATATTACTCACTAGCTGGCAGTCCTTACATTCTTTTTATTGGGGACTTTTTTTACTGATGGTTAGAAAATACTACTCACCTGTTGGCACCCCTTGTATAACACTAACAGGAGGTTAGATAATACTACTCACTTGTTGGCACCTTTTGCATAACACTTACTGGGGGGTTAGATAATACTACTCACTTTTTGACACCGCTTACATTCTGCTTATTGGGGGTTAAATACTACTACTCCCTTGTTGGCACCCCTTGCATTATGCTTATTGGGTGTTAGATAAAACTACTTAAATGTTGGCACCCCTTACATTCTGTTTTTTTCTGGGTGTTAGATAATATTACTTACTTGTTGGTACCCCTTGCATTCTGCTTACTAGGTGTTTGATAGAATTACTCACCTCTGCCCTCACTAGGATAGTCAGCACATGCACTGTGTCCAACAATGCATAAAGCTGCAAATAAGGGACGTGGCTGTGGTGCTGCTGCTTTTGGTACAGGAGCTGGTGCTGCAGGCAGAGGATGTGTTTCATCAGTGCCTGATACAGCTTCCGCTGTTGCAAGCATGCACCAGGGTTTACAACATCTTTTTGTAGGCCACAGTACTACTATCTGAATGGTAAGACCAGAACAAGTTGAGGCAGCCATAGATTATATGGCACACAGTGCTACTAGTTCCATGGGTTTGTCTTCCACCCGCTCAACTTCGGCTGAAAGTGCAGAGCCCTCCACCTCACCCCTCTAAAAATCAGCAAGGCCTTCCCAGTTACAGGTCATGGAGTCACTAATGCCCTATGATGTCCAACAACTTGTGTTGGAGGATGAGGAAATGGCCAGAGGACACCTGCGATGATGATGAAACCCTAGTGCCGACTCCTACGGCTCTCTGCATTGTGAAGGCTGAAAGCGAGGGTAAAGCAGAGGAGGGGGGCATGTGATGGACCCAACATGGACTGAAGGCCATCAGATGGAAGAGATGGTCACACAGCCTAGGCAGCCATCAGAAGAGGGAGAAGGGTGCCAATGGTCAGTCCTTTGTTGCCACTGACCACCATGCCCAGGGACTGAGCATGCCAAGGCAGACTCAAAGGATCTCACCAGCGTGGCATTTTTTCAAGTAGTGCACAGATGACATTCAAACATGCAAACACCAATGACAAGACATGCAAACATCTAGGGCTCCATCTGCTGCTTCAGTTGGGTTCCACCTCCCAACCTCCCAAATGACAATGCCACCTGTCTCTCCCCAAAGCAGAATGTGAGGCCACCACTACCACCACCAGCAGCACCAACATCTCCAAGCATTTCCACAACATCCCAGGGAAGCGTTCAGCTTTTCATCCCGCAAACTTTAGACAGAAAATAGAAGTTGGGCCCATCTCACCCACGAGCCCTGGCCCTGAATGCATGCATTTCCAAGTTGCTGGCTTTTGAAATGCTTCCATTCTTCTTGGTGGAGGCAGGCAGTTTTAAAGATCTGACGGTGGTGGCTGCTCCACAAAATGCCATTCCTACAATATGCCTTCCCTGCCCTGCACCAAGATGTTGTGGAGAAAATAAAATGTGCACTGGGCAATGCCATTTGTTCCAATGTCCACATCACCACTGACATGTGGACAAGTAAGCATGGCCAGGGAGGTTACATCTCTGTAATTTCCAACTAGGTCAATGTAGTGGCGGCTGGGACTGAGGTGGGAAGCACTCTGGCGCATATCCTTCCATCAAGGATGGCTGAACATCAATTGGTGCCTCCTGTTACCTTCTCCTCCTACTATGCTGCCTTCTCTGTTTCCTCCTCATGCAGTCATGGGGAAATGGCAGCATACAGTGCTAAAACTCATCTGTCTGGACGAAAGACTTTGAAGACACCGTCTAGGAGCTGTGGACTGGCATCCAGGAGCAGATAGATGAGTGACTGCTGGTGTCGCACGCGAAGCCTGGCAAGGTGGTGTGTGACAATGGGCATAAACTTGAAGCAGCCATGGGCTGAGCCGGGTTGACGCACATGCCTTGTCTGGCGCATTATCCAGATTATCCATTAGGCGGAGATGCCGGAGCTCCTGCATAAAGTGCGTGGTGTGCGCATGCTCTTTTGGTGTTCCCACCCAGCTGCTACTCGAGCACTGCACTGCAGAGGAACTTTCGGCCTTCCCACCCACCACTTCATATGTAACATTCCCACCAGGTGGAATTCAACTTTGAATATGTTGAAAAGGGCATGTGAGCAGCAGCAGACAATAGTGGAGTTTCAGCTCCAAAATGCCCGGGTAAGTAAAAGTGCAGATCAACAGCACTTTACTACCAATGAGTGGGCCTCCACTGTGTGGGGCTGCAGTGCTTCCAGTAGACCACCAATATGGTGAGTGCTGATCATGCCATTGTCAGCGCCATCATCCCCACCCTTTGCCTGCTGAAAAAAAACCCTTCAGGCCATGGCAGAGAATTTGATGGTGCCACAGGAAGAAGAGGAAAAGCAGGAAGGCCCATTTTCCCAGGTGTCAGGGCATGGCTTGCAATGCGGGTTGCTGGGCTGATAGTGGCCAGGTACTCCAATGTCCAGTTTTGGAGGATTCAGATGAGGAGAAGGGGGAGGATCAGAAGGACTTTCTCTAACAGCAGGGTGGCACCCAGCGCAGCTTACAGGCATTACTGGAGTGTGGCTGGAGGGAGGAGGAGGAGGAGACACTTAGGACAGCTTCTCCTTGACTCAGGGCAGCCTGGCTTACATGAGCCACTACATGCTCCAGTGCCTGTGGAATGACCACAGAGTTGCCCCGCATAGTCACCAGTGCCGTACCAGTCCCCGCTATAAGGATGACATCACCTTCTTCATTCCAGCACTGGAGCAGTATAGAAAGATGCAGTATAGAAAGCACTCTGGTAGATGCACTATTAGCTGAGTTTCCAGCTGAATTTGAGGGCTCAGTGGCAGCAAAGCACTGAGCACTTTCCCAACCCCATTTAGCAGGGTTTTACCACCCACCGAATTTACCTCTGACACCCATAAAAAAATGTATTTTATTTTCTATTTATTTCTGTATTTCTTTTGTATTCTCTTATTATTCCGAGCCCTTTCCCCACCCCATTTTGTGCCTCCCGTCCCAATTTGTCCTCACACACCATTAAAAAAAGTAATATTTTTTCTTTTAATTATGTATTTTTTTAATTTTTTATTTTCTGTTATTGTTTTAACTTTCCCTAGTCCCTTTTGTGCTGGGCAATTGCCCTGGCATCTCCCTCGATATGCAGCCCTCTAGCCCTGGGTACCCCCATTTTACAGCCATTTTGTGGTCCCCATTGACTTCAATGGTGTTCCGGTTCGCATTGAGTCCGGAGACCCGAACCAAACTTTTGTGGCTAGTTCCAACTTTTCGAACCCGAATTTCAGCGGTTTTGCTCATCCCTGTCTAGCATGTATATCTTTTGCGATACAGCTCCTTTAAAGAGGGCCTCCAGATTCTTTAATAAAGCCTGCAGTCAGGTTTCAAACCCATGCCACAAAACTTCTTTTATTACCATGTAGCTGGCATTCTTCCATGGCAGAAGTAGAGCTAGCACCTGCTATAACCCCCAAGTCAGTCAACAGCAGCAGCCCTGCAGTCAGATCAGGTCCTAGCTCCACAGCTGTTGTGTAAGAGTACAGGTTCATCGTGATGATTTGAGGAGGTTTGGGGGTAACAAGGTATTGCTTTTCTCACTTTGTGGATTAGCGTTTCCTTGGGGGGGGGGGGGGGGCGGTAGCTGAGCCAGGGTTCTGCCAGAGGCTGGAGATTTAATTAAATTGATACAACACTCGGTTTGCTTGATCACAGTGCAGGGGGTGTCTCAATTGCTGATCCCCCCAAACTCAAATAGCCCCCACGCAAGCCCAGTTTTGAGCAATGCGAGCTTACCTCTTACATCCTCCCTCGGTGACACTGGACTCCATGTTACCACCATAGAGCAATCAGACCCCTGTGCAGAAGTCTGCTCATCGATGGCATTCTTGGAGTGAGAATGTGCAGGAGGCATAAGCTATTGGAACGTCCACCCACCCAGCAATCAACACCAATTTTTCTAAAATAGGCATGGGATCACTAAAAAAGAAACACATTCAGTTTAAGGACCCTCTGTGTGCAAAAAGCAGATACTCACCCTTACTAGTCACAGCAGATTCCTTTGGGGCTGGATTTTTATTTTTACTACTGATACATTTTGTGTACATCCCCCACTTCATTACACCTCCTGCTTGTACAAGGCCAACAGTGTGATTTACACTCAATAGTGTAAATAGTGTAGTGACAATAGAGATTATACAGGGGACTGAATAACTGGACTGGACTTCCGAAAATTAAATCGGGCATTGTCAACTCATTTGGATGCAGCAAGACAACTAAAGACGCTGAGACAAATGGTGCTCCCTTTCTATAAATGAGCACAAATATGAAAAATAAGATGGAGGAGCAACAATGGTGGAGTCTCACCCCCTGCACCCTCTATATATGGGCCTATACGTACGAGATGTTGGAGGCTTAGTTTGGGACAGGCTTGAATTTTAACGAGTAGACTCATGTTACATTCCAGTAGGCCAATTGCCAGAGCAGCAGATGCAGAAAAAATGAGAACAAGCTCCAACTGTCCAATATGGATGTGCTGACTCCTGAACTACAAGGCTCAAGTTTCAGAAAATAAGAAGTATAAATAGTGCAAAGATGAAGGACACATGACCATTAAACCGGACCTACACACGGACCACTCACCCTCTGGTGTACTAGATACTCCATGTCCTGGGTATCCCAATTTGGGATTCCTGTCTCCTGTGCGCATCCTTTCAAAGCCCAAAACACAGCGAAACCTGGCCCTCCTGTGGTCTATGTGGCGGATCACAAGGAGAGTTTTTGACTTTACTTTGGGAATGAACAGTAGAGGGTTGCCTGGAATGGGCTAGTACAGCTACAAGAGAAGAGAGAGACATATTCTGAAGTTAGGCAGTTTTAGTAGTGCATTTGTAAAAACACTAGAAAAGGTGTGTAGTGAAAAATGAATAAGAATCATCCTCCTACATTCATTAGCAACTATTTTACCACTTCGGAAAAATTATACATTTTGCTGGTTATTGAATAACTAAAATGTAAGGTGTTAAATTAAGATTAAACACCTTTTACACGCAGAGTCTTGTAACAAAACTTTCATAAATTAAATCACAGCTTAAAATGAAAAGTAGTAAAATATGTATAATTATAGATATTTTTCGTGTATTACTTTATTATTCTTTATTTTGTGTTGCATAGTATAAGGATAACAACATAGGTAAACACACAAAGAAAGTGTAGCTGTCCGTAGCTCACTGTGCAAGCTTAAATAGATACAATTGTCCAACGTGTACAATGACATGTAGTAAAAAGGTCTTATCACATTCAGCATGCTTCGCAGGTGCCAATTGGATCAAATCTTTTATCATTAAGAGGGAATATGGGTACATGAAGGGGGGCTTCTCCCCTAGGGCCTGTCCCCCTGTTGTTCCTGGGTATTCTCTTGTCTCTTATCCTCTGAGGTGCCTTGAATCCTGTGCTACGTGTAAGAACGGACTTAAAATTGTGTCTAAGGTATGTGGGAAGGGAAAGGGGGGGTATGGGATAGAATATTCCTGAATAAGGGGGGGGACGCCTGTTCCAGGGGGCAATTCCCTTCTATCACTCTCTCATGCTCCAGGTCGTATTAAATGTCAGGGGTTCCACCATCCTCTGCTTGATGCAATATCGATCCAACTCACGTTTATTGACTCAGCTATCTATCAGGGTTCTATACTCCTCCGACTCCTGGAAGACAAACCAGGGCCACCAGGTGTTTTTAAACTGCTCGTCCCTGTCATGAAGGGACAAAGTCATGTCCTCCATCTCCCTAATGGAGGAAACTTCGGGGGACCACTTGCTTAGCAGCATTTAGTAGGTGGACCAGCAGAGACCTCTTGTATTTCCCGATAGAACCATCCACTAGGTGCAATAGTATAACTGCAGGGTTGTTTCGGGTCTGAGAACCCGTGATCTTCTCGATTACTGGTAATAACCTTCCCCCAGTATGTCTGAATTTTAGGGCATCCCCAAAAGATATGAAATAGAGTCCCCTTTTCTTCACTACACCTCCAGCAGCAATCGTCTGTCCCTGGCAACATCCTAATTCTGTCCGGAGTGTAGTACCACCTCGTTAGACATTTGTAATTTGCTTCTTGAACCCTGGAGGCCACTGAGGATTTATGTGCTAACATCGCCACCTTCCCTCTGTGCTTATCTGAAAGGGATCTGCCCAAATCGCCTTTCCAATCCCTCCAGAACATTGGGGGAGTCTCCTGTTTCCCAGAGAGCAGTGAGTATATCTTAGAGATAAGGTGGGAATGTTCCAGCTCGCCCGTGCAGATCCTTTCAAAATCCGTGAGGCTCCTGCATCTATCTTTTTTAAAGCCCATATGGGTTAAGTAGGATTGTAAATAAAGTAAATTCCAGGGGTCGAGGTCCCTATCGGGCCACCTATCCTTCAAGTCGCCCAGCGTGGTCCACCCATGAGCGGTTGTTAAGTCTCCACTTCTCAGGTGTGGCATGTCTCCCCACCCCCTGAGCGTGACCCTAGAACAGCTTGAGGGGAGTGAAGGATTGTTCAGGAGGGGTGTTAAGGGGGTCGGCCAGGACGATATCTCCTCCCGTATCCTATGCCTCTTAAAGGAGTTCAGGGTCGCTGATATCGTGGGATGCATCCTGACTTGAGACAGGGGGATTACTTTATTCCATGGAACAACATCAAGGAGAGCTGGTGTTATTGCTCTTTCCATGTTTACCCACCTCTTTGTATCTCCACATTACTGCCACTCACACACCCTCTGCAGATGGGAGGCGGCCCAGTATAGTTTAATATCAGGTAGCACCATCCCTCCCTATTGTTTTGGCCTACATAAGATCTTGTACTTTATCCTGGCCATTTTCTTCTTCCAGATAAAGTTTTTGAATGCCTGATTCAAGTCTTTAAAGAAGGGCTCAGGAAGGTGGATTGGAAGGGACTGGAAGAGGAACAACAGTCGAGGCAACACTGACATCTTGATAATTTTGACTCTGCCCATCCAAGAGAAGGTGGGCAGGTCCCATTTCTCTAGGTCTGCCTTTATCGTTTGCACAAGAGGCGAGAAGTTCAAGGCATAGATGAGCGGAGTTGGCTCGGCAGCTGGGTTCCCAGATAAGTTATAGAGGTATTTGCCCACATGAAAGAGAAGGACTGTTGCAAGGTCTTGCTTATCTCAGCCGGGAGTGTCACGTTTAGGGCTTCTGACTTACTGAAATTTATTTTAAAGAATGAGAGTCTCCCATACGCTTCAAACTCTTTCATTAACACCGGTAGGGATAAAATTGGGTTAGTAATGAAAAAGAGAAGGTCATCTGCATACGCTGCTATTTTGTGTGACCCCTCTGAGGTTTCCACCCCCGAATGTCTCCGTTACTCCTCACCTTACACAAAAAAGGTTCCAATGAGAGTGCAAAGAGGAGGGGTGACAGTGGGCATCCCTGTTGAATACCGTTGTGAATAAGCACCGGCTTTGAAAGGAGGCCGTTCACCCTGATCCTAGCTGAGGGGGCAGTGTACAGTGCTTCTATATAATGCCTCATCATTTCTTCCAGGTCAACGTGACAAACTGTTTCCTTCATGAACCTCCAATTCACCCTGTCGAAGGCCTTCTCTGCATCTGTAGACAGGAGCATCACGGGGGTGGCCAGCGGATCTCACCTTATGGATCACGTTGATGGCTCTCACTAAGTTATCCCTAGCCTCCCTTCCCAACACGAACCCTGTCTGGTCCAAGTGTACAACCTGTGCTACTACAGGAGCCAGTCTGTTGGCAAGAATTTTCGCATACAACTTCAGGTCCGTGTTGAGGAGGGAGATGGGGCGGTAGCTTTGACACACCAACGGGTCCTTGCCAGACTTCTGTATGACCGTAATATGAGCCTCAAGCTCTCTGTTTGAGAAGGCACCTTGTGTTTCAGGGTCTGAGATTGAGTTCCACGCTCTAATAACACGGGGACCTAACACTGACAAGAATGTCTTATAGTACTTTGCGGTATAGCAGTCAGGGCCAGGGGCCTTTCCAGCTGGGGTCTGCTTTATAGCTTTCTCTAATTCTTTCATGTCAATGGGGGCCTCCAGGGACTCTGCTACCTCTCATTTATGTCAAGACTACCCTTCAATCAACAATAATTCAGCATACACATAATGAACTAGAAACTCTCTGGGTTACCATGCAGACTAAGGAGGGAGCTGTGGTCAGAATTGGTGTGATATATAGGCCCCCTGGACAATCTGAGGATCTAGATAACCTGTTAATAGATGAAATCAGTGGAATGGCAGAGAAGGGGGACGTTGTAATTACAGGTGACTTCAACATGCCTGATGTGGACTGGAATATCCCAAGTGCATCGGCATGCAAGAGCAGGACTATATTAGAGGCACTTAATGGAGTGTCTCTAAAACAACTTGTGACATTGCCAACTAGAGGAGATAACATTCTGGACTTAGTTCTGACCAATGGGGATCTGGTGTCCGAGGTCAGGGTTGAAGAAAATCTGGGTTCCAGTGACCATCAATGCTTATGGTTCAGAATAAAAACAGACATTGTGCAATCACACACCAGAACCAAAGTGCTAGACTTTAGGAAGACAAACTTCAAGGAAATGGCGGAGTATGTAGAAAGAAAATTAGGTGAGTGGAACAGAGTAGCAGAAGTGAGTGCCCAGTGGTCACTATTAAAAATGGCCATCTTAAAGGCAACTAAGCAATATGTGAAACAAACTAGCAAGAATAAAAGGAAGAAGAAACCATTATGGTTTACTAGGGAAGTCAGCACTATCATAAAAGATAAGAAGTCTGCCTATAAGAAGTATAAAGTAAGTGGAAGTGTAGCTGACAGAGAGGCGTATAAAATTAAACAGAGGGAAGCAAAACTAATTATAAGGACTGCTAAAGGGCAAAAAGAGGAAGAAATGGCCACATCTATGAAGAGGGGAGATAAAACCTTTTTCCGATATATTGGTGACAGAAAGAAGAAAAACAATGCAGTCTCAAAAATTAGAAATAGGGAAAATAAATATATTGACGGAGATAAGGCTGTGGCTGACCATCTGAATAGCTACTTTTGTTCGGTATTTTCAGATAGTAGCAGGCATGGTCATAGCACAACATCCAGCTGGGAGGGTACAGCTCCGGAGATTCTGGAGGCTGATGTCTTAGCCGAGCTGGCACATCTAAAGGTAAGTAAGGCAATGGGTCCAGATGGAATCCACCCCAGAGTTCTAAGGGAACTTAGATTTGTGATTGCAGCCCCTCTAACTGATTTACTTAACCATTCCCTTTCAACTGGTGAGGTTCCAGATGATTGGAGAATGGCCAATGTCGTACCAATCCATAAAAAGGGGAGTAGAGAAGAAGCCAGTAATTACAGGCCAGTTAGTTTAACATCTATAGTGGTCAAATTAATGGAAACACTCTTAAAAAAACAGATAATTTCCCATCTAAAAATTAATGACCTATTGGACCCAAAACAGCACGGCTTTACTGAGGGCAGATCATGTCAGACCAATCTTATTGATTTCTTTGACAATGTCACTAAAGTGTTAGATGAAGATGGTGCTGTGGATATCGCCTATCTGGATTTTAGCAAAGCCTTTGACACTGTACCACATAAGGAGCTCATAGATAAGTTATTGAAGGTAGGACTCAATCCCTGGATAACTGTGAACAAACAAGAAAAAAACACCGCGCTGTCCCACACCATAAAAAGCTCAACGTGTCAAAAAACTGGGATTCCCACCCAGGAACAAGCAAAATTTGAAAAATAATAAAAAAACACAGAGCAAAAAAAATTAGTCTATTATAAAGTCCAATAAGTTGTGAATGAAATTAAATTCTTCCAAACTTCAGAACACCAAGTGACTTTCATCAAGTATAGTGCAAATCCACCACCTATGTGACAGGAGGCTTACCAAATTTAAATCATAAAAAAGCCTTTCTTAAGCAATATATTCCAACGACTTGCAGCAAATCCCGTCCCACGATGGAGGATGATAATAATAGCTGACAAGAAGCTTCAACTTCCAATTGGGAGTGGTTTAAATCCACTCAGGCATATTCATTTTCAAATCCCAAGCATATAGAGGGAATAAGAAAGATAGAACAAATAGTGCAACACCGCTAGTAAAAGGGGCTTTTTAATAAACGATTATATGCACTCACATGTTAAAACATCATTAAAAGCGTAGCAAAAGATAAAAGTTGTCTGCGACTCTCACCGCCAGGCATCAGAATCCAATCCTTGTCCACCAAAAGTAACTGCTGCTCACCAACGCGTTTCACCCTTCATTAGGGCTTTAACCAGGTTTGCAGCTCGTTTGAGGGTATGGGTTTAAATATCCCCCTTCCCTTTCATTTCAACCCGGAAGTGGAATGATTACTTCCGGTCCGCAATCAGCACTTTAAAAGCGTGGAGAATTCCTAACAACCCTTCACAGATAGCAGCTATCAACCAATATATAAGGGCAAATGCTATGGTGAAAGGAGTTTACCTGTATCCAGAACCGCATAACTTATTAAGCCTTTCCAGAGGCTTAATAAGTTATGCGGTTCTGGATACAGGTAAACTCCTTTCACCATAGCATTTGCCCTTATATATTGGTTGATAGCTGCTATCTGTGAAGGGTTGTTAGGAATCCCTGGATAGTTCAGTGGATTTCCAGTTGGCTGAGGGATCGGTATCAGAGCGTTGTTGTAAATGGCGTGCAATCTGAACAAAGGCGAGTTACAAGTGGTGTGCCGCAAGGCTCTGTCCTGGGCCCCATTCTTTTTAATATATTTGTAAGTGACATAGGAGAAGGCTTGGTAGGAAAAGTTTGTCTGTTTGCTGATGATACAAAGGTTAGTAATAGGGTGGATATTCCTGGAGGTGTCTGCAACATGGAAAATGATTTAGCTTTACTGGATAGATGGTCAAAACTGTGGAAACTAGAGTTTAATGTCTCTAAATGTAAAATCATGCACTTGGGTAGAAGGAATCCCTGCTCTGAGTACCGTATGGGCAGTACTGTGTTAGCCAGGACCTCGGAGGAGAGAGATTTAGGGGTACTGATTACTGATAGCTGCAAGATGAGTGGACAGTGTAGCCAGGCAGTGGGAAAAGCAAGCAGGATGCTCGGCTGCATAGCTCGAGGCATCACCAGTAGGAAGAGGGAGGTTGTGATGCCGCTGTATAGAGCCCTGGTGAGGCCACAGCTAGAATACTGTGTGCAGTTCTGGAGACCTTACCTGCAAAAAGACATTATTCAAATAGAACGTGTCCAAAGGCGGGCAACGAAAATGGTGGAAGGACTTACACTTAAAACTTATCAGGAGAGACTTAAAGAACTTAATTTGTACAGTCTGGAGGAAAGAAGGGAGAGGGGGGACATGATTGAGACCTTTAAATATGTGAAAGGATTGAATAAGGTTCAGGAGGGAAGTGTTTTTAAGAAGAAACTTAACGATAGAACAAGGGGGCACAACCTGAAGCTAGTCGGGGGGAAGATCAGGAGCAATGTTAGAAAATATTATTTTACAGAAAGAGTAGTAGGTGCTTGGAACAAACTTCCAGCAGAGGTAGTTGAAACATCAACAGTCACTGAATTTAAACATGCCTGGGATAAGCACACATCTATCTTAAGATAAAGAGAACATACAGAATACACATAAGGGCAGACTAGATGGACCGTATGGTCTCCTTCTGCCGTCAACCTTCTATGTTTCTATGTTTCTCTCTCGGGACTGTGGGCATTCCTGTGCTCCTTATGTACTCCCTCACCCTGCCCTGGGGGTATCAGCCGTCGTACCCGGTGCCAGGTTGTATAAGGTATTATAGTATGATCTAAACGAGTCTGCGATCTTTTCCGGGGCGTGTTTCTGTTGGGACCCATCTAAGATTTCAGCTATGAAATTTTGAGCACGCTGCTTTCGCAGTGCTCGGGCTAGGAGCGAGCTACTCTTATTACCGAATTCGTAATAAGTGTGTCTGCATTTTTTAATTGTATATTTAGCCTTATTCAAAAGTAACGCATTTAAGGCTTCCCTTGTTTGCGTCAGCTTGCCGAGGACCCGTACCGCCTCAGAATGCTTGTGGGACAGCTCCAGAGCCCTGACTTTTTCCGTAAGCTTCATTAAATGGCCCTCCCTTTCCTTTTTTATCCTGGAAGAATGATTAATCAGAGCACCTCTAATCACGCTCTTGTGAGCCTCCCACAGCGTCAGAGGTGACACCTCCCCAGTGTCATTCTCTCTAAAGTAGGTTTTGATGCTCTCTCCGATCTCTTTTGTGACCACAGCGTCCTGGAGAAGGGACTCATTAAGTCTCCAAATCATTGGGGGAGGGGTCTATCACTGATGGCCACGTCCAGATAGACAGGGGCATGGTCTGAAAAAGAGGCCAGGTAGATGCCACCCCCCACCATTCTACCCAGTAAGCTATGTGAGACCCATATGTAGTCGATCCTGGAATACGTCCTGTGAACCCGTGAGAAGAAGGAGTAATCCTTCTCTTTGGGGTTGGCGACTCTCCAGGCATCCACCAGCTGCGTACAGTGTAGTTTTTTCCGGAGTACTCTGATGCTCGACTGGGACAGCGAGGATTTGCCTGTGGAGGAGACTAAGATGGGTTCCATAGCTAAGTTAAAGTCGCCACCCAGGATCACTTCCCCCTCTGCGAACTTTTCTAGTTTGTCTAGCGCCTGATTCAGGAACTTAAGCTTTCCTTAAGCTTTCTGTCTTCTTAACTCCTGCCGGAGGATCGTTCTTTTCTCTGGGGAGTTAAGACCCCTGACATTAAGCGACACCACCTATATAGTGTTCACCTCTAAACCGTATCCAGAGGAATCCTGTGGGGGGTGTCGTGAGGATGGGGGGGGAGGTGGGAAGGAAAAGACGGGGGGAATCTAAGACAAGGGAAAGGGAAAGAAAGTCGGGGAGTAAGGTAGAACAAACTCCAATAAAGTACCGGTGCTACGCCTTCAGACGAGCACCGTCTACGGTGCCTATTACTTTCACAGGGCGGGCACTAGGCCCTAGTCCCCTGGTAAAAGAACCTCGCTCTCCCGTCTAAGAGGTTCCGTGGGACCTCTCAGAGGGGCTCACGCAAGACTCCTGGGGGGAGAGGAAGACTAAACTCTTGGTTGGTGTGCGGGATCTGCACCCTGATTATCGCTAACCGAAGAGGCATAGAGCGGCTCTAAGAGCCAAAAGGTAATACCAGACTTACATTTAACCATAACTGAGGCAACAAGGCAACAGAAACAAAATGCAAACATTTCAAACCTTTTGGATAGATCGAGAGCACGGCACCCGCCAGGACCCCCCGCCCTCCCCACCTCCGACAGGCACACTGCGACTAGATCGAGAGGCGGTGAGGGGCGGGGGACCCGACGGCAGACGCACCCCGATCCACACCACATCATCTCAGGCTTCACAAAACCATAACGCTAAAAGCTCTCTAAGGAGGCGGCCATCTCAGCTCTCCTCCCCAGTAGGAAAAACCATGGGGGAGGCGGAGAGGGGACCGAGGGGACACCAAGTCAACACGCTAAAGTCCGCACTCGGCACTTCCGTCCAACGGGGCTGAGCACTCCAACCTTACATACGCCGTCCTCTTCTTCCTCTTCGACTATCTTAAGGTCCTCCTCCCAGGTGGCGAGGCAGCTGTCTGGCCTATACGGCTAGATCAGGCGCTGTCCAGTCCGGGATGTCAAACATCTCGGTATCCAGAAAATGAAAAAGATCAGGCAACTGGCTTGGAGCCTTGAATATGAAAAGGCTGCCGTTCTTCCGGACTATACGTTGGAAAGGGTGGCCCCATCTATATGCTGCCCCCTGTCGTTGAATTGCCTCTAACAGTGGTTTCAGAATCCTGTGCATGTGCAATGTCCTTCAGAATAAGTCCTGTAAGATGATCACTTGGGCTCCCTGGTATGCGATGGGGCCTTTGTCCCAGGCCCGTCTCAAGATCTCCTCTTTAATTTTGAAAAAATGGAACCTGCAGATGATGTCTCTGGGTCTGTCGCCCTCTTGAGGGGGGCCCCAGGGCCCTGTGCACTCGGTCAAGCTCAATGGCGTTCTCATTAGGCTGTTCAAGCAGAGTGTTGAAGATTGAGACAACGGCTTGCAGTAGACCCTGGGCTCCTATCGACTTCGGGACACCTTGTAACTGGAGATTATTTCTTCGGCTCCTGTTTTCTGCATCGCCGTGTGCTAGAAACAGCTCCGAAAAAAGCCTTTTATTGGTTTCCTGTTCATGCTCCATTGCAGTCGTCCGTTCTGACATATGCCCCATGCGCGGTTTCCATGCCATCCAATCTCTGAGTGACTTCCACCACTGTTCCCTGGAGGGTCGGCAACTCTCTTTTTATCGTCCCCTCCATTCTAGAGACATATCCATCAAAGTCTCTTTGTGTGGGGACACCCCGTAGGGCCTCGGTGATATTGATTCGGACTGCCTCTGCTACAGACTGTGATATTACATCCAACGGGATAGAAGGGGCCTGACTGTGCCCAGGGGGGGAACCCCATTTCTCGCGCTCTCTGTGTTGCGTGTCGCGGGGGGATGTACGATGATTAGTCGCCTTGGTCAGGCTGTTCAGGGCTTGGTCTTCTCGGGGGGGATAGTCTCCCATGCGGCTCCCACGGGCGGATCCCTTGTCAGACCAGAAGCCATGCGATCTCGGGTTTTGTTCTGCAGATGCTGGGGCCTCACAGGGCTATCGTGTGGTGGCTCACAGTGCATGTCCCAATCAAGGTTCGGGCAAAGACTGCTGCCGGGGGACTCCCGTGTGTCTTCAGCTGTAAGGGGCCTATTCCGGTTCTGGTTGGGGTCAGCCAGGAGAGGGGGCCACTCCCTCCGATCTGGGGAGTCAGGGCTAACTGTGGGCTCCTTCCTGCCCTGTGACCCTCTGCGCTGATGCTGCGGCGTCTCTGCCCCACTTCCGGTCTGAGGCTTCACCCCCGTCTCCTCCTGGGAAGCTTGTGTAGAATGTGGCCCTATAACTGATCTGGTGCTCATCTCCAAACTCTGTTTAGCGGGCCCACCGGGTGAACCGCCAGTCGCTCCGTTTGGCCAGTCCGGTGCACTGTGCACCAGCGCCTGTACCACGTGCGGACTCCCCGCTCCTCTGTCATCTCTGGCACTCTGCCACGCTCCTGAGGGGCCTGACTCGTCTCCCCTTCCTCCACTGCAAAGGGCACCCCTCACTGGGTGCCGGGGGACTCACCTTGCGCCGCTCTCCGGACGTCTGACCTGCGGCCGCGCACGCCGCCATCTTGGATTTCGCTGATGGCTCTTCTGCATCCTCCCCACGGGCGATATAGGAGGTGATGGCCAGATCCTTGCACCTCCGGGCTGCTCCACGCTGCTTCCCACGTCTGGGCATTCGTCTGCCAGCTGCCGATTGCCTCTCAAGCCTCTGCCAATGAAGGTAAGGTGCGGATCTCCCTGCAAACGCTCCTCACGCCGCCATGTCGAGCCACACCCCCCCTCATGTATTACTTTAAATGGAAGATTACAGTACAATACAGTTTAATACCCCCTATAAACATTTGCAGCCCTGGCTAGCTTATACCCTTAAAGCAAGCCTCCAGTCAAACCCCCCCCCCCCCCAAAGCCCCCCTTTCTGGCAATCAGCGAAGTAAGCTATTTGAGAGGATTTAACCCTATGCAGATGTGGAATAGCATGTAGATGTGCTCCTGAACTGCATAGGAGTGGATATCTGGCTATACATCTGACAACCCTGCTTCTGAAAAACTCAGTCATCCCTTATTTCTAGCCAGAAATAATAAGCCATCTGCTTTAGTGATACATCATTGCTCTGCTCACAGCATAGATCTGCTAGATACATGTGTATTAAAACCACTGCATGTAGAATTGCTTGCTTCTATGTTGGGACACATGAGACTACCCATTTATCTGTTCCCAAAAGAATGTGTTGAGGCATGGACAAGGCACGTGCAGTGGAGTCCTCTTTCTAGCCTTTAAGAAAGCATACATTTTTTTAGAAAGGGTCAGATTTGTTTTCTCAATTCTCGTGTCTCTTCTCAGTTAACCGCTTATCTATGCTCTTGTAGTATGACCCTATTCTCTTAAATTACTTACTTTGGATAGTTTCTGAACCTTGTGCTGCCTGCACCTGACTTCTACTTGTTACTCACCCAAGAACCAAAGTTTCGCACCTTCAACTTTTGCTTTGCTTTTCTGGATGTATTTACCTAATGGTTTGTGCTCAAGAATCTTGTTCACCCAGGTGCCTGTTCAAAGGTCAGATGTTCTTCTTTAAGGAATTGGCCTGTGACCCAACCCCACAACTGCTCCCTGGGCGCTGTTGCTAGGGCAGCCCACTGCTCCAGGCATGCGTGCACTCATTGCTTTTGTTTGTCCCACTGAATGGATGGGTTAAATGTGGAGAAACAAGTCCTATGTGTGCACAAACATACAATGGCCAAAAATGTTCAAAAAATGTTCGAAAAATATCTATGGAAATTTAAGGCCAACACTTGGCAAAGCAAGTTTTTATTTTTCGGACGATTTCATATAACTTGCTGTAATTCTGCGGAAGAAGCTCAAAACAGTTTGCTGTGCACAAAAACCATGGCTCACAACAGAAAATAAAGGTAATCTGGTATTAACAGCCAGTAGCAATATAACATAAGGGCACGAGTTTTGAAAGTCCCAGCTCAAATTTTATTACTGCCAGTGTTATTGCTTCTGTATGCAGTAGGATTTGTCTCCCACAGGAACAGAGAAAAGTGAATGACATACATACTATGCCAGAACATTAAAATACTAAGATAATACATTTTTTTTTAAAAGTTAATCCGCTTAATGTGTGATTTTTAGTATAATGAATAATTTTGCTGATTTTACAAGCAACGTGGAAAAGAAAAAAGGATGTGTTAAAATCCTGTGGCAAAGCTTGGTAGTTAAGAGGTTAAAAACCTGTTCCAGGTTCATCCTAGCAAACAAAGTACATCATACAGTTTAATGCCACCAGCAAGTTTTTATTTTTCAAACTATTTCATATAACTTGCTGTAATTCTGTGGAAGAAGCTCAAAACAGTTTGCTGTGTACAAAGTTCACTAGTGATAACCATGGCTCACAACAGAAAATAAAGGTAATCTGGTATTAACTGAACCCTCTCAGCTCACTATGCTTCATGGAGTATGCCACTGCACAGGGTCCTAACGAGGCAACTCCTTCCACTATTCAACCCTCCAGAATTAAGATACCTACCTAACACTATCTCCAACAGGAGGCACCAGCAATACAGGTTTGGTGAGTTAAGATCTCTGAAACTCTAAGTACTGGTACTTTACAATGGACAAAACGTCTTGCTGTAACAGTTTAGACCCTCTTTAATACAACAATATTATTTTCTCTGACTAAGGGATTTACTGAAATAAACCATACACTATTACCACAGAAAGTCAGATAAATGGATTCTTACTAACAACATTGATCTTGTTGTCATAGTGGTTACTGTTACAAACTAAGGATTTCCAACATTTTCTGGTATTAAAAATAAATTATTCACTAGCTAAGACACTGTGTTGAATACATTGACTCCAATTAAAAGTGCCGACTGCAAGATGTATTTGTGTCTTAAATAAACCTTAGTGCTTTGAGGAAAGAAGAAAAACTATGTTAATTATTCTGAGAGTCGTCAATGAGCTCTAAGGAACTTCTTTTACTGTAATGTATATATTAAATTCTTGGGACCTGTGATTCCAGACAAACCTGTGTGTTTATATAGGAAGGCACCGAATCTAAGGCAGAAACTGACCAAAAGCTTTGTGGACCCACCAAAATCAGTCCCTATAGTTTCTAACAAATTGGAGGGGTTTTATAGGTGTGGTGGGTGTTGTGGCTGTAAGAACTTAGCCACAACAGCTAGGTCAACCAAAACTGTTACCAACTTGCACACAGGGAAGGAAATTAAAATTTCTCAGTTGATTACATGTAAATCTACGAATGTGGTCTACCTGCTAAGATGTCCTTGTAATTTGTCTTATGTGGGACGGACCACTAGGCAGCTCTCGGTAAGAATCCGAGAACACATTTACAATATAAAACGTGGCTACGAGGCCCATAGTGTCTCGGCGCATTATAAATTGTTTCATGATTGTAATCCTAATTCCCTGTTTTTTATAGGCTTAGACAAAGTGGGACGCCATTGGCGGGGGTCCAATGTCACCAGAGAACTATCACAGCGGGAAGGGAAGTGGATATTTGAATTCAATACTCTTAGTCCTAACGGACTAAATATAGAGTTTGACTTAAACTGTTTCATCGAGAACTCTTAGATGAGTTGTCTATCCAGAAATATCTTCCCTTCTCCCCCTTTGCCCCTTACTCGGTTTATTATAGATGGAAGTATGTGTGCCTTTTTAAGCATTTATAAATCGAGTACAATGGTCTGTTACATTTTTTAGGGTAACTTTTAATTATTTGTGGATTTTATGTTTTTGCCAATCTATTCTTCTTTTTATAAGTCCTAATCGGTCTCACAGCCATTCCTTGGGGCTCCGTTTAGGTAGGGCTACGTCTTTTAGTTTAGGCGTTAAGCCCTTATGTTTTATGACAATTGTTGGGTATTATATGTAACTCATTAATATTCACACAATATAGGGTAGCGGTGACTTTAATTTGTCTCGCAGCCTGGACGGTATTGGGTTAATATAGGCAGAGGCTGACTGGGCTGTAGGCGCTGAGCGGTGCTCTGTGTTGGTGGGCCACGCCCCCCTGTCCGAGTGTATGGCATTTAGGGAACAGCTTTATAACAGGCGTTCGCTGCCAGGACTAAAGAGAGGCTTGGTTCCTGCAGCCCTTTCCTCGGGCTGGAACGCAGTTCACGTGATCATTGAGATCACGTGAGCTGTGAAGATATGGTCAGCTGTTCTCAAACGGCGCATCCGCCTGTCAGCTGAGGCAGAGATCATTGGATGTTATAGCGGCGGAAGTACGCCATCTGCAGACGTCATGTGGAATGAGACTGGAACGCACTCTGGTTGCTGGAAGCGGCGGAAGTGCGCCACCGACGGGCGTCACGTGGTATGAGGCTGGAACGCATCCTCTAGTTCCGGTATAAATAGATAGGGCTTTCTACACATTGAACACCTGGTCAAAGTCGCAGCAGCGACGAAACGCGTTGGGAGTTCAGAGGCCTAAAGGATTTATTCTTTGGAAATTGGGTCACACTATGCCTGAAGAGCGTATTATCTTCTGACTAACCAGTGGGAGCGCCAAGGATTGGTGGTGAGACCCGGGCTATCTAATTGCTCTTTGGTAGAGCTGACATGTTGGTTTTAATTGTTCACATTGTGAGTGCAAATTTTGGAGCCTTTTAGTGTTATTAAATCAATTTTAAACGTTATTGCACTAGATTTGCTATTTTATTTCTTTCCCTCACATGCGGTCTGTCTCTTACAACATCGAGCATCTGTGGGAGATTTTATTTGATATATCTCATTGAACCTTAATTGGATGTGGAGAATCTGATATCAAACGTACCATTCATTGATGTGGGGGAACACCGATTGATCATTCGGTTTTAAAGGCTGTATTAAAGATTCCCTTTTGGTAAGGATATGCACATAGGGGTGATAAGAGCACAGAAGACGTGTTGGAGCACATGCACTTCGGGATATGGTCAAAGGTTTTAGAGACTTTATAGTTCATTTGTATGCACATATGGACACTTTATTCATCTTTTGAAGAAAACTAGCTCTGTGTTTTTATATATTTTTATATATATTAAATTACTGTGTATATGTATTCATTGTTTTTATATTCCTGTCACAATGGTTATAGAAAATTCAGCATGAAACGCAAGTAATGTGCCACATATTCCCCAACAATTTTAATCTAGGAGGCTTTTTCATTACTAGTGGCAGGTATCGGCAGATGAGCGTCTGTATAGCGGCGCTTAGAGCGGCCGCAAGTAGACGCTGTAAGCAGGTATCGGGCGATGTAACAGAGCGCCTCAGTCGCTGTAGTAACTGCCCCGCATTGATGAATGGGATGTATGTTGGGCGTTCTAACACCAGTATAGCGCTGAAGGGAGCAAAAGTTAGCGCCAGCTCAGTGCGACTGACTCTCGGCGACCCACATCATACTTTGATTAATTATTAAAAAAAACAGGCTCTCTGTGATTAAAGTCTGTTTTTGAACACATAAACACCTGTAACAAAGCGAAAACACATGGAATTACATTGTTGTAACACTGACATTAACACTTTAGTGTCAGACCTGTAATGACAATTCTGCATAAAAAACAAAAAAATCAAAAATGTTTTCAAAAATAACTTTTTCTAGGCCAGGAGAGGTGACACAATTATTTGAGAGAAAAAAAAAACCCTGTTTAAACAGAAGAAAAGAAACGACCATTGAAATGTATGGTATAGTGACAGGTACTACATGGCGCTCCTGAGCATAGAGCACTGGCGCTATACACCGAGCCGTCTGTAATAATACATCGGACACTACATGGCGCTGTTAGAGTCGCTCACCAGATTCGCTTTCATAAATGTGGTTTTGGCTACAACGCCGACGTTCACCAGACGCTGCCTGCTGCCTTGAGGCACTACCCCTGGCGCTATCCCTTGATGAATAACCACCCAAGATCCTCCTGGTGGGTGCACTCGGATTTGGGATGCCCTGCAGTTTTATTACCTCATACAACCTCAGGAATCAGACCTCCTGCTTATTATTAGATGGATCTGTACGAGATCCGCTACCACTATGTTTGCTAATATTTTGCTAGATTAGCAAAAAAAAAAACCCAAAACACTTTAGCCAAAAGGTTTAAGCCTGTTACCAGAGGTAATCTTTTTCAGTAAGACCCCCAACATAACATAATGATATACAAATCATAGAAGTCAGATACCACTTTAATAATAAAGTTGTGTGTCCAATGCCTGGCAAGATACCTCCCCCCACCCAACCCCAAATTGAGTTGTCCAAAGAGGCTTAAACCTCCACATCCAGTCCTCCACCATCGTAAGCGCAGAGAGCCTGGCCGCTCTACATATTTTATTGACTGAGAACCCCAACCCACAAGCTATTTGTAGAGTTCATGCTTCATACCAGCCAGAGTATTTGGCCAGTACCCTAACCCCCAGAGAGTATTTTAGTCCGTATGTTAGGGTGATGGGGGGATTGGGGGAAAACACAGAGAGCAGGACAAAACTGTGACCATGATTTCAGATTAACACACATTAGAAGGAAAAAAAGAAGAAGCACACAGACCAGCAACAAGTCACAGGCCAGAACTAGGGCCAACAATGCCCACTTATAATGACCATAATTATAGCGTTGCAGCACATATGAGCATAATAGAGCTGGAGCCATGTATGCAGTAGGAATAGACACTGATGAGGAGCAGATACACAGTATCACAAGCTGAGGCTAAACCTAGTAGTCATAGATAGATGACAACCGTTCCATGAAGTGGGGGGGGGGGGGGGGTCTAAGGGGCTGCTGATGTTCTGCTATGGACTCTCTGATGAGGCTTAGCTGCTATATTAAGGCCATAGCTCTCATTCTGCAAGATGAAGAAGTTGCACTGGCTAAAGCACAGAAGCACTGAAGACTTAAGCACACATTCATAAATCATGAATCAGGACAAGAGCCATATAGCAGGACAGACATAGAAGGACCTCATAGTGACAGAAATGCAAGGTGGAATTAAATTGTCAAGAACCCATATGGGTAATTAGATCTCCTTAGAGACAGATTAAGGTCACCACTCCAAGACTGGGTGAGACTAAGAAAGGGATGGCTAGACTAATAGAAATGCTTCATTAAGGCTACCAAGTCCTCAATAGAGATTCTGGACTACAGAAGTTTGCATTAGAGGAAATCTGGTTTATATTTTAGCTAGGAACTAAATTAGTTAAACTTGTTCCAGACTTTCGGAGATTGTTCTAGATCTGTACATGATTTAGCTACGTGAGGTTCATGCAAATAACTGTATCATAAGAAGGAGCTGACAGAAGTCTAGATCCAAGTTAGGATGAGTTACATGGTAGAGGAGTAAGACAGCAGAGTCGCAAGCCACCATGTGATGCGACCCATGTTAGGCTTAATATGGGGGGGGGGGGGTTATAGACCAAATGACCAGTACTCAAGGGTAAAGGAAAAGAGGTACTTTCCTAGAAGGAAAAGTATTTACATAGCACGCAACACAAGGGGTAATAGAATAACTCATCACTCCTAGCAGTGAATGGAGCCATGCAAAGCAGTGAACGGAGCCATGCAAATCATCTCTTTATGTCTCAAAGCCATCCAAGGCACTCAGAAGCCACTAAGTGTGCAATGCAAATGGTTAGCTTTAATCCTTAGTAGTGGAATGAAACAGACAAGCATGGAGCTGAAGGCAGAGGAGCCTACGCTGTACAGGAGGCAGACCCCAGAAGTCTATGGAGCAGTCGGTATAGATGACAGTTGTAAATAACCACTAATGTCCCACATACTGGTGTGATTGTTCCTGTGAGAAACCTGTTAAACTATGTCAGTGAAGAACTACTTCAAATGAAATACAGCTGTACTGGAACTTCAAGTCAGAAAAGTCTGTTCTTTATTAAGTTGTCTGTCCACCCCACAGAACACCTTAGGGTCCCAAAAGAATCTGTTTCTCTCACACACTGCTGCTCAAACCACAGGACACGTGAAGCGTCTTGCAGGATATACCGTGGTCTGGCTGCACCCCAAGATAAACCCAGAGACATCTATGACTATCTCTCCCTCACCAAAACATGATAGTGATATCATTCACACATCACAGTCATCACAGTCACACAATACTCAGCAGAGAGCAGTGTACATTGTACAACAGCCGGTAGCAATATAACAGAAGGGCATGAGTTTTGAAAGTCCCAGCTCAAGTTTTATTACTGCCAGTGTTGTTGCTTCTGTATGCAGTAGGATTTGTCTCCCACAGGAACAGAGAAAAGTGAATGACACACATACTATGCCAGAACATTAAAATACTAAGATAATACATTTTTTTTAAAAAGTTCATCCGCTCAATGTGTGATTTTTAGTATAATTAATAATTTTGCTGGTTTTACAAGCAATGTAGAAAAGAAAAAAGGATGGATTAAAATCCAGTGGCAAAGCTTGGTAGTTAAGAGGTTAAAAACCTGTGCCGGGTTCATCCTAACATACAAAGTACATCGATGAAGAAGTTTCATCAATATCTTTTTATGTGCTGCAAGAGATATTGGCAGAATCCTGTGGCGATGAGTCTAAGGAATGTATTTAACAAACACGTAAATCGGAAACTGCAGTTGCATCTTACATTCACCTTGGATACACAATTTAAACCACTTACTTGTTTTTGAGACTCATTGTACAAACTTCATTCAATTCCAAGGTTCAGCCACATCAAAGATACAGTAACCTGGTTCTCCCACAGTGTTTAGGAGAGGGGGGTGTCAGAGATAGTAGTGTGACAAGTATCCCTGGATCCCAGAATCTTTGGTGGGGGGGGGAGTGCGTGGTTCCCCTCACGCTTTATGCCCTCACAAAATCTTGTGCAGGCGTTGATTACCCAACATACTGCATAGGCGCGGGTCTCTCAGTGCACTGTACAGCCACAAAAACTTCGGCTCTCAGGTGATCTCTGTCAGCTGAAAGGAGGGGTCAATCAGAAGATCCTCAGGCCTTTATAAGGAAGCGCTGGGCCTTGTATCAATGCCAGAAGATTCCCATGCAGTTCTTCCTGTGCTGTCTGTGTGATCTCCCTCTGAACCTATGCAAATCCTGGAGCCCTGGTGTACGACCCCTGGTTCTGCTTACTGATCTTGCTTTTTGATAAACCCTTTGAACATTGCTTACCCTGCCATTCATGTACCTTGGGTCTGCTTACTGACCTTTCTTCTCAGATTTAACCCTTTAGCGACCTGTCTTCCTGTGTATGACCTCCAGCCTGGCCTCTCAGATTACCCTCTTGGCTTATCGCTTTTGGACCGATTCCACGTGCTAGACCCTGGCTTACGTTCCTGACTCTGCATCTCTGTTTATGACCCTTGACCTCGGCTATCCACATCCTCTTTTTGTCCAGTAACCACTGCTGTTTGCTCAGGCCCTTGTCTTCCTGGGGAACAACCTGGGACCACCCAAGCAGCAAACCTATCCTTCCTTGAGGGGGGCTCTAGAAAAGACCTGGGTGGTCCTTAGACTCTATTCCTCCAGGGTCGTGCTTGGGTATTGGGCAGTAATCATCCTTAGCAGTGGGAGCCAAGACTCTTAGCCAGAAGTGCTCTCCCTCTTGGTCAGTAACTCTGACATATACCACCTAATATGATTAAACAGCCCCCCCCCCCCCCATAGGCATTCTGAATCTGGTTATCTTTTGCCGATGTTGCTTTTACTTGACTTTCTCAGCTCACTGCCTGGATCAACATTTGCCTGCATACCAGCCTTTAGACCTTCTAAAAGATTCCAGTTCCAGCCATTGGCGTTCCCCAAATCAGGATGCCCACTGTGTGAACCTCCCCCAGGGTGCCGCAAAATTCACCTTCTTCCTGCCTCCCTCTCAGATGAAAATATCGGGTGGGCAAATGCGAACAACTTTCTCCTGATCACCATAATAAACATAGCTGTTTGCTGACCATTACATACATGGAAAACGGCTTTGATTGGACAAGAGCTCACGCATGGGGACCGGGGAAGGTCAGTTTTTTCTGGCCAATCTGAGGGTTTCGCACAGTGGGCCTTCCTAAATCGGGATGTCCCCATGGCAGGAAACAAAACCTGGGATAAAAAAAATCCTGGGTTTTTCTCTGCTTTAGGAAAATGGGGTATTTTTTAATAATCCAATTAACATGTCTGTACCTATAGTATTATGCACTTTTGCAACACTCTGGGGTTTATTTAAGATGCTCAGTGTTGTTCTCTGATACACTTTCATTGAGTTTTCTAGTGATGTTATCTGTACAACTTCTGCTTAGTGTTTTACAATTTTTGGGGGCCACAATCAACTGACAGAGGATCCCTGACCTTCTTGGGATGTATTTTACCTTCATTAAACCGGACCAACAGCCTGGCACAGTTGGAAAAGAAAGGTAGAGGCCATTTTGGAGCTTCCTCTCCCAATTGAAATAACCAACAATGCATAGTAACAGGAAGCCCAGCAGCACTTCCTGTATTGCAGATGGCCTGCAAGTCTATTATCCATCTTGTTTTAAACATTTACCACAGTATAAGTTAGAAAAGCTAAGTAATTTTTTATGTGCTGCAATCTACCTGGGGAGGGAAGCATATGTGCAGTGTTTGTTGCGTTGATCTGGTTTAAGTCATTTATGACTGTTGGTCCATTTTAAAGGTGTTTTTCTTCTATAAACTATCATTTTTGTGCCTGCCAGGCAGGGCTTTTACATGTCCCCAATGTCATTCCATGTGTTCATTTTTCATTGCAACTGTGAATTAACAAAAGGTCACAACACTGGATAAATTACTGCACAAATGAATTAAATGTGTGGACCAATTTGTCATAGTGAATCTTCCAAAATAATTCTAGATCTGATTCAGACAAGTTGGTCAGAAGAGGAGACTCAGTCAAAATCTATAACACAAATCCGAATTGCTCCAACTGCTCTGAAAAGGCATATATGGTACTTTCAAGCCAAAACAACAGTAACATATATGGTTATGAGTAATTGCCCCGTAGCCTATTGGTGTAATCATATACTGAACTGCACTGTTGGATTTTTTTTATGCTTGTATAGTCTTAATTTTAAACCGGTTTGTGAAGAGATAGTATGGAAATAGTGAGGGAAGTGTTATAAATTTTCAGCTCTTTTAATAATTCTTCCCAGTCCCAGCCTGTCCTTGCTGGAAGCCCCTTCCTACCATGCCAATCTATTTTAACTGCCTCTGAGTTTTTTCTGGCAACCAGGTCTATGTATGAGCTCCACTACAGGTTTTGGATTATGGCGATACCTAGGAATTTCGTCACCATCCAACCATGTGTACAGTATAGGAAGTCAACTAGCTGTCTACTCAAGGATAGGCTCCATTATCATCATTACTGATGAGAGTGATGACAGTAGTGTCATCAGTCAATTTCACAGTCTTAATTGATTCTTCCAAGAAGACACAAACATTTATTTAGAGTCAGGATAATAAGGGTAATAAAACATAGCCCTGATGTGCAGCTACGATATGTTGGTTATAAAATGTAACTGGACATAAACTATCCTCTTTTCATACTCTATGCTCTGCCCCATCAAAAAGTTTTTATTCCAGTCACAAATGCCAGAGGGTAGAGACAGTTGCCATAACTTCTTATGGACCTTGGTCAACAACAAAGGCAACAAGCAATATATGGAAATGAAATTAAAAAGTGTTAAAAAAAAAAAGAACTTATAGACTTAAGGGCAGACTAGACTGACCATTTGGTCTCCTTCAGCCTTCAACCTTCTATGTTTCTAAGAAGACTTTTAATTGTATATTTATCCTGTGCAATTAGGGTTATCAGCTGCAGCAGTATAGTGCGGAAGTACAGGCAGGCGATGCTCAGCTGGGTATTACTGGCACCATCTAAAAGGAGTAGCAGCAGGAAAGCTTGCTGCAAAGCAAATTTTCGAGCAATTATGTTAGACTAGGATTAGTTAACCACTTTTGATTTTGCACAGTAGCAGTTTTGATTTGTGTGATGGCATCATCTACTTATTGTATGTGCCATAAAATTACAAACATAGCTAAAAACAAAAAAGATATTTTGTAAAGTAAAAAAATATTGAGAAAGAACAACTTGTTCCTCGACTCTTGAACTTCAAGAGCAGGAAACTTTCCAAAATGTAATAACTACATAGCCTGCCAGTGAAAAGAAAATGAAAACTTGGGACAATTGCATAACATGGTTCAGATTGCAGATTATAATTCCTTATGTTTGAACTTTTTCTTCTACTTCTCAAAGCATGTTCCAGTTCTATGTTGGCAACATCTGTAAATTCCTTTGCTATTCATACTGTGTTTACTATACTTCTCATTTAGTTTTTCAGTGAATAGCAGGAATGGAATGTATTTATTTCAGAAATGAATGAAATGTGGTGTTATAAACATATGACTTTTGTAACCTTGAAATCAAGCACTCAGCCTTAAAGTTTGTCCAAAATCAAAACAAACATTCTTTAACCCCCCCCCCCCAAATGGCCCTTAGGGTTTCCTGTGGAAAGTGCACATGCCATGAGTGGAGCTGCGCACGCCCACCCACCAAACCCCATTGACTGGGGGCAGGCACAAACTCAAAAGACAGATGTACCACTCAGCCTGGCAGAGCAGCGATTTTCCCCAATGTCTCTGTCTGGTGCCTCCCTTAGGAGCATTTTAAGGGGACCAAGATGGCAGCCCCACCAGTTCATCTATACAGCTCTTTGATAAAGTCACAACAGTCAGAGGTTCTGGGAAGAGGAGTGAAGGTGGAGAGAGGGTTGTGTCTGGATACTATCAAATTAAAGTCAGTAGCCACCACAAGGGACACCCCATATATGATGACTGATCTCACATAGTTTGCATATGACTCTCAGTCGCAGACAAGGTTTCCTTTGTACTCTACCTGCTGTCAGTTACTCAAAACAACACCACATGACAGCAGGCAACGAGGCTTGTTTCTGCTCTCCTCCTTTGTGCCTCCCATGGCTTATTCAAGAGTTACCCTACCCCTAGTGCCATAATGATCCTTTTATTTGTGAACCTGACACTTGAATCCCTTGCTATAAGGATGGACCGTTGAGCCAGTACTTGAACAAGTGTCATCCATGGAAACCAGGGTGGCTCTTGCATGAAGCTGCAAACTCTTCTGCAATTTAAATTGTTTTGTGCATTTGTAACACAGTTTTAGATAACTGAAAACCCAAACAGATCACCCAGGTGGTGATCAGAATAATCTGAAAGCACAGCTTAAAATAAATAAATTATATTATGCTATAATGCCTCTGATACAACCTAAAGCCTGGACAGTCTGCTTCACCTTATGGGGAAAAAGAGAGAAAACATATGCCTCCTTAGAACCCAATACTTTTACAGTCCCGATTGATGTTTTGACCAACCTAGATTTTAGCTGTCCCTTTTTTTCTCTTGTCCATGATGGCCAGCTTGTTTTGTTCACAAATGGGGCTTCTGGTCATGCTGGCTTTGAGGATTGTCCAATCTATAATTCAATGTACTGTGGGGTCTTCTCCTACTGGGGTTATATCCCATGCCCTGTGCAGTCCCTGGAAACTGCTTCAGGAGCATGTTGCTCAAGCAAAAATAAGTTATTTGCTATGATGGATGCATTCCTAGCCAGTGACAATCTGGGACCAACAATTGGATTGTTTTCAAAGATTTTACCAACCCCAGCCAAGCCACCACCAACCTGCAACATCTCTACTGTGACCCCCCTCACTCCCAATGTACCTTCCAGTCAATGAGTATGTTTGTTAGGGGAGGCTATAAAATTGCAGGGACAGATCATGGACAGGGGGTGGATTTAGCCACTACTAATGTAACAGTACTGAAACTTTAGTATTACTGGGGCAGAAACAGTGGAAGGGAAGGTATGGTAAGGTAAGGTAACGGCAGACTAGAGAGGCAAAGATTTGATGGGGGTGTTCAAAGCAGCATTGCAGCCAGCCCCAATACAGCCAGGAATTCTTCTGAGTCTCCTTATGGTCAGCCCACCCCTACTGGTCCAGATACAATTACTGTAGAGTTGGTGCACAAGAAATCTCTTATGTCACAGAAATTCTCTCCCACAAAAAATGGCCATGGCACCTCCGGAAATGTCTTTTTAAAAAATCTCAATAAATGGCCCTGTCTGTTGTAAATAATAAATAACACAATTCAGTATAGTGCATCAGACTGTTGAGCTTTAACCACAGACAAACATAACTGGAATGAAGGTGGAAAGTGGAAGCAGAAAGCTACTGACTGACTATTTGACTTGCTTCTTGTCGTAGGGTTAAATTGTCTTCTGTTAATAGTTCATTTTTAAATGTATAGGAATCATAAACAATTCTATCATTTGAATTCAATAAACACTGGGCATCAAGCAGTTTGCTGAGACACGCTATCATGTTCATAGTAGAAAATTACAGTGGAGTAAAATGCCGTATAATTGCTCCATTAGGGAAGCATACTTTTCAGCAAAATGTGATAACCTGAAATCTTTTATGTATAATTTATCAAAATAGCCTGGAAAAGGAAGCCAAGTATCTGTTACAGCAATACTGTACGTGGCCCATTTCCACCGCTCCAGAACAGGTTTTAACACCATCTTCCTATGTCACTATGCCAGATTGGGGAAGAACAATTGATAACAGAGTACATCTGTAAGACTATAGTCTGCACATGCAATCTTGCTTTAGGGATATGAATAGAGATTTGAAATCTTACACCAAAAAGTGAAAAGAAACACCTTCATGGCATCCATTCATCCACAAAACTTTACATGAGCACATGGGCATTAAACAGTACACACTCACATGCTAATATTGAAACAGTATAAATGAAACACAAGTTTTATAAACTATAAACAAATAATAAAAAAAAGACCCGTTCACTGAAGCATGGCAGGAGCAGATCATCCTAATTGCCCCACAATCACTGTCAAAACACTACCCACACAAACAGCGCGTGCACACATGCCCAAATGGTGGGCGTCTCCTAAAAGAGGGCACGGAGAGCAGTTAGAGGTTAGGTGCCTTGCTCAAAAGCACTTCACTCATGTTCCAGTCAGGAATCAAACCCATGCGCGAGATCTGATCGGCGGCTCAATGCATGACGGGGCGGCAAGATGGCACTGCCCGACGGAGACGGCGCGGGACCCAGGGATGTCAGAGCAAGATGCGACCGGACAGGTAAGTCAACAATTGTATACAAGTGAAGCCGGAGGGGCGGAGGCGAGCAAGCCAGGTTTGGGGAGGTTTTATTAACCCCCCAATACCTGAAATGCTCCTTTTTAACCACTGAATAAAGCTTTTTTTTACCTGGATGCTGGCTGAAGTGAGATTATGGATACATACAGGTGGAGGGCCTGGTCATGCAGCAGGATAGTTTCATGATATTGTTGAGCTGTCTTTTTCCTTTGCCACTCACCGCTTCCAGGCTTTTTCTGTGGCCACCAAAGCGCAGCCTTTTAGCCTTCAGAGCCAGTAGTGTCCAGCACTGTAAAGACAGTAGGTATACTTCCTTGCCTTCTCTAACCCAAAATATTGTGTGATGCCAAAAATAGAACAAAAAGATGGCTGGACTTACCTCTGCCTTCAAGTGAGTGAGTAGTCTAAGTCGTGGAAGCTGTTGTGTGATGAGAATATGCAGACATGGCTGCTCCTAAACAGTCAGATATAAATAAAATATTAACATGGGGATCAGGAATTCTTGTAATCTCTCAGCACTGGAGGCCATCTGTAACCATCTGTCTTTGCATCCCTGACAGCGGATGGCTTGCCAATACCCTTGTCAGCCAGCCCTGGGAGCGGGTGCAAAAGAGCCTACTGCCCATTGGCATTGGCCAGATGTTCTTCCTGAGATGCACTTTGACTAGTGCAGGGAGACAGGGAACATGTTTTAAAAAAATGGAAAAGGGGCATAATATTTTGATTTGAATTTAACATTAATTAAAGCCTGAAGCTTATCACATTTCATGACTTCTATTGGCCCTTTGGCTATAACTTGAATACTTTTCTAGTGTTCTCCTCAACTTCATTAGTCTACTAAAGTCTTGTGCCCTGACAACTCACATATGTCACCAATCACCAGCCATGTGTACGGAACAGACTCCCCCAGCTTGTTGGCCCTCAGCACTCAAATTGTGGCATTACTGTTAGTTGTAACCTGTGTGTCCCTGTTCCATTTCTAGAGTCACTCCAATTCAAAGAGCAAGAGAAGCTGTTTCCCTGCAACCAGATCTTGCCAAGAACATTATAGTCTGCCCACATTGTGAAGTCCAAGCAAATCAAGATCCACATCCACCACTTACTGCCATAGTGAATCATAGACATCTGGATCAAAATATACAGGATTGTTGACCAAAACCCACACCCTGACGGCCCTGAAATCTATATGATTCCAGGACCACTAGATTCCCTTCCCCGGGGGAACCCAGAATCGGGATGCTCCGCTGTGTGTTACCCCCTCCCAGGCCACCCGGGAACTCACCTTCTTTCCCGGTCCAACGGCGCTTGCCCGAGCAGCGGCTGTATCTCTGCTATCCCTTTATCATGGAGCATGCCCGATCCAGGCATTTGTAAACTGCTAGGGGGTAGCAGGGAATGCAGCTGCCAGCACACTCAGATCCGCTCACCTTAGACAAGCTCTTAGACGAAGGGGCAGAGGAGTAACCAGGCTTTCTGGCACCCGGGGCAAAGATTCAAATGGCGCCCCGCACCTGTTCTCAGGCCCCCTTTTGTGCCCCCTTGACCTGCTGCAAGTACAAGTACCCCCCTTGCTCCCTCTAGCTAGGCCCCTGTATAGTGGCGGGATCTGATCCAAGTGTGCTGATTGGACGAGAGGCCGTACATACTCCATAGAACCGGGGAAGAGTAAGTCAGATTGGGCGACCTGGGGAGTCACATAGGGTGCCCGGGGGCAAGGACCAAAACTGTATACTATAATATGAACCAGAGCAGGATTAAAGGATGGGAAAATCTTGGCTCCCTCTGCCAGGCCTCCACTTTTTGAGGACACCCACTTGTTTAGGACAGTGACTGATCTACAGTTACTTAAAGGGGGGGTCCTCCAAATTAGCTGATGAATGAATAGCTATTTTCCCTTTTCCATGGATATTTATAAGAAAAAGTAGCTTGCTCTGCCACGATGTCCCTATGTGCCAATAGGGAGTCTGTAGCCATCACAGGGGCCAGTGTTGTGCTGGCTATTCAGCTCACAGGACTTTATTTCATCGTTTAGTAGCAAATAACAAAACCAAGCAAAGACAAAAAAAATGTGTTAATAAAATATCTATAAGCCTTTTCTACAATGGAAGAATAACTGCTTTAATAAGAATGTGAAACACAACGACATAGTGTGTTCTCATTACCTGTAAAACCTGGCAGATTTTGCAAGTCTCAGGTCATGGTGCAAAAATGCCCCAGGGCTCCACTGGGTTAGAAGATGGTAATGAGATCAGAACAATAATATCATGGTGGTGGTGACAGTTACAACAGTGTGATCACTACAATGAAGCCTCATTACAAACAATGATGATAGAAGCAATACAATGGCCCCTGCTGTTATCAGTATGGATTTTGAGGAAAGAATACAAAAGAAATCAGCTGTATTCAAGCCGAGTTGTAAGCTTGCTATATATGTCATTGTCAATGTTCTGGTTTGCTATCGTGCCCATTCATTTACATACACTGGCGGAATTAGTAGTTATGTTATGGAAGTTAAGTTATGTTAGTAGTTATGGAAGTTAAGTTATGTTAGTAATTATATTATGGAAAAACTTATTACTCTTAATATTATTATTGGAATTCAAATTAAAAGACATCTGTAGGCAAATAATACATTATATATAACCAATCTTCTAAAGAGCATACACCACAAAGCTCAATACTGACTGTTTGTGATCCTTCCCCCTCGTCTTCACCCCTCTTCCTTTAGACTGTAAGCTCGCAAGGGCAGGGCTCTCTTTCCTATTGTATCTTGTTCTCAGAATATCCACTGTCAAATCTGTAAAACTGCATTTGAAATAGTATATGTACCGTATGTTTTACCCTGTCTGTAATTACTACCTTGTAAAGTGCTACGGAAGATGATGGCGCTATATAAATAAACAATAATAATATATATTTAGGCCCCTTTTTAATCAATTTTACCTTAATTAAAAAAAAAAAAATTCCTCTGTTTAACCCTTTAACTGCCAGCCTTCCTGGAGAATTTGTCACCCTCTGTTGCCAGCCTATTTTCCGCTACACATGTTCGACTGTGATTTTTGAAGGGATTTCCCTATAAAATTATATTTTTTTTTTTTCAGTAGAGTCTGGGCTTCAACAGGGAATATCTTGTTTTTAATTTTATCACTGTTTTTCTAATATGTTTGTGGAAAATAAGGTAAAAAAAAATAATTTTTTTTTTCTTAATAAAAATTACAAATGTACCAACAAAGTCATATTGTGTGTAAAAGCCCCATTCCTCCCAATTCCAACGGTACCACATATGTAGTGCTAGACACCCTTTTCTGACCAGGAGACACCCCAAACTTAATAAAGAACTTGAGGAGGTTTTCAAAGAAAAGACAATTATTTTGCGCTCATTGCAGTTTCTTAACATAAACACCCCTTTACATTTGAAATCCCCCCCCAAAATCATATATACACTAAAGTACACACCTCAAGCTATCTAGGGGTATCAGGCTTGATGTTGTGGCTACATATCTCCAGGTGGAGTCAATCAAAGAAATCTGGCTTTTTTACATGGTTTTTTGAAAAAAATAATAAAAAACAGAATGAAAGCCAAATGTTTCCTTAAAAAAAATATACTAATAGGAAAAAACATACCTAATGTAAAACGGCAACGTCCCCTGAACAGAACAATACCCAACATGCATTGCTAAATCCAAGGGTCGGGTTGCCATTCACCCTAATGGAAAGCATATGCATATTGGGCATTTCACTTGAAAATTCCTACTCTGCAGACAAAGCGCGCACCTTGTGCTTTTTCAACCAGAACAGCCCTTTGCAAATTAAATAACCCCCACAAACCATATATTCACAGAAAGTACACACCTCAAGCGTTCTAGGCGTACCAGACTCGTTGTCGTGGCAGTAGCTTTCTGGGCGCAATCCTTTGAGGAATTCACTGGTGCCCTAAAAAAATTGTAAAAATTCATAAGCAAAACCACATTTTCCTATAAAAAAAAAATACACTAACCACAAAAAACATGCCCACAAAAAACATGCCCAATGTGAAACGGCTAGGTCCCCTGAACAGAACAATACCCAACATGCATTGCTAACTCCAAGGGTAGGGTTGGCATTCACCCTAAAGGAAAGCATATGCATATTGGGCATTTCACTTGAAAATTCCTACTCTGCAGACAAAGCGCGCACCTTGTGCTTTTTCAACCAGAGCAGCCCTTTGCAAATTAAATAACCCACACAAACCAACCATATTTCCCCAGAAAGTACACACCTCAAGCGTTCTAGGCGTACCAGGCTTTTTGTCGTGGCAGGAGCTTTCTGGACGCAATCCTTTGAGGAATTCACTGGTGCCACCGCATTTCCCCACAAAAATTGAAAATATGCACAATAAAAACCACATTTTCCTAAAGAGAATTTATGCTAACAAGAAAAAACATACCTAATATGAAATGGCAACGTCCCCTGAACAGAACAATACCCAACATGCATAGGTACTTTCAATGGTACTGTTGTCAAGCACCCCAAAGTTAAGTATGTGCATACGAATAGTTATATTTAAAGTTTCAGCCCTGCAAACAAATCACACGCCTTGCAGTTTTTCTACAAAAACAACCCTTTTCATTTGAAATACCCCACCCAAACCATATATATACTTAAAGTACACACCTTATGCTTTCTAGTTCTATCCCGTTTATTCCAGTGGGCGAAGTTTTCTGTTACAATCCTGAACGCATACACAGGTTTTACGCAGTTTCCATATAAAATATTATAAAAAACAGATTCACAACCATATTTTTCTAAAAAACATCTGAAACGGCAGTGTCCCCCAAACAGAATATCCAACAAGCATAGCTCAACACCTCACTATAAAAGCGCACAAAACAGCCTTTACATATCTTATTGATACTAACAGGTGCAATAAGGATTGGACTTGTGAGGTGCAGATAGGGTACTGTAGCTGTGGCATCAGATTATATGATACAGGTACAGGTATTACGATCCTGAAAAGGGGCACACTTTTTAATCATCAAGTGCCACAAGTAACCTGTTGCTTCTCCTCTAGCACTTCCTACTGCATCTGTTAATATGAAAGAAATGAAAAGAAAACAAAGACCACACCCAACTACCTATCCCAGCAAAAAAATGGGTTCACCTACCATCTAAACTGAACATAAAATGAAGGCAATACCAATCAGTAATCTACCTGGGTATGGTATGCTTCAAAGCAGTGTTCAAAGCACAAACCAGGCTGTCCTTCCAGATGCCATGCTTTCTACATACTCTGCAAGCTTTCTGGGGATACCTCTTTCCACCGATGTCGGGAATGCACTTTATAAAGTGCTTCCCCACTAACCTAGCCTCATTGTCACTAGCTGTCACCTGTGGTACCTTCTCGGTATCCCCAAACAACAGTGCAGGGAGTAGCTGCTGTTGATACTTTATGAAAGACAAATTGGAGCCTGGTACTGCTGCCTTGAAGACAACAAAGGAGTTGTAAGTTGCCAGTTGGACCAAATGAATTGCAACTTTTTTGTACCAGGCTCTGGATTTTCGGGTGGCATTGTAATTTGTTAGTATTTGGTCAGTCTTATCAACGCCACCCATGAATTTATTATAATCCTTTATACAATGTGGCTTTTGGGAAGGGGATCGGGGACCATGTTGTCGTACATTCATGACTGACTCATCGTGGATTGTTGTCAGCATGATTAAATTTTTTTATCCATATATTTCACGGCCAGGAGCTCACCGCTTCTTAAAGCATACGACTCTCCACGATTCAGTTTCTTTTGCAGCATTGACCTGGGCAACCCTTTTCGATTACGGTTGATGGTGCCACAGGCCAGTGTGTCCAATGAATAAAGGGCTCTAAATAAGGGGATGCTGCTGTAGAAGTTGTCCACATATAAGTGGTAACCTCTCCCCAGTAGAGGAGTCATGAGCTCCCACATGATTTTTCCACTGATGCTTAAATCAAGGGGACAACCAGGGGGGTCCAGATGTGTGTCCCTTCCTTCATAAATTCGGAAAAATTTGGTATAGCCGGTCGAACTCTCGCATAATTTGTAAAATTTAATCCCATAGCGGGCGCGCTTGCTAGGGATATACTGACGAAATATAACGCGCCCTTTAAACAGCAGAAGTGACTCGTCAATACTTACATTTTGGGAGGGGGTGTACACTTCCGCAAAGCGCTCCGAAAGGCTATTAATCAGGGGTCTTAATTTATGCAGCCTGTCGTGACCGGGCTCACCACGGGGAAGAGCAGTGGAATTATTTCTGGACATTACGGCCGGAAACAATGGGGTTGCCATTAAGGATTGGGTATCCCAGTAGGAGGCGATACTAAATTTTTTGCAGATACCCATTGCTAAAGTGAGCCCCCAAATTTTTTCATCTCACTTATTTCTGTTGGATGCCATGCATGAGCGTGGGCGTGCCTCTGTGGGGGGTTTTGGGTGAGGACCTGCTCAGCATAGAGATTTGTGTAAAAGACCATATCCAGTCGGATGGCCTCTGAAAGGAATAAATTTAGGAAGTCAATGACACCGAAGTTTGTGGTGTCGACATTGACCCCGGGGACCGAATCAAATGGGGGAATTTCAGGGGAATAATTATTAGGTGGCTGCCATGCAGGCGCTCCTCCAAATGCAGCACTCCCCCCCGACCTACACTTTCCTCCAGCATGGCCTCTTCTTGTGCGGTACCATCCCTTCTAGGATGCCTAGCACTACCACTAGTACCACTGCGCGGCTGTGTCTCCTCAATAGAGGAGTCGCTGTCGGACTCACTACCTGAGGGCATATATTCTGACCCTGACTCCATCATATAAGCCGCTGCTTCCTGTGCAGTGTACTTTTGCCCAGCCATTTCTATATCTAATAACCAAGAGTTACACAATCAAAACACTATGGGGATGACTGAACTAAAAGCCTAGACCCTAAACCCTAGATCCTAGACCCTAAACCCTAGATCCTAAACCCTAAACCCTAGACCCTAAACCCTAGACCCTAAACCCTAAACCCTAGACCCTAAACCCTAGACCCTAAACGCTGTGCTAATTAACAAAAATAAAATAATAAACAGTCAAAGTAAAATATATTTAAAAAAAAATAATTATATCTACGATCTGACGAGAAGTGATGAACTCAGCAGCTCCGAAGGGCAGTAACAAAGGTCCCAAAAGGGAGGGATGAAGGTCCAGCGAAGGTCCAACTGTATGAGACTTCGGGAAAAAAACAACCGCCAAGCCTAAAGTAAGTTTTGTTAACAGAAGTATAGAAGGGTGGGTGAAATCCCTGGTAATAAATAACTTATCCCCAATGCAACAACGCATGCGCTGGCCGCAGCGGCACTAAGCTATAGCTTTAGCCAGTATGCACCATTGCATTGACGGTAAGGTACGTTTTACTGGCAATCAGGGGTATTTACATCAAGGGATTTCACACTGCATCAGGCCAAAAATACATTTAGAAATCCACAAAACCAAAAACAGCTTTGATCACATAGTGGGGGTGGGACATGGGTAGCAGGTGCACACAGGGCCTGGCTCACCCAGTAAATGACTGGGTGAAGCTGGCACCAGAGTAGAGGGTCAAGGCGGTGATTGAGGGGAGGTGGATGCGGCAATGGCTCTTGAACACCCATCACACGGCAACCAGCCAGCGCTGAAATCAGCCAGCGCACCATCTGACACCCCCCCATCCCTGCCACCTCAGATCCTCCCTTTCGTCACTGCCTGCACCCTGGGAGTGAGCCGGGCCTGACAGGCACCTGTCAGCCATCCCTCACACATCAGGCCCAAAACACATCAAACCAAATTGAACCGCAGTAAAAAAAAAAAAAAATAGTTCCAAACGCAAAGTGGGGGTGGGGAATGTGTGGCTGGTGCACACCAGGCCTGGTTCATCCAATAAACACTCCAGTGTAGCCGGCAATGAAGGAGTGGAGGCAGCAAATGGCATATGATCACATGGCCACCAGAAATCAGAAAGCACTCATCCCCCTCCCCCATCCCCGCCACCTCACACATACACAACAAGGCCAAAACACATTTTATAAAAAAGTTCATAAAACCAGAATCAACCACAAAAAACAAAAAAATAGCTTAGATCGCATAGTGGGGGGTGGGGAATGGGTGGCAGGTGCACGCTGGGCCTAGCTCACCAAGTAAACACCCGGGTGCAGTTGACGATGGGGGTGGAAGCAGCAATGGGGGGGCAGGGTGGAGGCGGCAAATGGCACATGATCACCAACCACATGGCGACCAGAAATCAGCCAGCGCTCTGCCTGTCACCCCGCTCCACCATCCCTGCCACCTCACCCCCCTCTGTTGCCGGCTGCACCCAATAGGGAACCGGGCCCGGCGCGCACCTACCAGCGCACCTACCAGCCACCCCTCATCCCTCTAACCAGATTAGCATACACATCAGGGCAAAACACATTTTTTAAAAAGTGCTAAAAAACCAGAATCAACCACAAAACAATAGCTTAGATCGCATTGTGGGGGGTGGGGAATGGGTGGCAGGTGCGCGCCGGGCCTAGCTCACCAAGTAAACACCCGGGTGCAGTCGGCGATGAAGGAGGGGTGGAAGCAGCGATGGCGGGACAGGGTGGAGGCGGCAAATGGCACATGATCACCAACCACATGGCGACCAGAAATCAGCCAGTGCGCCACCAACATCCAACCCCCCCCACACCCATCGCTGACACCTTCCCCAGTCGCCATCTGCACCCAGGAATAAACTGGGACTGGCGCGCACCCATCACCCCCCCATAACAGATAGTGAAGGGTTAATAAAAAAAAAAATGACAAAAGGTTACAAAGAACGCATGGTTAGAGGGCTGGCGCCAGCACAGGGCAAACCTGGGCAATTGCCCACTCAGGCTCACCCTTGGCCATGATATTATTTTACAGTGGACCCGAACAATCAAATGCAGGGTAGTGTGTATAGACCTGCTCATGGCTGACCTCAGCAACAGGAGATGGTCAGCATGGAAAAGGTGGCGGGGAATGGAGGGCAACTGATGGAAGCTCAGAAGGTGGCGAGAACCAGGTGACAACTGACAGCAATGATGAAGTCTTTAGTGGCAGTGTAGCAAGCAGTAAGGGCTGAAGGGTGCTTGGTGGAGAATGCAACAAGGACTAGAGGACAATTGGTGGCAATAGGAAAGGCACCTAAAGAGTCATATCAGTATCGGAAAAAAAAATCACATACTCCTAGCTGCCCCCTCAGTGTCCTAGCTGCCTCCTCAGTGTCCTAGCTGCCCCCTCAGTGTGCACATGGACTGCCCCCAGCCCCTAACAGAAATATACATTGCACAGGCACCCAGATCCCAAGAATAAACTGCCCCCCCCCCCAGTCTGCACAGATCCCCTTTAGTATGCTAAAAATCATGATCTGCCTCCAACAAATGTAATATGCCGCATAACTGGGGCTCCTCATCATAAGACACTAAATATGAATACACAGTGTGTGAGTGTACATGCCTCCCCCTCAGCCCTCCAAAATAAATGTGTATGTGCATCAATCCCCCAGCCCCCATTTTTAATATGCAGAGCATGCATGGATTTCTATGCAAAATAATATGCTGAGTAAAGGCATAATAAATAATGCTGAGAGGGTACAAGTGGTTATTTGCAGACAGTGCGGGGGATGGGCAAGAGGTTAAATGTAAACAGTAGTAGTAGTAGATCTCATAGTAATGAGATCCATTCAAAAAAACGTCGATCTCTGATAGATCGCTGTTTTTTTGAATGGATCTCATTACTATGAGATCCAAACTGCCATTACACTAAAAAAAAACACATTTCCTACGCCCACCCACCCCCAGCGGAGCGAGGAATGACATCTCCTTACCTGATCTCAACGCAGAAAGAGGCCGGCGCCCGCCCGCACTGTTTTTATATACCGGCGGGCGCGGGCCAATGACAGCGATGCTTCGCCGGCTCCTGATTGGCCGCAGGAGCGATCGGGTGACCGGAGTCACCCAGAAGTCACCTGCCCCTCACCCCTGGACTCCCTTCGAGAAGGATCTGCCATTCCTGACCGGCAGATGACCCCACGATGGCCCTAAGTTAAGGAGATGCAAGCCACATAAAATTTACGTGGCTGGCGTTTAACGGTTGGAGAGGCAGCCACGTAAATTTTACATGGCTGGCAACAGAAGGGTTAAGCTGTAGTTCTGACTACTTCCTGTCTGACCACCCACACTTTTAGCCCCTTCACGAGGGGGTGTAGTTCCTTTTTAAAAGAGTAAAAACGGCTAACAAAAAAATGCTAGATAGCAAGAGGGGGAATTATATATAGTTGAAAAGAAATCCTGCCAAACATGTGGAACAGTAGCACCAACTTACCATCTGCCCAATGCATTGTAGTAATAGTTTGTTTATTAAAATAGGCCTAAATCCTTTACCCCTCTCCCTGCGCCCTTCAACCCCACACACACACAGTACTTGGAGTTATGCTACCTAACGCGATGGCTTGGTTTTAAAAGAGCAAATTTGAAAATGCTGAATGGCTGTCGGGTGATGTGACAAGCCTGTTGCCCGCATCCACAGACTCCCTGTAGCCTGAGGAGCATCCCCACCCCCCCATCCTATGCCGGTGGCTGCAAGCTGTGAATGTGCCGTGGGCCCCCTGGAAAAGTGAGTTTTCTAAGGCAATCCCGGATGTTTCACAAAGCCCAAGTGTGTGCAGAGGGTTTAATATGGGGAGGCTAATTTAAGACTAGCGCCAAGTATTGCCATGAGCGTGTCTATGTAGCGGCGCTTAGAGCAACTTAGAGTGGTCGCTGCAAGCGGGTTTGTGGTGTTGTGATCTAGCTTAGCGGCTGACAAGTGACGCTGTACTATCCTGTCCAGCAGTGATAAATGTGATGTCTGGTGGGCACTGTAGAAGCACTCTCCCTGATTGACAGCAGAGCCAATCGAGAAGGCAGTGTCCCGAGGTCAAAGCGCCCAAGACGACGCTACATCTAACAGGACAACACTGCAGCGAATGATAGGTAGCACCAGTTAAGTGCGTCCAGCACTTGGCGCTGAAACCCATATTTAAGAAAAAACTACACACAACCAATGTTGGCACTCTAAAACTAGGCACTCTAGTGTTAAGCGACAAATGCTATGTGATAAAAGTCTGTTTCTAAACACAAACACCAAAACCAGAGCGAAAATATATGGAATGACATTGTGATGTCTAAACTCAAAATTCCTCAAAATATCTGTGCGTGGATAGAAAGCTTTTTAACAGATCGATCCCAAACAGTTACACTGGGACCATTGCAGTCTAGTGTCAGGCACACTAACACCGGTGCTCCCCAAGGCTGCGTCCTGTCACCTCTCCTGTTCTCCATCTACACCAACGACTGCACCTTCTTGGTCAACTCTGTGAAAATTGTAGTAAAGTTTGCCAATTACACAACTGTTATAGGTCTTGTCAAGAACGGTAACAAGGTAATCTACCCAGGAGCAGTGGAGGAGCCTAGTCAGTTGGTGAACTAGACACAATCTGGTAATAAACCCATTGAAAACTATAGAGATGGTAGTGTAATCCTGTGCCAATGTCACCCCTTTCCAAATTTAAAGAGCGAGAGAGACAAGTTTCTTGTCGTGATCATCTCCGACAACCTCAGCTGGGAAAAGAACACCTTGGCTGTACTGAGGAAAGCACAACAGAGACTGTCAAAAAAGTTGTTAGTGCTCTTCTTTAATGCAGTCATAGGTTCCGTACTATGCTCTTCCTTTTCTGTCTGGTTCGAGGGAGCAACTAAAAGAGACAAGTGTAGACTCCAAAGAACAATCAACATTGCAGAAAGAACAATTGGAGCACCCTTACCAACTCTGAAGGAACTGCATAGACTTAAAATCTTCTCACGGGCGGAGAAGATCTTTCGGGACCCCTTCCACCCTGGACACACCCTATTCCAGTATTTACCATGTGGGCGACATCTTGCGGTACCAGCATGCAGGACTTCTAGGTCTAGGAATGGTTTCTTCCCTTTGGCTGTCTGCATCCTTCACAAAAGCCAGGCATCATAGGCCCAGGCTCAAAAGAGTATGTATTAGCCTGTATCACTTGCACTATGTAAGAACATCTGCTTCTCGGGATTCATTGTATTCAATGTAGTTTGTATCTCTTGTTTCAATTTTTATATTGTCACGGACCGGGTGGAGCGGACTAGGATGTGGATGCGCTTTGACTGTGGAACTGATGGCGAGTGCCGTGTCAGGGAAGCGGAGTCTAAGAGGCCACCGGTATTCACCAGAGCCCACTGCAAGGCAGGTTGGTGTTGTAGCGGCGAGTGACCCCCAGGTCGCTACCCCCCCAACAGCGGCCCAGTTCCACAGTTAGCCGAGGTTCAGCGTGGTGCACAGGGGCAGGCAAAAGACGTAGTGAGTACAGGCAGAGGTCAGGGCTGGCAGCACAGGTTCATGGTTAAGGTGAGTAGCCAAGGTCGGGGCAGGCAGCAAAGGTTCAGAGTCGGGGGACAGGCAGAGGTCGGTACACGAGTGAGCAATTCAAAAGCAACTGATTTACAACTGGCATGGGAAGACCAAGATCCGGCACTGATGGAAAGGAAATGCCCCTTTAAATAGGGGAAGTGGATGCAGGATTGGATGACCAGACACCAATCAGTGGTGTACAGGCCCTTTAAATCTCAGGAATCCGGTGCGCGCCCCCTCTAGTGGATGGAGACGTGTGCGCACCTGACCAAGCGAGGAGGAAGCATGGGGGGAAGGAAGACGGCTGGGAGCAGCCATGGAGGTGAGGGAAGTGCTGTGAGATGGATGACGGCTGGATGCAGCCATGGAGGTAAGTGAAGTGCTGCGAGATGGGCGCGCAGCTCTCGTCCTAACATATATAACTGTAAATATCTGTTGCACTGTATATATGCCAAAAAAATCCTTGTTCATCTCACAATGTACTTGGCGAACAATAAATTGAATTGAAATGTTAACACTGTGACAATGACACTGCAATGACAGACCTGCACATACAATTCTGCATAAAAAAAATCACAATAAAAGTGTTGCTGGGCAGGAGAGGCCACACAATAATTTGAACCAAAAATGTAGAACATTACTTTAGGGCAGGGGTACTCAACTACTTTCAGTGGAGGTCCACTTACCAGGGTCTGCCGTGGGATGAAGGTCCGACCTGCACACCGACAGTAAAGAACCCTGGTCCCCTAGCAATAAGGCCAATTTGGTGTGAGGGAGTCGGGGGGGGGGGGGGGTTAAGTAAGAGTGCATGTCACGGGCTGGGAGAAGGGTTAGGGGAGGGTGCAGATCAGCTGCTGGGGGGGTAGGTGAGGGTCAGTGGATGTGTAGAAGGGTTAGGTGAGGGGTGCAAGTCAGCAGCTGGGGAGAAAGGTGAAGGGTACAGGTCAAGGAGCTGGGGTGAGGGTTAGGTGAAGGGTACAGGTCCAGGAGCTGGGGTGAGGGTACAGGTCCAGCAGTTGGGGTGAGGGTTAGGTGTCTGGCAATAATGAATTGCAATCAACAGGTCCACACACTGGCTGCTTTCATGCTCCATCATCTATCTACAGCCTGTGTGCAGCAAGGGAGAGAGGCATCCCGCATTACAGGCAGAGAGGGGCGTCCCGCTTTACAGGCAGAGAGGGGCGTCCCGCTTTACAGGCAGAGAGGGGCGTCCCGCTTTACAGGCAGAGAGGGGCGTCCCGCTTTACAGGCAGAGAGGGGCGTCCCGCTTTACAGGCAGAGAGGGGCGTCCCGCTTTACAGGCAGAGAGGGGCGTCCCGCTTTACAGGCAGAGAGGGGCATCCCGCTTTACAGGCAGAGAAGGGCATCCCGCTTTACAGGCAGAGAGGGGCATCCCGCTTTACAGGCAGAGAGGGGCATCCCGCTTTACAGGCAGAGAGGGGCATCCCGCTTTACAGGCAGAGAGGGCGCTACTGTCTCTGCTGGGAGGAGAACGCACACAGCCGGCTCTTACCTTTCTGCAGCAGCCGCTAACAGGGTGTCTCACCGGGGCTCAAACAGCACGGGCCTGTCCGGCACAGGAAGGGTCATTGCTCAGGTCTCCCTTCCCAGCATGTTGTTGGCTGAAAAGCTTGCACTCTACACAGGAGGGCGAGAAGCAGGAAGTAAATGAGAGGTGGATGGGGGACAGGAAAGCTCATTGCTCAGGTCTCCCTTTCCAGCATGTTGTTAGCTGAAGAGCTTGCACTCTACACAGAAGGGCGAGAAGCAGGAAGTAAATGACAGGTGGGTGGGGGGACAGGAAAGCTCATTGCTCAGGTTGGCTGAGGAGCTTGCACTCTACACATGAAGTAAATGGGGGACAGGAATCTCACCTCCTTGCACTTTCTCGGCCACTGGCCCGGTTCTCCAGCAGCTCGATGAACTGGTCCCGGGTAATGGCCTCCTCGCCCCGGGCCAGCCGCTCCTCCAGCCAGCGCAGCAGTGTGCTCTGATGCCGGGACACCACTGACTCCGGGGCCGCCACCTCCCTCAGGCAGGCCACCTCTTCCCAGAGTCAGGCCTGTTCTAGCAGCACCGGCGGTGGGGGCGGCAGCAGTGCGAGTGGACATGACGGGCCTCCAGGTGTGTGCAGCGGGCTCTGCTTGCCGCCCGAAGCCTCCGCCAGCTCCGCTCTCTCGGCTCCTTCCTCCTCCCGCGCCTCTTCGTCTCCACTCCTCCCCCCCGCCTACGAGGCCCGAGCCGCTTCCACCTTCCCCGGCCTGGCCACGCCCATGTGCCCGCCCCCAGCTCTGACAGCCCCGGCCGGCAATTGTCACCGGCACCGCCGGATCCCGGGCTGCCTGGTATGCCCTATGGCCAGCCCGCCCCTGGCTCCAGGGACACTACACCAGCCCTGGGCAGCGGTCCGGACAAATGGCATCTGCAGTCCGGATTCGGACCTCGGTCCGCCATTTGAGTACCCCTGCTTTAGGGTAACGCTATCTATACACAACCAAATAAAACACCATTGAAATGTATGGGAGAGCGCTACTGAGCGACAGGTGCTACATGGTGCTGCTGAACACACATCGCCGGTGCTATACACTGAGCCACTGCTATATATATATATATATATATATATATATATATTTTTTTTTTTTTTTTTTGTGCAATAGTCTTAGTATTGATTATCTATTTAATGATTGCAAAGTTTTATATGAATTGGCATATGGGGTGTCTTCTGGATTTACCACTTATTGCACTTTATCTCATCAGGTGACATATATATTTAATACTGTGTGTGTTTTTTGAAGTATATATTATTGCACTGCACTATTGTACCTTATTCTGTTTTGAATTTTTATATGCACTTAACAAATTATATAAACTTTTTTATACAATAGAATTTTTTTGTGCCGGCACCAATTCCATACTAAACAACAAATGTGTTGTATGCCGGATTTGCATCTGTCCACATAATTTTCAGCCAATATATGGGGTCAATTTGTTATTTTTTGTGACCACACCCCCTAGGTTTTACATGGGCGATTGGTACAAGTATGGGGTTGCACAGACTCTATTGGATCCTAGGCAAAGGACCTCTCTTCATTCACCCGTTTACTTGGCCACATCACAAAAAATCATATTGAAGTTAAAACATCTGAGATTTATTTGGCTCTATTAAAAAATCGCTATTAAACATAGACTACAGTCCCATAAAAAGGGCAATTTCACACATAGCAAGACAGTATAATGTGTACTTAAAGCGGACCTTCACCCTGAATAAGAGTCTATCTTGTATTTTTCCCCCACCCTGTACATACAGATTGCACACATTAAAAATCTTCCTATCTGCATCTACTGTATTTTATCATACTTTAAACATGGCGGCTCATGGAACTTCAGGCTGCCTGCAAACAGGAAGTGTCTTCTGATTGTGCCGCTTTGCATTCTGGGATTGCTGTCCTTTTCCGGACCCCAGCTCTGCTCTGTCTGTGCAAAGCACAGCTATAACCCCTCCCCTCTGCACTTTTGACCCCTCTCCTCTCCCCAGAATGTGATTTGACTGAGCCAAGATGGCGGCACCCATACCCTAGAGTGCTGAACAGAGTTTCAGACCAGTGGGGGAAAGAATAATAAGTAAGTGACAAAAACGTTAAGTATATTAATTTTAGATGCTGGGGAATAGTTTTTTTAAGGGTTCGCGCTCTTCATTATATGATACTGAAGGTCCGCTTTAAATATCCTGCGTTATTTCACATTTTGACGAGTGGTACTTGACTGGGTAAACATGTTTCTCCTGCTTGGCTTTTTCAATACCCTATGTCTATGAGAATCTAAAAAAAAGTATATATATATATATATATATATATATAAAAATACAATTTCATCATATACACTTTAAACAAATATAATTGTTTCCATTTTTGACAATGCCAACATAATTGGTACCTGTAACACACTTCTGCCAATTTATTGCTGCTGTCCCTTTAAGAGAGAGTGTGGTTTGACCCCTGCATTGATAGGGGATTATTTGTTCCACCTGATATCATCCACCCCAATGTTAGCAGGTATAAGACAATAATTGTTTTAAGTTGTTTCCACTTACCCCTTATATGCTTTTTCAGGACCGCTGTGGCTAGTTTGTATGGGGCACTCCTGGTATTTCATGTAGTGCTCCATTCTATTGGTATGGGTGTAATATGTTAGTAGTGCGCTTTCTGCCCATCGCTGGGCTTCTTTGTATAAAAAAGATATTTATTACCTGTTCTGCCATCTACTTAAAACTCCACGTGCCTCCTTTCGCCACCAGACGCGGCATGTGTATGCGCCAAAATGAGCGCAGCTGTCCTTATATTGTATACCGAGCTTTCACCCGGAAGGAAATTCACCGCTACATCTGCTGGGTATGTCTCTGTGTTAATTGTGTCCCTCACTGTGGGGCCATTTTCTTGTAGTCCCGCATGGCGGCGCCATTTTGCCTTGGTCTCAATTACCTTCAACAAAAACTGCCAAACAGGCGTGACAACGCCATCTTGCTGAAGTCACGCGGTGCCATTTTCTTGTAGTCCCGCATAGCGGCGCCATTTTGCCTTGGTCTCAACGACCTTCAACAAACACTGCCAAACAGGCGTGAAAGCGCCATCTTACCGAGGTCCTTACTAGTAACACTTAGGCCCTTATTTATGAAGTAATAGCGCCAGGTAGCGACTGGTGAGCGGCCGGTAATGACGGGCCCCGCCACGAGAACGCCGGCTCCCCACCACAATCACACATTTATCAAGCCAATCCTGCTTAGCGACTGAGATAGCGCCATATAGCGACTCATTCATCATTATTCCAGCCTCAGCCCACAGCGCCAGCGTCCGACCTTGAACAGCGACAGGTATGACCTCTCGCTACCTGGCGCGCTCCAATGCATTTCAATGGAACAATTTTTAAATATTAATAATTCATTGTTATTGTTTTTTTTTTTTTTTTTTAAATGTGAAAAATTCTGTGACCACTTCTGCCATTTTAAATAATTTTTTAAGGGAAAAAAAATTGAAAAAAAATTGTACAGAATTGATATTACAGGTCTGATATTAATGTATTCATATTACTAAATTATTTAAAATATTTTTTTTTTTTGGTTTCCAAAAATATGGTGGTTTGGGGTTTAAAAAACGACTTTTAACACATCGCCTCCAGCGCTCTGGGGTTTAAACATGCATTTCACAGCGCTTTTGAGCGTGATTTTTTGATGAATATGGTGGAAGACGGTCGCTCTATCATGCGCACCCATACATCGCGGAACCTGTCAAATAGCGACTCGTAACCTTGTATTCAACATTACGCCACATGGCTGTCAACAACCGAACAACGATCAAGCACAGCGGCTACTAGCAGGCGCTGTGAAAATACCGCTACAGTCGCTCAACTGTCGCTACATGTCGCTATTAATAAATCAGCCTCTTAGCATATACCATCTTATTTGCGCTGCAGCGCATCCAGGGAGAGAGTGCCCTACAGGAAAATGGCCCCGGGAATGTCATACAGAAGGATTAAAGAACAAACAGAAAGGGGGAGAGGATCTGGGTTGGGACCCCCATAGGGAAATTAGTCTACAAAGGGAAAACAATGAAAAGATAGGAATTAAGAGAAAAATGGATTCAAGGATGTTGGAGGATACCGATGGAAACATGAAACATAGACAGGACACACAGGATTTTTTAGGAAAAAGGCGCAGCAAGCGCCGTAATGTTGGAAGACGAAGATCCCATAAATACACAGAGGGACCCAATTCAATTAACCAGAAAATCAACTTTATTCCCCAAAGCAACAGAGGGGATGCGATCCCCCCCCCCCCCCCCAGTGACAGGGATAGTTTTGGAACCCTGTACTCCTGATATAAGTACAGAGGAGAAAGTGGTTAAAGCCACCCCCAATAGAATAGAGCACTACATGAAATACCAGGAGTGCCCCATACAAACTAGCCACAGCGGTCCTGAAAAAAGCATATAAGGGGTAAGTGGAAACAACTTAAGCTAATATTAGGGTGGATGATATCAGGTGGAACATAATGAATTTATGGATATTACAAATATATGGATGAATGGAGTTCAGGAACCAATAATCCCCTATCAATGCAGGGGTTAAGCCACACTCTCTCTTAAAGGGACAGCAGCAATACATTGGCAGAAGTGTGTTACAGGTACTAATAATGTTTGCATTGTCAAAAATGGAAAGAATTATACTTGTTAAAAGTGTATATGATGAAATTGCATTTTATTACCTATATATATACTTTTTATAGGTAATATATATATATATTTACCCAGTCAAATACCACTCGTCAAAATGTGAAATAACACAGGATATTTAAGTACACATTATACTGTCTTGCTATGTGTGAAATTGCCCTTTTTATGGGATTGTAGTCTATGTGTAATAGGGATTTTTTAATAGAGTGAAATAAATGTCAAATGTTTTAACTTCAATATGATTTGTTGTGATGTGGCCAAGTAAACGGGTGAATGAAGAAAGATCCTTTGCCTAGGATCCTCAAACAATAGAGCCAATATATGGGGTGTTTAATGTGGGCATGTGTTTTTTTTTTAATTGTCTCTGTGTCTGTTCATATGTTTTAATAGTGTGTCTTTTTGACTTAATAAAATGGATTTATTTTAGTTATTGGTTCTGTGGTGCTCTCATTTTAGGGGTAAGTGAATGGCTTTCACCCTCTCCTATGATCACTTTTGTCAATTAACTGGGTGGAACACGCTTTCATTTGTATAGGCGATGCAATTACTTGGTGCAAAGGCAATACGGCCAGGCTGATTTATCATTAGCGGCAGCTAGCGACAGATGGGCGTCTGTAGCAGGCATTTTCAGAGCGCCCACTAGTAGTCGCAGTGCTCAGCCGTGAGTCGCTAGTTTATAGAGACTCAGGCCCTTATTTAACAAGGGATAGCGCCAGGTAGCGAATGGTGAGCGAACGGTAATGACGCTCACCGCCACGAGAACGCCGGCTCCCCTCCGCAATCACACATTTATCAAGCCGATCCTGCTTAGCGACTGACAGAGCGCCAGATAGCGAATCATTCATCAATATTCCAGCCTCACCCCACAGCGCCAGCGAGCGACCTTGAACAGCGACAGGTATGACCTCTCGCTACCTGGCGCTCTCCTATGCATTTCAATGGAACAATCTTTAAATATTCATAATTAATTGCTTTAATTTTTTTTTTTTTCTGTTTTTTTAAATGTCAAAAATTCTGTGACCACGTCTGCAATGTTAGTTTTTTTTTTAAGGTAAAAAAAAAAAAATTGTGCAGAATTGATATTACAGGTCTGATATTAATGTATTCATATTACAAAATGTTTTGAAAAACATGTTTTTTTTTCCTAAAAATATGGTTGTTTGGGGGTTAAAAAACTACTTTTAACCCATCGCCGCCAGCGCTCTGGGGTTTAAATATGCATTTCACAGCGCGAGAATTTTTGGAGCGTGATTTGTTAATGAATATGCTGGGAGCCGTTCGCTATGGCCGTTCGCTGTCATGCGCTCCCATACAGCGCAGAACCTGTCAAACAGCGACTCCTAACCCCGTATTCAACATTACCGCACACCGACTGAGTCGCTGTCAACAGCCGAACAACGGCCAAGCACAGCGGATACTAGCGGGCGCTGTGAAAATAACGCTACTGTCGCTCATCTGTCGCTACCTGGCGCTATTAATGAATCGGCCTCCCAGTCGCCGTTCAGTAATGTTGAATACATTGTGAGGAGTCGCTATTTGACCAGTACAGCGCTGTATGGGAGCGCATGTTAGCGACTGCTCATAGCGACCGACTCACACCATATTCAGCAAAAAAACAGCCTCACAAATCTCTGGCGCTGAAAAATAGTTGTTTGAAGCCCAGAGCGCAGGAGGCGGTGTGTTTAAAGTCTGTTTTCCAGCATCTATCATCTAGTAACAAAGCGAAAACATATGGAATTACATTGTAACAACATTGTAACATGAACACTTTAATGGCAGAACTCTAATGTCATTTCTGAAGAAATATATAAAAAATAAAAAAATTGTGAAAAAACTGCTTATTCAATGCCAGAAGAGGACACAGAATTATTTGAGATGAAAAAACAAAAAAACAAAAACACAGTTTAAAGGGAAGGAAAGGATTGTCCATTGAAATGTATGGGAGAGCGACAGGTAGCGAGAGGTCATACCTGGCGCTGTGCAAGGCTGAACGCTGGCGCTGTTTGCTGAGGCTGTGAAAATGATGAATCAGACGCTACATGGCGTTATCCCAGTCGCTAAACAGATTCTGCTTGATAAATGTGTAATTGCGTGCCGTGTCCGGCGCTCACCAGTCGCTACCTGTCGCTACCTCTCATTAACCAGCCCCTACCTGACGCTATCCCTTCATGAATAAGGGCCTAAGGCAGCAGGCAGCTCACCTGATTCCTGTCCCATGTGCTAAAGTCTGCCTTCTTTTTAATTCCATTTCTCAGGGACCTCTGATCTGAAGCTCAGAACACCCAACCTGAGGTTTTCCTATTGAGAAAGGGACTGTCTCAGCAGCGGCAATAATAAAGCAAGCCGCTAAACTGATGCCTTCACCAAGTACCCCTCCTCCATTTACCACAGAGTCAGCTACAATCCGTAGCAAGGTTCCAAAGTTTGCTCTCCATTCAATTGCTCCAGGACCTCATAAAAAATGGTCTAACAGCCACTCTGCCCCTTGGCGCTCTCTGCATGAGAGAGACCCTACAAGCCACAGTGGTCCCACAGCTGTTTCTGACCACAGAAGAGCATGCTTATGACTCATAAAGCTTTGCCATGTGGCTTCACTTTGAATAGGTATTTACATGATATAATCAGAGATGTTCAGATGCTTTGAAATGGCTTATTTTTCACAGGGGGATAAGGTGGGAGAAAGTTAGAGTGTGTCTAGAAAGGGAAACATTAAAAAATGGGCTTCACAAATTTTTTGGGATTCCCCATTGTCTGCTGTTATTTTGTAACTTCAAAAATAAAATATCTAACCCACTTCCCTGTCAAGATTGCATGGATTTTTTTTGTTTTTAAATAGAAGAAAACTATTCTTTTATTTAACATTAATTGTGTGCTGATTGCAAAAAGTTGTGAGCGCCTCTCAAAATTCATTCTCTTCAGAAAAGTCTCAAATCATTTGCAAAAATCTCATATGTGCTTTAATACCCCAGAGGCTGGTTTTAAAAGAGGAACAACTTTTCTCAATTTTCACTTTTCAGGGGGTTTGTCTCCTCGCAGTGGGGGCGGGATGCCCCGCTGTGTGTATTCCCCTAGGTCACTCACCTACCTGTCGCTCCCACATCGCAGACTCGGACGAGAATGAGCGCGCTGATTGTCTGAGTGGTCCAATCAGAGCATCCACTTTAATTCGCCTTCCTTAGGCTGCGCTGACGGCTAAGAGGCCGATTCATTAATAGCGGCAGGTAGCGACAGTTGAGCGACTGCAGCGGCATTTTCAGAGCGCCCGCTAGTAGTCGCTGTGCTTGGCCGTTGTTCTGTAGTTGATAGCAACTCAGTCGGTTTGCCGTAATGTTGAATTTTGGGTGAGGAGTTGCTATTTGTCAGGTTCCGCGTTGTATGGGAGCGCATGATAGCGACTGGCCCTAGCGACCGGCTTCCACCATATTCATTAAAAAATCACGCTCCAAAAATTCTTGCGCTGTAAAATGCATGTTTAAACCCCAGAGCGCTGGTGGCGATGGGTTAAAAGTAGTTTTTTTAACCCCCAAACAACCATATTTTTGGAAACCAAAAAAAAAAAAGTTTTTTAAATAATTTGGTAATATGAATAGATTAATATCAGACCTGTAATATCAATTCTGTACAATTTTTTTTTTTTTACCTTAAAAAATCTAAAATGGCAGAAGTGGTCACAGAATTTCTCACATTTAAAAAAAAAAAAACAATTAATAACAATTATGAATATTTAAAGATTGTTCCATTGAAATGCATTGGAGAGCGCCAGGTAGCGAGAGGTCATACCTGTCGCTGTTCAAGGTCGGACGCTGGCACTGTGGGCTGAGGCTGGAATAATGATGAATGAGTCGCTATATGGCGCTATCTCTCGCTAAGCAGGATTGGCTTGATAAATGTGTGATTGTGTTGGGGAGCCGGCATTCTCGTGGCGGGGCCTGTCATTACCGGCCGCTCACCAGTCACTACCTGTCACTATTCCTTCTTAAATAAGGGCCTAACCAGGCGAGGGTTGCCAAAAGGAACCAAGTGCGCCGTTTGGATGCGGCCGTGGCACAGAAACGCAGTAAGGGCTCCGGGGGGTTTTACACAGCAGGGCATCCCAATTCTTTCCGACTCCAGGGCCTCTGATGTTCCGCTTGAAGTGTCAGTGTCAAGCAGTGCCACTTTTTTTGCCTCAGTGGCGTTTGATTTAAGAAATTAAAAAATGACAGCTCCGATGTGGTCACCAGGCCAGTGTCTTATTTAACACTAGCATCGAATAGATTGCAACCCCCGGCGCTCTGGTTGAAGCAGCGCCAGTTGTTTAAAGCTTATAATTAATATAACACATTTATTAGTACAGAACTTGCATTGTGACTTGTCAATAATGGAAACACAGGACCTAGATGTCACAAAATGTTAGTTTTTTGGGGATTTTAATGGCTTCTTTTGCTTAACAATATGTAATTTGGACACCAACAACTAAAACACAGAGTTTGTCCCCTTTGTTCCCAGTAGTGATTTCTTGTAACTGTAATGATGACTTGCTAACCAGCGCTGGAAAAACATACTGTCAAAGATTTCAAGAAGGAAAAGATTAATAAATATGCTTTGCAGCGCTGGGAAAATGGCAGTACAAAGTGGCGCTCACTGGCGCTAACATTCGCCAGCCACGTTAAAAACTAAGGGGCCGATTCATTAATAGCGCCAGGTAGCGACAGTTGAGCGACTGTAGCGGCATTTTCAGAGCGCCCGCTAGTAGTCGCTGTGCTTGGCCGTTGTTCGGTAGTTGATAGTGACTCGGTTTGCCGTAATGTTGAATGTTGGGTGAGGAGTCGCTATTCGACAGGTTCCGCGCTGTATGGGAGCGCATGATAGCGACTGCCCCTAGCGACCGGCTCCCACCATATTCATTAAAAAATCGCGCTCAAAAAATTCTCGCGCTGTAAAATGCATGTTTAAACCCCAGAGCGCTGGCAGCGATGCGTTAAAAGTAGTTTTTTAACCCCCAAACAACCATATTTTTGGAAACCAAAAAAAGATAGTTTTTTAAATAATTTTGTAATATGAATACATTAATATCAGACCTGTAATATCAATTCTATACAATTTTTTTTTTATTTTCTTTACCTTAAAAAAATTATCTAAAATGGCAGAAGTGGTCACAGAATTTTTCACATTTAAAAAAAAAAAAACAATTAATAACAATTAATTATGAATATTTAAAGATTGCTCCATTGAAATGCATTGGAGAGTGCCAGGTAGCGAGAGGTCATACCTGTCGCTGTTCAAGGTCGGACGCTGGTGCTGTGGGCTGAGGCTGGAATAATGATGAATGAGTGGCTATATGGCGCTATCTCAGTCGCTAAGCAGGATTGGCTTGATAAATGTGTGATTGTGGTGGGAAGCCAGCGTTCTCGTGGCGGGGCCCGTCATTACCGGCCACTCACCAGTCGCTACCTGACGCTATTCCTTCATAAATAAGGGCCTAATTAGTTAGCGTTCTGTGCAGCGCCTGCTAGTGCCAGTGAAGTCCACAGCACAGCACCAGATAAGACAGAAATGCTGGCACTCCGAAACTGCCGCTATAGCCTCAAAAATATGCTAAATGTCGCACATCATAAATTATCTCCTAACTGAATAAAATATAGAGCTGCCCTATTGCAAGTGTGCGGAATAATAGAAAAAAAGAATCTTTCTGCTTTATTATGTAATAAATGAAAATGCCTCTCAAAAGTCAGCTGCTCCAGAAGCTCCCGAGGCGCTCAAAAGCATTTATTTGGATAACCCACCATGTGACCTGTCCTTTAAACCAACAAACTACTTTCTTAAAGTAGATTGTTTGATGGAGGTGTCATGTCTCCTACAAACAAATATTAAATATAGTTAAAATGGCAGGTTGGCAAGTACTGAATATAGACTTTTTTCATTTACATTTTTTTCATTTATGATAGTTTGATATAACAGAAAGCTAGAAAGAGAACAAGTAATTTAGCCCCTTTTGCGTATACGTAAAAGACAGGCCTTCCATTTTTTTCATGGAATTGAAGCCGGCAGTTTCATTTTACTGTTGACTTTCAATTCCTCTAAAAGAGTGATTTCATTGCTATGCAATCTTAAGAATTCTGGAGGGCTTAAAATCTTTGTAGCTTTTTCAATTTTTCATAAAGTTGGAGAATTAGATACAACAAAAAAAAAAGTGAAGTACTGAAGTACAACAGCTGTTATGAATATCACATACGGTATTACTAAAATGCAGCTACCAATGCTTTTACTCATTTACATAAACCGCTCAGTATTCTGTCTTACAGAGCGAGTCTACTCCTACAAAACATTATCAAGTTATATTCATCAGTTCTACATATCAGAGGACATAGTTTTCCTGCTTTAAACACTATAGTGAGTATTTTAGGGCCTAATTTATGATGTGCGACTGTTAGCATCATTTTTGTGGCTATAACGCCAGCTTCAGAGCACTGACATTAGCGTCTAATCTGACGCTGTGCTGTGTACTACATTGGCGCTAGCTGACGCTGTGCCAAATGCTACGTGGAGGCTGATTTACTACTAGCACCACGTATTGCCAGATGAGCATCTGTATAGCGGCGCTTAGAGCGACCGATAGTAGACGCTGTACGCGGGTATCAGGTGCTGTAACCTAGCATTGCGGTCGCTGTAGTAATCTGGCTGGCATTGATGAATGTGATGTGTGTTGGGCGCTCTAACAGTATAATGCTGCAGCGAGCGAGAGGTAGCTCCAGCTCAGTTTGTCCGGCTCTCGGCGCTTCATACCAAAAAACTACACACACAGTGTTGGCGCTCTAAAGCTGGTTGCTGTAGCATAGAGCACCAAATGCTGTGTTATCAAAGTCTGTTTTTGAACACATATCCACCAATAACAAAGAGAAAACACATGAAATTACATTGTTTTAACACTGTGACATTAACACTTAGACCTGTAATGACAATTCTGCATAAAAAAAATCCCCAAAATGTATAAAAGTGTTTGTTTGCAGCCAGGAGAGGTCACACAATGATTTGAGAAAAAAAAAAATTTAATTGCCAAACACGCCATTTAGACACAAACAAATGAAAGCCCATTGAAATGTATGGGAGAGCGACACTGAGCAAAAGGTAATATGTGGTGCTCCTGAACCTAAAGCGCCGGTGCTATACTCTCAGCCTCCTCTGGTAATACATGGGCCGCTACATGGTGCTGTTAGAGGCACTCACCAGATTTGCTTTTAATAAATATGGTTTTGCGTACAGCGCCCAACGTTCACTAGACTAGACAGCCTGCCGCTACGAAGCACTAACTGGTGCTATCCATTCTTAAATAACCTCCTAATTAGCTTTGTTGTTTGCAATTAGGTATTGGCTGGCCTTTGTCAGCACCTGTTGGACCCGCCGGCCAATTATCTCAGCGCCAATGAGCGCCACTTTGTACTGCCATTATTTTCCGCCGCTCAACATTATCTTTATGATTTTTTCCCCCTAGAATTCTTTGGTGCTGTATTTTTTCAGCACTGGTTAGCGTTTCTTCATCTCAGTTACAAGAAATCACTGCTAGGGGACAAAGGAGACAAACTTTACACTCCCTTTCAGCTGAGTTTTAGTTGTTGGTGTCCAAATTACACATTGTAGACAAGTAAAAGAAGCCATTGACCCTTTAAACGTCAAGCCCATGAGTCCCAGGTTGCCTCTCCAACCGTTACTTTGGCTTTCTCCCCTGCTAGCGGCCCAAAAAATAAAAAATATAACTCACCTGACCCCTCAATCGATCTGGCCAGGTCTTCCCTTCTTCCGGGATGCATCCAATCCCCCTAGGGGCTTTTCTGGCTTCAGGAGAGGGCCCGAAAGAGGCCCCCCTTCCGACACCACTGCTGACATCTGTTAGATATTTACTCACCTGTTCCCACACAATCCCTCCTGCCGAGTCTCCTCTTCACACAGACGGCCTCCGTTGTGAGGAGAGGGCCTGAAGGAGGCCCTTTCCAACTCTTCAAACGACGCAGATAACTTTGCCTTTTGTGATGTTATCCTTCTCCTGGCCCGGGTCCTCAGTAGTGCAAGGGGGGATCGGCGGGGAGATGTTGAATGGGCAGGGGAATCTAAGTCCCTGCCTCCCCAGCCCCCCTTCACCGATTCACCGGCAGTTGTCATCGGATTGCCATGGGACACAAGATCGGAGATGAGAGTAAAAAAAATAAAGTAATTTTTCTCTGTGTGGTGTTTTTTTCACAGTTAACTCTTTGTGAACTGGTAAGCGATCCAAGCGATCCATGAGACCCCTATACTAGTTCACAAGGCTGGGGTCTGGCAAGCCACCTGCGGCTAGCGCTCCACAACATACTTATCAAAAAAGGACACACACACAGCGTCGGCGCTCTAAATCTGGTCGCTATAGCATAGAGTGCCAGACGCTGTGTGATTAAAGTCTGTTTTTGAACACATATCCACCCGTAACAAAGCGAAAACACATGGAATGACATTGTTCTAACACTGTGACATTAGCACTTTAATGCCAGACCTGTAATGACAATTCTGCATAAAAATATCAAGTCAAAAATGTTTCTAAAAGTGTTTGTTTGCAGCCAGGAGAGGTCACACAATGATTTGAGCAAAAAAATAAAAAAATGTAAAAATGTCAAACCCGCTGTTTAACCCTTCTAGTGCCAGCTACGTGAGACTCACGTAGCTGCTTCCCCAACCATTAAATGCCAGCTACGTGAGACTCAAGTAGCTGACTTTAAACCCCCATAAAGAAAAATCTGATCCCCCCCTGGGGCTTTCCTCTCTTCAGGAGAGCTCCTGTAATAGCGCCCCCCCCCCCTCCCTGCGATTTGGCGATTTTCTTTCCTGTAAAGAAAAAAAAAATTATGACATTTACTCACCTTCACTCGCGATCCCTCCTGCTGCCTCTGTTTTTCACTGGGGGGGGGCCTCCGATCGCCCCCCCCAGGTTCTTCTGTATTGAACAAGAGGGCCAAGATGGCCCTCTCCTTCCCTTCCTCATGTCCACTGCTAGCCCCGCCCCTTGGGGGCGGGGAAAAGTGATGTCTATATGACGTCACTCAGCAGCCTACATCTCCATCCACATTGATGCCGATCATCAGTGCTGTTGGATGCTCAGCAGAGGAAGGTTGGAGGGGGGAGAGGGTTGTGATCGCTCTCTTCCCCTCCAGCCCTTCTCCACCGAGCACCCAGCAGCTGTCATCATGGATCACCGAGGGACAGAGAACACAGCATGACCAGAGGTAAGTAAAGCAAAAAAATAAATAAATGACTTTTTCTCTTTGTCAGTGTCATTTTTTCTATTTAACCCCTTGTGAACTGGTAAGGGATCTGTGAGATCCCTGTACCAGTTCACAAGGCTGGGGGCTGGCAAGTTACCTGCTGCTAGCGGGTGACTTGCCATTATCCCCCGGCTCACCAATTACCTGCCTCCCCAACGGCCGGGGAGGGGGGCAGAAGGGCCTGGGCTCCGTAGGTACTATGCTGGCTTTAGCCTGCAGGGCGGGGGGGGGGCCACCAGAGCTGGCCCCTGCGCCCTGTTCTACAAGCCCTGCATAGCTGGTCCCGAGTCGGTTATGCTGGTTAGGGGGGACCCTACGTCATTTTTTGGGGGGGGATTTTAAGGGTTTTTAACCCTGGGAGGGGGGACCCTATGTCGTTTTTTTTTTTAAATTAGCAGCATAGTTGTACCTTATCTGAAAAAGTGCTGTTTCAGTTTGGGGGAGTCTCCTGGGCAGGAAAGGGTGTCTACCAATACATATGTGGTACCGTTGTAGTCAGGAGAAATGTGGCTTTCAAACGCAATAAGATTTTATTGACAAACTTACATTTTGTATTACAAAAAACACTACAAATTGGAAAAAATAGATTTTTTTTTTTTGCACATATTTCACCCAAAAGTATTAAGAATACACTTTAAAAAGGCCAAACAAGACATTTCATGTTAAAGCCCAGACTCTGATGGAAAAAACAATATATAATTTTCCTGGAAAATCCCTGGAAATCCCTTAAAAAATCAAAATTGAACATGTGTAGCGCAAAAAAAGTGAAACGTAGTCTGGCAACAGAGGGTGAAAAAAAAAAAATCTAGGTAGGCTGGCACTTAAAGGGTTAAACACAAGCAAATGAACGCCCATTGAAATGTACGGGAGAGCTAAAGGTAATACCTGGTGCTTTGGAGCGCCAGCGCTATACCCTGAGCCACCTGTAATAATAAATCGGACGCTACATGGCGCTGTTAGAGGCGCTCACCAGATTTGCATTCAAAAATGTGGTTTCCCGTAGAGCGCCCAGCATTCACCAGAAGCCGCCTGTCGCTACAAGGCACTACCTGGCGCTATCCCTTCTTAAAGTGGACCAACACCCAGGATTTTCACTATCCTGGGTGTTGGTCCACTTCAGCGGGACATCCGAGATCAGGATGCCCCGCTGTGTGAAACCCCCCCAAAAGCCCCAAAAAAACTTACCTTTTCGGCGACGGACAAGCGACGGATAAGCCGCCGCCTCCCGCGCGTCCCTCTTACAGGGCGCGCGCCCTGCTAGAGGGGCGCGCGGGAGGCGGCGGCGGCTGATCCGTCGCCGATAAGGTAAGGTTTTTTGGGGCTTTTGGGGGGGTTTCACCCCGCGGGACATCCCGATCTTGGATGCCCCGCGGTGAGGGAGGTGATCGGCCCAGGAATCTTATAGATTCCCGGGCCGATCACCCCTGGGTGATGGTCCACTTTAAATAACCCCTATAGTGTATGCTAAAGAATTTGCCACATTTTCTGCATTCCCTGCAGATGGCAGTTGTTTCCAAACTATAAAAAAATCCTTACCTTGTTGGAAAAATGATGCACCTCACCTGTAAAAAAAAATCCCAGGGGTATGTGATTTGTGGAGATTAGGGTTGCCACCTGGCCGGTATTCTTGTTTTTACTTTACTGCAGGTGTTTGTTATTTTACTTGTAATTTTAATTGCGGATATACTTTTCCCATCCTCAATTACCAGTAAAATAACAAATGCCAGCACCGCCAAGTCAGTGGCCAGTAAAGTAAAAGAAAATACAGACCAGGTGGCAGCCTTAATTGAGATAGGCTAGAACAAAACATTTTAATAGATTTTTTTAGTGCGTACAAGTTAAAAAGCTCACTGAAATTTACCCGAAAGTAAACCCAGAGGTGATCTTGCATTATCAAATCTTTGGCATGACCAACAATATCCTCTGGTGTATGCAGAAACATTTGGAAAATTCTTTAGCATGATTTATATGGTGCTGTTTTTTCCAAACTTTAAAACAATAATGTATATGTAAGCCACATTTAAGAAAGTCAACCTGGTGAGTGCCTCTAACAGCGTCACGTAGCGTCACATGTATTACGAGTGGCAGCTCAGTGTAAAGCACCGGAGCTCTAGGTTCAGCAGCACCATGTAGTACCTTTCACTCAGTAGTGCTCTCCCATACATTTCAATGGGGTTTCATTTGGTTGTGTTAAAACAGTGTCATTCCATATGTTTTCGCTCTGGTGCTGGTGTATATGTGTTGAGAAACAGACTTTTATCACATAGCTTCTGGCGCTCAATGCTCAATTCCACTTTCAATGGCATTTTTAAAATTTTCTATTTATGTGTCGCAAAAAGATGTCTTTTTCTAAGCTTGTCTGTTATTTTTTTTTACATTTTATCTGTTTGCAAATCTGTGTTAAAAACAGTTTTCCATAGCAACAATGTGTTTACCTTAGCTATGTACACAAAGTGGTGATTTCGAGTACATATCATAGACTTCACTTTAGCTTGCTAATCATCTGATTGGCTAAGTCATGGGTGACAGGTTTAACCCATTCTTCTGTTTGAAGTCTTGTGTTCCAGTAGCAAGGGTAGAGTTCTCAGCTGGAGAGGTCATTAGGCTGCTTAGAGTTCATGAATGAGCATAATATAAGAAATATTTCACTCACTCTTTCTTTTCTGCTGCTGCTTCCTCAGGGTCCAGTGCTGCAAGATCTTACAGAATGGGTCCTGCAACATGGTTATGCATGCCAGCCATCGGGTACATGTGGTAGCGCACCAAGGCAGTGCCAGGCACATCCCCACTGTTACAATTAATTGAGAGTCTGGACCAACAGGGGCCAGCAAAGGGACAGTTTTAGAGGCTTCAGAGGAGGACTTTTCCTCACAGCAGGGTATCACAGCTCACAGGAATCAATGAAGCGTGGCTGGGAGAAGAGGTGAAGGAGAAGACACCTTCCACTGAGGACAGATTCTCCTTGACTCAGGGCAGTCTGGCTCACATGAGCCACTACATGCTCCAGTGCCTGCGAACTGACTGCAGAATTGCCCACATAGTCACCAGTGCCAATACTGGGTGGCCACCCTGCTGGATCCCCGCTATAAAGATAATATTGCATCCTTGATTCCACCACTGGTGCATGATAGAAAAATTAGAGAGTACAAACACAACCTGGTGGAGGCACTAATGTCTGAGTTTCCAAATTACATTGAGGGCTCAATGGCGACACAAGGAGGTGGAAGAAGACGAGGGTCATTTGCATGCTTTGCCTGCAGTCACTGAAGCTAGGGAAATCTCTGCACAATGTCCATCACCAGGGACCTGCAAAGCAAACAAAAAACATTATCAGTAATATTGAAAAATAATTAAAATAAAGACATGCAAACACCTGAGGCTCCCTCTGATGTTTTGTTGTCTTAGCCTCTACCACCGCCTCCACAACAAGGCCAAAGGGAAGATGTGAGACCACCACCACTACCAAGCCTGTCCACACATCACAGGGAAGCAGTCAGATTTGTATTCCCCAAACAATGTTAAGAAGGTGGAGGTTTGGCCCATCTCCCACCCAGGAGTTGTGGACTGGCATGCAGAAACAGACTGATGAGTGGTTGCTGCTGCTGAAACTTAAGCCCAATGGGTGGAACCTAGTAGTATCCTTGGGCTGAGCTGGGTTGACACACATCCTTTGCCTGGTGCATGTGCTCAACTTGTTGATCCAATCTTCATGGCCAATTATGCATAAAGTGTGGGCCGTGTGCATGTACTTTTGGTATTCACACCCTGATGCTGCACGCCGATCTGCACTGCAGAGGAACTTTGGCCTTCCCACCCACAGTCTAATAATGATTTGCCAACCAGGTGGAATTCCACTATACGTATGCTTGAAAGGGTGTGTGAGCAGCAGCAGGCAAAAGTGGAGTGACAACTACAGAATGTCCAGGTGAGTCAGAGTGCAAACCAACAACACTTCACCACCAATGAGTGGGCCTCCATGAGGGATATTTGTGCTATTCTGCAAAGCTTCCAGTACGCCACTAATATGGTCAGCACTGATGATGCCATTGTCAGTGCTACCATCCCTATTGTTTGCCTGCTACAAAGAAACACTACAGGTCATGATGGGGGATGTAATGGTGGCACAGGAGGAGGAAGAGGACGGCACATTTACACAGATGTCAGGCCATTCCACACATGGCTTACAGGATAGGTACAGCCATTCTTTTCTGCCTCAGCCCACCGCTGCCAAGTTCTGTGCTGCCTACATAAACAACCTTGTGGATGGTAGCATATGTATGGGTGCCATCTACAGCCTGGGCCTACCGCAATGGGGTGTTTGAGTGCTAAGCCTGATTTGGGGTTTGTGAGGACTGACGTTAATAGGATGATAAACTGTCAATGTGTGGTCTGTTATGGACCATGTCTGCTGACCTCCCTGTTGAGCCACCTGCTGTTGTGTTTCTGTGTGTGTCTGTTGTGTTCATGCAGCTTTCCTCTGGGTCCCCAGTTTCATTGTCTCTGACCATTCACAGGTGTTTATAATTTAATCCTCTGCCTTCTGTATAAAGATATGGCTGTAACCCCACCTCATGCTGGATCATTGGGTTACTTTGTCTAGCCCTCTGTTATCCATGTTCTTTTGTCCTGCATACTAGAGACCAGGTCCTTGTTGTCTGGTCATTCACTAGTCCCCTAATTTTATCCTATCCTTTGATACCTGCTGTACTGTAAGTTTGTCTGCTGTTCTGTGTATAGTCTGCCTTCTGTCTCTTCTTCCCCAAGCCAGCAACCACCACAGGATTGCCTGGGGCCTTGTGTAATCCCCACCATTGGGAGCTGAAGATGTGGGTTGTGGGCTCTCTGTAAAGTCCTGGACCTGCCACACCCCAGGTAGTTGGCGGTTTGCCTCTCTGGTGGGGTAGACTGGTTGTATTTTTTATGTGTACCTGTTTCTAGCCTGTGACTCTGCTTACTTATTCCTAGCCTTTAGCTCTGCTCACCTGTTCCCAGCCTGTGACTCCCATTCCCGAACCAGGAAATCCCTGCCCTTGGCCATGAGTGTCTGGTAATATAATTCACCCAGGCCTAAACTAAAAAGTGACTCATTTCTTAGGTGGGGCCTACCTAAATCCACATTGGATCTCGGTGATGGCCACTGTAAAGGCTGTTGCCCTGACTTGCATGGTTACCACTACTGCTGCACTGGCTGACTGGCTAATCAGTCAGATCAGTGCAGCAGCTTGGAGCCGAAACAATCTACAGCATTGCTCCCCTGTAGGGTGAGGGGGGATCGGGAGCCCTGGGTCGTATCATAGGCGAGTCATCTTGTGTCGGGGTAGATTGATTAAATTTTGACCGGACCATTGGTTAAAAGAATTCTCATTTTATTTCTATCAAGCTGTAAAAAGGTTCTATAGAAACTTTTTGTTTGATAAAAGTACACAAATATCTAATTACTATTTGGAAATATAATTTAGGGTTTCCAAATGCAAATGTTAATTTCAAAGTCATTCTTTAATGATAACATTTGCATTAACTTCAAAGGTTATTTGAAAGTTAAAATTAGGGATGAGCGAATCGATCCGGACGAACCCGGATTCGATCCGAATTTCAGGAAAAATTCGATTTGGATCGAATCCGAATTTCCCCGCGATTCGATCACTCGAAGTTTTCCTTTAACATCCATTCATTTACATTACAGGCATTCTAAGATGGCGGGCGGGACATGTCTGGACATGTATCCCGCGCCAGTGCAAGCTGGGGCAGTCACATGCAGCCTATCAGCAGCCAGCAAGCCCGGTGACGTCACACAGCGGTATTTAACGGCGGCCATCTTGCTTTTCCTCATTTCTCTATTGCATTCGTGACAGACAGAACGCTGTGTAGCTGAGGCACTTAGACAGGCAGGGACAGACAGGGACAGGCTGGAGACAGGCAGGAGACAGGCAGGAGACAGACAGGAGACAGACAGAAAGCCAGGGAAAGGTAGGAAAAACGGAGGCTGTGACAGGGAGATTTTTTTTTTTTCATCCAGCCTTTGTTAGCGTTTTCAGGCTGCTTATAGTAACTAACTGTGCATATATACTGAACTGATCTTAAGTCTGCTGTGAGGCATCCCATTCTGTGACTAAAGCAGCCTCTATTTAATAGCATAATAAACATTTGCACTTATTCTCATAGAAATCAGGCCTGATAAAGACACTTTTGCTGTGCATGCTCTCTGGTTTTTGTGGCACTGGCATCCCATTCTGTGACTAAAGCAGCCTCTATTTAATAGCATAATAAACATTTGCACTTATTCTCATAGAAATCAGGCCTGATAAAGACACTTTTGCTGTGCATGCTCTCTGGTTTTTGTGGCACTGGCATCCCATTCTGTGACTAAAGCAGCCTCTATTTAATAGCATAATAAACATTTGCACTTATTCTCATAGAAATCAGGCCTGATAAAGACACTTTTGCTGTGCATGCTCTCTGGTTTTTGTGGCACTGGCATCCCATTCTGTGACTAAAGCAGCCTCTATTTAATAGCATAATAACCATTTGCACTTATTCTCATAGAAATCAGGCCTGATAAAGACACTTTTGCTGTGCATGCTCTCTGGTTTTTGTGGCACTGGCATCCCATTCTGTGACTAAAGCAGCCTCTATTTAATAGCATAATAAACATTTGCACTTATTCTCATAGAAATCAGGCCTGATAAAGACACTTTTGCTGTGCATGCTCTCTGGTTTTTGTGGCACTGGCATCCCATTCTGTGACTAAAGCAGCCTCTATTTAATAGCACAATAAACATTTGCACTTATTCTCATAGAAATCAGGCCTGATAAAGACACTTTTGCTGTGCATGCTCTCTGGTTTTTGTGGCACTGGCATCCCATTCTGTGACTAAAGCAGCCTCTATTTAATAGCACAATAAACATTTGCACTTATTCTCATAGAAATCAGGCCTGATAAAGACACTTTTGCTGTGCATGCTCTCTGGTTTTTGTGGCACTGGCATCCCATTCTGTGACTAAAGCAGCCTCTATTTAATAGCACAATAAACATTTGCACTTATTCTCATAGAAATCAGGCCTGATAAAGACACTTTTGCTGTGCATGCTCTCTGGTTTTTGTGGCACTGGCATCCCATTCTGTGACTAAAGCAGCCTCTATTTAATAGCACAATAAACATTTGCACTTATTCTCATAGAAATCAGGCCTGATAAAGACACTTTTGCTGTGCATGCTCTCTGGTTTTTGTGGCACTGGCATCCCATTCTGTGACTAAAGCAGCCTCTATTTAATAGCATAATAAACATTTGCACTTATTCTCATAGAAATCAGGCCTGATAAAGACACTTTTGCTGTGCATGCTCTCTGGTTTTTGTGGCACTGGCATCCCATTCTGTGACTAAAGCAGCCTCTATTTAATAGCATAATAAACATTTGCACTTATTCTCATAGAAATCAGGCCTGATAAAGACACTTTTGCTGTGCATGCTCTCTGGTTTTTGTGGCACTGGCATCCCATTCTGTGACTAAAGCAGCCTCTATTTAATAGCACAATAAACATTTGCACTTATTCTCATAGAAATCAGGCCTGATAAAGACACTTTTGCTGTGCATGCTCTCTGGTTTTTGTGGCACTGGCATCCCATTCTGTGACTAAAGCAGCCTCTATTTAATAGCATAATAAACATTTGCACTTATTCTCATAGAAATCAGGCCTGATAAAGACACTTTTGCTGTGCATGCTCTCTGGTTTTTGTGGCACTGGCATACCATTCTGTGACTAAAGCAGCCTCTATTTAATAGCATAATAAACATTTGCACTTATTCTCATAGAAATCAGGCCTGATAAAGACACTTTTGCTGTGCATGCTCTCTGGTTTTTGTGGCACTGGCATCCCATTCTGTGACTAAAGCAGCCTCTATTTAATAGCATAATAAACATTTGCACTTATTCTCATAGAAATCAGGCCTGATAAAGACACTTTTGCTGTGCATGCTCTCTGGTTTTTGTGGCACTGGCATCCCATTCTGTGACTAAAGCAGCCTCTATTTAATAGCATAATAAACATTTGCACTTATTCTCATAGAAATCAGGCCTGATAAAGACACTTTTGCTGTGCATGCTCTCTGGTTTTTGTGGCACTGGCATCCCATTCTGTGACTAAAGCAGCCTCTATTTAATAGCACAATAAACATTTGCACTTATTCTCATAGAGATCAGGCCTGATAAAGACACTTTTGCTGTGCATGCTCTCTGGTTTTTGTGGCACTGGCATCCCATTCTGTGACTAAAGCAGCCTCTATTTAATAGCATAATAAACATTTGCACTTATTCTCATAGAAATCAGGCCTGATAAAGACACTTTTGCTGTGCATGCTCTCTGGTTTTTGTGGCACTGGCATCCCATTCTGTGACTAAAGCAGCCTCTATTTAATAGCATAATAAACATTTGCACTTATTCTCATAGAAATCAGGCCTGATAAAGACACTTTTGCTGTGCATGCTCTCTGGTTTTTGTGGCACTGGCATCCCATTCTGTGACTAAAGCAGCCTCTATTTAATAGCATAATAAACATTTGCACTTATTCTCATAGAAATCAGGCCTGATAAAGACACTTTTGCTGTGCATGCTCTCTGGTTTTTGTGGCACTGGCATCCCATTCTGTGACTAAAGCAGCCTCTATTTAATAGCACAATAAACATTTGCACTTATTCTCATAGAAATCAGGCCTGATAAAGACACTTTTGCTGTGCATGCTCTCTGGTTTTTGTGGCACTGGCATCCCATTCTGTGACTAAAGCAGCCTCTATTTAATAGCATAATAAACATTTGCACTTATTCTCATAGAAATCAGGCCTGATAAAGACACTTTTGCTGTGCATGCTCTCTGGTTTTTGTGGCACTGGCATCCCATTCTGTGACTAAAGCAGCCTCTATTTAATAGCATAATAAACATTTGCACTTATTCTCATAGAAATCAGGCCTGATAAAGACACTTTTGCTGTGCATGCTCTCTGGTTTTTGTGGCACTGGCATCCCATTCTGTGACTAAAGCAGCCTCTATTTAATAGCACAATAAACATTTGCACTTATTCTCATAGAAATCAGGCCTGATAAAGACACTTTTGCTGTGCATGCTCTCTGGTTTTTGTGGCACTGGCATCACATTCTGTGACTAAAGCAGCCTCTATTTAATAGCATAATAAACATTTGCACTTATTCTCATAGAAATCAGGCCTGATAAAGACACTTTTGCTGTGCATGCTCTCTGGTTTTTGTGGCACTGGCATCCCATTCTGTGACTAAAGCAGCCTCTATTTAATAGCATAATAAACATTTGCACTTATTCTCATAGAAATCAGGCCTGATAAAGACACTTTTGCTGTGCATGCTCTCTGGTTTTTGTGGCACTGGCATCCCATTCTGTGACTAAAGCAGCCTCTATTTAATAGCATAATAAACATTTGCACTTATTCTCATAGAAATCAGGCCTGACAAAGACACTTTTGCTGTGCATGCTCTCTGGTTTTTGTGGCACTGGCATCCCATTCTGTGACTAAAGCAGCCTCTATTTAATAGCATAATAACCATTTGCACTTATTCTCATAGAAATCAGGCCTGATAAAGACACTTTTGCTGTGCATGCTCTCTGGTTTTTGTGGCACTGGCATCCCATTCTGTGACTAAAGCAGCCTCTATTTAATAGCATAATAAACATTTGCACTTATTCTCATAGAAATCAGGCCTGATAAAGACACTTTTGCTGTGCATGCTCTCTGGTTTTTGTGGCACTGGCATCCCATTCTGTGACTAAAGCAGCCTCTATTTAATAGCATAATAAACATTTGCACTTATTCTCATAGAAATCAGGCCTGATAAAGACACTTTTGCTGTGCATGCTCTCTGGTTTTTGTGGCACTGGCATCCCATTCTGTGACTAAAGCAGCCTCTATTTAATAGCATAATAAACATTTGCACTTATTCTCATAGAAATCAGGCCTGATAAAGACACTTTTGCTGTGCATGCTCTCTGGTTTTTGTGGCACTGGCATCCCATTCTGTGACTAAAGCAGCCTCTATTTAATAGCACAATAAACATTTGCACTTATTCTCATAGAAATCAGGCCTGATAAAGACACTTTTGCTGTGCATGCTCTCTGGTTTTTGTGGCACTGGCATCCCATTCTGTGACTAAAGCAGCCTCTATTTAATAGCATAATAAACATTTGCACTTATTCTCATAGAAATCAGGCCTGATAAAGACACTTTTGCTGTGCATGCTCTCTGGTTTTTGTGGCACTGGCATCCCATTCTGTGACTAAAGCAGCCTCTATTTAATAGCACAATAAACATTTGCACTTATTCTCATAGAAATCAGGCCTGATAAAGACACTTTTGCTGTGCATGCTCTCTGGTTTTTGTGGCACTGGCATCCCATTCTGTGACTAAAGCAGCCTCTATTTAATAGCATAATAAACATTTGCACTTATTCTCATAGAAATCAGGCCTGATAAAGACACTTTTGCTGTGCATGCTCTCTGGTTTTTGTGGCACTGGCATCCCATTCTGTGACTAAAGCAGCCTCTATTTAATAGCACAATAAACATTTGCACTTATTCTCATAGAAATCAGGCCTGATAAAGACACTTTTGCTGTGCATGCTCTCTGGTTTTTGTGGCACTGGCATCCCATTCTGTGACTAAAGCAGCCTCTATTTAATAGCACAATAAACATTTGCACTTATTCTCATAGAAATCAGGCCTGATAAAGACACTTTTGCTGTGCATGCTCTCTGGTTTTTGTGGCACTGGCATCCCATTCTGTGACTAAAGCAGCCTCTATTTAATAGCACAATAAACATTTGCACTTATTCTCATAGAAATCAGGCCTGATAAAGACACTTTTGCTGTGCATGCTCTCTGGTTTTTGTGGCACTGGCATCCCATTCTGTGACTAAAGCAGCCTCTATTTAATAGCATAATAAACATTTGCACTTATTCTCATAGAAATCAGGCCTGATAAAGACACTTTTGCTGTGCATGCTCTCTGGTTTTTGTGGCACTGGCATCCCATTCTGTGACTAAAGCAGCCTCTATTTAATAGCATAATAAACATTTGCACTTATTCTCATAGAAATCAGGCCTGATAAAGACACTTTTGCTGGCCAAAGCCCTACTGGACCCTGCCAGGTCGATTCCTGCCCGGGGCATCCCATTCTGTGACTACAGCAGCCTCTGTTTAAGACCATATAAGCATTTGCTCTTATCATATTTGAAATTAGCCTGATAAAGACACTTTTGCTGGCCAAAGCCCTACTGGACCCTGCCAGGTCCATTCCTGCCCAGGGCATCCCATTCTGTGACTAAAGCAGCCTCTGTTTAAGACCATATAAGCATTTGCTCTTATTATATTTATATTATAAGACACTTTTGCTGGGCATAGGCTTACTGCTGCCTGCCAGGTGCACTTCTGTTGAGGCATCCCATTCTGTAACATAGCATACCCCTCTTTATTTACACTAAGCAGCTCTCTTATTTACACTAAGCAGGCCTGTTGGAGGCTGAGTGTTACTGCTCACTTTTGGTGTGCATTATATTCTGTTTTATATAGACCCACTGCTGCCTGGGGGTTCTTAAAATATCACCTACTACCACGCCAGTTAGACTATGTCGGGCAGACAAGTGCCTGGAAGTGAAAAGAGGAGTGGCAGAGGCCAAGATTCCGCAGGCAGAGCTCGCATCAGACTGGGGGCCAGTAGCAGCAGGAGTCACGCTGAGAGACCTAATCTGCCAGTATCTGCTAGCGGTCGGGTCTCCACCAGTAACGCATCTGCCGTGGTAGATTGGCTGACGCGCTCATCAACAACATCATCACAACTTACATCTGAGACCCCCAGTCTAGGGTCGGTAGGTTCCTCTGACACAACCCTGAGTTGGCATGCCCCGAGAGCAGTCCCTGTCCTCCCATTGCCTCTGTCCTACGCCGTTCCCTCCCCCAGCGACGTATCCTATGCTTTGGGTTCAGCTCCACTCTTTAGTGAGGAGGACGATCAGATACAGGAGGACAGTCAGCAGCTACTGCCCAGCCAAGAAATGGAGGTGGCTTCTTTAGCTAGGCAGACAAATAGTGATGTGGACAGTGTCGTGGGTGCTGCGAGCGTTCCAGCTCCTGCGCCAGACACTGTTGACGAATCCACGAACATCAGTGACGTACAGCCACAACCCGGTGATGATGATGACGATGAAGCCGATCGCACTTGGGAGCCGGGTGATGAAGGGGCTTCATCGTCATCATCAGGAGAAGAGGGGCGCAGGTTGCCCCGGAGTCAGCAGCTGAGGCAGCAAGGTGGTAGCAGTCAGCATGGGGGCACAATTCCAAAGGCTGGAGCCGGCCGGGGCCGGGGCCGGGGTAGAGCACCTGCTGTGCGGCAGTCTACCTTATCGGGAGGTAGTGGAGCAGGGGTTCCTGGAGTTGGCAACAGCAGCAGTGAATCAGTGAGGCCAGGGGGTGGGAAAAGTAGCTACTCGGCAGTGTGGCAGTTTTTCCTGAGGCATCCGCAGGAGGGTAACATGGCCACATGCAAGATATGTAGGCAAAAGGTGAAGCGTGGCCAGGGTCCAAATGTTGGCACCACGGCCCTGCGTCAACATATGATGCGTCACCATAAAACGACCTGGGAGAACCGAGGCTCCCAAGGGGTGGTCCAGTCTGCTTCCTCACCAAGTGAGCTCCCAATTTCTGCCAGCCAAGGCTCCAGCACCTCAGCCGAAGGCAGCTGTGCGTCACACCCATCCTCTGTCGCTCCTGCTCCTCCTCCTCCTCCTCCAAGTCATGCATCCCGCCAGCAATCCATCAGCGAAGCCATGTCCAAGAGACAGCAGTATGCGCCCACTCATCCTACGGCGCAGAAGCTGAATGTGCTCCTGTCCAAGTTGCTGGTGCTGCAGTCGCTCCCTTTTCAGGTGGTGGAATCTGCACCTTTCAGAGAACTGATGGCTTGTGCCGAGCCGAGGTGGAGAGTCCCAAGCCGTCATTTCTTTGCCAAGAAGGCAGTACCAGCGCTGCACACTTTTGTTGAACAGAAGGTGGGCCAGTCCTTGAGCCTGTCGGTGTGTAGCAAAATACATGGCAGCGCCGACATCTGGAGCTGTAACTACGGTCAGGGGCAGTACATGTCGTTTACGGCCCACTGGGTGAATGTGGTCCCTTTGCAGCAGCAACTTGGACAGGTCACGCCGCTTCGGCCTCCGCGCTCTCTGCCCATTGGGCCTGTGACACCGTGCGACTCGGCCTCCTCATCCTCCGCCATCTCCTCACCCTCCACTGTAGGCTCAAGTCTCAGTGCCCCTCCAGTCTACCATGTGTGCAGGGCACGGAGGTGTCACGCAGTGCTTCACATGGTTTGTCTTGGCGAACGGAGTCACACAGGGGAGGAACTGCTTAAATGTATTCATCAGGAAATCCAAACATGGCTTACTCCGAGAAAACTTAAAATGGGAATCATGGTTACCGACAATGGGAAGAACATTTTGTCTGCGCTGCGCCAAGGAAGCCTGACCCATGCCCCCTGCATGGCTCACGTCTTCAATCTGGTTGTCAAGCGGTTTCTGAAGTGTTCCCCCCATCTGCAGGACATCCTAACAACTTCACGGAAACTTTGCATGCACTTCAGCCACTCCTACACCGCCAAACACACCCTTCTTGAGCTACAGCGTCAGAATGGTATCCCCCAACATAGTCTGATTTGCGATGTTTCCACCCGTTGGAATTCCACCCTTCACATGTTGGACCGATTATATGAACAGAGAAAAGCCATCACGGATTTCCTGATGATCCAAGCAGATAGGGGGACTCCCCTGTGTAACTTCAATGTCAACCAGTGGCAGCTCATACGTGACACCTGCCGTTTGCTCAGGCCCTTTGAGGAAGCCACTTTATTTGTCAGTCGGCAGGATTACGGGATGAACGACGTGATTCCACTGCTTCATGTACTACAGCACATGTTGGAAACCATGGCTGGTCAGGGCACTGGAGACATGGCGTTTACATCTTACGGCCACATGAACCCCGTTGGAGCTGAACTGGAGGAGGAGGAGGAGGAAGAGGAGGAGGAGGAGTTGCCCAGCGAAACACAGTTTAGGCTTGGCGAAATGGCTGGTTTATCTAGTCAGCGGACAGGAGAGGAGGAGCAGGAGCAGCCAGAGGAGCTAGAGGTTTTTGAGGAAGGAGAGACAGAGGACCCGGGCACACCGTGGCAGTATGCAGTGGAGATGGAGACAGGTAGTCCATCCGAGTCACTTGCGCAAATGGCACGAAGCATGCTCACATGCTTGCGTAGTGACCCCAGAATTGTTTCCATCTGTCGGCGGGATGACTTCTGGCTGTCCACCTTATTGGACCCTCGCTTCCGGCACAAAATGGGGGCATTTTTTAAACCCACCGAGAGGGAGGACAAACTCAACTACTACAAAGACATTCTACGTAGGCAGTTGGCCGATGCCTATCTGCGCCATGGTCCATACTCTCGCAGGTCTGACTCGAGGGGACCTCTGCGCTCACCTTCCACTGCCATGGCCGCTGGGGGGGTTGGCAGCAACAGCAGCAGAAGCTCAATCAGCAGCAGCAGCCTCAGTCTTCAGTCGCTAATGAGTAGCTTTCTACACCCGCATAGTGAGGCTACTCATGAGCAGCAGGAAGACCTGGAGCAGGACCTGAACCAGCAGGTCATGTCATACTTTGACATGACCATGCCAACACACCTTGAGGATCCGCTGGACTTCTGGGCAGCCAAACTTGATTTGTGGCCGCAACTAGCAGAGTTTGCCCTGGAAAAGCTGTCCTGCCCGGCAAGTAGCGTGCCATCTGAGCGGGTGTTTAGTGCGGCGGGGGCCATAGTTACGGCGAGGAGAACTCGTCTGTCAACTAAAAATGTGGAGAGACTCACCTTTGTCAAAATGAATCAGGGATGGATCAGCCAGGATTTCCACCCACCAATGCCTGATGCATGCGACTAGATTCAGCATGGTGCCACGTTTTACACTTTACAAATGGTGCAAAACATATTTATGTCTTTAGGCCATTTTTTGGGCTCCTGCTGCTGCTACTGCCAACTTCTGCCAACTCCAGGGTGTGATTCATCCAATTTTTGGGCTCCTGAAGCCAACTCCAGTGTATATTTGGGCTCCTGCTGCTACTACTGTCAACTCCTGCCAACTCCAGGGTGTGATTCATCCAATTTTTGGGCTCCTGAGGCCAACTCCAGTGTATATTTGGGCTCCTGCTGCTGCTACTGTCAACTCCTGCCAACTCCAGGGTGTGATTCATCCAATTTTTGGGCTCCTGAGGCCAACTCCAGTGTATATTTGGGCTCCTGCTGCTGCTACTGTCAACTCCTGCCAACTCCAGGGTGTGATTCATCCAATTTTTGGGCTCCTGAAGCCAACTCCAGTGTATATTTGGGCTCCTGCTGCTGCTACTGTCAACTCCTGCCAACTCCAGGGTGTGATTCATCCAATTTTTGGGCTCCTGAAGCCAACTCCAGTGTATATTTGGGCTCCTGCTGCTGCTACTGTCAACTCCTGCCAACTCCAGGGTGTGATTCATCCAATTTTTGGGCTCCTGAGGCCAACTCCAGTGTATATTTGGGCTCCTGCTGCTGCTACTGCCAACTTCTGCCAACTCCAGGGTGTGATTCATCCAATTTTTGGGCTCCTGAAGCCAACTCCAGTGTATATTTGGGCTCCTGCTGCTACTACTGCCAACTTCTGCCAACTCCAGGGTGTGATTCATCCAATTTTTGGGCTCCTGAGGCCAACTCCAGTGTATATTTGGGCTCCTGCTGCTGCTGCTGCCAACTTCTGCCAACTCCAGGGTGTGATTCATCCAATTTTTGGGCTCCTGAAGCCAACTCCAGTGTATATTTGGGCTCCTGCTGCTGCTACTGTCAACTCCTGCCAACTCCAGGGTGTGATTCATCCAATTTTTGGGCTCCTGAGGCCAACTCCAGTGTATATTTGGGCTCCTGCTGCTGCTACTGCCAACTTCTGCCAACTCCAGGGTGTGATTCATCCAATTTTTGGGCTCCTGAGGCCAACTCCAGTGTATATTTGGGCTCCTGCTGCTGCTGCTGCCAACTTCTGCCAACTCCAGGGTGTGATTCATCCAATTTTTGGGCTCCTGAAGCCAACTCCAGTGTATATTTGGGCTCCTGCTGCTGCTACTGCCAACTTCTGCCAACTCCAGGGTGTGATTCATCCAATTTTTGGGCTCCTGAAGCCAACTCCAGTGTATATTTGGGCTCCTGCTGCTACTACTGCCAACTTCTGCCAACTCCAGGGTGTGATTCATCCAATTTTTGGGCTCCTGAGGCCAACTCCAGTGTATATTTGGGCTCCTGCTGCTGCTACTGTCAACTCCTGCCAACTCCAGGGTGTGATTCATCCAATTTTTGGGCTCCTGAAGCCAACTCCAGTGTATATTTGGGCTCCTGCTGCTGCTGCTGCCAACTTCTGCCAACTCCAGGGTGTGATTCATCCAATTTTTGGGCTCCTGAAGCCAACTCCAGTGTATATTTGGGCTCCTGCTGCTGCTGCTGCTGCCAACTTCTGCCAACTCCAGGGTGTGATTCATCCAATTTTTGGGCTCCTGAGGCCAACTCCAGTGTATATTTGGGCTCCTGCTGCTGCTGCTGCCAACTTCTGCCAACTCCAGGGTGTGATTCATCCAATTTTTGGGCTCCTGAGGCCAACTCCAGTGTATATTTGGGCTCCTGCTGCTGCTGCTGCCAACTTCTGCCAACTCCAGGGTGTGATTCATCCAATTTTTGGGCTCCTGAAGCCAACTCCAGTGTATATTTGGGCTCCTGCTGCTGCTGCTGCTGCCAACTTCTGCCAACTCCAGGGTGTGATTCATCCAATTTTTGGGCTCCTGAGGCCAACTCCAGTGTATATTTGGGCTCCTTCTGCCCCTCATAGTGATGCCACTTCAACTCTCTGCAATTGTGCCGCTCTGCGATTCTATTAGCGATGCCTCTGATCTGCATGTGATATTTCTTCAAAGTATTATTTAACAAACCCAGCACGCATCCTGTGCGTGTTACAGCAAGGCTGAATGGTTTACAACCCTATTGAGGCTGTAGGAGGCTCAGAAATAGCCGTTTTTAATAGCGATTCGTCGCGAATTTATTCGGGTCGAAACGATTTTTGTCGGAAAATTCGGCGAATCAGTCGAATCGAATTTTTCAAAAGTTCGCTCATCTCTAGTTAAAATGCATCTGGTTTACAGAAACTCATCTGATCCTCTCATTGAGTACATATGTAGATGATGATCATAGATCAACGGTAATGACATCCAAAGATACCGGGTGTTGCTCCATGGAAATGTTATGTCGCACATGAGCGATATTAATCTTTCCGTCTTGTCACTTGAGAAACAATTATGATGGGATAATGTATTATCAGAACGGCTGTCTGCGAGTGTTTACACTATGTTCCACAACAAAACACTTGTTTTGCACAGTAAAAAGTCCTAACTGATAAAAACCCCATATATTTATGTTTAACCCTTGTTAAAGTGGACCAACACCCAGTGGTGATCTATAAGATTCCCGGGCTGATCACCTTCCTCACCACGGGGCATCCGAGATCGGGATGTCCCGCGGGGTGAAACCACCCCAAAAGCCCCAAAAAACCTTACCTTATCAGCGACGGATCAGCTTCCACCGCCTCCCGCGCGCCCCTCTAGCAGTGTGCGCGCCCGCGCCGGCCGTTTGTGAATGGCGGCGGCGGCTTGTCCGTCGCTTGTCCGTCGACGAAAAGGTAAGTTTTTGGGGGCTTTTGGGGGGGTTTCACACAGCGAGGCATCCTGATCTCGGATGCCCCGCTGAAGTGGACCAACACCCAGGATAGTGAAAATCCTGGGTGTTGGTCCACTTTAAAGTGTAAAAAAAAAAAAATAACTGATCATGTATAGTATCTGCCAGAAGATTTATCCTGGTGAGCTGCAGAATAAAGCTGTGTTTGCAGCTCCCTTTCTGTAGTCCAGCCCATGGATTTTCTTTATTCATGACCACTTTTTTTAGCAACGAAAGGGGAACACATACAAAGAAGCAGGTAAAAGAAGACAAACAAAGCAGAGAGCAGATATCTTCTCTTGCACACACAAGCATTGGTGTGTCCCAAACAGTTTGATGCAAGTGGGTTGTAGATAGGTCCAGCCTGAATCCTTTGTGTGGCAAGCTTTTTTTTACATCTTGCCTATACAATCTTATTAACATTTTGATAAGAGTTTTTGATCTAAAAATGAGAATGGGGCCAAAGAAAGGAAACCAAAATTAACATTTGTACTTTCCACCAAATTATTATAAAATTATTATTATTAAATTATTTATTACTACAAGCAGTATATTCCCTATATAAGTTTTGCCAGGCAGTGCTGTCCCTGACCTCAATACTGTAATTAGCTAACTGCTCCTGCTCATCTTTCTGGGACTATAGCAACTGCTCTGCCATCTGCAGCCCTCTCCACTGCCAGATTCCTCTATCCACTCTTCTTATATCTTTAGTGATAGGAGGTTGTTAAGGGCTCTAAGGAAAGTCATGCAGTCCTTTCTGCTGTTTAAAGTGAAAGTCTAGTCAAAAATTGATGTTAGCCCCATAAAATGGCAAATTTTCCATAATATAAACATGTCTATGTCTGAAATTTAATGTGTAATGTGCTCGTCCGCTGCCGGTGCCCTTTACTTCTATTGGAATTGTGAGGCTCCAGCATTTACGAACAGAACCATGCTGCAGGGTGATTTCTTCCCCTTTCACCTATCCAAGCACTGAAAGAGTTAAAGTGGAAGTCCAGTCTCCAGGTGACTTGAGGGCATTCAATCATGCACCCAGCCACGTCACCATTTTGCATTGAAAAGTTTTTTAAAACTCACCAATTATCCTATCTTATCCCCGCGGTCTAGCAGGTGGACTCCCCATGCCATTTTATGCCATCCTATGGTAATGTCTCGGCTTAGCTCAGGATGAAATCTTGCCTATTGCGAAACTTTGCTCTGTCTATACCTTTTGACCTCTGCAGCTTCGTCATACTCACTGCTGTTGGAGAATGAAGGATTCATTCACAACATTTATTGCAATGGAGGATGAGCCGAGCCAGGGGGTGCGGATGCCGCCTTGGCATGTCCCCATTGCAATGAATAGGATAGGCATGTAATACGCATATGTGTCCTTATGCGCATGTCTTAAATCAACTAGTATCTAGTGGCAATCTTTACAGTGGTATGACCTTAACTATTCTTCTCTTAGGCAAATGGATGGCCACCACAAAGAACTCGTTCTTTTGACCTGGAAGTCATACTTTACAAGTAGACACCTTAAAGAAATTCTAGGTGAAAGGAACAGTACATGGGGAGTGCCATGTATTGCCATGTGAGCGTATATGTAGAAACGCTTAGAGCATCCGCAAGTGGTCCCTGCAAACAGGTGTCTGGAGCTGTGACCTAGCTTAGCGGGCGGACAAGTGACGCTGTTCTATCCTGTCCAGCAGTGATCAATGTGATGTCTGGAGGGCGCTGTAGAAGTGCTCTCCCTTATTCACTGCAGAGCCAATCGAGAATGCTAAGTGGTGTCCCCGAGGTCAGCGCACCCAACTACAAAGACTACTATACATCTAACAACAGGACATAATAGGTAGCGCCAGTTAAGTGCATCCGGCACTCGGCGATGAAGCCAATATTTATGAAAAAAACTACACAAAACCGGCGGCGACGCTCTAAAACTGGGCGCTTTAGCACCAAGCATCAGACGCTATGTTCAAAAAGTCTGTTTCTCAAAGCATCAGCAACACCAGCTTCAGAGCGAAAACATATGGAATGACATTGTTTTAACACTGTGACAATGACACTGCAAATGGCCGACCTGCACAAACAATTCTGCAGAAAAAATCACAATAAAAGTGTTGCTGAGAAGGAGAGGACACACAATAATTTGAACCAAAAATTTAGAATATTACTTTAGGAAAACGCTATTAATACACAACCAAATAAAACACCATTGAAATGTATGGGAGAGCGCTACTGAGTGACAGGTACTACATGGAACTGCTGAACATACAGCGCCGGCGCTTTACACAGAGCCACCACTAGTAATACATGTGACAGTATTAGAGGCGCTCACCAGATTGACTTTCATAAATATGGTTTTCACATACAGCGCCCAGCGTTCACCCGAAGCTACATGGTGCTACGTGGCACTACCTGGCGTTAGCGTTTCTTAACCCCCAAATTAATAATTAGAATTGTCGGATTCGGGCAGGGCTGGATTTGTATTACTGTTTACTGTTGACGGGGAAGTTCAGACTCCCCACTGGACAAAGCCCACTGTAATCTGGTGTGACCTGTTAGATTTTCTTTACTTGGAACCATTTCAACTATTCTCAAACATTTTTTGTTAATGTAATATGATTTTAAACTGGACCAACACCCGTTTTTACTTTAATGGTTGGTGGTCCTGCTGTCTGCTGATAAGAAGAAGCTTGGGGGGGGGGCATCCAGAATGCTGGAGCCCCCTCGCACCTAGCCGCACACAATGCTGGTAATACTCACCTTCATTATGAGTGACTACGCATTACGTGACCGCTCGGCGGCCAACCGTGGGACTCCTTTCCCGGCACTGGCTTGTAATAAAGGTGAGTATTATGAGCATTGTGTGTGGTTAGGTGCAAGGGGGCTCCAGCATTCCGAGCTTCTTCTTATCAGCAGACAGCGGGACCAACACCCGTTAAAGTAAAAAATCTATTAAGAATACCTTACAAACAAAGCAAATGATCAAAACCAAAAGATTGTTCGGGGTCGTACATTCAAGCAATATGAATTCTTTTAAACATAGTTCAGCAAAATGAGTTGGCTAAAAAGAAGTTCAAACAATATTTTATTTAATTACAGTTCAGTCATTCAATTAAATTGCCTGTTGAATGATCACATCACCACATGGATGGATATACTACTGACAGGCTGATTCATTATTAGCGGGAGGTAGCGACAGATGAGCGTCTGTAGAGCGGATTTCAGAGCGCCCGCTAGTAGTCGCTGTGCTTGCCCGTGGTTCGCTAGTTCAGTGCAGCATTGATGAATACATTGTGGGGAGTCGCTATATGACCAGTACAGCGCTGTATGGGAGCGAATGTTGGGGACTGGTCAGTGTGACCGACTCACACCATATTCATAAAAAAAAACAGCTTTACACACAGCCGGTGCTCAAAAATGCTGCCGGAGGCTGTGTGATTAAAGGCTGTTTTTTAACATGTATCCACCAAAAGCAAAGCGAAAACATATGGAATTACATTGTAATAACATTGTAACATGAACACATTAATGCCAGACCTGTAATATCAATTCTGCATAAATATAAAAAATTAAAAAAAAAATTAAAAAATGTCTTTTTCAAGGCCAGGAGAGATCCCAACATTATTGTAAAGAAAAAAAAAATTATAAAACAAAAACCCTGTTTAAAAAGAAATAAAAGAACGTCCATTGAAATGTATGGGAGAGCGTCAGGTAGCGAGAGCTAATACGTGTCGCTCTGCAAGGCTGTATGCTGTACGCTGAGGCTGGGATAATGATGAATCGGACGCTACATGGCGTTATCCCAGTCGCTCAACAGATTCTGCTTGATAAATGTGTAATTGTGTGCCGTGTCCGGCGTTCACCTGACGCTACCTGTCGCTACCTATCATTTACAAGGCACTACCTGACGCTATCCCTTCATGAATAAGGCCCTGAGTTAGTGCCATAGCAGGTACTGTATGCAACTGGTTCTTTTGCACACAAGCAGATAAGGGTATCCTTAGGCAGCACTTAAGCAGTTCCTATAGTTTAGAATGCTCATATTCATATTTATGTTTGCTTTACAAGTTCCAGATGAAACATAATTTTAGCTCTAATTAAACTGAGAGCAGATGCTATCATATTTTGCGGTGGAGTTTGGAAACAAGCTAATTTTAGGAAATACCACAACAGCATGGTTAAGGTTTTCTCTTTTCCATGGAGAACAATTAAACACCGCATCATCTTTATATTCCCAGTAAATGGTGTCGCATTCCTGCAGTAATTATTCAGGTAAGTAATAATAGTAATGATTGGCGGGGTGGGTGTTTACAGTTACATTCAGAATTTAGGAACTAATAAACATTTTTATGCGCTGGTATATTGCTGATTTACCTAATAATTATAGATGTGCTATCATAAAATTTTGAAATGTTCTTTGTTGGTTATTAACTTTATTGTGTAAAGAATTTGCAATGCTGTAAAATATGTATTTATATTAGTTTTAAGAATTGCATTGGCAAATAAGCTTATCTTGCAACTGATTTTCTTTTCTTGCAGCTGGATGATGATTAAGGACTAATAGTTAATTGACTGATATGTCAACTGTCACCAAAAGCTGCTCCCAATTACTGGATTTCTAAAATGAAGGATTGACCAGCCAAATAAAAAAAACTATGAGGCTGATTCATTAATAGCGGCAGGTAGCGACAGTTGAGCGACTGTAGCAGTATTTTCACAGCGTCCGCTAGTAGTCGCTGTGCTTGGCCGTTGTTCGGTTGTTGACAGCGACTCAGTCGGTTTGCAGTAATGTTGAATATTGGGTGAGGAGTCGCTATTTGACAGGTTCCGCGCTGTATGGGAGCGCATGATAGCGACTGGCCATAGCGACCGGCTCCCACCATATTCATTAACAAATCACGCTCAAAAAATTATCGCGCTGTGAAATGCATGCTTAAACCCCAGAGCGCTGGCGGCGATGGGTTAAAAGTAGTTTTTTAACCCCCAAACAACCATATTTTTGGAAACAAAAAAAAAACAAGTTTTTTAAATAATTTTGTAATATGAATACAATAATATCAGACCTGTAATATCAATTCTGCACAATTTTCTTTTTTTTCCTTAAATGGCAGAAGTGGTCACAGAATTTTTCACATTTAAAAAAAAAAAACATTAATAACAATTAATTATGAATATTTAAAGATTGTTCCATTGAAATGCATTGGAGAGCGCCAGGTAGCGAGAGGTCATACCTGTCGCTGTTCAAGGTCGGACGCTGGCGCTGTGGGCTGAGGCTGGAATAATGATGAATGAGTGGCTATCTGGCGCTATCTCAGTCGCTAAGCAGGATCGGCTTGATAAATGTGTGATTGTGGTGGGGAGCCGGCGTTCTCGTGGCGGTGCCCGTCATTACCGGTCGCTCACCAGGGGCTACCTGTCGCTATTCCTTCATAAATAAGGGCCTCACCTTTTGTCCACCCCCTTCACCCACAGCTGATCTGTCCTGCTCTGGCGATCAGCAACTTACCCAATTGCATTTCCAGCTGAACTTCTGCTGTTGGGCATGTGTAAGGTTGAGTGAGCTCCCTCACCTCAGCAGCAGCCATAGCAGCAGTGTTCTGTGTGTACATGGATCACTTCTCTCGTCTTGTACATCTTGGTGCGTGGTTGCCAATAGCAACAGATTGTAGTAGAATTATTAAAAACTGCTAAAACATGATTTTTTTTAAAGCGGGACATAACCCAGGATTTTGACCATCCCAGGTTTTGTTCATTTCCCTGGGGGCATTCCAATTTGGGATGCCCCAGTATGTGAACCCACTCAGATCGCCCATACAAACTCACCTTTCCCTGGCCTTACAGCGCATGTGCAGGCTCTCATCCAATCAGAGCAGTCTGCCATGTCGGGCAGGCTGATTCATCACTAACGCCAGGTAGCGACAGATGAGCGTCTAGTAGTCGCTGTGCTCGGCCATGGGTCGCTAGTTCTTAGCGACTCAGTCGCTGTGCAGCAACGTTGAATAAATTGTGATGAGTCAGTATTTGCCCAGTACAGGAAGACAATGAAAGTCAATGGCACTTTTTTTCACCTTTTAGACCTATAGGAAAGTGTTATTGAGGCCGATTCAGTAATAGCGCCAGGTAGCGACAGATGAGCTGCTGAAGTGCGGCGCTGTGAGCGCCGCTAGCGTACGCCACGAATGCCTGTGATTCGCTATAGCAGGCCTCCTCAGTCGCTATCTGGCGTTGTTGGGAAGAATGCCTACATTGGTGAATATGATGTTTCAGATCTGCATTATAGGCGCTGTAATTTTTTCACACGCTATTCAAGACAGCGCCTGAGCGTTGGTTTGCTGTTGGATTGAAATCAATGTTAGGACCTTCAGTAGTAAACACATTGCACCATGTTTCTTGGTTTATTTTTTTTTATTTTTTTTGTGTTTTTTGCTTCAAATAAAAATTTAAACAAGTGTGGCTTTCTCTTCATGGTGCCTAAAAAAGAAGAAAAAGTGTAGTTAGTTTTTATTACTAATTTTGATTTGTAGCATGTAATGACATTGTTTTTTTTTTTTTTTTTAGGGGCAATTCTTGTCAACTTGCACAACACCCCTAATTGTTATGTGGGTCAACTTTCACACACCCCTTTATAGTGGTTTGGGTCAACTTTCACACCCCCCCTTATAGTGGTTTGGGTCAACTTACACACCTCCCCTTATACTGCTTGGGGTCAACTTTCACACACCCCCTTATAGTGGTTTGGGTCAACTTACACACCTCCCCTTATACTGCTTTGGGTCAACTTACACACCTCCCCTTATACTGCTTGGGGTCAACTTTCACACCCCCCTTATAGTGGTTTGGGTCAACTTTCACACCCCCCCTTATGATTGGATCCAACAAATAGTTCCCCTGTAGTGCAGTACTTGTATTATAGTGAAGGTGAGGTAGCTTACCGAGAAAAACGAAGTGATCATGCTTTCCCTTAGATCAAATCCAGTCTGGGTGTCCTCACTCGTTTCTGTGGCCATGTTGGGGACTTCTGGCACCAGTGCTGTTTCTTCAGGAGGTTGTATTCTGTGGCATATGCAAATATTGTGTAGCACACAGCACGCAAGGATAATTTTGGAGACCTTTTGTGGACTGTACAACATTTCTCCTCCTGGGCGTGCCAAACACAGAAAGCGCGCTTTCAGCAGTCCAATGGTTCTTTCCACAATGCTTCTGGTTTTGCGATGTGCTGCATTGTAGCGTCGTTGGGCAGAGGTCTGTGGGTTTCTGACCGGAGTCATGACCCACGTTCTCTGCCCATATCCCTTATCCGCTGTGGAATAAACACAATGAGAGAGACAGCAATTAGTACTAGTACATGTTATTTTTCGCAAAATTTTGTAACCAAATACTTTGTCATGGTTATTTATTTACCCAGTAGCCAGCCAGGTGGCATTTCATTGTTCTCAAACTTCCGGCACAGGACTGACTGCTGGAGCACGTAAGAGTCGTGGCTTGAGCCGGGGAAGCCAGATCTCACGGCCCGCAGCTTCATATCATGGTCACAGGCCACCATGACATTCATGGAATGGTATTGCTTCCTATTCCTATAATGCAGCTCCTGTGCACGGGGAGGGCGGAAAGGGATATGTGTACCATCCACGCACCCTAGCACATGTTTGATTTGGGCAACCTCATCCGCATCCTCAGGAAATTTGATGCAAACAGGGATAAGGTCACAAATAGCCAGTACTACCTGGATAAATATGCGGCTCATTGTAGCCTGGCTGATCCAGCTGAGGAGGACAGAGGTTGCCTGGAAATTCCCTCGTGCCACAATATTAAGCGTGGCACATATGCGAACTATGCCTGGAATGGATTGGGTGCGTTTGGTGGATGGCTCGATTTTGGTCTTAATCTGATCATATAGGGACTGTAGTGCTGCACGATTCAGACGAAAGCGGCTTCTGATCTGCTCGTTACTTAAATCCCACACTGAAAGACGGAGGCCAAAGGATCGGGGTGCCCTAAGCCTCACAGCACCCTCCTCCCTGGCCTCCTGTTCTTCCAGCATTCTACCACATCCATACACCCAGAAACCATACATCACCCTCTTATCCATCTCACTGACCAGATATCCAAATGAAGGCAAAGCAAAATAAATCCACAAACACACCACAGACACAAGCACACTCCTCACACAATCACAACAATGCAGCTCACCACAAAACCAGATCTATAGTGGTCAGAACCACCAGACTGCTGAAAGTGTGCTTTCTAAGTTAGGCACAACCAAGAGGGGATTTGCTGCACAACCCACAAAAGGCCCCAAAATCAATCCTCACTTGCTGTATGCTACACAATATTAGCATATGCCAACAAAATAAATCTCCTAAAGAAACAGCACTGATGTCAGAAATCACCCAACAAGCCACAGAGAGTAAGGCCCAAACCCAGCCAGACCGTAAAATGAACTAAGGGAACAAAGCACCACACCACAGCCTTTGCCACAGTGTAACAATACAAGAAGGTTGTCAAATAAAGCCATTTATACTTAACTTTGGGAAAGGACTGGTCCGCTTTGCTGCCTTTTGCGTTGCTATGCTATTTCCTGTCTGCAATTAGGTGACCCAGGTATGCTAGAAACGGTTTGCGCATGCGTACGCTAAAACATACTAGCGTACGTGAGCAGATACTTGCGTGCTTTAGCGGACATGTTTGAACATTCCGTTTGGGACCAATCAAAGGTAAGCTGCTCTCAAATTAAATAGCCATTTGTAGAGCCCCATTTAACAAGTGTTTAATATACCTGAGTACATTGTTGTCTTTGGTTGTGTGTTGTTTGCATAATGAGGTCTCTAATTAGTTAAATGGCTTCCACACATGCTTCAAACAAACAGCAGTCATTGCAGTGGAGCTGTTGCTACAAGCACCTGGGCAGTATGTGTGAAGCAATTAAGTGGACCTGTTTGTGATTGGTTGTTAGAGCACATAAAACCTGCCACCCCCCAAAAGATCTTGTTGCCATTCTGTAGTTTGTATGCGTGCTTGTGTGTTGGCTAGTGGTGTGTGTGTGCAGCTACAGGATGGTGCCAAATTCTGGACATCTGCTGGCCACAGCTGGCCCAAGTAGGAGTGTGTTGGGTGCTGTGCGCAGACCTCCCTTAAGGAAAAGGGCCCAGGCCCAAGGTGAGCCTGCACCCAAGGCCAGGCACCCATTTGCCAAGAGGGAGCCAGAATTTAATTTGGCGGATAACAATACTCTTGTACGTCTTACCCTGGCAAAATGGGAGCTAATCTTTGGCTCCCAAAGCCAGTCTATAGGCAAGCAAGAAAGGAGCAAATTGTGGGATGCCATTGGTGAGGAGCATGCTAGCAGTGCTCAATACCCACGTAGTGGCCCATCCTGCAAGAAACGCTTCTACACTTTGAAAAGGGCCCTTATGCAAAAGATGAAGCATGATCTTCAGGTCGAGAGTGGGACCATTCAGGGTCCAAAGAGTACCTACAGGCCATATGAGGAGATGCTGAAGTCCAAAATTCCCCTCATTCGGCTGCAGGGTGTGGATGCTGGGGATGACACCACAGGTTGGGCAGAAGGTACATATTTTTTTATTTTTTTTTTCTGGTGATTTTAATGTATGTGATTTGCTTTGTCTCTTTTTGGGCAACTAACAGTAGGACATGTGAACTAGTACATTATACCTCATAAATGTTTTACTTTCCTGTCTGTTGCTTTATGCATAGGTGCACATGGTGATGTCCATGATTCGGGGGAGGAGGACACCCCAACTCCTGCCCTTCAACCAACCTCAAGCCTAACCCAGACTGCCATTGAAGGTATTTATCACGAATTAATGGGATGGTTTGTTTAGAATAAATGGGTGTGGGAGCACCTCAAACAATAGTTTTTAACACATTTTAGGATTAGTAACAAGGCCCAAACATGTGTAGCTATGCGGGAAGCCAGAGATGTGTTTGCATATATCTGCAGATACATGTGGAAGCCACACTGGCCCGCCAAGGCACTCTGTGTTTTGTGGTTTCCCTACTCTTAACCTCCCTGGCGGTGTTCCCGAGCGTGACTCGGGGTAAATTTTCGCTGCAAGTAGCGGTAACCCCGAGTCACGCTCGGGGTAGATTAGGCAGAGGAGCAGAGTCTGGCAGCGGAGTCTCCTTACCTTTTCCTTGCGATCCAGCGATGTACCAGCTGTGATCGCCGGTGAGAGCCCCGGCAGATGCGTCCCTCTGACTTCCTGGTTCCGTCTCTGTGAGCCGCAGAGGCTCATGGGGGTGGAACTGGGCGGCAGATTCAAATGTTAAAGTGAAACACACACACAAAGTCAAGTGATCACATCTGAGAGGTCTACTAGAGTCTTCTATGGTCAGGTTTAAGTAAGTAATTACTAAGAATTGCAGGCCTACAATACATAACACCAAATTTCCATACAAAAAAATGGTAACGCTTTTGGTACAAAATTCCAGACATAATCATAACGCCAGGGAGGTTAAATCTGACTGCACAAAGTTGGGACATGCAATGCTGAATAATGGAATCTCTAGTTGTCAGGCCCGGCGTAATCTGACTTTTGGTGTGTAAATATTAGTGATTGAGCTGCTCACACACACCTTGATTCATGGCTTATTTGGTGCCACACATTACCAATGCCTAAATCCTTACTTTGCTTTTGGATAGCTGCACCCCCATTGGCACCAGCATCTCCTCAGGAGCCAAGCTACTCTTTGGATGCCGGTAAGTGCATGTGTCAACCTTGCTGTAGCCGCTTTAACACAAGTGCATGTCTTTCATTCATCTTTTTTCTTTGTAGGCTAAGTAACTGCTTCATCTTTGGACACCACTTCCTATGTTGCAGGTCAACAGGACCCTGTTGGTGTGTATTGCCAAAAACACTGTATCCTTTATGCTGGTTATGTTACACTGGGTCTATTTTGTTCCTCTAATAATCTACATGTTTTCAATGTCAACTTGAAGATGGCTATTTAGAGTGGATTTGCCATCCCCATGCTCATTAGTAAACTGTTTTGAGTGATTTCAATGCATTTTTGTGGTATATTAAAAGACAAACATTCACCAGAGTAGTGTTGTGAATATTTATAGACATTCATTGTGTATTTTAGTTGGCCGGAATATAGGAAGTGGCTGTCCGGAAAGGGCCCTTCAACGTGAGGCTGCTAGAGATGAGGGTAAGTTGGGTGTGCTTTATTATCTAGTAAGGATGTTTGTGAACCTTTTTTTGGAATTTATTAGTCCAACTTGTGTTTAAACATTGAATTTTCAAGGGCAAAGCTCGAGTGAGGGACTAACTCTGGACATCTGTGAGATGGCGGGTATGTGTAATTTGAGCAATGTGTCTGTTAGTGTTTGGGCCAATGATTGCCTACTCTTCCTCTTACATACATGTTTGCAATCTGAGTTGCCAAGTTCCATTTTGGCTATTGTGCAATCTGGCACTTTGTCGAGGTATGGCCTCGATAGTCTATCCATCTAAAATTTGAAAAATCTACTAACCTACTAACATGACTTTCCTGTTTAGCATATGCCAGCTTGCCCCATCTCTCAGATGTGGATTTGCCCCTTTCTGGCCGCCAGACCCCAGAAATACTTAGGGTGGACGACACTGAGGTAACATGGCTGATTTTTGGGAACACTAACCACATTGACATGTTCGTGGGTAGTCCAGGAACCACCATGTAACCTGTTTTTTTGTTTTGGCAGGAGGCCATACCTGAATCCCAAGCTGTGCCGTCTGCCCAAGTGCCATGTGGACAAGCTACAGAGGCTCAAGCAACGGTAAGTTTGAGTTTTACACTTTGGGTAAATGATTGGGAGGGGCATACCTGCATTGTTTAAGCTTCACTACAACCTTTTTTTTTTTTTTTTTTTAGGCTGAACACCCAAGAAGAGGAGGTCTTGCACCCACAAGTGCTGATTTCTATGAGCTAGGGGTCCGGATGCTGGAGGACTACAGTCACCAACAGCCGCGTGATGGAACTAATGAGTGCATTGCGGCATTGGAAAATCAGGGGCTGGTGTATCGGCAACAAATTGAGGACCTGCAGCGCCAGCTACATGACCTGCAAAATCAGCAGCAATCGGAAAACAACATGGTACTCCAAGAATGGCACATGCCATGGAGCAAGCTGTACAGCGCCAGGACCAAACTTTGTTGTTGATCCATCAGCTGATACAACAGCAGTCTATATTTTTTTCTGCACTGTTGTCCCCCAACACCACCCCTAGCAATGACTCACAACCTTCAAGGCCACCGAGCGAAGAATTTTGAATTATTTTGTTTCTTTGAATATTTTTGTGGAATAAATGTTAGTACCCCACCTCAAAATAGTGTTTTTCAAAAGACATAGCTACTAACACAGTCAGGGATGATTCTCTAGATCTAGATATGTACATGTAGCCAGAAATGTATGACACACATTGTTGGCCAGATATTACTATGGTTTACACATTAAATGGCTAAAAAGGTACCCCAAAATTTCCCAACTAATGGGTTGCTAGACACTTAAACTATGCTTGATAAGGCACAACACACTGTAATTAGAAAAATATAAAACATTTATTGTGGCTCAAGGCGGCCAACATGGGCAACATTCCGCCGCACAGCGGCCAAAACCATACCCCCCACCCTAACGACGCCTCTTCTTGCCCAGCAGCATAAGGCGTGTCCGACGGACATACTGCCACAGTCTACGATGCTCGGATTCACAAGCAGTAGAGAGTATAAAAAAACAATATTAAAAACATATAATGTGATCTCAACATACACAGATGTAGCAATGTAATGAAATTGCCTCAAATTAGCTGACCCACACATTCCCATTGTTGTAAACTGTGCCCTTATGTGTTACCATTATATGAGTACTAGTGCCTGCCTTACATGTGGCTACAACATCCCAAGCATACATTTACTCTGAACTATTGGGAATAAATTAAGGGATAAGTCCCAGTGTGGACATTTATTTGGTTATTTACAGCCAAACATCAGGGCCTAAGTCCTAACGATTAAACTGCTTGGCCCAAGCATATTAGAGTTCACCACCTTAGCAGCCCAATTTGTTTGTTCTCAAAACACATTTTAACACTATGTGGAAAAAACAAGAATGTGAGCCAACAATCAAGCATGCATTTAGGATTGTAGGACAATCACATGTAACCTAGATGTGTGCTTAGAAAAGACATAGGTACATTGTCACTTTCTAAAGAATTTACAATAAGACATAGGTGTCCAAAGTCTTTAGGCATATGAAGTGGGATGTACTCACCATCGCAGCTGTGGCTGGGGCCCATGCTGCTGGACGTCCCGGGAGCTGGGGTGGGGAGTATGGTCACCGGCTCTGTCTGCGTGGCAACATCTGTCAGGAGAAAGCAAAAGAGAAAAAAAATATTAGTTGGGCAATGACACATGAAGATTTGACATCCATCTGTTTAGGGAGTCTGCCAAAAAAAATGCTTGCAGGGTTACACACATGTTGTCAGACATTAGCATATTTACTGGTCCATGAGTTAATGTAAATTATTTATGTGGGCAACATGGACACATCAAGATAATGTGCCAATAACCTTTACAGTGCAATGCTAAGGCCTAATTTGAAGTTGAGTGTCAAATCTTACTTTGAGAGTGTGCAACATGTGTTAGCCGGAACAACTTACAAAAATAACACATTTGCTAGCCCCCATCATGGTGTGGGCTGAAACATAGGGGTGGTTGGCAGTTGGATTGCACTGTAGTGGGGTTTGTGATGTTAATTTAAATTACAAAACCATCTTGTACTATGGACCAGGAAACATGTGTATGTTTAAGGAATGTCATAACATATGGAATGTGAGGGATAACAACAAACACTTACCACGACTATGCCCGCGGCCAAGGGCTGGCGCATAGCTGCTGGAGGTGGTGGCTCTATGATGCCCTAAAAACCAGATAACAAGGGAACAGGATTAGTGCTAAGTCACCAGGATCACCTGTAACAGACAAACAAGAATTAGAAATGCACTCACCAGGGGATGACCTGCCGCTGGTTTCCCAGGGAGGACTCTGAGGAGGAGGCGTGGAGCCTCGACTCCTCACAATTGGCACTGATGATCCCAAACCACATGGGCCACCCTCCTCCCTCTCACTCCCAGATCCTTGAGGGAGCGTGGGTGAGTCCACTTCCACCTCCCCACTTGAGAGTGGCCCACGGGGTTTGCAGACTCACCAGAGTCCAATTGTGAGGAGCTGAGGCTCCAAACTGCCCGCCCCCCAGCAGCACGCTCCTCTGGGGCGTCATCCCCTTCCTCCCCTGGGTCCTCTAGATTGGACTGGTGAGAGGGCCCCGCAGAGTCATGCGACCCCACCATTCTGCTGCGGGGGAGGAAACCCTTCCCACGTTTGCCCAGGGGAGGAAGCTTATCTGTGTAAAAGGGGGCGAAAAAAATGACAACTTTAAAACCCAGAATTTAAAAAATATTAAAAAAATCATACTACATTAGTGGATTGATTTACATGTTGTGAGCTGACACTTACCTGAAGTATAGGCATCACAGAGCCTATACACGCCCTCTGGGTCCCGGCGCTTGAAGTCCGACCACTTCTGGGCGATTGACCGGACGGTGAGCTTGGTGTGGAAGCGCCGGGAAACAGTGGCCTTCACCTCCAACGCTATGCGCCTCTTCGCACCACGGGCATAGTCATATTCCCTCAGCAAAAAATCCTAAAAAAAAACACATTTAAATAAAAAAAAAACAATAAATAAATATATAGACTAATAAGCATAAATAACAAGCTATATGGTTGCACAGCATAAATGCAACATATACTTACTTTGTCCACCTGGCCGTTCACCCGAGGATCCACCTTTTTCCGGCGTAATTTGGGGGGTGCAGGGGGTGCAGGGGATGTTGAGGGACCAGGGGAGACAGGGGGAGGAGGGGGGGAAGGGATTGGGGAGGAAGAATCGGAGGTGTAGCTGGGGAGGGGGACAGCTCGCCGTCTAGGCCGCATGGTGAATCCTCAGAGGTGGAAACCGGAAGTTGCAAAACGAAAGTAAAATAAAAAAAAACGCGCATCGCTAAAATACGCTTGAATATGCTTAGCAATTGAATACGCTTAGCAATTCGCTAGGGTACGCAACATCACAATAACATATAGCGCCGAGTCAGCTGCGGCCGTGTCTGCTGCATATTCAGCAACAGCGACTGGGGGGCGTGACAAGTGAAATAGCGAACCAAAACCAAACACACATGTATGATCTACATAGCGCCGCTATACCACAGATTCATCAAAGACATTACTCTCATAGAGCGTGGGCGCTGTTGTTCGGTGACTGCGGCACAGAGCGCCTGTAACGCTTTAACAAGAAAGATAGTTTGGGGGATTAGACACCTTCGAAATCGCTAACAATAACTGAAATGACATTGGGAGAGTGCTGTGATTTGGACATCCAAGTGACACAGTCCTAATTTAAACTTTAAAAAAAAAACAAAAAAAAAAAACAAAAGCATTACAGAAAAATCAAAAATTATGTTTTATGCATGTCAGAATTTATTTAAAAAAATAAAAAATTAAAAGCCAAAAAACACAAAAACAATGTCTGCCATTGAAGTGTATGGGAGAGCACCAGGTAGCGAGAGGTAATACCTTGCGCTGTGCAAGGCACAACACTGGCGCTGTTCGCTGTGGTTGAAAATTTGATGAATCTGCCGCTACATGGCACTATTCCAGTTGCTACACAGATTTCGGATGATAAATGTGCTATTGTGTGCCGTGTCCGGCGTTGACCAGCGTTCATCAGTCGCTAGTTAGCGCTACCTCCCGCTAACCAGGCGCTGCATGACGCTATCTCTTGTTAAATATGGGCCATTGACTTTCATTGTTTTCCTAGCTGAATAGCAGCCTATCTTCTATGTCAGGATATTGAATTTCAACACAATAGCCAGCTAAGATATCTTCACCAGTTTCACAACTAATTGTGCTAACACATGAGACATGTGACATGTGAGACAGTAAGGATGGCTACATCTCTATATTGTATTCTGTTTAAAGTAGTTTTATATTTTTAACATTAAATAAAAGCATTTCCCCTTACTTTATCTTCTGAAAGATTGTGGGATAAGAAAATGGAGCATTTGCTGGCTTATGATCTATTTACCAGTTGTCATTTCAAATTATCTTCTGGTCATTTAGCTGTAGGCATGTCAGTCCATCTGTTACAATATACTCATACCTGTTCTAGCCAATAATGGTAAACCATGTTTACAGATTATATTAAAAAGTTTATATATTTATTCCCTAAATTCTGTACAGTATGTATCAACTTGCAAAAATATATATGGCATACTTTTCTCTCCTCTTATTTTTTACATGCATCTATGCTGTACTGCTTATGTATGATTTTAAAATCCAATAAGGCACTTGCAAATTATTTATAATAATTAAAAGTGGGTGTGAGAGAACATAGTAAATGCAAATAGAAATATAGTATAAAAGTAAATGTTTAATAACCGCTTTCACACCATAAGACGCACCTGCCCATAAGACGCACCCAGGACATGGAGGAGAAATATAAGAAAAAAAATATTCTGAACCATTCTGAATGGTGTGCTTAAATACCCCCCAATTAGCTCATTACAGACAGAGTGCAGAATCTCCCTCTAACACCCTATAACAGACCACACATGCAGGTAGTGAGCAGCATCCCACATTACCGACAGTGTGAGGCATCCCACATTACAGGCAGTGTGAGGCATCCCACATTACAGGCAGTGTGAGGCATCCCACATTACAGGCAGTGTGAGGCACCCCACATTACAGGCAGTGTGAGGCATCCCAATTACAGGCAGTGTGTGTCTTCCCAAATACAGGCAGTATGCCTGGCATCCCAAATATAGGCAGTGTGAGGCACCCCACATTACAGGCAGTGTGAGGCATCCCAATTACAGGCAGTGTGTGTGTCATCCCAAATACAGGCAGTATGCCTGGCATCCCAAATACAGGCAGTATGCTTGGCATCTCACTTACAGGCAGTGTGAAGCATTCCAATTATAGGCAGTGTGCCGGGCATCCCAAATACAGGCAGTGTGCTTGGCATCTCACTTACAGGCAGTGTGAAGCATCCCAATTATAGGCAGTGTGCGTGGCATCCCAATTACAGGCAGTGTGCAGCATACCCCCCAAAAAACGAAACCATACATTACCAGACCGCTGCCCTTGCTGCCACCCCCACCTCTGCCCCCTGCTGCCTCCACACAAACAAGTTCTCTAGGTGCCGGTTCTGGCTCCTGGGTGAGCATGGCCTGTGACTCGTGTGAGTATGAATGGATGCTGTTACAGGTTACAGGCCTCGCCCACCCATTTGCCGTAATCTCCTCCCTGGGAACTTGTTTGTGGCACGGGTAGCGGAGGCGACGGCAGGGAAGGCAGTGGGTGGCGGTGGACACTGGTAATGTATGTGTGTGTGTGTGTGTGTGTTTCTCTATTTGTTGGTGGGAGACGCCTGCTGCGGCATGGGAGCTCCGTAAATGTAAGTTTTTTTTTTTTTTTTTTTTTTACATTAACCCGAAAGAAACACTGACATTTAATTTTCCCCCACCTTTTGGGGGGGGGGGGAGTGGGTGAAGTGCATCTTATAGGGTGAAAAAATGGTAAATCTACCTCCCTTTATCCTCACAGAAACTCATGTACCTTTTGCTGCAACCACTCACAGCAGTGTCAGTAGAATCCATTATCTGTAATAAAAAAATTACAAATGACTTTCCCTCCGTCATGTGCGTAATTAGTGGGAAAAATAAAGAAGCCTTATAAAATCAGCATCGTGTAGTAAGGTGCAATGTGTTTCTTAATAAAAATGTAGGTCTTCTTTTGAGATTTAGGGTAAAGAATGCATTCTTAAAAATAATACAATTATATATATATATTATATGGACAGACCAAAAATAAGAGAATTCATTTTTAACTGTTAGCATTTCACTTTAGGAGAGGCCCAAGTTATGCTTAATACAATGGGCTAAAACAGACCATAATGCCCTTTATTCAAGGGTAAAACATGGTTAGTGCTTTCTTAAAATATACATGAAGACCAAGATTTCTTAGCAAAAGACGAAGCCTTGCAAAAATAATTTCTTGACACTTTGATGATATCTCAAGTGCTTAGAAGCTAGCAGGCTGGTTCATTACTAGCGCTAGGCATCGGCAGGTGAGCGTCTGTACAGAGGCGCTAAGAGCGACCGCCAGTAGATGCTGTGATCGGCTATCGAGCGCTGTTAAAGAGCAGCTCATTCGCTGTAGTAACTTGGCCGGCAATGATGAATGAGATTTATGTTCGGCGTTCTAACACCAGTACAGCGTTGTAAGGAGCAAGATGTAGCGCAAGCTCATTGCGACTGACTCTCAGCGACTTACACCATATTCAACAAAAAAAAAGACCCACACAGCGTCGGCGCTCTGGATCTGGTCGCTATAGCATAGAGCGCCAGACACTGTGTGATTAAAGTCTGTTTCTGAGCACATATCCACCAGTAACAAAACAAAAACACATGGAATTACATTGTTGTAACATTGTGGCATTAATATTTTAATGCCAGACCTGTAATGACAATTCTGCATAAAAATCTAAAAAATCTAAAAAGTTTTCTAAAATGACTCTTTCTAGGCCAGGAGAGGTCACACAATTATTTGACAGAAAAAAAATAAACACAAAAACCCTGTTTAAACATAAGAAAAAGAACATTCATTGTAATGTATGGGAGAGCGACAGGTAGCGACAGGTAATACCTGGCGCTCTGGAAGCCAGAGCTCTGGCGCTATACGCTGAGCCATCTGTAGTGATGAATCGGATGCTACATGGCGCTGTTAGAGTCACCAGAATCGCCTTCATAAATGTGGTTTTGCGTACAGCGCCCAGCGTTCAACAGACGCTGCCTTCTGCTTACAAGGCACTACCTGGCGCTATCCCTTGAATAAACCCCTAGGTGTGCAATGCTTATAATGTAAAAAGTGAAAAGTGATCGTTTGCATGGCTTCACCTACTGCTAGAATTCATGGGTAAATCTGTGTTTGTATGAGTCAAGTAAATAGAGTTTGCGGGTTATTTAGGAAAGGATAGCGACAGGTAGTGCTTCATAGCGGCAGGCAGCTTCTGGTGAAAGCCGGGCGCTGTATGAAAAACCACATTTAAGAAAACGAATCTGGTGAGCGCCTCTAACAGCGCCATGTAACGTCACATGTATCACTAGAGGCTGCTCAGCGTATAGCACCGGCGTTCTAGCTTCCAGAGCGCCAGGTATTACCTTTCGCTCAGTGTTGCTCTCCCATACATTTCAATGGGCTTTCATTTGTTTGTGTTTAAATAGTGTGTTTGGCAATTAAAATATTTTTTTTCAAATCATTGTGTGACGTCTCCTGGCTGCAAACAAACACTTTTAGAAACTTTTTTGACATTTTATATTTTTATATTTTTATGCAGAATTGTCATTACAGGTCTGGCACTAAAGTGTTATTGTCCCAGTGTTAAAACGTGGAGGCTGATTCATTACTAACGGCAGGTATCGGAAGATGAGCGCCTGTATAGCGGCGCTTAGAGCGGCCGCTAGTAGACACTGTAAGCGGGTAGCGGGCACTGTAACAGAGTTCCTCAGTCGCTGTAGTAACCTGGCCCACATTGATGAATGTGATGTATATTGGGCGCTCTAACACCAGTACAGCACTGCAGGGAGCGAAAGGTAGCGCCAGCTCAGTGCGTCCAGCACTCGGCGCTCCACACCATACACACCATACAAGGACACACACCGAGCGTCGGCGCTCTAAATCTGTTCACTGTAGCATAGAGCGCCAGACGCTGTGTCATTAAAATCTGTTTTTGAACACATATCCACCAGTAATAAAGTGAAAATAACACTTTAGTGCCAGACCTGTAATGACAATTCTGCATAAAATTATAAAAAAAAGTTTCTAAAAGTGTTTGTTTGCAGCCAGGAGAGGTCACACAATGATTTGAGCAAGAAAAAAAAAGAGTCAAACATGTTGTTTAAATTCAAGCAAATGAACGCCCATTGAAATGTATGGGAGAGCGACACTGAGCAAAAGGTAATACCTGGCGCTCTGGAAGCTAGAGCGCTGGCGCTATACACTGAGTCGCCTGTAATAATACATGGGACGCTACATTGTGCTGTTACATTCGCTCACCAGATTCGCTTTCATAAATGCAGTAGGTGCAGGTAGGATGATTTTTTATGTGGGCAATATGTATGTATGTATGGGGTGGGGGAAAAATAAGGCTCTTTTTCAGGGTGAAGGTCCACTACTATGTGGATTGTCAGGCCCTGGACAATATATGTATGCCATGTTTGATATCAAATGAAAGGCCTCATAGTCCTGAATGAGAATCTCTCAATAATATAGTTATAACTGGCATATTACTAGAGCTACAATCCTCCCAGAAATAGTAGCCAATGCTCAGGTGTCCAATGTATATTGGCCGTCTGGACTTTTCAAGGCAAAACACCCCAGCAGTTGGAGGTAGCTCTCTGGCAGCTAGGTGTGATTAGATGTCTATTGTTCTTATAGGCATGGCAGGATGTGGGACCACTATATGAATTTTAATTAGGGCAGCGTCCTAGGTCTAGGCTGTATTGCAAGTTCTTGACCCTTCCACCCCATGGCTTGCACATGAGGTTTAGGGCAACCTCAGGTAAGCTGCTCCCTTTTTATCTCTTGCATTGTATGTCCCAAGTGGGGCTCTCAGATTAGAGTTAGGACTGCACCCCATAGAGGCACCTTGGCGTGGTGGTGCAGCTTAGCATACTTCTGCAGATGTGTGTGACCGAGCCTCTGTTTTTACCAGATTTAGAGACAGATTATAGGTTGGTCTGCAAGCTAACAGGGTTGAGTGCTGTGGCTCCTTTAAGTCTTTAGTCCTTTAACAATACCCAACTTATTTCACCTACAGGGTTTCCTTAAAGTGGACCAACACCCAGGATTTTGACTATCCTGGGTTTTGGTCCACTTCGGCGGGGCACCCCGATCGGGGGTGCCCCGCTGTGTGAAACCCCCCAGAAACCCCCAAAAACTCACCTCTCAACGCTCCCACGTGAATGCCGCAGCCAATCCCCGCCAACGTCCAGGCGGGGGACAGGAACGTACAAGCCACTTCCGCCGCCACCGCCTCCCGCGCGCCACTCTCAGCGTGCGCCCGCGCAGGCCATTCACAGAGGCGCGCGCACGTCTAGAGGGGTGCGCGGGAGGCGGCGGAAGCGGCGGCGGATCAGGTAAGGTCTTTTTGGGGGTTTTGGGGGGTTTCACCCCGCGGGACATCCCGATCTCGGATGTCTCGCGGGGTGGGAGGTGATCGGCCCGGGAATCTTATAGATTTCCGGGCCGATCACCCCTGGGTGTTGGTCCACTTTAAATGCTGGATAAAACACAGTTTAACATATTTAAGAGTTTTTGTTTTTAAATAACTACAGTTACTACTAATTGTGCTACTACAGCCATTACTACTACTACTACTACTAATACTACTACTACTAATAATAATAATAATAATAACAATAAAAGCAGAAAAAATATCAAAGTAGTAGTATCTCACAACAGTGGGTAACCCCTCACATTTTTTGCAAATATGTTTTTAGATATTTTTCTGGGACACCGCTGAAGATATGACACTTTGATACACAGTAAACTAAACCGAACAAAATGGTTGATGATCCCCCCAACAGAAAAGAAAAGAAGAGGTCAACTTCCTATTAAATACCTAACATTTTTCCCTTATTTAATGTGTTAATTAATCCTAAAGCTTCTTAACAAGCACACACCATGTATTTAATTATTAAATAAACGTTAAAAACAAAGCTATATTCCTGAAATTCATAATTTGACATTACTCAATTGACAAGCACTATACAGTGCTACCTAGTGGTGATATTTTCTCCCACATTCCTCTTCAGAGCAAATATTTTTTTTACTTGATGCATGGGCACAGAATATGCAGTCCTGCTTTCTTAGGCATATTGAACATTCAGCTCTTAGTCCCCTTAGGAGGGTAACCTTACACCACTTACCCTTACCATCCTTGATCCTTAAACCGGACATTCACTTTGAATAAGAGCCTATCTTATATATTTCCCCCACCTTATACATACAGATTGCGCACATTAAAAATAATCCTACCTGCACCTACTGCTTTTTCTGAGCCTTTAAACATCCAAGATGGCGGCACATGGTGTCTCAGGCTGCCTGCAAACAGGAAGTGTCTTCTGACTATGCCACTCTGCATTGTGGGATTGCTGTACTTTTCCTGACCCCAGCTCTGCTCTGTCTGTGCAAAGCCCATCTATAACCTGCCCCCTGGCATTTTTAACCCCCTCTTCTCTCCTCAGTATGTGATGCTTCTTGAGGCACGATGACTGCGCCCGTATCACAGAGTCCCGGACAGAGGGGAAAGAATGATAAGTAGGCGACTAAAAACTTAAAATCTATTAATTTAAGATGCTGGGGAATAGTTTTTAAGGGTTTGGGCTTTTCATTAAATGATGCTGAAGGTCTGGATTAACTTGTATAAGTGTCCCCGGTCTAAACTAATAAAAGTTTGGGATCAAGGAGGGCAATGCCACTCATTGAAAAAGCGTGAACACACCTGTGTGCCCATGCATCAAGTAAGCATATACTTGCTCTTCTGAAGAGTGTTGTGAGAGAAAATGTCAAGCTCAAGTAATCACCACCAGGTGGCACTGTATAGCACTTGTGTCATATCCTCATTGTTGTCTCATGAAAATATATTACAATATATTTAGAAAAATGTGAGGGCTGTACATATTGTTGTGAGATACTGTTCATGTCTATGAGGGATCTCATTCATCCAGGCAATGGTGAAAATATATAAAAGCAATTGCATGTGCTGGAAGACACCAGTGATTTCTATGGCTTTCCCAAGTCCATATGTATTTGGAAACATATGGTTATTAAAGCGGACCAAAACCCACCAAACTTGTAAAACACATTTGTCCAATGCCCCTGCCTATACTCCCTTTCTAGGGTGTAGAACTAGAAATGTATATTTTTGCTTTTCGAATTGTCCTGGAACACTGATTTTGCTGTCCCTCTCTGTAATTAAGGCCAGTGCAGGCACACTCCCTGTTATTGGGTAGCATGGATGTGGTGCACCGACAAGCCAAGAGCATATCAGCGTAGTCGAGCGCGCTGATTGGACGGGAGGTCTCGCATGCGCTGTAGTACCGGGGAAAGGTGAGTCCATTCAGGTGACCTGGGGGATATCACACGGCGAAGCATCCCCGTTCAGGGTGTCCCAGGGGCAAGGACCAAAGCCCAGGATAGTCAAAATCGTGTATATTGGTCCACTTTATTACTGAGAATGCCCCAGTGCACAGTTAAGCCTCACAAACCTGATACCACATATACAGTACTTACCTCCATTGTGTTTCAACAAATACTTGACTGGCAAGCACTCAAGTATAATGATGAGCACAACCTCCCAACAGACCTGAATCTTTACCAGCAGTAACTTGTTTGGTTGCCTTTGCTGAATGGCAGAAGTGGTGAGTATCTATCCGGTATCGGGCTTGCCTTGCAAAGGTGGGCAGGGGGGGCATTCCAATTTTAAATGCCCCCATGTTTTTAATATAAGCTAAGCATTGAGGTGATGAAGGATTTTTATGCTAAACAACCTCTTTAATATTCATCCCCTCCATGTTGCTTCACCTCATTTGACTATGGGTGGCCCTCCATATTCACATACCTAGCAATGGATGGGCATCCAAAAGGCTGCTCGCAGTTTAGGTCTGCTCTACTTAATAAAGATATTTGGATACAGGCAATACATCTTTAAAAAAAGGAAACAGCAGATCTAGTTGATTTTATTACACAGGTCTCAATAAATGGAAATATCATTGAAATGTTTATTTGAAACAAACTAGTGACCTATTTCATGTGTTTACTTCTCTTAATGTTGTTATTTATGGCATACGGGTACTAATAATCCCAAATTATTAGTAATTTAGAAAATAAGAATATTACAAAAAAGGTTCAGCATTGTAGAGCTATACTCTAGTCAACTAATCAACTCAAAGGTCTCTACAACCTTTTAACGGGGAGGCCGATTCATTAATAGCGCCAGGTAGCGACAGATGAGCGACAGTAGCGGCATTTTCAGAGCGCCCGCTAGTAGTCCCTGTGCTTGGCCGTGTAGTTGATAGCGACTCAGTCGGTTTGCCGTAATGTTGAATATTGGGTGAGAAGTCGCTATTTGACAGGTTCCGCGCTGTATGGGAGCGCATGACAGCGAATGGCCATAGCGAACGGCTCCCAGCATATTCATTAACAAATCACGCTCAAAAAATTCTCGCGCAGTGAAATGCTTGTTTAAACCCCAGAGCGCTGGCGGCGATGGGTTAAAAGTAGTTTTTTAACCCCCAAACAACCATATTTTTAGAAAAAAAAAAACATGTTTTTCAAAACATTTTGTAATATGAATACATTAATATCAGACCTGTAATATCAATTCTGCACAATGTTTTTTTTTTTTTTTTACCTTAAAAAAATATCTAACATTGCAGAAGTGGTCACAGAATTTTTGACATTTAAAAAAAAAAAAAACATTAATAGCAATTAAGAATATTTAAAGATTGCTCCATTGAAATGCATTGGAGAGCGCCAGGTAGCGAGAGGTCATACTTGTCGCTGTTCAAGGTCGCTCGCTGGCGCTGTGGGGTGAGGCTGGAATAATGATGAATAATTCGCTATCTGGCGCTCTGTCAGTCGCTAAGCAGGATCGGCTTGATAAATGTGTGATTGCGGAGGGGAGCCGGCGTACTCGTGGGGGTGACCGTCATTACCGTTCGCTCACCATTCGCTACCTGGTGCTATCCCTTGTTAAATAAGGGCCTAAATCTTCAGCATCATTTAATGAAAAGCCCAAACCCTTAAAAAACTATTCCCCAGCATCTAAAATAAATATATTTAATGTTTTAAGTCACTTATTATTATTTCCCCCGCTGTGCTGCAACTGTTCAGGAATCCAGGATATGGGAACCTCCATCATGACTCAGAAACCTCACATCTTGAGGAGAGTGGGGGGGGGCAACTGCAGGGTGTGTGTGCACAGGCAGAGCAGAGCTGGGGTCAGGAAAAGCACAGCAATCGCAGAATGCAGAGTGGCATAGTTAGAAGACACTTCCTGTCTGCAGACAGCCTGAAACTCCATGGGCCGCTATTTTGGATGTTTAAAAGTTCAGAAAAGGCAGTAGGTGCAGGTAGGGTAAATTTTAATGTGGGCAAACAATATTTACAGGGTGGGGGGAAACATAAACTCTTGTTCAAAATTTTTTATTGTGAGATGATCAACACAATACACCATAGAGTTTACAAATATAGACATCCATTTTCATCAGAAAAACTTTGTTCACTATGTCTCATACAATTTTCCAATAGTATTTTTGCGGACATTAACATTGAGACCATTAGTAAACACTTACTAATCTATATGTTAATAACTGTGTCTGATATAGAGCGCACTTAGGACCAGTAAACTGATGGCCTCTAACTTAGTATAGCTCTATAACATTCTATAAGGCTTATCTATAGCCAGTAAGACTAAGGTGAATTACCCTGAGAGAACAGTATCCAGGTTGGAGGGAGAATAGAGAAAATGTAAGAAAGAAAAGGGAAAGAAAGAGGGAGGGAAGAGGGAGAGGGAAAGAAAAAAAAAAAAAACGTGAAATCAGATCCCTAAGAGGTCCTTGTCAAAATCTTTGGGCATAGCATAACAAGCCCATGGGTCCCAAATTGCTCGGAAACCATCCAAGTCATCATCATGTATTGCTGATAACTTTTCCATTGACATTGTATAGGTCACTTTATTTTTGAACTCTGCAAAGCTCAAACATGACGCCTTCCAAGCCTTCGCGATTATCAGCTATGCTCCCGTCAAAATATGGTAAATAAGAACTTTTTGTGATTTAGTCGTCCCGGTTATCGGTCTGTTAAGGAGAGCCACCCCAGGATCAGGTTTTACACATGTACCCAATATTGTCGAAATTGTATGGAAAACTTTAACCCAAAAGGTAAGCACCAAGGGGCAATCCCACCATGCATGCCAGTAAGAACCTCCCCCCGAGCATCCCCTAAAACAGAGTCGATCCTGCATAATGAGCCAATTTCTCAGGAGTCAAATACCATCTCGTTATTAATTTTATGTTCACCTCAATGGATGCTACCGACATTGCCGGACCATAGGCTCCTTTCCAAATTTTACTCCACTCCTTGTCGTCAAAACAACACTCTCTATGCCATTTGGCTCTATATGGAGGATCGCCCGACGATGAACCACTGCCTAATTTAACGCACAATTCTGAAATCGCGCCCCTACTTCTAGGATCTTTTTTGCATCTCTCCTCAAAAGATGTAAACGAGACCGGCCCTACCAGTCCCTTGGTAACTTCCTTCAAAAAATGTGCTAGTTGTAAGTATCCAAAGAAGTCCTTGGCTGATAAATTGTACTTATCCCTGAATTGTTGAAAGGTGCTTATACTAGCCCCCTGAAAGCAATCCTGGACCCTATTGATTCCCACTTCTTTCCAATTTCGAAATCTTGCTGGGTCTAGACACGCCGGTGGAAACATAGGATTATCCCACAAGGGGAGAAGTGGTAAATGCGGAGAGGCAAGGCCGCATGAAAATTTGTGGTCATCCCATATCTGTAAAGAATGAGTCATAATAGGATTATGATTCAGCGTCCTAAACTTTGGAACAAGCCATAACAAATTCTCCACTTTTTGAGGGAGGAAACATAAACTGTTATTCAGGGTAAAGGTCATGTTTAAATATTTCTCAGTCTGGTTATATAAGTATGCTATACAATTGTGGAGATGATTGCTTTATGGTTGTCCGGTAGAACGTCATTGATACCCTCCACAAAATGTTAAGCCACAATAATCTTGATTCCAAGCCTCACTGTGCTCGTTTTTTGCGGAAGTGAACTCGGAAACAGTGTTGCGAATGCTCACTTTACATGATTGTAAGTGTACACTTTCACTTTAGTCAAGCAATTATGGTTTTGACCTGCGAACTATCCCTGGAAGTCGAGTTTGTACCTATTTCCATCCATATGTTGCCACAGAGTCTTTCAGTTTGGCGCTCCATGGCCATCTGGCTGGCATACCGGCATACGCATAGGGGTTATAGGTTTCTTTTTCCTCCCTGCACCCCACCTTGTGGGCATCCCATGTTTGTGTGGACCCCTGCAGTGTGACTTACCTTCTCCATGTTGATTGCTTGAGGTGAATCCCATGCAGACCGCACTGACACTCACCTTCTTCCTGTTTCTCCTGGTTCCCTGAAGGGCATCCCACGTATTGTGTATGCCTGTACTGTGACTTACCTTCTCCCTGCTGATTCCTTGGGGGGCATCTTATAGATTCCCGGGCCGATCACCGGTGGGTGTTGGTCCACTTTAAGTTGATCCAAACCCTGTTACTGAAAACCAGGCCTCTGTCATTACTGTGAGGCACGCCATGTGCCTTGGTTCGTATTCCTGTACTCTGAGGCGAAGCATGGCATAGCATGGGTACTACCAGCATGATGTACTCCTGCTCGTCGTGGGTGAAGAGGGTTGGTGCCATGTTGCTGGGTCTCTTCCATCTTCATCAATATGCATGACGCACCCCAGCACCCTAGCAGATCACAGAAACATCCCGTCTGACGAGCAGACGCACATTATCTTATATCCAATAGGTTGCCAACGCTTGTGCTGGCCTGTTAAATAAAGTCTCAATTGTTGGCCAATTAACCACCCACTTGTGTATAAAAGCACACCCCTGACCCCTGGAATTTGATGGCAGTGCTTACTTTTGGAATCAACATGCCAATAGGTAGATGCCACCACTGCCCTGGCCCCTGCCAAAGCACCACAGCCCCAGTCCCAGGCACCCCGCTCATCCTGCAGGCACTCCCCTGCTGCCAGCCCACTACCCAATCTGAGCAAGTCACCCACAGCAGTGTGGTCCAGCAGCAGTGGGAGAGCCACACCAAGGGCTCCCAGTGCTCCCCCCACACCCCACCATGTTCCAGCCACTGGTCGGGACACCGGAGTCGAGTGCAGGCCTTAGTATGGGCCTCACTGCAGAGCCCACAGCGAAGCAGCAGAGCCACAGCTGTGGCTTGTTCCCCTGCCAGCAGCCTGCACACCACCCCTTCCGGCCCGGGGAGTGGGCACTGGGGCTCGGCATCCCCTGCCCAACCCAGCCCAATCCCCAGAAAGCTGCTGCTGCCTCACAGACCGGACAGAAGCTGACCAGGGAAAAGTTTAGTGCCTGCTTTGTGGACACCCAGTTGGAGGCCTTTTTGAATGGGTTCTCCAACCACTTTGACAGGCTGGCTGGGGTCCGGTCCCGCACTACACCGAAAGTGGTGTGGGATGACCTCTGGGAACAGATTACCTGCTCAGTCACTAGTGCAGGGCTGGAGGCCAAGGATGGGAAGCAAGTCTCTAAAGAATGGGATAACCTTAAAATGGTGGTCCAGGCAAACCACAGACAGGTGGCACAAACAGCAACAACAGTGAGTGCCTAGGACAAATTTGTTTGCTAGCCTAGCGCCCAGATGGGCATACCTACAATTGTCATGCCAAACACGCCAAATTAATTGCTTGAAAAGGTGTGGTGCCCAGTGTGTACCCCATGTTAAGTATCTGAAGAAGTGCATCTAAGGAGTGTGTTTTGCTTGCATTTTTTCCCTTACCTTGCAGCAACCACCCAGACACCAGCCCTGGCTCCACCTCCAGCAGCCCCTGGGCCTCCCGCCACCTCTGTTCCCCTTCCACCATCAGAACCACCTGTGAGACCTGTCCCGTCCAAGAGCCCCACAACCAGTGATGGGACCCAGGCCTTAGATGAGGTAAATGTCGGGCCACAATGGACATGGTGGATGTGTAGATGGAGGCTAATGAAATTAAGTCATGTCTTTGCTGTGTGGTACCATGGCCCAAAACAAATACAAACCCAAGCTCCCACACCCATTACAGGCAGTGAGGAGCATGCCTCATTACAGCAAGTGAGGGGCATCCCACCGAGGCAAGTTGCAGCATCTCCTATTACAGGCAGTGAAGGGCATTCCTCATTATAGTTAGTAGCCAGTAATTAGCATGCCTTATTACAGCGAGTGAGGAGTATCCCACAGAGGCATGCTGCGGCATTTCCTATTACAGCCAGTGGGTGCATCCCTCTGTACAGCCACTGGGGGCATCCCTCAGTACCGCCACTGGGGGTATCCCTCAGTACAGCTACTGTGGGTATCCCTCAGTACAGCCAGAAGGGGTATCCCTCAGTACAGTTATTGGGAGCATCCCTCAGAACAGTTATCGGGGGCATCCCTCAATACAGCCATTGGGGTTATCCCTCTGTACAGCCACTGGGGGTATCCCTCAGTACAGTTATCGGGGGCATCCCTCAATATAGCCATTGGGGGTATCCCTCTGTACAGCCAGTGGGTGCATAGGTCTTTACAACCAGTGAGCGCCATCCCCTACTCCCTCCTCTACTCGCCGCCGCTCACACACACATTCATGCTTCCCGATGGTCGAATGGCCAGTCTGACCATGAAGTGTGTGTGTGTGTGTGTGTGTGTGTGTGTGTGTGTGCGTGTAGCGGCCGGGGAATAGCAGCGACTGGCAGACCGACCACCACCCAACCTCCCAGATCATGTCATTCACGGGGTTGCGGCCTTCCCTGCTGTCGGCCTACCGGGATTTTGCCCGGTATGCCCTATGGCCAGCCCGCGTTGAAAAAAAACAACTTCGCCACTTTCCAGGCAGCCATGCTGTCAGGAAAAGAGATGCATTTCTCCTGCAGGACAACCATGCCATCGAGAACTTTTGAAGGCTGAGACATACCTGCAGACAGTGCCCCAAGCCTCTGGTAGGATCCTCTGAGTAAAGCTTCTCAAGAGAAAGGCAGTTCAGTTGGGTCAATTCGAACACCTGTTGATCAGACATCTGATTGACGTCCAGGCGACGGCAGGTTAGCCTAAACTCCAGAAAGTACAAGGTAAGCAGCACATAGCACTGCAGATGCTCATACTCCAAGAACTCGTCAAGGGACTCCATCATCTCTGAATAAAATGCAAGTGCAGGCTAAACCTATAAACGTATGCATGTGAAAATGCATAAACTCAGTCTGACCTGTATTAATACCGCAAATACTCAGTTTCGCCTACGCAAACCAAAAAGTCACATAAAAAGCAAACTTGGCCAAAAAAACATAGCACCGAATAGCATGATCTGGAAAAAAAGGAGAAAACTGTTTTTTTTTTTTACCATTCCCACATGCAGGTATGCATATGGGAGAGGCTATGACTCAGGCTTAATATGTCAGTGCTAAAGTAACTGCTTACAGAGTGCCATACCAAATTTTTGTATTACAGAATAACCTTTTTTCCGAGATACTACATTTTGGGTTTTCATTAGCTATAAGCCTTAATCGTCAGGAACACTCGTGTCTGTGCGTAATGAATCTAGAAAATAGATGAGTTTCACTTTTTGAATTAAATTACTGAAATGAATCACGTTTTCAGTGATAATGTAGGGAGATACACCTGTAGATACATCCATCCATCACTTGAAGAGAGTGGATGGACAGAAAGTGGCTGTGGGGTGTGCACATAGGTACTGGAGTGGATATGCTTCTGCTGGTAAAGAGTGAATATCTGGACTGTAGGTGATGTAGTTGGATGGAAAGGTTAGTATATCATTTTTATATGACTATGAAAGGCCTTTATTGGTTGAGTGTTAGAAAATTTTAAAGAAAGACCAGCAAATCCTGTTGATCTGACTTATTACTACAGATAATAACAGTGCATGCTCGGTTCCAAGGCGACATTCTATTTCTGCATACAAGATGGTAAACTGTCAAAGATATATTTTTTTTAAATAGAATTCACAGATGTAGCCTTCCTTTATGCATTATTCAAAATATTCTAGTAAAAACATAATTTTATATATATTCTTATGAATAAATTCCTACCATAATGTAGCAGCTATTTTCCACTATTATATTAGTTTATACGCGTCTGACTGCTGGCATATTGTTAGTAACAAAAACATATGTTCCAAGAAGGATGGTCTTTATACAAAAGAAAAACAAACCCAGCGCTGTGCGGAATAGTTGGCGGTTATTCACCTGCACAACAAGCTGTCCCTGTAAATGTTTTCTTGAACTCTATCAGGAAAGGATTTTGAAAGGAGTTCTTAAGGTGACTTTGCTTCATTGAGCCACATCTGATTGAATGAGTGAGCGCAGACCTCTGCGGTAAGTAAACCTCAGTCATGACAGGTGGTCCAGTTGACGGGAATGATTAATGCTTCAGAGAGTTATTAAAATAGATCTTTATACCTTAGAAAAAAGCTGTCAGTTATGTTCTACCATGAGAAAATATGTCTAGATAGTTAAAAAATATTGGCAACAATTTATTGTTTATTTCTTTTAACCCTTTAAGTGCCAGCTATCTAGAGTTTTTGTCACCCTCTGTTGCTGGCTCATTTTTCACTATTGTGCACTACACATATTCAACTGTGATTTTTAAAGGGATTTCCCTATAAAATTATGTATTGCTTTTTTCAGCTCTGTGCTTTAACGTGAAATGTCTTGTTTGTCTTTTTTTTTGTATTTTCAATATTTTTGGGTGGAATATATGCAAAAAATGAAAAACATATTTTTACAATTTGTTGTGTTTTGTAATAAATAATAACGTTTTTCAATAAAATCATATTGCACGTAAAAGCATAATTTCTCCCAGTTACATTGTTATCACATGTTTATTGGTAGACCCTTGCCTGCCCAGGAGACTCCCCCAGACTGAAAAAGCACATTAGGAGATTTTTAGATAAAATACAACTACTATGCGCGCCTTGCAATTTTCAAGAAAATAAATCCTTTACATTTTGCAGCAGTGTGTATTTTTCTTTTTAAAAATGTTTTTTAAATAAATACTACGGTACCACATATGTATCAGTAGTCCCTGTTCATGTACAGGAGACCCCCCAAACTTCCAAAGGGAACTTTATAACATTTAAATAAATGTATGGGCATGGCTGTGATTGGCCAGGTGAGGCACATGACCCTGCTGTACAAAAGGTAGGTAAAACAGGGAGAGGCTGAAGCTGCAGTAATGGACAGTTGGGAACAGAGAAAAAATTAATAATTGTCATTTTCAGGGCAGTTAGGTAGGTTGAGGAGGCTCATGTGGTAAGGGACAGCTAGTCATTTTTAAAAATTGCCCTTTTAAAGTGGACCAACACCCAGGGGGGATTGGCCCGGGAATCTATAAGATCAGATCCCTCCCCGCAGGGCATCCGAAATCGGGATGTCCCATGGGATGAAACCCCCCCAGGAAGCCCACAGAAGCCTACCTTTTCCCCATTCCAGCGGCGCATGCGCGTCCGCCGCTGCCTCCCACGTGTCCGCTCTCTGCTTGTCCGTCGCTGCCTCTTGTTGTCCGTACCCGGTGATTGGCTCCAGCGGTAACGTGGGACCGGGGTGAGGTGAGTTTTCCGGGCTATCGGGGGGGTTTCACACAGCGGGGCGCCCCACCGAAGTGGGCCAAAACCCAGGATAGTCAAAATCCTGGGTGTTGGTCCACTTTAAGGGCAGTGTTAGTAACTGCAAGTGTATACTCGTTGAACAGTCGAGCTTGCCAAACCTGAACTTCTATGGGTTAAAATGAGGCAATCGTTTTTTATTAAAGATTTTTAAATAAAGTAAATAGCATAATTAAACATGGTAACACATTTAAAAAATAAGTATAGCCTGACCATACACAGTAGACCATACAACATGCATTTGCAATGCCTTAATAATCGCCAGTTACAAGTAGGTCTGATTTAACTCCGATAAGTCCCTGAAGAATCCTGGTCTCATAACCCTATAACCCCCTCTCAAGCCTATTATTGAAAGGGCAAATAAAACCTAATGATGTATGTGGCCTAATAAAGGATCCTTAGATCCAATAGAAGAAAAAACAACAAATAGAGAAAAAGAAAATATATGAGGGAGAAAATATAGAAAATAATAGCTAGACTCATAAGCAAACAAAACCACACCTCCAGATTTGAAAGGAGATAATTGCAATAAGAGTAAGAAAATAATGAGAAAGGTTATGAGAAATGGGGAAGGAAGCAGGAAAGAGGGAGGGTCAAAGGGGACAAAAGAAAAAAAAAAGGAGAAAGGGTGGGGAGGGGAAATAAAAAAAGATAAATGTATAAATGAATAAGGAAAATAAAGACAATTAAGTTATCCTCACTCAAAGCTCCCCAGTTGCTGCGCTGCTCTCAAATGGTCAGATTTTGAGAAATGCATCAATGGTATCTGCTGTGAAATTATTTTGTTTTTAGAAAAACAGGATCAACAATGTGAACATATGTAGATCAAAAATCCAGTAATTGGTCATCTTGTGTGTTTTCAACAATAATATATTGTTTTGACTGTTGTCTCTGGACATAGAAATTACATGCAAGAAATTTAAAATATGCCTTTACTTGTTTCACAATTCTCTTACTCTACTTGTAGGGATTGTCTAGCCAAAAATAAGTGCATACAGGGGAAACTCCAAAGAGGGGAGGTCTGGGGTGTCAATTCTGAGGATGATGCAGAATCAGGGACACCAGGCAGGAGCCGAGGAAGCTCTGGAAGGCAATAAACAGTTAGGGCTGACTGTACCTGGAGGGAGCCAGTAAAGCGCAACTGTGCAACACCATGCACTGGTTAAAGCATAAGGGATCTGCCAACAGGTCTGGTTTTCGCCGGAGCCATCTGCAAGGGGGGTCAATCTGCTCTGCAGACAAGCTGGGGTTCCACAACTGTTGCCAATGGTTGGTGAGCCCAGCATGGGAAAAGTCCAGTTCAGCCTTTGGGAGCCAGAAAGAGCCTTAATTCAGAGCCAGAGTTCAGGGAGCCAAAGCAAGTAGTCACCCAAGCCAGGGATTAAGAGCCAGAGGGAGGTTGGTATCCAAGGGCAGAGAGTTAGAGCCAGTTGGGGTCAATGTCCAAAGCCAAAAGGTCAGAGCCAGAGCGGTATCCAAGCCAAGGAATCACAGCCAAAGTCAAACCAGAGGCAAGTGCCACTTCAGGAAAATCTGCATCCAGGTTTCCCAGTGGCTACAAGAACAAGGACCCCTCCACATCTTTCTGTGGCTTCCTAGTGCTGATAACAGACATGTATTCTATCTTCCGATTCTGGTTGCAACTTACTCACTTGTATTTGCCCTTCAGACATGTATTGCATTTATTCATTGTATGTAGCTCGCTTGCCTAGCGTGCGCTTAAAGGGACTAAATATACAACTTTTTCTCGGGCTACACTATTATCTTGACCTACAATCTCTCACCAGTCCGTGTCGGTTATATTACATGTTACGGGGCTGGCTTCTGGTCCGATATAAAAGTTGATTCACAGCCTTTCCTAAACACACTTGTGCATGAAAAAGTGCACATATGCGTATCATTTTTGTATGTTTTGGTCCATTTTTGAGTTTCTGGTGTGTTTTTGGAGGCATTAGCGTTTGTGTAAATGCTTTTAAATTTTCGCTATCGTATCTATGGCATATTCTCCCCATCTTTTTGTCGCATTTAAGCAATATATTATTAGTATGGGCTTGCGCATAATTCACAACCTTAATTAGGTTGGATTAGCCCTTTGGGACAGGCCTATAAAGCAGGTTTTTTTCACGCTCCACATACTCCACATATTTCCTGGCGGGAGTGTAGTGGTTTGTTGATCGGGAAAGCGGAATGGAGCCCTCCGAGGAATACCTTGCAGAGTACGAGTGTCTGCAGCATCAAGGCTTGCTCTCCATGTGTCTGTCGGACTTTTGATTGCATCGGCTGCATGTGGATGTTGATTGCATATATGACATTGAGATATTCGAGCTGTCCCAATTTAACTATGATTTCCTCAAGAAACTGTATTGTGAGTTGCGGCCATGGTTGGCCCCCACCGACCTGGCTAATTTGCACAATATCATGGGTGCAACCGACTGCAGGCATGTTGCTCTGGTGCCTCCGTTGCTGATGAGTATCTTTTTAGGTATATCTTTGGTTTCCCTTTGCCTCCTTCATTCCTTGCTATGTAATCACATTTTTTTGTCTAGCTTCCCCATATTTAGTGTGTGTTGTACCTTGCACCTCAATCTCTTATTTCAACTAGTTGTCCCTTGTTCCCTGTAGCTTCTATCTAAAGTGATCCAATGTTAATGTTCGTTTTCCTTTTGCTCACACAAGTTATGGCCTCACACCTCTCCTCCTCTCTAAGCTCTGATAGCTCATGCTCGCGCGCGCGAGCACGGCTGTCTTATGACCTCCGGCAGAGCTGCAGACAGTTTCCGACTCCGATTTTGCCTGCTCCCTTGACCTCCCGGCTTGACCCTTGGCTCGACTTTGGCTATTCTTCCATCTCATCCTTTTGTGCCACGCATGATTGGACTGATCTCCCGTGTATGACCCCTGCTTGCCCGACCTCGCCCAGTCTCGTTCCTGGTTCATCCGCTTTCCTCCCCGTAAGTCTGCATCCTTTGTGCTACCAAGTCCTGGGGGCAACCGTGCCCAGTGAGGCTTGTAAAGCATCCCGGCAGATGGGGCTTGACTATAGGTGAAGCTAGCAGCGGAGATTGGGGATTGCGGACTTACTCAGAAGGTGGGTGTCCCACAGGACCTGACATCGTGCTCAGCTATTGACCTTTGTGCTTTGTATCTTTTGTGCAGGAACCGTAAGATGGGTCCTGATATTTGGTTCCTAAGTGTTCTGGCTGGATTTCCAGGCTCCACGCATGATGTCTTTATTCTTCCTGTTTGGTCGCTTTGAGTCTGGCGAGCTGTCTGGCGGATGGATATTTGGTAAGTGTTGTCATTATTCCTCCTTTACTGCTGATATAGTATTTTCATGTAGAGATTGTGTATTTGTGGATGCATCCCCTGCCCCCCCCATTCCATGTTTCTCTATTTGATATAATGCATTTTAAAGGTGATGATGTGTTAATGATATACGGGCTATTTTGTGTTTTTTTGTAGGTGATTCTGGCTACCTCCTTCTACCCTGGCTGATGACCCTTATTTTGCGCCCTCAAAGTCAGGCACATGCATCGTATAACCAAGGCAGTGGTCGAGTGGGCCTTTGGGTTGCTTAGGACACAGTTTAGGTGCCTAGACCATACTGGTGGTGTCCTCCAGTACCAGCCCCACAAGGTCATCAAAATTATTGTTGCCTGTATGGTGCTCCATAACTATGCCATCCTGGAAAAGGTTCCGCATTATGTTGATGAGCCCCCCTGCACAGCTATGATGGATTTGCCTCCAGAGCTGTATCGGGGCACACAGAGTGCTTCTGGGCAGTCTGTGTGGAACCACTTTGTCTCATCTCATTTTAGTTAAGCTACAGTTTAGTTAGTAGTTTCGTTTAGTGTAAGCTTCAACCCCTTCTTTCATGAATTCAGTGAGATTAAACTTAATGACAAAATTACATATGCTTGTTTTGTTAATTGTTGTCACTAAACTCTGATATATTCTTAGCCTACCGAGATTTCTAAACAAAAAAATAACAAATTAAATCCAACAAAAAGTGTTTTTCATTATTGGTAGTGTGGATGGCCTGCAATGTCTGGTGGTTCTTTGGCTTCTCAGAGTGCTACAAGGCATGCCAGGTTGTCATTAATCAGCAGCAATGCCTCCATGTACCTCCATGAACTGCTCATGCCTCACCAGGGGTAGATGGTGATGTACCTGATGCCACAGTCCTCCTCCCTGGATAGGGACACTTGCATCTGGAGCTGTAGTGGGCCTTTCCACATGTGTTGTGCTTGATGTAGGTGATGGCAATCCTCAGCAGCAGCTGGCCCATGGAGGTGATGGCTGCAGCTGCTCAAGCTGTTGATCATGCTGGAACTGAGGATACAGCTGTGGCAACAGAGTGTGGGAGGCATCTAGTGCAGAGGGAATGTGGGATGTGTCTGCTGCAGAGGGAGTATGGGGCACATCTGCTGCAGAGGGATTGGGGGAGGCTCCTGCTGCTGTTGCAGAGGGAGTGGGGGAGGCAGCTGCTCCTGCTGCTGTTGCAGAGGGAGTGGGGGGGGGGGGCAAGCTGCTGATGCTGCTGTTGCAGAGGGAGAGGGGGAGAGGCAGTTGCTCCTGCTGCTGTTGCAGAGGGAGAGGGGGAGCAAGCTGCTGATGCTGCTGTTGCAGAGGGAGTGGAGGAGCAAGCTGATGATGATGCTGTTGCAGAGGGAGTGGGGGAGGCAGCTGCTCATGCTGCTGTTGCAGAGCAAGTAGAGGAGAAAGCTGCTGCTGATGCAGAGGGATTGGAGGGCTGTTTCTGCTGCTGCTGTTGCAGAGGGAGTGGGGGAGCAAGCTGATGATGCTGCTGTTGCAGAGCAAGAAGAGGAGAAAGCTGCTGCTGATGCAGAGGGATTGAAGGGGTGGTTTCTGCTGCTGCTGTTGCAGAGGGAGTGGGGGAGCAAGCTGCTGATGCTGCTGTTGCAGAGGGAGTGGGGGAGCAAGCTGCTACTGCTGCAGCTGCTGTTGCTGAAAGATTGGGGGAGAAATCTGCTGTATAGAGGCAGCTGCAGCTGCAGTGGCAGCTATTGAGGTAGATGTTGTGCCTGAGGGTGTTGGGGGGGCAACTAGTTTAGCAGAGGGTGCTAGAGCTGCTGTTGTAGAAGCAGATGCAGTGGATCCTCCTCCTCCGGTTCCTGTATAGCAGCCAGTAGCAGGGATGTCTGTAGGGCCAGACAAATCAGTTAGCTCACTGCTGTTGATACACATGCAGTACACGAAAATAGGGCTACATGGGGATCCACTTGGCCACATGACATTTACCAGAACCAAGTCTTCCATTGGTGCTGTCCTTGAAGGTGGAGTCCTTAATGACATAGCCCCAGTACTTGTTTGTTGATGTGCTTGGGTGGCCATGTGTATTTGCTCCTCTTTTACAGCAATGTGAATAGGGCATAAACTTAGTCAAGCCCCATACCTAGTGTGGCTAAGCAATAGCTAAGCCATCTGCTTCCATGTTTTAAAAGTAAGCAAGGTGTGGCTTTTGAAGTGAAATATGGCCCTATTCCAAGATTGCCCTTTCATGGTCAGCAACAACATTTAGGCCCTGCTAGCATCATGAACTTGCCAAATTAACACAACCACCCAAATTATGCCACAACTTTCCTATTCCATCAGCACGCATGTCTGAGTCAATGGTTCCGGGCAAACCCTGGAGTGTTGCTGCAACAGCCCATACACCAGTTCTTCTACTGCATTAAAATCCAGATTGTGTGCTATTGCCCCTCCGGTTTGCATATAGAAAGAATATAGACATGCAAAGTTCAGGGCACACATCAACATCACCAATTGCACACAGTCCCTTACCCGTGTTGCCTTCATTTGTAGATTTTTTTCTCACAGAATATTTCATGTCAGAAAACATCTTTTGCACTTGATCCACAGCCTTTCACTCTGGTCTGTCACTATTAATCTGCCTGCCTGGTACATTAAAAATATAACTATAATAATTATTTTTTACATTCATACTTGAGATGTTGTTGTGTCTTTCTTTTACTTAAATTTTTTCCAATAGTAATGTGTACATTATATACATGGGGCATCCCAAAAATACAACAAGCAAGGAGAAGGAGCTGCACTGGAGAGAAGGAAGTGGTACCGGTAAGCAATTAAAAAGGAAAGAAAGAACACTGGATGGCAATACAGAAAGTGGCATAGGTGAGCAGTTAGGAGAAGAAAAGGCATTGTATGGCAATACAGAAGGTGGTACAGGTAAGCAATTAGGAGATGAAAAGACACTGCATGGGAAATCCTAAACTAAGACCAAGCAAGGAAAAGGAGCAACGCAATAAGTAAGTAATTGAATGCCAGGGCCAGGTGCTGAAGAATGGAAAACACTAAAAATGAGAGGGTTGGCATATGCATACAAGCCAGCATATGCGTACACATTATGGAAATGTGTACAAAAAACGGAATGAAAACACTAAATTAAGAGAGAAAATAGCTCTTTTCTGAAGGGAACTAGTAGAACTTCGATGGACATTGAATCTTTTCGCAGCAAGGTACGTGGAAAAATTCTCAAAAAATGCTGGAGGATGGGACGTCCACGTCAATGAAACGTCGTCCATTGCATATGCCACGAATAGAGATGAGCGAACTTTTGAAAAATTCGATTCGACTGATTCGCCGAATTTTCCGACAAAAATCGTTTCGACCCGAATAAATTCGCGACGAATCGCTATTAAAAACGGCTATTTCTGAGCCTCCTACAGCCTCAATAGGGTTGTAAACCATTCAGCCTTGCTGTAACACGCACAGGATGCGTGCTGGGTTAGTTAAATAATACTTTTAAGAAATATCACATGCAGATCAGAGGCATCGCTAATAGAATCGCAGAGCGGCACAATTGCAGAGAGTTGAAGTGGCATCACTATGAGGGGCAGAAGGAGCCCAAATATACACTGGAGTTGGCTTCAGGAGCCCAAAAATTGGATGAATCACACCCTGGAGTTGGCAGAAGTTGGCAGCAGCAGCAGCAGGAGCCCAAATATACACTGGAGTTGGCTTCAGGAGCCCAAAAATTGGATGAATCACACCCTGGAGTTGGCAGGAGTTGACAGCAGCAGCAGCAGGAGCCCAAATATACACTGGAGTTGGCTTCAGGAGCCCAAAAATTGGATGAATCACACCCTGGAGTTGGCAGGAGTTGACAGCAGCAGCAGCAGGAGCCCAAATATACACTGGAGTTGGCTTCAGGAGCCCAAAAATTGGATGAATCACACCCTGGAGTTGGCAGAAGTTGGCAGCAGCAGCAGCAGGAGCCCAAATATACACTGGAGTTGGCTTCAGGAGCCCAAAAATTGGATGAATCACACCCTGGAGTTGGCAGAAGTTGGCAGCAGCAGCAGCAGGAGCCCAAATATACACTGGAGTTGGCTTCAGGAGCCCAAAAATTGGATGAATCACACCCTGGAGTTGGCAGGAGTTGACAGCAGCAGCAGCAGGAGCCCAAATATACACTGGAGTTGGCTTCAGGAGCCCAAAAATTGGATGAATCACACCCTGGAGTTGGCAGGAGTTGACAGCAGCAGCAGCAGGAGCCCAAATATACACTGGAGTTGGCTTCAGGAGCCCAAAAATTGGATGAATCACACCCTGGAGTTGGCAGAAGTTGGCAGCAGCAGCAGCAGGAGCCCAAATATACACTGGAGTTGGCTTCAGGAGCCCAAAAATTGGATGAATCACACCCTGGAGTTGGCAGAAGTTGGCAGCAGCAGCAGCAGGAGCCCAAATATACACTGGAGTTGGCTTCAGGAGCCCAAAAATTGGATGAATCACACCCTGGAGTTGGCAGGAGTTGACAGTAGCAGCAGCAGGAGCCCAAATATACACTGGAGTTGGCTTCAGGAGCCCAAAAATTGGATGAATCACACCCTGGAGTTGGCAGGAGTTGACAGTAGCAGCAGCAGGAGCCCAAATATACACTGGAGTTGGCTTCAGGAGCCCAAAAATTGGATGAATCACACCCTGGAGTTGGCAGAAGTTGGCAGCAGCAGCAGCAGGAGCCCAAATATACACTGGAGTTGGCTTCAGGAGCCCAAAAATTGGATGAATCACACCCTGGAGTTGGCAGAAGTTGGCAGCAGCAGCAGCAGGAGCCCAAATATACACTGGAGTTGGCTTCAGGAGCCCAAAAATTGGATGAATCACACCCTGGAGTTGGCAGGAGTTGACAGTAGCAGCAGCAGGAGCCCAAATATACACTGGAGTTGGCTTCAGGAGCCCAAAAATTGGATGAATCACACCCTGGAGTTGGCAGAAGTTGGCAGCAGCAGCAGCAGGAGCCCAAATATACACTGGAGTTGGCTTCAGGAGCCCAAAAATTGGATGAATCACACCCTGGAGTTGGCAGAAGTTGGCAGCAGCAGCAGCAGGAGCCCAAATATACACTGGAGTTGGCTTCAGGAGCCCAAAAATTGGATGAATCACACCCTGGAGTTGGCAGAAGTTGGCAGCAGCAGCAGCAGGAGCCCAAATATACACTGGAGTTGGCTTCAGGAGCCCAAAAATTAGATGAATCACACCCTGGAGTTGGCAGGAGTTGACAGTAGCAGCAGCAGGAGCCCAAATATACACTGGAGTTGGCTTCAGGAGCCCAAAAATTGGATGAATCACACCCTGGAGTTGGCAGGAGTTGGCAGCAGCAGCAGCAGGAGCCCAAATATACACTGGAGTTGGCTTCAGGAGCCCAAAAATTGGATGAATCACACCCTGGAGTTGGCAGGAGTTGGCAGCAGCAGCAGCAGGAGCCCAAATATACACTGGAGTTGGCTTCAGGAGCCCAAAAATTGGATGAATCACACCCTGGAGTTGGCAGAAGTTGGCAGCAGCAGCAGCAGGAGCCCAAATATACACTGGAGTTGGCTTCAGGAGCCCAAAAATTGGATGAATCACACCCTGGAGTTGGCAGAAGTTGGCAGCAGCAGCAGCAGGAGCCCAAATATACACTGGAGTTGGCTTCAGGAGCCCAAAAATTGGATGAATCACACCCTGGAGTTGGCAGGAGTTGACAGTAGCAGCAGCAGGAGCCCAAATATACACTGGAGTTGGCTTCAGGAGCCCAAAAATTGGATGAATCACACCCTGGAGTTGGCAGAAGTTGGCAGCAGCAGCAGCAGGAGCCCAAATATACACTGGAGTTGGCTTCAGGAGCCCAAAAATTGGATGAATCACACCCTGGAGTTGGCAGAAGTTGGCAGCAGCAGCAGCAGGAGCCCAAATATACACTGGAGTTGGCTTCAGGAGCCCAAAAATTGGATGAATCACACCCTGGAGTTGGCAGGAGTTGACAGTAGCAGCAGCAGGAGCCCAAATATACACTGGAGTTGGCTTCAGGAGCCCAAAAATTGGATGAATCACAGCCTGGAGTTGGCAGGAGTTGACAGTAGCAGCAGCAGGAGCCCAAATATACACTGGAGTTGGCTTCAGGAGCCCAAAAATTGGATGAATCACACCCTGGAGTTGGCAGGAGTTGACAGTAGCAGCAGCAGGAGCCCAAAAAATGGCCTAAAGACATAAATATGTTTTGCACCATTTGGAAAGTGTAAAACGTGGCACCATGCTGAATCTAGTCGCATGCATCAGGCATTGGTGGGTGGAAATCCTGGCTGATCCATCCCTGATTCATTTTGACAAAGGTGAGTCTCTCCACATTTTTAGTTGACAGACGAGTTCTCCTCGCCGTAACTATGGCCCCCGCCGCACTAAACACCCGCTCAGATGGCACGCTACTTGCCGGGCAGGACAGCTTTTCCAGGGCAAACTCTGCTAGTTGCGGCCACAAATCAAGTTTGGCTGCCCAGAAGTCCAGCGGATCCTCAAGGTGTGTTGGCATGGTCATGTCAAAGTATGACATGACCTGCTGGTTCAGGTCCTGCTCCAGGTCTTCCTGCTGCTCATGAGTAGCCTCACTATGCGGGTGTAGAAAGCTACTCATTAGCGACTGAAGACTGAGGCTGCTGCTGCTGATGGAGCTTCTGCTGCTGCTGCTGCCAACCCCCCCAGCGGCCATGGCAGTGGAAGGTGAGCGCAGAGGTCCCCTCGAGTCAGACCTGCGAGAGTATGGACCATGGCGCAGATAGGCATCGGCCAACTGCCTACGTAGAATGTCTTTGTAGTAGTTGAGTTTGTCCTCCCTCTCGGTGGGTTTAAAAAATGCCCCCATTTTGTGCCGGAAGCGAGGGTCCAATAAGGTGGACAGCCAGAAGTCATCCCGCCGACAGATGGAAACAATTCTGGGGTCACTACGCAAGCACGTGAGCATGCTTCGTGCCATTTGCGCAAGTGACTCGGATGGACTACCTGTCTCCATCTCCACTGCATACTGCCACGGTGTGCCCGGGTCCTCTGTCTCTCCTTCCTCAAAAACCTCTAGCTCCTCTGGCTGCTCCTGCTCCTCCTCTCCTGTCCGCTGACTAGATAAACCAGCCATTTCGCCAAGCCTAAACTGTGTTTCGCTGGGCAACTCCTCCTCCTCCTCTTCCTCCTCCTCCTCCTCCAGTTCAGCTCCAAGGGGGTTCATGTGGCCGTAAGATGTAAACGCCATGTCTCCAGTGCCCTGACCAGCCATGGTTTCCAACATGTGCTGTAGTACATGAAGCAGTGGAATCACGTCGTTCATCCCGTAATCCTGCCGACTGACAAATAAAGTGGCTTCCTCAAAGGGCCTGAGCAAACGGCAGGTGTCACGTATGAGCTGCCACTGGTTGACATTGAAGTTACACAGGGGAGTCCCCCTATCTGCTTGGATCATCAGGAAATCCGTGATGGCTTTTCTCTGTTCATATAATCGGTCCAACATGTGAAGGGTGGAATTCCAACGGGTGGAAACATCGCAAATCAGACTATGTTGGGGGATACCATTCTGACGCTGTAGCTCAAGAAGGGTGTGTTTGGCAGTGTAGGAGTGGCTGAAGTGCATGCAAAGTTTCCGTGAAGTTGTTAGGATGTCCTGCAGATGGGGGGAACACTTCAGAAACCGCTTGACAACCAGATTGAAGACGTGAGCCATGCAGGGGGCATGGGTCAGGCTTCCTTGGCGCAGCGCAGACAAAATGTTCTTCCCATTGTCGGTAACCATGATTCCCATTTTAAGTTTTCTCGGAGTAAGCCATGTTTGGATTTCCTGATGAATACATTTAAGCAGTTCCTCCCCTGTGTGACTCCGTTCGCCAAGACAAACCATGTGAAGCACTGCGTGACACCTCCGTGCCCTGCACACATGGTAGACTGGAGGGGCACTGAGACTTGAGCCTACAGTGGAGGGTGAGGAGATGGCGGAGGATGAGGAGGCCGAGTCGCACGGTGTCACAGGCCCAATGGGCAGAGAGCGCGGAGGCCGAAGCGGCGTGACCTGTCCAAGTTGCTGCTGCAAAGGGACCACATTCACCCAGTGGGCCGTAAACGACATGTACTGCCCCTGACCGTAGTTACAGCTCCAGATGTCGGCGCTGCCATGTATTTTGCTACACACCGACAGGCTCAAGGACTGGCCCACCTTCTGTTCAACAAAAGTGTGCAGCGCTGGTACTGCCTTCTTGGCAAAGAAATGACGGCTTGGGACTCTCCACCTCGGCTCGGCACAAGCCATCAGTTCTCTGAAAGGTGCAGATTCCACCACCTGAAAAGGGAGCGACTGCAGCACCAGCAACTTGGACAGGAGCACATTCAGCTTCTGCGCCGTAGGATGAGTGGGCGCATACTGCTGTCTCTTGGACATGGCTTCGCTGATGGATTGCTGGCGGGATGCATGACTTGGAGGAGGAGGAGCAGGAGCGACAGAGGATGGGTATGACGCACAGCTGCCTTCGGCTGAGGTGCTGGAGCCTTGGCTGGCAGAAATTGGGAGCTCACTTGGTGAGGAAGCAGACTGGACCACCCCTTGGGAGCCTCGGTTCTCCCAGGTCGTTTTATGGTGACGCATCATATGTTGACGCAGGGCCGTGGTGCCAACATTTGGACCCTGGCCACGCTTCACCTTTTGCCTACATATCTTGCATGTGGCCATGTTACCCTCCTGCGGATGCCTCAGGAAAAACTGCCACACTGCCGAGTAGCTACTTTTCCCACCCCCTGGCCTCACTGATTCACTGCTGCTGTTGCCAACTCCAGGAACCCCTGCTCCACTACCTCCCGATAAGGTAGACTGCCGCACAGCAGGTGCTCTACCCTGGCCCCGGCCCCGGCCGGCTCCAGCCTTTGGAATTGTGCCCCCATGCTGACTGCTACCACCTTGCTGCCTCAGCTGCTGACTCCGGGGCAACCTGCACCCCTCTTCTCCTGATGATGACGATGAAGCCCCTTCATCACCCGGCTCCCAAGTGCGATCGGCTTCATCGTCATCATCATCATCATCACCGGGTTGTGGCTGTACGTCACTGATGTTCGTGGATTCGTCAACAGTGTCTGGCGCAGGAGCTGGAACGCTCGCAGCACCCACGACACTGTCCACATCACTATTTGTCTGCCTAGCTAAAGAAGCCACCTCCATTTCTTGGCTGGGCAGTAGCTGCTGACTGTCCTCTATCTGATGGTCCTCCTCACTAAAGAGTGGAGCTGAACCCAAAGCATAGGATACGTCGCTGGGGGAGGGAACGGCGTAGGCCAGAGGCAATGGGAGGACAGGGACTGCTCTCGGGGCATGCCAACTCAGGGTTGTGTCAGAGGAACCTACCGACCCTAGACTGGGGGTCTCAGACGTAAGTTGTGATGATGTTGTTGATGAGCGCGTCAACCAATCTACCACGGCAGATGCGTTACTGGTGGAGACCCGACCGCTAGCAGATACTGGCAGATTAGGTCTCTCAGCGTGACTCCTGCTGCTACTGGCCCCCAGTCTGATGCGAGCTCTGCCTGCGGAATCTTGGCCTCTGCCACTCCTCTTTTCACTTCCAGGCACTTGTCTGCCCGACATAGTCTAACTGGCGTGGTAGTAGGTGATATTTAAAAAAACCCCGGGCAGCGGTGGGTCTATATGAAACAGAATATAATGCACACCAAAAGTGAGCAGTAACACTCAGCCTCCAACAGGCCTGCTTAGTGTAAATAAGAGAGCTGCTTAGTGTAAATAAAGAGGGGTATGCTATGTTACAGAATGGGATGCCTCAACAGAAGTGCACCTGGCAGGCAGCAGTAAGCCTATGCCCAGCAAAAGTGTCTTATAATATAAATATAATAAGAGCAAATGCTTATATGGTCTTAAACAGAGGCTGCTTTAGTCACAGAATGGGATGCCCCGGGCAGGAATCGAGCTGGCAGGGTACAGTAGTGCTTTGGCCAGCAAAAGTGTCTTTATCAGGCCTAATTTCAAATATGATAAGAGCAAATGCTTATATGGTCTTAAACAGAGGCTGCTTTAGTCACAGAATGGGATGCCCCGGGCAGGAATCGAGCTGGCAGGGTACAGTAGTGCTTTGGCCAGCAAAAGTGTCTTTATCAGGCCTAATTTCAAATATGATAAGAGCAAATGCTTATATGGTCTTAAACAGAGGCTGCTTTAGTCACAGAATGGGATGCCCCGGGCAGGAATCGAGCTGGCAGGGTACAGTAGTGCTTTGGCCAGCAAAAGTGTCTTTATCAGGCCTAATTTCAAATATGATAAGAGCAAATGCTTATATGGTCTTAAACAGAGGCTGCTTTAGTCACAGAATGGGATGCCCCGGGCAGGAATCGAGCTGGCAGGGTACAGTAGTGCTTTGGCCAGCAAAAGTGTCTTTATCAGGCCTAATTTCAAATATGATAAGAGCAAATGCTTATATGGTCTTAAACAGAGGCTGCTTTAGTCACAGAATGGGATGCCCCGGGCAGGAATCGAGCTGGCAGGGTACAGTAGTGCTTTGGCCAGCAAAAGTGTCTTTATCAGGCCTAATTTCAAATATGATAAGAGCAAATGCTTATATGGTCTTAAACAGAGGCTGCTTTAGTCACAGAATGGGATGCCCCGGGCAGGAATCGAGCTGGCAGGGTACAGTAGTGCTTTGGCCAGCAAAAGTGTCTTTATCAGGCCTAATTTCAAATATGATAAGAGCAAATGCTTATATGGTCTTAAACAGAGGCTGCTTTAGTCACAGAATGGGATGCCCCGGGCAGGAATCGAGCTGGCAGGGTACAGTAGTGCTTTGGCCAGCAAAAGTGTCTTTATCAGGCTAATTTCAAATATGATAAGAGCAAATGCTTATATGGTCTTAAACAGAGGCTGCTTTAGTCACAGAATGGGATGCCCCGGGCAGGAATCGAGCTGGCAGGGTACAGTAGTGCTTTGGCCAGCAAAAGTGTCTTTATCAGGCCTAATTTCAAATATGATAAGAGCAAATGCTTATATGGTCTTAAACAGAGGCTGCTGTAGTCACAGAATGGGATGCCCCGGGCAGGAATCGAGCTGGCAGGGTACAGTAGTGCTTTGGCCAGCAAAAGTGTCTTTATCAGGCCTAATTTCAAATATGATAAGAGCAAATGCTTATATGGTCTTAAACAGAGGCTGCTTTAGTCACAGAATGGGATGCCCCGGGCAGGAATCGAGCTGGCAGGGTACAGTAGTGCTTTGGCCAGCAAAAGTGTCTTTATCAGGCCTAATTTCAAATATGATAAGAGCAAATGCTTATATGGTCTTAAACAGAGGCTGCTTTAGTCACAGAATGGGATGCCCCGGGCAGGAATCGAGCTGGCAGGGTACAGTAGTGCTTTGGCCAGCAAAAGTGTCTTTATCAGGCCTAATTTCAAATATGATAAGAGCAAATGCTTATATGGTCTTAAACAGAGGCTGCTTTAGTCACAGAATGGGATGCCCCGGGCAGGAATCGAGCTGGCAGGGTACAGTAGTGCTTTGGCCAGCAAAAGTGTCTTTATCAGGCTAATTTCAAATATGATAAGAGCAAATGCTTATATGGTCTTAAACAGAGGCTGCTTTAGTCACAGAATGGGATGCCCCGGGCAGGAATCGAGCTGGCAGGGTACAGTAGTGCTTTGGCCAGCAAAAGTGTCTTTATCAGGCCTAATTTCAAATATGATAAGAGCAAATGCTTATATGGTCTTAAACAGAGGCTGCTGTAGTCACAGAATGGGATGCCCCGGGCAGGAATCGAGCTGGCAGGGTACAGTAGTGCTTTGGCCAGCAAAAGTGTCTTTATCAGGCCTAATTTCAAATATGATAAGAGCAAATGCTTATATGGTCTTAAACAGAGGCTGCTTTAGTCACAGAATGGGATGCCCCGGGCAGGAATCGAGCTGGCAGGGTACAGTAGTGCTTTGGCCAGCAAAAGTGTCTTTATCAGGCCTAATTTCAAATATGATAAGAGCAAATGCTTATATGGTCTTAAACAGAGGCTGCTTTAGTCACAGAATGGGATGCCCCGGGCAGGAATCGAGCTGGCAGGGTACAGTAGTGCTTTGGCCAGCAAAAGTGTCTTTATCAGGCCTAATTTCAAATATGATAAGAGCAAATGCTTATATGGTCTTAAACAGAGGCTGCTGTAGTCACAGAATGGGATGCCCCGGGCAGGAATCGAGCTGGCAGGGTACAGTAGTGCTTTGGCCAGCAAAAGTGTCTTTATCAGGCCTAATTTCAAATATGATAAGAGCAAATGCTTATATGGTCTTAAACAGAGGCTGCTTTAGTCACAGAATGGGATGCCCCGGGCAGGAATCGAGCTGGCAGGGTACAGTAGTGCTTTGGCCAGCAAAAGTGTCTTTATCAGGCTAATTTCAAATATGATAAGAGCAAATGCTTATATGGTCTTAAACAGAGGCTGCTTTAGTCACAGAATGGGATGCCCCGGGCAGGAATCGAGCTGGCAGGGTACAGTAGTGCTTTGGCCAGCAAAAGTGTCTTTATCAGGCCTAATTTCAAATATGATAAGAGCAAATGCTTATATGGTCTTAAACAGAGGCTGCTTTAGTCACAGAATGGGATGCCCCGGGCAGGAATCGAGCTGGCAGGGTACAGTAGTGCTTTGGCCAGCAAAAGTGTCTTTATCAGGCTAATTTCAAATATGATAAGAGCAAATGCTTATATGGTCTTAAACAGAGGCTGCTGTAGTCACAGAATGGGATGCCCCGGGCAGGAATCGAGCTGGCAGGGTACAGTAGTGCTTTGGCCAGCAAAAGTGTCTTTATCAGGCCTAATTTCAAATATGATAAGAGCAAATGCTTATATGGTCTTAAACAGAGGCTGCTGTAGTCACAGAATGGGATGCCCCGGGCAGGAATCGAGCTGGCAGGGTACAGTAGTGCTTTGGCCAGCAAAAGTGTCTTTATCAGGCCTAATTTCAAATATGATAAGAGCAAATGCTTATATGGTCTTAAACAGAGGCTGCTTTAGTCACAGAATGGGATGCCCCGGGCAGGAATCGAGCTGGCAGGGTACAGTAGTGCTTTGGCCAGCAAAAGTGTCTTTATCAGGCTAATTTCAAATATGATAAGAGCAAATGCTTATATGGTCTTAAACAGAGGCTGCTTTAGTCACAGAATGGGATGCCCCGGGCAGGAATCGAGCTGGCAGGGTACAGTAGTGCTTTGGCCAGCAAAAGTGTCTTTATCAGGCCTAATTTCAAATATGATAAGAGCAAATGCTTATATGGTCTTAAACAGAGGCTGCTGTAGTCACAGAATGGGATGCCCCGGGCAGGAATCGAGCTGGCAGGGTACAGTAGTGCTTTGGCCAGCAAAAGTGTCTTTATCAGGCCTAATTTCAAATATGATAAGAGCAAATGCTTATATGGTCTTAAACAGAGGCTGCTTTAGTCACAGAATGGGATGCCCCGGGCAGGAATCGAGCTGGCAGGGTACAGTAGTGCTTTGGCCAGCAAAAGTGTCTTTATCAGGCCTAATTTCAAATATGATAAGAGCAAATGCTTATATGGTCTTAAACAGAGGCTGCTTTAGTCACAGAATGGGATGCCCCGGGCAGGAATCGAGCTGGCAGGGTACAGTAGTGCTTTGGCCAGCAAAAGTGTCTTTATCAGGCTAATTTCAAATATGATAAGAGCAAATGCTTATATGGTCTTAAACAGAGGCTGCTTTAGTCACAGAATGGGATGCCCCGGGCAGGAATCGAGCTGGCAGGGTACAGTAGTGCTTTGGCCAGCAAAAGTGTCTTTATCAGGCCTAATTTCAAATATGATAAGAGCAAATGCTTATATGGTCTTAAACAGAGGCTGCTTTAGTCACAGAATGGGATGCCCCGGGCAGGAATCGAGCTGGCAGGGTACAGTAGTGCTTTGGCCAGCAAAAGTGTCTTTATCAGGCCTAATTTCAAATATGATAAGAGCAAATGCTTATATGGTCTTAAACAGAGGCTGCTGTAGTCACAGAATGGGATGCCCCGGGCAGGAATCGAGCTGGCAGGGTACAGTAGTGCTTTGGCCAGCAAAAGTGTCTTTATCAGGCCTAATTTCAAATATGATAAGAGCAAATGCTTATATGGTCTTAAACAGAGGCTGCTTTAGTCACAGAATGGGATGCCCCGGGCAGGAATCGAGCTGGCAGGGTACAGTAGTGCTTTGGCCAGCAAAAGTGTCTTTATCAGGCTAATTTCAAATATGATAAGAGCAAATGCTTATATGGTCTTAAACAGAGGCTGCTTTAGTCACAGAATGGGATGCCCCGGGCAGGAATCGAGCTGGCAGGGTACAGTAGTGCTTTGGCCAGCAAAAGTGTCTTTATCAGGCCTAATTTCAAATATGATAAGAGCAAATGCTTATATGGTCTTAAACAGAGGCTGCTTTAGTCACAGAATGGGATGCCCCGGGCAGGAATCGAGCTGGCAGGGTACAGTAGTGCTTTGGCCAGCAAAAGTGTCTTTATCAGGCTAATTTCAAATATGATAAGAGCAAATGCTTATATGGTCTTAAACAGAGGCTGCTGTAGTCACAGAATGGGATGCCCCGGGCAGGAATCGAGCTGGCAGGGTACAGTAGTGCTTTGGCCAGCAAAAGTGTCTTTATCAGGCCTAATTTCAAATATGATAAGAGCAAATGCTTATATGGTCTTAAACAGAGGCTGCTGTAGTCACAGAATGGGATGCCCCGGGCAGGAATCGAGCTGGCAGGGTACAGTAGTGCTTTGGCCAGCAAAAGTGTCTTTATCAGGCCTAATTTCAAATATGATAAGAGCAAATGCTTATATGGTCTTAAACAGAGGCTGCTTTAGTCACAGAATGGGATGCCCCGGGCAGGAATCGAGCTGGCAGGGTACAGTAGTGCTTTGGCCAGCAAAAGTGTCTTTATCAGGCTAATTTCAAATATGATAAGAGCAAATGCTTATATGGTCTTAAACAGAGGCTGCTTTAGTCACAGAATGGGATGCCCCGGGCAGGAATCGAGCTGGCAGGGTACAGTAGTGCTTTGGCCAGCAAAAGTGTCTTTATCAGGCCTAATTTCAAATATGATAAGAGCAAATGCTTATATGGTCTTAAACAGAGGCTGCTGTAGTCACAGAATGGGATGCCCCGGGCAGGAATCGAGCTGGCAGGGTACAGTAGTGCTTTGGCCAGCAAAAGTGTCTTTATCAGGCCTAATTTCAAATATGATAAGAGCAAATGCTTATATGGTCTTAAACAGAGGCTGCTTTAGTCACAGAATGGGATGCCCCGGGCAGGAATCGAGCTGGCAGGGTACAGTAGTGCTTTGGCCAGCAAAAGTGTCTTTATCAGGCCTAATTTCAAATATGATAAGAGCAAATGCTTATATGGTCTTAAACAGAGGCTGCTTTAGTCACAGAATGGGATGCCCCGGGCAGGAATCGAGCTGGCAGGGTACAGTAGTGCTTTGGCCAGCAAAAGTGTCTTTATCAGGCTAATTTCAAATATGATAAGAGCAAATGCTTATATGGTCTTAAACAGAGGCTGCTTTAGTCACAGAATGGGATGCCCCGGGCAGGAATCGAGCTGGCAGGGTACAGTAGTGCTTTGGCCAGCAAAAGTGTCTTTATCAGGCCTAATTTCAAATATGATAAGAGCAAATGCTTATATGGTCTTAAACAGAGGCTGCTGTAGTCACAGAATGGGATGCCCCGGGCAGGAATCGAGCTGGCAGGGTACAGTAGTGCTTTGGCCAGCAAAAGTGTCTTTATCAGGCCTAATTTCAAATATGATAAGAGCAAATGCTTATATGGTCTTAAACAGAGGCTGCTTTAGTCACAGAATGGGATGCCCCGGGCAGGAATCGAGCTGGCAGGGTACAGTAGTGCTTTGGCCAGCAAAAGTGTCTTTATCAGGCCTAATTTCAAATATGATAAGAGCAAATGCTTATATGGTCTTAAACAGAGGCTGCTTTAGTCACAGAATGGGATGCCTCACAGCAGACTTAAGATCAGTTCAGTATATATGCACAGTTAGTTACTATAAGCAGCCTGAAAACGCTAACAAAGGCTGGATGAAAAAAAAAAAATCTCCCTGTCAGCCAGCTCCGTTTTTCCTACCTTTCCCTGGCTTTCTGTCTGTCTCCTGTCTGTCTCCTGTCTGTCTCCTGCCTGTCTCCTGCCTGTCTCCAGCCTGTCCCTGTCTGTCCCTGTCTCCAGCCTGTCTAACTGCCTCAGCTACACAGCGTTCTGTCTGTCTGTCACGAATGCAATAGAGAAATGAGGAATGCAAGATGGCCGCCGTTAAATACCGCTGTGTGACGTCACCGGGCTTGCTGGCTGCTGATAGGCTGCATGTGACTGCCCCAGCTTGCACTGGCGCGGGATACATGTCCAGACATGTCCCGCCCGCCATCTTAGAATGCCTGTAATGTAAATGAATGGATGTTAAAGGAAAACTTCGAGTGATCGAATCGCGGGGAAATTCGGATTCGATCCGAATCGAATTTTTCCTGAAATTCGGATCGAATCCGGGTTCGTCCGGATCGATTCGCTCATCCCTAGCCACGAAAGCTGTACGTGCAATGCTTTCGCTGGATTATGCAACAACGAAGGCAGAACAAGCGGCCCAGATGAAGGCTCTGAATCATGCAAACGCTCGTATTAACAATGAAGAATACAATGAAGAATACTAAAGAAAACTAATATAGAAGCCCGTGAATCGACCTTATAATGCTGATAATAGGCCGGGGTGTGTCAAACAGCCAGGCCCACGAGGTAGGGGTTTGATCACACTGGAGCTGGTCACTCACTTCCCCAGCTGACTAGTGACAGCAATTGAGAAACTGTCCTACCCAGCTGGGACTGAGCACCTAATCAGCCAATCAGTGCAGAAGCAGTAGGGCAGCAGAGGTCAGACTAAAGGAGCACTATCGCGAAATTGTATAATATTAAATATCCATATAAACACGTCGGCTAATGAGAGGAGGGGTCACTTATACACCCAACCTAAATTAAATTCCAGCCAAGCTTGTGGTTTATTCTCTAATGGTAGGAATAAAATCCAGGTGTGACAGGTTTAGTCTATCAGGGGTGACAGAGGTTGTCACCCCAGATGCCCTTTTCCTTGTATTAAAAGAAAGAAAAACAAGCTGGGCTGGGTATTTCTTGATGCCAGGTGTTTAATGCCATCCAGCAATTTCTATGGATTTTTATCTTTGGGCCATTTTTCTCGATAGTTCCCTTTTAATCGTGCGCTGACTGGCTTACTTTATCAGTCACTGTCTGCAGGCAAAAGTGATCTCTGGCTCACATGACCATGCTGGTTTGGAGTGCCCTGCTGTGTGAAATCCCTCCGAATCGCCTCACCTCTCCTCGGTCAAACATTGCATAGGCAGCCACTCGTCTATTCAGCTTCTCCAGCTTAATGTGCGGCGGAATAAGCTGAGGGAAACCCCCAGCCACTCCCATCAGTGGCATGTAGCATCGCATGCAACCATTTGACTGTGCGTGGCCATGCAAAGCCATTCAGTTGCGGTGGGCCTGTACGTGCACAGCCGAAAAGGGGTGCGAGTAATGCCGGTAAGAATTGTGGGTGAACTGGGAGATTTCACACACCATTGCATCCCAGTTCGGAATGCCTGGGGGGGGGGGGTGTGGAATCAGCTGGCCCTGGACAGATGGGTTGGTCAGCACAAAATACCATGGAGGAAGTTTGTGAGCATAATTCTTTGGTTCAGCATCTTTGCTAATTCAACTGAGGGAGCAAAGCTCAGTTGTTACCACCTCCTACTGGCCATGTAGACTGCATGATTGGCTAAAAAAGATAAACACAAATAAGAACAAGTGGTTCCAGCAGCTCACTACAGACCAGCCTAGCAGAGGGGTTGATGTTTAGGGACCATGACCCGCTGGAGGAGGCAAGTATCGCTGTGGGCACCTCTCTATTTCTCCTTCTTCACCTGTTATTTTTCATCCAATTTTTCTTACTCCAGCTTTGTATTATTATAATTAATTCAGCATTAGCGTATTTGCCATAATTGCCATAAGCAAATATTATTCAGTTTAGTGTAACATTTTGGCAAGATAATCACAGCTTTTTTTTATATCTCTACATGATTTTAAGCAACATTAATAAAGAAAAATGATAATAGAAATAGTCAGTGTTAGCAGAGCATCGCCCTTCTTTTTAGCACATGCATGAAGCGCTATTTCATTTTTGTGGAATTTTAAATAATTGATATTTAGTTCAGAGGAAGGGAATAACTATAATTATGTTATGAGTAGATCCTCTTGACAAGTGATAATGCTCATTTACTAGTCTGATTATTTCCTGATAATCACGCCGTTCGCTGTATAATCTGACAGTTCTGTGAATAATGACACTCCTGTGACATCACTCCCCGCCACCATCATAAACAGTTTCAAATATTCTGTCTGCATAATTTATTTCCTGCCTTCTCTATATTGTGTGCACTTATTTTCATTGCATTGCTTGTAATTTATGCATTTCCACCATGATCTTACATTTACAGAAACATGCTGCAGTACCTTCCTTTCATGACCAAATCTGCATAAGTGACAAGGAGATGAAAGTTAATAAAAGCCCACTAACTCATGTGAGCATATGTGGCAAATGGTCGAAATGGTCTGTAACAGGAGGAAAGTGATAAGATTTCCCATAACAGGATTTCCTTAGTGTTTCTCTTTAAAGAGAAGTCCACTTTAGATGGGATTTTTTAAAGTGTATATTTTTCTTGTGCCAAAATGATGTCCTTAATGCACTGTGCTAATCTAGTATTTATTTTTCTTATTTTAGCAAATGAGTATTTTATGGAAGCACTTTTCTCTGCAACATTGTGCTTTTGGCAACTGTACACCAAGTCTGGACATCAAGATCTACAAGAAGAGAGTTCTTGTACACACAGAACACTGCTGCTGGGTATGTGTAAGTGTGAGTGAACACCTTCACAACAGCAGAGGCGAAAGCAGAAGTGTCTTGGTGTACAAGATTGCAGATAGTGAAAACTGCTTCCATAGAACACACATTTTCTAGTATAAGAAACAAGGTAAAAAAAAAACATATAAGCTCAAATGTGGCCTAAATACTGTCATCTTAACCCCCCAGGCATAAAACCCCCTGTGAAGGGAAAATCCTCTCTGTTCCTGCTGGTGGGCGGGGGTCAAAAATCTGCCCCTGATTTACTGGCTGCTCTCTGCCCATAACAAACCCATTAACTGCTGAGCCCCAACTCGAATGTTCTAGCTGGTCATCAAGTGTGTTCATCAGCAGGCTACAGCATTGTAGGGGCAGATCACTGGCTTGGGTAGATATAGGCAATATTAGAGCAATGGTACTGAAACTTAAGTATTGTGGAGACAGGTACTGTATGTAGTAGGGGTGTGTATAGCCCCCCCTGCCCCCTACACACACAGCTATGATGCTTACACATTAAAGCATTACTGGATCATAGGTTAAGGACGGTGTCTTTGCTGGGGGGAGGGGGTTTACATTTTGGCCAGTTGAGGGGAGAGTATTTGAAAAATGGCACCCATGGACAATCTCATGCAGCAGCACCTGTGTGTCCTGGTCCCTCCCCGCTCAAAGTCGGTGGGCCAAATGGAGGGCTGAAGCACTGGGAGGGCAGGAGGTCCCGTCCCCCAGTCACTGGATTGTGCTTGGCCAAGATTGACAGGGCGCCATTTTTCAAATAGTATTTACAGTTGAGGGATGCCAATATTTTATCAGGTATGACTAAGGGCATATGTTTCCGAATTGCATTACTTGTGGGGGTTCTGTGTGTTTTCTGCACTCGGCAGGGCACCTTTTTTGGAATTCTTGAAGGATCCATTACCTGCATTATCTGTGGGGGTTCTGCTTGTTTTCTGCGCTCAGCATGGCTACTTTTTTGGAATTCTTAAAGGATTTATTAAAACATTTCTTACTTAGCATGCCTGTATTAAAGGGTAATTGCTCAGACCTTACATTGTGTTGTCCACATTTGACCTACCTGCATAAGCAGCTGATCTCCACTCTGGCTGCTACCTGGCTGCTGTTAACTTCTTCAACTTCAGTAAGCAGTGATGTGTATCAGTTTTTGAATTTTTATGTTTTGTTGCAATTCTCAGCTGTTCTCTGCTCTGGAATGTCATAATGGTGGCTATTGTCAGGGACGCTAATTATATAACTGGCCACTCCTATCAGCAAAGGCTTGATGTCTAGAAGTATAGAAGTTCTATCACAACCCAGTTTTATGTTGGTGCTTGGTGTAATTATGGTTGGTCAAAGGACCCTGGGAGACCTACTGGGAAAGTGTGAGGATATAACTAGATAATTTTAGTTGATCCAGTCATGGTTGTAGGGTATTCCTAGCTGATTCCAAATCCTGTATGTCCACTGATTCCCCCAACTGCATTACTATGCATAACTCAACAACAACATTTAATAGGGCAGCTGACATATTTCATGTGCGTGAAATCTATCACATGTCAGGGCAAATGTCTTGGTTAACCTTTTCCTTACTCTTCTCCTACCAATGTTATTGATTCCACTAGCTTAATACAGCTGCCCATGGCACCCATGCATTTCTAGGCAAGGTTAGATGTCCACCACTGGCTAGTAGTACTGCATAATTTCACCCATCACACAAGCTGTAGCACAGACTGGAAAGCACTGTGTACACTTTTTAGGTAAAAACATAATAGTAGAGATTCAATGTAGCATGCTAAGTAGGTGGATTAAATAACAGAAATCATAGTTTTATTACATGTTTCAGGTGGGGTGATGGTTTATTATATGTTCTGTCTCTGAGATAGATAAAGGATCTGACTTTAGTGAATTTAATTTGGAGTAGACTCTTCCTTGGCAGTGCTAGAGTGTAATTTAAACAGAGGGGACATGCAGGAAGAAAATGATAGTGTTGTTAAGCGAGAGGCTGGAGACTGGTGTTTTAGGCTGTCATGCGGATCCTCAGAACTCAGGAGTATGTTATCAGGCGCTGTAGAAAATGACACTTGATACTTGCTACTTGTCAGATAGTTGTATCTCCCAATACCAGTTATGTGTTCCTTGTTTAGATGGCGAGATCTGACTTGAGGATGAAAGAGGAATGTAAAAAGTGACAATCCAATGTTGATAACTATGAGCTTGATATAAGAAAATGTAGCAAGATGGAAGATACTTATAATTATAGGGATTAATTTAGACTATGCGTAGGAGATATCATGGATATCATCTACTTTTTAACATGGCTGACAAACTGACATGCTTTTATAAATGGTGCTGTTATAAAATTATTTTAATATAACCTTGCCAGAGCAAAGAATTCTAGACATTTTCTTGTAGCTTAGTGTCAATAATTGACGTCTCTTCTCCAACAGCAAAGATTACTGATGGCACCTGCTGATATTTCATTAAGTGTGATAGGTGACGAGTCACACATTCAAATGTAAGGAAACCTTGTTGAGAGCAGCTGACGCCCTGAAAATAACTTGAAACAGAGAGATGGAGCACATGGGAACAGTTAAATAAAACAATGAGACAAATGGTTTGCAACACCAACAAGGCAAGCTTACGATCACTGGGGGCATGGTTTGATACCACATAATGAACCCCAAACCTCCTACTTTTTTAGCCTTGTACCAGTTAGAAAGGATGCACAGGCCATTGGCAGGACTGGTGGTTGCTGACCCAGGGAAAGAGATGAGTTGTCTGGCAGACAATAGGAGACAGGACACCAACAACAGGGAGGTAATACTATGAAGATCAAATACTGAACTCGAAACAAGCAAAAGACCAAGGGCCCAACACAGAACAAAGACCAGGTGCCCAACACAGGACATCGCTGGATTTGTGCCTGCAGGATGCAACCTCCAACAGATGCATAGTACAGGAAGTAATTCCCAGCCAGTCAATGAGTGAACTCCAAGGCTAAGGCAATAGGATTGCTATACCCAAAGCAATGTTGCTGAAGCTGTATTATGGTAGGAGCAGAGATAGGCACGGCCCCCGCATCCATGATGTTAAAATTATAGAATTGCAGGGGCCAACCATGGCCTGGAGTTTCCCGGCTCGGGGTACAGTTGGACCAGTAAAGCTTAGGAGAGGCTAGAGAGGCAGGGGTTGGAATGGGCTGGGCGTTAGACGCAGCGACCCAACCAGCCCAAGTGCATTCCATGGAAATTCTTCGGGGAGGCCAATTTATTAATAGCGCCAGGTAGCAACAGATGAGCCACAGTAGCGTTATTTTCACAGCGCCCGCTAGTATTCGCTGTGCTTGGCCGTTGTTCGGCTGTTGACAGCGACTCAGTCGGTGTGCGGTAATGTTGAATACGGGGTTAGGAGTCGCTGTTTGACAGGTTCCGCGCTGTATGGGAGCGCATGACAGCGAACGGCCATAGCGAACGGCTCCCAGCATATTCATTAACAAATCACGCTCCAAAAATTCTTGCGCTGTGAAATGCTTGTTTAAACCCCAGAGCGCTGGCGGCGATGGGTTAAAAGTAGTTTTTTAACCCCCAAACAACCATATTTTTAGAAAAAAAAAAAACATGTTTTTCAAAACATTTTGTAATATGAATACATTAATATCAGACCTGTAATATCAATTCTGCACAAATTTATTTATTTTTTTTTTTTACCTTAAAAAAAAATCTAACATTGCAGAAGTGGTCACAGAATTTTTGACATTTAAAAAAAAAAATAAAATAAAATAGCAATTAATTATGAATATTTAAAGATTGCTCCATTGAAATGCATTGGAGAGCGCCAGGTAGCGAGAGGTCATACCTGTCGCTGTTCAAGGTCGCTCGCTGGCGCTGTGGGGTGAGGCTGGAATAATGATGAATGATTCGCTATCTGGCGCTCTGTCAGTCGCTAAGCAGGATCGGCTTGATAAATGTGTGATTGCGGAGGGGAGCCGGCGTTCTCGTGGCGGTGAGCGTCATTACCGTTCGCTCACCATTCGCTACCTGGTGCTATCCCTTGTTAAATAAGGGCCTAAGTATCCCACTGGCCAGGGCTCCCCTTTACATGGACTTATAAAGGTAATGCTGAGGGGGGAATAATGGACACCTAGGAATACAGTAGGGCATGGGTTGACTAACCAGGAAGTTCATCTAACTGGAAGAGGAGGAATGTCGCTAGCAGCCAAGCACTCTATCACTTCATAGGGTCACAGTCAGCTAAATTACAATTGGGTTTAATATACAGGACTGTTAACAGCAAGAATTTTTTTATACCTTCCGTTTATGCAAGTTTAAATCCTTTGCTTGGTTAATGATATTACCATGTACTGTAAGTGTAAAAATGTTTGCTTAACAATGTAGCAGGTTTTTGGTGATCTGCTCCATTCCAATGCCCTCTGAGCCAGCCTGTAGGGAGCAGCAGCATTTACTATTCTAAATATCTGCCCAAAGCATTGCTTGATGGGCACACAACAGATGGCCACTGGCCCTGAATATTTAAAGCAAATATGCCTTATAGCATCATCCCATGCTATGGGCTGTCAGGCTCATCTGCACCACCTTGGACATTGGTGGTTACGGGTAATGGAGCTTGAACTGGTATAGAGGTCCATTGGACACCTTATCAGTTCATTGGGAAAGTTTGAATAACATACATACACATTTTAAAAATGAAACTATATTATAATGAATTAATTAATTATAGGGACATAGGCTGCCAGTAATGCGCCTTCTGAGCTTCCTTGTGCTTGGTGCCTGGGCTGGTAGCCTTTTAGTTGGGATGGGGCGCATGTTTTTTTTTAAAGTAAGAAACATAAAGAAAGAAAGTAAGAAAAATAAAATTAAAAAAGAACCCTGCTGTCACTTCCCAGGCTTTAAAGAATGGTAGTTAGGCAGACTGTGTGACAGAGCCCCCCATCTTTCTTATAGAAGATTGTGTGGCATAACAACCTCCATCATACCTATAGCAGAATGTGTGGCAGAACAACCCCCATCATCCCCTATAGAAGACTGTGTGGCAGAAAAATCACTATCATCTTTTATAGCAGACTGTGAAACAGCCCCCCATTTTCTTTCATAGCAGACTGTGACAAAGCCCTTCATCTTCCATAGCAGACTGTGAAAGAGTCCCCTATCTTCTTCTATAGCAGACTGTCACAAAGCCCCCATCTTCTTCCATTCTATAGCAGGCTGCAACAGAGCCCCCCATCATCTTCCATAGCAGACTGTGACAAAGCCTACCATCTTCCAAAGCAGACTGTGGCAAAGCCCCCCATCTTTTTCCATAGCAGACTGTGACAGAGCCCCCCATTGGGGAAGCCACTGTGCACGGCCGCACCTGCCAGCTCCCCGTTGGCAATATATACGGATTTTTTTATAACCCCCCTATCCTTCCTTAGTGTGGTGATTGGGGGGAGATTCTGACAAGAAGGAAAAAATGGGGACTTGCACTATACCCTATTTAATCTGTAGAGGTACGTTTGTGTTGGGTTTCCCCACCTGTGTAACCCTTATTCTAGAAATACCCCTATTTTTTCATTCTTGAGGTGGGTGCCTAGCCAAGATCTGTCCATATACATACTTTGGAAGGGTCTAATCTGTAGAGGTGCCACTCCCAAAGCTGCAAAAGAGCTCAAACCAGGAACAAAAAAAGTATGTAGGGAGGCACTCTCAACTCAATAAATTGATCAAAAAATACATTTTTATTAATTACATATTTATAATCACGACATACAATACACTCAACATATTAAAATCCTTAAAAAACACATAAATCAAACAATAACACACAGGACAAACCAACATAAAGGTGTGTAGGCGATGGGGAGAGTCTCCGCACACTTGTCAGGACTGTACCAAACACCCGTCTGTCTTAAGCCAGTATCCCCCAATCTCCACCGCCACTTCCGCCTATAGACAAGCCCCCGCTTGTAGGAGACACGGGTAATGCCTCTCCCAGTCGGTTGCCCCCAGGACTTAACAGGCGCAAAGGATAATAGCTTAAGGTGCAGCTTGGTGTTTGGCAGGGAATCCCGAATGAGGATGCCGGGTGCGAAAGTCCGTAAATCAGGCCGAGGTCAAACCAGGAGGTCACAGGCGAGGTACAGGAGGGTCAGGCAAGAGAGTGGTCAGGCAAAGCAGGAGGTCAGGGCAGGCAGCTAGCAAGAATAGTCGAGGTCCAAATCCAAATCCAAATCCAAATTCTTCACAAAGGTACAGCAACACACATCCAGAAACCAGAAGCTATAACGGGCACTGGGATACTGGAGCAGTACAACTTTATAGGGAACACTGGCCATAGGGAAAAGGGGAAAATGGAGGGAAACAAACTGATTGGTGCATACAAGGAAATGGGATCGGTCCCAGGAGCTGGACGGCCCAGGCCAGACAGGCCGACCAGTCCCTGGGTCCGATCCCAGGAACCAGCCACAGATTGGACATTTCAAACTCGCCCCCGGCGGGCGCGCTGGGGGAAGCGCCGCCGGGAGGCATAAAGCAGACGTGCTCGCGCGCGCGCGCGAGCACGTTGAGGATCGGGCGCGCCCCCGCCAGGAGGGGGAAGCGCCGAGTCAGAGGGGAGAGCCGCAGGGCCGCGCAGCCGCGCGGAGCGGCCTGCGACGCGGCCACCCACGGCGTCCTGCACCGCCAGCCCCTGATCCCCGCGACGGTGCCGAGGAGCTGGCAGACCCGGGGACCGTCGGGCCGCAGCCCGGTGGGAGCCACCCGGCAACGCACAGCGGGACCAGGAACGGCGATAAGGTAAGTGTCTAACATTACCCCCCCCCTGAGGAGGGGCCACTGGACCCTCCAAGCTGGGTTTTAAAGGATTCTCCCTATGAAACTTCTTTACCAAATTCTGTGCATGAACTTCTCTGGCAGGAACCCAAGATCTTTCTTCCGGACCGTACCCCTTCCAGTCAATAAGATATTGAAGAGAGTTCCGAAAGAAACGAGAATCAAGGACCCGGGCAACCTCAAACTCCTGATGCCCATCAACTACCACAGGACTAGGAGGACTATTAGGTTCATGGTTCCTTGCGGACTTAAGAAGTGAAACATGAAAGGATTTACAGATTTTCATGGATGAGGGGAGGGCCAACCGGTATGTAACCTGATTAACTTTGTGTGTTATGGGGAATGGGCCAATAAACTTAGGTCCTAACTTAGCGGAGGGTTGGCGTAGCGCCAAGTTCTTGGTTGAAAGCCAAACCCAGTCACCCACTTTAAAGTTAGAATTAGACGATCGCTTACGATCAGAAAATTTTTTCTGTTGACAAGCGGCCCTAGTTAGGTGTTGTTGGATTTTATTCCACTCCCCTGGCCATTTGGAAACCCATTCATCCACGGAGGGAACTCTAGAGGGTTGGTCCGAAAGAGCAGAAAACTTCAGATCCTTGCCATAAACACAGTGGAAAGGAGAAACCCCTGTGGATGAATGCGTGGCGTTGTTAAAAGCAAATTCCGCAAAAGGTAAGAAGAAGGCCCAATCAGTCTGAGAACCCGCCGTAAAACAGCGCAAATATTGTTCCAGGGACTGGTTCGTTCTCTCGGTCTGACCATTCGACTGCGGATGAAAGGCCGAGGAAAGGGAGACGGTGAACCCCAACTTGGCACAGAAAGCCCTCCAGAACCGGGAGACAAACTGGACCCCCCTATCCGAAACAACATCCATGGGAATACCATGAATCCTAAAGACATGAGTAATGAAAAGTTGAGCAAGAGTTTGAGCTGAGGGGAGTTTCTTTAAAGGGACGAAATGGGCCATCTTGCTAAAGCGGTCCACAATTACCCAAATAACCGTATGACCCTGAGACGGAGGAAGGTCAGTAACAAAATCCATGGCCAGATGTGTCCACGGGGAGGCAGGAATGGATAATGGAAGGAGTGGTCCTTCCGGTGGGCTCCTCAAGGACTTACTTTGGGCACAGACTTTGCAAGCGGAGACAAACCTTTGAACGTCCTTCCTAAGAGAAGGCCACCAAACTTGGCGTAACAATAAAGCTATGGTTTTCTTAATCCCTGGATGACCAGTTGTTTTGGTATCATGAAAATGGGACAAGAACTCAGACCGGTAAGTAGAGGGCACAAACAGGGCTGACGCGGGTTTCCCAGGAGGAGCTTGGGCCTGGAACTGAGTAAGATCAGGAAGTTGGGGTTGGATGGCGGCCACCACTAGGGAGCGAGGTACGATGGGAGAAACCACCCTTTCCGGTAAGTCAGGGGGAGAGAAACTCCGAGACAGGGCGTCAGCCTTTATATTCTTAGACCCGGGTTTATACGTTATAGAAAAATTAAACCGAGAAAAGAATAAGGACCAACGAGCCTGTCTAGGAGTTAACCTCTTGGCGGACTGGATGTATTCTAGATTTTTATGGTCCGTAAAGACCGTAACTGGATACTGAGCCCCCTCCAGCCAGTGTCTCCATTCCTGGAAGGCAAGCTTGATGGCCAGTAATTCTCTGTTGCCGATATCATAATTCCTTTCGGCCGCTGAGAATTTCTTGGAAAAGAAGGCACATGGATGGAGGCGTGCAGGTGAGCCGTAGTATTGAGACAAGACCGCCCCGACCGCAATCTCTGAAGCATCCACCTCCACAAGGAAAGGTCGTTGTTCATCGGGATGGACTAGGACGGGAGCAACGCTAAATACCCTCTTAAGATTCCCGAAGGCCTGGACAGCTTGAGCCGGCCAAACCGGGGGGTACCCGCTTTTCTTAGTTAAGTTAGTTAGTGGTGTAACCAGGGCAGAGAAATTCTTAATGAACCTTCTATAAAAATTGGCAAAACCCAAAAACCTCTGCAGGCCCTTCAGATCTCTGGGCTGCTCCCATTCTAAAACAGCCCTCACCTTAGATTGGTCCATAGACAGACCAGATTTGGAGATAATGTAACCGAGGAACGGAACCTCAGATACCTCAAATTGACATTTCTTTAATTTGGCATATAAACAATTCTCCCTAAGTTTCTGCAAAACTAGGCACACATGTTTACGATGCTCGTCAAGGGATGAAGAAAAAATTAAAATGTCATCTAGGTAGACAACCATAAACCGGCCAAGATAATCCCTGAAAATTTCATTAACAAAACTTTGAAAGACCGCAGGGGCATTACACAGGCCGAAAGGCATAACCAAATATTCATAATGCCCTTCAAGGGTATTAAAGGCCGTTTTCCACTCGTCCCCCTGCCTAATTCTTATGAGGTTATAGGCCCCTCTGAGATCCAGTTTAGAGAAAACCTGCGCCCCGACCACCTGCGTAAAAAGTCCCTCAATAAGCGGTAGGGGATACTTATTCTTTACCGTGATGTTATTTAAGCCCCGGTAATCGATACAGGGGCGAAGTCCCCCATCCTTTTTCTCCACAAAAAAAAACCCTGCCCCTGCTGGGGAAGATGAAGGCCGAATAAACCCTTTTTCTAAGTTCTCGGCGATATATTCCCGCATGGCAAGGGTTTCCGCTCGGGTCAAATTAAATATTCTGCCTCTGGGAGGCATCGTACCAGGGAGCAGTTCTATTGGGCAGTCCCAAGGTCTATGGGGAGGAAGTTTGTCTGCTGCCTTTTCTGAAAAAACATCAGCAAACTCCAAATATGGAGTAGGAATCCCAATAGGGAGTAGGCGCGTGACCCTGAGGGGAAATTCTAGGCAGTTCCGGAAACACTGGTGTCCCCACTTGGTAATTTGCCCCGAAACCCAATCAATTTGAGGATTATGCTCCTGCAGCCATGGCAATCCCAGAATCAAAGGAGTACCAGGCATGCTCAAAATCAGGAACCTGATAACCTCAGAATGACTGGCTCCTACTTTGATTTGCATGGGAGGTGATTGGAACCGAACTAACCCCCCGGCCACTGGAGTGCCATCAATGGCCGACACCCGGATAGGAGTTGGCAAGGTCTGTACCGTAATTCCTAGAGTCTGTGCTAGATCAGAGTCTAGGAAGTTCCCAGCTGCTCCAGAATCGAGAAGAGCCTTTAGATTAACATATTTAGCACCATTCATAAACTGAACTGGGACAAAAACTGGAGACGATACTTGAGGAGATACCTTACAGCCTAGGAGGGCCCCCTCGAAACCCCCTAGGCTCTGAAGTTTCCCGACGGTTTCTTTGGGCAAAGTTTAACCATGTGGCCGGTCCCACCACAGTAAAGACAGAGCCCCTCGGATAGGCGTCGTCGTCTCTCGCCTTCGGTGAGCCTGGTGGCACCTAGCTGCATAGGCTCTTCTGAAGGTTGAGCGACTAGAGCCTCAGATTTTGCAGCGGATTCAGGATGTGATCCTTTCTCTAGGCGCCTTTCCCGGAGTCGGCGATCAATGCGGATGGCCAAATGCATCAATTCATCCAGAGTTTGGGGTTCCGGGTAGTTCACCAGGGTGTCCTTGATAGAGTCAGCCAGACCTAAACGGAATTGGCCGCAGAGGGCAGGATTGTTCCAACGTGAGTCAACTGCCCAACGCCGGAATTCGGAACAGTAGTCCTCGGCTGGACGGCGTCCCTGGCGGAGGGTACGTAACTTAGCGTCAGCTGAGGCCCCCTTGTCAGGATCATCATAAAGGACCTCCATTGCAGCGAAGAAACTATCCACCGACTGGCGGATGGGGTCCTGAGCTGATAAGCTAAAGGCCCAAGACTGAGGGTCTCCATGCAACAGGGAAGTAATCAGGCCCACTTTTTGTTCCTGTGAGCCCGAGGAGACCGGGCGAAGCTGGAAGTATAGTTTACAAGAGTCCCGGAAATTGGCAAATTTTGCCCTATCGCCAAAAAATTTTTCAGGGAGCGGGATCTTGGGTTCCACTGACATTGCGGCCGGAGTCCCCTGAGAAGTGGGGACAATGGGAGTTGGACGGTTCTCCTGGGCCGCAACTCGATGAGCCAGGTGCTCCACCGCCGCCGTCAGGGCCTGCACCTGCTCCAGAATTTGGTCCATTCTTCTTGTTGGCCCGTTATAATGTCAGGACTGTACCAAACACCCGTCTGTCTTAAGCCAGTATCCCCCAATCTCCACCGCCACTTCCGCCTATAGACAAGCCCCCGCTTGTAGGAGACACGGGTAATGCCTCTCCCAGTCGGTTGCCCCCAGGACTTAACAGGCGCAAAGGATAATAGCTTAAGGTGCAGCTTGGTGTTTGGCAGGGAATCCCGAATGAGGATGCCGGGTGCGAAAGTCCGTAAATCAGGCCGAGGTCAAACCAGGAGGTCACAGGCGAGGTACAGGAGGGTCAGGCAAGAGAGTGGTCAGGCAAAGCAGGAGGTCAGGGCAGGCAGCTAGCAAGAATAGTCGAGGTCCAAATCCAAATCCAAATCCAAATTCTTCACAAAGGTACAGCAACACACATCCAGAAACCAGAAGCTATAACGGGCACTGGGATACTGGAGCAGTACAACTTTATAGGGAACACTGGCCATAGGGAAAAGGGGAAAATGGAGGGAAACAAACTGATTGGTGCATACAAGGAAATGGGATCGGTCCCAGGAGCTGGACGGCCCAGGCCAGACAGGCCGACCAGTCCCTGGGTCCGATCCCAGGAACCAGCCACAGATTGGACATTTCAAACTCGCCCCCGGCGGGCGCGCTGGGGGAAGCGCCGCCGGGAGGCATAAAGCAGACGTGCTCGCGCGCGCGCGAGCACGTTGAGGATCGGGCGCGCCCCCGCCAGGAGGGGGAAGCGCCGAGTCAGAGGGGAGAGCCGCAGGGCCGCGCAGCCGCGCGGAGCAGCCTGCGACGCGGCCACCCACGGCGTCCTGCACCGCCAGCCCCTGATCCCCGCGACGGTGCCGAGGAGCTGGCAGACCCGGGGACCGTCGGGCCGCAGCCCGGTGGGAGCCACCCGGCAACGCGCCGCGGGACCAGGAACGGCGATAAGGTAAGTGTCTAACAACACTAATTGATATCAAATGCCTAGATATATGTGCTAAATCATTCAACAAAATGTTCCAACAGTGCAACTAAACATGTGCAAATCCTGCCTATGATCCGGATCACTACAAAATCTATACATTTATAAAGTGCAAGTGCTACTAGTCAAACAATCAGTTAAGAATTAATATTCCCAAACATAACAACTCATAAACATATCAATCTACTCTATTCATCAATTAAAGAATAATATGAAAATATAATCACCTGTATATATTATTAGGAATCCCAAAAGGGAAGCACTGATGTATATCACAATACCAATCAAAAAATCAAAATCAAAAACACAAAACTATCACAAAAAACATCACCAGAAATAAAGTCAAGGTATCATAAATGTGTGAAGTCTCCCCACCGCCTAAAGCACCAGGAGCCACGCGTTCCGTGGGCACATCACCCACTTCCTCAGGCTGGGAGAGATTCTGACACACTGCCTGCTATAGGGGTATAATTGGGACTCTGCACACTGTCTGTAAGATACAGGTCCCTAACAACAAGAAGGCAAGACTAGGAAGATCAGAGACTAAAGACCGAACTCACAACAAGCAACCAGACAGTGCACTTGTGCACTCTAAGGTAAGGTTTTTTTGCTTTTTTTAAATTTTGTAACACCCTCCATCCTTTATAGGGTGATTGGGTGTATTCTGCCAACTCCCTTCCCTTGGTTCTTTGGAGGAGGGGAGGGATATTTTATCACACCATTTGATCAGGTGCGTCTTATAGTTTGAAAAAATACAGTAGTCAAATTTTGAAATGCCCTACTCAGTGAGGCAGTGGGGGGGGGGGGGGGTATTCAAAATACAAGTGCATGACATTCTTATATTTAATTACATTAGAAGCTACACATTTTAAAATTACTATGTCAATTGTTTGGTTCAGAGATCTGATTTTTTCTTGGCTACTATTGTCTGTAGGGCCAAAATGTAAGTGTGGGGAAGGCAAGAAGAATATGGGCCTTTTTCTACCTAGATTATAATACCTATGTAAGACCTCTAAAATAAAATTACTGTGATAAACATTTTTGTCCTGAAGAGAAACTGCTGCAGTTTGTAGAATTGCAGACTAGAAGTGAATTCAGGTTGAGAAGCAAGGAAAGTATAGGCTAATGCTCAGGAGGCGCTTGTTTAAAGGAAGGTTACAGTTATAAGAGAAATAGATCCACTTGCTGTTTCCTAAATTGCGAGGCCATTTCTGACATTTTCCTTTGAAGGTTCTTCTCATTTGTGAGCTTCTGGCTGGCTGTGAGCTTTGCTCTCATTAAATTCTTTAAAGCATTTTGAAGTGATCCCTGCAGATCATTCAGAAATTATTTTATCAATGTATGAATTTAGACCGCTGTGTTTGGCTTGTTAAAGGAAGCTGTTTATAAAAGAAATGTGCACGAGAATGACATGATTAACTTTCCATCGAGAAAAGACATTTCTCAAACAAAGCAAACCACAGGCATAACACATAGTAATGGCAAGGATTCCTAAGGTTAGTGCTTTCCCAGCTTGTAAAATTGGCTTCTGTAGTTAGCTTTCTCCATTATCTATATTTAGGCAATTGTTTATAACATACATTGCTTGCATGGTGTAAATGTGGGACTTCCCTTACAGGCAGCCATAAACAGCAAGGGGGGACTGGATTTAGATGACAATAGCATATCATTTAACTGTGGAGATTAACAGATCCTGGATTATTTGTCTCAACAAATTCAAAGCCATCAATCGAATTTAAAGATGCCTTTAAAGTTGCCCATGAAGATAAAAATTGAAGTAACTATGAGAAATTCTAACCCCACCCCAACCCCTTTTCTACTGGGCATATTTCCATTCTTCCACAACTGCCTTTCTTATAAATATTAAGTGTGTCGCCATTGCCATTGAATGCTTGCACATACATAAGAATTTTTGCTCTGCATTTCTGCCATCAGTGCAGTGAGAACAAGCACAAGTGAACCACACCAGTGAGTACACACACATGCCCGGAGTTATGGTCTGAACTAGCTACTACGGTGCCTTTGGGAGAGGTTGCAGGTTAGAAGTCTTGCCCAAGAGCACTTTAGTTATATTTCCACCGGGAATCAAACCTACAACCCTCTCTTCTTAATATTGGTTCTCTAACTACTAAGCCAGGGGTCCTCAAACCTTTTACTTGAGGGATGAAACAGGCCAGGTTTTTAGCTCTCCACACTGACCAGAGAGACCATAACTCTTGTCGTCATCATGGCCATTGAGAAGATAAGGGGTAGGAACAATTAATGTCAAAGCCAAATCACCACTGAGAAAGCAGGTGGGGGTATGGTTTGGCTGCCCCAAGGGAGGTTTATATGTCTATCCTAGAGAGATGGAGAAACGGGTGGAGGCCATGGAGAAGGAGGAGAGTATATAGAGTGAATTGGAAGTGGTAGTAGTACACATTTCTCATTCCATCCATCATGAATCCCAACTATTGTCTGTGGATTGGACGACCAGCCAGAGGACACTGTACTTAGGCCAGACATTGAGGTGTCTGTGTTTAGTGAACTGGGCACATCACAGCACATACGTGCCTTTATGTCGATGGATGTATAACGAGTCTTGCATAACCCATATTAAAGACTTTGACTATAACTAGATAGCAACCCTCCTTGATCCACACTACAGGGCCAAAACCCCAGGACTCATGCCACCAGTGGAGAGGGAAGCCAGAGTGGAGTACATTAAGTGAAAATGTGTCAATGACTTGGAAAAAGAATTTCCCTGTAGCAATGGGCATTCATCTGGTACTTGGCACATATCTGGCAGGTGACCTAGCAGTGGAACCAGGAGGACAAAAGATAAGGGAAGTCTAACATGCAACTGGAAACATTTCCCCCCCCCCCACAGCATCAGCATGCTGAGGGAGAAATAGTTTAGCGAATAGTGATGGGCCAGTATGAACTGGTAAGGGTTGTTACGGCCAGCATTGGTGTCAGCAGGTGGTATGCTGAATGACTTGAACTGGATCTGGGCTGAATCTAGAATGGCCCAGATCTGGTTCAAGTCATTCAGCATACCACCTACTGGCACCAACGCCGGCCCTCACTGCCCTTACCAGTTCATACACAGTTAAAAAATAAATAATAAAAAAAAGAACTGACTGTCTCCACCTTACTCCCCTACTGTAACCCTTTCGGGTGGCGCAGTCTATGCATGACTGCTAGGTTGGGGGCTTCATCCTTGCCAGGATGGAGGTGGTTTTCTGATGCTGGGGAGAAGCTTTAGCAGCAGTTTTTCCAACATCTACAGTTATGAGGGACACAGGTCCCCACTCCTCCTTCCTTGAAGTCCAGCCAAGTGTCATGGCTGACTGGCAGGGAGGGAATTTTTATCATCACAGAGGTGGAGTCTCTGTGGAATCCCCCCAGCCATGTGTTGACCCCCCCCCCCCGGAACATCCACAATTCATGGGGCTTGGTGCATCCCTGGTCTCCCTGCGCTTTGTGGTGCACATCCGAATGGCTGGGCGCAGAGATTTTGGCGATGCCCTGAGAATACTTCATGGAACCCCAGGAGGGTGATGGTTGGTGGAGGTTCCCGGGGGTTACACACAGTGGGGCATACAAAATTGACATGCCCTAGGGGTTTGTAAGTCACCCAGCTGTTTTTTAGGGTGGTTGCCCTTCTCTAAACTCCTCACCATTGGTGGGAAGCTGGTTAGTGGGCAGGTGGTCAAGCTGCAGGCTGGTTGCCAATCAATCAGCAATTGGCTAATAAACAAGTAGGCAGGTGGGCAATAAATCAGTGGTTGGGCAGGATGATATATATGTGGAAAGGCAGAACTAGGTGCCCCCTCAACTCCAGCAGCTAAGCGAGAAGGAGGAGGTGTGTCAACAGACATCGGGGAGGGGGGTGCACAATCATGGCAGCACCCGGGTTTGCTGCCCACAGGTGCCGGCGCTGACTTTAGTAAATGCAACATAATTATTGGTGTTCCCTTTCCGCTGAGGCTGGAACCTTTCCTCCTGCACATGACCAACTTTACCCTATGCAGGTACCAGAAATGTCTTGCTTGTCATGTGTTCTATTCCTTTGGAGGGACAAAAAACCCCATACTTGAAGTAGACACAACCACTCCTGGGGCATCCAGTGAAACCCACCAGTCATCCACTTTTCCTACCTCACATCTTACTCAGCTATGCACAGCCTCACCTGCAATAACTGAATGGCTGGCATGGCCACACAAAACCGAGGGATGGCGCATCGATCACTGGAGTGGCTTGGATTCCATTTAGCTTCCCCATTAATATGTATAGTCGGAGAGGCTGATTGGAAGAGAGCAGTGTCTGAACAGTTGGTTTTGGTTCACTTTAAGCAATAGTCTTCAGAAATAAATAATATAGGCAATGATAAGCCTGTTGGCCACTCTGGTGGTGGGGGGGGAGCAAGAACTTTTTCTTGATTCTTTTTATAGCACCATCAATTTTCATAGTGATGTACAAAAAATAATAATTAGACAGGGTAGAGCAGATAATCCGCATTTTATACAACTAGAGATACAACCAAGTTCAAAGTGAATAATCTAAAGACAAAATTCGGTAGGAGAGAAAACCTTCCAAGCTTACAGTCAGAACATTCTCTTCATACAACCTTGCATGTGTTGCTTTTCCCTATCTACTTCTATTTAATTTTTTTCCTTCTTGTTCTGCCTTAACCTCTATTTTACCCCCTAGACCCCCCCCCCCCGAAAAAAATGTCGGTGGTCAGAACCAAACAGCTGATATGGTTGATTGTCTACATGTTCTTTATTCATTAATACTGTCGCAGTCGCTTGAACTACTCTTGCACTTGAACTTTAATCATGAAACTCTGGCCCTTATTTATGAAGGAATAGCGACAGGTAGCGACTGGTGAGCGGCCGGTAATGACGGGCCCCGCCACGAGAACGCCGGCTCCCCACCACAATCACACATTTATCAAGCCAATCCTGCTTAGCGACTGAGATAGCGACATATAGCGACTCATTCATCATTATTCCAGCCTCAGCCCACAGCGCCAGCGTCCGACCTTGAACAGCGACAGGTATGACCTCTCGCTACCTGGCGCTCTCCAATGCATTTCAATGGAACAATCTTTAAATATTCATAATTAATTGTTATGAAATTTTTTTTTTTTTTTTTTAAATGTGAAAAATTCTGTGACCACTTCTGCCATTTTAGATAATTTTTTTAAGGGAAAAAAAATAAAATAAAAAAATTGTACAGAATTGATATTACAGGTCTGATATTAATGTATTCATATTACAAAATGATTTAAAAAACATGTATTTTTTGGTTTCCAAAAATATGGTTGTTTGGGGGTTAAAAAACTACTTTTAACCCATCGCCTCCAGCGCTCTGGGGTTTAAACATGCATTTTACAGCGTGAGAATTTTTTGAACGTGATTTTTTAATGAATATGGTGGAAGCCAGTCGCTAGGGCCAGTCGCTATCATGCGCTCCCATACAGCGCGGAACCTGTCAAATAGCGACTCCTCACCCAATATTCAACGTTACGGCAAACCGACTGAGTCTCTATCAACTACCGAACAACGGCCAAGCACAGCGACTACTAGCGGGCGCTCTGAAAATGCCGCTACAGTCGCTCAACTGTCGCTACCTGCCGCTATTAATGAATCGGCCTCCCCGTGCTACAGAAGGCCTAAACTGTTTTCTCTTTTTAAATTGAAGAAGAAATGGCTGAGATATGTAGGTAGGATTTCTCTTTTTAAATATATGGGCGTGACACTTATCTCTGTGATGCTGCATAATAATCAGTATAATAGGAGTGGGGTCTGTAAGACACAGGCATTCTCATTACCCTGGCTGTTCTCCTTCTCTCCCAGTGTCCATAGTCTAATGATGCAAAACTATAGACCACCAGCCTAGTGATGTGATGGTTTATGGCAGAGGAATTCAGGGGATGTGCTACTACTCTTTGCCATGTTTCTATTTCCAGGGGCAGCTGTGCTGCCTGGAAGGGAGAGCGCAGACATGATGAGGTGAGATGCTGAATGATAGTTTATGCACTTTGCCTACAGAGTCCCATTTATCCTCTTTCTTTTCCTATTCAAATCATAAAAACATTGTAAAAATGTTTTCTTTTATCCTTTAATGTCGACAATAATGATTTTTGTTTACGAAAATGTAATGATGCTAAAGTAGCTTGGTCAGTATGCTCACAGGAAATGTTTAGAGACTAGTACAAAAAATGTACAGTATATAGTAATTTTTTTAAATCTAGAAGGGTCAAGGATTTTGGTGTATAAACTCACACTTTTTCTGGTGCGGCTTGCTATACATTTTATAAATATTGTTGACATTTTATATGATATATTATGTGATATATAAATGCTGAAGTCCTGAACTGTCTATGGCCCTTATTTAAGAAGGGATATCGTCAGGTAGTGGCTGGTTAATGACAGGTAGCGACTGATGAATGCCGGACACGGCACGCAATTACACATTTATCAAGCAGAATCTGTTTAGTGACTGGGATAGCGCCATGTAGCGTCTGATTCATCATTTTCACAGCCTCAGCGAACAGCGCCAGCGTTCAGCCTTGCACAGCGCCAGGTATGACCTCTCGCTACCTGTCGCTCTCCCATACATTTCAATGGACGATCCTTTTCTTCTCTTTAAACTTTTATTTTTTATTTTTTTGTTTTTCAAAAAAATCACAAATAATTATTTGACCTCTTCTGGCATTGAAATAGCAGTTTTTTCATAATTTTTTCATTTTTTATATATTTCCTAAGAAATGACATTACAGGTCTGGCATTAAAGTGTTAATGTTACAATGTTGTTACAATGTAATTCCATATGTTTTCGCTTTGTTACTAGTTGATAGATGCTTGAAAACACACTTTAAACACACCGCATCCTGCGCTCTGGCGCAAGCATTTTTCAGCGCCAGGGATTTGTGAGGCTGTTTTTTTGCTGAATATGGTGTGAGTCGGTCGCTATGAGCAGTCGCTAACATGCGCTCCCTTACAGCGCTGTACTGGTCAAATAGCGACTCCTCACAATGTATTCAACATTACTGAACAGCGACTGAGTCGCTATAAAGTAGCGACCCACGGCCGAGCACTGCGACTACTAGCGGGCGCTCTGAAAATGCCTGCTACAGACGCTCATCTGTCGCTACCTGCCGCTAATGAGGAATCAGCCTCTATGTTGAAATAACTCAACATTCACACAAGGAACACAGTACATGGAGTGGATGAAACTATTAGAATTTTTGTAATAATCACAAGTTTACTGCTGTAAATCAAATTATATTTTAAAAAAGGGTTCAATAACAGGAGAAAATAAATAATCCCCTGGCAGCCCCTTTGGTATAGCGTTATCCTTCTGCATTATTGGGCTTGATTTATGAGCGTTTGAATTTTCTGCTTCACTTATGAACAATGGAAGGCATGCCCTCATTGGAAGGCATGAAAGATAAGACCGTGTGATCAATCACATCTGAAATCACCTGAATTGCAATGTGAAAAAAATGTAGTGCTCATTCATGAATTAATCCCACTGTCATCCGGTTAGGAAAACCCTTTTTTAATATTCTGTATTAATGGGTGTGGCCAATTTACTTGTTTTAATGGTCATTGTCCTTTTTCAGAATACAACTGTTATACTGTATGTACTTCATATTACAACATAAATGCCTTGAGGTCCAATGAACATTTGACACAGAATTGTAATGCACACTCACAATAATTACAGTCTGTAAAATGACCAGGTCTTGGACACCTGTGCTCTGATATCACAGGTATCAGCATTATGTATCAAGGCTGCAGTGTGACTGAAGCTGAAAAGTGTCCCAGATCTCTTCATAGCAGGACACTGGCCACTGCACCATACTGCTATAAAATAACAATGCTTTGCACATTGTATGCATCTGACAATAAATCAATCAAATCAATAGAGATCCCTGTTGCTGTTGTATAGTATTTCACGACACTAGTGTCTCCAAACAGTACGCATGCTCTAGTGCCGCTAATTCCTTGCTTTTCTGGCTGCAACAGTGGCAAGTAGATCCACTAAAGTTAGCCCATACTAATGCCCTTATTCATCAAGCGATAGCGCCAGGTAGTGTCTGACGAGCGCCAGGTAGCGGCAGCTAACGGCGACTACCGACTCAAGTACGCCCGGCGGCGGTCACAATGACGCATTTATCAAGCAAAATGAGGCTAGCGCCGGCGAGAGCGACGGCTAGCGCGGCATTCATCATGAAGCCGCCTGGACCGAACAGCGCCGCTGCAAATTCCCTCACAGCGCCAGGTATGAGCTGTCGCTCCCTGGCGATGTCCAATGCATTTCAATGGAGCAATCTATAATTATTCCTAATTAATTGGTATTAATTTTTTTTTTTTTTTTTTATGTCAAAAAATCGAAGACCACTTCTGCAATGTTAGGATTTATTTTTAAGTCAAAAAAAAAATTAAAAAAAATATGTGCAGAATTGATCTAACAGGTCTGAGATTAATGTACTCATATTACAAAATGATTCTAAAAACATGTATAATGTTACATTCAAAAAATATGGTTGTTTAGGGGTTAAAAACTAGTTAATACACATCGCCGCCAGCGCTCTGTGGTTTAAACAAGGAATGGACAGCGACAGCACATTCGGAGCGTGATTTGTTGATGAATATGAAGCTAGCCGTTCGCTCTGGCCATTCGTTGTCAGGCGCTCACATACAACGCTGGACCTGTGAAACAGCGACCCCCCAGCCTGTATTCAACATTACCGCACACCGACTGAGTCGCTGTCATCAAGCTAACGCCGGCCAAGCACAGCGAATACTGGCTGGCGCTGAAAAAATCACGCTACAGTCGCTCATCTGTCGCTACCTGCCGCTATTAATGAATCGGCCTCTAATTATCAGTCCCAGATGTGACCATGCATGTGAATTGCAGGTGACACATAACTAGGGATGGGAGAACCCGCTGAAAACCGGGTTCGACGACTTTGTCCGAACTTGCTGCTAAAGTTCGGTTTGGGTCCCCAAACCTGTACCACATTGAAGTCAATGGCTGTAAATTCCTGTAAAATGGGTGTAACAAGGTCTAGAGGGATGCAAATTGGGGGGGGGGGGGGGGTCCTCAGGGCAATTGCCCTGCACTAAATGGGGTAGGGAAAGTACTCAAAGTAACAACAGACTAACCAAAAAAATTAAGAAATAGATAAATTAAAATAAAAAAAATTACGGGTGTCAGGGCAAATCAGGGGGTAACATCAGGAGATTGTTCAGGGGTAGGAAAAGTACTCAGAATAATTACAGAAAGCAAAAAATGAATTAAATACATAAGTAAATAAATAATAAATAAACAGTTTTCCCATGTTTAATTAGTTGCCACTGCAGGTTTTTCTTTAGATTTTTTGGTAATTTTTTAGGCATTTTTGGTTGGATACAATTTTTGTCTTATGAAGAATAGCCAGACTTTTTGTTTTTAAATTGTCTTTTTTCACTTTTAAGTGTTTTACTCAATGTAGCTTTTAATGGAATCCCATTTAACATTGAAAGTCCCTGCAGGTTTATTTTTTAATATTATTTGGTAATATTTGGGGCATTTTTCATTACCTACAATTTGAATCTAATGAAGAATGTCCAGCCCGACATTTTATTTTTTAATTGTATTTTTTCACTTTTAAGTGCCAGGTTGGCTGCCAGGTTCATCTGCACCACATGCCTATTGGTGGTGGTTAATGGAGTATGAATTGGTATAGGGGTCCAGTTCATATGGGAAAATGTAGTTAAAAAAAAACACGTCTTCAAAAAAAAACTTCTCCATTAAGGTTCCCGCGCAGGGAGGACACTCTGGTGGGATTTAGCAAGGAGGGGCTTCTGGCCGAGGGACCCCATGATGAGCTGTTGATTAGCTGTTTTTATATTAAGAGGCAGGGCATTTGTGGAGATTGAGTGATATAACTTATGTTACTGCAAATGGGAAGGGGCCCAAAGGAGTGGAATGGTAAAATCCCCTCTAGGCCCCTCCCCTTCAGTGCCACTAGCAATTACATCAGGGAGATTTCATGGAGGCCTTGCCTACAAGTATAAAAGCCATTTCCCCTGGCCTTCACTCCAGTCCCTTGCTGGGTAGCAAGGATGAAGGAAGGGGCAACCTGTCCTACAGGCTGGAGGGGGCCCGAAAAGCCCCAAACAAAAGGAAGAGGAGATGGTGCGGGACAAAGAAGACTCACTGGACCCAAGGAAGACGGCTTCCGGCGGGGGAAAGAAGATGTGGATGGGTGAGTATAATTTAAATTAAGAACAATAAAAATATTTTTGTGTGGTGTCTTATTTCTTTTTTACTTGGGGTGAACTGGTAAGGGGTCCAGGTGGCCAGTCATGGCACTGGATTCCTGGAGGAGGACTTAGGTTAAGGTTAGCTTTAGATGTGTTCTGGGGTAATGTGTGGGGGCTTCAGCATTCTAGATGCCCTTTCAGTCTGTCTTATAGTGGCGGGGAACAACCCCTTTTACCGCATGGGGGTTGGTCTGCTTTAAGCAAAGGTTATATTGACTGAACACCGCTGCCATGGTTCCAGACAACAATTACTAACCCCCTCTGCTCTCCTGTAGTGCTAATGCTTACCAGTAGAGATGGGCGAAGCCGAACCGTGAAGTTCAGGTTCCCAAACTAAACACGGACTTCAGGCAGAAGTCCATGTTCAAGTTCGGCCTGCTTAGCAGCCCATCAACTCACGTCACCTACGGTTGCAGCAGCAGGAAGCTGCTGTGACTTACCTATGCCTTATTCATGGCCATCTTTTTGTAGCCTCAGCTTGGGCCAGATTCAAAGGCTACTGCTGCTGCTGCTGACAGGAGGCACTCTGCACCCCCTGCCATAGCCAAGTGTGTTCACCTGCCGCTACCTGCCGCTACCTGTCGCGCTACCTGTCGCGTTACAAGGCACTACACTATCCCTTGATGAATAAAGCCCCAAATGTTTCTTTGTGGGGGATGGGAGAGAAAGAGTGGCAAGTGTGTGTGTGTGTGTGTGTGTGTGTGTGTGTGTGTGTGTGTGTGTGTATTATGGTAGATTGTTCAAATGGAGTGGCAAAAATAGCACAGATCAGCTGGGTTTGTGATGTAATGTTGGGTTGATGTGAAAAAGGACTCCAGGAAAGTGTGTTTCTGCAGTTACTGTCTCTTTAAGGGGCAGCTGGAAAAGCACTCTATGGGGCCCTGCAGTCTGCCCAGCATAGGAAGCTAGGTGGGTTCTGCTGGTCACTCACTCCAATCCAGTGCTCCAGGCCAGGAGGCTGATGGGCAGCTAAGGGCTGCTGAATGGGCTGAGGTGTATGTGGCACCTGCAGCCAAGCGTTGAAGAGCGCTGCAGACAGCTGTGTGGGCTAACTGGGTCTAGGCGGCCCCGGAGCTAGGTAGAGCTCACAGACCGACAGCCATGTGGGCTACAAGGTGCTGGTGGCACCAGAGAGTCTCTGATGTGAACTGTGAGTATATATATATATTGCTGGTTGGGTGTGGCTGGAAGAATAGGCATCATTAGTTTAATGTTTCTGGATGATAGTGGGTGCTGTGCAGGTCTGGGTTTGTCCCATGTCAATTGGTAAAAATGGGATTTGGGCCTCACTTTTTTATTGTGTCCAGGGTCACATTTTGTCAATAGGGTCGATTCAAAGAAACATGTCAAAGCTTTGATTTTGTTGCCGATCATGGTATTATTTCCGAACGATCGAGCATTCGTATGAACTTGCGAGTGATTCTATAACCTAATGAGTTTCCTATTGTAAAATTCCCGTCCGTTCGTATGTTATCTCCCGACCTTGGGCCAGTCATTTCCAAACGGAAATTTTCGGTTGAGTGATCTGTTGTTGAGACGGCAGCATGTTATTTTTCCCTTCTTCCATCGTCCACCTCTTCGTATTTCTTGCGTTTCCCGATGGTTTTTCCTGCTTTTTAACCTCTAACACTCGTGCGCTCGTAAATGTGGAAGATCTTGCGCATGCGCAATACAAGCTACACTCAACTAATGTGGCCCATATCGTACACTACCTAGCTCAACCAAACTACTTTGCGACATTCTTACACGTACCTTTATTAACCCTAAAACTGACCCAAACCCCTTGGCGGTTGGATTTTTCTTCATTTCCCGGACCCTAAAACTTACCCAAACCCTTTCGCGCTTGCATCCGTCTTCATTTGGACGACCCTAAAACTTACCCAAACCCCTTAGCGCTTGCATCCTTCTTCATTTGGACGACCCTAAAACTTACCCAAACCCCTTAGCGCTTGCATCCTTCTTCATTTCTCGGACCCTAAAACTTACCCAAACCACATAATGTACATATGTCTATCTGTTTCTAAGCATGTATTTTCGTGTTTGTGTAAATGTCTTTTTTTGCGCATATTAGAAATGACACATTTCTAAAGCCTTAAAATATTATTTATTTAAAAAAATTTTCTTTTTTTTGGCTTTGGGTTGCTTAAAAGCTCGTAGAATATTAAAATTTTTTTTTTTTTTTCTTTTTAAAGTATAAAATGTATAAAAATACCAACAAGTGCAAAACTATTTAACAAAATTAGCCAGGACCAAGGGCACTAATCCTCCTCCTCTTCTTCTTCTGTTGGCCCCAACGTCGCCTGTATGGCCGCAGCTCACTATACAGTTTATGGAGGGAAGCGCGATTAAGCCTGGTCAGCTCGAACAGCTCAATGTCATTCATGCCATCGATGTGCATGCGACGACGCAGGGGCAATCTGCCCTCAGACATCCGGATCAAATCGATGCCAAAAAGCATTAGAGCTTGATGTTCCTCGAACTCACTCCTATCCATGCTACTCCCAAGGCCAAAAAGCTGCCGGATAAGAGTTCGGGAATCAACCCTTAAATGTGCCTAGAAACACTTGCCAATCAGCTCTCTGAATTGATCGCAAGCCCATGTCATTAACGGGAAAATTAGGACTGCTCGCAAAAAATACGATTTGGACGGGAAATATACAATAACTAACGGAAATAATACAATTGACGGCCGAAGATCGAAAGAGCATATACGTCTAGGCCCGAACGTTCGTGCGAATACGAAATGGCCAAAAAAAAGGGAAAAAATGACTAACACCCACCCAAACTTCCGATTCCCGATCCGAAATTAATTAACTTTTGCATTTAGAATCGACCCTATAGTGTCCTGTAGGAAACAGATACTTGATAAGCTCAGCAAATTGGTTGAAATGCTGGCTGCCATAACATGGGCCTCTAATTTAAATACAGAAAAATAGGCACAAAAACAAGTTTGATGCACAATTCAGTCCATATTGTAATTTTCTGAAACGGTTATTTCATAACATATTTGCCTAATTGAATAATTACATGGCAAATAGTGTTAGATTCAATTGGTATTAGATTAGATTAGTGTTAAATAAGAAATGATGCATAAATCCCCAATAGTGCGTTGTTGTAACCATAGTCTGGCATTTAAAATTCTAGTATTTCAGCACTTGTTCCTCATAAATGGGGAGTATTTATGGCATGCATATATTTGATCAATATATATTCTCACAATGATGCTTAGTGTTACTGCCTTCTAGATTTTGTTATTATCATAACAACCATAATTGAAAACATTAATAAAATGGTTTCTATTCATTTTTTTTCCTACACCTTAGATGATATAGATGCTATAATATATCATCCCTCTGCTGTATGGCATTAATGTTTAATGAATAACCAGTGTAGGCAATTTTCCTAGCAGCTGGGTGGCAGCCTCATAGTCTCAGCAGGACACATCCGGACCACCCTACTTTAATAAATGCTTTCATCTATATGAAGAATATCATTTTCAACATGAATTTACTTCTTTCATCACAAAAAATATTTTGTAGGAGAAAAGGAATATACATATTGAATAAATGTATATTGACACGTGCAGCTTGCAAAAACAAGAAGGCACATTATACTATAGCCTATGGGCATAAGGGTAACGTGGGAAATTAAAGAAGCCTAAGGGTAGCATATACTTTGTTTGTCAGTGATGGATGTTCTAATTGAACATTTTTTTTTGCTCAAAAATTGAATGTCCATCTTTGGCTCTTCTGTTGCCACTGCCTTCCCTTTTATTTTTGTTCTGGACACCAGCCTTTTTGTTTGTTAGCCTCCTGTGATCTTCACCACTGGTCCCCAACACATTGCTTGCAGACCCTTGCTGTGTGGCTCGTGGTCTGCCCGGGATCAATGAGTTGGACAGGTGGAGAAGCGTGCCAGCTTACCTATTTATACAATTTACTTAGGGCCTGGGAAGGAAGTCCAGTTTAACCCTCTCAATATATAATATTCAGCAAACAGGCTTCTAAATTGTGTAAAGAAACCAGGGGCCTTGGTTAAGGTGGGGCCCCCACTCCTATTTTTGAGTCCTCAAAGTTGGGACATGCAATGCAATATTAAACTTAAGAGCTATTCACCTGAGAAGCTGCTAGCTTCCCCTTTGGAGGACTACATAGGGAGAAATCCAGACAAGCTGAACCTCTTCGCTGTGCGTGCACCTTAGCTATCTAAAAATAATAATATCTAAAAAAAAGAAATCTATGTTATTTTAGGTTAAGATGTATAGAAATACAGAAAATTCTAAAAGGCTCTGTAGACCCTACTCTTATCCCAGCACAAGTCGCTTCACATTCTATAGAAAGTAAATTACTTGTATGTAAATATGTACTTGTCAAATAAAATATATTATAAATCCTTTTCATGGTTCCAGCAGCCTGGCCTCAAGTCACAAGGCTTATCTAGTTACTTGAGTTGTCCCTGTATTTATTTTTTTTCTGTGCTTCCTATTATTATTTAGTGCTCTTCCCCCTTTGTTTTTCCCTTTTGCATTTAGGAGGTCCTAGTTCCCTAAGTTGTTCAGAACCTTCCTTTCATCCTGGCCCATGCGTCTTTAGGTCCTTGCTGTAAAATCTGGTCCTGGCACTTCATTATAACCATGTTACCTGCTACTTATTTTATTTCAGTTTTTCCTTTGTTGCGCTTTTTTCAGTAGTGTGGTGAAACAGGGGTTACATCACAGGGGTCTTCTGCATTGTAAATGCTCACTATTTGAAGTAACTTTTAATCAACAAAACTAGGAGTATGGGGCAGAACAGTTTCTTTTGTACAATGTGTTTTGTTTCTTCTTGTTTCTCTGTTTCAACCCTTAGCAATGGTTTCTGACTCTTTTTATGACCCTCTTATTATGATTGCCCCCAGGGCAGAGCATAACCACTTCCATGAGTAGTTCTTGAATGACTGCGTACAAGTCAACATTTGTTATCAAGCTAATGCATGTGGATTTTATCTTTCTTTGATTTCGATCTTTGGCATTTCTTCTTTTCCTAATACCAGCATTTACACTGCTGACTGGTCTGTAAGAATGTAAAGACTTTCAATGAACCTTTAAAACATGAAAGTCAGCTCAATTACATTAAAATAAAGAAGGTGTTTTACTTTTTCTCGATTACACTTAGGCCCTTATTTAAGAAGGGATAGCGTCAGGTAGCGCCTGGTTAATGAGAGGTAGCGACAGATAGCGACTGGTGAACGCCGGACACGGCACGCAATTATACATTTATCAAGCAGAATCTGTTTAGCGACTGGGATAGCGCCATTTAGCGTCTGATTCATCATTTTCACAGCCTCAGCGAACAGCACCAGCGTTCAGCCTTGCACAGCGCCAGGTATGACCTCTCGCTACCTGGCGCTCTCCCATACATTTCAATGGACGAACTTTTTCTTCTCTTTAAACAGGTTTTTTTTTTTTTTTTCCAAAAAAATCACAAATAATTATTTGACCTCTTCTGGCATTGAAATAGCATTTTTTTCATAATTTTTTCATTTTTTAAATATTTCCTCAAAAATGACATTACAGGTCTGGCGTTAAAGTGTTCATGTTACAATGTTGTTACAATGTAATTCCATATGTTTTCGCTTTGTTACTAGTTGATAGATGCTTGAAAACAGACTTCAAACACACCGCCTCCTGCGCTCTGGGCTTCAAACAACTATTTTTCAGCGCCAGAGATTTGTGAGGCTGTTTTTTTGCTGAATATGATGTGAGTCGGTCGCTAGGAGCAGTCGCTAACATGCGCTCCCTTACAGCGCTGTACTGGTCAAATAGCGACTCCTCACAATGTATTCAGCATTACTGAACAGCGACTGAGTCGCTATGAAGTAGTGACTCACGGCCGAGCACTGCGACTACTAGCGGGCGCTCTGAAAATGCCTGCTACAGACGCTCATCTGTCGCTACCTGCCGCTAGTGATGAATCATCCTCTTAGTCTATGTCTTTTGAGATGCCATCATATTAATCCAAGGTAATTCCAAGTCAGATCCACTAATGCATATTGATGACTAGACTCAGAATCAATTTACTCACCAAGTACATCTGGATGTACAACAAATTCATTTTTTATTAAATATACCTAATTTTTGTTCCATAAGAAGCACCCAGGGTTTAGAGGACAACAATTAAGAAAGAAATTATTCTGAACCAAATGGTGTGCTTAAACCCCCCTCTTAATCACCCCAATAAAGACAGTATGCAGAATCACCCCATTACAGCCAGTGAGCAGCATCCCTCATTACAGCCAGTGAGGGGCATCCCACATTGGAGGCAGTGTGCAACATCTCCCATTACAGGCAGTAAGTAGCATCCCTCATTACAGCCAGTGAGCAGCATCCCTCATTACAGCCAGTGAGGGGCATCCCACATTGGAGGCAGTGTGCAACATCTCCCATTACAGGCAGTAAGTAGCATCCCTCATTACAGCCAGTGAGCAGCATCCCTCATTACCAGCAGTGTATGGCATCCCACATTGGAGGCAGTGTGCAAGATTTCCCATTACAGGCAGTGAGGGGCATCCCTCATTACAAGCAGTGTGCAGCATCTCCCATTACAGGCCGTAAGGGGCATCCCTCATTACAGACAATGTGCTGCTTCTCCTATTACAGGCAGCGTGGGCATCTCACATTAGAGGCAGTGTTGGCATCCCTCAATACAGACAGTCAGGGGCATCCCTCTATCACAGGCAGTGACTAGCATCCCTTATTACGGGCAGCAAGCGGCGTCCAACCACCTTTCTCCCCCAGCACTGGACAATTCATGCTGCCTAACTGCCTGCTGCTGCCCCCCGCCTCCGCCACACACACACATACACACGCTTACCGCTGCTTCCCGGTTGTTGTGGCGCTTGTTCCCGGTCTCTCGGAATAGCAGGAGCAAATGTATGAGTGATTGTATGTGTGTGAGCGGGAGCAAAAGCAGCAGTGGCGGTGGGCGGGCAGACATAAGTCAATTACCCTGCCCGCCGCCTTATTGTTGTACAGCACTCGGAGGCCATTCACCAGCCACCACCCGACCTCTCGCATCTGTCGCTCACTGGCCATGGCCTTCCCTGGTGCCAGCCTACTGGGCCCTATGGTCAGTCAACCCCTGCACACAGGAATTTAACTTTCCTGTGTGTTTTTTTTTTTCTCTCAGACAGGGAATCCTGAATTGGGATTCCCTGCTGTGTGTATCCCCCCAGTTCGCCCATTCCACTCACCTTCCTGTCGCTCCCACGGCACGGGCTCGGCCGAATATGAGCGCGCTCATTGGCTGAGCGCCCCACTCAGGTAATCAGCACGTTTGATTTCACTCAGCTCCCTTCAGCTCTGCTTATGGATAAGCGGTCTGTAAGCAGCCGAGTAGAGCCAAGTGCACTGCCTGCTTTTAGCTGTGGCGTGCCCACACCTCCCATTCAGAAAGGTGGGGTGTGGGTTGTGTGCATAGATAGAGGTTAGTGGGGATGTAGCTGCAGCGCTGAAATTCTAGGGCTTCTGTATCAGGTAAGTGGATCTGGGGAGTACACAGCAGGATGCCACAAGGAGTGCAATTCTGTAAGCACTACATTTGGCCCTGTGGCACACTCTCTTTTGCTAGCTATGTCATTATCCTAAGATGCCTGCAGCTTGTTGGCTTGGCAACCCAGCTTATTTTTTTTAGCATTGTTTTGGAGCAAGAGGTTGTGTGCAATGCTTTATGTCCCCCAAATTTTTACCACTAGTGGCTTTGAGTACCACCAGAGGATAGCTTGCGTACCACCAGAGGATAGCTTGAGTACCACCAGAGCATAGCTTGATTACCACCAGAGGATAGCTTGAGTACCACCAGAGCATAGCTTGAGTACCACAAGAGGATAGCTTGAGTACCACCAGAGCATAGCTTGAGTACCACCAGAGGATAGCTTGCGTACCACCAGAGGATAGCTTGCGTACCACCAGAGGATAGCTTGCGTACCACCAGAGGATAGCTTGCGTACCACCAGAGGATAGCTTGAGTACCACCAGAGGATAGCTTGAGTACCACCAGAGGATAGCTTGCGTACCACCAGAGGATAGCTTGCGTACCACCAGAGGATAGCTTGAGTACCACCAGAGGATAGCTTGAGTACCACCAGAGGATAGCTTGAGTACCACCATAGGATAGCTTGCGTACCACCAGTTGGAAAGAAAAGGCTGACATGATTATATGAAGAAGATTCCAGCTCTCTGAAATCCAGCCCTTGCGAAAATAAAACTTAATGATAAAACTTTAATGACAGAAATCCTACTGGATAGTTGAAAAATACCTCACAGAGGAGAGATCTGGAATCTTCATCATTTGTCTGCAACTTTGCTCTAGGGCCATGCAGCAGCCGTGTACCTGTAATTGTCCATACAGGAACCATTTGGTGAGCTGTCATATTCTTTGTTCTATGTTTATTTACAGCAAAGGTCTACTTCCAATGGTATTTTTTAAAAGTGTCCATTATTGTGTGTGTCAAGGAGCTGAGCGTATTTGTTAATTTTTTTATTATTGTTTGCAACTTTGGTTTATAAAAGTAACAGCTTTATCTGGCAACAATGTGTTACGTTAACAACCATACACAAACTGGAGTATTTGGTGCACAGATTAGAAACTTCCTTACTCTGGCTTGATAATCATCTGATCAGCTGAGATGAAGATGACGCTCTACATAACTGAGCTTACAAGTTTAGCCCCCTCCTGCTCTAATTCAACCTCTTCAGATAAAGGCATCACAATATTGTCTTCCAGTAGCTGAAGTGTTATTGGCAGATGACCTGGGGAGGAGTTTCTTTTATTACTTCTGCCTGATTTTCCAAGACTATGCTTTGTGGGGTGAGGGGAGCTCATCCTTGAAAGTCAAAGGCTTTTGAGCTTTGTAGGCAGAAGCTATAGTAAGGGCTTTACTGAAGACCAGGAAAGACACTCCTACTTGAGCAACACAGAGCCACAAAAATATAAGAAACTTGGAAACAGCATGCTGATAAGTACTGTAAGTCACAAGTATGGGGAACCATCCTAACACACATTTTTTTTTTAACATTCCACAGTGGGAACAATAAGGCAGAACACCAAAAACCTGCAAAAATGAGTTTTCCTTTAGAGACAACATTATGTTTGGCACAACTTGTCTAAACATTAAACATCAGTAAAAAATTCAAGCCTATCGACCACATGAGCAGTGAGCAAATTGAGTGTATGATTTGAAAAGTTGCGTGTCATGAGTTTCTGTTTCTTGTGCAGTAGTATATGCCCAATCTACAGAGGATTCCGTAATTAAATCATTCCGAGAGTCAGGATTTATCAACTGGTGCATTAGGTAAATCAGCCATTCCAATATTTAATATAATCAGAGATTTACAGTTATCATGATTCTCCAGATTTGCTAATCCATACGGAAGAATGATGGCACATGTTGTTTTTCAGATGATGGATTTAATGTAATATTGGGCTCTAGCTAATTACAAAGTAGAAGGAGATGTAAAGAAAAGCCCTTTAAAGCTGATACGCTTTATCTGGCTGTACAAATTTTTATGCAATCTTAACAAAAACTTTGAAGCAAAGGAGCCTAACTAAGCAATCTATTCCCACTTTGTACAGCTAAGCAATCCCTTAATATGTATCATTTAGTAATACGATTGTATATTGTATCCAGCCTGATTGTATAATGTATATTAAATACATATTTGCCGCACTTTTTCACTGTACAGTGAACAGAGATTAAGGGTTTTTTTTAAGAAGGGATAGCGTCAGGTAGTGACTCGTAGCGGCATGCAGTGGCTGGTGAAAGCCGGGCGCTGTACGCAAAACCACATTTAAGAAAAGCAAATCTGGTGAGCACCACTAACATCGCCATATAGCGTCACATGTATTAATCCAGACGGCTCAGTGTATAGCGCCGGCGCTCTAGGTTCCAGAGCGCCATGTAGTACCTGTGACCATGTGTCGCTCTCCCATACATTTCAATGGGGCTTCATTAGTTGTGTATAAATAGCCTGTTTGGCAATTTTTTTTTTTGCTCCAATCGTGTGACATCTCCTGGTGTTGTTCCAGTGTTACAACCATGTAATTCCATGTGTTTTCGCTTTGTTACTGGTGGTTATTACTGGTGCTACAGCACCCAGCTTTAGAGCGCCAACGCTGTGTGTGTGTCTAGTGTTTTGTTAAATATGGTGTGGAGCGCCGAGTCCCGGAAGCACTAAGCTGACGCTACTTATCGCTCGCTGCAGCGCTATACTGTTGTTACAGCGCCCAACATACATCACATTCATCAATGCCGGCCAGGTTACTAGAGCGACTGAGAAGCTCTGTTACAACGCTCGATACTTGCTTACACCATCTACTAGCAGTCGCTCTAAGCGCTGCTATACAGATGCTCATCTGGCACGCGCTAGTAGTGAATCAACCTCTACGTCTTTTTCCAGACACAAGCTAACTTCCTCCCCCCTTATCCCCATGTGGGAACTGTGTCAAATGAGCCATTTTAAAACATCTCAAAATCTCTGACGTAAATACCCTATGCATTCTAATTAAGGGGCTGGCTTTGCTTCCATTACTAGATGTGGCTCAGCTGGGAAGGAGCCAGCTGTGCGACCTATGGGGCTTGCCAGGCTCACTAATACTGGAAGCACTATGGGAAAGAGGCAGCATGTTCATTGGAGAATGGAATTGAAGGTAGGTGCAGACCTGTTACCACTTCTACCCATGAGGCAGCTGCAAAAGCAGCGTCTCCTTGATGCAGCTTTTGCAGCCGCCTCATGGGCTTCTGTATTGAAGATGGACACAGATCCCCCCTCTCCTTCTTTGACATCTCTCTAAGCTAAAGAAAGAAATAGTGGAGTCTTTTTTTTAATTATAAAGTGGACCAAAACACCGGATTTCCCTATCCCAAGTTTTGTATGTCCCTATGGGACTTTCCAGGCTCACTAAACCTGGAAGCACTAGGTGAAAGAGGCAGTCGAGCAACCACTTTGGTGCATGTTCATTGGAGAATGGAATGGAAGGAGGGGCAGACCTGTCACCGCTTCTACCCGCTACTGTAGAAAATAGAGGAGCGGCACATAGAACAAGCTTTGGGTTAGCTGCTTGCTGCCTTATTACCTGTCCAGGCTAGGTGTGAAATGAAACAAAACATACCTTACCTCCCAGACGATTTTCACTAAGCTGCTGTCTCAGAAGAGTTTTGACGCTGAATTATCAGATCCTGTTGTAAAACTATGCTTTAGATTTTCATTTTTCCGTTTCTGCTCATCAGATGCAATGAACTAAAAAAAAACAAAAAACAGTGGTATAAGCCAGAGATCTCTGGAGAAATCTCTGAAGAAATAGCATGTCCCAAACAGTCCCAGATCCAAGAGGAATGGAGTTGCAACCACTTCTCAGTGCTAAACAAAAAGATGGAAATTAAGTAACGGAAAAGCGGCTAGATATCAGCTCTATTAGATTTATTTAGTAACACACTTGGATGAATCAGTGGCCTGGGAAGTAAAAAAAAATTGCTTTAATACTTAGCCTGGACAATCCCTTTAAACGGTAGAATTCTCAACTCCCTGCAGCCATGTTTTCCTTAACTTCAAATATCAGGTGTGAAGTTAACATATCAACTAATATATTCATTGCTTGAGTTTGCAAGTTTGTAGTTGTGTACAGGACCCACTCCATGTGGCAACCTGGAATTGGCTGCCTGGGCAAAGGTCTCTAGAACTGGAAAAGTTCTTTTAGTGATGGGCTCTAGATTCGACCTGGATCTTTCCAATTAACTTTGGTTCACCCCATCCCAGAAACCGCCAAGATTCGTGTCAAATTATCTGGCATGCCACTCGCCGATGCTGGCAGGTGTCATTCTGGCCAACACTACAGGTGTCCATTGGATTCTCTAAATAAAAAAAGGAACTCACTGTTGCTTCTTCCTTTATCTGTCCCCCCACTGGACAACATCCTCTCTGCAGGTCCACTTGGCCGGTGGAACTCTCCTGGTCCGGTGGGCTGTCTATTTGATGCCGTTTGCCTTTTCTTGTCTCTTCTTGATGCCGCATTTGCAGCTGCCCCACGGGCATCTGTATTGAGGATGGACACAGGACCCCCCTCTCCTTTGACATCTCGCTAAGCTAAAGGAAGAAATAGTGTATTCTTTTTTCTTAATTATAAAGTGGATCAAAACCCCGGATTTCCCTATCCCAAGTTCTGGCCCATCCCCCTGGGGCATCCCCCCTGAGTTTGGAATTCCCTGATGTGTGAAACTCTGCCAGTCTCCGGCTATTCTTACCTTTCCAGCAAGTCCAAGGTGCAGGCGCGGCTCTCCTCCGACTGTGCAAATTAATGCACAGCTGAAAAAACTGAAGGGAAGTCGAGCGATACATATGATCGGCGTGCGCCACCTCCTGTAAACTTTGGCTTTGCGCAGCCACACCAGCCATTCAGATACAGCATGCCACCACTGGCTGAATCTGTATGCTAGGCTCCTTGGATCGGTAAGAAAAGCAAGCAAAAGGCTGGGTTTCACGTAGCGGAGCTTTTTGCCCCGCTGGACCAGGAGGGTTCCACCGCCTGAAGGACCTGCAGAGAGGACACATACTTCATGAGCTGTGCAGGGGGATGGACCAAAACGTTCTCTCCTTTTTTTTCACAGGTCACACGTTGTGGTGAATGGAACCATTGTTCTGGCATTTGGGGGTACCAGATTCTTGATACTGGGGACTATCCAAAGAGAGGGCTTCCGAACCAAATTGGTCCCGCTCCAGGTCATCATAATTCCCGATCCCCATCTCTGCCTCTGTGACCCTCTGTTGTCAGTAATTCACCTGTTAGCTCCCGCCCACCTTCACACTCTACACTGTGCCACAACAAACTCCTAGTATGTACGTAAGGCATATACATAGCAAAATAAACCTGAATCTTGCTACACTACTCTTAAATGCTAAACTCACAGTCTAAGCTACCGGAGCATGTTGTTCAGATATTGAAACGTATGATCATTTACAGTTTATGAATATGTAATGGCGCATCCTCTTTGATTAAAATCCAAGGTCAGATTCCTTAGCCAGACATGCTGGCATTTGTTCGAGCCTAAAGTGCTAAAGAATCCCCACAACATTTCAAAAGCTGTTGTCCAAACATGCCCTGAAGAAGCATGCCAGTGGGCTGTTTTTTTCTTTTATATCTGTGAGTTTTAGCTGTGTTTTGATAAAAACCCAAATTAACCTGTAGCCCAGCCACCATATCGATGACTGTATAATGTAACCACAATTTTATCTAAAAGCTTTCCATCTAATCTGGGCTTTTGAAGATTCATTGCATTTAGGATAAGGAATTCATAATGCCCTAAAGCTTTTTTAAGTAAAATGAAGTAGTATGAGCTGGAGGTTAGTATAATGAGCAGTGTTTGACTAACCCCAATTCTTTTAGCAATTTTTTGTTTAACCCTTTCAGTGCCAAGCACGTAGATTCTACGTGCTCGCTTCTACTCCACTTAAGTGCCAAGCACATAGAATCTACGTGCCTGACTTTCCCCCCTGCTAGTTAAAAAAACAGAAAAAATAAACTTACCTCTGGTATCGATGTGAAGATGGGGGCCCCCTCTTCCTCCGGGGGGCATCCGATCCCTCCCCGTCATCCTCCGTCTTCAGGAGGGGGCCTGAAACCAGCCGCCCCCCCCCCCCCCCGGTTCCACCGCTGACAGCTGTAAAAAAAAAAAAAACAATGACAGTCACTCACCTCCTCGCCCGATCCCACCCGATCGGAGCCTTCTCGCCTTTCACCCACCCTGCTCCGATCACTATCGGCATCTGTCACTGACAGCGGCGCAGGACAGCGGCGAGGGACGCAGGATCGAAGGTGAGTAAAGTAAAAAAAAAAAAAAATGTCATTTTTGTTCTCTTTGTATGTGTGTCTTTATTTTTTACATTTAACCCCTTGTGAACTGGTAAGGGGTCCATGAGACCCCTATACCAGTTCACAAGGCTGGGGGCTGGCAAGTTACCTGCGGCTTGCGGGTGACTGCCATTAACCCCCGGCACCCCCATTACCTGCCTCCCCAGAGCCCAGGGGGGGGCAGAAGAGCCAGTGGCCATGGGCTATGCGGGCTTGTAGCCTGCAGGGCCAGCGGCCACAAAAGCTGGCCCCTGTGCCCTGTTCCTACAAGCCCTGCATAGCTGGTCCCGGGCTGGTTACTTCGGGTAAGGGGGACCCCATGTCATTTTTTGGGGATTTTTAAGGGTTTTTAACCCTTAAAAATCCACCCAAAAATGGGGTCCCCCCGGGAGGGCAGACCCTATGTGTTTTTTTTTAATTAACCCCTTATGTTCTGTCACCCAGCAGCTATAAAAGGCTTCCAGCAGGTGAGCAGAAGCCAGTGATTGTCAAGGGACACAATGCTCCAGGATAGATGGGAGGTGAGTATTAAAAAATATGTATATATTTTTTTCTCTGTGTGTGGTGTGTTTTTTTTTTTACATTTAACCCATTGTTAACTGGAGTTCACAAGGCTGGGGGCTGGCAAGTCACCTGCGGCTAGCGAGTGACATGCCATTAACCCCCCGGCACCCCTATTACCTGCCTCCCCAAAGCCCAGGGGGGGCAGAAGAGCCCGTGGCCATGGGCTATGCGGGCTTGTAGCCTGCAGGGCCAGGGGCCACAAAAGCTGGCCTCTGCGTCCTGTTCCTACAAGCCCTGCATAGCTGGTCCCAGGCTGGTTACTTTGGGTAAGGGGGACCCCATGTCATTTCTGGGGGGGATTTTTAAGGGTTTTTAACCCTTAAAAATCCCCAAAAAAATGGGGTCCCCCCAGGAGGGGGGACTCTATGTCATTTTTTTTCTCAATTTAACCCTTTGTAGTGTGGATGGAAGTTGTATTTTATTTGTAAATGTTATAAAGTACCGTATATACTCGAGTATAAGCCGAGTTTTTCAGCCCACTTTTTGGGCTGAAAAAAGCCGCCTCGGCTTATACTCGAGTCAGTGAAATGGAGGAGAAAATGTAGGAGGAGCTAAGGTGCGCGCGCGCGTGGCCGCGCACCCACGCCTGCCCCCCCGCGCAGCCCCGGTCGCCGTCAGCAGTGAAGATGCTGGAGCAGGGCGGGGCATGTGGTCCTCTTGTGTCCCCCTCATCAGGTAGGTGTGTGTGTGCTGGTGTCTTCTGAATTAATAGTTCCCGGTGCCTGCGGGCGCAAAGAGACTTCCTGGCGTGCGGGGGGAGGGATGAAAAAACTTACAGCTGGCGTGCAGGAGTGAAGGCAGCCGACATCGCTGCTGTCAATCTGCGAGCAGGGGGCGGGGCAGTCGTCCACTAAGAGCAAGTCTGCTCTTAGCATTACCCGGGTGGTGAGCAGCGTTCCCTGGAAGCTGCTTGGCTGCGCGTCTGCGCTTTTTGTCCCCAACCTTCACTCAGCAAAGAGGTTGGAAAGCCCAGGGACGCAACGAATGGGAGACAGGAAAGGGGAGAAGGATGCACACCAATGCTGGCTGTGTGCTCCTCTGCCCCTACAGGCGAGGGCAGGATTTTTATGTTAAAATGGCAGCAGGTAAAGCTTCTTTAGTGATAGCGCTGCCACAGCTCTGTGTACTGTTATTGCATACCTCCCAAGTTTTCCTGATTTGGAGGGACTGTCCCTCTTTTGAGTCCATGTTCCCCTGTTTACCGGTAGCTGCTGCATTTCCCACCCTAGGCTTATACTCGAGTCAATAACTTTTCCAGTTTTTTGTGGTAAAATTAGGTGCCTCGGCTTATATTGGGGTCGACCTATACTCGAGTATATACGGTACTTGTTTCAGTTTGGGGGGTCTCCTGAGCAGGAACGGCTACCGATAAATATGTGGCACCGTTCTAATCGGTAGCAATGGGGCTTTCACATGCAATATGGTTTTCCTTAATAAAATACATTTTTTATTTTTATTTTTTTTTACTTAATAATATTGTAAAAAACACAATAAAATTTACAAACAAGACATTTCATGTTAAAGCCTAAACTCTGCTGCAAAAAAAAAATATATATAATTTTCTTGAAAATTCCAGCAAAAATTGCGCAAAAAATCTCAAGTAGGCTGGCAATTAAAAGGGTTAAAAGTACCTATGCATGTTGGGTATTGTTCTGTCCGGGGGACCTTTCGGTTTCAGACTTAGCTTGTTTTTTCTTGTTTGCATATTTATATTTTAGGAAAAGGTGTTTTATATTCAATTTTTTATACATTTTTTAGGGAAACCCTGCGAAAGATGAGCTCACTACAACAAGCTGGGTACGCTTAGAAAGCTTAACATGTGTACTTTCAGGGAATATATGGTTTATGGGGGATATTCCAAATGTAAAGGGTTGTTTTGGTTGAAAAATTGCAAGGTGCACACTTTGTCTGCAGCGCTGAAATTTTCAAATAAAATTACCGTTATGTACATGCTTTACTTTGGGGTGTTTGGCGTTTTTGGTGTTTTTTCTTGTTTGTATATAGTTTTTTTAGGAAAATGTGGCTTTGATTCTGCTTTTTTATCCTATTTTTAGGGAAACTCTTTGCAACCAAAGATTACATTGAGGGATTACTTCCAGAAAACTGTGGCCACATCAACAAGCCTGGTACACCTAGAAAGCTTGAGGTGTGTACTTTCAGACAATATGTAGTTTGTTGGGGGTATTTTAAATATAAAGGGTTGTTTTTCTGGAAAAATTGCAAGGTGCGCATAGAGCATAGCATAGTTGTGTTTTATCTGAAAATCCCCTAAAGCGCTGTTTCAGTTTGGGGGAGTCTCCTGGGCAGGAAAGGGTGTCTACCTATACATATGTGGTCCCGCTGTAACCTGGAGAAATTGGGATTTCACACACAATAAGATTTTTTTGACAAACTTTTTTTCACATATTTCACCCAAAAATATTGAGAATACACCTAAAAAATGACAAACAAGACATGTCATGTTAAAGCACAGACTATGCTGAAAAAAACAATATATCATTTTCCTGGGAAATCCCTGGAAATCCCTTCAAAAATCACATTTGAACATGGAGAGCGCAAAATAGTGCAAAATGATCTGGCAACAAAGGGTGACAAAAACTCCAGGTAGGCTGGCAGCAAAAGGGTTAAAGGGTAATTCCACTTTTGATGGCATTTCTTTAAAAGTTTTCATTATTGTGTGCCAAAAGGATGTTTTCAATGTGCTGAACTTATCTGTTATTTTTTTAACTCTGTGTTATAAAAGAAAACAGTTTTCCATAGCAACAATGTGTTTACCTTGGATGTACACCAAAGTGGTGATTTTGAGCACATATCAGAGACTTCCTCACTCTAGCTTTCTAATCATGTGACTGGTAAGGCATAGACGACCGTTTAACCCATTCTGATGAACTTCAACTTCTTCAGTAAGGGTCACAGTCTTGTTTTCCAGTAGCAAATTTTCACCTGGAGAGGTCATTAGGCTGCTTAGACTTAGCCAAAGCTGCTGATTAGCTCACCTGTTATATTGGAAGAATTGTGGTACTTGAAGTCCATTGTTTTTACTCAAGGCCATGAAACCATTCCCGCTGTAGCAAACCAGAGCCCCAGCAATATAAGAAATCAAGAAACAGCATGCTAATAAGTAGATCACAGATCTGTGGGTACAATCCTAACACAAATGACTATTGTGCATTCCAAAAGAGGAAAATGGGAAGCAAAAAAGGAGTTTTCCTTTAATAAAGACTTCAGCATGTATCATGGGCGTGGCCGCGCACCCACGCCTGCCCCCCCGCGCAGCCCCGGTCGCCGTCAGCAGTGAAGATGCTGGAGCAGTGCGGGGCATGTGGTCCTCTTGTGTCCCCCTCATCAGGTAGGTGTGTGTGTGCTGGTGTCTTCTGAATTAATAGTTCCCGGTGCCTGCGGGCGCAAAGAGACTTCCTGGCGTGTGGGGGGAGGGATGAAAAAACTTACAGCTGGCGTGCAGGAGTGAAGGCAGCCGACATCGCTGCTGTCAATCTGCGAGCAGGGGGCGGGGCAGTCGTCCACTAAGAGCAAGTCTGCTCTTAGCATTACCCGGGTGGTGAGCAGCGTTCCCTGGAAGCTGCTTGGCTGCGCATCTGCGCTTTTTGTCCCCAACCTTCACTCAGCAAAGAGGTTGGAACGCCCAGGGACGCAACGAATGGGAGACAGGAAAGGGGAGAAGGATGCACACCAATGCTGGCTGTGTGCTCCTCTGCCCCTACAGGCGAGGGCAGGATTTTTATGTTAAAATGGCAGCAGGTAAAGCTTCTTTAGTGATAGCGCTGCCACAGCTCTGTGTACTGTTATTGCATACCTCCCAAGTTTTCCTGATTTGGAGGGACTGTCCCTCTTTTGAGTCCATGTTCCCCTGTTTACCGGTAGCTGCTGCATTTCCCACCCTAGGCTTATACTCGAGTCAATAACTTTTCCAGTTTTTTGTGGTAAAATTAGGTGCCTCGGCTTATATTGGGGTCGACCTATACTCAAGTATATACGGTACTTGTTTCAGTTTGGGGGGTCTCCTGAGCAGGAAAGGCTACCGATAAATATGTGGCACCGTTCTAATCGGTAGCAATGGGGCTTTCACATGCAATATAGTTTTCCTTAATAAAATACATTTTTTTTTTTTTTTTTTTTTTACTTAATAATATTGTAAAAAACACAATAAAATTTACAAACAAGACATTTCATGTTAAAGCCTAAACTCTGCTGCAAAAAAAAAATATATATAATTTTCTTGAAAATTCCAGCAAAAATGGCGCAAAAAATCTCAAGTAGGCTGGCAATTAAAAGGGTTAAAAGTACCTATGCATGTTGGGTATTGTTCTGTCCGGGGGACCTTTCGGTTTCAGACTTAGCTTGTTTTTTCTTGTTTGCATATTTATATTTTAGGAAAAGGTGTTTTATATTCAATTTTTTATAAATTTTTTAACCCTGCGAAAGATGAGCCCACTACAACAAGCTGGGTACGCTTAGAAAGCTTAACATGTGTACTTTCAGGGAATATATGGTTTATGGGGGATATTCCAAATGTAAAGGGTTGTTTTGGTTGAAAAATTGCAAGGTGCACACTTTGTCTGCAGCGCTGAAATTTTCAAATAAAATTACCGTTATGTACATGCTTTACTTTGGGGTGTTTGGCGTTTTTGGTGTTTTTTCTCTTGTTTATATATAGTTTTTTTAGGAAAATGTGGCTTTGATTCTGCTTTTTTATCCTATTTTTAGGGAAACTCTTTGCAACCAAAGATTACATTGAGGGATTACTTCCAGAAAACTGTGGCCACATCAACAAGCCTGGTACACCTAGAAAGCTTGAGGTGTGTACTTTCAGACAATATGTAGTTTGTTGGGGGTATTTTAAATATAAAGGGTTGTTTTTCTGGAAACATTGCAAGGTGCGCATAGAGCATAGCATAGTTGTGTTTTATCTGAAAATCCCCTAAAGCGCTGTTTCAGTTTGGGGGAGTCTCCTGGGCAGGAAAGGGTGTCTACCTATACATATGTGGTCCCGCTGTAACCTGGAGAAATTGGGATTTCACACACAATAAGATTTTTTTGACAAACTTTTTTTCACATATTTCACCCAAAAATATTGAGAATACACCTAAAAAATGACAAACAAGACATGTCATGTTAAAGCACAGACTATGCTGAAAAAAACAATATATCATTTTCCTGGGAAATCCCTGGAAATCCCTTCAAAAATCACATTTGAACATGGAGAGCGCAAAATAGTGCAAAATGATCTGGCAACAAAGGGTGACAAAAACTCCAGGTAGGCTGGCAGCAAAAGGGTTAAAGGGTAATTCCACTTTCGATGGCATTTTTTTAAAAGTTTTCATTATTGTGTGCCAAAAGGATGTTTTCAATGTGCTGAACTTATCTGTTATTTTTTTAACTCTGTGTTATAAAAGAAAACAGTTTTCCATAGCAACAATGTGTTTATCTTGGATGTACACCAAAGTGGTGATTTTGAGCACATATCAGAGACTTCCTCGCTCTAGCTTTCTAATCATGTGACTGGTAAGGCATAGACGACCGTTTAACCCATTCTGATGAAATTCAACTTCTTCAGTAAGGGTCACAGTCTTGTTTTCCAGTAGCAAATTTTCACCTGGAGAGGTCATTAGGCTGCTTAGACTTAGCCAAAGCTGCTGATTAGCTCACCTGTTATATTGGAAGAATTGTGGTACTTGAAGTCCATTGTTTTTACTCAAGGCCATGAAACCATTCCCGCTGTAGCAAACCAGAGCCCCAGCAATATAAGAAATCAAGAAACAGCATGCTAATAAGTAGATCACAGATCTGTGGGTACAATCCTAACACAAATGACTATTGTGCATTCCAAAAGAGGAAAATGGGAAGCAAAAAAGGAGTTTTCCTTTAATAAAGACTTCAGCATGTATCATGGGCATATAATAACCCCCCACCCCACCCCAACCCAAAACTATTCTCAGACTTACATGGAGACAGTTAAACTTTATACACAAAGGAAAGAACCTCAGGTAACTCCAGCCCTCCAGGTAAGCCCTCAACCCCCAATCTCTGCAGCCAGCTTCACCTGTAGGAGCCCCCGCTTGCCGGGACGCAGTATACGCCTGCCCGGGATCGGTTGCCCCCAGGACTTTAATGGCTCAAAGGATGGGAGCTTACTGTTTGGAGGTCTGAAGAACCAGTAGCTGGGAGCGGTATAGAGCGAGTCCAATAGCTAGAGCGAGTAGCAGAAGTCCAGACAGGCTAGAGGTCGGCACCGGGTGTTCAGAGATAGCAGCAGTACCAAGGGGTGAGGCAGCTCGAGGTCAGGGTACAAGGCAGAGGTCGGCAACAAGGATCAGACGAAGAGTGGTCGATTCAGGCAGGGGTCGGCGACGGGGATCAGACAAAGAATGGTCGGTTCAGGCAGTGGTCGGCAACGGGGATCAAAGAATGGTCGGTTCAAGCAGGGGTCGGCAACGAAGATCAATCACGGTATAACACAAGTCAGAGCTAAGTTCAAGGCGCTATCACAGGCACTGAGCAACTGGTGGGGTAAACCTTTTTAGGAAACGGATATGATTAGAGCTGGGGGAGCTGGGTGTGAGATTGGTGCTACTAGGAACCAACACATGATTGGAACATAGGGCGTACAGCCCAGCAACTCCTATTGGGCTCATTGGCCCAATTCACTGCAGAGGGCGCGCTTGCCCAGCTGGGCTCATCGGCCCTTTAACTGAAAGGGGGCGTGCCCCTCTGACTGAGCTCAGGGCTCCACCTCCTCCGGTGCTGAGAGCAGCACCGCTGGAGGGCATAGAGGGAACGTAGTCGCACACCTGCGCGTACACGTGTATTGATGCCGGAGACGCCGGCAGAAGAGGAGGAGGGGGGCGCGCCCGCAGCAGGGCGAGCAGCCGTCCGACGTGGCCGGCGCCCGATCGAGGAGGCGGCGGGGACACCGCTGGAACGCGGCACAGGTAAGCTGATTGTGACAGGTACTGCTGTTGAACTTCAAACACCCTATTTGATGTGCTAAACCCAAAACAACAGAGATTCAGGCCAACAACCTAAGGCCAAGAGCAGATGTCTGAGAAAATAGCAGTCTTATTAATGGAACTTATTAATGGAACTAAAAATGGATCAGTGAGATTGACAGCCCTGAAGTCTAATGGTCTCCAGGGCCAGCCCATAAACTTCCTCCAGGACATACCAATTTGGGATGTCCTGCTGTTTGAAACCCTGGTAATCACCTGCAAACACTCATCTTTCCAGCTATTCAGATGGACTGGGGTTGGAAATGCACCACAGACCGCAGGAAGACTGGGGAAAAGCCTGCTCCCCACAATCGCTGATTGTCCGTGCATGTGTCATGGAAACAGAGGAAAAATGAATTTTAATCTGCAGGGTTTCACACAGTTGGGAATGGCAAATTGAGATGCCTTAGAGACAAGCCTCTATCACTGGCATAGTAAACATCCGCACAGGGTCCTTTCAACTGAGGAGTGACAAAAGACTCCACATTCCATGTTTTTTATATTGTTCTATTTTTACGTTTTTTTGTGAACAGTACTATGACCCAAAGACCAGCTCAGGGTGGCAACACTGCATCTGGCTATTAGCCTGGTCAGGTCCTTCTGCTCATAGCTTCCCTGCATACCCCCTCACTCTCTCTCCGAATGCTGTCAGAGAATATGCAAAAAATGCATTGCTGTCGTGATCTGTGCACCTTATTATCCCCTCCCCCCCCCCCCCCGAACACACTAATATAGGCAACACTTGAAATTTCCACAATTAAGCTCTGCTGTGGTGTTCCTGGTGGAGTGCAGAAGGGAGGAACCTTCTTGAAGTGACTAATGTGAGCTGTCCGCTGCTAAGTCCTAGGGGACAGTTCAAACTCTGCCGAATAATTGTGGCTTATGGGTGGAGATCTGCTCACACCTTCACACCCTGCCTACACACAGATTATTCACACGTCCAATGTCCAGAGGGGTGCAAAAGAGCCCCTACCCAAATTTAGGCTTTATTACTCACCCTTTAATGGTTCTTTTTTTGGATCAACTGCAACCAGCACTCTATGGGTTCCCAGCAGCTACCAGCAGCACAAGATCTTGAACTATTATGAATTTGTAAAAAATGTCTCATGGTAAATCTCTAGCACGTTACCTGGAGAACTGTGGCTCAACACCCAATCAGGAGCAAGAGATTTACACAAAACTGTGAAGAGCAGTCCCTGCCCTGACTATCATACATTTTTTGTCCTCCATAACATCTTCTTCCTATTTCTGCTCTGTAAAGCTAGGTTTTGAGATTGGGTTCGATGATGTCCTTCAGAAAATGAAAGGGCCACTCCAGCCAGTATGGCCCGTTTTTTCAAATCCCCCCACCCTGCTACCCTAGTGCTAAGGCAAGGCTGGGGGGGGTTATATAATAAAGCACTTACCTCCGCCACAATCCAGTGGCGAAGATTGCCTGACTCCAGAGCTGGGTTTCGCCATCTTTGCCCCAGTAGAGTGCGTTCTCTTGAATAGGCGAGCAAGACTGCATATAGGGCAGGGTGCTGTGGATGGTTCCGCCCACAGCGTGGAGTATGTGCTCTACAGCGGTGCTAGCACTGCGGTGGAAAGATGGCAGCACCCAGCGCTGGAGTTGGGCGATCCTCGCTGCTGGATTGCAGTGGAGTAAGTGCTTTTTTTAATGCATGCAGCCCTGTCTAAGCGCTAGGAAAGGCTGTAAAGGCTGTAAGGGCGGGTGGGGGCCCAAAATGGGCCGAAAGTAGATGTTTCTCAGTGAGATACAGCCTTTGATGAATAATCACCAAATCTTTTGTATAAGTTAGATAACTGGTATAAACCTGTCAGAAATTTAAAAAGGCAGTGAGCCCATCAGATAAAAAAGTGGAAAGAAAATTCTTGGCTGTCTGTGCACATATCCTGCAATATCTTTTCTCATGTTTAGAAATTATTGGATTACATTTTTTCTTTTTTTATCCCATCTGATATTCAACAAATGTTACAACTTGTATTACATTTAAAGCAACAGACAATCTTTGTATACATTGTCTGCAAGGCGTTAAACCTGGAGGATTGGACCACATGGCCAAGTATGATTGCTTTCAAGAAACAATGACACACTTGCTCTAGATATTTTGTCCTGTCTTTATATCTACATGACATCACTAATGAAACTATTGGGCACCAGGTGAAAAGGTTCTCTATAGGCAAAAAAAAATAGAAGTGTTCTATTTCCATTTGATGCCGAATCAACCCCAAGGTTTACAGTAAAATTGGATGGCAGTTTTCTCTCCAATAAAATTAGTGCACTTTTTACACCTTGGCTAAAGCAAAGAGGTGAATCAGCACCAGGTGAAAGAAAGGTTGGGGGGCACAGTGTTCTTTTGGAGAGAAAACTGCCATTCAATGTCATTGTATAAGGAAATAGAACACTTCTATTTTTTTCTTCACCTAAAGTGAAGGCAAAACGTTTAAAAAAAAAAAAAAACAGCTGCTTACCTCACCAAACGTTTCTCCAGTGCTGTCATTCTTCTATGGTCAATGACCTGAAGGAAATCCCCTACTTACTCACAGGCTCCGGCTACACTGATGCAGTCCAACCAATCCACTTTCAGGTTCCATAACAGAACTTATCGCATCCCTGCCCTTCCTCCTCCGAGCAGCGCTCTCTCCCAGCGCTGACAGCTTTCCTCTCCCCCTGCTGCTGCCACCCACTTGAGGGCAGGGAAAAGGAACGCCCGTCGCTGCCGCACGCCCGAGATGAGCCACCCACTGCTGCCACCAAAGATTAGCCACCCGCTGTTGGAGGAGCCAAACCGGTGGTACGAGCTGCCTGTAGGTAGGTCACGTTCTGCCCCAAACCACCACCACTACTTCTCTCCCTTCTGTCTGCCTGCCCACCTACCTACCAGATCACCCACCAGCCTGCCCACCTACCCTGTTTGGGAGTGCATGCATGTGCTTTTGGAGTGTCCACATGCGCTTTGGTAGTGTGCACACGTGATTTGGGAGTGTCCCCATGCACTTTGGGAGTACACGCATGAAAGTTGGGAGTGCGCACATGCACTTTGGTAGTGTGTTCATGTGCTTTGGTAGTTCCCACATGCACTTTGGGAATGTGCTCATGCACTTTATGAATGCGCGCATGGACGTTTGGGAGTGCGTGCCTGTGTTTGAGAATGCAGGTCTTGCCAAGCAAAAGGCAGAGAGGGCTGGAAGAGCAAAGCCAGAGTGTCTGAAGCAGGATCTTGAGCTTTTACAAACCACCCCCCCATTATGCTGATTATTATGCAGGTATCATAGTTCCAAGGGTCACACCCACTTCAGAAGAGAAACTATTAAGTGAATTGTAAAACTCAATATCTTAGCCATTCTTTTTCAATTGAAAAGCGAAAAACACCTCAGGACAGTGGCAAACATAGCCCAACACAATGGTGTAACAATATACATTACCTATAATATCACTTGAACTTTTTTCACCTGGTGCTGAATTGACAGCATAATCTCACCAATAGGGGGTGAGAGGAAATGTGGTGTTCTTCCCCCTATGGATGGAGGTGCAGTTGCTGCTCTCAGGGGAGCACCCAAGAGGTTGGTCTATGGGGTCTGGATCCCCCAGACATGGTGAAGCAAAGTGCCACTCAGACTCTTAAGGCTTAGCGGTCAGACGAGGACTATGTAACAAGTGAGCGCAGGGGGAAATAGAATCCCTAGGTATCAAAACATAGCTCAAGCAGAGGAGGAGCAGACTTGACTATTAAGAAGGGGTGGAGAGTAGATTCCTGGCCATAAGGAGTTCAGCAACAGCAGAAACACTCAGAACATCATGCAAAATACCCACATTTACCACGCCCACTACCAGACCCCCCCCCCCCCCCCAGATAAAATTGGATCCTGCTCATGGAGGTAAATGAAATAGTCTCTTTCTCATGTGGGTTCAAGCAAGGGGAGAGGGTTTCTTGGATGAGTTTTGGGTTTAGGGTCCCTGCAAGACAGCTCGGAGAAAGGGATAAGGTTACATAGTACGCTGGACAGCATATCCCAGTTGAGGGTGCACCAGTGCCTTGTAAAGAGGCAATATTACATCCCTATCTCGTGATTCCATGCCTCTTTTAATGCATGATAATATCTGGAGGCCTTGGACAGCTGCTTGGCATTGCATACTGTTATTTAGCCTGTGGCCTACCAGTACCCCCAGATTCTTCTCAGTTAGTGACTCTCCCAGCTTTACTCCCCTGAGGACATATGTGGCCTGCAGATTATTACTCCCAAAGTCCATATCTTTACATTTCAACTTCATTTACGAAGTGTCCAAGTAAGCCTGAAGTTTATGCAATCAGCATTGTCCAGGGAAGAGATACATACTCACCTTGTCATAGAAACCAATCAGGTGCATGTGACAGCCTTTGTCCTTAGTAAAACTGTGCTGGCTGTCACTTAATACAATATTATGCACTGTCACCTATTTATATATGTAGTCCTGAAAGTGGAAGAACCACCCATTGTGGTCTCCCTGGTTTCTCAAGGATTCCGGAGAAGAACGATCAGGTACCCTTGGGGCATGTTGTTTCCTCTTTATTAGAATTAGTAAGAGGGCCTCCCCAGGGGAACGTTGCTAGAGAAGAGTCTATATCTGTCGATAGGCATCCATGTACTAAGTTATCAATTAAAGAATTGGCAGGCATGCATCAGAATATGCTATGGGGAAGATAGCACGGCACGGGCATGCGCCCCACAGGCACGCGCCCTGCTAGAGGGATAGTGGGGATGCTCACGCATGCGTCGTTGGACCGGGAAACAAGGTAAGTGTATGGGGCGACATGGGGAGTTTCATACAACAGGGCATCCCGATTTTGGATGCCCCAGGGGGGAGGGAATCCATTGGCCGGGAATCATATAGAATCTCAGGCCGATCTCCGTGGGTTTTGGTGCACTTTAAATCAGCAGTTACATTGGACCAAAACCCACATTTTTAACAAGCATTCCTTGAATTTCTCCCCCCAATGAAGATTACCATTTGCCAATATTCCCTGCTCCTGCTTCAATCTAATCCCAGATAATGGCACTTGTTTTTGCTGTAAAGCTCCGCCTCCTCCATTCATTGCCACAGCTGTGTGTACCTATGCAGTGACTGATTCCATGCCAACTTACAGAGAGGGTCAGCAAAAAAGACGTGTCCCAGGATGGATTTGAAAAGCAAAAATATGTTTCTAGTTCTACACCCGAAGAAAGGAGTATAGGCAGGGGCTTTGGCTAAATTTATTTCACAAGTTCAGTGGGTTTTAGGTCCACTTTAAGGCAAAATTCTCACATAGACCCCCTACAAACACTCCCCCAGTGCTAAGCGTGTTTTGGGGTTATTAAAGTACATGATACATTTGCATGACACCAGTCGCCCAATTCCATGCAGCTTGGGTGTCTGCTTAGGCCCTTATTTATGAAGGAATAGCGACAGGTAGCGACTGGTGAGCGGCCGGTAATGACGGGCCCCGCCACGAGAACGCCGGCTCCCCACCACAATCACACATTTATCAAGCCAATCCTGCTTAGCGACTGAGATAGCGCCATATAGCGACTCATTCATCATTATTCCAGCCTCAGCCCACAGCGCCAGCGTCCGACCTTGAACAGCGACAGGTATGACCTCTCGCTACCTGGCGCTCTCCAATGCATTTCAATGGAACAATATTTAAATATTAATAATTAATTGTTATTAATGTTTTTTTTTTTTTTTTTTTTATGTGAAAAATTCTGTTACCACTTCTGCCATTTTAGATAATTTTTTTAAGGGAAAAAAAAAATTAAAAAAAATTGTACAGAATTGATATTACAGGTCTGATATTAATGTATTCATATTACTAAATTATTTAAAATACTTTTTTTTTGGTTTCCAAAAATATGGTGGTTTGGGGGTTAAAAAACTACTTTTAACACATCGCCGCCAGCGCTCTGGGGTTTAAACATGCATTTCACAGCGCTTGAATTTTTTGAGCGTGATTTTTTGATGAATATGGTGGAAGCCGGTCGCTCTGACCAGTCGCTATCATGCGCACCCATACAGCGCGGAACCTGTCAAATAGCGACTCGTAACCTTGTATTCAACATTACGCCACACCGACTGAGTCGCTGTCAACAACCGAACAACGGCCAAGCACAGCGACTACTAGCGGGTGAAAATACAGCTACAGTCGCTCAACTGTCGCTACATGTCGCTATTAATAAATCAGCCTCCCCGTCAACTATTTGTCTATCGGATCCATTTCTTAATTGTCTATTGTCATTCATTTTATTATTTTAGGATCTGGCAGACACACACCTGAAAACCTAGAGCAGGAATTCTGGAATGGTTGAATATTGCCCCATCAGATCTGGATGGCTACTCTAAGGTATCACTTTATTGTGGGGCAGGGGGTTATTTGGCTGAGTTCATGATCCCAGCAAACCAGGACCTTCACCTTGCAATGGAGGGCTTAGGTCTGCTTTTATCTGTCTATATAGGTATCTGTTTCCTCATTTGTTTAAACCGGAGCTTCACCCTAAATAAGAGCCGATCTTATATGTTTCCCCCACCCTGAACATACAGATTGCCTAAATTAAAAATCATCCTACCTGCATCTATTGCCTTTTCTGAGCCTTTAAACATCCAAGATGGCGGCTCATGGAGCATCAGGCAGCCTGCAAACAGGAAGTGTCTTCTGATTGTGTAGCTCTACATTCTCGGATTGCTGTCCTTTTTCTGACCCCAGCTCTGCTCTATCTGAGCAAAGCACAGCTATAACCCCGTCCCCTGCACTCCCCGCCCCTCTCTTCTCCTCAGTATGTGATGCTTCTGAGGCAAGATGGCGGCAACCGTATTCTAGAGTCTTTTCCAGAGCTGCAGCCCAGTGGGGGAAAGAATAAAAAACATTAAATTAAATTAATTTTAGATGCTGGGGAATAGTTTTTTAAGGGTTTGGGCTTTTAAAGTGGCTCAAAGCCCATGCTGATCAGCCCGGGCCGATCGATTCCCCCCTGGGACACCCAAAATCGGGATGCCCCGTGGACGCCGCATTTACTTACCTCGTTTCCCGGTCCCACAGAGCGTCTAAGAGCTGAGGCTGCATCCCTCTATCCCTCTAGCAGGGCCATTCACAAATGGCTGGCACAGACACGCTTCCTGTTCGAGGGAAGCGGAGGATGCAGCTGTCAGGGCGCTCAGAGCCGCTGCTCTTAGACGCCGTGGAACCGGGAAGAGGTGAGCTGGTCTCAGCGTCATGGGGGGTTTCACGCAGCACCCTCAATCGGGGTGCCCGAGGGAAAGGACCAAAGCCCAGGATTAGGGATGAGCGAATTTCAGGGAAAATTCGATTCAGCACGAACCCGAATTTTTAGTGGATCGTGCTGACCGAATTTTCCCTGAAATAAAAAAAAAAAAAATGCCGGCATGGTGGGAGCGGGGAGACCGGCTGCGCTGTCAGCGGGCGGCGGAAGCCGGCTTCCGCCTCCCGCAGACAGCGCAGCCGGCCTCCCCGCTCCCACCAGAGATGAGCGATTCGTTAAAATTCGATTCGGACGAACCCGAATTTCTTTGAGAAATTCGGCAAATCGCCCGAATCGAATTTTTGAGAAGTTCGCTCATCTCTACCCAGGATAGTGAAAATCCTGGGTTTTGGTCCACATTAATGAAATGATGCTGAAGTTCCAGTTTAAGGACCTGTTAGAATCAAGTTGAAGCACACTGGACATAAATAAATGTTCTATGATAACCCCTGAGGGAATCAATGATACATAATGAGAAGATGTTCAGGAGTCCCTACTACACACTTCCCTATAAATACTCACCTATATGACACCCGGGATACAGCTTCTATTGATAAAGGTTTTTCCAACCAAAACGTCCAGGGTTCTGCTGTTTCTCCAGTCTGTGATTCAGCCTAATTCATTTTCATCCTTTTTGAACTTTCAAGCTGAATATTTGCTGAATGTGATCTCTGCTAAGCAACAATCGAGATGAACTGGGTGACTATCCAAAATTGCTCCTGTGGGAACCTTCTCTGCTTCATCTTTGTAACACTAACCTGGACTTGAACTACCCATAGGGGTACAACATATGGACAGTCCCCCCCTGTATGCTGGAACCAATTCTTTACCTAACTCAGCGGTCCACTTTTTTGTTTGTATCTATACTCTAATTGTATATACTGTAATAATATTGTGATATATTGGGACACCTTGTCCCTTATTATGTTATACCTATATTATCACCAGCATAAAACTTTTTCGTATATCTGGTAGGACCTGTCAGACATGCATCTGAAGAATAGGGGGGGTTATTCATCAAGGGATGGCGGCAGGTAGCGCCTCGTAGCGGCAGGCAACGTCTGGTGAATGCTGGGCGCTATACGCAAAACCACATTTATGAAAGCGAATCTGGTGAGCGACTCTAACAGCGTCATGTAGTGTCCGATTTATCATTACAGGTGGCTCAGCGTATAGCGCCGGCTTTCTAGCTTCCAGAGCGCCAGGTATTGCCTGTCGCTACCTGTCACTCTCCCATACATTGCAATGGAGGTCCCTTACTCCTGGGTTACAGGGTTTAATTTTTTAATTTTAATTTTTTTCTATGATTGTGTCACCTCTCCTGGCCTAGAAAAAGTCATTTTTGAAAACTTTTTTGATTTTTATTTTTATGCAGAATTGTCATTACAGGTCTGGCACTAAAGTGTTAATGTCACAGTGTTACAACAATGTTTTCGCTTTTTTACTGGTTGATATGTGGTTAAAAACAAAGATAAAAAAGACTTTAATCACACAGCGTCTGGCGCTCTATGCTACAGCGACCAGATTTAGAGCGCTGATGCTGTGTGTGTCCGTTTTTGATAAGTATGGTGTAGAGTGCTGAGAGTTGGTCGCACTGAGCTGGCGCTACCTCAGCGCTGTACTGGTGTTAGAGCACCCAACATACATCACATTCATGAATGTCGGCCAGGTTACTACAACGAGTGAGGTGCTCTTTTACAGCGCCCGATACCCGCTTACAGTGTCTACTAGTGGTCGCTCTAATCGCTATACACGCGCTCACCTGCCGATACCTGGTGATAGTAATGAATCAGCCTCCACAAAAGATTTTTGGAATGGGTGAATATTGCAGATGAATCGATATGCTATAGGAAAAAAATGTGTAAGTATGTTTTATTTCAATTCACCGTACAGATGCCAGATTTTGATACAGATTTTGATCCAGATTTTTAATCTTGCTGGGGGTGTCAGCATGTGTCAAAAACACAGCACCTAAAAGTCTTCTGTAAAAGCTTTTGTTAAAGAAAAAGAAAAAAGTTCGAGCCATGAATGGTGTTATTATGTCTTGCGAGGATGCTGCCATGGCACGAGGCTGGTAAGCGTGCAGCGAGCAGAGCGGCAGGCATGGGAAGGCTGCTCCTGAGCAGCCAGTAGAGGGACATGGCTTGCAGCAGAGCTGAGGCAGCCCATTTCTTCTTAGAGGAAACACTGCAGCCTTCTGGACTGCGTCTGCCTCTCCAGGGAGAGGCTGACTGTTGTTCCACCCACAGGCTGGAAGGAGGGGGTTTGAATGAAAGACAAGACAAGCCCTAAACACCATGTCACTCCGTAAGAGAGACAACAGCAACTAGGCTGGAAGGATTTTTTTCTTTCTTTCTTCCTTTCTTTCTTTCTTTTTTTTTTTTTTTTTCTAAGCGTAGTAGGGGGAGGAGAGAGAGGGAGAGATTGTGAGAGAGACACAGAGAGTAAGAAAGGAATAAAGCAAGCCGGTCTGCAGGAATCCTAAGTACAGCATCCAGCTTTCCTGGCTCCTATCACAGCACTTTATTTCCTACACAGACAGGATTGTACGACCAACTAACTGCTTGAAATATTTTTTTTTTTAAGGGATATTACAGGAATAATAGAGGAAAAAAAGGAAAATATATTTGAAAGAATTTTCTTTTTTTTAAATCTATTTTTATGCCTAAATATTTTCCTGGTCGCTTTGGATTTAAGGATTGTTAAAACTGCAGAAACAAGAACACGGACCTTGTGAAACATCCTGGTCACTTTCAGGAGTGGTGGGATCTAAGGAAGGGCCTGGGGCATTATACCCTGTCAACGAGTTTCCTGCATCAGATATAACGATTCCAGCTACATGGGCAAACGCTTGGAACAGCAGCCAATGTACCCTCAGTACACGTACTACTATCCACATTATCTCCAAACCAAGGTATGATCCTGCAGCACGCTGTCACCCCTCCGGTGGTACCCATATTATGTGTTAAGCGCTCAGTGGATGATGGATAGGTAATGGCTTTGAGTGACAGTTTGCCTTTTCTCTGAGTTCACTGCCAAGCAGAGCACTGCTTATACAGTCAAAGCAGGGACACTAGACAAGCAGGAAGGTCACACAATGTGGATTGCTCGTCCATCCCCTCTATCCCTACTAGTCTTTTTACCATTTCTCTAGCCTAACTCTCTTTCTTTTTTTGTATTCTCTATTTAATCCTTTGTTGTCTGTCTCGAGGATTATATATGCTTTCCCTATTAGCCGAGCTTTTGTCAGTAGCATGTAATTGTGTTGACACAGGATGCAGATTGGCTCGGACAATCAGATGTATACACTTGGATGTGAATTTGGTCTCAGAGGCACTTTAGTGAGATCTGTACAATCTGGGCAGACAAAAGCATTATCCAGCTGCAAGGGGATTCTGTGCTGATCAACTTTAAGTGGGAAAAGCACACAGCTACAACCAGAGCCAAGTAAAAAAAAAAAAAAGCTGATGCTTTGTAAGTTTTACATTTTCCCAGCGCTAGTTAAGGAGAACTGTAGGAGTACGTGCAAGGATAATGATTTTATATGTACATAGGAATTAAATATCTATAGCTTTGCATATTTTATACACATATCCGTCTATGGATGTGTTTCCTGTATAGAAGCTTTGTGCAAAGTACAAAATATGCCATATAAGCATCCAAACTTAAGTATCATTCTGTCTACTGTAAATCACATGCTTTGAATGAAAAAAACACAACAGTAAAACATCCCTATGTATTTCAAGTTAAGAGGGTTTCAGCCAAAAAAAAAAATGGATGATTGTAAATTTGCCCATGTTTTATTTTATTGTAATCAGGTGCTACTCTCCCTTAACCCCCCACAAGATCAGTAATACATGCCTATGTATTTCAAGTTAAGAGTATACAAGCTTCAAAATACAGGACAATTGTACATTTACACGTTTTCCTGACGTAATTAGGTGCTACTCTCCCTCGGCCCCCCAAAAAGATCAGTAATACATCCCTACAGTATGTATTTCATTTTAGATACTGTATTAGTTAAAATTAGTTCCTATTCAAATGAAGTGCTACTCCCCAAATAAAAATAATAGATTAGCAATTCATCTCTATGTACTGCAATTTCGAAATATTTCCGGATGATCATGAATTTCCTCACTTCCTCCTATTGTAATCGGGCGCTACACCCCCCCCCCCCCCAAAAAAAAAAAAGAGAAAATTGATCAACTGTACATCTCTTTGTATTTCAGTTTATGAATTTTTCAGTTAGAAGAAAAACTTATATGTGAATTTTCCCACTTTGTCCAATTGTAAAAAGATGCTATCCATCCCAACCCATAAAAGAAAAATCAGATTGGTAATGCATTTCATTATTGAAAATAAAAAAAAAAGTCACGAGCGTTTGTAAATTGTACCAGGTCTGTCTACTGTAAATGTAAGGTGCTAACCCCCTTCACCCCTACAAAAAAATCAGATGACTAACTCAGTCGTCTCCATGAATTTGCTTTCAGGGTTATTTCAGTTAAAACTCAGAGATGTTCAGACGTAATTTTACTTCTTCCTGTTGTAACTGTCACTCGCCATCACAATAAAAATTATAATAGTCATTTCATCACCTACATGCTTTTGCTTTTAGGGTTATTATAGTTAACAACTTACAGATGCACCAATGTTTTTGCCCTCTCATAATTATCCCTTGCTATAACCAATACAATGATATCAGACAAGTAATTCTGTCGTCTCCATTACTTCGCTTTTAGAGTTATTTCAGTTAAAATCTCAGAAAGGCTCGGGCGATTTTCTACTTGTACCTATTGTAGCTATCGCTTGCTATCAATAAAAAATCAGATGAGTAATTCCATCATCTCCATGTATTGGCTTTCTCTGGTATTTTAGATAAAAACTCAAGGATGCTCTGAGATGTTGCCACTTCTCCATAAAAACTGCTTAGTCAGGCATTCTGGAAATACAATATTACATTGCCCTAAATATTTTCCCTTGCAGAAAGAACTCACTAATGCAGCAGTCTCCCTCTTCCATTGTTTGCAATGTCAAGGTCAATATCAGATTCATTTGTACATTTTATAAAATCTTTTGTAGGAAGCAAGCTCGTCTCTTTGTCTAATAATATTTTCACAAGTGGTATATGATGGCTCGGCTTGGAATGACTGAAAATGTTGATTTATTTTGAGTACTTTCTAAAAAGGTGCTGCTATTTTTAAAGCCAAAGTCAAGTCAGGTGAACTAGCATGACCCTAATATCCCTTTCCAGCTAAAAATCTGGTATAGATTTGCTTTAGGTTGCAGTCCACAGAAGCCAGAATGGGGATCTGAGCCGTAAACGAAAGTGTGATCACTATTAAACAAAAATCTTAAAGATGTTTAGTTAACGTGTCTGAAGCCTAGTAGAAGTCATTACAGACAAGCAGCATATGGAGCTTGTTACCTTATTGTACTGGGAGTTTGGAGGGCATTTGGCTTCAGTCATCGGTATGCTATGAGGGTGACCTCAGAAGTGATGTTGGAAAAACCTTTTAGGAAGTGTAAGATCTGGTCACCGCTGACTACCCGCTAACACAAGTAAGCTGCCATGGTCTGGTGAGCAATAATTGCTCAGAAATGTTCACCCAGACACAATAGTCGTTAATTAATTATGGCCACCTCCCTCCAAGTTGGCTCTCCACATGTCTTGCTTGCCACCCACAGTATAGTTGCCAGTGTAACAGTTTTAGGCTGACTGTGAAAGGAAACAATGAAGTGAGCTAACGGGGTCAAGCTAGTATTAAAGGAGTGAAATGTGGTCTGATTTTTTGGCTAAATTTGCTAGATAGCAAGACATATATAAAAGCATAAATAAAATGCAACCAAGCTACAATAGTTTTAATGTTACCGCAAGAAGAAAAAATAATTGGTGACAGGTTTGTGTACTATTCAGTTTTTATTGGGAGGAGGGTGCTTCTCAACTCTAATAACCTTTTTCCTGAGCCAGCCTGTGGTGGAATTACAGCTTATTGGTATTTCATTATTCTAAGTATACAGCACGTCCTGTTCCAGAATATTTCTTACTCCTGGGTAATACATCCACAAGATGGCGCTGGACTGCAGAAAACAGCTTGTGGCTCCTCCCCGCCCTATAAGTCAGGGACCTCCCACAAATTCCCCAGTTTCTTTCTGCAGTGTGCGCTGAGAAAATAGAAGATAGCTCTCTTGTGGCGCAGGAGAGCGGGGCTTATTGCCTGCGGCCCTGCAGGACTATTCCGACCTGTTCCATCCCATTTACTGCCTCTCAGCCTCAGCTGATAAGGTTCGGGTGAAGGTAGGCTATTGAAGCACTACGGTGCTGAGGAACTAGGCTCCTACCGCAGTCCCTGCTCTAACAGGGTAGGCGGTTTAGGCTAATGGTGAGCCTTTTGGGATGCCCCCACTGCCTCATGTTTTTTGCCAGGTTATCCTGTGCAGTTAAATTCCCATTATTCCCATTTCCCCCTCCACCCTCACTCATCATATTAGTTCCTGGGCGCTGTTTCTCCCTGGGAATTCTCCCATTATCCTCCCTCACTCTCCTTTGGGAGATCTCTGGGGAGGGGGGTTGTCTAGTGGTTTAAGACTTTAGACATATGTTGTGCTTTGTCACTTTATTATAACGCGCCGCCGCGCGTTTGTACTGCGCTCCGCGGCTGGCAGCCCCATTTACCTTTAGAGCTGCCGGGACGCTACTGGCCGGCCGGATCAGGTGGGCGCGCTTCGGTCTCTTCAAGGGGGGGGGGGCAGGCTCTGTGGATGATGCATTTTACCTCATATTTCCAATGCCCGCCCCTCGAGGTTGCGGACGCCATTTTGTCTTCTTCCTGTTGCTGCTGGCTCTTTGCGGTCTGTGAGTTCCCCGTGGGGTGATTTTTCTCTGTTTTTTTTCTTATGCCTCATTCTCATGGGAATATTTGATTATGTCTTTCAGGCGGGGTAAAGCTTCAGTCCTGTGGTTTCTCCCGGCCCTCTCCCCTCATTATCTCCCACTTCCCTAGCGGTTCATTGGCGCATCCCGGGTAGCTCTTTAGCATTAACCCTTACTGGCCTACTGTGCCTTTCAAATCACCATATGGAGGCTTCTGGGGATAATGAGCCTGGGGTTCCTTCGGGACAAGCCCGGCTATGTGTTGCCTGTGGGGTATCCCCAATCGGTGATGATGTCATGGTATGTGTATCCTGCCCCCAGCAGGCACTTGCATTGCGGTCTGGGTTACTTGTTGCTGGGCCTGCACCCCCTCGGGCTTCGCCTACCCCCCCACGCCTGCATCTGACCCCCTACGAGGAGCATACGAGAAACATATTGCTGGATCTGCCTCGCTTAAGGCTTCTGCTAAGAAGCGGCATTTATCTCCCGCCGTCTCCCTCTTTCCTGTGGAAACTGAGGGCATTTTTTACCACTACTGGTTATTCCCTCCTGGAGGAGGGGGAATTGTTCTCTGATTCAGAATCATCTGAGGAGCAGCCTAGGGTTTATGGTGGTACAGGGTCTCCCTTTGGGGAAGATCTATGGTCCTCAGATGACACTGACAGGCTTTTGGCTCATATTTTTGAAGTGCTCCGTATCTTCCCTCCTGCCGTGGCACCGCAGCAGCAGGGTGAGTTCTTTCATATGGCTAAACCACGTTTGGAATTCCCGGAGCAGTCTCAATTTAATAATCTAGTGCTCAAAGAATAGTAGCGGCCTAGCAAGCTGCCAGGGGTGCCCAAGAGTTGGGACAAAAGGTATCCCTTTCCTGCTGATGTGATTAAATGTTGGTCATGTCCTCCCGAGGTGGACGCGCCCGTTCTGGGGCTGTCCAATACATCTGTCATGCATTCTCCTGACACTACTACCCTGAGAGATGGTGAGGACCGGCGTATGGACCAACTGGCTTGCCATGCCTTTGCCTGTATGGGGACCGCGCTACGCCCCGGTTTGTGCCTCTGCCATTACAGCTATTGCTATTAAGGGTTTGCTTAAGAGTCTCTTAGAGGGGGCCTCTGATGACGCCGGAGGAGAAGAGTATAGATCTCTCCTGCTTTGCTATGAATTTGTTTCATATGTCCTGTCTGCTATGGATGATGCCATTAGAATGTGTGGTAGAACTTCTGCCCTGTTGGTGGCTATACGCCGCTCTGTCTGGCTACATCAGTGGGTAGATGATAATGCTGCTAAGAAGGCTCTCACTGGTTTCCCTTTCAAGGGCCTGTGCCCTGTTTTTGGTGAACGCTTGGATTTGTTTGCCAGGGGCGGTAGGTTACGTCAACGTAGGAGGCCGTCCTGGTCCTTTCAGGGGATGGGTGCCCTTCTCTCATCCTTCCGTGGTTCCAGACCTGGCCAAGGAGTCTCCCTTACTGGGGCCCGCGGAGATCACTGGGGAAGGGGCAGAGGACGTGGCCATCCTGGCCTCTCCTGGGGTCCTAAGCCAAAATCCTCACCCAAGCTTCCTCAGGCATGAAGGGGCGCCCTCACCCATCCAGGTGGGGGGACAGCTTCGGCTCTTTACTCACGTCTGGAGGCTTCACGTCTCAGACCGGTGGATTCAGGAGGTAGTGTCCTCCAGTTACAAGATAGAGTTTGCAGCCTGGCCGCCCCCAAGATTCATCAAATCCCGGATGGCTCTAAACCCCCTGTCAGCTCAGGGTCTGTGCCTTGCTGTCCAAAACCTTCTGGAGGTGTCTTTGAGGGAAAGGGGCAGAGGCTACTATTCCAATCTTTTCGCTGTTCACAAAAATGATGGGTTCATCAGACCTATCCTGGATTTAAAGTGCCTCAACAAATTTGTCAGATTCAAACACTTTTGCATGGAGACTCTGCACTCAGCTGTCAATTGACTACGCCCAGGGAACTTCATGACCTCTGTAGACATCCAGGACGCTTACCTTCATGTACCAATCTTTCCAGGTCATCAGAGATTCCTCAGGTTCGCTCTGGAGGATCAGCACTACCAATTTGTGGCTCTGCCTTTCGGTATCACCTCGGCTCCCAGGATATTCCCCAAGGTACTGGCGGGTGTACTGGCTCTGCTGAGATCTCAGGGCATTCGCATCCTTCCTTACTTGGATGACATTCTCATCATGTCTCAATCTCTCCAGCAGGCCGAGCTGGATATTCAGCTGGTGGTGTCCACACTGGAGTCCTTCGGCTGGGTGATCAACTACCCCAAGTCTTTCCTGTCACCGTCAATGGTGAGGTCCTTTCTGGGCATGACTCTGGATACATCTCAGGTCAAGATTTTTCTCCCTCAGCAGAAGGTGGAGAGTCTTCAGGCCCAAGCCAGGTTCCTTATGTCTTGCCCTCATCCCTCCATCCGGCATGGGATGCAGCTGGTGGGCCTGATGGTGTCTTGCTTCGAGGCGGTTCCATACGCTCAGTTTCACATGAGACCTCTTCAACTTCACCTCTTGTCAGTTTGGGATCGGGTCCCTGAATCAGGTGTTGGTTCTGTCCCCTCTGGCCAAACGGTCTCTCTTGTGGTGGCTGGATTCAAGAAACCTGTTGGTGGGCAGATCCTTTCTGGCCCCGTGCTGGGAGACAGTCACCACAGATGCCAGTCTAACAGGTTGGGGGGGCTTCTGGAAATCCCTAAAATTCCAGGGTCAGTGGGGCCCTTAGGAGGCCCACACCCCTATCAACATTCTGGAATAGAGGGCGATAATGTGGGTTCTCACCCAATTGACTCCCACACCTGTCCGGAGGAGAATGTTCCCTGCATCTTGGCTGTGTACATCCCAGGGGTGGAGAATCTGGAGGCAGACTCCCTCAGCAGGGGGACCTCTCGTCTGGGAGAATGGTCCCTCAGCAGCAGGGTGTTTCGCTCTCTGTGCCACCGCTGGGGTCAGCCAGATGTGGATCTGTTTGCGTCCCGTCACAATCAGAAGCTTCCAGTCTTTGTCTCTCTGTCCCAGGACCCTCTGGCCTTGGCTATGGGTGCACTAGCAATGTCTTGGAATAGCTTTCAGCTTCTCTATGTGTTCCCTCCTTTTCCTCTGCTGGGCAAGATTGCTCAGGAAGGGGTGCCAACCATTCTGGTGGCCCCCTGTTGGCCAAGAAGGGTGTGGTTCGCAGACGTCGTGCAGTTGGCAGTAGATCAGTATGCTCTGCCCAAGGATCCAGACCTTCTCACTCAGGGGCAGCTACGCCATCCCAATTTACAAACGCTGGCTTTAACGGCCTGGCTGCTGAAACCTCCATCTTGATGGAAAAGGGGCTGCCTGCCTCTGTTGTTAATACCATGATTCGGGCTAGGAAGAAGTCCTCATCATCCATCTACTATAGGGTCTGGCATACTTACATTGACTGGTGTGAGTCTAAGTCGCTTCCCTGTAGGGTGTTTTCTGTCCCTAGGATTCTGGAATTCCTGCAACATGGTTTGGATTTGGGTCTTCAACTTAGTACCCTCAAAGGTCATATTTCTGCTTTGGCCATTCTTCTTCCAGGGGGTTATTCACATGCATCCTCCACGTAAGCCTATGTTACCAGTCTGGGATTTGAACTTGGTTTTATCTGCCTTGCAGGGGTCTCCCCTTGAGCCTTTGCTTGAGGCCCCTTTGTCCATTTTGACTCTTAAGGTAGTCTTCTTGGTGGCCATCACTTCTGTTAGGCGTGTTTCTGAGTTGGCGAGGCTTTCCATCAAACCCCCTTACTTTGAGAAACACCAGGACAAGGTGGTGTTTCGTTTTAAGCCAGATTTTCTGCCTAAGGTTGTGTCTGCTTTTCATCTCAATCAGGACATTGTTTTGCCTTCTCTATACCCTAATCCTAGTAACCCTAAGGAGCGGGTTTTATACTCTCTGGATGTGGTCAGGACTCTGAAGTTCTATTTGGTGGCTACTGAATCCTTCAGGAAGACTGATGCTCTTTTTGTGCTCCAGTCTGGACCTAAGAAGGGTCTGGCTCCAGCTAAGTCCGCTATCAGCAAGTGGATCCGCCAGGCTGGGGTACAGGCCTATTCTGCTAAGGGGAAGGAGCCTCCCTTCCGCCTTACTGCTCATTCTACTCGTGCTATTGGTGCCTCTTGGGCTTTTCAGCACCAAGCTTCTGTTGAACAAGTTTGCAAGGCCGTTACTTGGTCTTCTGTTCATACTTTTTCTAAGTTTTACAAGGTTGATGTTCGGGCCTCAGCTGATGCTGCGTTTGGTCGCAAAGTTCTGCAGGCGGCAGTGGTTTAAACTGCCCGCTGTTACTTTTTGGGGATCCCACCCTACATTACGGACACTGCTATTGGATGTCCCAGGAGTAAGGAATATTCTGGAACAGGACATGCTGTATACTTAGAATAATACAATTCTGTGATTACTCACCTGTAGAATTGGTATTATATGTATACAGCACGTCCTGTTCCATCCCACCCTTGTTATCATTATTCTTTGTTACCTCTGTATGGTGATTGTTCATTTTTGAATTAATGCTATTATTGTTAGCTGCTTGTCAATACTGGGGAATTTGAGGTCCCTGACTTGTATAGGGCCTGGAGGAGCCACAAGCTGTTTTCTGCAGTCCAGCGCCATCTTGTGGATGTATTACCCAGGAGTAAGGAATATTCTGGAACAGGACCTGCTGTATACATATAATACCAATTCTACAGGTGAGTAATCACAGAATTGTATTATTTCTGATGTGTACAATAATAGACTCAAAGCTCACCCACAAACTGATCGTGAGTGCACGCAGAGGATCACCCAAGGGGGCAGTCCTGCCCCCCCCCCCAGGCCTGATGCACCACTGCAACTGCCTTTTGTGGCACGCTTGAGAGCGGCATGGCGGCTCTTTACATTAGGTGATGCTTAGCAGCAATGAGCAGTCAGACAATGGCTGTGTAACAAGTTAGAGCAGCACTCAAAGGAAAGCAGAATAGAAATATAGAAACATGGAAGGCTGACAACAGAAAGAGACCACATGGTCATCTAGTCTGCCCTTATGAGTGTATGTTTTTTGTATTCTATGTATTGTTATCCCAGGCATGTTAAAGAGGAGTGAGATTTCCCCAGGTCACCCTTTTCCTGGTCCAACGGCGCATGCACGAGCAGAGGGCGCATCCCCACTATCCCTTTGGCAGTGCGCCCACTCCAGGAATTTGTGAATGGCCGGGGTGGGCACGCTCCCTGTTAGAGAGTAGCCGGATATTCGGCCGCCAGCATGCTCGAATCTGCTCACATTAGACGAGCTCCTGGCCAAAGGGGCTCGAGGGGATCCGAGTGTGCTGATTAGACAAGCAGCCATGCATGCGTCGTAAGACTGGGAAGAGGGGAGTTTGTTGGGGGCAACCTGGGGGGTTTCACACAGGGTTGCGCCCCTGATCGGGGTGCCCCGGGGGCAAGAACCATAACCCAGGATAGTCTTTTACTTTTTACTTTTTCCTTTTTACTTTAGGAGGCGTCTTTTACTTTTTCTGTAAAATAATAACATCTTTTACTTTTTCTGTATAATAACATTGCTCCTGATCCTTCCTCCGACAAGCTTCAGGTTGTGCCCCCTTACTCTAGGATTAAGTTTCTTTTTAAAAACACTTCCCTCCTAAAACTTACTTACGAGCTATGCAGCTGAGCATCCTACTTGTTTTCCCTATTTCCTGGCTACATTGTCCACTAATCTTGCAGCAATGGGAAAGACATGGTGGTGGAGGGAGCAAGTTCACAGAGGCCAGGAAACATCTCGAGAGAAGGAGAATCAGGCTGTTACTGTTTAGGAGGAAAGGAGAGTGAATGGCTGGTAAAGTTCAGGAGCACCCAGAAAGTAATGCAAAAGTCAGATCCTTATAGCTAGGGATTACAGAAGCCATGCCAGTCCGTGTCACAAGCCCCACCCTGACACCCAATACATTTCTGGGTGCTCTGATTTTCATTTCAGGTCAATTTTATTAAAAATGATGGTTCATTAGGCATCCAAATACCATTCAAGTCTATGAGGGAAAAATTTAGGCTGTGGGTTCTTTGTTTCTGAGAAGCAACAAAAGCAGTTAAATGCCTCCTGAATTGAATGAAAAGGACACCAAACATCTATAAAACATTATACTTGTTTTTTTATGTAAGATATAAAATAACTGTAAAAACTTATATATAAAAGTTATATAGGCAAATAATGGATTTTTATATTCATGCTACATAGAGCGTTGTTTGTATATGGAGACACAGGAGCATTGGGAGCAGCAGGTATCTGTTCATGTTCAGCCGCTCCTGTCTGGCAGTGTGTGTCTGCACCAGCCATTCAGATAGGCCTGGCGTGAGTGCATGCATCAGCAGGATAGATGCCACTGCAGACTGTGCATACACTGTGGGATTACCGGAAAGGCAAATTTTATGGCAGTTTCTGGAAATGTTATCCGACCAGGCATCCCAAAATGAGATGCCCATGGGACTAGGCCTGGTCTGGATTTTTTTTAGACTGTAGGCCTGACCAAGAAAGATTTTGCTTCTTGTGATCAGTCCATACAATGCTATAGCCTCAGTCCTGGACAACACTTGTTGACCAACTGGAAAGTATCGAGAGGCAGCTCAGTGGGGATATTCTGGGTTGGTCATGGGCTGGCTAGGGGCCAGAAAACTCCAGGGCTGATTTTTGGATCCAGTTCCCCAGTGCCTAGCAACTAAGTAAAACTAGATGTTCTTATCTACATAATTATTTAGATTGAAAGAAGACACATGCTCATCCTATTCAGCCACTGTGCAGCCCCTGTGCTTGGAGTAGTAAAAAAACAATTGCTGATTATAGTCCCTATCCAGGCATTAAACAAAGAGCCTATACTCAACCCCACAGCACCTATTTTTGGGTCAGTCCTGTGTTGGCATCTGTATACTTACTGAGGGTGGAGATCCAAATATTCCATCCTTCAGCAGTATCTAGGGCCCCCCCCCCATTCCTTTCAGTGCAATAGAAGGGGTGTGCCATGGTGGGTTTGGCATGCCCATTTTGGAATTCCCTCTCCATTGCAACGATTGGAGTAGGCGTTTAAGGGGCATCAAGTCAGAATCATGGACACCACAGCTCTGGAAACCAGAAACAATGTTTCTCCAGTATTGGTAAGTAAGAATATGGCAGCGCTGCATGGAGGAGCTGCAGGGCATAAAAAGTGAGTATAGACTTTTTTCACTTTAATCCTGGACAGGCACTCTAAGGTACAAACAATTGCTTCCAGGCTGTCAGATCAGATGGTTCTCCTAGAGAGCTTTCAAAACAGCCAAATCTTCCAAATACTTTTCACACGATTTTAACTGAGTTTAGTAAAATGTTGTTGACCATTATGGTCCATGCAGCTAATTCGGCATATGCCTTCTCCATTCAATAGATCAATAAAGCTTGATTTTAGTTTCAAAATGATGTTCAGTACTTTACCAATGTAAATTATTAATCACGTCCATTAAGAGTTGAGCAGTGTTTGATTCCACCCTTCTTTCGACAGTGGGATTATAAAGGATAGAGCTTAAAAAGAGAAAAAAACTCTTATTTGAACAATATCTTGAAAGCACGGCGATGAGGTTCTTTCCCAAATGCTGGGGGTGGCAAAACCGCGTGCCCAGCTACACGTCTAAATGCACTCCACTTACCAAAGTTCTCAGTGCATACAATGAGCCAGGGGAAGGCACTGATTATCAACAGAAAAGATGCTGCTCATAATCGGGGCTCAATGAAAGACGCGGTTGTTGCTAGTGGAATGGAATTTTACATATTTTTTAAATGCCGCAGGAAATAATTCAGATTGGCTTTAATAATAGCTGCATTGTTTCTTCTATGCCATGAGTGACTCCCCTTTCTTTTCCAGGCTTTCCCACTGATAGCAGGCCATATGCTGCTTTTATTAAATATCTATAAGATCTAGTTACCTGCAGTTAGTGCAGGTAATGCACTTTAAATCAATAGTATTCTATTTCATTTATTTTGTTTAGACTTTAGGTCCCTTCTAACAAGTGCCCAGGTACATCTGAATTTGGGTTGCTTCTACAGAACCTTAGTGAGCCAAAATCAGGCATTGAGCACTGTATGATGGGAAGTAATCCACTTCAGCGAGGCATGTCTGCTATTGGAGGAGAGGCGACTGTAGCATGATGATGACGCCTTTACCTGTGGCCTGGATGGTCGGTTACGCCATTGGTGGAGTGCATGTCCTGCCTGTCACTTCTTCCCCCTTCCTGTCTGCAGGGCTGTGATGTCTCATCTGTTCCACCTCCAGCTTGGGCGTTAACCTCTAGCTGGAGGTGGTGCATGGGCTTTACTTCCCTGCGGGCTCTCCCTTTTAACCTATGGGAGAGGGAATTATGGGAATTATGGATGTTGTACAGTTGATGCTGATGTCTGGATTGGGGGCGGCACTGGTGCTGGCACATGGAACGCATATTCAGTGCTATATAAGGTTTGCATCTATACGATTGAATTTTATGCCCTATTTGGCTCGAAACGCATCATGACGTGATTCTTTGTATATCTTGGATTCATGTATGATTGGACTCGATTTTAAACTGTGGGAATAAATGGACATTTTATTCAAGGATACCTAGAGCTGAAATCTTCTGCTTTGGATTTATCTGGCCATGGCTGACAATCTATGCTTGGAATCGCTGGATGTATATTAAGGTAAAGCTGTTACCAATTACCATTTGTCGCATAGCTATCCCTGTCCCCCATTGGGTGGAGTTCTGCTGGGAAAGTATCTCTCTAATGCAGGGATCACTAATAGTGTACAGGGGAAGGGTTAGTTTTGCATGCCTGTTAACTAGGACTCTTCCTGACATACAATTGAAGGTGGGGTTTAGGTCCATTTTAAAAGATTTCCCCTAGTGCTCTGCAGACCCATATAACAGGCTGCAGCACTCAAATACTAGCTTGGTAGCGGTAGAAAAACCTGTTCTGTGCTGTTAAAGCAGCACAAAACTTGCTAGCACCCCTACCCCCACGCCTTCTAATGAGGCTGGTATTACAGTGTGATACAGGTAGGGGTGGGGTTCAGCTATGTTTAGTAGAAAGTGGTCCAACCAGCAGGACAACTGGAGGCCATGGCTACAGAACAGGGGCTCATATTTAGAACATAGCAACTGCATTCCTTTAAAGCAGAACAAAACCCAGGGCGGACACTGACCTTCCCCCAGGGCATCCCAGAACGGGATGTCCTGCTGAGTGAACCCCCCAGGCACCACAAAACTCACCTGCTTCCTGGCACACTCAGCGATGTCAACATCCAGTGGCCGCATCCCCGCATCTTCAAGATTTGAGCGCACTCCTTCCCCCAGCCATTCTGATAGACTGGGGGCGAAAGCACATGCCGCTGTGCTATCGATTGCCGAAGCTCTGCATGTAAACAGATCTATTTGCCGAGCATTGCATGTGCTTGGCAAACTACTCTGATTAGATGAGAGCCCGCTCATGTGTCGTGGGACCGGGAAAAGGTGAGTTTGTTTGGGCCTTCAGATAACCATTGCCACACATAGCAATGGCAATGAATGGAGGAGGCGGAGCCTTTACAGCTAAAACAGCCGCCATTATCTGGGATTAAAATGGGCAAAGCAAAAAAAGGCAAAAGTTAATATTTGTGAGGGGTGCAATTCAGGGGATACTAGTTAAAACTGGGGGGTTTGGTCTGCTTTAAATTAATATACAAGACCCTAAATAACCCCCCTGTTGCTGCACTTTAGAACATTGCCATTACCTTGGGGTACGTGTGCCACAGCTTGAGAAACATTGCTCTAGGGCAGGGGTGTCAAACTCGTTTTCACTGAGGGCCACATCAGCATTCTGGTTGCCTTCAAAGTGACAGTTAATAACAGACACAAAACAAAATGCTGAAGAAATCATTCAAATGTATAGATACCGCAAGAGATTAGGTTTTCCCAAGACAGATGCAGACACCAAATTATTTTTCCCAGGACAGATGTAGAAGCAGAATGATTTTGCACAGCACAGCCACAAAATGATTTTGCCCAGGATACAAGCAGATGCAGACTTATTTTGCCCATAATAGCCATCACCCAGCAGCACCACATGCCAATGTCAGCAGCCTTGTAGTGACTGGTCCAGCTGCTGCCACCTGACATTTGTCAGAGGGCACTTAGAAAGGCTTGGAGAGCCACATCCGGCCCCCAGGCCTTGAATTTTACATCTGTGCTGTATCACAAAAGATTAATATATCTTGAAAGCATATTGGCTTCTCCAATAGGTATTATGCAAGGAAGGGGGTTAAGTGGAACTAAAGGTCCACTTTAAGGCACTTTAAAGGAGCACTATCACGGAATTGTGTAATATTAAAAATCTATATAAATATGTCAACTAACGAGAGGAGTGGTCACTTTTACACCCAAACTAAATAATACTTCCGCCAAGCTTGTGTTTTTTTCTCTTATGGTAGGAATAAAATTCAGGGGAGACAGATATATTCTATCCAGGGTGACAGAGCCTGTCACCCTGGATGTACTTTTCCTTCCATTAAAAGAATGAAAAACAAGCCTGGATGGATATTTCTTGATGTCGGGTGTATAAGTAACCCCTCCTCTCGCTATCCAGTATATTTATATGGATTTTTATCATTGGCCCATTTTTTCGCGATAGGCATTTTAAACTCCTGGACAACTGAACAGAACTAAAGAATTAAAGCTGGTAAGTCTCTGCAAACAATGGTAATTTAGAAGCTCTATTTCTAAATGGATTTTGGAAATTTGTAAATATCTGGCTTCTGCTAATGATGGTAGAGAGCAACCTCAGAGGATCATGAGCCAGATGATTGTGCAGAGAGAAATTAGATTCAGTAATTGGAAATGACCTCAATGAAGCAGTCTCTGTAGGCCTCTGCATCAACTTTAGCGTCTTTTTATAGATAATGGTGATTCTTATCAGGCCATTTTTTTCCACTATGGCTTTCTCGGAGGAACATGACACATTATAATGCTAATATAGTATACAGTATACAGAAAGAACATGGTAAAGTACTATATGAACTATGAACTATATGTACTACTGAAATAGAGATAAAAGGAATAAACTGTCTCTTTTTTTCCTTTCTTTTGTCCTCTGCAAGTGTGCACCGATTTGTAATCCCGGCTCTGCCATGCCCCCTGCTTGTGCTGGCCGAGTTTAGATTTTCCAGACCTGTCCCTGCTTAGCAGGTTTACTGCATTTTCCATGTTTGGCCATCTGGACATACAGAAGGTCTTGTGGAAAGAACTCCAGCATGCAGAGAAGGCCGACACAGAGCTTCTCTGGCTGGGGGGGTCCAGGCTGTGCTCTCTGTCTGCTGGGAGGCAATAGTCAGGTGTAAGGAGTCATTCATCAACCACACACTGCTTTTCAGGCCGTATTTCCAGCCATCTGCAGCCTGGGCATGAGCCAGAGGCAAGATAATCTCATTCTGATAATATTCAGCTTCTACAGAAGCTACATCTCACACGCTATAAATATAGTTATGCAGGTTATTGACATAATAATTTCTGACATAATTTCTGGTGTGTGATGTAGAGACTAAGGGGGTTATTTAAGAAGGGATAGCCACAGGTAATGCCTTGTAGCAGCAGGCAGCGGCTGGTGAACGCCGGGCGCTGTATGCAAAACCACATTTCTGAAAGCGAATCTGGTGAGCAACTCTAACAGCACCATTTAATGTAAAATGTAATAATCCACGCGGCTCAGTGTAAAACACCGGCGCTCTAGCTTCCAGAGCGCCACGTATTTCCTTTCACTCAGTGTCGCTTTCTCATACATTTCAATGGTCGTTCATTTGCTTGTGTTTAAACAGCGTGTTTGACATTGTATTTTTTTTGCTCCAATCATTGTGTGACCTCTCCTGGCTGCAAACAAACACTTTTATAAACTTTTTGACTTTTTATATTTTTATGCAGAATTGTCATTACAGGTCTGGCACTAATGTGTTAATGTCACAGTGTTAAAACAATGTCATTTCATGTGTTTTCACTTTGTTACAGGTGTATATGTGTTCAAAAACAGACTTTAATCACACAGCATCTGGCGCTCTATGCTATAGCGACCAGATTTAGAGCACCAACGCTGCGTGTGTTTGTCCCTTTTTGCTAAGTATGGTGCAGAGCGCCGAGAGTCGGTCGCACTGAGCTGGCACTACCTTTCGCTCCCTGCAGCGCTGTACTGGTGTTAGAGCGCCCAACACACATCACATTCATCAATGCCGGCCAGGTTACTACAGCGACTTAGACGCTCTGTTACTGCGCTCGATACCCTCTTACAGCGCCTACTAGCGGTTGCTCTAAGGGCCGCTATACAGGCGCTCATCTGCCGATACCTGGCATTAGTAGTGAATCAGCCTCCACGAACTCCAGGTGGTTTTTAAAGTGGACCAACACCCAGGATTTTGACTATCCTGGGTTTTGGTCGATCGGGGGCCCCAGATCGCAGTATTCAACTCGCCTCACCCCGCTCCTATGGCGCATGCGCTGCCGCTCATCCAATCAGAGCGCTCGGAGCCGCTGAGGTATGCGCGTCAATGCGACGTCTTACCTCAGCGGCTCCGAGCACGCTGGCAGCCGCATCTTGCGCTTCCCTCTAACAGGGAGCGCACTCACGCCGGCCATTCACAAATAGCCAGCACTGGCACGCACCCTGCTGGAGAGAAGTGCGAGATGCGGCCCGCGCATGCGCCGTTGGACCGGGAATCAGGTAAGTGCAGCGGGCGTCCTGGGGGGTTTCACACAGCGGGGCCGATCCCACTGGGTGTTGGTCCACTTTAAAGTCTGGACTTTTGTAATCTCGGATCACAGGAATGCTTCTCAGTACCTGGGGTGACCAGTCAGGTCTCGGGACTGGTGAGAGTTGTTTGTATTTGTATCTGCGCTTCAAATTTTATTATTCTTGTGCATTTTCGTACCATATTAAAAATTTTATGACGTTTTGCTGAATTACGCTAGATGCGTTTTTCCTTCTCTTTTTTGTTGCTTTTTGCCTGAGGAAACGATTACTATAAAATATGTTTCGAGTGACACATTGAGAATAACTTGCGATTGGAGGAGGAGACCTAGTGACTACCCACTTATATGCTTGAAATCTCTGAGATCTGGTAAGAACCTGTGAGATGGGTGAGGGGCACTTGGGTTTTTATCGGTCTGGAGACGCATGTGTTTCGGGATTCTGGTGTTCTAATACAATTACCTTCACATAAATGGTGCTCTGTGCAGTATTTGCAAAATAATTTCTGTACTTGGTTCATTTCTTAGTGTTAGTTGTTTTAAATGAACACCTCCTGAATTAAGCAAAAGTCAATTTTAAAATGTCATGCCTTCTTCATGACTTCTGCCCTACTAGAGGCCCATGTATGTGCAGCTTGACCCAAAGATTTCTAGGTGTTTGTAATGAGTAGTGATGAGCCAAGGGTGACCATATCCACTACTGTTTATGATCTGTCCCGTGTCCCCACCTCTGTAATTCGGTGCTTCTGTCCCAGGAAGCCACTGGCTGGCAAATGAGATGCAGGAGGTGGTAGAGGATCTCACCATAGGAATATGGCCTTCTGGGGTTATACGCCACAGCGGATTGTGTGAACCAGCATGCACATAAATAGGAGTTTAAAACAATGGTCAAATATCAAATAAGCATTTTGTATGCGATTAAAAAAAATAAGCTGCATTTGCATTCCTGTTACATTTCTGTTCCCTTCAATGCAGTTTTAGGAGAGATGAGTCGTCGCTTGATCAGTAAAAATAAAACATGACACAACTTCTGTTTGTGCTAATCATACATTTTTTTACTTTGATTGCATTCGGCGAGTTAGAAAATGCGAGCAGAATTTCAGAGATAGCAGTAGGAAAGCAGGGTCTGGGTTTGGTATTTAAGAGTCTCTGTTCTTTCCAGTGTCCCAGACGTTATGTAACCGTACGCAGGAGTAAAGAAGAAATGACAAACCAGGCTTTGGAAAATATATTGCCCGAAAACTTGGTCGGAGTAAACAAGACCCGACTGGATGAAGCAGACGGTTCAGAGGCATTACTGGGAACCGAGCAATTTGACTATGCATGCTTCTAAGGCAGATAAGAGGGAGAGAGGAAAACGCACAGGTTCATTCCAGGTCATGCTGGAAATGTCCTGGACGCAGTTGGCTTTACACAGATATGATTTCACACAGCACTTTTCGTCTTTATGAGTACGTTTGGCAAGAACAGCTCATTCAGTCACGAACATGCCAGTTCTGAAGCTTCCAGGAAGTCAACTCTCCGTCCTTCTTCTCTCTCTCTCTTTTTTTTTATAAAGTCCAATAATTCCATCTAATGTGCTGTTTTGAAAATGCCTTTAATGGAGGAAATTTATACAAGTCGAAACGGTTGATATTTATCCAAAACTTGATTCCAAGGCCTTGCTTTAAAATTTGTTTGCTGAGAGCGTTCGGGGCACAGCTGTACGCAATTAAAGAGCGTAATATTAAAAGCATGTGTATGAGCCGTCCATTATGATGGAATTGTTCTGTATAAAGCAGTCACTTATGGGAAGTGCAGAGGAGCGCCGAGCTCTGATTGATTCGAGCATTGTTGTGTTCCATGTGTGATCTTGTGGGGATGTGTTTTTCATGTTCTTTTACACACTGGGTTGAGTAGGAGGAAACAACTGTGCCCAGAAAGAACAGTGAATAGTTCTCTGCTGACGTCACGAAGCTCCCTTTATAAAGAACTAACAAAATGCTCATTATGCAATTTTAGGCTGGGAAGAAATAGCCTTGTGTTTAAGGTTTTAAAACCTGTTGTTTCTGTTTCTGTTTTATTTCAAAGTGAGATTGGAGCCGTGGCTTATTTCTGCCAAGCTTATTTTATCTAAGTGCTTACACATAAATAGTTATTGAGAGGAAATATAAGGGAGGAAGGGGGTTGGATGAGAGCAAATTCTAATGCAGAAATAATGACAGACAAATTGGGGCAGAAGAATCCTATCAGTGTTTCCCTCATAAATTGTGCCTAAAACCTCTCTTGCAACTATGGGGGTTATTCATCAAAGGATAGCGCCAGGTAATGCCTTGTAACGGCAGGCAGCGTCTGGTGAACGCCGGGCGCTGTACGCAATACCACATTTATGAAAGCAAATCTGGTGAGCGACTCTAACAGCGCCATGTAGCGTAAGATTCATCATTACAGGCGGCTCAGCGTATTGCGCCGGCGCTCTCCGGAGCTTCCAGAGTGCCAGGTATTACCTGTCGCTACCTGTCACTCTCCCATACATTTCAATGGACGTTCCTTTTTTTCTGTTTAAACAGCTGTGTGTTTTTTTTTTGTTGAATATGGTGTGAGTCGCTGAGAGTCGGTCGCACTAAGTTGACGCTTCCTTTCGCTCCCTGCAACGCTGTACTGGTGTTAGAGCGCCCAACATACATCACATTTATCAATACCGGCCAGGTTACTTCAGTGACTAAAGCGCTCTGTTACAGCGCCCGATACACGCACACGAGCGTCTACTAGGGGTCACTCTAAGCGTCGCTATACAGATGCTCATCTGCCGATATCTGCCGTTAGTAGTGAATCAGCCTCCCTGTATCCTGGGCCTGCAAAGCACTCTAACCTAACTGCCAACAGCCGTCTATACAAAAGCCAATTGGGCTGAAAAGGCTACTATTGATGGGCGGCACCGAACCAAATCCTCAATTAGGTGCAATGCCTTGTGGAGAAATGCCCAGACCACACTGTAAACTCACTGGTGTGCCTTCTGTACACACCTAGTATCCCACCCCACAAGGACTAACTAATGCACTTACAATGTTAAATACAGTAACAGATTTATTACAAAAATAAAACTAAAAACACAATTAAAAACAAGGTTTCTGTGCCATAAACATGATCACCACCAGGGGGAGCACACCCTAATCATTCTATTACTCATCTAACTAATACAGTATACTATATACAAAAAAGTGTCAGTGCTTCTCAATGTGCTTCCATCTCGAATACAAGAGTAAAACAACCCAATCAGAGTTAAAGGTGCAAATCAGCAAAATAGTGCAAATAAGTAAAGTGCTTATAATGATTTTCTCTAACTGCCAACAGGAAATACTTGTCTGATCCTCATGGGGCGCAATATAATGGGGGCAGTGCCATTAACCTACTGGATTGTTGATTACTTGCCTTGAAAAAGATGCCCCCTAAGAACCTTAAATGGCTATTTGTATTTTTAATATATACAAGGCTGTTTCTAGGTCTGGGCAACAGAAAGCCAGAGAGCGCTGAGCTGACTGCCCTCACGCCGCACTCTCTCTCCATTGTCGTCTGAGATATGTGGATGATGAGGAGCAGAATGCAGGAGCCAAGATGACTATAAAGAGCAAAGAATAACCAGCACCTCAAAAGATCTTCATAGATCAAACAAGTGTATTCGGGTCAAGCATAGAGATATAAATAGTCAACGTTTTGGGGGTATAGCAAAGCCCCCTTCATCAGGACATATAATGGCACACTTCCCATACTGAACTCTACACAGATCAGTGCCTGATGTCCCTCAAAGTGCAGGAATTTATGTTCACTGATGGTTTGAGGGGGTAGGCTAGGTTAGTTTAGTTTCCCTGTGGACCAAAACTCTCCATGGCACAAAGTTGCAAAGGAGGTTTAAATCTACATTAAAAAACTAATGGGCAACAGCTGACCTTTTCAAAAATGTCTGGTGGGCGTTTAAAGGGACTGTCCAGGCAAAAACAATAAATGATACATACTCATCTATAGTCCTGCGCAGCTGATTGGGCCTATTCCCAGAATCTGTAACTTGATGAATCAGCTGTTGAAGCCAATTTTAGCATTTTGTTTAGGATAGATTCTTGTGGGAGGCTATTCCACAGATTTATAGTTCTTATGGAAAAAAAATTATTGTTGCCTCCGGAGATTGAAATTCTTTTTTTCCAGTTCAACGGAGTGCCCCCTTATCTTTAGAGAGGATTCTAACTGAAAAATTGTTTCCCTATATTTTTTGTATTGCCCATTTATGTTTATACAAGTAAATCATGTGCCCCCCTCAGTCGTCTCATCTCAATGGCATGAACTGGTGTCCAGGACTCCAGGTGAGGGCGCACCAGTGCCTTGTAAAGAGGCAAAATTACATCCCTATCCTGTGATTCCAGGCCTCTTTTAATGCATGATAATATCTTGGTGGCCTTGGAAGACACTGCTGGACATTGCATGCTGTTATTTAGCCTTTGGTTTAAGACTGAATCCTCATGTGAAGAGATCTCATGTCTACCTCTACCTCTAATATTAATATTATTATAATTTATTTATATAGCACCTTTGCACTTCACCTTCACCATCTTCTCCACCCCAGGTGAACAGTATTCGATTGTTTTTAAATGTATATGTTTTGCATTTTATTGTACATCAAGGTGGAGAGAGCTGGCCAACTGCCAATTGTATAGGGCAGTGAGCTTCTCCACATAGGATGAAGTGCTTCCTACATTCAAATTAAGGGCCTTATTTATCAAGGGATAGCGCCAGGTAGTGTCTCACTAGCGCCAGGTAGCGCCAGCTATCGGCGACTACCGACTCCAGAACGCCAGGCTGCGAACACAATCACGCATTTATCGCGCTAAATGAGGCTAGCGCCGGCGAGAGCGTCAGCTAGCGCGGGATTCATCATGTTGCAGACTTCAGCGAACAGCGCTGCTGCTAATCCCATCACAGCGCCAGGTATGACCTCTCGCTACCTGGCGCTCTCCAATGCATTTCAATGGAGCAATCTTTAAATATTCATAATTAATTGATATTAAAGTTTTTTTTTTTTTTTTTTTTTTTTTTTTAAATGTCAAAAATTCGGTGACCACTTCTGCAATGTTATTTTGTTTTTAAGGTAAAAAAAAAAAAATTGTGCAGAATTGATATTACAGGTCTGATATTAATGTATTTATATTACAAAATGTTTATAAAAACTTGTTTATTATTTTTTTCCAAAAATAAGGTTGTTTGGGGGTTAAAAAACTACTTTTAACACATCGCCGCCAGCGCTCTGGGGTTTAAACAAGCATTTCACAGCGCGAGAATTTTTTGAGCGTGATTTGTTAATGAATATGCTGGGAGCCGTTCGCTATGGCCATTCGTTGTCATGCGCTCCCATACAGAGCGGAACCCGTCAAACAGCGACTCCTAACCCCGTATTCAACATTACCGCACACCGACTGAGTCGCTGTCAACAACCGAACAATGGCCAAGCACAGCGAATACTAGCCGGCGCTGTGAAAATCACGCTACTGTCGCTCATCTGTCGCTACCTGGCGCTATTAATAAATCGGCCTCCCCGTATCTCGTCAATACAAATAATTAATTATTTTCTTGGTATTAATAACATTTTCTGCAAAATTCCCCTTCCTTTTGTCTTTTGACTGACCCACTTTCATGCAACTAAAATATGTTTAAAGTATTTCACAGTTGTTTGCCACAATCCAGTAAAGTCCCTAAAGTATTTCCAAAAGCAGGCAGACTGATATAAGGAGACTGGAAATAAGGAAACATGAAAAGGTTGGGTGCGGGGAGACTGCATGTATTACACACCAGAAAGACAAGCATCACTTTGAGCGACATGAGTATCATGTGATCATTTACAAACACTGCTGACAGTTGTGAACGGTGATAAATTGATTTTGACAAAGCAAGTTCCACTGCACTGAGCAGGTTGTCGCTTTGTGCGCAGTTCCATGAATAGTCATGATTAGGATGATAGGTAATTTATGCGGGTGCATCAGATCGTGAATTGAAAATATTTTATTTTGCAGTTATATAAAAGAAGTATGTGTGGATAAATGTGATCTGTTATGATATCAGTATAACCAGTGGAGGACTGCGGCTAAAAACCAGCCCTGGATTTTATCAGCCCCTGGTCTTCCCGAGACATCCTCACTGAGACCCCCCCAAACCCCCATGATGCAGGCGCTATAGTACAGGGGGCTGGGGTTCCCTGGCTTGTAGGTATAGTGGGGCTGGGCACAGGGGGCTGAGAGGGAGACTAAGGGGGTTATTCATCAAGGGATAGCGGCAGGTAGTGCCTCATAGCGGCAGAAAGCGTTTGGTGAGCGCCAGGCGGTGTATGCAAAACCACATTTATGAAAGAGAATCTGGTGAGAGACTCTAACAGCGCCATGCAGGGTACGATTCATCATTACAGGCGGCTCAGTGTATAGTGCCGGTGCTCTAGCTTCCAGAGCGCCAAGTAATACACATGTTCAGGTAATGATTTGGGGAAAAAATGTAACAAAAACATTTCTCATGTGTTAAAAAAGCTCACTGGGATGCAGGTTGCAATTCTCACTGCAAGGCTGGTGCACATTGCTTAAAGTGGACCAACACCCAGGGGTGATCGGCCCGGGAATCTATAAGATGTCCCGTGGGGTGAAACCCCCCAAAAGCCCCAAAAAACCTTACTTTATCGGCGACGGATCAGCCACCGCCGCCTCCCGCGCGCCCCTCTAGCAGTGCCCGCGCCGGCCGTTTGCGAATGGCCGGCGCGGGCGCGCGCCCTGTAAGAGGGACGCGCAGGAGGCGGCGGTGGCTTGTCCGTCGCCGAAAAGGTACGTTTTTTGCGGCTTCTGGGTGGGTTTCACACAGCGGGCATCCTGATCTCGGATGCCCCGCTGAAGTGGACCAACACCCAGGATAGTGAAAATCCTGGGTGTTGGTCCACTTTAAACAAAGCATGATCATCCCTGACTCTAGAAAGGGTTAGTAAATGAGAGCTCACAAGGTTTCAGGTCTATGCCCCTAAAGGTTTTTGAAAAGCAGCAAAGCCTTTCAGCTTATAGGCCCTTATTTAAGAAGGGATAGCGTCAGGTAGCCCCTGGTTAATGACAGGTAGCGACTGATAGCGACTGGTCAACGCCGGACACGGCACGCAATTACACATTTATCAAGCAGAATCTGTTGAGCGACTGGGATAGCGCCATGTAGCGTCTGATTCATCATTTTTACAGCCTCAGCGAACAGCGCCAGTGTTCAGCCTGCACAGCGCCAGGTATGACCTCTCGCTACCTGACGCTCTCCCATACATTTCAATGGACGAACCTTTTCTTATCTTTAAACGGGTTTTTTTTTTCCAAAAAATCGCAAATAATTCTTTGACCTCTTCTGGCATTGAAAAAGCATTTTTTTCATTTTTTTAAATATTTCCTCAAAAATGACATTGCAGGTCTGGCATTAAAGTGTTCATGTTACAATGTTGTTACAATGTAATTCCATATGTTTTCGCTTTGTTACTGGTGGATACATGTTCAAAAACAGCCTTTAATCACACAGCCTCCGGCGCTCTGGGCTTCAAACAACTATTTTTCAGCGCCAGAGATTTTCGCAGCTGTTTTTTTCCTGAATATGGTGGGAGTCGGTCGCTATGAGCAGTCGCTAACATGCGCTCCCATACAGTGTGCTGTACTGGTCAAATAGCGACTCCTCACAATGTATTCACCATTACTGAACAGTGACTGAGTCGCTATAAAGTAGCGACCCACGGCCGAGAACTGCGACTACTAGCAGGCGCTCGGAAAATGCCTGCTACAGACACTCATCTGTCGCTACCTGCCGCTAATGATGAATCAGCCTGTTAGACTGCAACAGAGAAACCGCACAGTTTGGTTTCTAGGCTTGTAGAGACCATTTCTATGGGTTTCTTTTATTTTATTAAAGAGTACTTTCCAGCTAAGAAATTAATAACTGTGAGCAAAAAAATCCTTATGTATTGTTTTGACTTTTAACTTTTTGTTGCATTGCAGACAAAAGTAAAGAGAAATCTTTTCAATGATGCCAGGTAGAAAATGGGAATCTAACCCCTGCCTAATCTAACAAAAATCAAGAAGAATGTAATTTACAAACCACTGCTTACTAGTGATGTAGGTTATCTGCATTTATCAAAGCAGATGTAATCTGAAATAAGTTATTTCCAAGTTTCAAGAAATAATATTTCCTTCACCAAAAAAAAAGAAAAAAAGAAAAAGTACAATTTATATCCTTGCTTAATATTCTGTGAAATGTCTGTGTATGTCTTGAAAGGAACAAGCCAATGTAATAGCTTCAATCATTTAACACATATTTGAAGATTATTTTCCTCAATTAAAAATTAACAGCTTTTAAACTACATTCCGGAGACATGTCAACTAATAACATAATGGCACCCTGACAAGTGAGGCATTGCATAACAACTGTGAGCAAACCATCAGTGGAGGCCATCCTAAACGGACCTTGTATGTGTTAGTAATATTAATTGTCTTAGCGACCAAGAGGAATTTAAACAAGAAGAATAAAATTCCAATAAGGATTTTTAAGTTTAGTTTATTGAGTTAAAATGGGAAAAGGCATATAATATTTTGTAATGGGGGGGCAGGACTTGCCCATGCCACTCCGTGGATCCCTAGCAATATTGGTGGCTCTAAAATAATTGCACGTTCTTTACTTTTCTTGGCAAAAATGACTAGAGATGAGCGAACTTCTCAAAAATCCGATTCGGGCGATTCGCCAAATTTCTCAAAGAAGTTCGGGTTCGTCCGAATCGAACTTTTATGAATCGCTCATCTCTGGTGGGAGCGGGGAGGCCGGCTGCGCTGTCAGCGGGCGGCGGACTTGCACATGCCACTCCGTGGATCCCTAGCAATATTGGTGGCTCTAAAATAATTGCATGTTCTTTACTTTTCTTGGCAAAAATGACTAGAGATGAGCGAACTTCTCAAAAATTCGATTCGGGTGATTTGCCGAATTTCTCAAAGAAATTCGGGTTCGTCCGAATCGAACTTTTATGAATCGCTCATCTCTGGTGGGAGCGGGGAGGCCGGCTGCGCTGTCAGCGGGCGGCGGACTTGCACATGCCACTCCGTGGATCCCTAGCAATATTGGTGGCTCTAAAATAATTGCATGTTCTTTACTTTTCTTGGCAAAAATGACTAGAGATGAGCGAACTTCTCAAAAATCCGATTCGGGCGATTCGCCAAATTTCTCAAAGAAGTTCGGGTTCGTCCGAATCGAACTTTTATGAATCGCTCATCTCTGGTGGGAGCGGGGAGGCCGGCTGCGCTGTCAGCGGGCGGCGGACTTGCACATGCCACTCCGTGGATCCCTAGCAATATTGGTGGCTCTAAAATAATTGCATGTTCTTTACTTTTCTTGGCAAAAATGACTAGAGATGAGCGAACTTCTCAAAAATTCGATTCGGGCGATTTGCCGAATTTCTCAAAGAAATTCGGGTTCGTCCGAATCGAACTTTTACGAATCGCTCATCTCTGGTGGGAGCGGGGAGGCCGGCTGAGCTGTCCCCACCAAGCCCTGAAATGGAAAAAAAAAATGCCGGCATGGTGGGAGTGGGGAGGCTGACAGCGCAGCCGGTCTCCCCCCTCCCACCATGCCGGCATTTTTTTTTTTTTATTTCAGGGAAAATTCGGTCAGCACGAACCACTAAAAATTCGGGTTCGTGCTGAATCGAATTTTCCCTGAAATTCAGAGCTAATTCAGGTTCGTTAGAACCGATTCGCTCATCCCTAAAAATGACCATAAAGACATGATATGATTTAACAGTTTCTAAATGTCCAGCAGAGTTTAGGATATAGATTTGTCCTACCTTTCCTTTCCTTTCGGTCAATATATTTGAGAATGTTTTCAGATGACCAGTTCAGTTTAATGAAATAATATACTATTAAATTGATACTCCAACATAATTTCATGCCACTTCCCATTTTCCAATTATTTCAAGTGCCACTCCACCACTAGTTATACAATGGAACTGATGAAGGTCCATTTTGAAAAGATACAGGCAGGCTGATTCATTACTAGCACCAGCTATCGCAGATGAGCGTCTGTACAGATGTGCTAAGAGCGACCCCTAGTATCTGCTGTGATCAGCTATCGGGCGCTGTAACAGAGCTGTAATAACCTGGCCGGCATTGATGAATGAGATGTATGTTGGGCGTTTTAACACCAGTACAGCGTTACCACGAGTGAGAGGTAGCGCCAGCTCAGTGCGACCGACTCTCAGCGACTCACATCTTATTCAACAAAAAAACACTCACGGAGAGTAGGCACTCTGGATCTGGTCACTATAGCATAGAGCACGAGACGCTGTGCGATTGAAGTCACCAGTAACAAAGCGAAAACACATGGAATGACATTGTTGTAACATTGTGACATTAATACTTTAATGCCAGAGCTGTAATGACAATTCTGCATAAAAATATAAAAATTTTAAAAAGTTTTCAAAAATGACTCTTTCTAGGCCAGGAGAGGTGACACAATTATTTGAGAGAAAAACAAAAAACCCTGTTTAAACAGAAGAAAAGTCCATTGAAATGTATAGGAGAGCGTCAGGTAGCGACAGGTAATACCTGGCGCTCCGGAAGCTATATGCTGAGCCACCTGTAATGATTATTTGTACGCTACATGGCGCTGTTAGAGTCGCTCACCAGAATCGCCTTCATAAATGTGGTATTGCGTACAGCGCCCAGCATTCACCAGACGCTGCCTGCCGCTACGAGGCTCTACCTGGCGCTATTCATTGATGAATAAACACTTTTATGTGCTCCACATGGCCCAGTGGCACAAAGTATTCATTTTGTATGTCTGCAGCTTCTTGACTTGGCTACCCAATGAAAGCTATTTGATCAGCTTGGTTTCAGCGCATTATGCCCTCCCACCTTTTCACCCCAGGTGGCCTTGCATACCAGCAGAAGGAGGCCCGATTACCATCAGTAATATGAGTCTCTATGTAGAAACCAAGTAGTTATGATTTGAATTGTAGGTTGTAAAAGGGTTGTGCTAGCATTTTTAACTTTTGTGTTGACTTGTGTTGTATAAAATTGGAGTCTCCAAGTACAGTAGATTTAAACAGATGCAAAGCAAGCATAATTAGCCTGAACATTATAGGGCTCTCTTTAGATGGCACTGACAAGTGTTGGATAGAGGATTCTCTGGTGGACCCCAGGCACTGCCACCATCAGGGCGGTACAAGAGATGTGAGATTAAAACTGTGTTTCTGGTTATGTGAGTTTGTTATTTTATTCAGTAAATGATATTTATATGGTCAATAAACATTTTGTTTTATATTATTACATTATAATTCTAATTTATATGAAGGGCAGGCCCAAATAATTATTTTCTCTGGTGCGCCCCAAGAATGATTTCCTCTGGTTAACCCAAAGTGCTCCAGTCCAAGCCTGATTTCCTTCCCCATTTCCCCAGGCTCTCCCCCTTTTTTTTCTTTCTTTTTTTCTTTTGTGTGACTGTTGGTGGGTGAATATGTAAAGGGGAATTTTACCGGGTTTATTGATTTGTTTGGAAGAATGGATGGAATTGACGGGTGGTTAATTTACATTTGGTTCAAACATTTTTTCTCTTATGGCTTAGACAGCTCCTGACACTTGAGATTTGTTCAGCCAGAAGTCTGTGTTGGAGTTCGGCCTCTGGTCTGAATACAGAAAAGCTGGTTGATGGGCTGAGCAGCCTATCAACCCGCTTCACCTAAGGGTGTCAACTCAGCAGTGATGCTCAGCGGCAGTGGCAGAGTGGCTCCAGCACTTGAATTTGGCTACAGAAAATGGCCGTCAGCTCCCATAAGTGAGGACAATTCTGTGCCAGCCACTAGAAGTGTCCTCACTCATAGGAGCCAGCGGCCATCTTTCTGTAGCCCTGGCTGGGTCCAAATTCAAATGCTGCTGCCCCTCCGCTGCTGCCACAGAGAGGAAGAGTATCACAGGCTGAGGTGAGTTACAGTAGTATGCTTACTGCTGCATACTCTGTGCCCCAATCACCAAATTTTGGGTCTCCATTGATTTCAATGGGAATTGGGTTCGGATCACGACCCCGAACATTTATTCATGCTGGACCCAAACTTTGAGGGGTTCACCCATCCCTAGTTACAGTATATCAAACAGAGAAGCTTCACTAGTCCTGCATTCTGCCTCATAATTAAAGAAAGTAGGAGAAGAATGAAGAATGAGACAGCAGTAAGACAGTCAGTGACATAAGTTAATGAAAACAGTAGACCGGCTTCTACGAGATGTGAATGTCATCTTCATACAGATACTATTTTAAACTAGAAACCCAAAAGCTTAATGGATATGCACAGCCTGAGGTGCTAGGGTTGCAGGCCAAAGGGGGTGATATCAAGAATGAGATATACGTTAAGTGGGGCTCTAGAGGTTCCCCAACATGCACCCCATAAATATGGCCGCACACCAACCAATAATTAACAATTAGTAAAAGTTTATTAAGTACGTAAGCTAATAGTCATGTGATCCAAACAGACAATCAACAATACAAGACAAAATTGAAAAACATAAAGACAAGAGGCTGTGAGGGGGGGGGGGTGTCTAAAATGAGGCTATTCAAATAAATAAGTATAAAGACTATTATATTTGATTGAATATGGGCAGGTGCATATAGCATAATATAAAGTAATGCCAAAAAGTCTACAAAAGTGCCAAAATAAGCAGGAAAACACAATTAATAGCAGTAATAACAATATTTCATCCTCAAAGTGCAAGTGCAAAAGCTATATACCAAATAAGCAGGAAAACACAATTAATAGCAATAATAACAGTATTTCATCCTCAAAGTGCAAATGCAATCGCTGTATGCTATTTGATACCAAAAACATATAACAGTAAAGTGCTAGAAGTGCTAAAGAAGTGAAATCGTCTACTGAGCCAAATAATCACTGAAAGTCAAAAAGCATATACATCACCTGTATAAGAAGCTAAGTCCCCCCTGTAGCAGCTACCGACGCGTTGTGTGGCTGAGCGCCACTTCGCCAGGGTATGCCTCTTGTCTTTATGTTTTTCAATTTTGTCTTGTATTGTTGATTGTTTGTTTGGATCACATGACTGATAGCTTACGTACTATTTAAAACTATGCACCAATACGTTGTCCATGACTGTAGGTGTAAAATCTGGATACTAGCACAAGTAGAAGAAGAGAAAAAGCTGAGAAGATAAATGTTTATCCATAGAGAAATAAAGAAAGGCACAAGAGAATGAAATCCTGAATACTTAAAAGGGAAATTAGCTGATTAGAAGAAGAAGGCAAATCAACTCATAGCATTAGTAGACTGATAGCATAACAGTTGTGAGTTGGAAATGTTGTTGAAGAACTTAGAAAGAGAAGGAAACATTTATAATCTAATGAAATTAAGCAGGGAGTAAAGCCACAGAAGACTTTCTTCCTCTAGTCCGCAGCATAGGGGCATCCTGATTTGGGTTGCCCCGCTGCACCATAGGACCGGGATCACGCCGGAACCGTTTGGTCTTCATACTCTGACTTTATAAGAGATTATCTGTTTTTATAAGAGATTATACCTTGACTTTATAAGAGATTGTCTGCTTCTGTATCTCTGTCTTCCGGGTTCCCCTTCCTTTGTAACGGTAACTGTAGTTATCTGTCTACTGTTTTCTTTTTGCACTGTGTATATGCCGAAAAGAATTCCTTGTTCATCTCACGATGTACTTGGCGAACAATAAATTGAATTGAATTGCATCCCCCCCAGCCGCAAGCATGAGACCAGGCAAGACTCATACTTAGCCCCTTCTGCATTTCATATAATCAGCCAGTCAAATGGAAGCACTGAATGGCTGCTATACAAAGTGATGCACGGGTCTGTCTGGTTTTCAGTCTGTAAGGGGAAATGCAGCTGGGTATCCAGAATTGGAATGCACACATGCTGAGGGGATGGCGAAGTAAAGTCTTTAAAGACTTTGTTTGCTAAATCATGGGTTTCAAGATATTTTGATTATAGGTGTTTTGACTGCATGCTTACATTTGTCCGTGGGATAGGGATAGATCAAAAGCTTTTGGTAAAGCAAGAATTAAGCAGGAGGCGAGATGAGGGATGATATGTAAAAGGACAGGATCAAGCGAGCATGTAAAAAGTTGGGTTTAATTTCCGTATTACAGCCCAGTTACCTGTTCTAATGCAATTTATCTGCTATTCTAGATCATTAATAATAATCTCTGTATGTGGGGCCTACAGAACTGAATGGTTAAATGATTCTCAAAGGGGTCTAACTAACACTCCCCAAAGTGGAACATGGATCTATGAAAATATGCTGGTGATCTCTTCAATGGTGAATGGCAGATTTAATTTTTTTACTCAGCCTGGCCACACTCAACAGGGCAGTGACTGACTATATTTATTTACTATTTTATATTTATTTACAGCTAATATATTTTGCATTATATGTTTGCTGGCTATAGAGAGCTAGTGAAGGAACTCCAAGTAATGTACAAAGTCTACAATAATTTGGAGTGGGCGTACAAAGAACACACCAATCTCCCAAAGGAAGCACCACTACAATCAACAATATATATTAATGATTTTATTAGTACAAAAAACAAAGAATTAAAATACATACACCACAAGACAAATTTAAAAACAACCAGTATGGCCAAATGTATCTATATCAATGTATATGGCCCCTAAGGGCCGCTTAAATAACTGCCCTATGGGTGAATAATATTGATTATCCTAGAATAGTCATAACCCATCCTTTTTGTGCCGGCACAAAAAATCCTAACCACATGTAAATATATGTGCAAATTCATGAAACCAATCCTACAAAAATATTAATAATATATATGGCAAAAATATGTGCAAAAACAGTGAATATACAATAAAAAAATATCAATATATAAAGTGCAAATACATGAAAAACACATAAACCTAAAACACTACCTAATATTGCACAGGGAAACCCATACCAATAAGACTTTAAAGTGCAGACAATAACAATATATGATATAAATGCAAGTGCCAGCAGAGAGAAAATAAATGGTTAAATCTCACGTCATAAGATAACACCCAGGGCAACAGTCAGGCCAACCTCAGTGAAAAATGTCTGCGCACGCAGCCCCCATGCTGCTTCAAGGACAAGGGTGTACAAAGTCTGTTAGGACAAATCAACCTACTAGAAGGATCAAAGGTCAAATTAGAATAAAAGACAAAAAATAATTCATTCTAACATTATTTGGACCCAGGGCTCTGAGGCTGCTATAAGCTACAAGCCCTTATGCACCTTGGCATGGGCTCAGGGATCTTTCGCACCCCCAATGCCACAAATAGGGGTGCCGGTAACGTTGCTGGCATTGCACCCGCCAACCCTGGCAGGTGCCTTGCTGGCTCCTGACAATGGTAAATTGCTATAGGGGTCCCCTGAACCCCGTACCATTTCCCCCCACACAAAAAAATTGACTCACTGGTCCCAGTCTTTCATCTTCCCTCCCCTGCTTGTGCCGTCTTCCTCCTCCATCTGGTCTTCTTTGTCCCGTGCCATCTCCTTGTTCTTTTTTGGGGCTCTTTGGGGCCCCCTCAAGCCTGTAAATGTAACATCGCTAGCCATCAGAAGCTGACGGCTCCACCGCCATTTGAAGGAAGGGTGAACACAGGTTCCCCTCCTGTTCATCTCGGTTCCTGGCCAAGTAGTCCATGATGAGCCTCCAGGGAGCAGCTTTTATATTAAGAGGCAGAGCCTTTCTGGAACCCCCCCATCACTTATGGCATCACAAAAGGGGCCATCTCCCTAGAGGCTCATCATGGGGTCCCTGGCCAGGAGCTGGGATAAACAGGAGGGGAACTTGTTTCTAAATCCTGCTGGAGCACCGCAGGAGCAATAGCCCATGCCATGGGTCACCAGGCTCATCCGCACCACCCTGGGTATTGGTGGTGTGGGTAATGGAGGATGAACTGGTATAGGGGCCATGGGATCCCTTACCAGTTCATTGGGAAAGTGTTAAAACACACACACACACACACACACACACACACACACACGTTTTAAAAAATAAACTTTATTATTCTTAATTAATTTTATACTTACCTTCTTCCTCCTGTTCATCCTGGCCCCTGGCCAGGGGCTCCATGATGCGCTGCCAGAGGCGACCTCTCTGGAAACTCCCCAATGTTACTTATGAAGGAGATGGGCCTAGAGGGGGTTGCACAGGAAAATACCCTCTACCCCCCCTTTTTGTGACATCATAAGTGATGTTGCGGAGATTCCAGAGAGCAAAGCCCCCATCTTCTTCCATAGCAGACTGTGACAAAGCCCCCCATCACCTTCATAGCAGACTGTGACAAAGCCCCCATCCTCTTCCATAGCAGACTGTGACAAAGCTCCCATCCTCTTCCATAGCAGACTGTGACAAAGCTCCCATCCTCTTCCATTGCAGACTGTGATAAAGCCCCCATATTCTTCCATAGCAGACTGTGACAAGGCCCCCATTTTCCATAGCAGACAGCGCTGTGTGTGCCTGTCTGCTTGCTGGCCGAGTTGGAAGATGTCATCCACACTTGCGGCCATCCCCCACCTACTCTCCTTTCTAAATTTGTTGCAGGCAGGGAACGGGTGGGCCAGGGGTGAAGCGAGATGGTTGGCCTACTGGCCGACCTGATTGGCTGCGGGGAGAGTAGAAGTCAACCAGCTTTTTCAGGTTCCAGCCGAACCCCGGCACAGACTTTTGGCTGAAGTCCATGGTGGGGTTCAGGAGCCTGAGCATGCAAAGCTCAGGCTCACTCAATCCTAATCCTAAGATAAAAAAGAACACACATAAGGACAGACTAGATGGATCATATGGTCTCCTTCTACTGTCAATCTTCTGGGGGGGAGCTTGTTTGATCATGTGACCCTGAATGCTTACGAAAACTGCCAGAACCTACGGGCGAGGTAACGGACTTCATCGACCGCCATTTGGTGGCAGATTAACACGGGTATTGATTTGGAAGCTAAAAGGGGATAGTTTGAGGATCCACAGGCTTCCCTTCGCTCTTCAAATGCTATTTTATGCCTGAGATTGGAATCTATCTGGTAAGCGGCGATGAATAAGCGCTATGTGAGCTGGTTATTTGTCTTAACAGTATTACGCTATGGCTGGTTCATTTATTTGTTTTACATGTTGAAATACCATTAAATTGAAGTAGTTTTTACTTTTAAACTCCTTTGGGTTGATTCTATTTTGAATATTCCCAATAATACTAAGAGATTGTTTGTGCTACTTGGTGATGGATTGATAGAGAGAAGATTCAAGAGCACTTGGTGGTTTAATTAGCACTTATATTCCTCCCGTGGAGTGTGTATATATATATATATATATATATATATATATATATATACATATACATTGGTTATATACTATTTAAAGTGTCAATCTTCTATGTTTCAATATTTCTGCTCAGGGAAGTTACAGACCTTATTTTAAGGTACACTAAGGTTAGCTACATTGCATATATATTGAAGGTACAATTAAATGGCCATCTAGGTATACCAGGCATATTTTTTCAATAATCTATTAAGCCAAACTCAATACGGGGAGGCCGATTCATTAATAGCGGCAGGTAGCGACAGTTGAGCGACTGTAGCGGCATTTTCAGAGCGCCCGCTAGTAGTCGCTGTGCTTGGCCGTTGTTCGGTAGTTGATAGCGACATTTGCCGTAATGTTGAATATTGGGTGAGGAGTCGCTATTTGACAGGTTCCGCGCTGTATGGGAGTGCATGATAGCGACTGGCCCTAGCGACCGGCTCCCACCATATTCATTAAAAAATCACGCTCAAAAAATTATCGCGCTGTAAAATGCATGTTTAAGCCCCAGAGCGCTGGCGGCGATGGGTTAAAAGTAATTTTTTAACCCCCAAACAACCATATTTTTGGAAACCAAAAAAACAAGTTTTTTAAATAATGTAGTAATATGAATACATTAATATCAGACCTGTAATATCAATTCTGCACAATTTTTATTTATTTTTTTCCCTTAAAAAAATTACCTAAAATGGCAGAAGTGGCCACAGAATTTTTCACATTTAAAAAAAAAAAAATTATAACAATTAATTATTAATATTTAAAGATTGTTCCATTGAAATGCATTGGAGAGCGCCAGGTAGCGAGAGGTCATACCTGTCGCTGTTCAAGGTCGGACGCTGGCGCTGTGGGCTGAGGCTGGAATAATGATGAATGAGTGGCTATCTGGCGCTATCTCAGTCGCTAAGCAGGATTGGCTTGATAAATGTGTGATTGTGGTGGGGAGCCGGCATTCTCGTGGCAGGGCCCGTCATTACCGGCCGCTCACCAGTCGCTACCTGTCGCTATTCCTTCATAAATAAGGGCCAAAGTCTGTCAATGCAATTCAACCTACTGTATGACAAGGGTCAAATAAAAATGAAATGTACGGTACATGAAATGTGTACAAAACATGATCAGTGAACTGTACCACTGTTAACTTCTCCACAACTGGGAAGCATGACCGGTTAACAACGACAAAGTATGTGGTTGTCTCCATTCTGAGCCTTTTTTTTTTTGTAATAAAGTTCAATGCTTTGCCGGTGTCACTGTCTGTCAAACATTATTGCATTCGGTACCGGATCTGTCAGTGTGTCAGCAAGAGTAAATTCAGCTTTCTGCTTTCATCATCCTTTAATCAACAATTTCACATGTGTGCAGGGTTTTAATTATGTTAAAAATTCTGTTTGCTTTAAAAAATAAAAATTATAATACTTTTTGTTCAAAGGCCAAAGCCTGCTTGACAGTTATTTATGTGAATTAGCATATCATGTTATACATTTTGATATGATATTATTCTAATATAATAATATTGATGACCTTGATATTGTACGGTTTAAAACACATTCTACAGTGATACGAAAAAAAAAAACACAGAATGTCTTTGAAGTACTGTAGCCGGGTGCATAATTCAACATCTGATATGCATCTAATTGGCTCAGAAAATGCAATAACATTTCCTCGCCTTGTATAGATCTCATGGAGAGGAGAAGCGAGCTCTTAGTATGCAAATCGCTGCCTGTGCTTCCTTTATTTGACAGAGTAGAATTAGAACCAAGCCCGTGGTTCATTTCCTCAACCACCTTGTCGTTTTAATAACAGTAGACTGCAATGAACTCTAGGCTTCATGTGACACCATGTGCAGTCAAGAGTTCTTCCTGAATAAAGATGAAACTGTGGAAATGATGAATGAATACGCCTAAGGGATTAAAAAAAAAGCATAGTCGTTGCTTCAAAAGAGTGCATTCGTATTGAAACCTAAAATGCTTGTATATATTATTTGACCTCAGATGCACAAATAAATGTTCTAACATATGTTGTTTTAAAACGCTGTCAATTCAAGCTGTCAAAACTGAAAACCCCTGTGAAAACGCAGTGTTTTTGTACTGAGATTTTAGGTTGAAGTTGCTGGCTCAACTTGTCTGTCTACTAGCCTTGCATGGCCCGGAAGCAGAACAGTTTGGACTACAGGATATCTCAATGACAGTCAAGGTCACTGACTTTGGCCAGTGCTGGATGGAATTTGAACCCCATGAATTGTAGTGGCTTTTCATATGTTTCACAAATTTTCAAAGTAGTCATAGAGGCCGATTCATTAATAGCGGCAGGTAGCGACAGATGAGCGACAGTAGCGTTATTTTCACAGCACACGCTAGTATTCGCTGTGCTTGGCCGTTGTTCAGCTGTTGACAGCAACTCAGTCGGTGTGCGGTAATGTTAAATACGGGGTTAGGAGTCGCTGTTTGACAGGTTCCGCGCTGCATGGGAGCGCATGACAGCGAATGGCCATAGCGAATGGCTCCCACCATATTCACAATCACGCTCAAAAAATTCTCGCGCTGTGAAATGCTTGTTTAAACCCCAGAGCGCTGGTGGCGATGGGTTAAAAGTAGTTTTTTAACCCCCAAACAACCATATTTTTTGAAAAAAAAAAACATGTTTTTCAAAACATTTTGTAATATGAATACATTAATATCAGACCTGTAATATCAATTCAGCACACATGTGTGATTGCGGAGGGGAGCCGGCGTTCTCGTGGCGGTGACCGTCATTAGCGTTCGCTCACCATTCGCTACCTGGCGCTATCCCTTGTTAAATAAGGGCCATAGTATCCCTTTAAATGAGATTTTGGGCTTGGTATTCAACTTTTCTATGTTTCATTGTCACCAACTATAAAGAAAATGTTGAATAGCTAGAGGGGTTAATTCATCAAGGGATAGCGCCAGGTAGTGCCTCGTAGCGGCAGGCAGCGTCTGGTGCATGCTGGGCGCTGTACACAATACCACATTTATGAAGGCGATTCTGGTGAGCGACTCTAACAACGCCATGTAGCGTACGATTCATCATTACAGGCGGCTCAGCGTATAGCGCCGGTGCTCTAGCTTCCAGAGCGCCAGGTATTACCTGTCGCTATCTGACGCTCTCTCATACATTTCAATGTATGTTCCTTTTCTTCTGTTTCAACAGGGTTTTTTGTTTTTAATATTTTTTTTCTCTCAAATAATTGTGTGACCTCTCCTGGCCTAGAAAGAGTCATTTTTGAAAACATTTTAGATTTACAGGTCTGGCATTAAAGTGTTAATGTCACAGTGTTAAAACTATTTAATTCCATGTGTTTTCCCTTCGTTACTAGTGGATATGTGTTCAAAAACAGACTTTGATCACACAGCGTCTGGCACTCTATGCTATAGTCTCCAGATCCAGAGCGCCTATGCTGTGTGAGTCTGTTTTTTGTTGAATATGGTGTGAGTCGCTGAGAGTTGGTCGCAATGAGCTGGCGCTACCTTCCGCTCGCTGCAATGCTGTACTGGTGTTAGAAAGCCCAACATACATCTCATTCATCAATGCCGGCCAGGTTACTACAACGAATGAGACGCTCTGTTGCAGCGCCCAATAGCTGATCATAGTGTATACTAGTGGTCGCTATTAGCGCCTCTGTACAGACGCTCATCTGCCGATACATGGCCCTAGTAATAAATCAGCCTGTTTGTTGCTCAAGGCAGTTTCCTAAATTCAGAATTCCATTCATTTCTACAGGACTGTATTTCAACTATTTTTAGAAGTTAATAATTATATTTAATTTTACACTTCCAATATGCACATATGGTCCAGCACTGCTGAAAAAACTCCATTCTACAACTAGACTTTTTAAGCATTGTCTATCCTAATGAAAATGCACACCAGTAAAAGGATATTTTTCACCTGTGGCCAGTGAGTTATTTCAGGCCTCACCTAGGCCCTTAGTCCTAGCAACATATATTCCCTATACATTTAACTAAATAGCCAGATACCCTGCCATGATGCCGACAACGTTGGAGCAGACACGTTCACCCTAGAAGATTAGAGAATGAGCCTCTCCATCCAAGTTTCTCCAAAACTGTCCACACTGGTTAGGGAAATATCCCCAGCATCACAGGTGCAGGAAGGTGGTCTTTCCTCTCCACTGGACTATGGGCAGATTACAACTCTCCCAGATGGGGTGGATTTGGTGAGCAGCTCCGCCCCTACTTACAGACCAGCTGTAACAAGTCATCAACCATCAAAAAATGGATTTTAATAGAAGCAGGGATCACGGAAGAGGTCAATAGCATGGCTGGTTCCGATTTCAGGACATCGTGCTTTAGGACACACTGAAGACAGGTACTAAAAACATTAGCAGTTAGTTCCAAATAAAGGGTAATATTAACATATGTGGTAAAGTGTATGGAAAAGTGGTGGACGGGGTCTATTTTTCCCATTTTTCAGGCAGGCACGATCCATGCCGGGATATCAGAGGTCCTCTACTGGGTTTTCCCCTACCCACAGATCTTCCCAAGTGATGAGACGGGGAGGCCGATTCATTAATAGCGGCAGGTAGCGACAGATGAGCGCCAGTAGCGTGATTTTCACAGCGCCAGCTAGTATTCGCTGTGCTTGGCTGGGGTTTGCTTGTTGACAGCGACTCAGTCGGTGTGCGGTAATGTTGAATACGGGCTTAGGGGTCGCTGTTTCACAGGTTCAGCGTTGTATGGGTGCGCCTGACAACGAATGGCCAGAGCGAACGGCTTGCTGCAGATTCATTAACAAATCACGCTCCGAATTTTTTCGTGCTGTGAATTCCTTGTTTAAACCCCAGAGCGCTGGCGGCGATGGGTGTAAAATAGTTTTTAACCCCCAAACAACCATATTTTTTGATTGTAAAATTATACAAGTTTTTATAAACATTTTGTAATATGAATACATTAATATCAGACCTGTAATATCAATTCTGCACAAATTTTTTTTTTTTTTTTACCTTAAAAAAAAAATGCTAACATTGCAGAAGTGGTCACAGAATTTTTGACATTAAAAAAAAAAATATACATTAATAGCAATTAATTATGATTAATTTAAGATGGCTCCATTGAAATGCATTGGACAACGCCAGGGAGCGACAGGTCATACCTGGCGCTGTGATGGGATTAGCAGCGGCGCTGTTCGTTGCAGTCGGCTACATGATGAATCCCGCGCTAGCTGTCGCTCTCGCCGGCGCTAGCCTCATTTAGCGTGATAAATGCGTCATTGTGACCGCCGCCGGGCGTACTTGAGTCGGTAGCCGCCGTTAGCTGGCGGTACCTGGCGCTCGTCAGACACTACCTGGCGCTAGCCCTTGATAAATAAGGCCCTAATTGAAGGAAGGAAGCCCTATAAAAGGAGCCGCTGAGGCTTCCAGAGTGGAGATGGAGAGGCTGGGATGAGGAGCCTGTGCCTTGCTGCTCCCAATACTGACAGTGCCAAATTGCATCCGAAGGACTTTATGTGTTATCTGTTCTTGGAATCTGTGGATTAACAGCCTGGACTTGTATGCCCCGAAAGAGGAAATGTGATATCAAGGACTTGCAATACGCTGTAATTATCCTTTACTGGACATTGCTAAAGTTGGTGAGGTAACTGCTTGCTGTACTACATTGTATCCTGCATTATACTCTGAAGTTAAGAGATTTTGCCTGGACTTTGTTTTCAATAAATCGCTTATTATTTGAACTGTCTTCAGACTCATTGCCGTTGGCCCCAGATCCTGACACATACGAAAAAACACTTTGGGTGTGCCTTGTGGCTTTAACCTGTATCTCGGTGAGCTTTTTTTTATTACACACAAGAAAGTAAACAAAAAAAAATTTGTTCCAGTTTTCCCCCCAAAAATAATCTCTGCGCCTTTATCCACTAATGAGTACCTCAAAACCATTTTGTGACAAATGAGCGGCACGCAGCATCACTTGCATCCTTTGTCTGTGTGCCACCATGCACATGCCAGGGAGTTTCAGACAGTAGGGCATCCCAAATCAGGATACGATTGGTGCAAAGGAATCAGGTGGCCTGGAGTCTCATAGACTTTGTTTTTGGTCTGCTTTAAGTACCACTTGAGCAAGGCACCTAAGCCCCAACTGCTCCCCGAATGCTGGGGCACCCCACCACTCTGGTTTGCAATCTTTGCCCTTTAGTGGGTTCACTGGTGTGGTTACTAAGCATGTTTCACATTTGCATAGATGGGTTAAAAGTGGAGCACAAATTCCTTTGTGTGTGTGAGCATACATTAATCATACTGTATAAGCACATTACTATTATATTATTATTCATCATCTTCAGTGACATTTAACAGACATTCATTTCAATAGCTGGATAAGTCTTTGCACAACGGAAACCAGATTTTACCACTAGATCCCATCATATTGTGCTACCAGGGGCGGACTGGGACCAAAAAACGGCCCTGGACTTTTTGGTCAGACTGGCCCTCCTGTACTGTGCTCGGCCCGGTAAAGTGAGTCAACGCCACATTAATATATATATATATATATATATATATATATATATATATATATGTCTGAGCAGGATTGGCCCGGGACCTCCACCTGGGCATCCAAAATCGGGATGCCCCACTGTGTGAAACTCCCCAGGTTACCTGCTACACTTACCTTACTTCACGGTCCAACTACGCATGCGCGGGCCACGGCCGCATCCCCGCTATCCCTCTAGCAGGGCGCATGCCCGCGCCAGGAATTTGTGAATGGCCGGTGCGGGCACGTTCCCCGTTTGAGGGTAGCTGGGGATGCGGCCGCGGCTCACGCATGCGCCACTACACTTAGGACGCTGACTTAGGATAGTCAAAATCCTGGGTTTTGGTCCACTTCAAAGAGTTTTGGTCCTTTTCTGTGGGGCGCCCTGATTTGGGATGCCCCATTTTGTGCAACCCCCTCAGATCACCAGTAAAACTTTTCTGACCAGCGATCCACTGGCTCATGCATGGGTTCTCCTTGCTAAGGGCTGGGTGGAGCTGAGCTGGCTGCCACATCCCACCAGCCTCTAGCTGGTGCAGACACATGTTTGAACCATGCATGTGTTGTTTGATTAGCGGTCAGGTATTTTTACTGGGAATTTGACACAATGGGGCATCCCAAATCAGGATGTCAGGGAGGGGCCATGTAAAGAAGCTTCCATCTGTCTATACAATACATTGCTACACCACAGTCCAGCTCCCCTGGCGCTGTGCGTCCTCAATAGATACTGGGTCATACCATGTGCGGGCAGGGGGGGTACTCAAGGAAAAGAAAATCAACAACCACTAACTGTAAAAACTGTACAAAAAAACCCACAAAACAGCAGTGTCCATGCTGCTGGGGCCCCATAACAGTACTGGTGCAATGCAAATGCTGAAAGCAAACTTTTTTAATGCCCCTGCTGCCGCCCTATTCTATTACACTCTATTAGGGTATAAGGGAGGATACAGGAGAAGAGCTTACACTCTATTAGGGTATAAGGGGGGATACAGGAGGAGAAGAGCTTACACTCTATAAGGGTATAAGGGAGGATACAGAAGGAGAAGAGCTTACACTCTATTAGGGTATAAGGGAGGATACAGAAGGGGAAGAGCTTACACTCTATTAGGGTATAAGGGAGGATAGAGAAGGAGAAGAACTTACAATCTATTAGGGTATAAGGGGGGATACAGGAGGAGAATAGCTTAAACTCTATTAGGGTATAAGGGAGGATACAGAAGTAGAAGAGCTTACACTCTATTAGGGTATAAGGGAGGATACAGGAGAAGAGCTTACACTCTATTTGGGTATAAGGGAGGATACAGGAGGAGAAGAGCTTACACTCTATTAGGGCATAAGGGAGGATACAGGAGGAGAGGAACTTACACTCTATTAGGGTATAAGGGGGCGGGTTGACAGGAGGGTTGGTTGGTGGGTATTTAGATGTGCGAGTGGGCAGGTGGTCAGGCAGGTAGGTAGGAAGGTGGGTGGGTGGTTGACTGCCACTTCCACGTCAGTCTGCTGCTGGTCCAGGGTCTGGGTAGGTAGGTAGGTGAGTGGCAGGTATATAGATAGGTGGGTGGATTAGGCGGTTGGATTAGTAGGTGGGTGAGTGAGCAGGTGGGTAGATGGGCAGGGTGGGTAGATGGGCAGGGCAGGGTGGGTTAAGAGAAACACATTGCACCATTAATTAATATTAGCATTTAGTTTGAGGTGTATTGGAACACAGTACAGCAACAGCATGGACTCACCTGGAGCCACTTCACTGCCAAGTTGGAGAATCCTTTCTGTTGTTGACTTCTTCTCTCCTTTAATCAACATGGTGTCTGCAGGCTGCTAACTTGTCCTCGTGGGTGAGACACACACACATCTCTCTCTCTCTCCCTCCCTCCCCCCTTCCTCTCCTCTATGGCTGCAGCCCTCACACTCACACACACACTCTCACACACACACGCTCTCTCCCCTCCCCACTCTTCCCCCTCACCGACCTCTGCTCCAGCCATCAATCACAGTTTCTCTACGTTTACTCACGTCATCCTCTCCCCGCGCTGGCCGGCCAGCATGCCTGGAAGCGGAAGTGCTGGCTTCTGCTGTGCTCTGGGCTGGCCTCCGCAGTAGGGGAAACAAGAGAGGAGCTTTTTGTTCCACTGAGCCACCAATGTAAAAAAAAAAAATGACAGCTGCACGACGTGCGCGGCCACGCTCCCGCGCACCTTACAGGGAGCACTGGCGACTCGCGGCCCTCCCTGGCACCGGCCTACCGGGATTTTGCCCGGTATGCCCTATGGCCAGCCCGCCCCTGTGTGCTACTTGTCTGCGCTAGTCATGAGTTGGGCTAAAGCTGGTGGAAACAGGTTGAAGCTGGAAGATGGGGCTCTTTTAGGGTAATATACATCAACTCACCAGTGTACGTTGGCTTACACTGGCTTACACTGCCATTCTCCTTTGTAAATCAGGCTAATAGTTTTAATCTGATTGAATGTTTACTCTTTTATTCTGAATTGCTTTAGTTATTAAAAGCCGTCACTGGTGTGTGTGTGTGTGTGTGTGTGTGTGTGTGTGTGTGTATAAATATTATATATATATATATATATATATATATATATATATATATAGAGAGAGAGAGAGAGAGAGAGAGAGAGAGAGATTGAATGTTTACTCTTTTATTCTGAATTGCTTTAATTATTAAAAGCAGTCACTGGTGTGTTTGTGTGTGTGTATAAATATTATATAATATATATATATATATATATATATATAGAGAGAGAGAGAGAGAGAGAGATTGTACAACATATATAACTGGGATGCACAGTAACTTTCCATTGAGTTACTCATTACCTATTATTAGTCATTACGGATAACTGATCAAAGGCAAAGCATGTGTCACTCAAGCTATTTGATAAGGAAAATAAATGCATGAACATTGTCGGTGTGTTTTTATTGTAGCCCGCTTACATGTGCTGTAGGAAGCCGAATGACAGTATGTTGAGTGAGCCATATGTTGAAGCTCTCTTGTCTTTGAATTAGAGCCGTGCACCTCAAAGGCAGTCCGATAAAGAGCAGCCACAGTACATGTTTTTTTTACAAACCAGCTGTTTCTTCACTGTGATTTGACCTACACTTGAGATCATTTGCTTGTTACAATGTATGTAATACAATGTCACTGGTTTTCTCTGGAGAAGAATGAAGCAATGAAGCCATCCAAATACAGCCAGTGCTTTGTCCTGCATCTAAACTCCTGTGCCATGACTGTGTCTGCTTTTCAGAGCTGCTTCACTAGAAATAAATCAGGGTACTTCCATCCTTTTCTGCTGATGTGGAGGCTGATTCATTACTAAGGCCAGGTATCAGCAGATGAGCATCTGTATAGCGGCGCTTAGAGCGACCGCTAGTAGACGCTGTAAGTGGGTATCAAGCGCTGTAACAGAGCGCCTCAGTCGCTGAAGTAACCTTGCCGGTATTGATAAATGTGATGTATGTTGGGCGCTCTAACACTAGTACAGCACTGCAGCGAGCGAAAGGTAACGCCAGCTCAGTGCGACCGACTCTCAGTCCAAAAAAGGACACACACACAGCGTCATCGCTCTAAATCTGGTCGCTATAGCATAGAGCGCCAGACACTGTGTGATTAAAGTCTGTTATTGAACACATATCCACCAGTAACAAAGCGAAAACACATGGAATGACATTGTTTTAACACTGCAACATTAACACTTTAGTGCCAGACCTGTAATGACAATTCCACATAAAAATATAAAAAGTCAAAAACGTTTCTAAAAGTGCAGGAGAGGTCACACAATGATTTGAGCAAAAAATTAAAAAGGTTAAACACGCTGTTTAAACACAAGCAAATGAACATCCATTGAAATGTATGGGAGAGGGACAGTGAGCGAAAGGTAATACCTGATGCTCTGGAAGCTAGAGCGCTGGCTCTATACACTGAGCTGCCTGTAATAATACATCGGAAGCTACATGGCACTGTTAGAGTCGCTCACCAGATTCGCTTTCATAAATGTGTTTTTTGCGTAGAGCGCCCGACGTTCACCAGACGCTGCCTGCCACTATGAGGCACTACCTGGCGCTATCCATTCTTAAATTACCCCCATAGTAACATAGGCCATGATTCATCAAGAGTTGAAAAAAATTCTCATGGTAGTAAAAAATTCATTTCATGAGAAAAAGCCTGATAATGTCACTGTTATTGAATGACTAGTTAGGAAGACAATGAAAGTCAATGGTACTTGTTTACACCTGAGAAAAGTATTTAATTTTTTTCTCCTTTTTACACTGTAGAAAAAATTGCCATTGACTTTCAGTGTCTTCATATCTGGTGATTCATCAACTGTAACATTCTCATGCTTTTTTCTCATCAACCACAATAACAAGAGGGACTGTGGACAGCTTCACCACATCCACCTCAAAAAAAGGAGCACCATACAATCAACTGATTGAGAGATTTAGGCCCTTATTTATGAAGGAATAGCGACAGGTAGCGACTGGTGAGCGGCCGGTAATGACGGGCCCCGCCACGAGAACGCCGGCTCGCCACCACAATCACACATTTATCAAGCCAATCCTGCTTAGCGACTGAGATAGCGCCATATAGCGACTCATTCATCATTATTCCAGCCTCAGCCCACAGCGCCAGCGTCCGACCTTGAACAGCGACAGGTATGAACTCTCGCTACCTGGCACGCTCCAATGCATTTCAATGGAACAATCTTTAAATATTAATAATTAATTGTTATTAATGTTTTTTTTTTTTTTTAAATGTGAAAAATTCTGTGACCACTTCTGCCATTTTAGATAATTTTTTTAAGGGAGAAAAAATTAAAAAAAAATTGTACAGAATTGATATTACAGGTCTTAATGTATTCATATTACTAAATTATTTAAAATACTTTTTTTTTTTGGTTTCCAAAAATATGGTGGTTTGGGGTTTAAACATGCATTTCACAGCGCTTGAATTTTTTGAGCGTGATTTTTTGATGAATATGGTGGAAGCCGGTCGCTCTGACCAGTCGCTATCATGCGCACCCATACATCTCGGAACCTGTCAAATAGCGACTTGTAACCTTGTATTCAACATTACGCCACACCGACTGAGTCGCTGTCAACAACCGAACAACGGCCAAGCACAGCGACTACTAGCGGGCGCTGTGAAAATACCGCTACAGTCGCTCAACTGTCGCTACATGTCGCTATTAATAAATCAGCCTCCCCGTGAGCACATTGCTTTCAACAGGTGGTGCACCCCCCCCCTTCTGTGTGTTGAATGCTTTTTTCTCATGAAATGACATTTTTACTACCATGAGAATATTATTTAACTCTTGATTAGAGATGAGCGAACTTCTTGAAAGTTCGATTCGGGCGATTCGCCGAATTTCCCCAAGAAATTCGGGTTCGCCCGAATCGAACTTTCACGAATCGCTCATCTGAAAAAAAAAATGCCGGCATGGTGGGAGCGGGCAGGCCGGCTACGCCTGTCAGCGGGTGCCGGCCTCCACGCTCCGACCATGCAGGTAAGTGTTTGCTTTTTTAAAAAAATGGCGGCATGGTGGGAGTGGGCAGGCCGGCTGCGCTGTCAGTGGGCCGGCTTCGCCGCCCGCTGACAGCGTAGCCGGCCTGCCCGCTCCCACCATGCCGGCATTTTTTTATTTCAGGGAAAATTCGATCGGCACGAACCAAAAAAAATTCGGGTTCGTGCCGAATCGAATTTTCCCTGAAATTTGGAGCAAATTCCGGTTCGTCCATCCCTACTCTTGATGAATCAAGGCCAAAGTGTGTACAGTAAGGCTGAAACAAGAATTTCGTTTATCCAGTTCAGCCTGTGAATCGGTAATATTATTACATGCAAGGAAGGCATCCAGGCCAGTTTTGAACTCTCATGACTACTTTCTCTGGCAGAGCGTTCCATAGTCTCACTGCTCTTACAGTAAAGAGTGTTGGTACAGGAAGATTCTTTCCTCTAACCTTAGTGGATGCTCCCGTGTTATAGTTACAGTCCTAGGTATAACTAGGCCATGGTACAGATCCTTACGTGGACCCCTGTTATATGTATACAAACTAATATTTATATGTAATAAACTAATTTTGGCATTATTTCAAGGTATTCCAGTCCCCTGATTCTGTCTGCCCAGTGACAGAGGCTCTGGTCTTGGGCTCATATTCCCCTCTTGATGCACCCCATGATCTCTTTGGCCTTGGCAGCTGCTGCCTGGCATTGATCACTACAGTTTAGTTTATTGTTAAATAAAACCTTTAGGTCCTTTCACGTCGTAGTTTTACCCAGCGTTTTTATATTTAGTGCAAACATATAATGATATAATCATTTGTAATCATGGCACAAAATGCTCCTTCCCAGGGTTATAGCCTTACATTTGTCTATATTAAACTTAATTTGCCATTTGCTTGTGTCACATTATAGAAAAAATAGTCCAAAGCAATAACAACATTAATAGAATTTTGCCCATTAAATTTGAGCTCTCGCTCATCTATGCACTGCATTTGCAGAAATTCTACATACAGTGTTTTGCCTGAAACATGAACACAGCACAGCCTGTAGACGTCTGTGGGTATCACACGTATATATATATTTTTTTCTATAGCTACTAATGGGCCACCCTGGGTCCACTAACCTTCAGGTCTTAAGAGGAACCTCACATCTACAGACAGTGTCCAAAAACTTTAAAGGAAAGTCCACTTCTGGGGACAGGTGATGAAGACCCACTACTAGTCAACTAGCCAAGGTGCAGTTGTACACATCACCCTGTTTCTCTGTACGATGCAAGTTCCATGCAGTTCTGGCTTCTAGCTGGCCAAATGTGCCCCGTACATTAGATTAAGGAACTTTCCTGAGTCTAGGCTTGAGTTTTGTACACACCTCCCCAGAGGCCAGAAGCCAAAAACTGTTGGTAGTCCACTACACTGGGGGCAATAAGTACAGTAACAGACCCTGCAAAAGCAATGGCAAACAAGACATATTGCCTTTTTGGCCTTTGTCTTAGGTAACTTAGATGATGCAATGAATACCCACAGTATGGAGGTAAAAAAAAAAAACATACATAATATTTTAGTTCAAGTGGCTGCAAGAAATAAATGGCTTTCTCTTAAAGTGTATTCAATATATGTTCTGTATATACGTTCTTATGCAATTAAATATACACATTTAATGAAGTTAAGTACATGTAAGAATATATAGAAGAGGGCACATTCGGCTCGATTCAGAGAGACAAAAAAAGCCTTCCGCTTTAGTGCCGATGTCGTATTATTTTCAAATGTTCCTGCTCTCTTATGAATGTGCGAGCGATTCTATGCATGTCTTGTAAACCTTCTGTAAAGTTTCCGTCCGTTCGTATGCCAGAGTACGAGTACGAGGATGTCATTTTCCATCGAGACTTTTCCATTTCATTTTCTCAGGTAACAAGGTAGGCTTTCGTTTTTGCCCTTTTCCCATCGTATCCTCACACGAATCCTTTACGTTTCCCGATAGATTCTGTTTCACTTTTTCAAAAAATAATCGGCCACACGGAATCCTTATGATCTTGCGCCTGCGCACTACAAACTTAACTCATTAAAGTGCTCGCCTACATATTTGCCACCCTCACTTCTACTACAATGTTTAGCTAAACCCCTTAGTGCTATCCTCCATCTTCCCTTTTGGACCCTTAAAGCTCACCCTAACCACTTAGCGCTATCCTGCAGTTTCCCTTTTGAACCCTTAAAACTTACCCAAATCACTTCTCGGTCATGTGAATATTCATCTTTAAATATTTCTGGGCCCATTAGTTTTGTGTTAATGTATTTTGTAAATGAAATGACACTAACATTTTTTTTTTATTCCATCATAAAATATAAAATTTTAAAAAATTTTGAAAATTTCAAATTTTTCCAACTATAAAAAACAAAATACATAGCAATGGCAGGCCACTGAACATTATTCTTCATCTGTGGTCCCCAACGAGTTGCGCAGCTCCTGCATCTCGCCCACCAACTGAAGGACCCTGACACTCAGTTGTGCCACTCTGGCACGTGTGGTCCCTGTTAAAAAACTTAAATTAAAATATTGGTATAACCTTGTTGGGGTCATACTGCAGTGCCCCCCCCCCCCCCCCCGTATGGTCCAGACACCTAAATCTGGACTTCAAAAGCCAGAGGGCCCTCGCCACGGGCCGGGTTTTGCATAGTGCCCGATTAGAAAACCCCTGGCCCGCATTCTGCAGGCAAAGAACGGGCATCAGGAGCAAGGCCAAGTGGCACATCTTGCAGTTCCTGCAAACCAAATATAAAATAATTACACAAAGCAAAGGTAACCAACTAAAACAATAACTCCTACAACAAATTAAGATTCAAGTTCAACAATCCAAATATAATTCACAAAGGACATAAGTCTAAAAAAATATAGCAATTATATGGATGTGTGGGAAAATAAAGGTTTACATGCTAAGGACTAATTTAGGTCAGCATTAAAATACATCTATAAGGCATACATGAAATGTATTGATTCAGGTATGCATTGCTAGACAATTTATGCTGATACATGCAATGCCTTGGTGCTAAAGGCGCGCAGACTCCTCCACATAGCCGCAAAACATGTTCAACAATCGCAATCCGAGCCCTCAAAGGTCCAGTAAGTGGCTCAGAAATGAAACGGATTTATAGGGTGGTGATCCGTCGGAAATCAGCTCTCTGAATCAGACAGAAACCCATCCCAACAACGGAAGTTATCTGAACGAACTGAAAATTTCCGATTTTGTTTGGAAAATGATCCGAACTAACGGAAATGTTCCGATTTGCTTCCGTTCATCGAAAGTGCATTCCCGAACGTTCGTACGAATGAAAAATGAACGAAAAAAAGCAAAAAAATGACAAACACCCACCAAAACTTTCGCAGACAGCTACGGAAGTCCGGATGAATGTGTCTCTGAATCGAGGCTATTATGGGCTTGATTTACTACACTTTAGCCAGTTTAGCATTGGCCGGATGGGCCCTGTGTGCTGCGAGGGGTAAAACCATTATGATCTATGCTATATTGTGGTGATGAACTGACTATCTGTCAGAATTACGATTTATCTTCGACGCAGTTCACCGGTCAAAATGTGTGGTATTTACTAGTGTGTGTGCTTGACAGAGGGCAAACTGCGGCGGCAAATTCTGCTTTCACAGTACAAGAAATCCTGCAGAAAACCCACTTAACAGCTTATAATAACATTAATTGAGTCAGTGTGTATGAATGTATGTGTGGTGTCTCTGGAGTGTCTGGGGTGTTTGGGAAGCCTCAAAAGATAGTTCTAAAAATATAAAAAGTCATCATCATCAACCATTTTATTAGTTGTTTTTTCAATACTAGTTAGCTATCTGACCTTCACGCTCGATGTATTAGTGAAAAATGTAAAAATTACTTTAACAGACATTCTCCCTGAAAATAACATTATGGGGTTCACCACTAAAAGCTGCCGCACTGAAAAGGCGCTTTAAAGCAGTCGCCCGGTGAAAACAATGGGACCTAAATACGCAAACATGGCCTTCGACTGGCGAATAGACCATTTTTAGCATAGTAAATACAGCAAACATCAAAGGCATGGCTAATGGCCAGTGAATGCTTACTAAACCATCTATAAGTTATCTATATTGATATCTATATGGTAAAGGATTTATGAAAAGTCATTCATGTATATTAATATAATAGTTGTAAATGTAAATGCCAATTAAAGTTGTGCCTAGTTTAGGTACAATAAGGGGCTTATCACTAAGGTAATAACAAAGCTATGTATAGCTACAATATAGGGCCCAAATAGGACTACTATAGATAAATATAGATTCCAAGCCATGCAAAGCTGTACATAGAAAACACAAGACAGTTACTTAATCAGTTAAACAATATTTCATATTAAGCAGTTAGTAATGTTATATGAAATTTTACAGAGTCTTGTGTAATACTGATCCCGCAATGTTGTTTTAAACTGGTACCCTCAAGCAAGTAGCAGAACTTGCCAATGGAAAGATGCTTGCACATGGCAGCTCCCAATTTTCAACGTTTTGACCATAGGGCTGGTTGTTTTTTTATTGGGGCCCAGACCCCCACCAATAACATATGGATTTACTCCCAAGGCCCCACAAGTGCTTTTGTATCTATGCCAATGATTGTTATTCTTTGTTTTCCCTTATTTAGAAGTCCCCAGATTATTTATCGGATGTCACCTCTAATCTCCCCATTTATTTTACTTTTGGGTAGATATTACGAGCCTAGTGTTTACATCTAAACAGAATATGTGCTTTTTCCATTCTTTGCTTTATTCATATTTCCCCTCATGATTTCTGTATGCCAGGACATCCAGGTGCCAATCCTATATACCTCAGCATTGTAGTAACTGCTTATACTCATATGGCATTTATTTACCGCCTTTGTTTCACATTCTCCCTCCACAATATTATTTTTTGTTTATTAACCCCCGGCCCCAAAAATGATATAACAATTCAGTTATTGCAGAATAGCTAAAAGAGATTGTTATGTTAGGAAGGGGAGTTAAATTGGAAGGTCGGAAGGTGGCCATTACTGTTTTATCGAGGTTCAGCTTGAGGGAGTGAGATGACATAAAGGAAGAACGAGCTATTAGAGAGTTTGGAAGATGAGATAAGAGGAAAAAGAGATTTTGGCCAGAGAGGTATATTTGGATGTCATCTGCTTTAAAGTAATATAGCTGTACCTTTGGGTCACAACAAAGTAGAGAATTAACACCTGTTCATACAAGCCAGCAAGTAAAATGTTCTCTTATTCTGTTACTTTTTACAGTCAAAAGGTTAGAACAAAGATGGCCTTTAAAGGAGGACTATCGCAAAAAAAATGTCTCAATTAGAGATGAGCGAACTTCTCAAAAATTCGATTCGGGCGATTCGCCGAATTTCTAAAAGAAATTCGGGTTCATCCGAATCGAACTTTAGCGAATCGCTCATCTCTGGTGGGAGCGGGGAGGCCGGCTGCGCTGTCAGCGGGCGGCGGAAGCCGGCTTCCGCCACCCGCTGACAGCGCAGCCGGCCTCCCCGTTCCCACTATACAGCAAACACTTACCGGCGCAGCCGGCTTCCTCTGATGACGCGTCCTCTGATGACAGCTGACAGCGCAGCCGGCCTCCCCGCTCCCACCATGCCGGCATTTATTTTTTATTTCAGGGAAAATTCGGTCAGCACGAACCACTAAAAATTTGGGTCCGTGCTGAATTGAATTTTCCCTGAAATTCGGAGCAAATTCAGGTTCGTTAGAACCGATTCGCTCATCCCTAGTCTCAATGATAAAAATCCATCTAAAATACTGGATGATGGGAGGAGGGGTCATTTATACGAGAAATATCCAGCCAGGCTTGCTTCTTTTCTTTAATGGAAGGAAAATAGGGTGAGTAAGAGTAGAGTAAGGGGTTTATTCATGAAGGTCTATCACCAGGTAGCGCCTCGTAGCATCTGTTGAACAATGGGCGCTGTACGCAATACCACATTTATGAAAGTGAATTTGGTGAGGGTCTCTAACAGCGCCATGTAGCGTCCGATGTATTATTACAGGTAGAGATGAGCGAACTTTTGAAAAATTCGATTCGACTGATTCGCCGAATTTTCCGACAAAAATCGTTTCGACCCGAATAAATTCGCGACGAATCGCTATTAAAAACGGCTATTTCTGAGCCTCCTAGAGCCTCAATAGGGTTGTAAACCATTCTGCCTTGCTGTGACACGCACAGGATGCGTGCTGGGTTAGTTAAATAATACTTTGAATAAATATCACATGCAGATCACATGCGATTCTACTAGCATCGCTAGTAGAATCGCAGAGCGGCACAATTGCAGAGAGTTGAAGTGGCATCACTATGAGGGGCAGGAGCCCAAACATTGCTTTAAAGAGACACTGGAGTTGGCAGCAGCAGGAGCCCAAAAATTGGATGAATCACACCCTGGAGTTGGCAGCAGCAGCAGGAGCCCAAACATTACTTTAAAGAGACCCTGGGGTTGGCTTCAGGAGCCCAAAAATTGGATGAATCACACCCTGGAGTTGGCAGCAGCAGCAGCAGGAGCCCAAATATTACTTTAAAGAGACCCTGGGGTTGGCTTCAGGAGCCCAAAAATTGGATGAATCACACCCTGGAGTTGGCAGCAGCAGCAGGAGCCCAAATATTACTTTAAAGAGACCCTGGGGTTGGCTTCAGGAGCCCAAAAATTGGATGAATCACACCCTGGAGTTGGCAGCAGCAGCAGGAGCCCAAACATTACTTTAAAGAGACCCTGGGGTTGGCCTCAGGAGCCCAAAAATTGGATGAATCACACCCTGGAGTTGGCAGCAGCAGGAGCCCAAATATTACTTTAAAGAGACCCTGGGGTTGGCCTCAGGAGCCCAAAAATTGGATGAATCACACCCTGGAGTTGGCGGCAGCAGCAGCAGCAGGAGCCCAAACATTACTTTAAAGAGACTCTGGGGTTGGCTTCAGGAGCCCAAAAATTGGATGAATCACACCCTGGAGTTGGCAGAAGTTGGCAGCAGCAGCAGCAGGAGCCCAAATATTACTTTAAAGAGACCCTGGGGTTGGCCTCAGGAGCCCAAAAATTGGATGAATCACACCCTGGAGTTGGCAGCAGCAGGAGCCCAAATATTACTTTAAAGAGACCCTGGGGTTGGCCTCAGGAGCCCAAAAATTGGATGAATCCCACCCTGGAGTTGCAAGCAGCAGCAGGAGCCCAAACATTACTTTAAACAGACCCCGGGGTTGGCTTCAGGAGCCCAAAAATTGGATGAATCACACCCTGGAGTTGGCAGAAGTTGGCAGCAGCAGCAGCAGCAGCAGGAGCCCAAATATTACTTTAAAGAGACCCTGGGGTTGGCCTCAGGAGCCCAAAAATTGGATGAATCACACCCTGGAGTTGGCAGCAGCAGCAGCAGGAGCCCAAACATTAGTTTAAAGAGACACTGGAGTTGGCTTCAGGAGCCCAAAAATTGGATGAATCACACCCTGGAGTTGGCAGAAGTTGGCAGCAGCAGCAGCAGCAGCAGCAGGAGCCCAAATATTACTTTAAAGAGACCCTGGGGTTGGCCTCAGGAGCCCAAAAATTGGATGAATCACACCCTGGAGTTGGCAGCAGCAGCAGCAGCAGGAGCCCAAACATTACTTTAAAGAGACACTGGGGTTGGCTTCAGGATCCCAAAAATTGGATGAATCACACCCTGGAGTTGGCAGAAGTTGGCAGCAGCAGCAGCAGCAGGAGCCCAAATATTACTTTAAAGAGACCCTGGGGTTGGCCTCAGGAGCCCAAAAATTGGATGAATCACACCCTGGAGTTGGCAGCAGCAGCAGCAGCAGCAGCAGGAGCCCAAATATTACTTTAAAGAGACACTGGGGTTGGCTTCAGGAGCCCAAAAATTGGATGAATCACACCCTGGAGTTGGCAGAAGTTGGCAGCAGCAGCAGGAGCCCAAATATTACTTTAAAGAGACCCTGGGGTTGGCCTCAGGAGCCCAAAAATTGGATGAATCACACCCTGGAGTTGGCAGCAGCAGGAGCCCAAATATTACTTTAAAGAGACCCTGGGGTTGGCCTCAGGAGCCCAAAAATTGGATGAATCACACCCTGGAGTTGCAAGCAGCAGCAGGAGCCCAAACATTACTTTAAACAGACCCTGGGGTTGGCTTCAGGAGCCCAAAAATTGGATGAATCACACCCTGGAGTTGGCAGAAGTTGGCAGCAGCAGCAGCAGCAGCAGGAGCCCAAATATTACTTTAAAGAGACCCTGGGGTTGGCCTCAGGAGCCCAAAAATTGGATGAATCACACCCTGGAGTTGGCAGCAGCAGCAGCAGCAGCAGGAGCCCAAACATTACTTTAAAGAGACACTGGGGTTGGCTTCAGGAGCCCAAAAATTGGATGAATCACACCCTGGAGTTGGCAGAAGTTGGCAGCAGCAGCAGCAGCAACAGGAGCCCAAATATTACTTTAAAGAGACCCTGGGGTTGGCCTCAGGAGCCCAAAAATTGGATGAATCACACCCTGGAGTTGGTGGCAGCAGCAGCAGCAGCAGGAGCCCAAACATTACTTTAAAGAGACACTGGGGTTGGCCTCAGGAGCCCAAAAATTGGATGAATCACACCCTGGAGTTGCAAGCAGCAGCAGGAGCCCAAACATTACTTTAAACAGACCCTGGGGTTGGCTTCAGGAGCCCAAAAATTGGATGAATCACACCCTGGAGTTGGCAGAAGTTGGCAGCAGCAGCAGCAGCAGCAGCAGGAGCCCAAACATTACTTTAAAGAGACTCTGGGGTTGGCTTCAGGAGCCCAAAAATTGGATGAATCACACCCTGGAGTTGGCAGAAGTTGGCAGCAGCAGCAGCAGGAGCCCAAATATACACTGGAGTTGGCTTCAGGAGCCCAAAAATTGGATGAATCACACCCTGGAGTTGGCAGGAGTTGACAGCAGCAGCAGCAGCAGGAGCCCAAATATTACTTTAAAGAGACACTGGGGTTGGCTTCAGGAGCCCAACAATTGGATGAATCACACCCTGGAGTTGGCAGAAGTTGGCAGCAGCAGCAGCAGGAGCCCAAAAAATGGCCTAAAGACATAAATATGTTTTGCACCATTTGGAAAGTGTAAAACGTGGCACCATGCTGAATCTAGTCGCATGCATCAGGCATTGGTGGGTGGAAATCCTGGCTGATCCATCCCTGATTCATTTTGACAAAGGTGAGTCTCTCCACATTTTTAGTTGACAGACGAGTTCTCCTCGCCGTAACTATGGCCCCCGCCGCACTAAACACCCGCTCAGATGGCACGCTACTTGCCGGGCAGGACAGCTTTTCCAGGGCAAACTCTGCTAGTTGCGGCCACAAATCAAGTTTGGCTGCCCAGAAGTCCAGCGGATCCTCAAGGTGTGTTGGCATGGTCATGTCAAAGTATGACATGACCTGCTGGTTGAGGTCCTGCTCCAGGTCTTCCTGCTGCTCATGAGTAGCCTCACTATGCGGGTGTAGAAAGCTACTCATTAGCGACTGAAGACTGAGGCTGCTGCTGCTGATGGAGCTGCTGCTGCTGCTCCTGCCAACCCCCCCAGCGGCCATGGCAGTGGAAGGTGAGCGCAGAGGTCCCCTCGAGTCAGACCTGCGAGAGTAGGGACCATGGCGCAGATAGGCATCGGCCAACTGCCTACGTAGAATGTCTTTGTAGTAGTTGAGTTTGTCCTCCCTCTCGGTGAGTTTAAAAAATGCCCCCATTTTGTGCCGGAAGCGAGGGCCCAATAAGGTGGACAGCCAGAAGTCATCCCGCCGACAGATGGAAACAATTCTGGGGTCACTACGCAAGCACGTGAGCATGCTTCGTGCCATTTGCGCAAGTCATTCGGATGGACTACCTGTCTCCATCTCCACTGCATACTGCCACGGTGTGCCCGGGTCCTCTGTCTCGCCTTCCTCAAAAACCTCTAGCTCCTCTGGCTGCTCCTGCTCCTCCTCTCCTGTCCGCTGACTAGATAAACCAGCCATTTCGCCAAGCCTAAACTGTGTTTCGCTGGGCAACTCCTCCTCCTCCTCTTCCTCCTCCTCCTCCAGTTCAGCTCCAACGGGGTTCATGTGGCCGTAAGATGTAAACGCCATGTCTCCAGTGCCCTGACCAGCCATGATTTCCAACATGTGCTGTAGTACATGAAGCAGTGGAATCACGTCGTTCATCCCGTAATCCTGCCGACTGACAAATAAAGTGGCTTCCTCAAAGGGCCTGAGCAAACGGCAGGTGTCACGTATGAGCTGCCACTGGTTGACATTGAAGTTACACAGGGGAGTCCCCCTATCTGCTTGGATCATCAGGAAATCCGTGATGGCTTTTCTCTGTTCATATAACCGGTCCAACATGTGAAGGGTGGAATTCCAACGGGTGGAAACATCGCAAATCAGACTATGTTGGGGGATACCATTCTGACGCTGTAGCTCAAGAAGGGTGTGTTTGGCGGTGTAGGAGTGGCTGAAGTGCATGCAAAGTTTCCTTGAAGTTGTTAGGATGTCTTGCAGATGGGGGGAACACTTCAGAAACCGCTTGACAACCAGATTGAAGACGTGAGCCATGCAGGGGGCATGGGTCAGGCTTCCTTGGCGCAGCGCAGACAAAATGTTCTTCCCATTGTCGGTAACCATGATTCCCATTTTAAGTTTTCTCGGAGTAAGCCATGTTTGGATTTCCTGATGAATACATTTAAGCAGTTCCTCCCCTGTGTGACTCCGTTCGCCAAGACAAACCATGTGAAGCACTGCGTGACACCTCCGTGCCCTGCACACATGGTAGACTGGAGGGGCACTGAGACTTGAGCCTACAGTGGAGGGTGAGGAGATGGCGGAGGATGAGGAGGCCGAGTCGCACGGTGTCAAAGGTCCAATGGGCAGAGAGCGCGGAGGCCGAAGCGGCGTGACCTGTCCAAGTTGCTGCTGCTGCTGCAAAGGGACCACATTCACCCAGTGGGCCGTAAACGACATGTACTGCCCCTGACCGTAGTTACAGCTCCAGATGTCGGCGCTGCCATGTATTTTGCTACACACCGACAGGCTCAAGGACTGGCCCACCTTCTGTTCAACAAAAGTGTGCAGCGCTGGTACTGCCTTCTTGGCAAAGAAATGACGGCTTGGGACTCTCCACCTCGGCTCGGCACAAGCCATCAGTTCTCTGAAAGGTGCAGATTCCACCACCTGAAAAGGGAGCGACTGCAGCACCAGCAACTTGGACAGGAGCACATTCAGCTTCTGCGCCGTAGGATGAGTGGGCGCATACTGCTGTCTCTTGGACATGGCTTCGCTGATGGATTGCTGGCGGGATGCATGACTTGGAGGAGGAGGAGCAGGAGCGACAGAGGATGGGTATGATGCACAGCTGCCTTCGGTTGAGGTGCTGGAGCCTTGGCTGGCAGAAATTGGGAGCTCACTTGGTGAGGAAGCAGACTGGACCACCCCTTGGGAGCCTCGGTTCTCCCAGGTCGCTTTATGGTGACGCATCATATGTTGACGCAGGGCCGTGGTGCCAACATTTGGACCCTGGCCACGCTTCACCTTTTGCCTACATATCTTGCATGTGGCCATGTTACCCTCCTGCGGATGCCTCAGGAAAAACTGCCACACTGCCGAGTAGCTACTTTTCCCACCCCCTGGCCTCACTGATTCACTGCTGCTGTTGCCAACTCCAGGAACCCCTGCTCCACTACCTCCTGATAAGGTAGACTGCCGCACAGCAGGTGCTCTACCCCCCGGCCGGATCCAGCCTTTGGAATTGTGCCCCCATGCTGACTGCTACCACCTTGCTGCCTCAGCTGCTGACTCCGGGGCAACCTGCGCCCCTCTTCTCCTGATGATGACGATGAAGCCCCTTCCTCACCCGGCTCCCAAGTGCGATCGGCTTCATCGTCATCATCATCATCACCGAGTTGTGGCTGTACGTCACTGATGTTCGTGGATTCGTCAACAGTGTCTGGCGCAGGAGCTGGAACGCTCGCAGCACCCATGACACTGTCCACATCACTATTTGTCTGCCTAGCTAAAGAAGCCACCTCCATTTCTTGGCTGGGCAGTAGCTGCTGACTGTCCTCCTGTATCTGATCGTCCTCCTCACTAAAGAGTGGAGCTGAACCCAAAGCATAGGATACGTCGCAGGGGGAGGGAACGGTGTAGGACAGAGGCAATGGGAGGACAGGGACTGCTCTCGGGGCATGCCAACTCAGGGTTGTGTCAGAGGAACCTACCGACCCTAGACTGGGGGTCTCAGACGTAAGTTGTGATGATGTTGTTGATGAGCGCGTCAACCAATCTACCACGGCAGATGCGTTACTGGTGGAGACCCGACCGCTAGCAGATACTGGCAGATTAGGTCTCTCAGCGTGACTCCTGCTGCTACTGGCCCCCAGTCTGATGCGAGCTCTGCCTGCGGAATCTTGGCCTCTGCCACTCCTCTTTTCACTTCCAGGCACTTGTCTGCCCGACATAGTCTAACTGGCGTGGTAGTAGGTGATATTTTAAGATCCCCCGGGCAGCGGTGGGTCTATATGAAACAGAATATAATGCACACCAAAAGTGAGCAGTAACACTCAGCCTCCAACAGGCCTGCTTAGTGTAAATAAGAGAGCTGCTTAGTGTAAATAAAGAGGGGTATGCTATGTTACAGAATGGGATGCCTCAACAGAAGTGCACCTGGCAGGCAGCAGTAAGCCTATGCCCAGCAAAAGTGTCTTTATCAGGGCTAATTTCAATTATAATAAGTGCAAATGGTTATATGGTCTTAAACAGAGGCTGCTGTAGTCACAGAATGGGATGCCCCAAAAAAAGATCCAGTAGTGCTATGCCCAGCAAAAGTGTCTTTATCAGGGCTAATTTCAATTATAATAAGTGCAAATGGTTATATGGTCTTAAACAGAGGCTGCTGTAGTCACAGAATGGGATGCCCCAAAAAAGATCCAGTAGTGCTATGCCGAGCAAAAGTGTCTTTATCAGGCTAATTTCAAATATAATAAGAGCAAATGGTTATATGGTCTTAAACAGAGGCTGCTGTAGTCACAGAATGGGATGCCCTGGCAGGGTCCAGAAGTACTATGCCCAGCAAAAGTGTCTTTATCAGGCCTAATTTCAATTATAATAAGTGCAAATGGTTATATGGTCTTAAACAGAGGCTGCTGTAGTCACAGAATGGGATGCTCTGGCAGGGTCCTGAAGTACTATGCCGAGCAAAAGTGTCTTTATCAGGCTATTTTCAAATATAATAAGAGCAAATGGTTATATGGTCTTAAACAGAGGCTGCTGTAGTCACAGAATGGGATGCCCTGGCAGGGTCCAGAAGTACTATGCCCAGCAAAAGTGTCTTTATCAGGCTAATTTCAAATATAATAAGAGCAAATGGTTATATGGTCTTAAACAGAGGCTGCTGTAGTCACAGAATGGGATGCCCTGGCAGGGTCCAGAAGTACTATGCCGAGCAAAAGTGTCTTTATCAGGCTAATTTCAAATATAATAAGAGCAAATGGTTATATGGTCTTAAACAGAGGCTGCTGTAGTCACAGAATGGGATGCCCTGGCAGGGTCCAGAAGTACTATGCCGAGCAAAAGTGTCTTTATCAGGCCTAATTTCAATTATAATAAGTGCAAATGGTTATATGGTCTTAAACAGAGGCTGCTGTAGTCACAGAATGGGATGCCCTGGCAGGGTCCAGAAGTACTATGCCGAGCAAAAGTGTCTTTATCAGGCTAATTTCAAATATAATAAGAGCAAATGGTTATATGGTCTTAAACAGAGGCTGCTGTAGTCACAGAATGGGATGCCCTGGCAGGGTCCAGAAGTACTATGCCCAGCAAAAGTGTCTTTATCAGGCTAATTTCAAATATAATAAGAGCAAATGGTTATATGGTCTTAAACAGAGGCTGCTGTAGTCACAGAATGGGATGCCCTGGCAGGGTCCAGAAGTACTATGCCGAGCAAAAGTGTCTTTATCAGGCTAATTTCAAATATAATAAGAGCAAATGGTTATATGGTCTTAAACAGAGGCTGCTGTAGTCACAGAATGGGATGCCCTGGCAGGGTCCAGAAGTACTATGCCGAGCAAAAGTGTCTTTATCAGGCTAATTTCAAATATAATAAGAGCAAATGGTTATATGGTCTTAAACAGAGGCTGCTGTAGTCACAGAATGGGATGCCCTGGCAGGGTCCAGAAGTACTATGCCCAGCAAAAGTGTCTTTATCAGGCTAATTTCAAATATAATAAGAGCAAATGGTTATATGGTCTTAAACAGAGGCTGCTGTAGTCACAGAATGGGATGCCCTGGCAGGGTCCAGAAGTACTATGCCGAGCAAAAGTGTCTTTATCAGGCTAATTTCAAATATATTAAGAGCAAATGGTTATATGGTCTTAAACAGAGGCTGCTGTAGTCACAGAATGGGATGCCCTGGCAGGGTCCAGAAGTACTATGCCCAGCAAAAGTGTCTTTATCAGGCTAATTTCAAATATAATAAGAGCAAATGGTTAAATGGTCTTAAACAGAGGCTGCTGTAGTCACAGAATGGGATGCCCTGGCAGGGTCCAGAAGTACTATGCCGAGCAAAAGTGTCTTTATCAGGCTAATTTCAAATATAATAAGAGCAAATGGTTATATGGTCTTAAACAGAGGCTGCTGTAGTCACAGAATGGGATGCCCTGGCAGGGTCCAGAAGTACTATGCCGAGCAAAAGTGTCTTTATCAGGCTAATTTCAAATATAATAAGAGCAAATGGTTATATGGTCTTAAACAGAGGCTGCTGTAGTCACAGAATGGGATGCCCTGGCAGGGTCCAGAAGTACTATGCCGAGCAAAAGTGTCCTTATCAGGCTAATTTCAAATATAATAAGAGCAAATGGTTATATGGTCTTAAACAGAGGCTGCTGTAGTCACAGAATGGGATGCCCTGGCAGGGTCCAGAAGTACTATGCCTAGCAAAAGTGTCTTTATCAGGCCTAATTTCAATTATAATAAGTGCAAATGGTTATATGGTCTTAAACAGAGGCTGCTGTAGTCACAGAATGGGATGCCCTGGCAGGGTCCAGAAGTACTATGCCGAGCAAAAGTGTCTTTATCAGGCTAATTTCAAATATAATAAGAGCAAATGGTTATATGGTCTTAAACAGAGGCTGCTGTAGTCACAGAATGGGATGCCCTGGCAGGGTCCAGAAGTACTATGCCGAGCAAAAGTGTCTTTATCAGGCTAATTTCAAATATAATAAGAGCAGATGGTTATATGGTCTTAAACAGAGGCTGCTGTAGTCACAGAATGGGATGCCCTGGCAGGGTCCAGAAGTACTATGCCGAGCAAAAGTGTCTTTATCAGGCTAATTTCAAATATAATAAGAGCAAATGGTTATATGGTCTTAAACAGAGGCTGCTGTAGTCACAGAATGGGATGCCCTGGCAGGGTCCAGAAGTACTATGCCGAGCAAAAGTGTCTTTATCAGGCTAATTTCAAATATAATAAGAGCAAATGGTTATATGGTCTTAAACAGAGGCTGCTGTAGTCACAGAATGGGATGCCCTGGCAGGGTCCAGAAGTACTATGCCGAGCAAAAGTGTCTTTATCAGGCTAATTTCAAATATAATAAGAGCAAATGGTTATATGGTCTTAAACAGAGGCTGCTGTAGTCACAGAATGGGATGCCCTGGCAGGGTCCAGAAGTACTATGCCCAGCAAAAGTGTCTTTATCAGGCCTAATTTCAATTATAATAAGTGCAAATGGTTATATGGTCTTAAACAGAGGCTGCTGTAGTCACAGAATGGGATGCCCTGGCAGGGTCCAGAAGTACTATGCCCAGCAAAAGTGTCTTTATCAGGCTAATTTCAAATATAATAAGAGCAAATGGTTATATGGTCTTAAACAGAGGCTGCTGTAGTCACAGAATGGGATGCCCTGGCAGGGTCCAGAAGTACTATGCCGAGCAAAAGTGTCTTTATCAGGCTAATTTCAAATATAATAAGAGCAAATGGTTATATGGTCTTAAACAGAGGCTGCTGTAGTCACAGAATGGGATGCCCTGGCAGGGTCCAGAAGTACTATGCCGAGCAAAAGTGTCTTTATCAGGCTAATTTCAAATATAATAAGAGCAAATGGTTATATGGTCTTAAACAGAGGCTGCTGTAGTCACAGAATGGGATGCCCTGGCAGGGTCCAGAAGTACTATGCCCAGCAAAAGTGTCTTTATCAGGCCTAATTTCAATTATAATAAGTGCAAATGGTTATATGGTCTTAAACAGAGGCTGCTGTAGTCACAGAATGGGATTGCCCTGGCAGGGTCCAGAAGTACTATGCCCAGCAAAAGTGTCTTTATCAGGCTAATTTCAAATATAATAAGAGCAAATGGTTATATGGTCTTAAACAGAGGCTGCTGTAGTCACAGAATGGGATGCCCTGGCAGGGTCCAGAAGTACTATGCCGAGCAAAAGTGTCTTTATCAGGCTAATTTCAAATATAATAAGAGCAAATGGTTATATGGTCTTAAACAGAGGCTGCTGTAGTCACAGAATGGGATGCCCTGGCAGGGTCCAGAAGTACTATGCCGAGCAAAAGTGTCTTTATCAGGCTAATTTCAAATATAATAAGAGCAAATGGTTATATGGTCTTAAACAGAGGCTGCTGTAGTCACAGAATGGGATGCCCTGGCAGGGTCCAGAAGTACTATGCCGAGCAAAAGTGTCTTTATCAGGCTAATTTCAAATATAATAAGAGCAAATGGTTATATGGTCTTAAACAGAGGCTGCTGTAGTCACAGAATGGGATGCCCTGGCAGGGTCCAGAAGTACTATGCCGAGCAAAAGTGTCTTTATCAGGCTAATTTCAAATATAATAAGAGCAAATGGTTATATGGTCTTAAACAGAGGCTGCTGTAGTCACAGAATGGGATGCCCTGGCAGGGTCCAGAAGTACTATGCCCAGCAAAAGTGTCTTTATCAGGCCTAATTTCAATTATAATAAGTGCAAATGGTTATATGGTCTTAAACAGAGGCTGCTGTAGTCACAGAATGGGATGCCCTGGCAGGGTCCAGAAGTACTATGCCCAGCAAAAGTGTCTTTATCAGGCTAATTTCAAATATAATAAGAGCAAATGGTTATATGGTCTTAAACAGAGGCTGCTGTAGTCACAGAATGGGATGCCCTGGCAGGGTCCAGAAGTACTATGCCGAGCAAAAGTGTCTTTATCAGGCTAATTTCAAATATAATAAGAGCAAATGGTTATATGGTCTTAAACAGAGGCTGCTGTAGTCACAGAATGGGATGCCCTGGCAGGGTCCAGAAGTACTATGCCGAGCAAAAGTGTCTTTATCAGGCCTAATTTCAATTATAATAAGTGCAAATGGTTATATGGTCTTAAACAGAGGCTGCTGTAGTCACAGAATGGGATGCCCTGGCAGGGTCCAGAAGTACTATGCCGAGCAAAAGTGTCTTTATCAGGCTAATTTCAAATATAATAAGAGCAAATGGTTATATGGTCTTAAACAGAGGCTGCTGTAGTCACAGAATGGGATGCCCTGGCAGGGTCCAGAAGTACTATGCCCAGCAAAAGTGTCTTTATCAGGCCTAATTTCAATTATAATAAGTGCAAATGGTTATATGGTCTTAAACAGAGGCTGCTGTAGTCACAGAATGGGATGCTCTGGCAGGGTCCAGAAGTACTATGCCCAGCAAAAGTGTCTTTATCAGGCCTAATTTCAATTATAATAAGTGCAAATGGTTATATGGTCTTAAACAGAGGCTGCTGTAGTCACAGAATGGGATGCTCTGGCAGGGTCCAGAAGTACTATGCCGAGCAAAAGTGTCTTTATCAGGCTATTTTCAAATATAATAAGAGCAAATGGTTATATGGTCTTAAACAGAGGCTGCTGTAGTCACAGAATGGGATGCCCTGGCAGGGTCCAGAAGTACTATGCCCAGCAAAAGTGTCTTTATCAGGCCTAATTTCAAATATAATAAGAGCAAATGGTTATATGGTCTTAAACAGAGGCTGCTGTAGTCACAGAATGGGATGCCCTGGCAGGGTCCAGAAGTACTATGCCGAGCAAAAGTGTCTTTATCAGGCTAATTTCAAATATAATAAGAGCAAATGGTTATATGGTCTTAAACAGAGGCTGCTGTAGTCACAGAATGGGATGCCCTGGCAGGGTCCAGAAGTACTATGCCGAGCAAAAGTGTCTTTATCAGGCCTAATTTCAATTATAATAAGTGCAAATGGTTATATGGTCTTAAACAGAGGCTGCTGTAGTCACAGAATGGGATGCCCTGGCAGGGTCCAGAAGTACTATGCCGAGCAAAAGTGTCTTTATCAGGCTAATTTCAAATATAATAAGAGCAAATGGTTATATGGTCTTAAACAGAGGCTGCTGTAGTCACAGAATGGGATGCCCTGGCAGGGTCCAGAAGTACTATGCCCAGCAAAAGTGTCTTTATCAGGCTAATTTCAAATATAATAAGAGCAAATGGTTATATGGTCTTAAACAGAGGCTGCTGTAGTCACAGAATGGGATGCCCTGGCAGGGTCCAGAAGTACTATGCCGAGCAAAAGTGTCTTTATCAGGCTAATTTCAAATATAATAAGAGCAAATGGTTATATGGTCTTAAACAGAGGCTGCTGTAGTCACAGAATGGGATGCCCTGGCAGGGTCCAGAAGTACTATGCCGAGCAAAAGTGTCTTTATCAGGCTAATTTCAAATATAATAAGAGCAAATGGTTATATGGTCTTAAACAGAGGCTGCTGTAGTCACAGAATGGGATGCCCTGGCAGGGTCCAGAAGTACTATGCCCAGCAAAAGTGTCTTTATCAGGCTAATTTCAAATATAATAAGAGCAAATGGTTATATGGTCTTAAACAGAGGCTGCTGTAGTCACAGAATGGGATGCCCTGGCAGGGTCCAGAAGTACTATGCCGAGCAAAAGTGTCTTTATCAGGCTAATTTCAAATATAATAAGAGCAAATGGTTATATGGTCTTAAACAGAGTCTGCTGTAGTCACAGAATGGGATGCCCTGGCAGGGTCCAGAAGTACTATGCCCAGCAAAAGTGTCTTTATCAGGCTAATTTCAAATATAATAAGAGCAAATGGTTAAATGGTCTTAAACAGAGGCTGCTGTAGTCACAGAATGGGATGCCCTGGCAGGGTCCAGAAGTACTATGCCGAGCAAAAGTGTCTTTATCAGGCTAATTTCAAATATAATAAGAGCAAATGGTTATATGGTCTTAAACAGAGGCTGCTGTAGTCACAGAATGGGATGCCCTGGCAGGGTCCAGAAGTACTATGCCGAGCAAAAGTGTCTTTATCAGGCTAATTTCAAATATAATAAGAGCAAATGGTTATATGGTCTTAAACAGAGGCTGCTGTAGTCACAGAATGGGATGCCCTGGCAGGGTCCAGAAGTACTATGCCGAGCAAAAGTGTCCTTTATCAGGCTAATTTCAAATATAATAAGAGCAAATGGTTATATGGTCTTAAACAGAGGCTGCTGTAGTCACAGAATGGGATGCCCTGGCAGGGTCCAGAAGTACTATGCCCGAGCAAAAGTGTCTTTATCAGGCCTAATTTCAATTATAATAAGTGCAAATGGTTATATGGTCTTAAACAGAGGCTGCTGTAGTCACAGAATGGGATGCCCTGGCAGGGTCCAGAAGTACTATGCCGAGCAAAAGTGTCTTTATCAGGCTAATTTCAAATATAATAAGAGCAAATGGTTATATGGTCTTAAACAGAGGCTGCTGTAGTCACAGAATGGGATGCCCTGGCAGGGTCCAGAAGTACTATGCCGAGCAAAAGTGTCTTTATCAGGCTAATTTCAAATATAATAAGAGCAAATGGTTATATGGTCTTAAACAGAGGCTGCTGTAGTCACAGAATGGGATGCCCTGGCAGGGTCCAGAAGTACTATGCCGAGCAAAAGTGTCTTTATCAGGCTAATTTCAAATATAATAAGAGCAAATGGTTATATGGTCTTAAACAGAGGCTGCTGTAGTCACAGAATGGATGCCCTGGCAGGGTCCAGAAGTACTATGCCGAGCAAAAGTGTCTTTATCAGGCTAATTTCAAATATAATAAGAGCAAATGGTTATATGGTCTTAAACAGAGGCTGCTGTAGTCACAGAATGGGATGCCCTGGCAGGGTCCAGAAGTACTATGCCGAGCAAAAGTGTCTTTATCAGGCTAATTTCAAATATAATAAGAGCAAATGGTTATATGGTCTTAAACAGAGGCTGCTGTAGTCACAGAATGGGATGCCCTGGCAGGGTCCAGAAGTACTATGCCCAGCAAAAGTGTCTTTATCAGGCTAATTTCAAATATAATAAGAGCAAATGGTTATATGGTCTTAAACAGAGGCTGCTGTAGTCACAGAATGGGATGCCCTGGCAGGGTCCAGAAGTACTATGCCGAGCAAAAGTGTCTTTATCAGGCTAATTTCAAATATAATAAGAGCAAATGGTTATATGGTCTTAAACAGAGGCTGCTGTAGTCACAGAATGGGATGCCCTGGCAGGGTCCAGAAGTACTATGCCGAGCAAAAGTGTCTTTATCAGGCTAATTTCAAATATAATAAGAGCAAATGGTTATATGGTCTTAAACAGAGGCTGCTGTAGTCACAGAATGGGATGCCCCTGGCAGGGTCCAGAAGTACTATGCCCAGCAAAAGTGTCTTTATCAGGCTAATTTCAAATATAATAAGAGCAAATGGTTATATGGTCTTAAACAGAGGCTGCTGTAGTCACAGAATGGGATGCCCTGGCAGGGTCCAGAAGTACTATGCCCGAGCAAAAGTGTCTTTATCAGGCTAATTTCAAATATAATAAGAGCAAATGGTTATATGGTCTTAAACAGAGGCTGCTGTAGTCACAGAATGGGATGCCCTGGCAGGGTCCAGAAGTACTATGCCGAGCAAAAGTGTCTTTATCAGGCTAATTTCAAATATAATAAGAGCAAATGGTTATATGGTCTTAAACAGAGGCTGCTGTAGTCACAGAATGGGATGCCCTGGCAGGGTCCAGAAGTACTATGCCGAGCAAAAGTGTCTTTATCAGGCTAATTTCAAATATAATAAGAGCAAATGGTTATATGGTCTTAAACAGAGGCTGCTGTAGTCACAGAATGGGATGCCCTGGCAGGGTCCAGAAGTACTATGCCGAGCAAAAGTGTCTTTATCAGGCTAATTTCAAATATAATAAGAGCAAAATGGTTATATGGTCTTAAACAGAGGCTGCTGTAGTCACAGAATGGTGATGCCCTGGCAGGGTCCAGAAGTACTATGCCGAGCAAAAGTGTCTTTATCAGGCTAATTTCAAATATAATAAGAGCAAAATGGTTATATGGTCTTAAACAACTCACAGTCTGTGTGTCACAGAATGGGATGCCCTGGCAGGGGTCCAGAACGTACTATGCCGAGCAAAAGTGTCTTTATCAGGCTAATTTCAAATATAATAGAGCAAATTTGGGTTATATGGTCTTAA